>CM035152.1:133821947-135161428 GCA_020205615.1 Panax quinquefolius
TCAACTCCTATCCCAACAACGTTGCTTCACCCACCTCATCCCAAAGATACCGGAAACGACACTTTCTTCCATACAACGCCACAAATGGAGCCATGCCAATACTTGCTTGATAACTCGTTTGTTAGAGAAAAACTCCACCAATGGTAAGAACTTGTCCCAACTTTCCTTGAAGTCAAGGACACAGAGTCTTAATAAATCTTCAAGAGTTTGAATAGTCCTCTTTGATTATCCGTCCATCCGAGGATGATATGTCAACTAAATCGTAAATCCGCGCTCCATAGCTTTTTGCAAACTAACCCAAAATCGTGAAGTGAATCTTGGGTCTCGATCGAAACTATGGATACCGGCATACCATGCGCCTTATAATCTCGCTTATGTACATACGAGCAAGACGCTCAAGTGTATAAGTTTCTCGATTGGTAAGAAATGAGCGGACTTGGTCAATCTATCAACAATAACCCAAATTGCATCTATGCCTTGAGAAACCTTGGGAAGACCAAAGAATGAAATCCATGGTAATGTGCTCCCACTTTCATTCCGAATTTCAAGTGGTCAGAATGGACCTTTTGGTACTTGATGCTCTCGCCTTGACTCATTGACAAGTTAGACACCTTGAGATAAATAAGCTATCTCTCTCTTCATATTGCTCCACCAAAATGTATGTCAAGATCATGATACATTTTAGTACTCCTGTGATGGATTGCAAACGGTGTGTTGTGCGCCTCCATCATGATTTTATACTTTAACTCGTGGATCATTAGGAACACAAAGTCCGGAGTTGACTCAAGTATTCTTTCTTCATCGATTCTTGCTTCCTAAGATAGCCCTTCTCAGTACTTTCTTCCTCATACGCATCGCCCCGGATCTATAACTGAGCAAATTTTAACTTTATCGTTTAAAGCTCTGGTTCTACTCGTATATTCGCCATCATCACGTGGGTCCCTGGAGTCTTTATATTTATCTCCATTCTTTGCAAGTCATACAAAATGGGCCTTTGCGTTGATAATATCACACTCGTACCCGCCTATGATCTTCTACTCAATGCGTCAGCTACCACGTTTGCTTTTCCAGGATAGTATTGGATGGTATAATCATAATCTTTCAATAGTTCAAGCAAACGTCGCTGTCACATGTTGAGTTCCTTTTGAGTAAAGAAATATTTGAGGCTTTTATGATCCGTAAAGATCTCCACTTTCTCCCCATATAAGTAATGCCTCCAAATCTTTAAAGTGCAAAATGAATGTACCGCTAACTCTAGATCATGAGTAGGATAATTCCTCTCATATTCTTTGAGTTGTCGAGACATAAAGCTATGACTTTCCCATATTTCATGAGAACACATCCTAACTCTTTGCGCTCAAGCATCACCAGAGATGACAAATCCTCCCGAGCCGATGGTATTGTCGTAATGTGTTGAAATGAGTCTTCTCTTGAGTTCTTGAAAACTCCTCTCACATTCCTCGCTCCAACCGAATTTTGTATCTTTTCCGAGTCACCGAAAGTTAAGGGAGTAGCGATTCGAGAAAATCCTTCTACTTAATCTCCGATAATAACCAACTAAGCCGAAGAAAGCTACGTATTTCGGCCATCGATTTAGGTTGCTCCCACTTTGAATAGCTTCAATCTTTCTGGTCAATGATATTCCATGACTTGATACCACGTGCCCAAGGAATGCTACTTCCTCAAGCTAGAACTCGTCTTTTCTTTAACTTTGCATAAAGCTTATATTCACGAAGCTTTTGAAGTATCGCCTCAAATGTTGCTTTCATGATCTTCACGACTTTTGGAATAAATAAGGATATCATCAATAAAGACGAAAACACAAAAGTTATCCAAATATTCCTCAATACTTGGTTCATCATATCTACGAAGGCAAGAAGAGCATTAGTCAATTCAAAAGACATGACTAGAATTCATAATGCCCGCATCGAAGTTCCTCAAAGCCATATTTGAATGTCATCTGCTCTAATCTTCAATTGGTGATATCTGAAACGAAGATCAATCTTTGAAAAGAATTTGGCACCTTGCAAATCGGTTAAATAGTCATCAATACGTGGCAATGGGTACCTATTTTTTATGGTGACATGATTCAACTCCCGATAATCAATACAAAGTCGCATACTCCCATCTTTCTTCTTCACGAATAGAACAGGAGAACCCCAAGAAGATGTACTAGGATGAATAAAGCTAATGTCTTACAATTCCTGCAGCTTGGGTCTTTAACTCCTCAAGTTCAATAGAGCCATTCGATATGGGCTTTGGAAATGGGTTTTGTATCGTTCAAGGTCGATACAAAATTCAATTTCACGCCTGGGGTAGGCCAGAAGTTCTTTAGTGAATACGTCAGAAATTTATTAACAATAGAAATATCATTCAAAACCGACGATTTTTGTTTAAATCCGTGACATGAGCTAAGAAAGCTCGACATCCGCTTTTTCAATAAACGAATAACTTTATGGCTTGAGATGACAGTAATTGATTTTAATGGTTTGGTTGCTTGAATTCTCATAATAGGTTGGTTAGGAATATGAAAGCTAACAACCTTACGAAAATAATTAATTTTTGCATGATGAGTAGTTAACCAATCAATCCCTAGAATCACATCAAATGCAAGTATTTTCAATGAAATAAGATCGACAGGTAATGTGAGGGTACCGATTTGAACCAAACAAGACTTATAAACATTGGATGTAATGAAGGTTTCTCCCTATGGAGTTTCAACAGATAAGTCAAAGTCTAATTTCTCCGGAGTCAAATTTAAACGTTGAGTGCAAGTAGGAGAAATAAAAGAATGGGTAGAACCGATATCAAATAAGGTATAAACTTCGCTAGAGTTTATGATAAGCTTACCCGTGATGACCTCGTTTGGGTTCCTTGCTTTATGGGAGGTCACGACAAATGCTCTCCTCTTGCACGACTGGCTTTGACTTTTCTGGGATGTCCTTTGGTGCCTCCATCCTAGCTGAACTTTTCTTCGGTGAACGACAAAATTGGGCTAGGTGACCTTCTCTTCCACAATTATAACATGCTTTGGACGACATCGCGCAATTTGGACTGATGTGTCCCTCCCCTCCGCATTTGAAGCATATGATAGGTGGTCGTTCTCCTTCCTTAACAACGGGTCTTCAAGTGACGCCTTTCCATCATCATTGAATCTCCTCTTCTTGAAATGTCCATTCTTATTATTTTGGCCATGATTACCACCGGGTGGTTACCATTTCGGTATGTTGATTCCTCCACGCTTATTGTCACCGCCTCATGATCGTATCACCGGTATTATCATTTTGCTTACCGCTTCTTTTTGGTTGGATTGACTCATTATCGCGCCCTCCAATAATCGAGCCCTATTAACAAAATCAATACAAACACGCTTTATGAGAGATATGATATCGACGTATCTCTGGTTTCAAACCTCTTAGAAACATTCGCGCTCATTCTCTCCTCATTATCAACCAAATGGGATGCAAACCAGACAACTCTAAAAACTTGGCTTCAGATCGCGACACCTGGCCATGTTGTTTTTGCTCCAACTGATGAACTCTACCTCTTTTATGTGACGAATACTTTCGAAAGTACTTGTCGTTGAACAATTCTTGGTACTTCTCCCAAGTCATCTTTAGTGTGACAGTCGAGTACGCTTTTACGATTCCCACCAAGAATCTGCCCTTCGCATCACGCAATATGAAGGTGGCAAGGGGACCTTTTGCTCCTGAGCATCCCAAGACATCAAATATCTTGTTGATCTACTTTTATCCATGCTCCGCCTTAAGTGGTTTTGGCTCACCAAAAACTCCCGGTGGTCCCAGCCTCGAATCGCTTAATGCAGATGACCGTCGAGAGTTGCCAGTGTTTCCCACCCGCATTTTGACAGAGTGAGTCTCTCTCTGCCTCGATGTCGCATGAATTGGAAAAAAGCCTCCTAACATTCCATCGCTCATCATTTGGTCAAGGTTGTTGTTTGCATGAGGATTGTCGCCTCACTGATGCACATTGTCCTGATTATTGATCTATGGAGACTCAACGGTCTCCTGTGCTCCATTGATGTTCTCAACATTCTCGGATCCCATTTTCAAATACTGCCACAAAACAAGGGTTAATTAACATATCATATATTATCTATATACTTTGACCGACCAATTAAATACCAAATAAACTTAGTAGGTCATACTAGCGAAGGAATTCCCCGTCTCTCCCCTCCTAGTTCTTGTCTCTCATCTCAGCCAGGGATCATATCCCAAAGCTTTGATACCAACTATGACACCCCCAAAATAGGTATACATCACCCATCTTAAGTCGCCAAATATATGGTACAAAATTTAAATACAACTTAATTATACAACAGTCGTGTAAAATACGACAAAAACATATGTCATGAGTTTTAATACAAATATTGTCATCTAGACAATATCCACACTCAATCGAGTCCTCATTACATTTATTATCACATTATTTAATGTAATAGTGAGGACTACTAATGCTATTATCCGGACCGCCACTCCGCTCTCCCCGACTAGTCCCCTCGCTACGCTCTCATTTCTTGAAGAGAACAATGAAAGTAAAAGGTGAGCTCAACTAGCCCAAGAAGAAATATTATGACTAATATAATGCCGAATAAATTATTGTTAGCCTTCAACAGTGTTAAACTGATACAATATAACAAACATCAAGTTTAACTGCAGCGGAACAAACAATCCATTAAAAGAGTCAAGTAGAGAATAAAATCTACTATCTTTTATGATTTAAAAGGTTTTTCATCACTTTTATCGCTGAGACTCAGCTTAATAAATAATCCACATCATCCCTACACTACGGCCAAGGATTCTCATTAGTATCACGACCACAAATTATCCATACACTACGGGCCAAGGATATTCGTGTATTCATCAATGGTCATGATCATGCCAACAACTATCCATCAATGCATTACGGGCCATGAGGACTTTTTCCACATCATTTGTAACATTACGGTCATGCTTACACCGAATAATCCCTGGTCATAATCATACCAAGTCCATCTATGCACTACAGGCCACAAATGACTTTCAACATAATATAAACATGAGGATGATGACAATGATATAAGAATTCAATAAAACAAGTTCAAGAATTAATTTATCCAGGAACTAATAACGTCCAAATTGTCATCATGATACTTCTTTGTAGAGTAAAATTCAAGAATGCTCAGAAGAATATTTCCATGAAAAGATACTGGATGAAGCGCAAATATCAAGGATATTCCACTAATTTCATGGAGTATAGAAGTCAAAACTTTAACCAACTGAGTATAATAAAGAATGGAATAACAAAAGAAATCACCAGCATTCGATAGATCAAGATGCATGTGTTATTCCAATGTAATAATAAACAACGGAACCAGTCACGCGTAAACGCACGTATGTGATATTCCAATGTATAATAAATAATTCAACCAGTCGTGCAAAATTTACAGACCATGTATGTGATGTTCCAATGTAATAATAAATAACGAAACCAAGTCACGCGTAAACGCACGTGCACGTGATGTTCCAACAGTATAATAAATAATGGAACCAAAGTCAAAGCGAAATTTGCACCGGCATGTGGTGTTCCAATGTAATAAGAAAGAATGGAATAATGAAGAATTTCACCATGTATGCCAGATTTCACATATGCAAAGTTATTCCAACATAATAATAAAGAATGGAATAATAGAAGAATTTCACCAAGTATAGGGTAGCCCGCGTATACAGATTGTTCCAACAGAATAATAAAGAATGGAATAACAGAAGTTCTCTTCATGAATACGAAAGAAATAATACCCCTTACCTTAGAAGAAATTGGATATAGAAGTGGTGAAGTAGCAGAACACTTTTCTTTTTTCTCTCTATAGTTTCTCTATCTACAGTTTTAGTGAATTCGGAAGAAATAATGAAGGAATGAGCTTCTATTTATAGGAGAATGGACTAAATAGTAACTAATTCCTAAACGGTCCAGATTGATTTACTTTTAAACGGATGCTCCAGATTGATTTACTATAAAATATTCTAATAAAACAAAACTTATATAATATATATATATATATATTATAAAATTATAATATATAAAATATATATATATTACACCCACCCGTGACTTTGGTTCCCCCCCTTAATCAGTTATCACACACACACACACACACACACACACACACACACACACACACACATATATATATATATATATATAATGCATTCCTTCATTTGCACACATGCAAAAATCAATTATATATATAATATATGTACTTCTTCCCGCCACTTTTTTGTTATCCTCCCCGTTATCCTCCCACCACACCCCCACCCAACACACCCCACAACATATATCATATATATATATATATATATATATATATATATATATATATATATAACAAAACTAAAATAACTTCTACCGACAGCTTTGAAAAATGAGTAAGTGGGAGTCCAAATAATATGCCAAAATTTACAACAAATACTTCATAAAAATTCCCTCAATATTTTTAACAATATTTATCATCATTATTATAATTCACAATATTAATCGACTGTGTCGCTTCCTGTGAGAGAGGGGCTTTCCAATAAGGATTTCTCCTTATCATGGCGCCGCAATTAGGTGACCAAACCTCTCCTCGATGTAACTTCTAGACATCGTTAATATTGCAAATAATAATACTAATAACTCTGTCATCTCAATTATTGATTTAATAATATAAAAATATCGACAAAAATTGAATTAATTAACGTGAGATACTATGCAACAATTATCAAGTCAGTAATTGAACAAAACCGAGTGACTTCTCACGTAAGCATCAATAATCAATACCGTAGCTACTATGCAACCACGCCAGATTCCTCGCATTTTTAACACCGGGTGTTTCAAATGCTTAACGATAAAACTTCCGCCGTTATTTTCATAAAATATTTTTATCGTTTTTCAATCGACAATAATTTCATTGTGGGGTCCACTAATGATTGTCTTGAGTCGTATGAATATTCCCTACTAAAACGAATATTCCCCACCAATCGAATATTATATAACCACTGCGTACTTTTGCAAAATTTATAATTATTACCCACAACTATAACATTATATCAAATTCATTCCATAATATTCAAAATGATAATTATAGAAAATTCATCTTGCTTTTATATATATATATATATATATATATATATATATATAAGCAAGATGAATTTTCTAATTCATTTCATAATATTCCTGAGCGCTTACTTGCTTTTATTTATATATATATATATATATATATATATATATATATATATATTGTGATGCCCCCAAAAAAAAGGTTTACATCACCCATCTTGAGTATTCAAATACATGGTACATAAATCAAATACAACTTAATTATACAACTGTCGTGTAAAATATGACAAAACATATGCTGAAAGTTTAAACAAGAATATTGCCTTCTAGACAATATCCACTCTTAATGGAGTCCTCAAAGTCAGAATACAAACTCAAATTCAGTCCTTATTACATTTATTATCACACTATTTAATAGAATAGTGAGGACTACTAATAATATCATCTCGGACTCATCAATCCGCTTCCCGACTTGTCCCAAATATATTTCTCATTTCTCAAGAGAATAGTGAAGGAAAGGGTGAGCTCAACTAGCCCAAAGAAGAAATATTATAACTAAGATAATGCGTAATAAATTATCATTAGTCTTCAACAATGTTAAACCGATAAAATACAATAGACATCAAGTTTAACTGCAGTGAACAAGCAATCCATTAAAAGAGTCAAGTAGAGAATAAAATTTTCTATCTTTTATGATTTAAAAGGTTTTCATCATTTTTATCATTGAGACTCACTTTTAATAAATAATCCACATCATCCCCACACTACTGCCAAGGATATTCATTAGTATCACGACCACAAATTATCCATGCACTACGGGCCAAGGATATTCGTGTATTCATCAATGGTCCCGATCATGCCATAAAAATAATTCATCTTTGCACCCTTGGTCAAGAGAATCCATAGCCATAATCATATCAAAAAGCGTCCATCAATGCACTACGGACAATGAGGACTTTTTCCACATCATTTATAACATTACTATTAAGCATGATTATACCAAAAAATCCTCGGTCATAATCATACCAAGTCCATCTATGCACCACAAAGCCAGATGACTTTCAATATAATATAAACATGAGGATGATGACAATGACATAATAATTCAATAAAACAAGTTCAAGAATTAATTTATCCAGGAACTAATAACGTCTAAATTGTTAACATGATACTTCTTTGTAGAGTAAAATTCAATAATGCTCAGAAATTTTTTTCCATGAAAAGATATTGGATGAAGCGCAAATATCAAGGATATTCCACTAATTTCATGGAGTATATAAGTTAAAACTTTAACCAACTGAGTATAATAGAATATATAAACGTAAAATAAATTTTCGCTTCGCCATGTGGTAATCCACGATACAAATCATTTTCACAATTTAATAAGGAATGAATACAAAGGATCATTCACCATGCATGTGGTAATCCACATAGACAGGTTATTCAAATAGAATAATAAAGAATGGAATAACAAAAGGATTCACCATGCGTGCGATAGATTGCATGCATGTGTTATTCCCAATGTAATAATAAAGAATGGAACCAGTCATACATAAACGCATTGCACGTGATATTCCCGAATAATAAAGAAGCGGAACCGTGTCGTGCAAAATTCGCATTATATGATATTTCAACATAATAATAAAGAATGGAATAACAACAAAAATCACCATGCGATGCGATCGGCCATGCATGTGTTATTCCAATGTAATAATAATTAATGGAACCAGTGTCAGCGTAATACGCACAAACGTGATATTCCAACGGAATAATAAAGAATGGAATAACGAAAAAATTTCACCATGTATGCGGTATTGCCATATACAAGTTATTCCAACATAATAATAAAGAATGGAATAATGTAAGAATTTCACCAAGTATAGGGTAGCTCACAGATATCTGAGTTATTCCAATGTAATAATAAAGAATGGAATAATGAAGTTCTCTTCATGAATAAGAAAGAAATAATACTCCTTACGAGTACAACAAATAATATGCCTTACCTTATAAAGAAGAGTACTCAACCTGGTATATGACGGAGATATACTTGAAGAAACTTGCTTTTCTACGCTCAAAGCTTTCTTGAATAGAAAATACGCCAAGATTATAGAAGAAGAATTCTCTACGCTCTCTCTAGAGTTTTCGGTGAATTCGTAAGAAATAATGAAGGAATGAGCTTCTATTTATAGAAGAATGGATTGAATAGTAACTAATTCATGAACTATCCGTATTGATTCACTTTTTAAACGACTGATTACAGATTGATTTAATAAAATATTCTAATAAAACAAAATCTTTTTAAATAAAATATAATATATTCTATTTATAACTTTAAAATAATAACTTTATAAAAGTATTCTTTTATATAAACAAATTTTACTATCTTGAAATACTAACACTACGCATAATAAAATAAAATATAATATATTTTAATTATTGCTTAATTAAACAAATAACTTTATAAAAATATTCTATTTTATATAAAAAGATTTTAATATACAAAATACTATGATAATAAAATATAATATATTTTAGTTATTGCCTAATAAAACAAATAACTTTATAAAAGTATTCTTTTTTATATAAAAAGCTTTTCTATTTTATTACATTAATAATACTAATAAAACAAACTTCATCATCATTATTATAATTCACACTATTAATCGACTGTGTCGTTCTCGGAAAGAGGGGCTTTCGATAAGGATTTCTCCTTATTGGCGCAAGATTAGGTGACCAAACTTCTCCTTGGCGTAACTTTTGTACATCGTTAATATTGCAATAATATTAATAACTCGTCATCTCAATTATTGATTTAATAATATATAAAATATCGACAATAATTGAATCAAATAACGTGAGATACTATGCAACACTTACTGAAGCAATAATTGAACAAAACTGAGTGACTTCTCACGTAAGCATCAATAATCAATACCGTGTGCTACTATGCAACCACGCGTATTACTATACTTTTACTACCGAGTAGTTCAATAGTATTAACGGTAAAACTTCCGCCATTATTTTTATAAAAATATTTTTGTCGTTTTCTCAATCCGATAATAATTCTGTTGTGGGGTCCACCAATGATTGTGCCATCATCATTTAATATTCCCAAGCAAAAAGAATATAATCCCACCAATCGAATATAATATAACAACTTGCATACTTTACAAAATTTATAAATATTACCCACAACTATAACATTATAACAAATCCACACCTTAATATTTAAAAAAAATATTTAGAGAAAATTAAATCTTTATTCATAAAATTTGGGGTCTCACAATCTCCTCCTTATGAAATTTACGCCCTCGAAAATTTACGTGCGACGTACTTGGTATCTTAGAACAGGATGAGGACACTTCGTCCATTCTAACTCTTGAGGTATAACCTTTAAGTGTTGAATACATTCCAGGATTTTAACAGGTACATCTTCATACGTTAAATTATCCGCTATCTCGTCTGGTTCTAAATTAATAATGTGGTTCGGGTCATCCACATATTTAGGTAACATCGATACGTTAAAAACGTTATGAACACGCGACATACTTGGCGGTAAAACGAGTCTATAAGCCACAGTTCCTACTCGATCGAGGATTTCAAATGGGCAAATTAAATCGAGGGTTGAGATTTTCTCTATTCAGCAACCCTTGCTTTTAGAATAACACCCTCTTGAACCTTCTTTTTTTTTCACATTCATCAGCTTCAGGTGTGTAGTTTGAGCGGCTTTAACTTTATCGATTAAAGTCGATTCTACTCGTATATTCGTTATCTTCACGTGGGTCCCTAGAGTCTTTAACTTTATCTTTATCATTTGTAATTTATACGAAATGGGTCTTTGTGTTAACAACGTCACACTCGTAACCATATACGATCTTCTACTCAATGCGCCAGCTACCACATTCGCTTTTCCACGATGCTATTGAATGGTATGATCGTAATCTTCAACAACTCGAGTCAACGTCTTTGGCGCATGTTACGTTCGTTTTAGTTGAAGAAATATTTAAGGGTTTTAGAAATGGGGTTTTGTCTTTGGGGTCGATACAAAATTTGATTTCACGCTCTTGGGGTAGGCTAAGTCTTCAAGAATACGTCGGAAATTTATTAACAATAGAAATATCATTCAAAATCTGTGACTCTCATCCAAGACTTGGATAGTACGTCACATTGATACCTATCAACTTGCCATCATCATTCACAACGTCGCCTACAGAAAGTCTGGCTTCGGTGCATTCCACACAAGGAAGTCAACAACGAAAGGATCAGGGCTCTTTATTTATAGCTTGATATGACAATGATTGACTTTAGTGGTTTGGTTGCTTGAATTCGCAAAATAGGTTGATTAGGAATATGAAAGATAACAACCTTACGAAAAGCATGATGAGTAATTAACCAATCGATTCCAAAAATCACATCAAAGGCAAGTATTTTTCAAAGAGATAAGATCGACAGGTAACGTAAAAGTGTCGATTTGAATTAAACAAGATTTATAAATAATGGAGGTAACAAAGGTTTCTCCCAACTGAGTTTCAACAGATAAATCAAAGTCTAACTTCTCCGGAGTTAAATTCAAACATTGAACACAACTAGGTGAAATGAAAGAGTGAGTAAAACCGGTATCTAACACGGTATAGATTTCGCAAGAGTTTATGATTAACTTTCCCGTGATAATTTTATTCAGGTTACTCGTCACGAAAAAAAAACGCTCTCTCTTAAACTACCGACTTTGGCTTGTCAGGGACATCCTTTGGCATCACCATCCCAGCTGGACTTGACTTCACCATACGACAAAATCGAGCTAGGTGACCTTCTCTTTCGCAATTAAAACACTCTTTGGATTGCTGCGTACAGTTTGGACGGATGTGTCCCTCCTGTCCACATTTGAAACATACGACCGGTGGTCGTTTTTCTTCCTTTGAAACGCAGTCGGTGTCGCTTTTGTTAGGTTTGTAATATTCATGAACGCAATCAAATTGCACAAAATAAAGCGGAACGTGGAAAATCGTAGTTTAAAATTTTACAAACCATATACCACGATCACCCTTTATGCACAATTATTAATTAAACGAAAAGATAAAGAATAAAATCATACCTTGAAGATCGAGCTTCCTCAAAGTACAAGTTCACCTCCAAATCATTTCGCGTTCAACTTGAATCCATCGGGTTTGGTTCCTTCCTTTGATCAACGTTAGGCACCCAAGTGTTTGGCCTCTAGAGGTGATCCACCAAGAAAGAATAAAGATTCAAGAAGATGGGTGTTTAGCAAAACCCTAGTTTTTCTATTTCACATAGAAAGGGGTGTACTCTCCCAACTATTGGAATTACGTATTCACGTGTTTTGTGAAAGTGTCAAAAACCCCTTCACCCATAATAAGACTCGTCTTATTTATAGATGTGGGCAACCCTCCTTAACAATTAAGGAATTGGGTTTTATTTTAATTAATTAAATTTTTTTAATTAATTAGGCTCCAAATCTTATTAGGAATAATTAATTAAACTCTTTTAATTAATTAGCCTCCTAATCTTATTAGGATATTTAAGAGTAATTTTATTAATTAATTCCCAAACTCCTTTAAGAATTAAATAATAATAATAGTAATAATAATAAGACTCCTCTTATTAATTTATATTTAATATTTTCAAAATATTAAATAATAAATATTAAGCTATTTAATTTATTCTATCACCATAGATTAAATTAAATATACTTAACTTATTATTACGATTATGCCATTAACTTCTTAAATAATTATTCTTCCTTTTATGGTATGACCCTTTAGGTTCTTCATATTAAACCGGCTGTGAATAAATCAATTAGAACAATTCTAATCTTATTTAAATAAATAAATTAAGTTATTAATTTATTTAAATAAATAATATTTATTCTATAATAGGGATAAGCCTCCCTAGCGATTAACGACTTTCCAGATAATATAGATTTCAACATTAATCATAAAAGAACCTTTGAGTAAATAGTTACCGTACAATTCAATCCTTCCACCATACAATGTCCCAATTAAATATAAGACATGGAATTACTGTCAAGTCTTATTTTATTTAATTATATGTATTTCGACTCTTAAATGCACAACTCCAAATAATGAAATTTAGAAACTCCTTTCTAATTTCATTCTGCCTTGGCCAAGGACTACTGGGTTGTCATTTATCGAATCACATAGGACATTTATCTTCTTTTACTAGAAGCGATAGATTCTTTATTGATCATACATTATCTCTATGTACAACTTATTATACCCAAGCATACCCTTTGATATACCCTAAGGGTCTTAAGGAATAAGTCAAAGTATAATTCATCATACACAAGATATTATAATGATCTCAAGTCCAAGGATCACTTGTACTACTATCACTACAGGAATTCCTATTGACAGGCAAGTAAAACTCCATTAGGTATTCCTTAGCGAGCCACGTTCAGTGAACTTATTCTCTAATAAGCACCTACATACTTGCTTTAGTGTCTCCACATAAATGATTATGAGATCAATCATCCTCATCCAATGAGCAAGCAACGCATGTACCAATCTATCCAGATTCACTAATCCTCAATTTAGTAATCCAACGATTGGGAACTATTTTAGTTTTAAGCTTTCTAAGAATTTAGATCTCATTAGAATGATCATCATCATTATTCTAAAAGCATTGCTTAAAACTATGGGTTTATCACATATTATAAAACAACATCATATAGATAATTAAAATCCTTTAATAAATTAATACTTTTTATTAATAAATGAATAAGATTGTTACAAAGTATATGCTTTATCATCAAACATGATTGGCTTCTGTGCATACTACTTTCACTGCTATCTTTTCATCATTATTGAACCTTCTCTTCTTGAAATTTCCACTTCTATTATCTTGGCCATGATTACCACTGAAGTGGTTACCATTCTTGGCATGATAATTTTCCCCACGATGGTTATCATTATTCAGATGGCCAGCCGCCACAATTGCAATTATTATCGTGTTGTTGGTCATTGCCTTTTGGTTGTGCTGACTCATTATCGCGCTCCAATAAATGAACCCTATTCACAACATCTGAATATAAACAAAGTTTTTGAGAAATGAGGTATTGACGTATATTGGGTTTTAAACCTCTTAGAAACATTCGCGTCATTGGCTCATTATCGACCAAATGGGATGCAAACCGAGACAACTCAGCAAACTTAGCCTCGTACTGCGACACGGTCATATTGTTTTGCTCTAGCTTGATGAACTCCACCTCCTTCATGTGACGAATACTTTTGGGAAAGTACTTGTCGTTGAACAGCTCTTGGAACTTCTCCCAAAACATCTTGAGTGCCTCAGTCTGGGTACGTTTTACAGATTCCCACCAGTAATCCGCCTCTTCACGCAACATAAAGGTGGCAAATGGAACCTTTTGCTCCTTTGAGTATCCCAAGACATCAAATATCTTGGTGATCTGCTTTAACCACGTCTATGCCTTAAGTGGTTTTGGCTTTCCCAAAAACTCCGGTGGTCCCAGCTCCTTGAACTGCTTAGCGGTGACCGACCGTGGGTTACCATTATTTCCACCTATATTTTGAACAGGAGTCTCTCTTACCTATTGTTGCATGAATTACATAAAGCCTCCGAACATTCCATCATTCATCATTTGGTCAAGGTGTTGTTATTTGCACGAGGATTATCGCCTTCACGATGCATTATTATCCTCGATTATTAATATGTGGAGACTCAACGGTCTCCACGTGCTCCATTGCTATTCTCAACATTCTCGGATGTCATTTTCAAATACTGCCATAAAACAAGGGTTAATTAACATATCACATATTATCCCTATACTTTGACCGACCAATTAAATACCAAATAAACGTAGGTAGGTCATACTAGCGAAGGAATTCCCCGTCTCTCCCCTCCTAGTTCTTGTCTCACATCTCAGCCAGGGATCATATCCCTAAGCTCTGATACCAACTGTGATGCCCCCAAAAATAGGTAGACATCACCCATCTTGAGTCGCCAAATACATGGTACATAAATTAAATACAACTTAATTATATAACTGTCGTGTAAAATACGACAAATCATATGCTGAGAGTTTTAACAAGAATATTTCCTTCTAGACAATATCCACTCCCAATGGAGTCCTCATAGACAGTATACAAACTCAAATTCAGTCCTCATTACATTTATTATCGCACTATTTAACAGAATAGTGAGGATTACTAATGCTATCATCTGGACTGTCAATCCGTTTCCCGACTCGTCCCAGCTATTTTCTCATTTCCTGAAGAGAACAGTGAAGGAAAGGGTGAGCTCATCTAGCCCAGTAAGAAATATTATAACTAAGATAATGCAGAATAAATTATCATTAGTCTTCAACAATGTTAAACTGATAAAATACAATAGACATCAAGTTTAACTGCAGCGGAACAAACAATCCATTAAAAGAGTCAAGTAGAGAATAAAATCTACTACCTTTTATGATTTAAAAAGGGTTTTCATCATTTTTATCGCTGAGACTCAGCTTAATAAATAATTCACATCATCCCTGCACTATGGCCAAGGATATTCATTAGTATCACGACCACAAATTATCCATGCACTACGGGCCAAGGATATTCGTGTATTCATCAATGGTCCTGATCATGCCATAAAACAATTCATCTTTGCACCCTTGGCCGAAGAGAATCCATAGCCATAATCATATCAAAAACTGTCCCATCAATGCACTACTACAGCCAATGAGGACTTTTTCCACATCATTTGTAACATTAAGGTCATGATTATCTGAATAATCCTCGGTCATAATTATACCAAGTCCATCTATGCACTACAGGCCACAGATGACTTTCAACATAATATAAACACGAGGATGATGACAATGACATAATAATTCAATAAAACAAGTTCAAGAATTAATTTATACAGGAACTAATAACGTCCAAATTGTCAACATGATACTTCTTTGTAGAGTAAAATTCAATAATGCTCAGAAATTTTTTTCCATGAAAAGATATTGGATGAAGCGTAAATATCAAGGATATTCCACTAATTTCATGGAGTATAGAAGTCAAAACTTTAACCAACTGAGTATAATAGAATATATGAAACTGCAAATGGATTTTCGCCCGCCATGTGGTAATCCACGTATACAAATCATTTTCATAATTTAATAAGGAATGAATACAAAGGACCATTCACCATGCATGTGGTAATCCACATAGACAGGTTATTCCAACAGAATAATAAAGAATGGAATAACAAAATGATTCACTATGAGTGTGATAGACTGCACAGACAGGTTATTCCCAACAGAATAATAAAGAATGGAACCAGGTCATGCGTAAACGCACGTATGTGATATTCCAGAATAATAAAGAAGCGGAACTGTGTCGAAAGAAATTAAATGCGGCAGCGATATTCCAAATGAGAATAATAAAGAATGGAATAACAACGAAATCACCATGCATGCGATAGATCGCATTGCAGAAAGTTATTCCAATGAATAATAATTAATGGAACCAGTCGGCGTACGCACCAACAGGATATTCAACAAGAATAATAAAGAATGGAATAACGAAAGAATTTCACCATGTATGCGGTACTTGACATATCTGAGTTATTCGAACATAATAATAAAGAATGGAATAATGAAGAATTTCACCAAGTATAGGGTAGCTTGCGTATCTGAGTTATTCAAATGAGAATAATAAAGAATGGAATAACAGAAGTTCTCTTCATGAATAATAAAGAAATAATACCCCTTACGAGTACAATAAATAATATCCCTTACCTTATAAAGAAGAGTACTCCGACGGGTATGACGGAGATATACTTGAAGAAACTTGCACTACGCTCAAAGCTTTCTTGAACAGAAAATACGCTCAAGATTATAGAAGAAGAATTCTTTACAGTTTCTCTCTCTAGAGTTTCAGTGAATTCGTAAGAAATAATGAAGGAATGAGCTTCTATTTATAGAAGAATGGATTGAATAGTAACTAATTCATGAACGATCCAGATTGATTCACTTTTAAACGGACGGTCCAGATTGATTTAATAAAATATTCTAATAAAACAAAATCTTTTTAAATAAAATTTAATATATTCTATTTATAATTTAATAAAATGAATAACTTTATAAAAGTATTCTTTTTTATATAAACAAATTTTACTATGCAAATACTATGCAGACACTATGCAAACACTATGCATAATAAAATATAATATATTCTAATTATTGCCTAATAAAACAAATAATTTTATAAAAGTATTCTATTTTATATAAAAAGATTTTACTATGCAAAACACTATGCATAATAAAATATAATATATTCTAATTATTGCCTAATAAAACAAATAACTTTATAAAAGTATTCTTGTTTATATAAAAAGTTTTTCTATTTTATTACATTAATAATACTAATAAAACAAACTTCATCATCATTATTATAATTCACACTATTAATTGACCGGTCGTTCACCTAGGAAAGAGGCTTTCAAAGAAGGATTTCTCCTTATTGAGTGCAATGATGAGGTGACAAACCTCTCCTTGGCGAACTTACAGACATCGTTAATATTGTAAATAATAATATTAATAACTCTGTCATCTCAATTATTGATTTAATAATATATAAAATATCGACAATAATTGAATCAAATAACGTGAGATACTATGCAACAATTACTTGAAGTAATAATTGAACAAAACCGGGTGACTTCTCACGTAAGCATCAATAATCAATCTGGTGCTACTTCTTATGCAACCACGCAGCGTATTCTTTATTTCTTTACTACCGAGTAGTTCAACAAGATTAACGGTAAAATTTACTAGTTATTTTTATAAAAAATATTTTTGTCGTTTTCTCAATCCGAAATGATAATTCCGTTTATTAGGGTCCACCAATGATTGTGCCATCATACGAATATTCCCCGACACAAAGAATATTCCTCGACCAATCAAATATAATATAACAGCTTGCATACTTTGCAAAATTTATAAATATTACCCACAACTATAACATTATAACAAATCCACACCTTAATATTAAAATAAAATATTTAGAGAAAAATTAAATATTTATTCATAAAATTTGGGGTCTCACATATATATATTTTTGTCAGGCCTGGAGTTTACTTCGAGGCCTTTTACTGCTTTTATTTATATTTAGTCCCGCTTTGAGTTTACTTAAGTGGCGATTGATCACATTCTTGCTTTATTTACATTTCGATCCCCATGGAGGTGCTTCGTGGTGGTTGATCATATCCATATATATATATATATATATATATATATATATATATTTATCGCTTTTATATATTTACATTTTTGATCCCCCATGGAGGTGCTTTGTGGTGGTTGATCATGTCTGTATATATATTTATATATATTTACAGCTTTTATATATATAACTACTTACTACTTTTCATATAAACTGTGGTATCATGTGAGCCTAGGAATCATATGATCACATATTCAATCTACTGAATCTAGATTCGGTTCCCGTGATGGACATTTTCAGCTGTAAGCAGCTTGTACATTATTTACGATGTCTGAATTTCCTTGGATGGCTGTCATGCCCACAAGGAGTTCGGTGCTGCTGTATATTATTTTCTCGAAGATGCTTTGCATCTCAAAAATAAAAGCAAACAAGCCAAATATTTAATAATAAAAATGGAAGTATGAAAAGGTTACAATTCCTATTAAGCACAGGGTTTGAAAAACCTCTTTTTATAAAACATCATTGTTATATCTTGCTTAAAACTGAATTTTTCTATAAATTCAAACCCTTTGTATATAGGTACGAACGAGGCCTTGAATTTCTTCTAAATAATTTCACATTGATCCAAACACACAGACACACAGACACACATTCATATAATAATTTCTTGAAAAGTAGCGGTCACCGTGGCAACACGGATGTCGGGGGGTGCCTAACACCTTCCCTCCGCATAATCAATCCCCCGAACCCAAATGAATCTCGGTTTCACAGACTCATTTAGCAGTGTCACATCACTGGGTCAATGTGCAAACCTTTTCTAGGTTGCGTTGGTGCAACTAGTTAAAAACACCAACTGGCGACTCTTAACAGTCCATCATCGACATTAAACATGTCGAACCTTTTTCACTTGTTTTTTCAAACAAATCTCACCTAACATGAGAACACCAAAGAACAAGTAACAAAAAGGGACAAATAAAAATCCCGACATCGACATGTGGCGACTCTACTGGGGATTCCAGTAAGAGGGCTTAAGCCGCTACTACAAGCTTTTTAAAACTGTTATATGCTTGTGTGTGAATGATTCATTTACATTTATGATGAATGTGTATGAATGCATTTACTTACTGCACTGCAAAATATCTATCTGTGATATTAGTGCTTCGCACATGTCATCATTTCCATAAATGGTGAGACACGTTGTATGTGAATGTATGTTGTGTAGTTCCTCCACCAGGAGGCTATCCTGTCGGTGTTTGATTACTGGACTCATAGGGAGACTTATTCCAACGAGGCTCAGGAAAGGCACCACCCAGATTCTCTCCAGTTGAAAGACCGGATTGACTTCTCATCAAGTAGATTGTGATGATCTGGGGACCTTCATGCCAAAAAGTCATGAGAGTAACCCTAATATAGGTCAACCTCTGATAAACCAAACGCGGAGGAAAGTCTCTTCATGCTTTCCATTTTCAATTACTTGTAAAAAGCATTTACTTGTAATTTTATTCCACGTCCATCTTTATGTAATGAAAAATATGAAGAATATTTGTGCATACATGTGTTGGGTAAAATCTAATTACCCACAACACGCAAGTATACGTGGTCAACAAGTAATACAGTGAAAGTAGAGTATCGTTCCCACGAGGAATTATTAATACAAATTACAAAGTACTAACCCTTAATCAAACTAATTTTATTTAAACAGACAATTTAACAATATAAATTAAAGTATCCAATTACACTAATTCTAATCACCACTAATTAAAAATTAGATTATGGAGATTTAAGATCACAACTTCACTTATTGCTTCATTTAAATTAACACACTTCTCATCAATTATTTTCTATCCTGAATTGTTAATCAAGAACACTAAAGCAGATAAAACCACCTCTCGATGCATAATACCCATACTTACTTAAATCCACAATTGATAGAATTAAGCAAGACACGCTAATTAACTAATCCACTATATCTCTATGTGAATTACAATTAAAAAGGATTTAAAGCACAAGTTCTCTATAAGATTACATATGGCGTAAAGGCATATCTCTATCCTAAACATGAATCATGAATTCCATCTATGCAGAAATCACAAGCACATGTTATCATGATTAGATCTAAATCTATACTTCATCTCTCGAGTTCATATAGATTATCACGATAATTGTTAGCTAGGCAATTAAGCAATTAAGTCCAAATCACAATAAACAATCCACAATGATAGATCACAATAATCGATAAAGAAGCATATTAAAATAAATTACACCATAAGATCCATTGTAATCTCAAACAAAGAATTAGTTCATTGAATTAAAACTAAGAATCCACACTTGAATAAACATTAAAAGATAAGAATAAGATTAAGGAAAAGAATTGAATCTATTGTCAGCAAATCTCCATCCTCCTCAAGCTCCTGTTCTTGATCTTCAATGGTCTCCAAGTTGCTTCAAACTCAAAAACAAATAAGAACTAGGGTTTTGATCTTAATCTGCTCTAATATAATCTAATGGAATTCTTCCTCAAAAACTTGCCTCTAATCCTTCTAATTCTCCTCCTTTTATATACCTCTTTATATGTCTTTAAGTCCTCTTGGAAGTCCTTGAGTCAATCAGCTCGAACCAATCCTTCTTGGACTCAAATTCTGACAAAAACTACTCTTTCTGCGCGTACCCAAGCCCCAGCTTGCTTATTACCTTGAAAATAGCAAACCCTGGCTTGCTATGCTGATTTTTTTGAACTCAGGACCCCAAGCCCCGACTTGGGTATAAGGCATAAAATGGCAAGCCCCGGCTTGGGTATAAGTTGTTAGTTGTTTTTCTCCTACAGTGTCCTCTGATAAAATGGCCATAACTTCAGATTCGGGAGGAGTTACGGGGTCTGCCACCTACCAAATCAAAGCTATCGACGAGCTCTACAACTTTCATTCTTTGAGTTTTGAGAAATAACAAACGGACGAAGGTCGAAATTGGACTGGAAGTGACTGCTATGCAAATGGCCATCCAAAATAGCGAAGTTCAACGTCCGTTGGTACAAATGTCATAACTCTTGCATCCGAACTCCGATTGGAATAATTTAAGATGTTTCGGAAAGCTAAGAAGAAGCTCTAAAATATAGTCAAAGTTCCAAGCTAAGAACATGAAATGAACATGAAAGCCCAAACGATGTTCGGATTGCTTTTCCTTGCATTTTCATACCAATAGTCGCTCACACAGCTCCCAAACATATAATCTATAAAATGAACACAAAATGCATGAAAAATAACTAAGAAACACGAGATTAAGCAAATAACTCAAGTAATAGATACCGGATAAGTAGGTATAAAACCTACTTATCAAATACCCCCAAACTTAAACCTTTGCTTATCCTCAAGAAAAAACAAAACAAAAATGCAATGCAATGCAACTAATCTATATGCCTATGAATCCAGCAGTAATGACAGAAACAAGTCTATTCACCCGGCCTTAGAGAAATCAAGTAAACATGATAATACATCATATCAAAACAAATCATCAACTTTCTAATCAATCATCAAATCTTAGACTGTTATCACTAATATAGTGCATGTGTGCTCAACAACAATGCTAACTAATATAATGCTAAATACAACACATAATAGATCTCTTTTAAAGGCATCATACAGTGAAAACTCACAAAATTTACGAACAAGCTAGATCCAACTAAAGTCAAACATCCACCAAGTTCAAGAGTCCAATCTGGGATACTTATGCTTTACTTTGCATTACGGGGGCTTTTTGCTCTTTTTCCGTTTTATTATTTTTTTTTAACCATGACTGTGCAATGTCTCATTCTATTAGGCTAACAGTACTACCCCTTAGCGAGCTTTCAACCAACGACTCCCAAATCATAAAGACCTTAGGGCGCTAGGTGTAAAGATACTCTCTCGGGCTTACTTGCTCAAGTAACAAAGGCCCCGAAACAAAACTAGCCACGAAATTTATTCATATTATTTTTCTTTCTTTTTTTTTTCTTTTTTTTTGTGAAGCTTATATATCCCAAATTTTTCCTCCAAACTTAAGTTTTTGTCTAAATTTAGTCATCTCCGCCTATTCATGTCTTTCATTTATTCAAACTAATATTATCCTTAAGAAGTCAATTATGTATCAATTTAAACTTAATCAGTCAACAAAGTTGTCTCTAACGTGCTAACCTGATTATACCAGTTTCAAATAGGAAAAGATTCAATTCATAACAAGAAATCACATTAAAGTTCTAATAATCAGTATTATACTTGTCTACTCAATCCCATTCTCATCATTGGCCAAAATAGACTGTAACTATCAAACAACTAGACTCATGCAAGATGAACATAGTAACTAACTATTATTTTTGATTTTTTGATTTTTTTTAACAAGAAACTGAATATAATGCTATTCAAACTATACTACTATGCAACTACTTATGCAGTTGTACTACATGAATGCAAACATAATGAACCTAAACTAAATTAACAACATATGCAAAATAACATAACATAAACATGAAACTAAACATGCAATAAAGAACTAAACTAAACTCCCCCAAACTTAGCAATTACAATGTCCTCATTGTAAGAATATAGCGGTAAATAGAAGAGAACTTCCTTGTAATTAGCTAAGCGTGAGGTGATGGTGGAGATGGCGGCAACGATCATTTTCCTATCCATTGAACCTCCAATACCTGCAATGAAGAGTGACAATTTTTCTATTTAGTAAATAGTTAAATTGATAAAAGTTTAAAGTTAAGGGTGATATATATAAAATTTTCAAAATACGCAAGTGGTTATAAAATACTCATTTCTGTCGGAGAATATTCGTTTGGTCGTGGAATATTCTTGTTGTGGGAGAATATTAAATGACAGCGCTAGCGACCATTTAATGGGCCCCATAACAGAATAACTGTCGGATGAAGAAAATGACATATTTGAGTTTTATAAATAACGGCGTAAATGTTATCGTTAACACTGTTGGAATACCTGGTGGTTAAAATAAAGTAATACACGTGGTTGCACAGTAGCACACGGTATTGCACAATATTTTTGAATTATTGATCCTTATGTAAGAAGGCACTACTCAATAATTGTTACAGTAATTACTGTTCAATATTTTATTTTATTGATTCAATAATTGCTGCATTGATATTTTATATTATTGTTGTTTCAATAAATGTCATTGCACAGTATTTCCCATTATCAAATCAATAATTCATATTATTTGAATAATATTATTAGATAACATTATTGGCAATGTCTAGAAAGTTACATCGAGGAGAGGTTTGGTCACCTAATTGCTTGCGCCAAGATGAGGAGAAATCCTTATCGGAAAGCCCCTCTTTCTGGGAAGCTGCACGGTTGTCATTATTGTGATTACATAGTATTTTTTGTGAATAATTAATTATTGGTTTATATGATAAGAAATATTTATTTTATGTGGACATAAATGATGAATAGGAAAATATTTATTTTATGTGGTTATAAATGAAGGAATTAATGTTGAGGTGTTTTGTCGGAATGGAGGTATTAAAAATTAAATCAGTGTTCTTAAAGCTTTATTGCGTGAGTTATAATTTTGATCCGACCGTTGGATCGTTGCGATTTTTGGATATGTTATACATATATAAGTTGAGTATATGTCCACAAATTTTGAACCGTTAAAAATTAACGTATGATTTGTTATGAATTTTAAGAGGTGTTGAAAATTATCCGTTTGTGGAATTCGGATATTTTTTGTTAGAAATTTGGAAACACTTTCTTCTGTAAAGTTGTAGAGAATTCGATTTCGTGTGGAATGGACATATAATTCGTATTTTTCTGATAAAAGGGCTATTTATTATGAATTATTGAAGTTTCAAAAATAAAATGTTTTTTTATTAAAAACATGGGTGGGCCCCACTTTTGGTTGGTGTAAAAATTTGATTTTGGTGGGCCCCACTGGCGGTGGCTGAAATTTGGGTAAAAAATGTTTGCATATAAATTTTTTGAAATATTAATATTTTATTAATTTAGTCTCCTATGACGTTCTAGTATTTTTCTATAAATAGGCGCTTAGGTTAGAATTGAAAATCACACCAAAAATAAGTTTTCTCTCTCTATATATTGTCGAGCGTATTTTTGTGAGTATTTAGATACTTTGAGAGTTTCTATTAGGTCAAGATTTCCTTTAGCATTACATCAGATATTCTAATCGTAAATCTTTCTCTTTTTTGAGGTAAGAAATTTTAAGGGTTATTATGTTTTTTCATTTTTTAAGTAAATTTTCGACCTTCAAAAATTCTAAAAATATTTAAAATGATAATTTGATGAGTTTTCTAGATTGTGTCCAAAAATGGCGATTTTTGGATGTATAGATTAGGAGTTATGAATTTTATGGGAAAAAACTATTTTAAAAGTAAACCCTTATAACTCCTTGTGGTTTACTCTAAAATTGGTGAAATTTTTATTGGGAGTACATGTATATAATAGCAGTATACTCTGTAAATTTTGGAATTTTTATACAAAGGTATAATTTATGATAAATGTCTAAATATTCGGCAGTTTTGGCCATATGAAAAATAGTAAATAAATTTTAAAAATTTTGAGAAAAATATATGTTCAATATGGGACTATATTACGCTAAATCCCGAAAAAGAAAATTTGTTTGTCTTGATTTGGTATTTTCATGAAAATGGACTAGTTATGAGTAAATGAATTAAATATGTTATGTGAAATAATAAAATTGAAAAATAGGATTTTATGGCTTGGGAATCCTATATAAGGTATATCTGATTTTTTGATGAGGGTTTTGGTTATTGATAATGAAATCTTATGAGTTTGGCATTTTTGGATGATTAAATGCATTAATTAGTAAAGTGTAAACAATTAAAATAAATTATTTTTTAGATTAAGAAATGATTAAAATATTGTTATAATATTAATGATATTAGATTATGAGATTATTAAGTGATTAATAACATTTGAATATTCTTGAACTCTGGATAAATTATATTATAAATGTTTAATATTTATCCTTTATCTCATTTGATTAATTCTTTATATTATTGTCATCATTCTCATGCTTATATTGTTATGAAAGTCATCTATGGCTGTAGTGCATAGATGGACTTGGTATGATTATGACCGAGGGATTATTCGGTATAATCATGGCCAGTAATGTTACAAATAATAATGTGGTAAAAGTCCTCGTTGGCCGTAGTGCATTGATGGGCGAGTTTTGGTATGATCATGACCATGGGTTCTCTTCGGCCAAGGGTGCAAAGATGAATTGTTTTATGGCGTGATCATGACCGTTGATGAAAACACGATTATCCTTGGTTAGTAGTGCATGGATAATTCGTGGTCGTGATATTAATGAATATCTTTAGCCGTAGTGCATGGATAATTCAGTGATGTGGATTAATTATTGCGTTGAGTCTCAGCGATGAAATATTAATTCATGGATGTGATAATAATGAATATCCTTGGCCCATAGTGCATGAATAATTTATGGATGTGATATTAACGAATATCCTTGACCGTAGTGCAGGGGTGATTCGATGATGTGGATTATTTTTTTAGCTGAGTCTCAGCGATAAAATATTGATAATAAACTTTTAATTCGTAGAAGATAGTAGATATCATGCTCTACTTGACTCTTCTAAAATACAGTTGTATGTCTTTGGCCTGTAGTGCAAAGATGAAATGATAATGAATATCTTTGGCCCGTAGTGCAAGGATGAATTTATTAGTATGATTATAAACAGGAACTGTGATTTGGTATAACCATGATATTTGATGTTTCGGTAAAGGCAGTGTAATGAAAATTATCTTAAATCACAGGTGCGAAGAGAATTTAGAATCACAATTATGATTATGAGTTATTCATATATGATTGTGGAAAAGGCTGTTGATTGATGTTACGAGGATAAAACATTGTTGGTGAACTTTTAACTTGGAGAAGATAATAGACTTTATAGTCTATTTGAATCTTCTAATGGATTGCTCATTCCACTACAACTATGGTTGAAATGTTTTATCATCTACCATATGTTCTAAATCTCTGATTTATCACTGATGAAGGCTATTGATAATTTAATTATCTTTAGTCATGATATTCTTTACTGGGCTAGTTGTGCTCATCCTTTTGCTTCATAATTCCTTTCAGGTAATAAGAGTGTAGCTGAGTCGAGCGGGGATAACAAGGAAATAGTGTGATGGTCCAAGACTGTCGAAGTTTCTCAATACATTATAAAATGGCATGACATGCAATATATAATTGTACTGAGGACCTAAGATGTTTGTGTTGTGTTTTATACGTCACTTAATAATTGATTTTGGTGAACAACAATAGGGTGATGAGAACCCGACCTTGAAAGCGTCAAAAGTGCACCGCATTAAAATGAGGAGAACAGAAATCTTCTCGTGTTCCTTCGGGGACTTGATATATTTGCTGCTGTACTTTATATGGAATTGTAATAATTTAAATATGAATATTGTCGTATTATATATGTAATAATATTTGTATTGAAACACACAGATATATATGAAATTTTGAGTTTGAATCACATACAGAAGATAATATTTGTATTAAAACTCACAACTCATGCTGTATATTTAAGTTTGTATTTGAATTTTGTACCATATATCTGGTGGCTCAAGATGGTTGATGTATACCTGTTTTGGGGGTGTCACAGTTGGTATCAAAACTTAGGGATATGATCCCTGGTTGAGATGTGAGACAAGAACTAGGAGGGAAGAGACGGGGAATTCCTTCACTAGTATGACATACCTAAGTTTATTTGGTATTTAATTGGTCGGTCAGAGTATAGGGCTAATATGTGGCATGTCAATTAACTCTTATTTTGAAACTATATTCTAGAATGATATCTGAAATACAGGAGATGAGCAATGGGAAAATCATGATAGAAAGGAAATAACTGAGAAGGTACAAATCCGAAAAGAAAGCAAGGTATTCTCATCTCTTCGATATACCAGGTACGTACGTAAATTTCGAGGGCGAAATTTCATAAGGAGGGGAGATTGTCAGATCCCGAATTTTATGAAATAAAAATATTTAATTTTTCTATTTAGTAAATAGTTATATTGATAAAAGTTTAAAGTTAAGGGTGATATATATAAAATTTTTAAAATACGCAAGTGGTTATAAAATACTCATTTCTATCGGGGAATATTCGTTTGGTCGTGGAATATTCTTGTTGTCGGAGAATATTAAATGCGGACGGTGCGTAGCCCATTTATGGGCCCATAACAAAATAACTATGGGATGAAGAAAATGACAAGTTTGAGTTTTAAAAATAATGGCGTAAATATTCACAGATTAACAACTTTGTTGGAATACACAGTGGTTAAAATACGATGTCTGGCGTGGTTGCCATAAGTAGCACACGGTATTGCATAATATTTTTGAATTATTGATCCTTACGTAAGAAGGCACTTACTCAATAATTATTACGATGAATTACTATTCAATATTTTATTTTATTGATTCAATAATTGCTTTATTTGATATTTTATATTATTGTTGTTTTAATAATTGTCATTGCACAATATTTCCTATTATCAAATCAATAATTCATATTATTTGAATAATATTATTAGATAACATTATTGGCAATGTCTAAAAAGTTTTGTCAATGAGAGTTTTGGTCACCTAATTGTGTGCCAGTAAGGAGAAATCCTTATCGGAAAGCCCCCTCTTTCTTGGGAATGGCCTGGTTGTCATTATTGTGATTCTGTAATATTATTTGTGAATAATTAATTATTGATTTATACAATAAGGAAATATTTATTTTATGTGGACATAAATGATGAATAAAAAAATATTTATTTTATGTGATTATAAATGAAGGAATTAATGTTGAGGTGTTTTGTCGGAATGGAGGTATTAAAAATCAAATCAGTGTTCTTAAAAAATCTATTAAGTGAGTTATAATTTTGATCCCAATAGTTTGGATCGTTGCGATTTTGGATATGTTATACATATATAAGTTGAGTATATGTCCACAAATTTTGAACCGTTAAAAATTAACGTATGATTTGTTATGAATTTTAAGAGGTGTTGAAAATTATCCGTTTGTGGAATTCGGATATTTTTTGTTGGAAATTTGGAAACACTTTCTTCTGCAAAGTTGTAGAATTTTGATTTAAGTGTGGAATGGACATATAATTCGTATTTTTTCTGATAAAAGGGCTATTTATTATGAATTATTGAAGTTTTTTAAAATAAAATATTTTTTTATTAAAAACATGGGTGGGCCCCACTTTTGGTTGGTGTAAAAATTTGATTTTGGTGGGCCCACAGGTGGTGGCTGAAATTTGGGTCAAAATGTGTGCGTATAAATTTTTTGAAATATTAATATTTTATTAATTTAGTCTCCTATGACGTTCTAGCATTTTTCTATAAATAGGCGCTTAGGTTAGAATTGAAAATCACACAAAAAATAAGTTTTCTCTCTCTATATATTGTCGAGCGTATTTTTGTGAGTATTTAGATACTTTGAGAGTTTCTATTCAGTGCAAGTTTCCTTTAGCATTACATCCGATATTCTAGTCAGAAATACTGCTCTTTTGAGGTAAGAAATTTTAAGGGTTATTATGTTTTTCATTTTTCGTAAATTTTCTGACCTTCAAAAATTCTAGAAATATTTAAAATGATAATTTGATGAGTTTTCTAGATTGTGTCCAAAAATGGCGATTTTTGGATGTATAGATTAGGAGTTATGAATTTTATGGGAAAAAACTATTTTAAAAGTAAACCCTTATAACTCCTTGTGGTTTACTCTAAAATTGGTGAAATTTTTATTGGGAGTACATGTATATAATAGCGATATACTCTCATAAATTTTGGAATTTTTATACAAAGGTATAATTTATGATAAATGTCTAAATATTCGGCAGTTTTGGCCATATGAAAAATAGTAAATGAATTTTAAAAATTTTGAGAAAAATATATGTTCAATATGGGACTATATTATGCTAAATCCCAGAAAAGAAAATTTGTTTGTACTGATTTGGTATTTTTCATGAAAATGGACTAGTTATGAGTAAATGAATTAAATATGTTATGTGAAATAACAAAATTAAAAAATAGGATTTTATGGCTTGGGAATCCTATATAAGGTATATGCAGATTTTTGATGAGGGTTTTGGTTATTGATAATGAAATCTTATGAGTTTGGCATTTTTAGATGATTAAATGCATTAATTAGTAAAGTGTAAACAATTAAAATAAATTATTTTTTTTAGATTAAGAAATGATTAAAATATTGTTATAATATTAATGATATTAGATTATGAGATTATTAAGTGATTAATAACATTTGAATATTCTTGAACTCTGGATAAATTATATTATAAATGTTTAATATTTATCATTTATCTCATTTGATTAATTCTTTATATTATTGTCATCATCCTCATGCTTATATTGTTATGAAAGTCATCTATGGCCTGTAGTGCATAGATGGACTTGGTATGATTATGACCAGGGATTATTTAGTATAATCATGACCGTAATGTTACAAATAATGTGGTAAAAGTCCTCATCGGCCCGTAGTGCATTTATGGACAGTTTTTGGTATGATCATGACCATGGTTTCTCTTCGGCCAAGGGTGCAAAGATGAATTGTTTTATGGTGTGATCATGACCATTGATGAAAACACGATTATCCTTGACTAGTAGTGCATGGATAATTCGTGGTCGTGATATTAAAGAATATCTTTAGTCGTAGTGCATGGATAATTCAGCGATGTGGATTAATTATTGCGTTGAGTCTCAGCGATGAAATATTAATTCATGGATATGATAATAATGAATATCCTTGGCCCATAGTGCGTGAATAATTTATGGATGTGAAATTAATATAATATCCTGGATAGTAGTGCGAGGTGATTATTTAGAAGATAGTAGATATCATATTGATACTTGACTCTTCTAAAATACTGATTGTATGTCTTTTGGCACAGTAGTGCAAAGATGAAATGATAATGAATATCTTTGGCCCGTAGTGCAAGGATGAATTTATTAGTATGATTATAAACAGGAACTGTGATTTGGTATAACCATGATCTTTGATGTTTCAGGTAAAGACAGGTAATGAAAATTATCTTCTTCCTGGGTGCGAAGAGGAATTTAGAATCACAATTATGATTATGAGTTATTCATATGATTGTGGAAAGGAACTGTTGATTGATGTTACAGGGATAAAACATTGTTGGTGAACTTTTAACGTGGAGAAGATAATAGACTTTATAGTCTATTTGAATCTTCTAATGGATTGCTCATTCTGCTTCTGACTATGGTTGAAAAGTTTTATCATCTACCATATTTCTAAATCTACGATTTATCATTTGATGAAGGCTATTGATAATTTAATTATCTTTAGTCATGATATTCTTTCTTTGGCTAGTTGTTGCTCATCCTTTTGCTTCACAATTCCTTTCAGGTAATAAGAGTGTAGCTGAGTCGAGCGGGGATAACAAAGAAATAGTGTGATGGTCCAAGACTGTCGAAGTTTCTCAATACATTATAAAATGGCATGACATGCAATATATAATTGTACTGAGGACCTAAGATGTGTGTGTTGTATTTTATACGTCACTTAATAATTGATTTTGGTGAACAACAATAGGGTGATGAGAACCCGACCTTGAAAGCGTCAAAAGTGCACCGCATTAAAATGAGGAGAACAGAAATCTTCTCGTGTTCCTTCGGGGACTTGATATATTTGCTGCTGTACTTTATATGGAATTGTAATAATTTAAATATGAATATTGTCGTATTATATACGTAACAATATTTGTATTGAAACTCACGAGATATATGAGAATTTTGAGTTTGAATCTTTATACAGAAGATAATATTTGTATTAAAACTCCATTTCATGTCAGATATTTAAGTTTGTATTTGAATTTTGTACCATGTATCTGGCGACTCAAGATGGGTGATGTATACCTATTTTGGGGGCGTCACAACATGGATTAGAATAGCACTTTGGAATATAACGTGATTCCTATCTACTAAATAAACTAGGAAAGCATATAAATATAAAAAAAAATTCCTAGGTTGCCTCTCGATCATTAACTTTTTGTGGCGCCCCAAAATAGGTATACATTACCCATCTTGAGTCGCCAAATACATGGTACAAAATTCAAATACAACTTAATAATACAACTATCATGTAAAATACGACAAAATACAAACTGAGAGTTTTAATACGAATATTGTCATCTAGACAATATCCACACTCAAAGGAGTCCTCATTACATTTATTATCACACTATTTTATAGAATAGTGAGGACAACTATAACACCATCTCGGACCATTACTCCGTTCCCCGACTAGTCCCTGCTACGTTCTCATTTTCTGAAAAGAACAATGAAAGCAAAAGGGTGAGCTCAACTAGCCCAGTAAGAAATATTATGACTAAGATAATGCAGAATAAAATTATCGTTAGCCTTCAACAATGTTAAACTAATAAAATATAACAAACATCAAGTTTAATCTGCAATAAAAACAAGCGATCCATTAAAAGAGTCAAGTAGAGAATAAAATCTACTATCTTTTATGATTTAAAAGTTTTCATCACTTTTATCATTTGAGACTCGACAATAAATAATCCACATCATCCCGCTTATGGCCAAGGATATTCATTAGTATCACAACCAAAAATTATCCATGCTCTACGGGCCAAGGATATTCGTGTTTTCATCAATGGTCATGATCATGCCAACAACTGTCCATCAATGCTGGCAACGGCCAATGAGGACTTTTACCACATCATTTGTAACATTACGGTCATGATTATACTGGAATTAATCCACGGTCATAATCATACCAAGTCCATCTATGCACTACAGACCACGTATGACTTTCAACATAATATAAACATGAGGATGATGACAATGATATAAGAATTCAATAAAACAAGTTCAAGAATTAATTTATCCGAGGAACTAATAACGTCCAAATTGTCGACATGATACTTCTTTGTAGAGTAAAATTTAGGAATGCTCGGAAGAATATTTCCATAAAAGATCTTTGAATGAAGCGCAAAATATCAAGGATATTCCACTAATTTCATGGAGTATAAAAGCCAAAACTTTAACCAACCGAGTATAATAAAGAATGGAATAACAAAAGAAATCACCGGGCACGCGATAGATCGTGCAGACGGGTTATTCAACGAGAATAATAAATAACGAAACCAGGTCACGTACATAAGCGCACGCACGGGATGTTCCAACAGAATAATAAAGAATGGAATAGCAGAAGAATTTCACCATGTATGCGGTACTTCGCATAGACATGTTATTCCAACATAATAATAAAGAATGGAATAATAGAAGAATTTCACCAAGTATAGGGTATTCCGCGTATACAGGTTATTCCAATAGAATAATAAAGAATGGAATAACAAAAGTTCTCTTCATGAATACGAAAGAAATAATACCCCTTACCGTAAAAGAAGAGTATTCTGACTGGTAGGGCGAGGATATTCTTGAAGAAAACTTGCACTATGCTCAAAGCTTCTTAAAACTCTAAAGAAATACACTCAAGATTATAGAAGAAGAATTCTCTGAATTTCTGGTGTGTTTTCAATTCTAACTAAGCATCCTATTTATAGGAGAATTGAAGGGGCACTGTGCAAGGAAATTCACGGACGAACATTTGAAAATTTTCACGAGCTACTCTCTTGAAATTCACAGACGTCCTCTTTTAAAAAAAATAAGAATATAATATTCAAGTAAAATAAAACTTATATAATATATATATATATATATATATATATATATATATATATATATATATATTACCCTTACTTTACTAAGAATGAGGATATGGCATATTACCAAGTTTAGATTCCATATAACATAAAATCAAGTTTATAATATACAATGAAACCAACTTTTACAAGAAATAAGCAACAAAGTCATTATACCATTAATATAATATATATTTATATAACACACCCGTGAATCCCCCCACCAAAACCCACTTGAATGCTTCCAGCAATATATATATATATATATATATATATATATATTATATTTACAACACACTATTTAAAACAAATAAGTAGGTGGGGGTCCTTATAATAAGCCAAACTTACAATAAATACTTCATAAAAATCTCCTCAATATTTTTAACAACATTTATCATCATTATTATAATTCAAAATATTAATCGACCAGGTCGTTCCCAGGAAAGAGGGGGCTTTTCAATAAGGATTCCTCCCCATTGATGCGCAATTAGGTGACCAAACCTCTCCTTGGCAGAACTTCTAGACATCGTTAATATTACAAATAATAATATTAATAACTTTATCATCTCAATTATTGATTTAATAATATATAAATATCGACAATAATTGAATCAAATAACGTGAGATACTATGCAACAATTACTGTAATAATAATTAAACAAAACTGAGTGACTTCTCACGTAAGCATCAATATTCAATACCGGTATTGCTACTATGCGACCACGCGTATTCTTCAGTACTTTAACAATCGGGTGTTTCAACAGTTAACGGTAAAACTTTCGCCTTTATTTTCATAAAAATATTTTTGTCATTTTCTCAATCTGACAATAATTCCGTTGTAGGGTCCACCAATGATTGTGTCGTCGTACGAATATTCCCTGCTAAAAAGAATATTCTCCGACCAATCGAATATTATATAACAACTTGCGTACTTTGAAAAATTTATAAATATTACCCATAACTATAACATTATATCAAATTTACTCAATAATATTCAAAAATAATATTTATAGAAAATTCATCTTTATTCATAAAAAGTTGAGGTCTTACAACCTCCCTTCTAATGAAATTTACGCCCTCGAAATTAGGGTAATGCGATACACAGGTATGTTGAAGAGGTAAGGATACCTTGATTTCATTTCAAATTCTAACTCCTGTGTCATTTCCTCAACATCGTGGTTTCTCCACAAAACTTTGACTTGAGGTATAACCTTGGAGCGTAGAATATGTTCCTTCTTATCCAAGATTTGAACAGGAACCTCTTCATACGTTAAATCTTCTGCTATTTCGTCCGGTTCTAACTCGATAATGTGGTTTGGGTCTTCCACATATTTACGTAACATGGATATATGAAAAATGTTATGAACATGAGACATACTTGGTGGTAAAGTGAGTCTATACGCCACAGTTCCTACTCGACCGAGGATTAAAAATGGGCCAATAAATTGAGGACTAAGCTCTCCTCTCTTTCCAAATCTCGTAACCCGTTTCCATGGAGCAACACATAACAACACATGATCTCCAATATCGAATTCCACGTCCTTTCGATGAAGATCAGCATAACTCTTTTGTCGATCTTGTGAGGTTTTTATACGTTGTCGGATCGTTTAAATCTTTTTCGTGGTCATATGTACCAACTCCGGTCCCAACAACGTTGCTTCACCCACCTCATCCCAACATACTGGAGAACGACACTTTCTTCCATACAACGCCTCAAATGGAGCCATGCCAATACTTGATTGATAACTATTGTTATAGGAAAACTCCACCAATGGTAACAACTTGTCCCAACTTCCCTTGAAGTCAAGGACACAGAGTCTTAATAAATCTTCAAGAGTTTGAATAGTCCTCTCTGATTGTCCGTCCGTTTGAGGATGATATGCCGAACTAAATCGTAAATCCATGCCCATAGTTTTTGCAAACTAACCCAAAATCATGAAGTGAATCTTGGGTCTCGATCAGAAACTATGGATACTGGCATACCATGCAATCTTACAACCTCGTTTATGTACATAAGAGCAAGACGTTCAAGTGTATAAGTGTAAGACCCCAACTTATTATTAATGAAATTTAATTTTCTCTATTTATTATTTTGAAATAGTAAGGGTTGATGTGATTAATGTGGATAGTTAGGGGTAAAATACGCAAATACTTCAAAATAAGCAAGTGGTTATAAAATATTCATTGTTGTCTGGGAATATTCCTTTGGTCGTGGAATATTAAATCTTTGTCGAGAATATTAAATGCGACGTAGCGACCATGTGTGGGCCCCATGTGAGCGATTGGATGAAGAAAACGACAAATATAAGTGGTTTAAAAATAACAGGCGTGGTTATTCTGAATTAATCTTTTAAAATACCCGGTGGTTAAAAACACGAGAGCAGCACCAATATTGCACCAATTGTTGATTCTTATGTAAGAAGGCACTACTCAATAATGGTCACATGATAATTCTTTATTCATATTTTATTGAGTTAATAATTCTTTGCGTTGATATTTTATATTCTTTGTTGTTTCAATAATTGTCATTACACAATATTTTTCATTATCGAAGCAATAATTCATATTATCTGAATAATATTATTAGATAACATTATTGGCAATGTCTAGAAAGTTACATACAAGGAGAGGTTTGGTCACCTAATTGCGCCAAGATGAGAGAAATTCTTATTGGAAAGCCCCTCTTCTGAGGCTATGCGTTTGTCAATATTGTGATTCTGTAATATTATTTGTGAATAATTAATTATTGATGAGGAAAATATTGATTTTATGTGGATATAGATGGAGAAAATTTTTAATGTGATAATTGTTGAAAATTGAAATTTTATCTTTTTACGATAAAATAATTCTTTTAAATATATTATTATATTTTAATAATATAATAATGGTGATATTTTTACAACGAATGTGGGATATATGAGTATACGAGGAGGAAGAGTATTTTTGTTGCAATAAATGTTTAAAACATGTTAAACATGTCAGTGGACCCCATTTATTGACTGAAATTTGATTATAGCCTGTAAAATTCCCGTTTGTGGATTTCGGTCAATTTCTGTTTGGAATTTGGAAAAACTTTCTTCTGCAAAGTTGTAGAGAATTGAATTTCCTATAAAAAGTCATGAGATTTGAATTTTCTGATAGAAGGGCTATTTATTATGAATTATTGAAGTTCCGAAGCTCCGAAATAATTGATTTTTGAAAGTTTAAAATATTTTAAATAATAAAAACGTTTTTTGTTTGTTTTGTGGGCTACAACATGTGCATAATGAGCTGAGATCAGATCTAGGAAGGTGGGCGTAGAAATCTTAATATATATATTAATATTATATTAAATTTTACTCTTTTGGTGTTCTAAGCATTTTCCTATAAATAGGTGCTTAGGTTAGAATTGAAAATCACACCGTAAACCGAAGTTTCTCTCTATATTATCTAGCGTATTCTTGTGAGTATTTTGAGTATACTTTGAGTATTGTTAGGCAGTTGCAAGTTCCCTTCAAAGACTATACCCGGTATTCCAGCTAGAAGTACTAATCTTTCGAGGTAAGGGATGTTAATTTCTTCTCAAATGATATTATTTCTTCAATATCATTATGCTGAAATATTGGTTGGAACTTTTTATCAAATTTGAAACTTTTTCATGTCGGGTTACTATTCAAGAGTTACTATTCATGAGTTACTATTCACGAGTTACTATTCATGATTAAGCGTGAAGAAGTTTTTGTGGAATTTCTATCTTTTGGTGTCTGGAGTTACTATTCACGTATCTACGGCACTATTCACGTATCTGACACTATTCACGTATCTGGCACTATTCAATAGAAAAATGAAATTTCTTCTTTTGTCCAAAATATCTATTCGGATACTAGCTTTGATTGTATCCATGTTTTGATCATTCTTGAATTTTACACCACTATGATCATTTTGAGGTATTTTTGAACATGGATAAAACAAAGTACGAATCCTTAACCCTTAATCCTTGTCATTTTGTTTCAATTTGGATTAGTTTCTTTAAAAATATTTTTCATCATCCTCGGTCTTAAATGATGATATTATTGAATATCTTTGGCCCGTAGTGCAGATGAATGATTTCTGAAGAATATCTTTGGCGTAGTAGTCAAAGATGAATGCAGTTTTAGATGAACATGACCAATCGATGAATATCTTTGGCTCTGTAGTGCAAAGATGAATATTTGATTCCGATATATATTGATTGATGTTACGGGGATAAAAGATAGACGATGAACTTTTAAATTCATACATGAAGATAGTAGTTTGCATTCTCTACTTAACTCTTCTAATGAATTATTATTTCATTGCGAATATTGATTTAAAATTTGTTGTCTATTGTATTCTATTAGATTTTTTCCTGTTTGAAGACTAATGATAATTTGTTGTATATTATCTTAGTCATAATATTCTTTCTTGGGCTAGTTGAGCTCACCCTTTCCTTTTTGTCCATTTTTCTTCTCGGGAGGCGAGAATATAAGCGAGTACGAGTCGGGGTATGGAATGAAGGTTCTAGAGAGAGTTGTTTAGTAGTCCTCACCATTTTTGTAAAATATTGTATCAATAAATGTGATGAGGATTTATTTGAGTATAGATATTATCTAGAAGATAATATTTGTATTCAAACTCACAGTTTTACTGTTGTAATAATAAAGTTGTAGTTGTTTCTGTACCATGTATTGACAACTCAGAATGGGTGATGTATACCTATTTTGGGGGCGTCACAATAAGTTTCTCATATATGTAAGAAATGAGCAGACTTGGTCAATCTATCAACAATGACCCAAATTGCATCAATGCCTTGAGAAACCTTGGGAAGACCAATAACGAAATCCATGGTAATGTGCTCCCACTTCCATTCTGGAATTTTAAGTGGTTGAAATGGACCTTTTGGTACTTGATGCTCTGCCTTGACTCGTTGGCAAGTTAAACACCTTGAGATAAACAACGCTATCTCTCTCTTCATATTGCCCCACCAAAATGTATGTCGAAGATCATAATACATTTTGGTACTCCCAGGATGGATTGCAAACGGTGTGTTGTGAGCCTCCATCATGATTTTATACTTTAACTCAGGATCGTTAGGAACACAAAGTCTGGAGTTGACTCGAAGTATTCCTTATTCATCGATTCTTGCTTCCGGCATAGCCCCTTCTTGTACTTTCTTCCTCATATGCATCAGCTCCAGATCTATAGCTTGAGCAGCTTTAACTTTATCGTTATCTTTCAACAGTTCAAGCCAACGTCGCTATCACATGTTGAGTTCCTTTTGAGTGAAGAAATATTTGAGGCTTTTATGATCCGTAAAGATCTCCATTTCTCCCCATACAAGTAATGCCTCCAAATTTTAAGTACGAAGACAACAGCTGCCAACTCTAGATCATGAGTAGGATAATTCCTCTCATATTCTTTGAGTTATCGAGAGGCATAGGCTATGACTTTCCCATGTTGCATGAGAACACATCCTAACCCTTTTGCCCGAAGCATCACTATAGATGACAAATCCCTCCGAGCCAGATGGTATTATCAGAACACGTGCTGAAATAAGTCTCCTCTTGAGTTCTTAAAAACTCTTCTCGAATTCCTCACTCCAACCGAATTTTGTATCCTTCCGAGTCAGCTGAGTTAATGGAGTAGCGATTCGAGAAAACCCTTCTACGAATCTCCGATAATAACCAGCTAAGCCGAGAAAGCTACGTACTTCGGTCACTGATTTAGGTTTTTCCCAACTTTGAATAGCTTCAATCTTTGCCGAGTCAACAGATATTCCATGACTTGATACCACATGCCCAAGGAATGCTACATCCTCAAGCCAAAACTCGCATTTCTTAAACTTGACATAAAGCTTATTTTCACGAAGCAATGGGTACCTATTTTTGATGGTGACATGATTCAACTCCCGATAATCAATACAAAGTCGCATACTCCCATCTTTCTTCTTCACGAATAGAACAGGAGCACCCCAAGGAGAAGTACTAGGATGAATGAAACCGATGTCTAACAATTCCTACAGTTGGGTCTTTAACTCCTGAAGTTCAATAGGAGCCATTCGATATGGGGCTTTGGAAATAGGTTTTGTACTGGGTTCAAGGTCAATAAAAAATTCAATTTCACACTCTAGGGGTAGGCCAGGAAGTTCTTCAGGGAATACATCAGGAAATTTATTAACAATAGAAATATCATTCAAAATTGACGTATTTTTGTTTAGATCTGTGACATGAGCTAAGAAAGCTTGACACCTGTTTTTTAATAAACGAATAGCTTTATGGCTTGAGATGACAGTGATTGGTTTTAATGGTTTGGTTGCTTGAATTCGCATAATAGGTTGGTTAAGAATATGAAATCTAATAACCTTACGAAAATAATCAATTTTTGCATGATGAGTAGTTAACCAATTAATCCCTAGAATTACGTCAAATGCAAGTATTTTCAATGAAATAAGATCAATAGGTAATATGAGGGTACCGATTTGAACCAAACAAGACTTATAAACAGTGGATGTAATGAAGGTTTCTCCCAACAGAGTTTTAACAGATAAGTAAAAGTCTAATTTCTCCGGAGTCAAATTTAAACGTTGAGCGCAAGTAGGAGAAATAAGAAAATGGGTATAACTGGTATCAAATAAGGTATAGACTTTCGCTAGAGTTTATGATAAGCTTACCCGTGATGACCTCATTCGGGTTCCTTACTTTCTGGGAGGTCGCAACAAACGCTCTCCCTTGAACTACCGGCTTTGACTTTTCTGGGACGGCCTTTGGTGCCTCCATCCCAGTTGGACTTGTCTTCAGTGCACGACAAAATTGGGCCAGGTGACCTTCTCTTCCATAATTATAACATGCTTTGGATGACATCGCGCAGTTTGGACTGATGTGTCCCTCCCCTCCACATTTGAAGAATATGATAGGTGGTCGTTCTGCTTCCTTAACGATGGGTGCTGATGCTGATGTCTTTCCATCATTGTTGAATCTCCTCTTCTTGAAATGTCCACTCTTATTGTTTTGACCATGATTACCACCGAAGTGGTTTCCATTTCTGGCATGTTGATTCCCTCCACGCTTGTTGTCACCTCTTCGATGACTGCTATCATTGGTATTATCATTTTGCCAGCTGCTCTCTTTTGGTTGGGTTGACTCATTATCGCGCTTCAATAACTGAGCCCTATTAACAACATCTGAATACAAGCAAAGTTTATGAGAAATGAGGTATTGACGTATCTTGGGTTTCAAACCTCTTAGAAACATCCGTGTCATTCTCTCCTCATTATCAACCAAATGGGACACAAACCGGGACAGCTCGACAAACTTGGCTTCGTCTTCGCGACACGGGCCATGTTGTTTTATTCGGTTTAATGAACTCTACCTCTTTCATGTGACGAATACTTTCGAGAAAGTACTTGTCATTGAACAGCTTCTTGAACTTCTCCCAAGACATCTTCAAGCGGGCGGTTGAGTACGCTTTGCGATTCCCACCAATGTCCGCCTCTGCCGCATAACATGAAGGTGGCAAAGGGAACCTTTTGCTCCTCGGAGCATCCCAAGACATCAAATATCTTGTTGATCTGCTTTATCCACGTCTCCGCCTTAAGTGGTTTTGGCTCTCCAAAAAACTCACGATGGTCCTCAGAAGACCCCAAATTATTAATAAATAAAATTTATTTTCCTCTATTTATTATTTTGAAATAGTAAGGGTTGATTTGATTAATGTGGATAGTTATGGGTAAAATACGTAAATATTTCGAATAAGCACGTGGTTATAAAATATTCATTATTGTTAGGAAATATTAGTTTGGTCGTGGAATATTAAATGCTTTGTGGGGAATATTAAATGCGATACTGTTGATCTTTAATGGGCCCCATAACGAAAAAGCGATTGGATGAAGAAAGCGACAAATATAAGTTGTTTATAAATAATCAGGCGTAGTTATTACTGATTAATCTTTGTTGGAATACCCTTGATTAAAACACACTAATACGCGTTGTTGAACGGTAAGACACAGTATTGAACCAATTATTGATTCTTACGTGAAGGCACTACTCAATAATTGTTACGATAATTACTATTCAATATTTTATTTTATTGATTCAATAATTCTTTGCATTGATATTTTATATTCTTTATTGTTTCAATAAATTGTCATTACATATTATTTTCCATTATCTGAGCAATAATTCATATTATCTGAATAATATTATTGGATAACATTATTGGCAATGTCTAGAAAGTTACATCTAAGGAGAGGTTTGTCACCTAATTAAGCGCCCGATGAGAGATCCTTATTGAAAGCCCCTCTTTCTGAGGAGCTACACGGTTGCCCGATCTTGTGATTCTGTAATATTATTTGTGAATAATTAATTATTGATTTATATGGTGAGGAAAATATTGATTTTATATGGATATAAATGGAGAAAATTTTTAAAATGACAATTGTTGAAAATTAATATTTTATCTTTTTCTCGATAAAATAATTCATTTAAATATATTATTTTAATAATATATTAATCTGGTGATATTTTTATAATGAATGTGGGATATATGAGTATATGAGGAGGAAGAGTATTTTGTGGCATTAAATGTTTAACACATATTTTGTGTGTTGGTGGACATAATTATTATTGAAATTTGATTATAAACAGTAAAATCGCCTGGTTTATGGATTTCGGTCAATTTTTGTTTGGAATTTAGAAATACTTTCTTCTGCAAAGTTGTAGAGAATTGAATTTCCTATAAAAATCATGAGATTCGAATTTTCTAATAAAAGGCTATTTATTATGAATTATTGAAGTTCCGAAGCTCTGAAATTATTGATTTTTGGAAGTTTAAAATAATTTAAATAAGAAAAACATTTTTTGTGTTTGGTGGGCATCTTTAACACATGCTACGTTGTTGAATTCGAGATGATTCTAAGTGGGCGTAGACAAATTAATATATATATTATTATAATTAAATTTTCTACTTTGGTGTTCTAAGCATTTTCCTATAAATAGGGTGCTTAGGTTAGAATTGAAAATCACACCAGAAACTGAAGTTTTCTCTCTCTATATTATCGAGTGTATTATTGTGAGTATTTTGAGTATACTTTGAGTATTGCTATACGGTGCAAGTTCAAGTCATAGCCTATATCCTGTGTTTGACTAAAGTATTGTCTTTTCGAGGTAAGGGATGTTATTTTATTCGAAAATGATATTATTTCTTCAATATCATTATCTTAAAATATTGGTTGGAAATTTTATCAAATTTGGAACTTTTTCATGTCGGGGTTACTATTCATGAGTTACTATTTACGAGTTACTATTCATGAGTTACTATTCACAAGTTACTATTCACGAGTACTATTCACGGCGTGAAGATATTTTTTTTTGTGAAATTTCTATCTTTTGGTGTCGAGTTACTTATTCACGATATACGACTATTCATGAATACTGACACTATTCAATTTAAAATGAAATTTCTTCTTTTGTCCAAAATATCTATTATGGATACTAGCTTTGATTGTATCCATGTTTTGATTATTCTTGAATTTTACTCCACTCGATTACTTATGAAGTATTTTTGAACTTGGATTGTTTAAAATACGAATCCTTAATATTTGTTCTTTTGTTTCACCGGATTCGCTTTCCTTTAAAATATTTTTCATCATCCTCGGTCCTAAATGATGATATTATTGAATATCTTTGGCTGTAGTGCAAAAGATGAATGATTTTTGATGAATATCTTTGGCCCGTGGTGCAAAAGATGAACAGTGTTGAGATGAACATGATGATCGATTAATATCTTTGGCCAGTAGTGCAAAGATGAACAGTGTTTAGATGAACATGACCAATCGATGAATATCTTTGGCTCAGAGTGTAAAGATGAATATTTGATTCCGTATATATATATTAATTGTTGTTCTGAGGATAAAATATCAACGATGAACTTTTAAATTCATATATAGAAGATAGTAGTTTGCATTCTCTACTTAACTCTTCTAATGAATTATTATTTCCGCTGCGAAGATTGATTTAAAACTGGTTGTCTATTGTATTCTATTAGATTTTTCCCTGTTGGAGACTAACGATAATTTGTTGTATATTATCTTAGTCATAATATTCTTTACTGGGCTAGTTGAGCTCACCCTTTTCCTTTTTGTTCCATTTTTCTTCTCAGGAGGCGAGAATGTAGCGAGTACTAGTCGGGGTATGGAATGAAGGTTCTAGAGAGAGTTGTTTAGTAGTCCTCACCATTTTTGTAAAATAATGTATCAATAATTATGATGGGGATTTATTTGCGGCGTGGATATTGTCTAGATGGCAATATCTCGTATTTAAACTCATGCTTATATGTTGTAATAATAAAGTTGTACTTATTTCGTACCATGTATTTGGCGACTCGAAATGGGTTGGATGGAATGGACCTATTTTGGGGGCATCACGCTTAGTATCGAGCTTAGGGATATGATCTCCATGCGGAGATCGGGGAATAGAACTAGGAGGGAGAGCGAGTAAATCCTTCGCTAGTGTGTCCTACCTAAGCATATTTGTTGGTTGGTCATAATATAGGGGTATTATGTGATTTTGTTAATTTGTTTAATTAACCCTTGTTTTATGGCGAGATTTAAGATGGCAAATAAAAATGTCAACAATGGAGTGAATGAGACCGTGGATATACCTCTAATCACCAACCGTGATAATGTAATATCAAGCGAAGAAGGAATTAGAGATATCCATGTGGTGAGGGAAGAATTAATAGTTGCACCTTAGAGCTAAGCAGAGGTAGCGGTGAGAGTGAGGAAGAAGAGGAACCCGAGGAGAATTTATTAGAAGAAATTTTGATCAAAATGTAGAACTACGAGATCGTGATTCGTGAGCTAGAAGAACAGAGTTGAAGAACCGCAAGCGGTCGTGGAACAAAGAGATACAACAATTCAAAATTGTGTTACCCGATATGTGATGCTTGAACAAAATCACGCTTTGCGCGGGTAAGATATTAAAGTTGGAATCGAGAATTCAAATATCAAGGATCACCGAAAGAAGAAACAAGCGAACGAGTGAGAATGAAGGATGCATGGGTAAAAGCCGCATCGACATGTTGATATTGTAGAAAGAGACGTCCGATCCAAAAAAGGCTAAAATAGATGATATACATTTCTCTTTTTGGACAGCAATTGGAAGAACCCAACATCAAGTTTTAAATTACCCTGTACAGAGCGGTCAATCTTAATTCGATATGGATCAAAGATTGATGATTCAGATCATGAATCAGGAGTACGATGAAGCAGTTGAAGGTGGAATATGCCCTATAGAAAAGTCAATTCCAACGATAGTAACGACACCAAATGCTACCCCGCATAAGTCAAAGCCGTAGTTCAAAGGAGAGCGGTTGTCACGACTTCCCAATAGGTGAGAAAACCGAACGGTTAGCATGGGTTAGTTAATTATAATTCTTGCGGTTTATACCTTATTAGATACCGGTTTCTACCCATTCTTTTATCTCTCTTGCTTGCGTTCAACGTTTGAACTTGACTCGGAGAAATTAGACTTTGACCTATCTCATGGAAACTTCGGTTAGGATAAACTTTCATCACATCCACTTTGTTTATAAATCTTGCTTGATTCAGGGTTGGCACTATCACATTACCCGTTAACCTTATTTCTATAGAGATATTTGTTTTTGATGTGATTTTAAGGTTAACTACTCATCACGCCGAAATTGATTACTTTCGTAAGGTTGTTGGTTTTCATATTCCTAAGCAACTCGTTATTCAATTCAAGCAATCAAACCATTGTAGTCAAACATTTTCATATCAAGCCATGAAGTCATTCGTTTATTACGGATGTCAAGTTTTCTTATTCCATGTTATAGATTTGAATAAAGACACGTCAGATTTGAATAATATTCCTATTGTTATTAATTTTTCCGACGATTTCTGAAGAATTTCTTGGCTTACTCCCCTAAAGAATGATATTAAATTTTGTATCGACTTTGAACCCTAAGACAAAACTCATTTCTAAAATCTCATATCGAATGGCTCCTATTGAACTTCAGGAGTTAAAAAAATTCAACTATAGAATTTGGTACCTGAGCCTTTATCTGGTGACTTCCTTTGTGGAATGCACCGAAGCCAGACTCTCCGTAGGGGACACCATATTCGTGCGATAGTAAACTGATAGGTGTCATTGTAACGTGCTATCCAAGGTTGGGATATGAGTCACAGTTGAGAACAACCTAAGTCGGTAATCGAAATACGTTGCTTTCTAGGCTTAGTTGGTTATTATCGGAGATTCGTTGAAGGATATTCTCGAATCGCTATTCCATTAACGCAGCTGACTCGTAGAGATACAAAATTTGAATGGAAAAAGGAATGTGGGAAGAGCTTCGAAGAACTCAAGAGGAGACTCATTTCAAAGACATGTTACGACAATGCCATCCTCGGAAAAGCGAACGTGGTAGCCGACGTGTTGAGTAGAAGATCGTATACAAAACGACGAGTACGATATTGTCAAAGACTCATTTCATATAATTTACAAATAATAGAGATGGAGATGAAAACTCTAGGTACCCACGTGATGATATACGAGTATAATCGAGTTTAATCGATAAAGTTAAAGTCGCTCAAGCTACACACCGGAGTGATGAATTTAAAGAAGGAGGTGCGAAAGTTGTTATTTCAAAAGCGAGAATCGGTGAGGTGAGGAAAGCTCAAACCTTCGATTTATTAATCCATTTGAAATTCTCGATCGAATAGGAACGTGGCCTATAGACTCGCTTTTACCGCCAAGTATGACGCGTGTTCATAATGTTTTTTACGATCGATGTTACGTAAATATGTGGACAACCCTTAACCACGCTCATTGAAGTTAGAACCGGACGAGATAGCCGAAGACTTAACGTACGAGGAGGTACATGTCAAGATCTTGGATAGGAAAGAACATGTCCTATGTACCGAGGTTATACCACAAGTTAAAGTTTTGTGGAGAAACCATGCTATTGAGGAAATGACATGGGATTTGGAAACGGAAATGAAAGCGAGGTATTCTCATCTTTTCGAAACACCAGGTACGTACGTCAATTTCGAGGATGAAATTTCATAAGGAGGGGAGGTTGTAAGACCCCAAATTATTAATAAATGAAATTTATTTTCCTCTATTTATTATTTTGAAATAGTAATGGTTGATTTGATTAATGTGGATAGTTATGGGTAAAATATGCAAATATTTCGAATAAGCAAGTGGTTATAAAATATTCATTATTGTCGGGGAATATTCGTTTGGTCGTGGAATATTCACGACTATCGGAATATTCGTGACGACTGACTGCGCAGCCTTTTGTGGGCCCCATAACGGAAAGCGATTGGATGACAAAATGACAAATATAAGTTGTTTATAAATAACTACGTAGTTATTACCAGTATTAATCTATTGGAATACCCGGTGGTTAAAACACACTAATACGCCGTTGTTGAACAAGATAGACACCAGTATTGCACCAATTATTGATTCTTACGTAAGAAGGCATTCTTGAATAATTGTTACGAAGAATTACTATTCAATATTTTATTTTATTGATTCAATAATTGCTGCATTGATATTTTATATTACTGTTGTTTCAATAAATTGTCATTACATATTATTTTCCATTATCGGAGCAATAATTCATATTATCTGAATAATATTATTGGATAACATTATTGGCAATGTCTAGAAAGTTCTGCCTAAGGAGAGGTTTGGTCACCTAATCAAGGCCAAAGAAGGAGAGATCCTTATTGAAAGCCCCTCTTTCCTGAGAACTACCGTTCCCAAAGATCTTGTGATTCTGTAATATTATTTGTGAATAATTAATTATTGATTTATATGATGAGGAAAATATTGATTTTATGTGGATATAGATGGAGAAATTTTTTAAAATGACAATTGTTGAAAATTAATATTTTATCTTTTTCTGATAAAATAATTCATTTAAATATATTATTTTAATAATATATTAACGGTGATATTTTTATAATGAATGTGGGATATATAAGTATATGAGGAGGAAGAGTATTTTTGTGACATTAAATGTTTAACACATATTTTGTGTGTTGGTGGACATAATTATTGACCGAAATTTGATTATAGCTTGTAAAATCGCCCGTTTATGGATTTCGGTCAATTTTTGTTTGGAATTTGGAAAAATTTTCTTCTGCAAAGTTGTAGAGAATTGAATTTCCTATAAAAGTACGCGAGATTCGAATTTTTTGATAAAAGGGCTATTTATTATGAATTATTGAAGTTCCGAAGCTCCGAAATAATTGATTTTTGGAAGTTTAAAATAATTTAAATAAGAAAAACGTTTTTTGTGTTTGGTGGGCATCTTTAACACATGCTAAGTTGCTGAATTCAGATGATTCTAAGTGGGCGTAGACAAATTAATATATATATTATTATTATATTAAATTTTCTACTTTGGTGTTCTAAGCATTTTCCTATTAATAGGGTGTTTAGGTTAGAATTGAAAATCACACCAGAAACTGAAGTTTTCTCTCTCTATATTATCGAGCGTATTCTTGTGAGTATTTTGAGTATACTTTGAGTATTGCTATACTCTTGCAAGTTCAAGTCATAGCCTATATCCTGTTTCAACTAGAAATCTGCCTCTTCGAGGTAAGGATGTTATTTTATTCAAAAATGATATTATTTCTTCAATATCATTATGCTTAGAAATATTGGTTGGAAATTTTATCAAATTTGGAACTTTTTATGTAAAGGTTACTATTCATGAGTTACTATTCATGAGTTACTATTCACGAGTTACTATTCACTTAGTACTACTCACGAAGCGTGAAGATGTTTTTTTTGTGAAATTTCTATCTTTTGGTGTCTGAGTTACTATTCTCGTATACAAAGACTATTCACGATACTCGGCACTATATTCACGAATCACGACACTATTCATTCAAAAATGAAATTTCTTCTTTTTGTCCAAAATATCTATTATGGATACTAGCTTTGATTGTATCCATGTTTTGATCATTCTTGAATTTTACTCCACTCTGATTACTTATGAAGTATTTTTGAACTTGGATTGTTTAAAATACGAATCCTTAATATTTGTTCTTTTGTTTCACTAGATTCATTTCCTTTAAAATATTTTTCATCATCCTCAGTCCTAAATGATGATATTACTGAATATCTTTGGCCTATAGTGTAAAGATGAATGATTTTTTGATGAATATCTTTGGCCCGTAGTGCAAAGATGAACAGGTGTTGAGATGAATATGACCGACTGATTAATATCTTTGGCCCGTAGTGCAAAGATGAACAGGTGTTTAGATGAACATGACCAACTGATGAATATCTTTGGCCTGTAGTGCAAAGATGAATATTTGATTCCAGATATATATTGATTGATGTTACAGGAATAAAATATCGACGATGAACTTTTAAATTCATATATAGAAGATAGTAGTTTGCATTCTCTACTTAACTCTTCTAATGAATTATTATTTCTGTTGCGAAGATTGATTTAAAACTGGTTGTCTATTGTATTCTATTAGATTTTTCCCTGTTGGAGACTAACGATAATTTGTTGTATATTATCTTAGTCATAATATTCTTTATTGGGCTAGTTGAGCTCACCCTTTTCCTTTTTGTTCCATTTTTCTTCTCAGGAGGCGAGAATGTAGCGAGTACTAGTCGGGGTATGGAATGAAGGTTTTAGAGAGAGTTGTTTAGTAGTCCTCACCATTTTTGTAAAATAATGTATCAATAATTATGATGGGGATTTATTTAAGTGTGGATATTGTCTAGATGGCAATATTTGTATTTAAACTCACAGCTTTATATGTTGTAATAATAAAGTTGTACTTATTTACGTACTCATGTATTTGGCGACTTCGAATGGGTTGGATGGAATGGACCTATTTTGGGGCGCCACGGTTCCAGCCTCCTTGAATCGCTTAGCGTGACCGTCTCGAGAGTTGCCAAGTGTTTCCACCTGCATTTTGGATAGAGTCTTTCTTGCACGATGTTTGCATGAATTGCGAAAAGCCTCTGAACATTCCATCGTTCATCATTTGGTCAGTGTTGTTGTTTGCATGAGGATTTTCGCCTTCCTGATGCACATTGTCCTGATTATTGATCTGTGGAGACTCAACGGTCTCCATTGCTCCATTGTTATTCTCAACATTCTCGGATGGCATTTTCAAATACTGCCACAAAACAAAGGTAAATTGACATGCAATATATTGTCCCTATACTCTGACCGACCAATTAAATGCCAAATAAACTTAGGTAGGTCATACTAAGCGAAGAATTCCCGCTCTCCCTCCTAGTTCTTGTCTCACATCTCAGCCAAGGATCATATCCCTAAGCTTTGATACCAACTGTGACGCCCCCAAAATAGGTATACATCACCCATCTTGAGTCGCCAAATACGTGGTACAAAATTCAAATACAACTTAATAATACAACTGTCTTGTAAAATACGACAAAATACAAACTGAGATTTTTAATACAAATATTGTCATCTAGACAATATCCACACTCAAAGGAGTCCTCATTACATTTATTATCACACTATTTTATAGAATAGTGAGGACTACTATGACACCATCTCGGACCATTACTCCGTTCCCCGACTAGTCCCTGCTACGTTCTCATTTCCTGAAGAGAACAATGAAAGAAAAAGGGTGAGCTCAACTAGCCCAGTAAGAAATATTATGACTAAGATAATGCAGAATAAAATTATCGTTAGCCTTCAACAATGTTAAACTAATAAAATATAACAAATATCAAGTTTAACTGCAGCGGAACAAACAATCCATTAAAAGAGTCAAGTAGAGAATAAAATCTACTATCTTTTATGATTTAAAAAGTTTTTCATCACTTTTATCGATGAGACTCAGCTTAATAAATAATCCACATCATCCCTGCACTACGGCCAAGGATATTCATTAGTATCACAACCACAAATTATCCATGCTCTACGGGCCAAGGATATTCGTGTTTTCATCAATGGTCATGATCATGCCAACAACTGTCCATTAATGCACTGCGGGCCAATGAGGACTTTTACCACATCATTTGTAACATTACGGTCACGATTATACCGATTAATCCCTGGTCATAATCATACCAAGTCCATCTATGCACTACAGGCCACATATGACTTTCAACATAATATAAACATGAGGATGATGACAATGATATAAGAATTCAATAAATCAAGTTCAAGAATTAATTTATCTAGGAACTAATAACGTCCAAATTGTCAACATGATACTTCTTTGTAGAGTAAAATTTAGGAATACTCAAAAGAATATTTCCATAAAAAGATATTGGATGAAGCGCAAATATCAAGGATATTCCACTAATTTCATGGAGTATAAAAGCCAAAACTTTAACCAACTGAGTATAATAAAGAATGGAATAACAAAAGAAATCACCAGGCATGCGATAGATCGCACAGACAGGTTATTCCAACAGAATAATAAATAACGAAACCAGTTCATGCGTATACGCACAGATAGGATGTTCCAACAGAATAATAAAGAATGGAATAGTAGAAGAATTTCACCATGTATGCGGTACTTCGCATAGATAGGTTATTCTAACATAATAATAAAGAATAGAATAATAGAAGAATTTCACCAAGTATAGGGTATTCCGCGTATACAGGTTATTCCAACAGAATAATAAAGAATGGAATAACAGAAGTTCTTTTCATGAATACTAAAGAAATAATACCCCTTACCGTAAAAGAAAAGTATTCCGACTGGTAGGACGAGGATATTCTTGAAGAAAACTTGCACTACGCTCAAAACTTCTTAAAACTCTAAAGAAATACACTCAAGATTATAGAAGAAGAATTCTGTAAAGCCCCCAAATCCAGGTACTTGAAACCCAAACTCGGTGTTTCACGATACCATTTCTATGAGCGGAATAATATTAATAATAATAACAATAATATAAAGATCAACTTAATTTACATATCATCAGAGTCTAATCCCCAGGTACGAGACCTTTAAACATTCATTACACAACATGATAGATAATATATATCTTTGTCTTAATAATATCAAACTATTACATAAACTACCACAAATCTTATTTGGTTAGCTTTCATTTTCCTTTGTTTCTGCGTGAGCCTTCTGGTTCTTCACACTTAGCTGAAAACATTTAAATTAGGCAAGGATGAGCATTTGAGTGCCCATCAAGTAATAGCAATTATATATATATAAGCTGAAAGAATTTAAATGTTTTCTTTATACTACCCTTCTACAACAAATCAATAGTTGTGAAGTAATCTGAACCGATAATAATAATATAATAACCCTCTTTCAAATTTTTGAAACTACATACTGACTATAAATAGGGTTAATGTGACATACTATGAACATTGTTTTCATTTTTGAAAAGGTTTAGCAGAACTTCATCCGTAAACCGTCATAACTTACGGGCACGGAGGGTAATCAGCCCGTTGTACCATGTATTGATCAATACTACATTGCAAGAAAGATGTTATCGTTGACTCTGTCCACCTTGGGTGAATAAAAAGTTTTCCCGTGTAAGGGATGTTCATACTTGTCGGGGTTCCAAACCAAAGGTTTTATCTTGTTCAACAATAATCTATAATTCAACATATATATACGGGTAATTAACAAAGGTGTATCAACATGTGAATAAATACAATGATTATCCAAGTGGGGACACTTGTATAACCATTTATAGAAATTAACGAACAAAATATATATCTGAATTACCATATACTAACATGTTGATAATCAATGAGCGTATATAAATTAACGAACAGAATATATATCTGAATTACCATATAATAACATGTTGATAATCAATGAGCGTATATAATATAGGGTTAATCACCTGTACAGTAATAATATAATTCTAAAACATTCTTACTCTTGCCTGGTCTGCTGCTTACAAAATGTAACTTAGTTTTATCTTTTATATCCCAACCTATCATTAATCAGATCATTCGTTCGATTAGAACAATATACCATAACACATAGTACTGCATTTCGCAGTCAACACATAACCTAATTACATTGTCACACATGTTCAACAACCATAGAATCACAAATAAACACTTATCAAATCAACCTATCTAAGTACAGATCAATTTCTAAAACATGTCGGTGTACCGACAACTTTATCGGGTAATAATCGAGTCTAAGACTCTAATCTGTATCTCAATATCCGTAAGTATCAGTCATATTATTTTAAATGACTTAATAATAATTTTAAAACATTTATTATAATTTATCATGAATTTTCAAACACCGGAGTCATTATCAAGTGATTTAAATATCCAACAATTCTATTATCATTAATATTTAATTAATAATAATCTATTAATGAAACCATTGCCAAAATATTAAAGTTATTTATAATAACTCAAAATATTTTTAAACATTTATATTATCCTTAAATGATTTTTAAAACATTTAAAATCATTTTTAAATAATTACCATTAATATTAAAATATTAATGTACTATTCCTCAAATATTAAAAGTCATTAAATATAACTTAAAATATTTTTAATTCATTTATATCCTTTTTAAATGATTTTGAAATTAATAAAACCATTTTTAAACAATTTATTTAATATAATTATTAAATAAATTTAATATCATTAATGTTAAATTAATATCATTAATATTAAATTATTAATGAAATTATCCTTTAAATATTAAAAGTTATATTTTATAACTTAAAATATCTTTAAATAGTTTATTTTTATTTAAAATGATTTTTATAATAATAAAATCATTTTAAACTAAATTATTTAATTTAATTATTAAATAACCTTAATATCATTACTAATAATTAATTAATGAAATTTTCCTTTAAATATTGAAAGTTATATTTTAAAACTTAAAATATTTTTACACACCTTATTATTATTTAAAATGATTTTTAATATAATAAAATAATTTTAAATTATTTATTTAATTCATTTATTAAATAACTTAATTATCATTAATATTAATTTATTAATGAATTTCATCACAAAATATTAAAAGTCATTAAAAATAACTTAAAATATTTTCTTATATCATTATATAATTTTAAATGATTTTCAAGTATTAAAATCATTTTTAAATAATTTATTTAATATAAAAATTAAATAAATTAAATACCTTTAATATTTCAAAAATATTAAATATTTATGAAATATATTAAAAATAATTAAAAACTAATTTTCAGACTTTAAAATAATTTTTAATAATTTATTATGTATTTTTCATAATTAAAAACTAATTTTCTATAATTATTTAATAAAAATATAATTTTTATAAATAAACTGTCACTAAAGACCATCTATAGCGACAGAACCGTCGCTATAGGTGTTCTTCATGGAAACCCAGAACACCAAGACAATGATCAAGTGGCCCATTTTGACTAAGATTCCTGATAAAATCATGATGTTTCTGGACTATATATTTAGCTAATGTTGTAGTACTAATGTAGTACTACAACTATAAACAGGTTTCATGGCCAAATCATCACATAATAGCAAGATCTAATCTACAGAAGTTGATGTCAGACATGTTCTTGAGTTTCTGGGTTGCCCAGAAACTCGATCAGTAGCAAGGGTCCTATTTTGAGGCTTTGGATCTTAGATTCTGAGCTTACTTAATACCATCTAAATGTTCAGGCATGTAGTAGAGATGTTAGAGTACAATTATCAGGCACTATATCATATTAACAACATCACATATGAGAGATTAAGGCCGGTCAACCCATGTCAGAAAGGCTGTTCTTCACGATTCTGGGTTTTTCCCAGAAACTCTTAAGGCTGGTGGTCAACCCTAGTTTGACCACCCATAACTTTGATTATGTATAAGATCTGGTTGTTCTATGGGTTTAAAGGTGTAGTAATCAAGTCAAACTACAAGTCTATTACAACAACATGGCCTGAATCGTTACAAGGAGCAAGATCAGAGGCCATCAAAATGCATGTCAGACTTTCTGGAAAAATCTGGGTAACCCAGAAACAGATTTCGTGCTCGGTCAATGTACTTTGACCGTTAATAACTTGCAATATATACATGATAAAAACATGATTTCAGTTCCAAATCGAATATAGCATAGCAGACTACAAGTGAAAACATCTAAACAACCAAAATCATAAACCAAGAAAAATCTACAGACTCGACATTCATTGTCAGAACAAAAAATAAAATTTTTCCTGATTTGCAAAAATACTAGATCTCAGCTTATAGATGTTATGGATCTAACATCTATTGTAAGACCCCAAATTATTATAAATAAAATTGAATTTTCCTCTATTCATTATTCTAAATTAATAAGGTGTTAATTTGATATAATGCTTTGATTATGGGTGAAATGTGCAAATTTTACAAAATAAGCAAGTGGTTATAAAATATTCATTGTTGTCAGGGAATATTCGTTTGGTCGTGGAATATTCTTGTTGTCGGGGAATATTCGTACGACGACGTAGCTATTTGTGGGCCCCATAACGAAAAACGGTTGGATGAAGGAAAACGACAAAGTATGAGTTTTTATAAATAATGGCGTAATTGTTACCGTTAACACTGTTGGACTACCTGGTGATTAAAATATTGTAATACGCGTGGTTGCACAGTAGCACACGGTATTGCACAGTATTTTTGAATTATTGATCTTTACGTAAGAAGGCACTACTCAATAATTGTTACAGTAATTACTGTTCAATATTTTATTTTACTAATTCAATAATTGCCACATTGATAGTTTATATTATTGTTGTTTCAATAATTGTCACTGCACAGTATTTCCCATTATCAGATCAATAATTCATATTATTTGAATAATATTATTAGATATAGCATTATTGGCAATGTCTAGAAAGTTCACAAGGAGAGGTTTGGTCACCTAATCATGCGCCCGAGAAGGAGAAATCCTTATCTAAAGCCCCTCTTTCTTGGGAACTACCGGTCATTGTAATTGTGATTACAGAATATTATTTATGAATAATTAATTATTGATTAATATGATAAGGAAATATTTATTTGATGCAGATATAAATGATGGATTTATTTATGTGGTTATAAATGAAGAAATTAATGTTGAGGTGTTTTATCATTATTTTATCGGATTGGAGGTATTAAAAGATCAAATCGGTGTTCCTAAAGCTCTATTGCGTGAGTTATAATTTTAATTCGACCGTTGGATCGTTGTGATTTTTGGATATGTTATACATATATGAGTTGAGTATATGTCCACAAATTTTGAACCGTTAAAAATTAACACATGATTTGTTTAATTAACCCTTGTTTTATGGCAGTATTTAAGAATGACTGCTGAGAACGTTAACAATGGTGTGTATGAGATTGTGGAACAACCTTTAGTCACAAATCAGGAGAATGTGCAATATGCTGGCAATATTCCTTCTGTAAACAACACTACCAAGCAAATTATGAATGATGGAATGTTTAAGAGCTTTTTGCAGTTCATGCAAAATTAGACGAGGGAGACTCGTGTACAAAATACGGGTGGAAGTGATAGCAACGCGCGGTCTGTCACAGCCAAGCAGTTCAAGGAGTTGGGACCACAAGAATTCTTTGGAAAGCCGGATCCGATTAAGGCGGAAACGTGGGTCAAGCAAATTACCAAGATATTCGATGTCTTGGGATGCACGGAAGAACAAAAGGTTCCGTTCGCCACCTTTATGTTTCGTGGTGAAGCAGATTACTGGTGGGAATCTGTGAAGCATACCCAGCCAGCCGCATTCAACATGTCTTGGGAAAGATTTCAAAAACTGTTCAATGACAAGTACTTTCTTAAAAGTATTCGTCATATGAAGGAGGTAGAGTTTATTAGACTGGAACAAAACAACATGACGGTGTCCCAGTACGGGGAAAAGTTCGCGGAGTTATCCAAGTTTGCACCTCATTTGGTAGAGAATAAGGAACGTATAACGTTGATGTTTCTGAGAGGTCTAAAACCCGAGATTCGTCAATACCTTATCTCTCACAAATTTTCTATGTATTCAGATGTTATCAACAGGGCTCAATTATTAGAGCGAGATAGTGAGTATGTTCAACCGAGGGACCACAACCAGGGTCATATCAGTGACAGTAGTCATCGGAGCTATGATAACCAGCGAGGAGGGAAGAATACGGACAAAAGTGGTAACCACTCGGGTGGTAATCGTGGCCATGATAATAGGAGAGGTGAGTCAAGTGGAAATTTCAAAAAGAGGAGATTCAACAATGACGAGAAGACATCAAGCCAAGCACCAAAGACCACAGATTCAACAACAAATTCTAGGGGAGGAGAACGACAGCCAGTTAGATGCTACAGATGCGGAGAGGAGGGACATATAAGTCCAAACTGTTCACAGCCTTCCAAGGTATGTTTCAGTTATGGGAAAGACGGTCACATAGCTCGATTTTGTCTTGTAACGAAATCAAGTCCAGCTTGGACGGTGGCACCAAAGGCGGATACGGACAAAACAAAGTCGGCAGTTTCTGGAAGAGCGTTTTTCGTGACTGCCCAAAATACGAAGAACCCGAACGAAGGTATCACGTATTAGTTAATTATAAATTCTTGCGAAGTTTATACCTTACTAGATACTGGTTCTACACATTCATTTATCTCTCCTGCTTGTGCTCAACGTTTAAACTTGACTTCAGAGAAATTGGACTTTAACTTATCTATTGAAACTCCGTTGGGTGAAACCTTCGTTACATCTACAGTTTATAAATCTTGCTTGATCTAAGTTGGCACTATCACATTACCTATTGATCTTATCTCTTTAAAGATACTTGCATTTGACGTGATTTTAGGGATTGATTGGTTAGCTACTCATCATGCCAAAATTGATTGTTTTTGTAAAGTTATTAGTTTTCATATTCCTAACCAACCTGTTATGCGAATTCAAGCAACCAAACCATTGAAGTCAAAAACTTTCATATCAAGCCATAAAGTCATTCGTTTATTGAAAAATGGATGTCAAGCTTTCTTAGCCCATTTCATGGATTTAAACAAAAATAAGTCAGATTTGAATGATATCTCTGTTGTTAGTGAATTTCCTGACGTATTTCCTGAAGAATTTCTTGGCCTACCCCCAGAGTGTGATATTTAATTTTGTATCAACTTTAAACCCGGTACAAAACCCATTTTCAAAAATCCATATCAAATGGCTCCTATTGAACTTCAGGAGAAAAAAAAAACCCAACTATAGAAGTTGGTACCCGAGCCTCTATCTGGTGACTTCCTTTGTGGGATGCACAGAAGCCAGAATCTCCGTAGGGGATGTCATATTCGTGCAGTGGTAAACTGATAGGCGCCATTCTGACGTGCTATCCAAGATTGGGATATGAGTCACAGTTGAGAGCAACCTAAGTCAGTAATCAAAATATCTAGCTTTCTAGGCTTAGCTGGTTACTATCGGAGATTCGTGGAAGAATTTTCTCGAATCGCTACTCCGTTAACTTAGCTGACCCGGAAAGATAAAAAAATTCGTATGGAGCGAGGAATGCGAGAAGATTTTCCAAGAGCTCAAGAAGCGACTCATTTCGGTACCTGTTCTGACCATACAATCCTGGAAAAGCGAATGTGGTAGCTGATGCATTGAATAGAAGATTTTATGCGAGTATGAGTGCGATATTGTCAAACATAAAGACCTATTTTGTATAATTTACAAATGATAAAGATAGAGTTAAAGACTCTAGGGACCCACGTGATGATGTCAAATATACGAGTAGAATTAACTTTAATCGATAACGTTAAAGCCACTCAAGCTACACATCGGAGTTGATGAATATAAAGAAGAAGGTGCAAGAAGGCGTAATTTTAGAAGTAAGAATCGACAAAGAGAAGAAAGCTCAAACCTTCGATTTATTTAAAATCCTCGATCGAGTAGGAACTGTGGCCTATAGACTCGCTTGACCGCTAAGTATGTCTCGTGTTCATAACGTGTTTCATATATCCATGCTACGTATATATGTGAAAGACCCGAACCACATTATTGCATTAGAACCAGACGAGATAGCCAAAGATTTAACGTACGAGGAGGTACCTGTTAAGATCTTGGATAGGAAAGAGCATGTCCTACGCACCAAGGTTATACCACAAGTTAAGATTTTGTGGAGGAACCATGCTATTGAGGAAATGACCTGGGAGTTGGAATCAGAAATGCAAGCGAGGTACCCTCACCTATTCGAAACACCAGGTACGTACGTCAATTTCGAGGACGAAAATTTATAAGGAGGGGAGGTTGTGAGACCTCAACTTATTATAAATAAAATTGAATTTTCCTTTATTCATTATTCTAAATTAATAAGGTGTTAATTTGATATAATGCTTTGGTTATGGGTGAAATGTGCAAATTTTACAAAATAAGCAAGTGGTTATAAAATATTCATTGTTGTCGGGGAATATTCGTTTGGTCGTGGAATATTCATATGACGACGTAGCTATTTGTGGGCCCCATAACGGAAAATGGTTGGATGAAGGAAAATGAAAAAAGTATGAGTTTTTATAAATAATGGCGTAATTGTTACCGTTAACACTGTTGGAATACCTGGTGGTTAAAATATAATAATATGCGTGGTTACACAGTAGCACACGGTATTGCATAGTATTTTTGAATTATTGATCCTTACGTAAGAAGGCACTACTCAATAATTGTTACAGTAATTACTGTTCAATATTTTATTTTATTAATTCAATAATTGCCACGTTGATAGTTATATTATTGTTGTTTCAATAATTGTCACTGCACAAAGATTTCCTAATGTCGAGATCAATAATTCATATTATTTGAATAATATTATTAGATAGCATTATTGGCAATGTCTAGAAAGTTCATCAAGGAGAGGTTTGGTCACCTAATTACGCGCCAAGAAGGAGAAATCCTTATCTGAAGCCCCCTCTTTCTTAGGAACGACACGGTTTGTCATAATTGTGATTCTGTAATATTATTTATGAATAATTAATTATTGATTAATATGATAAGGAAATATTTATTTGATGCAGATATAAATGATGGATTTATTTATGTGGTTATAAATGAAGAAATTAATGTTGAGGTGTTTTATCATTATTTTATCGGATTGGAGGTATTAAAAGATCAAATCGGTGTTCTTAAAGCTCTATTGCGTGAGTTATAATTTTAATCCGACCATTGGATCGTTGTGATTTTTGGATATGTTATACATATATGAGTTGAGTATATGTCCATAAATTTTGAACCGTTAACGCATGATTTGTTATGAATTTTAAAAGGTGTTGAAACGGTGTTGAAAATCATCGGTTTGTGTGGAATGGACATAAAATTCGTATTTTTCTGATAAACAGGTTATTTTCTTTGAATTACTGAAGTTTCGGAAAATTAAATAATTTTTATTAATTTATGGGTGGGACCCACTTTTTGGTTGGTGTTAAATACACATGTGGGCTGCTGAAATTTTCAGAATTGAGGGGCTGAAGATTTTCAAAGAGCATGCATAGGAAAATAATAATGTTATATTATATTTTATTATTTTAGTCTCCTATGGCGTTCTAGCATTTTCTTATAAATAGGCGCTTAGGTTAGAATTGAAAATCACACCAGAAATAAGTTTTCTTTCTCTCTATATTATCGAGCGTATTTTTGTGAGTATTTTGATAATTCGAGAATTGCTATTCAGTGCAAGTTTCTGTCAGCACTATATCCAAAATTCAGTCAGAAATACGGTTATTTTGAGGTAAGGGATGTTATTTTCTTCTTGAATGATATTATTTTCTTCAATATCATTATACCGAAATATTAGTGAACTTTTTAATCAAATTTGGAACTTTTTGTGTCGGGGTTACTATTCACGTATACGACACTATTCACATATACGGCACTATTCACGAATACGGCACTATTCACCGAAAAATGAAATTTTCTTCTTTTTGTCCAAGATGTCTATTATGGTTACTATCTTTGATTGTATCCATATTTTGATCTTTATTTTTGAATTTTGCTTCACAATTGGTTATTATGAAGTATTATTGATCTTGGATAAATTGTTATACGAATTCCTAATATTTGTCCTTCTGTCTCACTGAATTCATTTTTTTAAAAATATTTTTCATCATCCTCAGTCCTAAATGATGATATTACTGAATATCTTTGGCCTGTAGTGCAAAGATGAATGATTAACTGATGAATATCTTTGGCCCGTAGTGTAAAGATGAATAGGTGTTGAGATGAACATGACCAACTGGTGATACAAATGAATATCTTTGGCTTGTAGTGCAAAGATGGATATTTGATTCAAGATGTATATTGATTGATGTTACAGGGATAAAATATTGATGATGGACTTAAAAATCTTAGAAGATAGTAGAATCCATTCTCTACGTGACTCTCATAATGGATTGTTATTTCTGCTGCATTTGTTGATCTAAAACTTGTTGTCTATTATATTCTATCAGATTTTTTCCCTGTTGAAGATTAATGATAATTTGTTCAAAACATAACAGACATAGATCCAATCAAAGATAAGAACCATAACAGACAATCTTGGACACAGAAAAGAAAATTTAATTTTTTTATAAATAGTGTCGTATTCGTGAATGGTGCCGTATATGTGAATAGTGTCGTATATGTGAATAGTAACTCCGACACTAAAAGGTAGAAACTCCACAAGAAAAATTATCATGCTTCGTGAATAGTACTCGTGAATAGTAACTCATGAATAGTAACTCGTGAATAGTAACTCATTAATAGTAACTTCGACATGAAAAGATCAGAATTTCACAAGAAAAATCTTACCAATATTCCGGCATAATGATATTGAAAGAAATAATATCATTTTTTAAAAATAACATCCCTTACCTCAAAAGAATAGTACTTCTGGCTGGAATATTAGATATAACGCTGAAGGAAACTTGCATCGTATAACAACATTCAAGATATCAAAATACTCACAAGAATATGCTCGATAATATAGAGACAGAAAACTTCAGTTTTTGGTGTGATTTTCAATTCTAACCTAAGCACCCTATTTATAGGAAATTGCTTAGAACACCAAAGCAGAAAATTTAATATAATATTATTATATTTACAAAATTTTGACACCCATCCTTGAAATCTGATTTCAGCCCATTTATAACACATGTGAGACCCACTTAACTTGTAAAAAATATTTTTCTTTTAAAAATTATTTAAAACTTCAAAAATCAATTATTCTGGAACTTCGGAACTTCAATAATTCATAATAAATAGCCCTTTTATCAGAAAAATTCGAACCTCATGTCTTTTCCATAGGAAATTCCATTCTCTACAACTTTGTAAGTTTAAGTTTTTTAAAATTCCAAACAAAAATTTTCCGAAATCCACAAACGGGCGATTTTATAGGCTATAATTAAATTTTAGTCAAGAAATGGGGTCCACCGACATGTTTAACATGTTTTTAACATTTTTTGAAACAAAAATATTCTTCCCCCTCATATATTCATATATCCCACATTCATTGTTAAAATATCACCATTATTATATTATTAAAATATAATAATATATTTAAATGAATTATTTATCAGAAAAGATAAAACATCAATTTTTCAACAATTGTTACTTTAAAATTTTCTCCATCTATATCCACATAAAATGAATGTTTTCCTTATCATATAAATTAATAATTAATTATTCACAAATAATATTATAGAATCACAATACTGGCAACCAGACCGTTCCGAGGAAAGAGGGGGCTTTCCAATAAGAATTTCTCCTTACTAGCGCGCAATTAGGTGACCAAACCTCTTCTTAGACAGAACTTTCTAGACATTGCCAATAATGTTATCTAATAATATTATTCAAATAATATGAATTATTAATCTGATAGTGGAAAATACTGTGTAGTGACAATTATTGAAACAACAATAATATAAAATATCAACGTAGCAATTATTGAATCAATAAAATAAAAAATTAAACAGTAATTACTGTAACAATTATTTAGTAGTGTCTTCTTACGTAATAATCAATAATTGGTGCAATCGTAAGTCTTCTTGTTTTTAACCAATAGGGTATTCCAACAATATTAATTGTGAATAACTACGCCATATTTATAAACAACTTATACTTGTCGTTTTCTTCATCCAATCGCTTTTACATTATGGGGCCCACACAAGGTTATTGTAGTCATACGCATTTAATATTCCCCGAAAGCAAGAATATTCCACGACCAAATGAATATTCCCCGACAATAATGAATATTTTATAACCACTTGCTTATTTAAAATATTTGCGCATTTTACCCACAACTAACCACATTAATCAAATAAACCCTTACTATTTCAAAATAATAAATAAAGGAAATTCCATTTTATTTAAAAAAAATTCAGGGTCTTACAATATTGGTCAATTAACAAACCCTTAGGGTTTGTCCCTTAGGGTTTAACCCTAAAGTTTTGCACAAAATAAATTTCTAGGTTTTCATTTGGGGTTTAAAATAAAATAAAATTAGTTTCTAAAATAGAAAATGCAGCGGAACATGCAATCCATTAAAAGAGTCAAGTAGAAAATAAAATCTACTATCTTTTATGATTTAAAAGGTTTTCATCACTTTTATCGGTGGGACTCAGCTTAATAAATAATCCACATCATCCTTTTCTACGGCCGAGGATATTCATTAGTATCACAACCACAATTTATCCATGCACTATGGGCCAGGATATTTGTGTATTCATTAATAGGTCATGATCATGTCAACAATCATCCATCAATGCACTACGGGCCAATGAGGAATTTTACCACATCATTTGTAACATTACTATTCATGATTACACCAAATAATCCCCAGTCATAATCATACCAAGTCCATCTATGCACTACAGGCCACAGATGACTTTCACCAAAATATAAATATGAAAATGATGACAATGATATAAGAATTCAATAAAACAAGTTCAAGAATTAATTTATTCAGGAACTAATAACGTCCAAATTGTCAACATGATACTTCTTTGTAGAGTAAAATTCAAGAATGCTCAGAATAATATTTTCATGAAAAGATACTGGATGAAGCACAAATATCAAGGATATTCCACTAATTTCATGGAGTATAAAAGTTAAAACTTTAACCAACCGAGTATAATAAAAATGGAATAACAAAAGAAATCACCATGCATGCGGTGCCCATGGACGAAGTTATTTCAATGAGAATAATAAATAACGGAACCGTGTCAAAGTAATATCGCATCCGATGTGATATTCCAACATAATAATAAAGAATGGAATAACAACGAAATTACCATGCATGCGGTATTGCTTGATACAAAAGTTATTCAAATGAGATAATAAATAACGGAACACGTCCCATGTAAAACGCATGCACGTGATATTCTAATAGAATAATAAAGACGGAACCGTGTCCAAATAGAAACGCATGCATGTGATATTCCAAATGTAATAATAAAGAACGGAATAACAACGAAATTTCACCATGTATGCGGTGCTTAAGATAGATAGGTTATTCCAAAGAGAATAATAAATAATGGAATAATGTAAGAATTTCACCAAGTATAGGGTAGATCATGCGTACAAAAGTTATTCCAATGTAATAATAAAGAATGGAATAATGTAAGTTCTCTTCATGAATATGAAAAAAAATAATACCCCTTAACTTATAAAGAAGAAACTGGATATAGAAGTAGTGAAGTAGCATAATACTTTTCTTCTTTCTCTCTATAGTTTTCTCTCTCTAGAGTTTCAGTGAATTTGTAAGAAATAATGAAGGAATAAGCTTCTATTTATAGAAGAATGGACTGAATAGTAACCAATTCATGAACAGTCCAAATTTATTTACTTTAAACGGACGAACCAGATTGGTTTAAAATAAAATATAATATATTCTATCTATAATCTAATAAAACGAATAACTTTATAAAAGTTTTCTATTTTATATAAAAAGATTTTACTATGCAAACACTATGCAGACACTATACAAACACTATGCATAATAAAATATAATATAATCTAATTATTGTCTAATAAAATAGATAACTTTATAAAAGTATTCTATTTTATATAAAAAGATTTTACTATTAGCCTAATAAAACGAATAACTTTATAAAAGTATTCTGTTTTATATAAAAAGCTTTTCTGTTTTATTATATTAATAATACTAATAAAACTAAACTTCATCATCATTATTATTATTCACACTATTAATAGACCAGGTCGTTCCCAGGAAAGAGGGGGCTTTCCAATAAGGATTTCTCCCTATTGGCGCGCAATTAGGTGACCAAACCTCTCCTTGGCAGAACTTCTAGACATCGTTAATAATGCAAATAATAATATTAATAACTTCGTCATCTCAATTATAAAATATCAACAATAATTGAATCAATTAACGTGAGATACTATGCAACAATTACTGAAGCAATAATTGAACAAAACTGAGTGACTTCTCACGTAAGCATCAATAATCAATACCGTGTGCTACTATGCAACCACGCCGTATTCTCGTGTACATTAACACCGGTATTTCAACAATTAACGGTAAAACTTCCGCCGTTATTTTCATAAAAATATTTTTGTCGCTTTCTCGATCCGAATGATAATTCCATTAGGGGTCCACTAATGATTGTGTCGTCGTCTGAATATTCCCCACCAATCGAATATTATATACAACTTACGTATTTTGCAAAATTTCTAAATATTACCCACAACTATAACATTATATCAAATTCATTCCATAATATTTAAAATGATAATTATAGAAAATTCATCTTTATTCATAAAAGTTGGGGTCTTACAATCTCCCTTCTTATGAAATTTACGCCCTCGAAATTAGAGTGCGTGGTTCGTATGTCGAAAGAGGTAAGGATACCTTGATTTCATTTGATTCTAACTCCCGTGTCATTTCCTCAACATCGTGGTTCCTCCATAAAACTTTAACTTGAGGTATAACCTTGGAGCGTAGAATATATGTTCCATCTTATCCAAGATTTGAATAGGAACCTCTTCATACGTTAAATCTTTCGCTATTTCGTCCGGTTCTAACTCAATAATGTGGTTCGGGTCTTTCACATATTTACGTAACATGGATATATGAAAAATTTTATGAACACGAGACATACTTGGCGGTAAAGCGAGTCTATAGGCTACAGTCCCTACTCGATCGATGATTAAAAATGAGCCAATGAATCGAGGATTGAGCTTTCCTCTCTTTCCAAATCTCGTAACTCCTTTCCTTGGAGGAACACGTAACAACACATGATCTCCAATATCGAATTCCACGTCCTTTCGATGAAGATCAGCATAACTCTTTTGTCGATCTTGGGAGGTTTTTATCGTTCTTGGGATTATTTGTATCTTTTCCATAGTTATACGTACTTTAACTCCGGTCCCAACAACGTTGCTTCACCCACCTCATCCCAAAGATACCGAGAATGACACTTTCTTCCATACAACGCTCGAATGGAGCCATGACAATACTTGCTTTGATAACTGTTGTTGTGGGAAAACTCCACCAATGGTAAGAACTTGTCCCAACTTCCTTGAAGTCAAAGACACGAGTCTTAATAAATCTTCAAGAGTTTGAATAGTCCTCTCGATTGTCCGTCTCTGCGAGGATGATATGCCGAACTAAATCGTAAATTCGTGCCCATAGCTTTTTGCAAACTAACCCAAAATCGTGAAGTAAATCTTGGGTCTCGATCAGAAACTATGGATACTGGCATACCATGCAATCTTACAACCTCATTTATATATATACGAAAAAGACGTTCAAGTGTATAAGTTTCTTGTATAGGTAAGAAATGAGCCGACTTGGTCAATCTATCAACAATGACCCAAATTGCATCTATGCCTTGAGAAACCTTGGGAAGACCAGTAACGAAATCCATAGTAATGTGCTCCCACTTCCATTCTAGAATTTCAATTAGTTGCAATGGACCTTTTGGTACTTGATGTTCCGCCTTGACTCGTTGACAGGTTAAACACCTTGAGATAAACAACATTATCTCCCTCTTCATATTGCCCCACCAAAATGTATGTCGAAGATCATGATACATTTTGGTACTCCAAAAGATGGATTGCAAACGGTGTGTTGTACGCCTCCATCATGATTTTATACTTTAAATCAGGTTCGTTAGGAACACAAAGTCTGGAGTTAACTCGAAGTATTCCTTCTTCATCGATTCTTGCTTTCGGCATAGCACCTTCTTATACTTTCTTCCTCATTTGCATCAGCTCCAGGTCTGTAGCTTGAGCAGCTTTAACTTTATCGATCAAAGTCGGTTCTACTCAGATATTTGCCATCATCATGTGGGTCCTCGGGTTTTTATCTCTATCTCCATCCTTTGCAAGTCATACAAAATGGGCCTTTACGTTGACAATATCGCTTTTCGTGCAGTATATGATCTTCTACTCAATACGTCAGCTACCACGTTTACTTTTCCAGGATGATATTGGATGGTATGATCATAATCTTTCAACAGTTCAAGCCAACGTCGCTATCACATTTTGAGTTCCTTTTGAGTGAAGAAATATTTGAGGCTTTTATGATCCGTAAAGATCTCCATTTCTCCCCATACAAGTAATGCCTCCATATTTTAAGTACGAAGATAACAGCTGCCAACTCTAGATCATGAGTAGGATAATTCCTCTTATATTCTTTGAGTTGTCGAGAGGCATAGGCTATAAATTTCCCATGTTGCATGAGAACACATCCTAACCCTTTACCTGAAGCATCACTGTAGATGACAAATCCCTCCGAGCCAGATGGTATTGTCAGAACAGGTGCTGAAATGAGTCTTCTCTTGAGTTCTTGTGAGTTCTTGAAAACTCCTCTCACATTCCTCGCTCTAACCGAATTTTGTGTCTTTTCGAGTCAGCTGAGTTAAGGGAGTAGGGATTCGAGAAAACCCTTCTACTGAATCTCCGATAATAACCAACCTTAAGCCAAGAAAGCTACATACTTGATCATTGATTTAGTTGCTCCCGCTTTGAATAGCTTCAATCTTTCTTTGGGTCAATGAGATATTCCATGACTTGATACCACGTGCCCAAGGAATGCTACTTCCTTAAGCCAAAACTCGCATTTCAATCAACTTGGCATAATGCTTATATTCACGAAGCTTTTTGGAGTATCGACCTCAAGTGTTGCTTTCATGATCTTCACGGCTTTTGGAATAAATAAGGATGTCATCAATAAAAAGCGACCAAAAGTGATCCAAATATTCCTTGAATACTCGGTTCATCATATCCATGAAGGCGGCGAGGAGCATTACTCAATCCAAAAGACATGACTAGGAATTCATAATGCCCGTCTTCGAGTTCGAAAAGCCGTCTTTGGAATGTCATTGGTTCTAATCTTCAATTGGTGATATCTGGAATGAAGATTAATCTTTGAAAAGAATTTGGCGCCTTGCAACTGGTCAAACAAGTCATCAATACGTGGCAATGGGTACCTATTTTTGATGGTGACATGGTTCAACTCCCGATAATCGATACAAAGTCGCATACTCCCATCTTTCTTCTTCACGAATAGAACAAGAGCACCACAAGGAGAAGTACTAGGACGAATAAAGCTAATGTCTAACAATTCCTGCAGTTGGGTCTTTAACTCCTGAAGTTCAATAGGAGCCATTCAATATGGGGCTTTGGAAATGGGTTTTGTACCGGGTTCAAGGTCGATACAAAATTCAATTTCACGTTCGGGGATAGGCCAGAAGTTCTTCCGGGAATACGTCGCGGAAATTCATTAACAATAGAAATATCATTCAAAACTGACGTATTTTTGTTTAGATCCATGACATGAGCTAAGAAAGCTTGACATCCATTTTTCAATAAACGAATAGCTTTATGGCCTGAGATGACAGTGATTGATTTTAATAGTTTGGTTGCTTGAATTTGCATAATAGGTTGATTAGGAATATGAAAGCTAACAACCTTACAAAAACAATCAATTTTTGCATGATGAGTAGTTAACCAATCAATCCCTAGAATTAGATCAAATGCAAGTATTTTCAATGAAATAAGATCGACAGGTAATGTGAGGGTACCGATTTGAACCAAACAAGACTTATAAACAGTGGATGTAATGAAGGTTTCTCCCAACGGAGTTTCAACAGATAAGTCAAAGTCCAATTTCTCCAGAGTCAAATTTAAACGTTGAGCGCAAGTAGGAGAAATAAAGGAATGGGTAGAACGGGTATCAAATAAGGTATATACTTCGCTAGAGTTTATGATAAGCTTACCCGTAATGACCTCATTCGGGTTCCTTGCTTTCTAGGAGGTCACGACAAACGCTCTCCCTTGCACTACTGGCTTTGACTTTTCTGAGACGTCCTTTGGTGCCTCCATCCTAGCTAAACTTGTCTTCGGTGAATGACAAAATTGGGCTAGGTGACCTTCTCTTCCATAATTATAACATGCTTTGGATGGCATCGCATAGTTTGGACTGATGTGTCCCTCCCCTCCGCATTTGAAGCATATGATAGGTGGTCGTTCTCCTTCCTTAACAACAGAGTGCAGGTGCTGACGTCTTTCCATTATTGTTGAATCTCCTCTTCTTGAAATGTCCATTCTTATTGCTTTGTCCATGATTACCACCGAAGTGGTTACCATTTCTGGCATGTTGATTCCCTCCACATTTATTATCACCGCTTCGATGACTGTTATCATTGGTATTATCATTTTGCTGGCTGCTCTCTTTTGGTTGGGTTGACTCATTATCGCGCTCTAATAACTGAGCCCAATTAACAACATCTAAATACAAACACAGTTTATGAGAGATAAGATATTGACGTATCTCGGGTTTCAAACCTCTTAGAAATATTCACATCATTCTCTCCTCATTATCAACCAAATGGGACGCAAACCGGGACAACTCGACAAACTTGGCTTCGTACTGCAACACGGTCATGTTGTTTTGTTCCAGTTTAATGAACTCTACCTCTATCATGTGACGAATACTTTTTGGGAAAGTACTTGTCGTTGTACTTGTCGTTGAACAGTTCTTGGAACATCTTCAGTGCGGCAGGTTGAGTACGCTTTATAGATTCCCACCAGTAATCTGCCTCTGCCCACAACATGAAGGTGGCAAAAGGAACCTTTTGCTCCTCGGAGTATCCCAAGATATCAAATATCTTGTTGATTTGCTTTATCCACGTCTCCGCCTTAAGTGGTTTTGGCTCTCCAAAAAACTCCGGTGGTCCCAGCTCCTTGAATTGTTTGGCGGTGACCGTCCGAGAGTTGCCAGTGTTTCCACCTGCATTTTGGACAGGAGCCGCTCTCGCCTGATGTTACGTGAATTGCATGAAGCCTCGGAACATTCCATCGTTCATCATTTGGTCAGTGTTGTTTGCATTAGGATTGTCACCTTCCTGATGCACATTATCCTGATTATTGATATGTGGAGACTCAACGGTCTCCTGTGCTCCATTGATGTTCTCAACATTCTTGGATGCCATTTTCAAATACTGCCACAAAATAAGGGTTAATTAACATATCACATATAATCCCTATACTCTAACCAACCAATTAAATATCAAATAAACTTAGGTAGGTCATACTAGCGAAGGAATTCCCCGTCTCTCCCCTCCTAGTTCTTGTCTCACATCTCAGCCAGGGATCATATCCCTAAGCTTTGATACCAATCATGGCGCCCCAAAATAGGTATACATCACCTATTCTGAGTCGCCAAATATATGGTACAGAATACAAATACAATCTTAAATATACAACAAGAGAGCTGTGAGTTTTAATACAAACATTGTCTTCTAGACAATATCCACTCTTAGAATAAGTCCTCATTACATTTATTAACACACTATTTAACAGAATAGTGAGGACTACTAATACTATCATCTGGACCGTCACTCCATTCCCCGACTAGTCCCGGCTACGTTCTCATTTCCTGAAGAGAACAGTGAATGAAAGGGTGAGCTCAACTAGCCCAGTAAGAAATATTATGACTAAGATAATGCAAAATAAATTATCATTTGTCTTCAACAATGTTAAACTGATAAAATACAATAGACATCAAGTTTAATCTGCGTTGAAACATCTGAATCCATTAAAAGATTCAAGTAGAGAATAAAATCTACTATCTTTTATGATTTAAAAGGTTTTCATCACTTTTATCATTTGGGACTCGACTTTAATAAATAATCCACATCATCTCTCGCACTACTACCCAAGGATATTCATTAGTATCACAACCACAATTTATCCATGCACTATGGGCCAAGGATATTTGTGTATTCATTAATGGTCATGATCATGCCAACAATCATCCATCAATGCACTCACTGGGGCAATGAGGACTTTTACCACATCATTTGTAACATTACGGTCATGATTACAATCAATAATTCCTCGGTCATAATCATACCAAGTCCAAATGGCGCACTACTTTCTGAATACAGATGATGACTTTCAACAAAATATAAATATGAGGATGATGACAATGATATAAGAATTCAATAAAACAATTTCAAGAATTAATTTATTCAGGAACTAATAACATCCAAATTGTCAACATGATACTTCTTTGTAGAGTAAAATTCAAGAATGCTCAGAAGAATATTTCCATGAAAAGATACTGGATGAAGCACAAATATCAAGGATATTCCACTAATTTTATGGAGTATAAAAGTCAAAACTTTAACCAACTGAGTATAATAAAGAATGGAATAACAAAAGAAATCACCATGCATGGTGGTGCAGATGGACAAAGTTATTCCAACGAAATAATAAATAACGGAACCGTGTCCAAGGACACGCATCGCATGTGATATTCCAAAAGAATAATAAAGAATGGAATAACAATGTAAAATCACCACACATGTGGCACTCAAGATGTAACGAGTTATTCCAATGTAATAATAAATAACGGAACTAGGTGCGGCGTAAAATGCATGCATGTGATATTCCAATGTAATAATAAAGATTTTTAACCCAGTCCCCAGTAAAAAAGCATTGATAGGATATTCCAATGTAATAATAAAGAATGGAATAATAATGTAATTTCATCATATATGCGGTATTTAGCCATGTATGCAGTTATTCAATGAGAAATAATAAATAATGGAATAACGTAAGAATTTTTCACCAAGTATAGGGTAGATCACAGATATCAAAGTTATTCCAATGAATAATAATAAAGAATGGAATAACGTAATTTCTCTTTATGAATATGAAAAAATAATACCCCTTTACCTTATAAAGAAGAAACCGGATATAGAAGTAGTGAAGTAGCATAATACTTTTCTTCTTTCTCTCTATAGTTTTCTCTCTCTAGAGTTTCAGTGAATTTGTAAGAAATAATGAAGGAATAAGCTTCTATTTATAGAAGAATGGACTGAATAGTAACCAATCCATGAACGGTCCAGATTGATTTACTTTAAACGGACGGTCCAGATTGGTTTAAAATAAAATATAATATATTCTATTTATAATCTAATAAAACGAATAACTTTATAAAAGTTTTCTATTTTATATAAAAAGATTTTACTATGCAAACACTATGCAGGCACTATGCAAACACTATGCATAATAAAATATAATATAATCTAATTATTGTCTAATAAAACAGATAACTTTATAAAAGTATTCTGTTTTATATAAAAAGATTTTACTATTAGCCTAATAAAACGAATAACTTTATAAAAGTATTCTGTTTTATATAAAAAGCTTTTCTGTTTTATTATATTAATAATACTAATAAAATAAAACTTCATCATCATTATTATTATTCACATTATTAATCGACCAGGTCATTCCCAGGAAAGAGGGGGCTTTTCAATAAGGATTTCTCCCTATTGGCGCGCAATTAGGTGACCAAACCTCTCTTTGGCAGAACTTCTAGACATCGTTAATAATGCAAATAATAATATTAATAACTTCGTCATCTCAATTATAAAATATCAACAATAATTGAATCAATTAACGTGAGATACTATGCAACAATTCATCAAGCAATAATTGAACAAAACAGATGACTTCTCACGTAAGCATCAATAATCAATACTGGTAAGCTACTATGCAACCATGCGTATTCCTGTACTTTTAACACCGGGTGTTTCAATGAGTTAACGAGTAAAACTTCCGCCGTTATTTTCATAAAAATATTTTTGTCATTTTCTCAATCCGACAATTATTCCATTGTGGGGTCCACCAATGATTGTGGTCGTCGTTTGAATATTCCCCACCAATCGAATATTATAAACAACTTCATGTGCTTTGTAAATTTCTAAATATTACCCACAACTATAACATTATATCAAATTCATTCCATAATATTTAAAAATGATAATTATAGAAAATTCATCTTTATTCATAAAAGTTGGGGTCTTACATCAGCACCAGCAGCAACTGGTTCTAAGGGAGGAGAACGACCACCGGTCGTATGCTATAAATGTGGAAAAGAGGGACATATTAGCCCAAACTGTCCATAACAATTCAAGGTATGCTATAATTGTAGAAAGGAAGGACATATCGCTCGAGATTGTACGATAGCGAAACCATGTTCAGCGAGGATGGTGACTCTAAAAGTCATCCCCCGTAAAAGTCAAAGTCAATGGTTCTTTGGAAGAGCGTTTGTCGTGGATCGGTCAAAATGCGAGGAACCTAAACGAGGTGATCACGGGTAAGCTAATCATAAATTCTTGCGTTTATACCTTACTAGATCTGGGTGCTACCCCATCATTTATCTCTCCGCCAGTGCTCAACGCTTTAAACTTAACTCCTGAGAAATTAGACTTTGATTTATCTATGGAGACTCAGTTAGGAGAAACTTTCATCACATCCACTGTTTATAAATCTTGTTTGATCCAAGTTGGCACCATCACATTACCTGTTGACCTTATCTCTTTAAAGATACTTGCTTTTGATGTGATTTTAGGGATTGATTGGTTAACTACTCATCATGCCAAAATTGATTGTTTTCGTAAGGTTGTTAGTTTTCATATTCCTAACCAACTTTGTTATGCAATTCAAGCAACTAAACCACTAAAATCAATCACTGTCATATCAAGTCATAAAGCTATTCGTTTATTGAAAAACGGATGTCAAGCTTTCTTAGCCCATGTTATGGATTTGAATAAAGACACGTCAGATTTGAATAATATTCCTGTTGTTAGTAAATTTCTGGACTTATTTCCTAAAGAACTTCCCGGTCTACCCCCAGAACGTGAAGTTGAATTCTTTATTGATCTTGAACCTGGTACAAAGCCCATTTCTAAAACCCCATATTGAATGGATCCTATAGAACTTCAGGAGTTAAAAGTCCAACTATAGGAATTGTTGAACATCGATTTCATTCGTCCTACTACATCTTCTTGGGGTGCTCCTGTTTTATTTGTAAAGAAGAAAGACGGGAGTATGCGACTTTGTATTGACTATCGGGAATTGAACCATGTCACCATCAAGAATAGGTATCCTCTACCTCGTATTGATGACCTATTTAACTAGTTGTAAGGAGCACAATTCTTCTCATAGATTGATCTTCGTTCTGGATATCATCAGCTGAAGATTAGAACTAAGGATATTCCAAAGACTGCCTTCAGAACTCGGTACGGGCATTATGAATTCTTAGTCATGTCTTTTGGATTGACTAATGCTCCTGCGGCTTTCATGGATATGATGAACTGAGTATTCAAGGATTATTTGGATCAGTTCGTTGTTGTCTTTATTGATGACATCCTCATATATTCTAAAAGTCGTGAAGATCATGAGCACCATTTGAAGCTGGTACTCCAAAGGCTTCGTGAAAATAAACTATATGCCAAGTTGAAGAAATGCGAGTTCTGGCTTGAGGAAGTAGCATTCCTTGGGCACGTGGTGTCAAAACATGGAGTATCTGTTGACCCGGCGAAGATTGAAGCAATAAAAAGTTGGGAGCAACCGAAGACGGTGACCAAAGTACGTAGCTTTCTGGGCTTAGCTAGTTATTATTGGAGATTTGTGGAAGGATTTTCTCAAATCGCTACTCCTTTAACTCAGCTAACTCGGAAGGATACAAAATTGGTATGGAGCGAGGAATACGAGAAGAGTTTCCAAGAGCTTAAGAGTTGACTTATTTCGGCACCTATTCTGACAATACCATCTGGTTCGGATGGATTTGTTTTCTACAACGATGCTTCAGGCAAAGGGTTAAAATGTGTTCTCATGCAACATTGGAAAGTCATAGCCTATGCCTCGCGATAACTTAAAGAATATGAGAGGAATTATCCTACTCATGATCTAGAGTTGATAGCAATCGTTTTCGCGCTAAACATCTGGAGGCACTATCTATATGGAGAGAAAGTGGAGATATATTCAGACCATAAAAGCCTCAAATATTTCTTCACCCAAAAGGAACTCAACATGCGGCAACGACGTTGACTCGAGCTGTTAAAAGATTATGACCACACCATTCAATACCATCCTGGAAAAGTAAACGTGGTAGCTAACGCGTTGAGTAGAAGATCGTATGTAAGAACGAGTGCGATGATGTCAAGTATACGCATAGAACCAACTTTAATCGATAAAGTTAAAGTTACTCAAGCCATCGACCCGGAGCTGATGCGTATGAAAAAGAAAGTATAAGAAGGTGCTATTCCGGAAGCGGGAATCGATGAAGAAGGAATACTTCGAGTCCACTCCAGACTTTGTGTTCCTAACGATTCTGATTTAAAGTACAAGATCATGATGGAGGCATACGATACACCGTTTGCAATCCATCCTGGAAGTACCAAAATGTATCGTGATCTTCGATATACATTTTGGTGGAATAATATGAAGAGAGAGATTGCAAAGTTTATCTCGAGGTGTTTAACTTGTCAACGTGTAAAGGCGGAGCATCAAGTGCCAAAGGGTTCATTGCAACCACTTGAGATTCTGAAATGGAAGTGGGAACACATTACCATGGATTTCGTTACGGGTCTTCCCATGGTTTCTTAAGGCATATATGTTATTTTGGTTATTGTTGATAGATTAACTAAGTCTGCTCATTTCTTGCTGATACAGGAAACTTATTCCCTTGAACGTCTTGCTCATATGTATGTAAATGAGATTGTGAAATTGCATGGCATGCCAGTATCCATAGTTTCGGATCGTGACCCAAGATTCACTTCACAATTTTGGGTTAGCTTGCAAAAAGCTATGGGCACGGATTTACGATTCAATTCGGCATACCATCCTTAAACGGACGGACAATCAGAGAGGACTATTCAAACTCTTGAAGATCTATTAAGACTCTGTGTCTTAGACTTCAAAGGGAGTTGGGATAAGTATTTATCATTGGTGGAATTCTCCTACAACAACAGTTATCAGACAAGTATAGGTGTGGCTCCATTCGAAGCATTGTATTGACGAAAGTGTCGCTCTCCAATATGTTGGGATGAGGTGGGTGAAGCAACATTGTTGGGACCCGAGTTGGTACGTATGACTACGAAAAAGATCCAAATGATTCAACAACGTATACAAATGGCACATGATCGACAAAAGAGTTATGCGGATCTTCATCGAAAGGACGTGGAATTTAGTATTGGGGATCATGTATTATTGCGTGTTGCTCCATAGAAGGGAGTTACAAGATTTGGGAAACGAGGAAAGCTCAATCCACGATTTATTGGTCCATTTCAGATTCTTGACCGAGTAAGAAATGTAGCATATAGACTCGTGTTACCTCTGAGTATGTCTCGTGTTCATAATGTGATTCACATATCTGTGCTTCGTAAATATGTGAAAGACCCGAACCACGTAATTGAGTTAGAACCGGACGAGATAGCCGAAGACTTAACGTACGAAGAGGTACCGGTCAAGATCTTGGATAGGAAGGAGCATGTCCTACGCACAAAGGTCATACCACAAGTAAAGTTTTGTGGAGGAACCATGCTATTGAGGAAATGACTTGGGAGTTGGAAACGGAAATGAAAGCGAGGTATCCTCACCTTTTCGAAACACCAAGTACGTACGTCAATTTCGAGGATGAAATTTCATAAGGAGGGGAGGTTGTAAGACCCCAACTTATTATAAATGAAATTAAATTTCCTCTATTTATTATTTTGAAATAGTAAGGGTTGATTGGATTAATGTGGTTAGTTATGGGTAAAATACGCAAATATTTCAAATAAGCAAGTGGTTATAAAATATTCATTTTTATCGGAGAATATTCGTTTGGTCGTGGAATATTCTTCTTTAATCTGGGAATATTAAATGCATGACGCCAGCACCTTGTGTGGGTCCCATAACGAAAGCGATTGGATGAAGAAAACGACAAGTATAAGTTGTTTATAAATAACTGGCGTAGTTATTCTGCGATTATCTTGTTGAAATACTCGATGTTAAAACACGAGTAGCACACTCGGTATTGCACCAATTATTGATTCTTACGTGAAGAGGCACTACTCAATAATTGTTACGATAGTTATTGTTCAATATTTTATTTTATTGATTCAATAATTGCTACGTTGATACTTTATATTATTGTTGTTTTAATAATTGTCACTACACAGTATTTTCATTATCAGATCAATAATTTATATTATTGGAATAATATTATTAGATAACATTATTGGCAATGTCTAGAAAGTTACGCTCTAAGGAGAGGTTTGGTCACCTAATCATGCGCCAATGAAGAGAAAATCCTTATTGAAAGCCCCTCTTTCCTAGAGAACTACCAGTTATCGATCTTTGTGATTACAGTAATATTATTTATGAATAATTAATTATTGATTATTATGATAAAGAAAATATTCATTTTATTTGGATATAGATGGAGAAAATTTTTAATGTGACAATTGTTGAAAATTGATATTTTATCTTTTTCGATAAAATAATTCATTTAAATATATTATTATATTTTAATAATATAATAATGGTGATATTTTACAATGAATGTGTGATATATGAATAAATGAGGAGGAAGAGTATTTTTGTTACAAAAAAAATGTTTAAAATATGTTAAACATGTTTGTGGGCCCCACTTTGTGACTGAAATTGGATTATAGCCCGTAAAATCATCCGGTTGTGAATTTTGGTCAAATTCTGCTTGGAATTTGGAAAAACTTAAACTTACAAAGTTGTAGAGAATGGAATTTCCTACGAAAAGGACATAAGATTCAAATTTTTCTGATAAAAGGACTATTTATTATGAATTATTGAAGCTCCGAAGTTCCGGAATAATTGATTTTTGGAAGTTTTAATTGTTTTATTTAAGAAAAACGTGTTTTTGCAATCCCACATGTGATATAAATGTGCTGAATTCAGTTGGTCTAAGGTGGGCTTGAATTTGTTTAATTATATTATTATTTTATTAAATTTTCGCTTTTGGTGTTCTAAAGCATTTTCCTATAAATAGGGTGCTTAGGTTAGAATTGAAAATCACACCACAAACTGAAGTTTTCTCTCTCTTTCTCTCTCTATATTATCGAGCGTATTCTTGTGAGTATTTTGATACTTTGAGTGTTGCTATACGGTGCAAGTTCCCTTCAACACTATATCCGGTATTCCAGCTAGAAGTACAGTCTTTTTAAGGTAAGGGATGTTATATTTTTTTTAAAAATGATATTATTTCTTCTAATATCATTATGCCGGATTATTGGTAAGATTTTTCTTGTGAAATTCTTGTCTTTTAGTGTCGGGATTACTATTTACGTATACGGCACTATTCACATATACGACACTATTCACAAAAAAAATTAAATTTTTCATTTTTTTTCAAAATATCAATTATGGATACTAGCTTTGATTGTATCCATGTTTTGATCATTCTTGAATTTTACTCCATTATGATTATTTCTGAAATATTTTTGAACTCAGATTGTTTAAAGTACGAATCCTTAATATTTGTTCTTTTGTTTAACTAGATTCGTTTTTTTTAAAATATTTTTCATCATCCTCAGTCCTAAATGATGATATTACTGAATATCTTTGGCCTGTAGTGCAAAGATGGTTGATTTTCTTATGAATATCTTTGGCTTGTAGTGCAAAGATGTACAGGTGTTGAGATGAACATGACCGACTGATGAATATCTTTGGCCTGTAGTGCAAAGAGGAATATTTGATTCAAGATGTATATTGATTGATGTTACAGGGATAAAATATTGATGATGGACTTTTAAATTCATAGATAATAGTAGATTTTATTCTCTACATAACTCTTCTATGAATTATTATTTTCGCTGCGAATATTGATCTGAAACTTTTTGTCTATTGTATTCTATCAGATTTCTCCCTGTTGAAGACTAACGATAATTTGTTCTATATTATCTTAGTCATAATATTCTTTACTGGGCTAGTTGAGCTCACCCTTTTTCTTTTTGTTCCATTTTTTCCTCTCAGGAGGCGAGAATGTTGCGAGTACTAGTCGGGGTATGGAATGAAGGTTCTAGAAAGTTGTTTTAGTAGTCCTCACCATTTTTATAAAATAATGTATCAATAATTGTAATGAGGACTTATTTGGATGTGAATATTGTCTTGATGGCAATATTTGTATTTAAACTCACAGTTTTTATGTTGTATTAATAAAGTTGTAGTTGTTTCACATCATGTTATTGACGACTCAAAATGGGTGATGTATACCTATTTTTGGGCGTCACAATCGACGAGCTCTACAACTTTCATTCTTTGAGTTTTGAGAAATAAAGAACGAATGAAGGTCAAAATTGGACTGGAAGTGACTGCTATGCAAATGGCCATCCAAAACAGTGAAGTTCAACGTCCGTTGGTACAAATGTCATAACTCTTGCATCCGAACTCCGAATGGAATGATTCAAGATGTTCCGAAAAGCTAAGAAGAAGCTCTACAATATAGTCCAAGTTCTAAGCCAAGAACATGAAATTAATATGAAAGCCCAAACGATGTTCGGATTGCTTTTCCTTGCGTTTTCATACCAATAGTCACTCACATAGCTTCCAAACATATAATCTACAAAATGAACACAAAATGCATGAAAAGTAACTAAGAAACACGAGATTAAACAAATAACTCAAGTAATAGATACCGGATAGGTAGGTATAAAACTTACTTATCAACATGACATGTTATCAAATAACACCCATTTTTTGCAGGACAATATTCCTAAAATGGACACATTATGATAGCATTTACATTATCCCTAAGACTAAACTACATAAGTCTTTTGTAGGGAAACAATTGGGCCTGTTACCCTCTCAAAATCCAAAATGGCCACGAGCCTACAACCAATCATGTCTTCTTCTGACCAGTCTAATGTCGTTTCTCGAGAAGAATTTGACGGATTGAGTAAACAAATTACAGATTTGGTTGTTCTGCTAAAGGAATTGCATTGGTCTACTCAGGGTACAAACATGCCTACACATACAGAATCCTCTACACAAGGAGGAACACAAGGTTTGGATAAAATAAATCCAGAATTTCAGTTGGATACGACCAATAATGACCCTGAAAACACCCATCTCAAAGGAGATCCAGACACCGGTGATATCAGGAAGAAAGTTCTTCAAATGGAGGAAACTATCCGCGCTCTCAAAGGGATTGGAACACATGGAAGTATTTCATATGCTGACCTTTGTATATTCCCTGGTGTTCATTATCCAGAAAAATTCAAGACCTTTGACTTTAAAAAGTATGATGGATTAGGGGATCCCTATACACATTTAAAAGTGCTCATTGGAGAACTTGGATCTTATGTGGAAAATGAGAAGCTTAGAATGCAGCTGTTCCAGAAGAGTCTAACTAGAGAAGCCCGTTCATGGTATACCAGATTAGATAACTTAAAGATCCATAGCTGGGAAGAGCTAGCTCACGCCTTCCTCACTCAATAAAGTTTTCAATCTCAGATGGCTCCTGATTGGTACCAGATTACCAAGTTTAAGAAACAGTCTAATGAGTCTTTCAGAGAGTACGCTCAAAGGTGGAGGCGCCTTGCTGCTCAAGTTATTCCTTCCATGATAGATGCAGAAATGGTCATGACTTTCATAGACATACAGGAAGCTCCTTTCTATGAAAGAGTTTTAGCTAGTATTGGTAAACCATTCTCTAAAATGATCAAGCACAGAGAGATGGCAGAGATGGGGTTGAAGTCAGGAAAGATTCAAGACCTAGCCGCTCTTAAAGCAGTTGCTGAGCACATCCAGTCCGAATCTTGTGGAAACAACCCCCGGAGGGTCCATAAAAAGAAAGAGGAGGATGTTTCCTTGATACTACAAGGTTAAAAGGCAGTCAGAACATGCCTATGCAGAGGAGAAACTACTCCCCTTTCCAAGCACAATCTTCAAACCCTCCATTGCCTAAAGGTGGAGATGCAAAGTGCCCTCGAACGTTCACACCCTTAGGGGACTGGCTCGAGAACATTCTTGCTCTTCTGAATACTCAGAAGAAAATCACACATCTTCTTCCACCAATTTACCCTAATGGGAGGGGTTTCAATGCTACTCGGAAGTGTGTTTATCATACCAGAGCACCTGGACATGATACTCAAGATTGTTGGGCCTTGAAACACAAGATCCAAGATTTAATAAAAAATGGTGAGATCGTGGTCACTAAACCAGATCAACCTCATGTGCAAGACAACCCTCTTCCTCAACACAAAGAAGAAGAGGTCATCATGATTAGTTGGAGCACTGGACAGAGTTCCAGTTTTAACAATGAATCATCCCAGACCATCAAAGACGGTGTTGACATATGGAATTACGCAAAGTTCGAATTTGCTATGGAACAAAAGATGAAAGCTCTTTGCAAGCAAATTGAACAATCGGCATAACTGGTGACCCATCAGCATCAAGTTACACGTCAGTTAATCAGCCAAGAGCATGCCTATCTCCTTCTTTTTGTTATGAATGCTCCACCATCACCCTCAGAAAGCAAAGCTATGGAGGATAAGGTTGCAAAGAGAGAAAATGCTAAAGCCCGTCGGGATTTTTCCAATCAAAGAGAATTTACATACCTGGGCCAACCTATGGAGGAGATATTTCAGATACTAATCAACGAAGGAAGAATTACCTCCCATCTACCTCCAATCAATCCCCGTTCAAGACGGTTCAACTCCGATGGAGTTTGTTAATACCATTCATATTCCCGCAGTGACAGCACAGAAGAATGATGCACTCTCCGCCACCTTATTCAGAATCTAATTAATAGCGGTGTCCTACAATTGGCAGACGATGACACTGTGCTACTTGAGAGTGAGAATACATGTCCTACCAAATGGAAAGGATTAGTAGCAGTTATATCCGCTGAGGCTGATGATACTATCAAAGCATTTCCCATACAAGCAATTCAACTCAAAGGAGCTGACAATCCTTTGAAAGTGGCTGCATCAGAGCCAATTTCTTTACCCTTCAGACCTCAGTATCCTGTTGTCAGCTTACACAAAGTCCTATGGAATTATGGAGAAGCTGAAGGATCCACGTCTCATACTGCTACAACAGTGTCGAAGGAAAATCCACTGTATCTTCCTCAGAGGGTGATGAAGCCCGCTATAAAAGCAAAGGGGAAGATTCCCATGGAGAAGATTGAAAAATTCCTCCGCACTATGGGCCATAATGAAGCCAAGGTGGTTCTAAGCTTAAGAGAAGCTCCACATCAGACAATACTGGACTTGGTTTTCTCTTCCGAAGATCATAGGAAGATTTTATTGAAGGTTTTGGAAGAAACCCACTTGCAAAAATCAGTGGATGTAGAAAACTTTCAACATATGGTTGATCACATTTTCAACAACAATGTGATATCCTTCACTGATGATGACATACCTTCCGAAGGGACCGGTCATTGTAAGCCATTACACATTACAATTTTGTCCTCCGGGTATATGTTAGCTAGAGTTTTGATAGATGGAGGTTCGTCTCTGAATATCTGTCCTTATGCCACCTTGGTGAAGATGAACGTCAATCTCAAAAGGATCCGAAGCAGTCATATGGTTATCAAAGCTTTTGATGGATCCCAACGAAATTCTGTCGGAGAGATTGAGCTGCCAATTGTGATTGGTCCAAATACATTCAATGCATCATTCCACGTCCTCAAGATAGATTCAGGATACAACCTACTATTGGGGAGACCATGGATCCACATGGCTGGAGTCGTTCCTTCTACACTGCATCAACAACTCAAATACATTGTCAATAATAACCTAGTCACTGTCAACGCTAAGCCGGAATGTCCAAAACAAGGAGATCTACCAATCATCAGCTTCAATTTAGAAGTTGAGTCGGTCAATTTTCATACTTTAGAAGTGAGTAACACGCAATACCATCCTATTGGAGCGCCACTTCTCGTACCCAAGATATGTGTCGAGGTTATGTCGGCCACTCAAGAAATGATGTCATTGGGTCATCAGCCTAGACAAGGGCTTGGTAAAGATAAGAAGGGTATTAAGCACCCTATTCAAGTGTCCAATCAAACCGGACAATAGGAACTAGGCTATTCGCGATTCGATCCACGAGAATCCTCATAAGCATAAGCAGGTTCCTTAAGTTTCTGCCACACGACGATTTTCTCCATCTGCACGTCATGAGCTAATACAGTCTCCGGTAAAGGTGCCAGCCCATGTTATGGCTATTCTGTTTCCCAAACCAGTACCATTCAAAGCAAAAGAGGTGCTGATTCCTGATCCCAAAGTGGAAGAAAGGGAGCGAAAACGTAAACATGACATCGCCCTGATGATGTCAGGCATACGCATCATTGTCCATGATGAACATACAAATAGATATACCCCAGGCGATGATTGCCCAGATGTTATGGTCATTATTCGGGAGAATGAGGACGATGACAGCCCCTCCATCACTGCAGTCCATCAAGACTTTACCCTCGACAATGGGAGCAGCACTTCATGCATTGGTCGACGAGGGTAAACCGGCAAAAAATCCCTCTGCCCTGCAGATAATTTTAATTGCTTACTTTTCTATACAGTATTAGCAGTTATTTTATCAGTACATGCTAACACTTTTGTATGATTAAACAGTTTCATATATTAAGTGAAAGCATATTTTATTTCAGGACACTGAATTTAGATGTGCCTGTACTTGCTGATGAGGTGCCTTTTCTCCACAAGGACTGTAACTTTGATGCAAAGTTGGACTCAGACTTGATGGAAATCCAAGAGGACATTGAGACACCTCAGGAGATTAAGGAATGGGTCACAGACAAACCTAAACCCAACCATGACCAAACCACTTCTTTCAATCTTGGAACCTTAGAAAGCTCTAAGCTAATCCAGATTGGTTCAAACCTCACCCCAAACCAACGGAATGACATGGTTGCGCTACTAACCCAATTCCAGGATATGTTTGCATGGTCTCACAAAGACATGGTGGGTTTTTTCACTAACATTGTTCTTCATTGCCTTCCCATTAAAGAGGGATTTAAGCCAGTCAAATAGAAACTTAGGCGATTGAAACCTGAGTGGAGTTTAAAGGTTAAAAAGGAAATTGTGAAACAATTTCAAGCTGGCATTATAATGGTGTCTACATATCCGGAGTGGGTATTCAATATTGTTCCCGTACCTAAACCAGAAGGAAAGGTGCAAGTTTGTGTGGATTAATTACCAGGATCTGAACAAAGCTTGCCTTAAAGATAGCTTTCCTGTGTCTTTTATCCATTTTCTCATTGACAATACTGCTCAATACAGCATGTACTCCTTTGCTGATTGCTTTGTGGGGTACCATCAAATTATGGTCGCTGAGGAAGACCATGAGAAAACTGCTTTCATCACGCCTTGGGGAACATTACTCTTTCTGATGGTTGTCATTCACCTCATCAATCTATAGGGTAACCTACCAAATGAGCTATGATGGCTCTTTTCCACGATTTAATGCATAACGAGATGGAGATCTATGTGGATGACATCATTGTCAAGTCCTGAAGGGAGGAAGACCACTTAGACCATTTCAGAAAGTTATTCAACAGGTTGCGTAAGTACAACTTGAAGTTGAATCTAGCCAAGTGCGCCTTTGGTGTCAAATTAGGTAACTTGCTAGGTTTTCTAGTCAGCCACAAAGGGATTGAACTGGATCCCACCAAAATCCAGGTCATCAAGGAAATGCCCATTCCTCAGACAGAGAAGGAAATACGAGGATTTTTGGGAAGAATCAACTTCATTAGCATGTTTATTTCTCAACTCACAACAACCTGTGAGCCCATTTTCAAATTGTTAAGGAAGAACTCCTCCATGAAATGGAACGATGAGTGTCAGAAAGCCTTCCTTACAATCAAAGAGCAGCTGGTTAACACTCCTATTTTGGTACCTCCCAGGGATGATGTTCCCTGTTCATGTACATCCATTCCATTAATGACAATGTTATGGGGTATCTTTGAGGCAAAAAAGACGATAGAGGCCAGGAACGAGCTATCTATTACCTCAACAAAAGATTCAGCAGCAGTGAACACAAGTACACTTTGATTGAGAAGACTTGTTGTCCTTTAGCATGGCCTTCCATGAGGTTACAGCATTACCTCCATGGTCACACAACCCATCTCATATCCTGCGTGAATCCTCTCAAGTATGTGTTCAGTAAGCCCATACTGAATTATCGGCTGTCCAGATGGCAGTTGATCCTACAGTAATTTGATATCGTCTACGTTACGCAAAAGTCTATCAAAGGTCAAGGAATTGCGGATCAACCGGCCGCCGCACCTGTAGGGGATTACAAACCCTTAAAGACATATTTTCCCGATGAAGGGTAATGCGGCAGTTCAAGAACACCATCGATGCGATAAATGCCACATATAGAAAATGTATTTGATGGAGTCATTAACACGAGAAGGCTCAGAATGGTGGAGAAGTTCTAGTATCCCAGATGCGGGAGCGATATCTCGTCGCCGTCAAATTGTAGTTTATCAGCACCAACAACACAGCTGAGTATGAAGGCTATATCATGGGGCTAAAACTTGTCCATTCAATGGGCATCAGGTGGTTAACTGTCTTTGGGGATTTCGAATTGGTAATCACACAATCCACGGGAATCTATCAAATCAAAGAATTACATTTGATGCCTTGCCATCGACAAGTTTTACAGATGGCTTTGGAGTTCAAAGAAATCTCCTTTTTGCACATTCCTCGTAATAGGAATGACTTTACAGATGTACCAGCAACACTGGCCTCCTTGATTCACATACCTGACAAGGAAAACATGTCAAGCATCACATTTGCCCTGCAAAATGCCCCAATTTATTGGAACTATATTAGAGAAGTATCGGATGAGCTACCTCCCATCCATAACCCTTGGTTTCAACATATCAAGGAATATCTACAAGATGGATCTACACCCGCTGAGGCGAGCCTAACTGAAAAGAGGCGGATCCATCGACTTGCTTTGAAATTCTACTTGGGCGAAGATGCACTCTACAAAAGAGATGCAGGATTAGGTCTCCTCAAATGTCTGGACAAAGACCAAGCTCAGAGGCTCATGGATGAGATCCATGGTGGAGTATGTGGCCCACACATGAGCGGACCCCTACTTGTCAAGAAGATCCTCAGAACAGGGCATTATTGGCTTACGCTCAAAGCTGACTGTGATGATCACGTTAAGAGGTGTTATCAATGTCAGATTCATGGGAATGCTATCCACACCCCTCCAAGGGAACTCCACAATATGAGTTCACCATGGCCCTTCTCAATGTGGGGAATGGACGTGATCGGGCCCATCGAGCCCAAAGACAGTAATGGACATCGATTTATATTCACCATGATCGACTACTTCACCAAATGGGTAGAAGCAGCCTCCTTCCCCAGGGTTACCAAAGAAGTCATCATTACTTTCATCAAAAACAATGTCGTTTGTCGATATGGACAACTAGAGGTCATTGTGTCAGACATTGCTAAGAATCTCAACAACAAAATAATGGAGGAGTTATACAGTAAATTCCACATCAAACACCTTAACTTCGTTATCTACCATCCAAAGATGAATGGTTCTGTTGAAGCGGCTAATAAAAATATCAAGAAGATCATGCAGAAAATGTCTGCCAATCATAAAGGATGGCCTGACCTCTTGCCTCTGACTTTATTAGTCTACAGAACTTCAATGCATACTTCCACTGGGAAACCCCCTACTCATTAGCCTATGGGATGGAAGTAGTACTCCCCATAGAGGTGGAAATGGAATCCCTTAGAGTGTTGATGGATGCTCAGTTGGATGAAGACCAATGGGTATAAGACAGGTATCACCAATTGTCTCTGATAGATGAAAGGCGAACCGCGGCTATCTTCCATGGTCAGTTATATCAGCAAAGGATCGGGCGATCCTACAATAGAAAAGTCTGACTACGGACAGTTCAAACAATATGACTTGGTTTTAAAGAAGATCATTAACAACCAAGATCAATCCAAGGGAAAATTCACTCCTAACTGGGAAGACCCATTTGTTGTTAAGAAAGTATTGACAGGAGGCACTCTCAAACTACAGGAAATGGATGGCGATGAATTTCCACAACTTATCAACTCGAACACCATAAAACGGTATTATGTCTGAAGTTACCATCAAGCAAACATCCTGGATATTGGATCATCAAATCACTAGTCATTCTGATTTCTAACCCTTTTTACATACTCTTCTGCCCCTCAGGGAAACATGCACTTCAAACCAGCAGCCTGGTTTCACCTCATTTCAAACTTTTCACATAATTTCAGTTATCCTGAAGATGGGATTAAACTTTTCTATGCCTGCAGTTTGTCCTGAAGACGGGATCAAACTTTTTCTACACCTGCAGTTTGTCCCCATCATGGGATCAAACTTTCTTCTCCCCGCAGTATAGCCTACACATGGGATTCATACTTCTCTTCAGCTATAATTCTTCCTGAAGGGCGAACTACGTCGACCTGATCTCCCTGATACACGGGAGTACGTAGGCAACCATATTCTATATGGCCTGGTCGCAATAAAAAAAATAACAAAAACATTTCTACCATTTCTCTACAAAAACAAAAGCAAAAACACTTCTACACCCTTCTTCATCAATAAAGCTTCTACACCCATCTGCCTTCCACATTCAGCGTTGAACCTCTTACACCAGGTTCGAACTGCGCAGACTTGATCTCCTCTTCAATAGGAGTACGTAGGTAGCCATTTATGGTTCAGTCTAACTCCCTACCAGAACAAAAATACTTGTCACACAGTACTGGGATCAAACTTCAAACCACCAGCTTTCATCGGCTTCAGACCAAGGGATGGAATTATCTAACCTCTCCTCACCAATAGGAGATTCGGTGACCATCTAAGTTGCGGTTGTGCCTCAAAGAGCAACACCAATCCATAAGAGATGGAATTAACTAGGCTTCTCATAAATAGAAGTATTGGCGATCATCTGTGGTGCGGACAATCTCAGAGAGGAAAAGTCACACTCTTCTCCGCATTGCCATACAGAAACCAGTCCCAAGACACCAAAGATGGTAGGGATACACACAGATCAATGATCCATTCTGAGAGATCCTGTGATGGCTCAATGTCCACATATCAAAGATAAGTTCAGAATGCATAAAGATCACAAAGCCCTGAAGAAATAGTTAAATATCAAGCAAGTATCAAGGCATAACTAAAAGGGAAGTAAATCAAAATATATTTCTCTGCCATATATAATACTGTTTGATATATACAATATGTGTTGTACATGACATAATGGCTAAGTAAGTCTGTGCAGGAAAATACAAGTCTATCTACGGATCTGTGTGTATGCGGACTATCAGATCTAACATAGCATCCCTCTCCGAAGAAGGAGGTAAAGTTGCAAGCTCCTGCCCAATGGTATCTACACGAGCTAGCAGATCTGAGGCTAACTGCATGGTGGCATGATGCTCATCGATGTATGCACTTATATTAGCAAGGATGTCAGTCGTGGGGATCTCATTTGAAGTCTTTGTCTGCGGACACCACATCTGAGGCGGAGATAGGCGAGCATCCCGCTCCACAATCAATGCATCTCTGGCTGATCTAGCCTCATCTCTCTCTAATAGAGTTGCGTCTCTCCCATTAAGAGCTGTCAACATCGAGGCCCTAGCCTGATCTCTCTCATAGGTCATCAGATGTAGACTCTGCTTCAGATACTATGTTGAATGTTGAATGACAGTAGCACTAGTAGTGGGAGAATCCATCACAAATGCTGGCAACCTAGCAGTCAAATCCTCCTCAATGGGTATATCAGCCTCCTCTATAAGCTCCTCATCGTCAGAATCAGTCCTCTACACTGTGGATACCACCGCAGCTGATGCATTCTCTGTCTCCATCTATGCGTAATACTCTACAAAACAACCTGGATGACTAACAAGAAACTCAGCTAGCTCTCGCTGATCCCAATAGGCATACAACCTGGATCTATCCTCTGCTGATAAACACCGAGAAGAAAAGCGCTGACTCGATGCCCCCTCAAAAGGATAAAAATCCTAGAACTGGTCAAACTAACACATCACGGCCAGTGGGTGGTAAGTAATCATGCCTCTCAAACCAGCTAGAGGAAGATAATCCATATCCGGAGTATGAGTAATGAAGTTGTAGGGTGAGCTAAGCCCTGTACACAGCAATATAGCGAACGGATCTCTGATTCCTGCCAGGAAAGTTAACCAAGATGCAGCATTTGTACACTCCGCAGGCTGAAAGGAGTATGACATGGCTATATCATGGGTGAAACAATACCCATGCCGTCTAAAAGTGCCAATCGATCTCAAGTGTGACATAAACCACACGTACAGCATAACTGCGTGCCTGTAAACACTTTTTTCGGATAAGTGCAACAGTATGTAGCTGACCTTAGAGTCTCTGTTATGATCATCGGTATAATGGTTTGACCCTCCTTGAGAGCTCTCACTGCCATAATGACGCCAATGTCCAACTCATCCATGCATCATGGCATGTAGACATATATAACAAGATCGCACAATAGCGATACATCTACTCATTTGGTCGAACGCCAATGATCTTCCGGTGTGGTGAAATCCCGGAATGTCGCGTGCATAACTATCCTCAAAGCCAAATCATCAAACAAAAAAATGTTTGGGATATAACGTGGCGGATATGATCTCATCCTCTGCACCACTCTCACGCCTCGAAGCCGTGAGGGTCATGAATCGCCTACTCATGTCTCCAAAGAGCCATATACGTATGCAAAGTCATCCCGATGGCGGCAAGATCGTCAAACGTGCATACTCCTCCAAAGTAAGAGTCAACTCCTAGGTTCCAAATCGGAAAACCTGTCTCACCGATACCCAGTGCTCCAGCATGCCCTCCACGAATCCTGTGGGAACCTGAAACATCAGCAGGGTCATAGTATGCTGCAACAAATGATCTATAGTCACCCTGTCTGAATTTTGAATTGGATTAGTATTGTGTGAGTTTTATTCATTGGGCTTACATTAATATATAGTTTTTCCTCTTTTCTTTCTTGGTCTATTCATGTATTCAACAGTCAAAAGTGTTATTCTTATTGATTCAATTGAGTTGACTTGCATTTAAGTATTGCTTGCTCGTGGTTGATGAGGAGTGTTGTATCTTAGGAGGTTGTTGCCCTGTGAAGTTAGGCATCTGAGACTAGGAAATACTAAACCTTAAAGAGATTCGTGTTTGGCGTACCTCACTCCAATCTCTAACTTCATTTCTTTTCACTTATGTTTCTGATTTTGGTAACAAATTCAATTACGTTTTATTCAAGTTGTTTATGATGTGTTATATGTGATCATGTTTATGTAAGACAAGCATGCCACAAATTCTTTCAGGTACTAATGTTATGCGATATCATTATTTAGTTATGTTGTTACAATCTGTTTATTGTTTGATATTGTAATTCTTCCACTCTTAGTTTTGAACAAAATTTAAATAAATAATGTGTTTAAAGCATAAAGGGTTGATTTTTAATGCTTATCTTTTGAAAAGAAAACAATATATGTAACGAAGTACTAATGTCTAATAAATCTAAGGGTGTAAACGAGTCTAACCGGAGCGAACAGAGAGCTACTCGAATTCGACTCGAAATGATAAATTAAGTTTCTCAATTCTAAACAATTCAATTATATTTGAAAAATCCTACTCAGATTCGACTCGACTCGAATATTTATTACTCGAATTCGATCCTGGATGGAAGAATGGAAAAGAACATCCTGAATCCTCAGCCATGTACAATCGCTATATAGTCATCGTGCAAAGCCTGATACATAGAGTGGATGTAGAACCAATTCCCTCGAGGCTGTGTAAAGTCGGGAACCTATATCAAATGCATATCAACATCAGAACCCTTTACTCCTCATCAATAGGAAAACAATGAAGATTAAGATCTAACTTTATACCTCATTTGCGTGCAGGTAGACTGAAGGATGTCGACTCAAGTCGCCCAGAAGCTCTGGGTTAGCCACTTGAATACCTGGCAAATCCCTACGGGGAACATACAAAACAGGAGTAGGAACCTCAATTGGTACATCCTCCTCTTCATCCTCGACGTCCGGCACTTCAACCCGGATAGGACGTATCACCGCCTCCACCAAACGACGAGGCTGTCTAACAGAACGGGGTCGAGGCACTTCAGAAGCCCTCCTTCGTACACCAGAAGTGGTCCTGCGATAACTACTTAACTGATCCGGATCCATAATATCTGGACAATAAATCTCTAAATCACCTCAGAAAGGGTGTGGTTAATTCTTACCTAGAGCTTTTCAAAATGTATTTTCATGACTACATGCATGCATGCATTGTTTTAACATACGTCTACAGTAGAGTTAAAAATGCATGACTACCCAATGCCTACGTTTTGGAAAACTTTTGCCATAGCCCCCTTTGTAAATAGGACTATCCACATGCACATAGGCATGCCTAGGTGGCCATTCAGTAGTACACCTACCCACAGTCATATACATCCTACATGCATTAATACATCACTATAAAAAATCTGTAAGTTTAGTCTAATTACCAGGATTATTTTGCTTTTCTACCTTTACTCATTTGTCCTCAAATAGGATAAGAAATGACAGTAAAAGGTGCCAATTTGACTATTTTAAAAGTTAAATTTTTTCACATCATTATGTTCATCATGGTTTAAAACTAACATTTACTGTGTTGAATATTTTTTATCAAGTCATATCAGCATGTATATTCACTACTATGTGTCTAAGTGCATTTCATGTGATAAAGTCATTTTCCAACAGATAAAAACTAGAAAAAAATACATGCATATGTTACCAGGACAGTGAAGAACACTTGTACGGTGGCAGAATGTGCAGAAAGTTGCCCAAACTCAGTAGGTCTGAAGAAGAGCTCTCAGATTTCCTTCGCAGCGTAGCTTGAAAATGACTTATAAAAGCAACCCGTAAGTAATACATACCCACGGTTGGCCACAGGTGTACCTGCGGCACCCCTACATGGGTCCCACGCCTTTGGCTCGGTCCAATTCGAGTTGCAAAGGAGGTCTCACAAGCTGAAAAGGCCAAATCAGAATAAAACGCTTCTGCGATTAAATAAACGACTGAAATCCACGGTTTTCACGGGACAAACTCTGGCTCTGCATATCACTCATTGGTATTCACCTGAATACAAGGGTCGTAACCCTAAAACAAGCATCCCTGGTGGGGGTTACAACGCAGACTTTCAAACATCCCTGGCGGGGGTCACAACGCAAAATTTTCAGACATCTAAGTATCCCCGGCGAGGGTTACAACGCATTCGAAACCATTGATACACACATTAATGAAGGTCAAGCAACCTTGATGTTACCTCAGCTGGTGGAAAGTAAACCCATCAAAACCATTGATACACACATCAATAAAGGTCAAGCAACCTTGACATTATCTCAGCCCGTGGTAAGTAAACCCATCGAAGCAACGTATCCATGTTTATGTATCCCCGGCGGAGGTCACAACGTAATGCGACCATTGATATACGCGTCAATAAAGGTCAAGCAGCCTTGACATACTCCCCAGTAAGGGTTACAACGCAATGCAATCACTGATATACACATCAATGAACATCAAGCAGCCTTGACAGTTTGCCCAACATGGACCTATCCTGTAATACACACATCAGCGAAGGTCAGGCAGCCCTGACAACACACACTATTGGCAGTAACTCCAACAGGATCATGGTATATACCGATGACACAAAACAGAGAAGACCATCCTTATCGGAGAGGATCGATGATGGAATATGTTATACACATCCTCAAAACAGACAAAGTTTTATCCCCACAGATCTCTTGAACACGAGAGACACCTCTATGGAGTAAAAGTCTGTATCAAGGATCCAAGACTTTGGTGATAGCCCAAACGTCAACATCCTTGAAAACTTGGGTCGCATGTCTAAGACATTACTGATTGTCATCCCTGGCAAGGTTAACAGGGAACTGACAATCATTCATACATGCATCATGCATTTGCATTATGTTGCTGCACATAGCATCATGTTTATCATGTTGCATTTCAAGTGTCTAAGATTCTTTATCCTATCCATGCCTTGCATTGCATGAACATATATGATAAAGAGGGGCATCTGTAGACACTCAAAATTTTCTGCTCACCTGTTACTGACATTGTAGGAGGGCAGATTCGTCTTTCGAAGATAACCCTAGAAGACAGCTCACATTCATTTCGGATACTACCGTAAGTTCAGTCTTAACCCCGGAACACACATCGGGAGTATCAATTCCAACCTCAGAGATAACCCAGAGTTTCGTCCTTGGAGATAACCCTAAGGAATGCCGTTACAGTTCCGGTGATAACTCCGAAAATGCTTATTTCAAATGCATGCAATCAACTTCAATCTTAGACCTCCTGCCAAGCCACTCATACCAAATACCCAAAGCTAACACTGGGAAGACAAGCACACTCATAGATGACCTTGAGGAATTTAAACACTTGCAGCAGTCCAATCTTAGACGTAACCACGAAAGCAACGTCTCACTTTATCGTGAACCGGAGATAACCCCGGTGAGGAGTCAACTGTCATCTTGCCACCTCAACCCCTGCGCACCGTCTCAATACTTCATACATACATACATACAACAATGTCCTACAAGAGCCAAGGAATTCCAATCCCGAGTGACTATTACGTGTGGCAGCACACCAAATAGAATTTGAAGCTTGAAGACCATAGTCATGGTCCCCTCTTCCTGACTTCGTACAACCTCTAATCCCATGTCATTGCGTAACTCTCGACAAAAATAGTCCGAAGATGGTCTTGTATACCTCGTTCAGTTGCTCGGATTGAAGTTCTGCAAGTTTGAGCGGACATCATATTGAACGTACTTCGAGACGGTGGGACCCGCGGAGCCCGGCACCCCGGGCAGCCGCAGGTGCATCTGCGACTGCTGGAGGTACACCTGCGGCTCTCCCCTCTATAAATAGAGGGTTTGAGGTGGCCATTTTAAAAAAAGAAAAAGCGAGGAAGCCCTGTCCAATTTGCACTGTACACACCCTATATTAAGTGTTTCCTCATTTTAAACACCTGTTAGCTCACATATAGCTACATTTTTACCGGCGGGAGTTGAGTGTTTATCCATCTAGAGTCATAGAAGCCTACTTTAGCAGCCCACTGTAAGCCTTCTTTTACTCTATAAAGCCTTTCTCTTCATCTTTGCACACACTATTCTACACATTGAGAGTCGTGTTGTGTGCGTATTCCCTACTTGATCAAGTAGTGGTTTCATCATTACATCTATATATATATATATATATATATATATATATATATATATATATACTTATATATGTATATATTTTATATATGGACTAACATTATCAAGTTATGACTCGATTGAGCCTAGACTTATGTCTGGAGCATTTAGCCTTCTTATACTCTATAAAGCCTTTCTCTTCATCTTTGCACACACTATTCTATACATTGAGAGTCGTGTTGTGTGCGTATTCCCGGACTTCTGTCCGTGGTTTTCATTTATGTCTATATATATATATATACTTATATATGTATATATTTTATATATGGACTAACATTATCGAGTTATGACTCGATTGAGCCTAGACTTATGTCCGGAGCATTTAATTGTTTATATATATATATATATATATATATATATAAATTGTGGTCAGACTCTGTCTGATGAGCCTGGATTTTACATCCGGAGCGTTTACTTGCTTTTATATATATAAAATCCAGATGTAAAATCCAGGCTCATCAGATAGAATCTGACCACAGTTTATATATATATATATATATATATATATATATATATATATATATATATTTTACTCGGGCACAGATTTTACTTCTAGGCCTTTTCTTTTTATTTATATTTAGTCCCTTTGAGTTTACTTACGTGGCGGTTGATCATATTTACCGCTTTATTTACATTTTGATCCCCATGGAGGTGCTTTGTGGTGGTTGATCATGTCCATATATATATATATATATATATATATATATATATATATATATATATATATATATATATATATATGCCGCTTTTATATATTTACATTTCCGATCCCCATGGAAGTGCTTCGTGGTGGTTGATCATGTCTATATATATATATATATATATATATATATATATATATATATATATATATATATATATATATTTATATATATATATATATATATATATATATATATTTTTTTTTATATATATAACTGCTTACTACTTTTCATATAAACTGTGGTATCATGTGAGCCTAGGAATCATGTGATCACAGATTCAGTCTAGTGAATCTAGATTCGGTTCCCGTGATGGACATTTTCAGTTGTAAACAGCTTGTACATTATTTACGGTGTTTGAATTTCCTTGGATGGTTGTCATGCCCATGAGGAGTTCGGCACTGCTGTATATTATTTTCTTGAAGATGCTTCGCATCTCGAAAATAAAAGCAAACAAGCCGAACATTTAATAATAAAAATAGAAGTATGAAAAGGTCTCAATTCCTATTGAGTACAGGGTTTGAAAAACCTTTTTTTTATAAAACATCATTGTTATATCTTGCTTAAAACTGAATTTTTCTATAAATTCAAACCTTTTGTATATAAGTGCGAACGAGGCCTTGCACTACTTCTAAATAATTGTACATTGATCCACACACACACACGCATTTATATAATAGTTTCTTGAAAAGTGGCGGTCATCATGGTAACACGGATGTCGGGGGGTGCCTAACACCTTCCCTCCGCATAATCAAGCCCCCGAACTCAAATGAATCTCGATTTCACAGACTCGTTTAGCAGTGTCACATCACTGGGTCAATGTGAAAACCTTTTCTTGGTTACGTTGGTGCAACCAGTTAAAAACACCAACTGGCGACTCTTAACATTCCATCGTCGATATTACACATGTCAGACCTTTTTCACTTATTTTTTTAAACAAATCTCACCTAACATGAAAACACCAAAGAACAAGTAACGAAAAGGGACAAATAAAAATCCCGACGTCGACATACTAACCCTAAGAGATTTATTTTGTATATATCTCAAATAATTAATTTTATAACCTAAGAATAACAAGTCTAATTGGGTTATAAAATTAAAGATACATGAGTAAAGATTTAAATTACAAAGGAGGAAATGGAAACCCTAATTAAATTAAAACTGTTGGACCTAATTTAATTTATATGGCCAAATAATTGTTTAATAAAGCCCAATTTTGAGTCACTTGTTAAGGGATATTTTGGACATTTAATAAAGCAAAATGGAGCATTAAAAATTAAATCAAAAATAGGAAAAAGGGGAAAATTTCGGTCAACAAGGAGAAAAGGAAAGGGACATGTGCTTTAATCATGGTAACTTCTTTTAGTATCCATAGTTGGTCACCAACTTTCCCACATGTCAATTTTTCATTTAAACACCACTTATAACCAATCTTGCAAGCAATATTTTGCTAAGGCTACAAGCAACCACATTTGACTAAGAGAGAGAAGATTGGGAGATTATATACATACATATATATATATATATATTATATGTTTCCTCATTATAAATACCCCCATTTAATTATCTAGCAAAAGTTTTTCTTTACTTTTATCTCCAAGATAGCTAAGAAGAAAACAAAACCAAGAGAGAAAGAGAGGAGGATTTTCAGCTAGCCTTAAGGAAGAGAGATGGAGAGTTTTTGCAAGCTCTCTATCCCTATAATCCAAAACATAGAAAGAAGAAGAAAGGAAATCAAGCAAAGGTATAAAATTTTAACCTTAATCTAGTTTATTTTCTTTTTGATTTGATTTGATTTTTGATAATACGAATGTGACGCCCCCAAAAATAGGTCCACCCGACCCATTCTGAGTCGCCAGATATAACTCTATAAAAATCAAATAAAACTTCATTTATACAACTGTTGAACTGTCGTGCAGAATACGACAACAGATAAGCTATGAGTTTTAATACAAATGTATGTAACTCTCATGGTGCCTCGACCACAACTTTACAATGGTACATTAGATAAAAGTACAGTTAATAACTGTTTTAGAAATTAAAATCTTTGGAAAGTGCTCAAGGAAACCTTCGTACATGGGAGGCCATGAATCTAAGTTATGATAGATATCATATGCCTAGAGAATTATTCTTGGTTGATCCAATAGACCCCAAAGAAAAAAGAGAAGATTACCATCATGTTCCTTCCAATGATGAGTCTTCTCTTGGCATATAATTATCTCAGTTGTCTCCAAGTGAGAATTATATTTCAAATATACTCCAAGATCATATAGGTAGTGCTCGTAGATATACTCAGCAAGTGGATGTGCACAACCCTGTCTTATGATAACAAAAGATTGTATGTCATTAGACATCTTGTATGATAGTGGCAAAACACCCTTCCAAAGTTGGGTTCTCATCATCCTATTGTTGTTCACCAAAATCAATTATTAAGTGAAATACAACACGCACAACTTAGGTCCTCAATGCAATTATATATTGCATGTCATGCCGTTTTATAATGTATTGAGAAACTTCAACAGTCTCAAACCATCTCACTATTTCCCTGTTATCCTCGCTCGACCCAGCTACACTCTTATTACCTGAAAGGAATTGTGAAGCAAAAGAGTGAGCACAGCTAGCCCAGTAAAGAATATCATGACTAAAGATAATTAAATTATCAATAGCCTTCATCAGTAATAAATCAAACATTTAGAACATAGTGTAGATGATAAAAAATTTTGACCATAGTTGCAGTGGAACGAGCAATCCATTAGAAGAGTCAAATAGACCATCAGGTCTATTATCTCCTCCATGTTAAAAGTCCACCAATAATGTTTTATCCCTATAACATCAATCAACAATTCCTGTCCACAATCATATGAATAACTCATAATCATAATTGTGATTACGAATTCCTTTTTCGCACCGGGATGAAGATAATTTACATCACCTATCTTCACGAAACATCAAAAATCATGGTTATACCAAATCACAATTCTGCTTTCATAATCATACTAATAAATTCATCTTTTTCTACTGACAAAGATATACAATTATATAACCAATAATCAATAGTTCATCTTTGCACTACGGGCCAAAGATATACAACTATATAAAACCAATAATCTTTGAGACTCGACAATAGTATCACGACCACGAATTATCCATACACTTCTGACGGGCGAGGATATTCGTGTTTTCCATCTGATCATGATTATCTTAGAATAATCCACGGTCATAATCATACCAAGTCCATCTATACACTATGGGCCAAAGATGACTTTTACCACATCATTTATAACATTACGGTCATGATTATCTTAGAATAATCCTGGTCATAATCATACCAAGTCCATCTATACACTTTCTGAGGCCACGAGATGACTTTCAACACAACCTGAAGCGTGAGAATGATGACAATGATATAAGCATTAATCAAACGAAAATAAGGATAAATATTAAAGACTTTAAATTTATTCAAATATTATCAATCACTTAATAAACTCATAATATAATATTATTAAAATTATAACAATATTTTAATCACTTCTTAAACTTATAAACAATTTATTTCATTTGTTTACACTTTACCAAATAATGCATTTAATCATTCAAAAATGACATACTCATAAGCTTTCATCACCAATGATCAAATCCCTCATCAAAAATCTGCATATACCCTATATAGGATTCCCAAGCCATAAAATCATATTTTCCAACTTTGTTACTTCACATAACATATTTAACTCATTTACTCATAACTAGATTATTTTCATGAAAATACCAAATCAGGTCCCAAAATATTTCTTTTAAGGGATTTAGCGAATATAGTCCCATAATGAACATATATTTTTCTCAGAATTTTTAAAATTCATTTACTATTTTTCAAAAATCAATTTCTAATTAATTCCTTAAGAAATTAGCTACCTCAAGTTTAACTCCAAAAATTCCCAAATCTTGGCAGGATCTTACACATGTTAGCTTGGTCTTCCAGTTTAAATTTCATGTTCATCGGAGTTATAGAACTCCGGTTATAGCATTTTTCGTTAGAAAAACCTAAATATTGAAATGGTCATAACTTGCTCATTTTAAGTCGGAATGAGCTCATTTTTGGACAGAAGGTACTTTATACCATATACTTTCATGTCCCAAAAGGCTAGAATTTTTCTCACAAATTAAGTGGCCGAAAATGCCCTTTTAAAATTCTGGACAGTAGCTTTTTAAGCATTTCCAGATTTTTCATCCTTTACTAAAATCATTCCACACAAAAATCTGTAAATCCTTTTTAAGTGATTCCACTTGGATAAGTTAGGAAACTCATAGATCTAATTCTAGGACTTGACCACACTCAAAAATTTGAAATATAATAGGAGATATGGTCAATTGAATTTCATGTTCCATTTTCACCAAAATCTAATTTTCAACTCTTTGTGATTTCTAAGAAACTTTCATGTTTTCACATAATAACTAACATAACTCATCATAACACTTACTAATACTACATATACCCACGATTTTCATCAGTCTAATGCTTTTATTATGACTCTCATCATAATCAACGTAAACAAATCATTTCCATAATTTAATAAGGAATGAATACAAAGGATCATTTACCATGCATGTGGTAATCCACATAGACAGTTATTCAACCAAAATAATAAAGAATGGAATAACGAAGAATTCACCATGCGTGTGATAGATACGCATGACGACGTTTATTCCCAATAGAATAATAAATAATGGAATGGAACCAGTCCGAGGCGTAAATGCACAAACAGATATTCAAAGAAATAGAATAATAAATAATGGAACCGGTCCCAGGCGTAATAACGTACGGATAGGATATTTCGACGAATAATAAATAATGGAACCCGAGTCGTGAAAACGTTAAATGCGCATAAGAGGATATTCCGATAGAATAATAAAGAATGGAATAATAGAAGAATTTCACCGTGTATGCGGTACTTATTACAAAAATAGGTTATTCAATGCGAATAATAAAGAATGGAATAATAAGAAGAATTTCACCATGTATGCGGTACTTCACATAAATAGGTTATTCCAACATAATAATAAAGAATGGAATAACAACTCTTACGAGTATTGAAAGAAATAATTCTCTTCATGAAAACGAAAGAATAATACCCTTACCTCGAAAAAAAGCGGATCTTTGGAATAGTGAGGGTAGCGAGACTTCTCTTCTTCTTTCTCTCTATAATCTCTCTATAATAATGGCTCTAAAGCTTTAGTGAATTGGTGAGAAATGAAGGAAGAATGAGCTTCTATTTATAGAAAAACATAGTTTTGACAATTACACGTTTTGGGACTCAAAAAATTACAGTACAATACCTCTAACTTTTCTTTCATTTTTAATTTAGTCCTGTAAGTATTATCGAACTTGCACCACCTCCCCTAATAGTAAATAATGTGAATCAATAATTCATTCATGTGACTCAATAGTGTAATCATGTGAAAAAATATGAATTACAGTATAGTACCTCCATCTATACCTCCATTTTTAACTTAGTCATGCAAGTATTATCAATCTTTTTGACTCCTCCCCTAATAGTAAGTGAATGTGAATCAATATAGTACACATGTGATGAACAAATAGTTATATAAGCATGTGAATTAGTAGCAATTAATTGCTCATTTATCCAATAAATTACCCGATTTATCAATATAACCCCCAGACATCAATTATCATCGGAATAGATGTCGATTTCAACTAACACCAATAATCCCAACACAATGGATCTATCAAATTCATCTTTAATCAACACGAACTTATTCATCATTAATATTATAACTCACAATATTTAACAACCAGGTCGTTCCCAGGAAAGAGGGGGCTTTCCGATAAGGATTTCTCCTTATTGGCGCGCAATTAGGTGACCAAACCTCTCCTTGGCAGAACTTCTAGACATTGTAAATATTGCAATTTAATAATATGAATAACTTTGTCGTCTCAATTATTGATTTAATAATATATCATATAATGCAGATGATACTGTGGCAATAATCGAATCAATAATATGAGAGATATGATCGTGAATTCTTTGTAGCAATAATTTAGTATAACTGAGTGACTTCTCAAATAAGCATCAATAATCGATATCGTGTGCTACTATGCAACCATGCGTATTTTACCACCAATTATTTTATAACAACTTGCTTACTTTGCAAAATTTTCACATATCACCCTTAACTTTAACCTTTATCAATTTAACCATTTACTAATAGAATAATTATAAGAAAATTGAATACTTTCATTTCATAAAATTCGGGGTCTCACAATCTCCCCTCCTTATGAAATTTCGCCCTCAAAATTTACGTACCTGGTAGTTCGAAGAGATGAGAATACCTTGCTTTCTTTTCGGATTGTACCTTCCCGGTTATATCCTATGTATCATAATTTTCCCATTGCTTATCTCCTGTATGTCAGATATCATTCTAAAATATACCTTCAAAACAAAGGTTAATTGACATATCACAAATTGTCAACTTATCAAGTAAAAATTTTGGCTTAGGTAAGTCACACCCTAACGAAGTATAATACTCGTCTCTCCCCTCCTAGTTCTAGACTAATATCTCCACCAGCGACCATATCCCTAAGCTTTGATACCAATTGTGACGCCTCCAAAAATAGGTCCACCCGACCCATTCTGAGTCGCCAGATATCACTCTATAAAAATCAAATACAACTTCATTTATACAATGTTGAACTGTAAATGCGAGTGCGACAACAGATAAGTATGAGTTTCAATACAAATGTATGTAACTCTCATGGTGCCTCGACCACAACCTAACAATGATATGCGTTACATAAAAAATACAGATCGATAATCTTTTTTAGAAATTAAAATCTTTGGGAAGTGCTCAAGGAAACCTTCGTACATGGGAGACCATGAATCTAAGTTATAATAGATATCATATGCCCAGAGAATTATCCTTGGTTGATCCAATAGACCCCAAAGAAAAACGAGAAGATTACTATCATGTTCCTTCCAATAATGAGTCTTCTCTTGGCATATAATTATCTCAGTTGTCTCCAAGTGAGAATTATATTTCAAATATACTCCAAGATCATATAGGTAGTGCTCGTAGATATACTCAGCAAGTGAATGTGCACAACCCTGTCTTATGATAACACGAGATTGTATGTCATTAGACATCTTGTATGATAGTGGCAAAACACCCTTCCAAAATTGGGTTCTCATCATCCTATTGTTGTTCACCAAAATCAATTATTAAGTGAAATACGACACGCACAACTTAGGTCCTCAATGCAATTATATATTACATGTCATGCCATTTTATAATGTATTGAGAAACTTCAACAGTCTCGAACCATCTCACTATTTCCCTGTTATCCCCGCTCGACCCAGCTACACTCTTATTAACTTTAACCTTTATCAATTTAACCATTTACTAAATAGAATAATTATAAGAAAATTGAATACTTTCATTTCATAAAATTCGGGGTCTCACAATGAAGTTATGATCTTAAGGTTTAAAACCTTAGATCTATATGTTTATGGGTGTTTCATGTTTATTTATACCCATATTGGGTGTTGTTTTAGTTGGAAATCAAAAGTAAAGAAAAGTTATTTTCTAGTTTATAAACCCTATAATTTCTATGTACTTTGAATTTCCACCATTTTTGATCTACACCTTATTTTTGCGATCCATCAAAGAGAGGTGTTTGATATGTAAGTTATCTACTAAAACCAAGTGGTAGCACTCAAAAATATTGAGTACACAATTTATAGTGACTGTTTTAGCCAAAATAGTTCCGACTTTTGAAAGGAAAACAGACTGTTTTTGGACAGTCAAGGGTAGGGGTAGTTTCATCATTTTTTGGACATTCAAAACTTCTGGAAGAATTTGGGAGGATACTATGATAATTTTTCGAACATCTCCAAGTGGAATCACTGAAAAAGGAGTCGTAGATATCGTATGGAATGTTTTTAACAAAGTACGAAAAAATCGTTTTTCTAACAAAGCTACTGTCCAAAATTTTGTAAGGGCTATTTCGGTGACTTAAATTGTGAGAAAATTTTCGGCCTTCTGGGATATGAAAATATATGGTATTAAGTATCTCCTGTTCGAAGATATCTAGATGCTGGATTTGGAATCTAGGTTGCTGGATTTGGAATCCAGGTTGTTGGATTGGTATTCGATTTATTGGATGTTAAAGAAGAACTTATAATATATAATGTTAAAGTATTTAAATCATATAAATATGATAGTAATGATTGAAAAAAATCATGATAAATGATAATTATTATGTAAAAATTATTATGAGACTTGGAAAATTATTTTGATTGATAATATAATTATCTATGATAATGGTTAAGTTTTTAGGCAGAGTTTAATTGAACTTAAACTCGATAATTGTCCGACTAGGCCGTCGGGATGTCAGAATTGTGTCGGATTCAACTCAGACTGCAATAGTTTGACTTGATACCGAGTCTTAGGTAGTTTGTGGATTGATAGGGTTATGGTTTATGTGTTTAGGTTATTCTATGATTATATATAATAGTATTATATTGTGATGATATTATTCTAAATTTGTATATCGATATTATTTATATATTAGGTCTTGATGCAAACATAAATAAATTGTATAAAGATGTCAATCGAAAACGAGAAAGTTTTCGAACTCAACTTGAGTTACTATTTTTCAAGTATGGTAGTGAATAATTATTGATAGTTATTCACATCTATAATGATTGTTGTAATTACATGCAAAGGCAATTGATTCTTGTTCTATTATTTGAACTATTTATAAATCATGTCTCGATTAATTGTTTTGGCGTGAGACTAATATTTTTAAAGCATGAAATGTTCTATTTATTATGAATCGCATTGTTATTGGAAGATCTATGCCATTGGTTTTGGCTAGATTAGTATTGTTATTAATTATTGAAATCATAGTATTTCTTTGAAAGTAATCCAAACAATATTGTTGTGGTACGAACTCGTGACATAAAGACCTAGATGAACAAATTTTAATGTCGAAATTGACATTTCTTGCTATTATTGAGTATTATGCATAATATAGGGTACAAAGGAGTTGGTCGCTGTAAAACCCCAACTTTTATTAAAAAAGGCGAATTTTCTAATAAATATCATTTTGAATATTATGGAGTGAATTTAATATAATGTTATAGTTGTGGGTAATATTTATAAATTTTACAAAATCGTAAGTTGTTATATTATATTCGATTGGTCGGGAATATTCGTTTTAATATTAGAATAATACGTAATACATAATCATTGGTGGACCCCACAACAGAATTTTTGTAGGATTGAGAAAATGACAAAAATATCTTTTTATAAATAACGACGTAATTGTTATCGTTAACACTGTTGGATTACCTGGTGGTTAAAATACAGTAATATGCGTGGTTGCACAGTAGCACACGTTATCGCACAGTATTTTTGAATTATTAATTCTTACGTAAGAAGGCACTACTCAATAATTGTTATAGTAATTACTGTTCATTATTTTATTGATTCAATAATTGTTGCGTTGATATTTTATATTATTGTTGTTTCAATAATTGTCACTGCACAATATTTCCCATTATCAAATCAATAAATCATATTATTTGAATAATATTATTAGATAGCATTATTGGCAATGTCTAGAAAGTTCTGTCAAGGAGAGGTTTGGTCACCTAATTGCGCGCTAGTAAGGAGAAATCCTTATCGAAAGTCCCTCTTTTAGGAGCGGCTGGTTGTCATTATTGTGATTCTGTAATATTATTTGTGAATAATTAATTATTGATTTATATGATAAGGAAATATATATTTTTATATGGATATATATAACGACCCCAAAATTTATACAATTTAATTCTCGACTTCGGTTATTAATAATACATTCAACCTCTAATTTTACATCATTAAACGATAATACAACCATTGAAATTTGCGGAATAATTAAAATTTTCTATACAAAATATCCTCATTCCCAAAACCTTCAACCTTTACATCTAATTATTTCAGAATCATTTTCATACTACAATAGTTTACATCGCAAAACGATATTACAATCCAACATTAATACATTATTCAGAACCTTAAACATGGTTCAAATAATAATAACACAACCAAATTGTATAAATCTTCAATTATCACATCTGACTCATGTCTTTCAAATACCACATAACTTTACCTTGAATCTTGAAACTACAAAAGTGGTTATTAGCAAGGTTGAGCTCGACAGCTCAGCAAAATCTAAAAGTTTTCATGCATCACGTAGCACATAATAACATGCTCAACATATATCTCATAAACATTGGACTAACATAACATACATGTTACGGTTCATATAACAAGTATAAAGATTGAGTTCCTTACTCAATCAGCATGCTTTACTCTATCAACGTAGTCATAAGTTGACTTTTACATTTCATACATTTAACATATATATAACACATCATGCTCTTTACAATAAAGATTTAAAATAGTTAATCACTAAGTTCACTTAGCAAATAGGAACTGAAAGACTTGCCTTGATCGTTGTTTACCAATAACAGTTTAACAGCTTACAGTTATCTGCACTTCACGTGCCCTACACGATTATATAATCATACGCATCAACTATTAGTCATATAAAAACGCATAGTAGTTGTAATGTAAACTTTAATTTACGTCTCATAATCCTTCCTATCATAAATACACAATGTTCAATTTGACTGTGTTAACTTTCAACTTATAACTCACTATATTTCATATTCGAAGTTCATTCAAGTGTTTAAGTCTTGCTAGGAATCATTATTGGTCTTCTATTAATACTATTCAATATCTTATTATATTTATTTCATTTGATTTAAAACACTTTTTACGTTCATTATCACTTATCACGGCATTTTAACGTTTATTCGTCACACGCCCAATTTGTCTCTCTTGTGTGTGCTTAGTATGCGTATTAAACTTATCTAATATATCATTTATTAATGTTAAGCATCATTATACTTCATAATATTCATGTTCTATAACTTAAAACAACATCTATTATCGTCGACATCACTATACTTGTGTATGTGCATGCCCGACGCCCTCCGATTGCCTCCGAATACGCATCAGTTAGAAAGATGACCATTTTGACTACTATTCCCAACCTCAAATTGAAAAACTTAAATAATAAAAGTTGTATTTCTATTCGTCTTAGTTCCGGATCATCTTGAATCACCTCAATCGGAGTTCGTATGAAAACGTTATGTCTATTTTACTAAAATAGGTCAAAGCAGTCACACCTGACATACTTTGGGCACATCATGCCCAATTACAAATGACTTAACAATGCAACTATGCACAAGAGCACAATTCGCTAAAATGCTTAGCGCGAAACGCAGAGACACGCTAGCTACTACTTTTTGCGATTTTTGACCCTTTTTCTCATACTAATCTTCATAACTTCAGTTATACACATCCAAATTGGTCCGTTTTTGATTCTATGGATTTCTAATTCATAGAACTACAACATACTAGAATTCTAATAATTTATAAAAACATTAACCAACCTAAAATTTGACCCAAAACACATGTTCATACACTATTTTCATGTTTTAACGTATTTAGCAAATTCATTCACTACGAATTCGTTTTACATCCGTTTTTGTTCATTCCAATTGGGTTGTTTTCGTTTCTTCACATACTAACATAATCCAACACCAATTTACAGATTATAATACCTACTGATCATAAAATTTTGTACTTTCAAAAGCCAATTTTCATGGAAAAACACTGTTATAAGAATTCTTTCTACTACAACCCAATTTCATGGTTTTAATCATCAAAAAACACCTCCATAGGATAGATAACATATTATAAACCCTTTACAACATAATTACCAATTATTCCAAGAAATCATTCCCCCAATTTCTTCCCTTTTCCCAAAATTCAAGAATATCAATCATAATTTTCATAGATTCTCTTACTACAATCATGTATAAATATTAACCATATATGATGATTATCAATTTATAATCCATATATATATATATATATATATATATATATATATATCAATTCAATCATAACTATAAGTTTTTAGGGAATAACCACAAAGAAATCAAAACATATACGTTAGAAGAAATTTATACCTTAAACCCTTGATTGTATGCTAGCAAAATTGAGAGCAATCCTTTTCCCCAAAACCCTTCTTCTCTAACTAAGCTTTCTCTCTAATCTTTGTGTTTCTCTCTTGAAGTTCTATTATCTAGCCTTAGGGGAGAAACAAGAAGCGTTGAAAAAATAACTGACCTCCCTCACTCCACGTACTCATCAGTTTTAAAATAAAAGACGTCAGTTGAAAAAAACCAAAGGCCACAAGGCCTTGTTTGGCTAACCAAAAATTTCTCCAAACTAAATTATTTAAATAATCTTATATTATATAGTTTCATGTCACACATTTAGTTAATTAAATAACTTTAGCTCAATTAATTTTAATAACTTGTAATGGTAATCAAAATAATTTCTATTATAATTATATTTATGAATAATAAATAATTATATATCTAATTTAATAAATAAATTAGACACATCACTTTATTTAATTTATTTATTTCCTTTAATATTAAACAATTCATTTAATTTAACTATTTTCTTAAATATTAAGCAATTGATTTAATTTAATTATTTTCTTAAATTAAATCCTTCAAATAAAATTATCATTACTCAATTTAATTAACATTAATCAATTTAGTTACTAAATTAATTCTCCACAATTCATCAATTATTTATTTCCTCAATAAATAAATTAATTAAAATATTTATTTAATTCAATAAATATTTAAAATTAATTACTAAATTCATTTAATTCCTTCAATAGTTAACTTAACTATTAAACCTCACTTTCTCAATATATGAATATATATTTCTCTTCACACTCGATCATATATTTCAACATATATAGCACGTATATATATATATACTCAAACTCAAAATATCTCATAATAAGAATTTTAATTATTAAATTTCTATTTTAAAAACCTATAAAAATTCGGGTTGTCACAACCTTCCCTCCCTATAATGATTCCGTCCTCGGAATCACCAAAACCCTACCTTACTCAGGTTTTCATCAAATCTCTTCGTTGAATAACTTCAACCCATTACCATAATATAGGTTTTATATTTCCTACTCCCACCATTCTTGATAATAAATTCTTGTAAGTTTTATTTCATAACATTTACTTGAACTCAATTATATTTGAGTATTATATTTCTTAACCCATTCATTTCCTTTTCATAAACACTTGGGATATTACATTCACTATTCTTCTAAGAATTTCATCCTCAAAATTTTATTTATTAATCTTCATTCATATTATATTTCTATTTTAAAACCTATAAAAATTTTCATCACAACCTTCCTCCTATAATGATCATTTTCAATCTCTAAACAACTTGACATTACTCATAATATAGGTTTTATATTTCCTACTCCCCATTTCTTGATAATAAATATTTTATTTCATAACCTTTACACTCAATTATATTTGATTCTTCCCAGAATTTCCTTTTCTAAGGATCCTCACTTTCGAAATTTTTATTTATTTCGTCCTCTTCATTCATTCAATCTATCAAAATAGATTTTATGTTAATATTTTATTCATTCATTGGGTTCTAAAACAACTTCTTTCCACAAAGATCTTTCTACAATTATTAAACTTTTCTATTAAAAGTTTTACATTATTCTTTGATAACTCATCTCCTTCTCATTTCAAAATTTCTTTTCTCACTTATTCAATATATTCATCATTCGATTATCGCATTCTACGACTTACTTCTTTTCTAAGAATATCATCCTTACCACATTCACCTTTTAGAATAACAAGAATCTTCCACAATTGCTCAATAATTGGGAAGCGATATGAATAACAGGAATTTAAAAGATTCCAAATCATGTTTGAGGGTCATAAGACCTTGAACTACGCCCACGGTTATAAGTACTCTTTCAACTTAAACCTTAATAGTCATTAGACTATAGGGACTCCGTGCTTTTGGGGTGTTAAACCCTTAAATGCGATGTATTGTGCACAAACATTTAAACGCTTATGAATATGTCCATAGTTATAAGTAATCTTTCAACTTAAACTTTAACAGTCATAAGACTATAGGGACTCCTCGACTTAGGGTGATCAGCCCTTCGTACAATGTATTGTGCACAAACATCTAAACGCCTCCGCATAATCCCCTATAAAAGGGTTGTTCATCTCAGCTTTTCAACATCTAAATCTGCACCAAAACAATTTGATTTGGCATAGTTTGACAAAGAACGCTTGAATTCCATGAACATCTTTCAATATTCATCTAGCTGAATCAAATAGCATAGACTTTACAATAATTCGAACATCATCAATCAAATATATATATATATATATATATATATATATATATATATATTCTCATATCCTAAAGAAATCTCAAAATCTTTTTATAACGTCATGATACCGCACTGTATTTACAGTGCGTTTGAGGATTCCGTCATTTTGTAATTTTATCATACTACATCATACCATAGTGGGTTAACGATCCTTAGATCACATCCAGCACTAAGTAATACTGCATTGATGACTCCATCATTTTTATCATCTCTGCACCAAGTTCCATGATACATTGTTGATATAAAAATACATTTTGATATATTTCAAATCATTTTTGTCTAGTCGAAGAAATTAGCATAGACATACGAATAACGGTATTGTTTTTAAAACTCATTGGTTTCATCATTTAATACAATGTTTTTAAAGAAAATAGAAGTGCAAACATCAGCACGAAGTCAATAAATTTTGAAAGTCTAGCATACCTACTAAATTTAGAATATCCAGGTATCCATCAACTTCAATCTTTACTTCTTTACTTAACCATTCTATCAATCTTCAACTTCATCAATGCTCTCTATACTATAACTATTTTCTACCCAATATAGTTCATCAAACTTACCGCACATTGGAAGTTCAGGAACTTGCCACAATAATATGAGTTTATGAACTTGTCCTAGTCAGACCATAGGCATCCATTCGTTGAGGGGTTCAAAATATACCATATTATTATGAGTCACGAACTTACCATATGCATTAGTTTTAAGAACCGCACCTAATCCTAATAATATCTGACTAATCTTAATAGTTTCTAACTATCAAATATACACATAAGAAAAGAGTCACCTTTTGCCACATACATTGATAGCGCGACACCAACATTTCAATGATTATCAATGGGATAAACTGAGTGCAAGCACAAAACCCTCGCCCATACAAAGGTTTGTACAACTCAGCCATCACATGAGTCCTCAATTGAAATCCCCACCTAAATCTATCTTACTCTTAACTTGCTCTTAACTTGCTTAATACGAATTCCTCGTATCATATTATCTATAACTCCTCGTGAGTTTACCTCGTACTATATCATAGTACATTACTTTCATAGCATCAAGCTATAATTATTCAAACATTACAAACCATCTTTCTCTTATAACTTAAATAGATCACGTCGTGATCTTATTCTATATTCATCTCCCTTAAAATTCTTTTCTTAACTCATGATCGTTTTGTTTTACGATCCTCTTTCTTTCCCTTTTTCATCATTTACGATTTCATTTATGCTTTTAATCTTACATACCTTTTCTATTCATAATTATTCGTTATCTTGGCTACTGGAGTTAGGCAACTCCCATTTCTTATATCTCTTCAAGATTCTTCTTTGAATTCTCTTGTTTATAAAACAATTCTTCCTTTAAGAATTTCTAATTTCATTTAAATTGCTCAACATTTCATTTAAGTTCCACATTTTCATCATACGTATCCATTTAACTATACTTGGTACACATCGAGTCTCTAATAGTTTCAATATAGTACCTTTGAGTGGTTTCCCACAAACAACCAACAAACTAGGTTCTGAGTTGCTAGTTCAGTATATACCTACCTCCGCTCTATGAAGAAAATCGTTTAGCCCAGATACCATACATCAACTATTAAAGAGTACAATTGTACCATACTTAAATATAACTTTTATTCTTAACTTCTTTATCATCTTTTCTTTTATAGACATTGTATCATTTATTATCACCTTACATCCTTATTATTGGAGTTGGGTAACCCCACATTCATATTCCTTATAACTCTGTGAGATTCTTCTTTGAATCCTCTCACGCATGTTTTAATCCCTTCTTTATAAATTTCTTAAATTACTTCTTATTATTTAAACTCTACTTGAAATTATTCTTTCATTATCTTTACCTTCCTTCCCTAAGGTTATAGCCTACGGTACTCCTACCTAAGGTTTATAACCTACAGCTTTGATACCAACTATAACGACCCCAAAATTTATACAATTTAATTCTCGACTTCGGTCGTTAATAATACATTCAACCTCTAATTTTACATCATTAAACGATAATACAACCATTGAAATTTGCGGAATAATTAAAATTTTCTATTACAAAATATCCTCATTCCCAAAACCTTCAACCTTTACATCTAATTATTTTAGAATCATTTTAATACTACAATAGTTTACATCGCAAAACAATATTACAATCCAACATTAATACATTATTCAGAACCTTAAACATGGTTTAAATAATAATAACACAACCAAAGTGTATAAGTCTTCAATTATCACATCTGACTCATGTCTTTCAAATACCACATAACTTTACCTTGAATCTTGAACCTTTAAAAGTGGTTATTTACAAGGTTGAGCTCGACAGCTCGGCAAAATCTAACAGTTTTCATGCATCACGTAACACATAATAATATGCTCAACATATATCTCATAAATATTGGACTAACATAACATACATGTTACGGTTCATATAACAAGTATAAAGATTGAGTTCCTTACTCAATCAGCATGCTTTACTCTATCAATGTAGTCATAAGTTAACTTTAACATTTCATACATTCAACATATATATAACACACCATGCTCTTTACAATAAAGATTTAAAACAGTTAATCACCAAGTTCACTTAGCAAATAGGAACTGAAAGACTTGCCTTGATCGTTGTTTACCAATAACAGTTTAACAGCTTACAGTTATCTGCACTTCACGTGCCCTACACAATTATATAATCATACACATCAACTATTAGTCATATAGCAACGCATAGTAGTTGTAATGTAAACTTTAATTTACGTCTCATAACCCTTCCTATCATAAATACACAATGTTCAATTTGATTGTGTTATCTTTCGACTTATAACTCACTATATTTCATATTCGAAGTTCATTCAAGTGTTTAAGTCTTGCTAGAAATCATTATTGGTTTTATATTAACACTATTCAATATCTTATTATATTCATTTCATTTGATTTAAAACACTTTTTACGTTCATTATCACTTATCACGGCGTTTCGACGTTTATTCGTCACACGCCCAATTTGTCTCTCTTATGTGTGCTTAGTATGCGTATTCAAATTATCTAATATATCATTTATTTATGTTAAGCATCATTATACTTCATAATATTCATGTTCTATAACTTAGAACAACATCTATTATCGTCGACATCACTATACTTGTGTATGTGCATGCCCGACGCCCTCCAATTGCCTCTGAATACGCATCAGTCACAAAGATGACCGTTTTGAATATTGTTCCCAACTTCAAATTGAAAAACATAAAGAATAAAAGTTGTAGGTCTATTCGTCCTCGTTCCGCAACATCTTGAATCACCTTAATCGGAGTTCGTATGAAAATGTTATGCCTATTTTACTAAAACATGTCAAAGAAGTCACACCTGACATACTTTGGGCGCATTTGTGCCCAATTAAGCCTTGGGCACAATGCAACTATGCCCTAGAGCTCACCAGGTGCCCCAAATGACTTAGGGCACAAATAGTAACTCACGCCTGCTAGCGTTAAGCGAAGGAGAACTGAAGCTACTATTCTTCGCGATTTTTGACCCTTTTTCTCCTACTAATCTTCATAACTTGAGTTATACACATCCAAATTAGTCTGTTTTTGATTTTATGGATTCGTAATTCATAGAACTACAACATACTAGAATTCTAATAACTTATAAAAACATTAACCAACTTAAAATTTGACCCAAAACACATGTTCATGCACTATTTTCATGTTTTAACATATTTAGCGAATTCATTCACTACGAATTTATTTTACATCCGTTTTTTTTCATTCCAATTGGGTTATTTTTCGTTTCTTCACATACTAACATAATCCAACACCAATTTACAGATTATAATACCTATTGATCAAAAAATTTTGTACTTTCAAAAGCCAATTTTCATGGAAAAACACTGTTATAAGAATTCTTTCTACTACAACCCAATTTCATGTTTTTAATCATCAAATAACACCTACATAGGATAGATAACAGATTATAAACCCTTTATAACACAATTACCAATTATACCAAGAAATCATTCCCCCAATTTCTTCCCTTTTCCCAAAATTCAAGAATATCAATCATAAATTTCATAGATTCTCTTACTACAATCATGTATAAATATTAACCATATATGATGATTATTAATTTATAATCCATATATACAAGTATATATATATATATATATATATATATATTTCAATTCAATCATAACTATAAGTTTTTAGGGAATAACCATAAAGAAATCAAAACATATAGGTTAGAAGAAATTTATACCTTAAACCCTTAATTGTATGCTAGCAAAATTGAGAGCAATCCTTTTCCCCAAAACCCTTCTTCTCTAACCAAGCTTTCTCTCTAATCTCTGTGTTTCTCTCTTGAAGTTCTATTATCTAGCCTTAGGGGAGAAATAAGAAGTGTAGAAAAAATAATTGACCTCCCTCACCCCACGTACTCATCAGTTTAAAATAAAAGACGTCAGTTGAAAAAAACCAAAGGCCACAAGGCCTTGTTTGGCTAACCAAAAATTTCTCCAAACTAAATTATTTAAATAATCTTATATTATATAGTTTCATGTCACACCTTTAGTAAATTAAATAACTTTAGCTCAATTAATTTTAATAACTTGTAATGGTAATCAAAATAATTTCTATTATAATTATATTTATGAATAATAAATAATTATATATCTAATTTAATAAATAAATTAGACACATCACTTTATTTAATTTATTTATTTTCTTTAAAATTAAACAATTCATTTAATTTAATTATTTTCTTAAATATTAAGCAATTGATTTAATTTAATTATTTCCTTAAATTAAATCCTTCAAATAAAAGTATCATTACTCAATTTAATTAACATTAATCAATTTAGTTACTAAATTAATTCTCCACAATTCATCAATTATTTATTTCCTCAATAAATAAATTAATTAAAATATTTATTTAATTTAATAAATATTTAAAATTAATTACTAAATTCATTTAATTCCTTCAATAGTTAACTTAACTATTAAACCTCACTTTCCCAATATATGAATATATATTTCTCTTCACACCCGATCATACATTTCAACAGATATAGCACGTATATATACATACTAAAACTCAAAACATCTCATAATAAGAATTTTAACTATTGAATTCCTATTTTAAAAATCTATAAAAATTCGGGTTGTCACATTATAAATGAAGGAATTAATGTTGAGGTATTTTATCAGTATTTTTGTCGGAAGGGAGGTATTAAAAAATCAAAACAGTGTTCTTAAAGCTCTATTGCGTGAGTTATAATTTTGATCCGACCGTTGGATCGTTGTGATTTTTTGATATGTTCTACATATATAAGTTGGGTATATGTCCACAAATTTTGAACCGTTAAAAATTTACGTATGATTTGTTATAAATTTTAAAAGGTATTGAAAATTGTTCGTTTGCGGAATTCGGTTATTTTCTGTTTGGAATTTGGAAAAACTTTCTTCTACAAAGTTGTAGAAAATTCGATTTTGTGTGGAATGGACATAAAATTTGTATTTTTCTGATAAAAGGGCTATTTTATAAGAATTATTGAAGTTTCAGAAATCAAAATGTTTTTATTAAAACATGGGGGACCCACTTTTGTTTTTAGTGGAAAAATATGCTGAAATTTTTTGTTCAAAGATGATGTGCTGGTCATGGTCATTAGAATGCGTAGAAATTTGTATAAATAATAATATTATTTTATTATTTAGTCTCCTATGGCGTTCTAGCATTTTCCTATAAATAGGCGCTTAAGTTAGAATTGAAAATCACACCAGAATCAGAGAATTCGTCTTCTATAACCTTCAGCGTATTTCTTTCGAGTTTTAGAAAGCTTTGAGGGTAGAAAATAGTAAAAGCTTTTTTCAAGAATATCCACGCTATACCAGTTGGAATACTCTTCTTTTCAAGGTAAGGGATGTTATTTTTTTTCAATATTCGCTTGAAATAATATTTTCTTCCATACTCTGTAGTATGTAAGTAATATTATTTCGTTTTAGATTTCGAATCCTATACTCGTTTTGTTAAAATTTTGGCTTCTATACTCCATGAAATTAGTAGAATATCCTTGATATTTGCACTTCATCCAGTATCTTTTTATGGAAATATTATTCTGAGCATTCTTAATAAGTTTTAACTTTTTCATGCCAGAGTACTATTCACGGGGTTACTATTCCCAAAGTACTATTCACGGGGTGCTATTCACTCGAGTACTATTTACCCGGGGTACTATTCATGATAAAAATTGATTCGTTTTGGTCTAAATTATTTTTGGTACAATATTATTCTTGAATTTTACTCCACAAAGTAGTATCATGTTGACAATTTGGACGTTATTGATTTATGGATAAATTAAATTATAAATCTTTAAAAATTTATCCTTGAACTTATTTTATTGAATTCTTATATCATTGTCATCATCCTCATGTTTATATTATGTTGAAAGTCATCTGTGGCCAGTAATGCATAGATGGACATGGTATGATTATGACCAGGGATTATTCGGTATAATCATGACCGTAATGTTACAAACGATATGGTAAAAGTCCTCATTGGCCCGTAGTGCATTGATGGATAGTTGTTGGCATGATCAATACCATTGGTGAATACACGAATATCCTTGGCCCGTAGTGCATGGATAATTTGTGGTCGTGATACTAAAGAATATCCTTGGCCGTAGTGCAGGGGTGATTCGATGATGTGGATTATTTATTAAGCTAAGTCTCAGCGATAAAAAGTGATGAAAAACCTTTTAAATCATAGAAGATAATAGATGGTATGCTCTACTTGACTCTTCTAATGGATTGTTTGTTCCCCTGCAGTTAAACTTGATGTTTGTTATATTTTATTAGTTTAACAGTGTTGAAGGCTAACGATAAATTATTCTGCATTATCTTAGTCATAATATTTCTTACTGGGCTAGTTGAGCTCACCCTTTTGCTTTCATTGTCCTCTTCAGGAAATGGGAACGTGGCAAAGGACTAGTCGGGAAGCGGAGTGATGTGATGAGATGATAGCATTAGTAGTCCTCACTATTCTATGAAATAGTGTGATAATAAATGTATTGAGGACTCCATTTGAGTTTAATACTATCTAGAAGACAATATTCGTATTAAAACTCTCAGTTTATGCTTGTCGTATTTCACATGACAGTTGTATTATTAAGTTGTATTTGAATTTTGTACAATGTATTTGGCGACTCAAGATGGGTGATGTATACCTATTTTGGGGGCGTAACAGTTGGTATTAAAGCTTAGTATGATCCCTGGCTGAGATGTGAGACAGGAACTAGGAGGGAAGAGACGGGGAATTCCTTCTCTAGTATGACCTACCTAAGTTTATTTGGTATTTAATTGGTCGATCAGAGTATAGGGATAATATGTGACATGTCAATTAACCCTTGTTTTATGGCAGTATTTGAAAATGACATCTGAGAATGTTAAGAATAACAATGGAGCACAGGAGACCGTTGCGTCTCCACAGATCAACAATTAGGATAATGTGCATCAGGAAGGCAACAATTCTCATGCAAACAACAACATTGACCAAATGATGAACGATAGAATGTTCAGAGGCTTTCTGCAATTCATGCAACATCAGGCAAGAGAGACTCCTGTTCAAAATGCAGGTGGAAACACTGGCAACTCTCGGACGGTCACTGCTAAATAGTTCAAGGAGCTGGGACCACCGGAGTTTTTTGGAGAGCCAAAACCACTTAAGGCGGAGACGTGGATAAAGCAGATCAACAAGATATTTGATGTCTTGGGATGCTCCGAGGAGCAAAAGGTTCCCTTTGCCACCTTCATGTTGCGGGCAGAGTCAGATTACTAGTGGAAATCTGTAAAGCGTACTCAACCTGCCGCACTGAAGATGCCTTGGGAGAAGTTCCAAGAACTATTCTACGACAAGTACTTTCCCGAAAGTATTCGTCACATGAAAGAGGTAGAGTTCATTAAACTGGAGCAAAACAACATGACCGTGTCGCAGTACGAAGCCAAGTTTGCCGAGTTGTCCCGATTTGTATCCCATTTGGTTGATAATGAGGAGAGAATGACACGAATGTTTCTAAGAGGTTTGAAACCCGAGATACGTCAATACCTTATCTCTTATAAACTGTGTGTGTATTCAAATGTTGTGAATAGGGCTCAGTTATTGGAGCGTGATAATTAGTCAACCCAACCAAGAGAGAGCAACCGGCAAAATGATAATACCAATGGTAGCAGTCATCGAAGCGGTGACAACAAGCGTGGAGGGAATCAACAGGCCAGAAATGGTAACCACTTCGGTGGTAATCATGGCCAAGATAATAAGAATGGACATTTCAAGAAGAGGAGATTCAACAATGATGGAAAGACGTCAGCACCAGCACCCGTTGTTAAGGAAGGAGAACGACCACCTATCATATGCTTCAAATGCGGAGGGGAGGGACACATCAGTTCAAACTGCACGATGCAGTCCAAAGCGTGTTATAATTATGGAAGAGAAGGTCACCTAGCTCGATTTTATCGTGCACCAAAGACAAGTCTAGCTGGGATGGAGGCACCAAAGGTCGTCCCAAAAAAGTCAAAGCCAGTTGTTCAATGGAGAGCGTTTGTCGTGACCTCCCAGAATGCAAGGAACCCGAACGAGGTCATCACGGGTAAGCTTATCATAAACTCTAGCGAAGTTTATACCTTATTTGATACCGGTTCTATCCATTCTTTTATTTCTCCTACTTGCGCTCAACATTTAAATTTAACTCCGGAGAAATTAGACTTGAATTATCTGTTGAAACTCCGTTGGGAGAAACCTTTATTACATCCACTGTTTATAAGTCTTGTTTAGTTCAAATCGGTACCCTCGCATTACCTGTCAATCTTATTTCATTGAAAATACTTGCATTTGACGTAATTCTATGGATTGATTGGTTAACTACTCATCATGCAAAAATTAATTGTTTTTGTAAGGTTGTTAGCTTTCATATTCCTAACCAACCTATTATGCAAATTCAAGCAACCAAACCATTAAAATCAATCATTGTCATCTCAAGCCATAAAGCTATTCGTTTATTGAAAAATGGATGTCAAGCTTTCTTAGCTCATGTCACAAATTTAAACAAAAATACGTCAGTTTTGAATGATATTTCTATTGTTAATAAATTTCCTGGCGTATTCCCTGAAGAACTTCTTGGCCTATCCCCAGAGCGTGAAGTTGAATTTTGTATCGACTTTGAACCCAGTACAAAACCCATTTCCAAAGCCCCATATCGAATGGCTCCTATTGAACTTTGTGAGTTAAAGACCCAATTGCAAGAATTGTTAGACATCGGTTTCATTCGTCCTAGTACATCTCCTTGGGGTGCTCCGGTTCTATTCGTGAAGAAGAAAGATGGGAGTATGAGACTTTGTATTGATTATCGGGACTTGAATCATGTCACCATCAAGAATAGGTACCCATTTCCACGTATTGATGACCTGTTTGACCAGTTGCAAGGCGCCAAATTCTTTTCAAAGATCGATCTTCATTCCGGATATCATCAGTTAAAGATTAGAACCGATGACATTCCAAAGATGGCTTTCAGAACTCGGTACGGGCATTATGAATTCCTAGTCATGTCTTTTGGATTAACTAATGCTCCTGCTGCCTTCATGGATATAATGAACCGAGTATTCAAGGAATATTTAGATCACTTTGTGGTCATCTTTATTGATGACATCCTCATATATTCCAAAAGTCGTGAAGATCATGAGCAACACTTGAGGATGATACTCCAAAAGCTTCATGAAAACAAGCTTTATGCCAAGTTGAAAAAATGCGAGTTTTGGCTTGAGGAAGTAGCAGTCATTGGGCACATAGTATCAAGTCATGGAATATCTATTGACCCGACAAAGATTGAAGCTATTCAAAGCTGGGAGCAACCTAAATCAGTGACCGAAGTACGTAGCTTTCTTAGCTTAGCTGGTTATTATTGGAGATTCGTAGAAGGGTTTTCTCGAATCTCTACTCCATTAACTCAGCTGACTCGAAAAGATACAAAATTCGGTTGGAGCGTGGAATGTGACAAGAGTTTCCAAGAACTCAAGAGGAGACTCATTTCAGCACCTGTTCTGACAATACCATCTGGCTCGGAGGGATTTGTCATCTACAGTGATGCTTCGGGCAAAGGGTTAGGATGTGTTCTCATGCAACATGGGAAAGTCATAGCCTATGCCTCTCGGCAACTCAAAGAATATAAGAGGAATTATCCTACTCATGATCTAGAGTTGGCAGATGTTGTCTTCGCACTTAAAATTTGGAGGCATTACTTGTATGGGGAGAAAGTGGAGATCTTTACGGATCATAAAAAGCCTCAAATATTTCTTCACTCAAAAGGAACTCAACATGCGGCAACGACGTTGGCTTGAAATGTTGAAAGATTATGATCATACCATTCAATACCATCCTGGTAAAGCGAACGTAGTAGCTGACGCATTGAGTAGAAAGATCATATCTTGAATGAAAAGTGCGATATTGTCAACGCAAAGGCCCATTTTATATGACTTGCATAGGATGGAGATAGAGTTAAAGACTCCAGGGACCCACGTGATGATGGCAAATATACGAGTAGAACCGACTTTAATCGATAAAGTTAAAGCTGCTCAAGCCACAAACCTGGAGCTGATGCGTATGAGGAAGAAAGTGCAAGAAGGTGCTATGCCGGAAGTAAGAATCGATGAAGAAGGAATACTTTGAGTCAACTCCAGACTTTGTGTTCCTAACGACCTTGATTTAAAGTATAAAATCATGATGGAGGCGCACAACACACAGTTTTCCAATCCATCCTGGGAGTACCAAAATGTATCATAATCTTCGACATACATTTTGGTGGAGCAATATGAAGAGAGAGATAGCGGAGTTTATCTCAAGGTGTTTAACTTGTCAACGAGTCAAGGCGGAGAATCAAATACCAAAAGGTCCATTGTAACCACTTGAAATTCCAGAATGGAAGTGGGAGCACATTACCATGGATTTTGTTACTGGTCTTCCCAAGGTTTCTTAAGGTATAGATGCAATTTGGGTCATTGTTAATAGATTGACCAAGTCTGCTCACTTCTTACCTATACGAGAAACTTATACACTTGAACATCTTGCTCGTATGTACATAAAGGAGATTTTAAGATTGCATTGTATGCCAGTATCCATAGTTTCTGATCGAGACCCAAGATTCACTTCAAGATTTTGGATTAGTTTGCAAAAAGCTATGGGCACGGATTTACGATTTAGTTCGGTTTATCATCCTCAAACGGACAGGCAGTCAGAGAGGACTATTCAAACTCTTGAAGATCTATTAAGACTCTATGTCCTTGACTTCAAGGGAAGTTGGGACAAGTTCTTATCATTGGTGGAGTTTTCCTACAACAACAGTTATCAAGCAAGTATTGGCATGGCTCCATTCGAGGCGTTGTATGGAAGAAAGTGTCGTTCTCGGATCTTTGGGATGAGGTGGGTGAAGCAACGTTGTTGGGACCAGAGTTGGTACGTATGACTACGGAAAAGATTCTAACGATCCGACAACGTATAAAAACCTCACAAGATCGACAAAAGAGTTATGTTGATCTTCATCGAAAGGACGTGGAATTCAATATTGGAGAACATGTGTTGTTATGTGTTGCTCCATGGAAAGGAGTTACGAGATTTGGAAAGAGAGAAAAGCTCAATCCTTGATTCATTGGCCCATTTTTAATCCTCGAACGAGTAGGAACTGTGGCCTATAGACTCGCCTTACCGCCAAGTATGTCTCGTGTTCATAATATTTTTCACATATTTATGTTACGTAAATATGTGAAAGACCCGAACCACATTATTGAGTTAGAACCGGACAAAATAGCGGAAGATTTAACGTATGAAGAGGTTCTTGTTAAAATCTTGAATAAGAAGGAGCATATTTTACGCTCCAAGGTTATACCTCAAGTCAAAGTTTTGTAGAGAAACCACGAAATTGAGGAAATGACCTGGGAGTTAGAATCTGAAATGAAATCAAGGTATCCTTACCTCTTCGACATACCAGGTACGTACCCTAATTTCGAGGGCAAAATTTTATAAGAAGGGGAGGTTGTAAGACCCCAACTTTTATGAATAAAGATGAATTTTCTATAAATATCATTTTTGAATATTATGGAGTGAATTTATTATAATGTTATAGTTGTGGGTAATATTTATAAATTTTGCAAAGTACGCAAGTTGTTATATTATATTCGATTTGTCAGGAAATATTCGTTTTAACAGGGAATATTCGTACTACGGCACAATCATTGGTGGACCCCACAACAGAATTTTTGTCGAATTGAGAAAAGGAAAAAAATATATTTTTTTATAAATAACGACGTAATTGTTACCGTTAACACTGTTGGATTACCTGGTGGTTAAAATATAGTAATATGCGTGGTTGCATAGTAGCACACGGTATTGCACAGTATTTTTGAATTATTGATTCTTACGTAAGAAGACACTACTCAATAATTGTTACAGTAATTACTGTTCAATATTTTATTGATTCAATAATTGTTACGTTGATATTTTATATTATTGTTGTTTCAATAATTGTCACTGCATAGTATTTCCCTTTATCAAATCAATAATTCATATTATTTGAATAATATTATTAGATAACATTATTGGCAATGTCTAGAAAGTTCATCGAGGAGAGGTTTGGTCACCTAATTGCTTGCCAAGAAGAGAGAAATCCTTATCGAAAACCCCCTCTTTCTTGGGAACCACTTTGGTTGTCATTATTGTGATTCTCGTAATATTATTTGTGAATAATTAATTATTGATTTATATGATAAGGAAATATATATTTTTATATGGATATAAATGAAGGAATTAATGTTGAGGTATTTTATCAGTATTTTTGTCGGAAGGGAGGTATTAAAAAATCAAAATAGTGTTCTTAAAGCTCTATTGCGTGAATTATAATTTTGATCTGAACGTTGGATCATTGTGATTTTTGGATATGTTATACATATATAAGTTGAGTATATGTCCACAAATTTTGAACCGTTAAAAATTTACGTATGATTTGTAATGAATTTTAAAAGGTGTTGAAAATTTTCCATTTGTGTAATTCGGATATTTTCTGTTTGAAATTTGGAAAAACTTTCTTCTGCAAAGTTATAGAGAATTCGATTTCAGGTGGAATGGATATAAAATTCGTATTTTTCTGATAAAAAGGCTATTTTATTTGAATTATTGAAGTTCTAGAAATCAAAATATTTTTATTAAAACATGGGGGACCCACTTTTGTTTTTAGTGGAAAAATATGTTTGAATTTTTTTGTTCAAAGATGATGTGTCTTTGTCATTTTCATTAGCATGCATAGAAAAAATTTTATAATAATAATATTATTTTATTATTTAGTCTCCTATGGCGTTCTAGCATTTTCCTATGAATAGATGCTTAAGTTAGAATTGAAAATCACACCGGAATCAGAGAATTCTTCTTCTATAATCTTCAGCGTATTTCTTTAGAGTTTTAGAAAGCTTTGAGCGTAAAAAATAGTGAAAGTTTTCTTCAAGAATATACCCGCTATACCAGTTGGAAAACTCTTCTTTTCAAGTTAAGGGATGTTATTTTTGTTCAATATTCGCTTGAAATAATATTTTCTTCCATACTCTATAGTATGTAAGTAATATTATTTCGTTTCAGATTTTGAATTCTATACTCGGTTTTGTTAAAATTTTGGCTTCTATACTCCATGAAATTAGTAGAATATCCTTATATTTGCGCTTTCATCCAAAGATCTTTTCATGAAAATATTATTCTGAGCATTCTTGATAAGTTTTAACTTTTTCATGCCGGAGTACTATTCACGGGGTTACTATTCCCGAAGTACTATTCACGGGGTATACTATTCACTCGAGTACTATTCACCCGGGGTACTATTCATGATAAAAATTGATTCGCTTTTCGGTCCAAATTATTTTTGGTACAATATTATTCTTGAATTTTACTCCACAAAGCAAAGATCATGTTGACAATTTGACGTTATTGATTTCTCGGATAAATTAAATTATAAATCTTTAAAATTTATCCTTGAACTTGTTTTATTGAATTCTTATATCATTGTCATCATCCTCATGTTTATATTATGTTGAAAGTCATCTGTGTGGCCTCAGTAGTGCATAGATGGACTTGGTATGATTATGACTGTGGATTATTCGGTATAATCATGATCGTAATGTTACAAATGATGTGGTAAAAGTCCTCATTAGCTCGTGAGTGCATCGATGGATAGTTGTTGGCATGATCATGACCATTGATGAATACACGAATATCCTTGGCCGTAATGCATGGATAATTTATGGTCGTGATACTAAAGAATATCCTCGGTCCGTAGTGCGGGGTGATTCGATGATGTGGATTATTTATTAAGTCGAGTCTCAAATGATAAAAGTGATGAAAACCTTTTAAATCATAGAAGATAGTAGATTTTATGCTCTACTTGACTCTTCTAATGGATTGTTTGTTCCCCGCAGCTTAAACTTGATGTTTGTTATATTTTATCGCTTTAACATTGTTGAAGGCTAACGATAAATTATTCTCGCATTATCTTAGTCATAATATTTCTTCTTGGGCTAGTTGAGCTCACCCTTTTGCTTTCATTGTCCTCTTCAGGAAATGGGAACGTAGCCGGGACTAGTTGGGGAACGGGGTGACGGTCCAGATGATAGCATTAATAGTCCTCACTATTCTATGAAATAGAGTGATAATAAATGTATTGAGGACTCTATTTGAGTTTAATACTGTCTAGAAAACAATATTCGTATTAAAACTCTCTGTTTATGCTTGTCGTATTTCACACGAAAGTTGTATTATTAAGTTGTATTTGAATTTTGTACCATGTATTTGGTGACTCAAGATGGGTGATGTATACCTGTTTTGGGGGCGTAACAGTTGGTATCAAAGCTTAGGGATATGATCTCTGGCTGAGATGTGAGACAGGAACTAGGAGGGAAGAGACGGGGAATTCCTTCACTAGTATAACCTACCTAAGTTTATTTGGTATTTAATTGGTCGGTCAGAGTATAGGGATAATATGTGATATGTCAATTAACCCTTGTTTTGTGGCAGTATTTGAAAATGACATCTGAGAATGTTGAAAATAATAATGGAGCACAGGAGACCGTTGCGTTTTCACAGATCAATAATTAGGATAATGTGCATCAGGAAGGCAACAATTCTCATGCAAACAACAACATTGACCAAATGATGAACGATGGAATGTTCAGAGGCTTTCTGCAATTCATGCAACATCAGGCAAGAGAGACTCCTGTTCAAAATGCAGGTGGAAACACTGGCAACTCTCGGACGGTCACTGCTAAACAGTTCAAGGAGCTGGGACCACCGGAGTTTTTTGGAGAGCCAAAACCACTTAAGGCGGAGACATGGATAAAGCAGATTAACAAGATATTTGATGTCTTGGGATGCTCTGAGGAGCAAAAGGTTCCCTTTGCCACCTTTATGTTGTGGGTAGAGTCAGATTACTAGTGGGAATCTGTAAAGCGTACTCAACCTGCCGCACTGAAGATGTCTTGGGAGAAGTTCCAAGAACTGTTCAATGACAAGTACTTTCCCAAAATTATTCGTCACATAAAAGAGGTAGAGTTCATTAAACTGGAGCAAAACAACATGACCGTGTCGCGCAAAGACGGGCCCAAGTTTGTCGAGTTGTCCCCTTTGGTCATATCCCATTTGGTTGATAATGAGGAGAGAATGACGCAAATGTTTCTAAGTGGTTTGAAACACGAGATACGTCAATACCTTATTTCTTATAAACTGTGTTTGTATTCAGATGTTATGAATAGGGCTCAGTTATTGAAGCGTGATAATTAGTCAACCCAACCAAGAGAGAGCAACCGACAAAATGATAATACCAGTGGTAGCAGTCATCGAAGCGGTGACAACAAGCATGGAGGGAATCAACAGGCGAAATGGTAACCACTTCGGTGGTAATCATGGCCAAGATAATAAGAATGGACATTTCAAGAAGAGAGATTCAACAATGATGGAAAGACGTCAAGACCAAAGACCCGTTGTTAAGGAAGGAGAACGACCACCTATCATATACTTCAAATGCGGAGGGAGGGACACATCACCCAAACCGCACGATGCAAATTCAAAAAGCGTGTTATAATTATGGAAGAGAAGGTCACCTAGCCCGATTTTGTCATGCAATCAAGACAAGTCCAAATTGGGATAAAGGCACCAAAGGTCATCCCCGTAAAAGTCAAAGCCAAGAGTTCAAGGAGAGCGCTTGTCGTGACCTCCCGTAAAGCAAGGAACCCGAACGAGGTCATCACGGTAAGCTTATCATAAACTCTAAATAAGTCTATACCTTATTTGATACCGCTTCTACCCATTCTTTTATTTCTCCTACTTATACCAACGCTTAAATTTAACTCGGAGAAATTAGACTTTGACTTATCTGTTGAAACTCCATTGGGAGAAACCTTCATTACATCCACTGTTTATAAGTCTTGTTTGGTTCAAATCGGTACCCTCACATTACTTGTCGATCTTATTTCATTGAAAATACTTGCATTTGACGTAATTCTAGGGATTGATTCGTTAACTACTCATCATGCAAAAATTAATTGTTTTCGTAAGGTTGTTAGCTTTCATATTCCTAACCAACCTATTATGCGAATTCAAACAACTAAACCATTAAAATCAATCATTGTCATCTCAAGCCATAAAGCTATTCGTTTATTGAAAAATGGATGTCAAGCTTTCTTAGCTCATGTCAAAAATTTAAACAAAAATACGTCAGTTTTGAATGATATTTCTATTGTTAATAAATTTCCTGGCGTATTCCCCAAGAACTTCCCGCCTATCCCAGAGCGTGAAATTGAATTTTGTATCGACTTTGAACCCGATAAAAACCCATTTCCAAAGCCCCATATCGAATGGCTCCTATTGAACTTCGGGAGTTAAAGACCCAATTGCAAGAATTGTTAGACATCGGTTTCATTCATCCTAGTACATCTCCTTGGGGTGCTCCTGTTCTATTCGCGAAGAAGAAAGATGGGAGTATGCGACTTTGTATTGATTATCGGGACTTGAATCATGTCACCATCAAGAATAGGTACCCATTGCCATGTATTGATGACCTGTTTGACCAGTTGCAAGGCGCCAAATTCTTTTCAAAGATCGATCTTCGTTCCGGATATCATCAGTTAAAGATTAGAACCGATGACATTCCAAAGACGGGGTTTCGTAACTCCTGAGACGGCATTATGAATTCCTAGTCATGTCTTTTGGATTAACTAATGCTCCTGCTGCCTTCATGGATATGATGAACCGAGTATTCAAGGAATATTTGGAACACTTTGTGGTCATCTTTATTGATGGCATCCTCATATATTCCAAAAGTCGTGAAGATCATGAGCAAAACTTGAGGATGATACTCCAAAAGCTTTGTGAAAACAAGCTTTATGCCAAGCTGAAGAAATATGAGTTCGGCTTGAGGAAGTAGCATTCCTTGGGCACGTAGTATCAAGTCATGGAATATCTATCACCCAGAAAGATTGAAGCTATTCAAAGTCGGGAGCAACCTAAATCGCTGACCCAAGTACGTAGCTTTCTCTTAGTCGGTTATTATCGAAGATTCGTAGAAGGTTTTCTTAAATCGCTACTCCATTAACTCAAATTGACTCGAAAGATACAAAATTCGGTTGGAGCGAGGAATGTGAGAAGAGTTTTCAAGAACTCAAGAGGAGACTCATTTCAAAGACCTATTTTGACAATACCATCCGCCTTGAGGGATTTGTCATCTACAAAGATGCTTCGAGCAAAGGGTTAGGATGTGTTCTCATGCAACATGGGAAAGTCATAGCCTTTATGCCTCTCGAGAACTCAAAGAATATAAGAGGAATTATCCTACTCATGATCTAGAGTTGGCAAATTGTTTCTTCGCACTTAAAATTTGAGAGGCATTACTTTTATGGGGAGAAAGTGGAGATCTTTACGGATCATAAAAGCCTCAAATATTTCTTCACTCAAAAGGAACTCAACATGCGGCAAACGACGTTGGCTTTGAACTGTTGAAAGATTATGATTATACCATTCAATACCATCCCGGAAAAGTTTAACGTAGTAGTGTACGCATTGAGTAGAAGATCATATGTAGGTACGAGTGCGATATTGTCAACGCAAAGGCCCATTTTATATGACTTGCAACGGATGGAGATAGAGTTAAAGACTCCAGGGACCTACGTGATAATGGCAAATATACGAGTAGAATCGACTTTAATCGATAAAGTTAAAGCTGCTCAAGCCACAAACCTGGAGCTGATGCGTATGAGGAAGAAAGTGCAAGAAGGTGCTATGTTGGAAGCATGAATCGGTGAAGAAGGAATACTTCGAGTCAACTCCAGACTTTGTGTTCCTAACGACCTTGATTTAAAGTATAAAATCATGACGGAGGCGCACAACACACCGTTTACAATCCATCCTGGGAGTACCAAAATGTATCATGATCTTCGACATACATTTTAGTGGAGCAATATGAAGAGAGAGATAGCGGAGTTTATCTTAAGGTGTTTAACTTTTCAACGAGTCAAGGCGGAGAATCAAATACCAAAAGGTCCATTGTAACCACTTGAAATTCCAAAATGGAAGTGGGAGCACATTACCATGGATTTCGTTACTGGTCTTCCCAAGGTTTCTTAAGGCATAGATGCAATTTGGGTCATTGTTAATAGATTGACCAAGTCTGCTCACTTCTTACCTATACGAGAAACTTATACACTTGAACATCTTGATCGTATGTACATAAAGGAGATTTTAAGATTGCATTATATGCCAGTATCCATAGTTTCTGATCGAGGCCCAAGATTCACTTCAAGATTTTGGGTTAGTTTGCAAAAAGCTATGGGCACGGATTTATGATTTAGTTCGGCTTATCATCCTCAAACGGACAGGCAGTCAGAGAGGACTATTCAAACTCTTGAAGATCTATTAAGACACTATGTCCTTGACTTCAAGGGGAGTTGGGACAAGTTCTTACCATTCGTGGAGTTTTCCTACAACAACAGTTATCAAGCAAGTATTGGCATGGCTCCATTTGAGGCGTTGTATGGAAGAAAGTGTCGCTCTCCAAGATGTCGGGATGAGGTGGGTGAAGCAACATTGTTGGGACCAGAGTTGGTACATATGACTACGGAAAAAGATTCAAACGATCCGACAACGATAAAAACCTCACAAGATCGACAAAAAAGAGTTATGTTGATCTTCATCGAAAGGACGGGAATTCAATATCGAGAACATGTGTTGTTACGTGTTGCTCCATGGAAAGGAGTTACGAGATTTGGAAAGAGAGAAAAGCTCAATCCTCGATTCATCGGCCCATTTTAAATCCTCGAACGAGTAGGAATCGCGGCCTATAGACTCGCTTTTACCGCTAAGTATGTCTCGTGTTCATAATGTTTTTCACATATCTATGTTACGTAAATATGTGAAAGACCTGAACCACATTATTGAGTTAGAACCGGACGAAATAGCGGAAGATTTAACGTATGAAGAGGTTCCTGTTAAAATCTTGAATAAGAAGGAGCATATTTTACGCTCTAAGGTTATACCTCAAGTCAAAGTCTTATGGAGAAACCACGATGTTGAGGAAATGATCTGGGAGTTAGAATCTGAAATAAAATTAAGGTATCCTTACCTCTTCGACATACCAGGTATGTACCCTAATTTCGAGGGCGAAATTTCATAAGAAGGGGAGGTTGTAAGACCCCAACTTTTATGAATAAAGATGAATTTTCTATAAATATCATTTTTGAATATTATGGAGTGAATTTATTATAATGTTATAGTTGTGGGTAATATTTATAAATTTTGCAAAGTACGCAAGTTGTTATATTATATTCTATTTGTCGGGGAATATTCGCTTTAAAGTGAATATTCGTACGACAATCAATCATGGACCCCACAACGTAATTTTTTGTTTGATTGAGAAAACGACAAAAAAATATCTTTTATAAATAAATAACGCCGTAATTATTACCGTTAACACCGCTGGATTACCCGGTGTTAAAATATAGTAATATGCGTGGTGTCACACAAAGAAGAGTATTACCTGATTGATTATAAAGATTTTTGAATTATTGATTCTTACGTAAGAAGGCACTACTCAATAATTGTTACAAAGAATTATTGCTTCAATATTTTATTTTATTGATTTAATAATTGTTACGTTGATATTTTATATTATTGTTGTTTCAATAATTGTCAATGCATAAGATTTCCCATTATCAAATCAATAATTCATATTATTTGAATAATATTATTAGATAGCATTATTGGCAATGTCTAAAAGTTCTCACAAGGAGAGGTTTGGTCACCTAATCATTGCGTGCCAAGAAGGAGAAATCCTTATCGAAAAGCCCTCTTTCCTCGAAACTACCGGGTTGTTATTATCATGATTCTCAGTAATATTATTTGTGAATAATTAATTATTGATTTATATGATAAGGAAATATATTATTTTATATGGATATAAATGAAAGAATTTTATTTTATGTTATAAATGAAAGAATTAATGTTGAGGTGTTTTATCAGTATTTTTGTCGGAAGGGAGGTATTAAAAAATCAAAACAGTGTTCTTAAAGCTCTATTGCGTGAGTTATAATTTTGATCCGACCGTTGGATCATTGTGATTTTTGGATATGTTATACATATATAAGTTTAGTATATGTCCACAAATTTTGAACCATTAAAAATTTACGTATGATTTGTTATGAATTTTAAAAGGTGTTGAAAATTGTCCATTTGTGGAATTCGGATATTTTCTGTTTGGAATTTGGAAAAACTTTATTCTGTAAAGTTGTAGAGAATTTGATTTCAGGTGGAATGGATATAAAAATCGTATTTTTTGGATGAAAGGGCTATTTTATATGAATTATTGAAGTTTCAAAATCAAAATATTTTTATTAAAACATGGGGGACCCACTTTTGTTTTTAGTGGAAAAATATGCTGAATTTTTTTGTTCAAAGATGATGTGTTGGTCATGGTAATTAGCATGCATAGAAATTTGTATAAATAATAATATTATTTTATTATTTAGTCTCCTATGGCGTTCTAGCATTTTCCTATAAATAGACGCTTAAGTTAGAATTGAAAATCACACCGGAATCAGAGAATTCTTCTTCTATAATCTTGAGCGTATTTCTTTAGAGTTTTAGAAAGCTTTGATCGTAGAAAATAGTGAAAGTTTTCTTCAAGAATATCCTCGCTATACCAGTTGGAATACTCTTCTTTTCAAGTTAAGTGATGTTATTTTTGTTCAATATTCGCTTGAAATAATATTTTCTTCCATACTCTATAGTATGTAAGTAATATTATTTCGTTTCAGATTTCGAATTCTATACTCGTTTTGTTAAAATTTTGGCTTCTATACTCCATGAAATTAGTAGAATATCCTTAATATTTGCGCTTCATCCAGTATCTTTTCATGAAAATATTATTCTGAGCATTCTTGATAAGTTTTAATTTTTTCATGCCAGAGTACTATTCACGGGGTTACTATTCCCAAAGTACTATTCACTGGGGTATTATTCACTCGAGTACTATTCACCCGGGTTCTATTCATGATAAAAATTGATTCGTTTTGGTCCAAATTATTTTTGGTACAATATTATTCTTGAATTATACTCCATAAAACAGTATCGTGTTGACAATTTGGACGTTATTGATTTATGGATAAATTAAATTATAAATCTTTAAAAATTTATCCTTGAACTTGTTTTATTGAATTCTTATATCATTTTCATCATCTTCATGTTTATATTATGTTGAAAGTCATCTCGTGGCCCAGTAGTGCATGTATGGACTTGGTATGATTACGACTGTGGATTATTCTTGATAATCATGACCGTAATGTTACAAATAATGTGGTAAAAGTTCTCATTGGCCCGTAGTGCATTAATGGATAGTTGTTGGCATGATCATGACCATTGATGAATACACGAATATCCTTGGCCCGTAGTGCATGGATAATTTGTGGTCGTGATACTAAAGAATATCCTCGGTCAGAAAAGTCAAGGTGATTCGATGATGTGGATTGTTTATTGTCGAGTCTCAAATGATAAAAGTGATGAAAAACCTTTTAAATCATAGAATATAGTAGATTGTATGCTCTACTTGACTCTTCTAATGGATTGTTTGTTCCGGTGCAGTTAAACTTGATGTTTGTTATATTTTATTAGTTTAACAGTGTTGAAGGCTAACGATAAATTATTCTGCATTATCTTAGCTATAATATTTCTTACTGGGCTAGTTGAGCTCACCCTTTTGCTTTCATTGTCCTCTTCAGGAAATGAGAACGTAGCCGGGACTAGTCGGGGAACGGAGTGACGGTCCAGATGATAGCATTAGTAGTCCTCGCTATTCTATGAAATAGTGCGATAATAAATGTATTGAGGACTCCATTTGAGTTTAATATTGTCTAGAAGACAATATTCATATTAAAACTCTCAGTTTATGCTTGTCGTATTTCACACGACTGTTGTATTATTAAGTTGTATTTGAATTTTGTACCATGTATTTGGCGACTCAAGATGGGTGATGTATACCTGTTTTGGGGGCATAACAGTCGCTCCAGGTACTTGCAGAAGAGTATAGTTTAGTTTTTGTAAATAATTTATATTCTTGTGGAATTTTAGTTTTAATAACTAAATGATTCCTCTATTAGTTCATGATCCTTTGTGATCACTCAGCATGAAATCTGAGTATATCCCACTTTATTGAATATTGTTGCAGTATTGTTAATTCTTCTTATTCAATTGAATATTATTGAATCTTTGAAAGAATTTTACTCTTTCATATCTGATATGTTATTCAGTATGAAATGGGAGAAAGTTTTATTATTGAGATTGAATTATTATTCCGCTACTTCGAAATCGTTTGATTATTGCTGAAGTTCTATAGAAGCTAGACTCTTCTATTCATGATATATATCATTTATTGTATATTTTAACTTGTTGAGCAAACTCGTTGCTCACCCTTGCTTAAATAAAATATTTCAGCTAATGCCAATGTAGTAGAAGGTTCTAACAGGGACAAAGTCAAAGGCAAGGCTCAGGAGTAGTTATTGTCAACTTCTAATGGATATGTTTTATTATGTTATTATTTATGTAAACCTTTTGGTTATATAAGGGTATGTAAGTTATGTCAAGGTTAGTTAACCTGGGATATTGTTATAGGTTGTATTAAGGAATATTATGAATGATGTTTTTCATTAATGAATAAATAGTTAGATGTGATATATATGATGGATCATGAGCACTAAACCCGAGGTTAGGGAACCCGAATTTGGGGGCATCACAGACCAGTTCTGCACAAACAATGTGAAATATATATGATGGATCATGACCACTAAACCCGAGGTTAGGGAACCCGAATTTGGGCGTCGCCAGACCGATTCTGCTTCAAACACAAACAATGGCATCACCACAACTTTTCACCCACGAACTCCTCAAGAAATGGAGTAGCCGAGAGAAAAAAATGTAACGTTGATAGAGGTTTGGAAGAACTCTCTAGCAAAGCACTTATCTCCGCCTAAATACTTCAGGCGTAAGTCATCAACACTACATGCTACACTCGTAATGCATCTCTTGTGCACTCTACATTAAAGAAGACTCCCTATGAACTGTGGAAAGGAAGAAAGCCAAGTGTCAGCTACTTTCATGTGTTCGGATGTGCATGTTATATTCTCAACAATGGAAAACAATGTCTGACAAAGTTCCAAGCCAAGTCAGAAGAAGGAATCTTTGTCGAATATACCACAGACAGTAAGGCTTATAGAGTGTTCAACAAGAAGACGCTAAGTGTTGAAGTCTCAATTCACATCATCTTTGATGAAATAGACTTAGACAAAACAGTGTCTAAAGACACTACGAATGACAATTTAGACACTACGAACGAGGTCGTCGAGCTCAATACCACGATCGTAGTCCCAGAAAATGAAATCGTCGAGCCAGAAAAGGAGATCGTATAAAGAACTATGCCAATCAACGAACCTCCACATCAAGAAGCATAAATTGATCTTGAAGATCTCAGACAAGAAGGCATTAGGACAGATGTTCTAACAGGAAATAGATGGGAAAAGATCACACTCAAGACCTAATTATTAGAGATCCAAATGCAAGGGTCAAAACAAGAGCTGCCACTCAAAATGAGTGTTTCTATCTAAGCTTTCTGTCACAAATGGACCCCAAGAAGATAGAAGATTCTATGGAAGACTCAAGTTGGATAGAAACCATACAAGAGGAACTAAATCAGTTTGAAATGAGCAAAGTATAGAGATTAGTTCCAAGACCAAGAAATCACCCAGTCATTGGCACCAAGTAGGTTTTCAGAAATAAGATGGATGAAGATGGGGTGATAACAACGAACAAGGCAAGACTAGTAGCCAAAGGTTACTCTTAGGAAGAAGGCATTAACTACGACGAGACCTTCCTACCTGTTGCCAGATTAGAAGCCATCAGGATATTCCTTGCCTTTGATGCTCACATGAATTTCAAAGTCTTTTAAATGGATGTCAATAGTGCATTCCTAAATGGTGAACTTCAAGAAGAAGTATATTTGGAGAAACCTCCAGGTTTCATCAATCTAACTCTCTCTAATCATGTCTACAGATTAGACAAAGCCTTATATGGTCTTAAAAAATCACCTAGAGTATGGTATGAAACATTAACTAACTTTCTTATTGAAAATGGTTTCACTAGAGGTAGAGTAGATACCACATTATTTCTTAGGAAGCATAAAGACAAAGTCTTATTAGTTCAAATATATGTTGATAACATTATCTTTAGCTCTACTGATGAAAAATTGTGTAAGAGATTTGCCAAGCTTATGTAGAACAAGTTTGAAATGAGCATGATGGGTGAGCTGAATTTCTTCCTTGGATTGCAAATAAAGCAGACTGATGAAGGAATCTTCATAAACCAAGCCAAGTACATGAGAGACTTACTTAAAAAGTATGGCATGGAATTAGCCTCTCCCATGAAAACACCAATTGCTCCAGCAACCAAGCTTGACAAAGATGAGAAAGGTAAAAGTATTGATATAACTCAATACAAAGGTATGATAGGCTCTCTTCTATATCTAACTGCCAGTAGACCAGACATAATGTTTGCAACATGCATATGTGCTAGATTTCAAGCTAATCCTAATGAATCACACTTGACTGCTGTAAAAAGTATTTTCAGGTATCTCAAAGGCACACCTCACTTGGGACTTTGGTATCCCAATGAGTCCTCCTTTGAATTAACAAGATATACAGATGCTGATTTTGCAGGCTGTAAGATCAATAGAAAAAGTACTAGTGGCACCTGTTAGTTGCTAGGAAATAGACTTGTGTCCTGATTTAGCAAGAAGCAAAACTCAGTATCTACCTCAACAGCAGAAGCTGAATACATTGCTGCTGGCAGCTTTTGTGCTCAAAACTTATGGATGAAAAATCAGCTAGCAGACTATGGGTTTGATTTCAAATCTATACCTGTTCATTGTGATAACACAAGTGCCATAAAAATAACACATAATCATTTCATGCATTCTAGGACTAAGTATATAGAAATAAGATATCATTTCATTAGGGATCATGTTTAAAATGGAACTATATCTTTACAGTGCATCCCTACTAAAAATAAACTTGCTGATGTGTTTACAAAGCCTCTAGATGAATCAAGATTTAATAAATTAATAAGTGAGTTAGGCATGTTAAATCTACAACCTTAAACTCTATGCTCTAGTTTATACTAACCATGCAGATATAAAAGGCTTTGTTCAAGATCGTAGAGATGACTAAAGAAGGACAACGATCGTAAAGCTGCCTCGACATGACAAAGAAGCATCATGTAATGACAAAATTTTCAACAAATCCAAGAAATCCCTCTAGTGAGCGCCTTACCAACCTTGGGGGAATTCAATGGGTGATTCAATTCATCATACGGATTGCTTTTTAGAGCAAAAAGGATTCCACTCAGGGACAAACCTAACCCTTAATTCACACTAAGAGGTTGGCCCTTCCTGAGCTACTTTAAGCCAGAAGGAATGCCGAGTCAAAGTTCATCACAAGGACCAGGGCAAACAACGTTCGTTGAGTAGATTCAGAAGTGAATTCAACGATCGTAGTGCAACCTCGACGATCGTAGTCCTCCCAAAGGATACACTAGCTCAGGGGGAGCTAAGGGCAGATCAGTATTTTCCATATCATTAAAAAATCTTGGAGCCAAGCAGGACACGAAACATGCCCCACTATGCAAATCGAGTGGAGGGAAGTTAGAAGTACAGTTTAAAAGGGCTTTTTGAAAACTCACCTCAGAAGTTCAAAAAGCTTATTTCTCTCTCTCTCTACCAACAGAAACCCTAGCCTTCAAAAACATTTAACCAACTTCAGTGCAAGAAAATCAGTGGCGGCTTCAAACATTATCACTGGTTACAGACTCTGCTTCGACGAGTTCAAGACAGCTGACCTTCAATTTCATAAAATTTTATCTCTATTGAAGAAAGCTGGTCTTGAAAAAGCTCTGGCACCAGCACATGGATCTACCCGAAGCTGGTTAAGGAGTTCTATAGCAATGGAGTTTTTGAGAACAACACCATCATCACAAGGGTCAAGGGAGTACAAATTAAATTAAAAGTTGAAGATATAAACCTAGCCCTAGGTTTCAAATCAAAAGGACTTCTATCTATGGAGGTCATCGACTTTCATAAAGGACTGAAGAAGATGCATCACAAGAAGTTTCAGACCATCAAGGGATACAAGAAGAAAGAGTTTCCCCAAAAGTTTGAGTTTTTGGCCGATATTGTTGGGAAATGCATATGCTGTAAGAGCTCTGGCCATGACTTTGTGAATGAAATACAACTTAAGCTCATGATAGCAATCTTCTTTGGGATTCACCTCAACTATGGAGCCCTACTCATCGATTGGATCAAAAAATGTATACTCAGTTCAAAGAAATCAAAGAGCTCTGGAAAGATGCTCTATGGGCGATTTATATGCATCATCCTATAATTAGCTCTGGGTGACAAAATTGGGGATAATGAAGGAGAATCTATCAATCCCAACAGAAGGATGACCCAAAGAAGCTTGTTTTAAAACCGAAAAAGAATCCAAAGAAAAAATGTCGAAATGATGTCTCAATCCAAAGGAAGGATTTGGTGAAGTGAAGGAGTCAGGACTACCAGGGAACTTGTCAGTTGTGAAGGAAACTAATGAAGAAGAAGAAATCAATAAAGAAGAACCCATTGCTTTAGTCAGAAAAAGCAAAGGTAAGAGGAAGATGAAGGCTCAGACAACAGAGGAGCCTCAAGGTTCAACCACTGATGCACCTCAAGGAAGTTTAGGCACTGAAAATATGAAGAAAATGAAAGGGAAGGAACAGCAGTCTGAAGAAGAAGCAGAAGAAGATAGAGCTACCATCTCTCACCTTCTTAAGAAGGGAAAACGCAGCCATAAGTCCAAGAAATCTTCTTTCTCTTCGATCATAGAGTCACTACCGATCGTAGAGTCTAGACTTGACACCACCCCAGAAGAGGATGTTGCAACAGCTTTTCAGCCTGATCAAACTTTCAGAGCTGATGTTGAAGAAAGTATTGAGGCTGTGGCTCAACCTAAGAAGTCAAAGAGAAAAAATTTCAACAAATACATTCTTGTCAATGAAGGAGTGTTAAAGGAGGAAGATAGAAAAATAGCTGCTGAAAAGGAACTACTCGTAGCAAGTAATGAGAATACAGCTCAAGCTAAGGGGGAATTTCCTGAAGTTCCTGCACTAGAGAATGCTCCAGCTGGGGGGGGGAGCTGCTTGAAGTTTAAATGGATGATCCAGTTGAGGGGGAGCCTCACGAAGTCCCTATGATAGAGAAGGCTACAACTGAGGAGGAATTTCCAAGAGATCATCATGAACCTTCCTCGGTCCCTCAAGAGATCCTAGCTTCAGAAACTGTAACAATAGAAAGGATAGAAGCTATGGAGGATGAGAGAGCAGAATAGCAAAGAAGACTAGTGGAGATGATTGATGTAGCGGAAACTTCAAATAAAGACAGAGAAGAGGATGACGAAGTTGAGATTATTGCAGTGGGCTGGGATGGATATAAGAGAACCAACTACAATCAATTGTTCTCCTATCTACCTATGATGCCCTTTCACAAAGCCCAAATCCTCAACTCCTGGAATCACATGTTCTGGACCTTCAAAACCTATCCATCAATCTCTGTGCTAGCTCATGGATTTCCATGCAACCTCACTTTTTCCCCAAAGTTGATCACTAATGGTCCCTCTTCAGATAATGGGCATGAGGTACAATCCATTCCCATTTCTTTCAGGGTTAGTCACTGTCCACCATTAACCTTCAATCAATTCTATGAATTACCAAAATGGTTGAAAGTGATACTACATCCAATAAATCAATTTCCAGTTACAGAATCCCAACATTCTGTAACTGATGAACCAAATGTGCCTAATCTTGCATTAATCCAATCTCCTACCATCTCTCACTCTACGATTACTGATCCTAATCCAATCGTAGAGTCACCTACTCAAATCGTAGAGTCACCTCCTCTTGAGACTCAACCTCACACACCCACTCCTCCATCAGACATCCCTTCCTCATCAACCAATAACTATTTCAATCTTGATCTTGCTCTCTATAATATGCAAGATCAATATACAAGAACCTCTCCTCTAAATAATCAGTAACTCCTTGAACTCATATCAGATCTTTCTACCAAAACGGTGTTGTCTAAAGCATCTCAGAAGGTGACCAAGGACATACATGAAGATCTTGAAGTTCACTCAAACCTTGTTCATCTGAGGCTTACTCATTTGATTGATGTTGTCAACACCCTCCCCAGCAACTTAAGTACTGAGCTTACAAAAAAGCTTTAGGAGATCATAAAGGAAATGATTCAGAGCATAAATGAAAGGGATCAAATTCATTTTCAGGCTGCCAAGAAGCACAAGGAAGCAGTTCTCCTTCTGTAAAAGACTCAGGAATCTTAAAACAAGCTTATGATGGAGAGTTTCACCAGTCTACGAACCCAAATGAAAGAATTCTAAGCATTTTCCATGGGCCAAATGCAATAAACAGAAAATTTCTTGGCCATTCTACAAAAGAGAGACTCTCGAACTGATTCTCTGATCCAAGAAAATCGTACAAACATTGCTCACTCCCAGAATCAGCTCCACGAGCTCGTACAAGGCATGAATCGACTATCTGAAGATATTCGAACCCTTGATGCTGACATAAAGGGGGAGAATAAAGGGGAATGAGAGAAAGGCAGAGGCAAAGGTAAAATTGCTCAATCTTCAAGGATCCCTCCTGCAAGACAACCTCACCATCAGAATCCACGACCTGAACAACAGCAAATTATCATGGCGCAACCAATAAGGAGTGAAGTGCCTTCTTCCAGCTCACGAGGGGTAACCACTACAGGCCTAACGTGCTAATTGGAGATCCTGCATTCATAAATAGACATGATCATTTGAAAAGGCTAAGTCAAAGCGAGCTGGAAGATATAGCATGGAGAGACAAAGCCAGTAGGAGAAGAAGAGCTGCAGAGTATGCTAATCCTCCAAGGAGCAAAAGGTAAAAGAAATAGAGATAAGTTGAAACTCATTTCTTATTGATGTAACTAAGCTTAATTCTAATATCTGTCTCTACAAACATCAATAAATTCATGCTTATTCTCTAGAGGTTTCAGTTGCTCACTGAAATACTAAGTCATATTTACTTTCTAGCAACTGCATCTAGAAATTAATAATCATGATACAAATCTCATTGGTTATGTCAATATCAAATGGAGGGAGATTATTGGGAGATTATATATTTAAAATTTAATGTTGAAAGTAAATATTCATGATTATATGTAAAGTCCTTCAAGAAACACATGTACAAGGACTTAGTGGTAGATCAAACTTGTTAGGTTGATCTGAGCTTTAATGTTTATCATTCTGTAAATGAATGTATAGAAGAAAAGATCAAAGCTGTTAGGTTGATCTATACCTTGAGATGTAATAGATATGCTTCAGCAGAATCATAGTGTGTCAAGCTAATCAAAAGATTGCAGAAGCCAAGGCAGAATCGTAGAGCATCAAGAATAGTAGTATGTCTACTTTGGAAGGCCTCTCATGAAATCGTAGAATGGTTCAAACGCCTGCCAAGTCAAACTCAAGAATCATAGAGTTCTCACTGAAGCGTAGAGTTTGCAAGATAAACAAGTAAAGATCATAGAGTACCAGTACTTAAGAGAAATCGTAATGTTCTCATCCATCAGTACCAGATCAAGCTCCAAGGTGGAAAGACACCATGATCAAGATCGTAGTGTATCATCTGTCTGCATCAGAAGCATCGAGCCGTATTCATTGGTTTAAGAATAAAAATCAACAAATATGGAATGGATTATACACGTTGAGAGTATCGGGAGTCCCAATGACACAACAGTCATCCTTAGTATGTGACAACACGAATTTTTATAAGTTATTAAAATAAGAATTTAATAATTAAAATTCTTATTATGAGATATTTTGAGTTTGAGTATATATATATATATATACATGCTATATATTTTGAAATATATGATCCGGTGTGAAGAGAAATATATATTCATATATTGGGAAAGTGAGGTTCAATAGTTAAGTTAGCTATTGAAGAAATTAAATGAATTTGATAATTAATTATAAATATTTATTGAATTAAATAAATTATTTATTGAGAAAAATAAATAATTTATGAAATTGTGGTATAATAATTTAGTTACGTGTGTATGATAATTAAATTAAAGCAAGGGTAATTTTATTCTTTGAAGATTTAATTTAATGAATTAATTAAATTAAATGAGTTGTTTAATATGAACAAAAATAAGTATATTAAATAAAGTAATGTTTAAGTTTAATTTATTAATTAAATTAGATACATGTAATTATTTATTAATTATAAGTATAATTATAATAAGATTATAATTATTATTAATTATTATTATTATAAGTTATTTAAATTAACTAAAGGTGTGACACGTGAAACTATATAATATAATATTATTAAAATAATCCAGTTTGGGGGAATTTGTGTGTGGCCAAACAAGGCCTTGTGGCGTTTGGTCTAATTTAACTGACGAAGATGTATTATTTTATAACTGAAGTATACGTGGGTAAGCCATATCAGTTTATTTATTTCGCGTCTTTTCTGAAGATAACTAAGACAGAGAGTGGGAGAGAAGAAAGAAATCACAGTAGGTTTTGAGAGAGGGTTTTCTGAGATTATCAAGAAGAGGAAGAAGGATTGCTAAAGCTTATGACCATCTTGTAAAGAAATCAAGCATTGAAGGTATAAAAACCTAAGTTTATGTTCTAGATTTTTAATATTGAATTGTGTGAATTCGATATTATAATTATTAAATTAGTTTATGTAATCAATTGGTTGTTATCTATACATGATTGTAGTAAGAAAGTTCATGGAAAAGGGGTTTGAAGAAGAAAAGTAAATATTAGTGTGTATTCATATGATATGGCTTACGAAAGTACGAAATTTTATGTCTAATATGTGTTATAATCTGTAAATTGGTATTGGATTATGTTAGTATGTGAAGAAACGAAAATGGTGTAGTTTGAATCATGTCAATTGGTTAAGAAACGAAGTCGTGGTGATTGAATTCGCTAAATGTGTTTAAAATATGAAAATATAGCATGAACACTGAATTGGAGCCCTTAAAATGATTTTTTTAATATGTTTGAAGTGTTATAATTATTCTCTAAATGAGTAGCTATGAGTTTAACGAGTCCAACGAATCAAAAACCAACTAATTCGGACTTAAAATGAGAAAGTTATGTCAAAAATCGTAATCTCTATGGCTGAAGCCACTTTCATGGCGGCTTACTATGATATGCGCATTAAGCATGCACTAGGGTTGGGCAACGGCGCAGGCGCACTATCATGGTGAGGAAAAGGGGCACGGTCGCGCCCCATGTGTGCTGACTGTGACTACTTTGACCTGTTTTGGTAAAACGATCATAACTTTTTCATACGAAATCGGATTGAGGTGATTCAAGATGATCCGGAACGAGGATGAATAGACCTACACCTTTTTTTCTTTAAGTGTTTTAATTTGACGTCTTTAGGAAGGGTCCAAATAGTCATCTTTTTGACTGTTACGTATTCGGAGGCGATCGGAGGGCGTCGATCGAACACATACACAAGTATAGTGCTCCTGACGATGGAATATGTTATTCTAAGTGATGTAACATGAAAATTCATGATATAATACATGACATATAAAAATTTCCTTGCTCATAATAGAAAGCATTGGCATGACTTAGTATGTGTTTTGAAAAGAAACTTAAAGATTTTGAAAAAAAAAACAAACAAACCTTGTGGAAACTTATATTCTATAAGTTCTAAATTTAGTGGTTTATATACATGATTGAGTTCAAATATAAATGAGCATGATATGGTGTTTATAGTGTCTTGTTCATGATAAAACTTGTTAGACCTTGTGTTAGAAAAGTTTTCAAGAGAAGCTTGATATAATAGAACTAAGGTGCATAAATGCTACATGAGGTAGGTTTTGAAATTGAGAAGACGTTATCATGACTTAGTTACTTATGATAAGAGTTTTTAAAAGTTATCTTATATGTGTTATACTACATCATTAATGATAAAATGATTTCAAAGAGAAACTCCATTATATTTTGTAAACTAAGTATTAAAACATGAATGATATGTGCACTCAACTAGTCAAGCATGACATAAGTTATTAAGCATGTTTTAAAAGTATGAACTATGTTATGTCCATGTAAATGAGATAGATACATGTGAGCATGCTATTAGAGGATTATTAGTACAAATATATGGTTTAAAAGCTTATAACATCAAATCATGTTAAAGAAAGTTGTTAAGCCCTATTGATTGAAATAAATCATTATGGAGCTAAGTAATTTGAATGTGAAATTAAAAATAGATCACAACCTATTTAATGTCAAGTACGGATGGTTAAGGTATACGTATACATGCCTAGCTATTCTAGGAGTATGATGAGAAAGTGAAATGAAGGTTTTACAAACCTAGTTAGGAAACAATGTAACGTTACTATTATATAAAGAATGTATGAAATATATGACTAATGGATGTGAATCCATGATTATATAACTGTGTAGGAATACACGAAGTGCAGATAAGCGTTAAGCAGTTAAGTCGTAGTTCATAAACTACGAATCAGGCAAGTCTTTCAGTTCCTATTTGCTATGTGAACTTGATGGTTAACTGTTTTAAATTAATCTTTATTGCAAAGAGCATGATGTGTTATATATATATATATGTTGAAAGTATGAAATGTTAAAGTCAATTTATGACTATGTTGATTGATTAAAGCATGCTAATTGAGTAAGGACTCAATCTTTATACTTGTTATATGAACTGTAGCATGTATGTTATATGTTGAGCATGTTATTATGTGTTGTGTGATGCATGAAAATTATTAGATTTTGTTGGGCTGTCGAGCTCAACCTTGCAAATAACCACTTTTGCATGTTCAAGACTCAAGGTAAAGTTATGTGTTACTTGAAAGATATGAATTAGATGTGATACTTGAAGATTTATACACTTTGGTTGTGTTATTATTATTTGAACCATGTTTAAGGTTCCTAATAATGTATTAATGTTGAATTGTAATATCGTTTTGCGATGTAAACTATTGTAGTATTAAAATGATTCTGAGATATTTAGATGTAAAGGTTGAAGGTTTTGGGAACGAGGATAGTTTGTAATAGAAATTTTTAATTATTTTGCAAATTTCAATGGTTGTATTATCGTTTAATGATGTAAAATTAGAGGTTGAATGTATTATTAACGACCGAAGTCGAGAATTAAATTGTATGAATTTTGGGGTCATTACAGTTGGTATCAAAGTCAACTGTAATATCCTGAGTGTTTATGATAACGATCCTTAGAAAAAGAAATGAATGGGTTAAAGAATATATAATATTTGATATATAACTGTGTTTAATTAAAGGTTATGTAATAAAACCTAAAAGTTGTTGAAGAAATGAATGAAGTATATATATATATATATATATATATATATATATATATATATATAAAAAAAATTTGTTTGAGTTAACGTGTTGAAGTTATTCAACGATAATTGTGAAAGAGATTTTGTGAAAACCTTAGTAAGGTAGGGTTTCTGGTGATTAGAGGACTAATCCTTATAAGGAGGAAGGATGTGACAACCCAATTTTTATAAGTTATTAAAATAGAATTTAATAATTAAAATTCTTATTATGAGATGTTTTGAGTTTGAGTATGTATATATACGTCTATATATATTTTGAAATATGTGATCAAAAGTGAAGAGAAATATATATTCATATATTGGGAAAAATAAATAATTTATAAAATTATGGTATAATAATTTAGTTACGTGTGTATGATAAATAAATTAAAGCAAAGGTAAATTTTATTCTTTGAAGATTTAATTTAATGAATTAATTAAATTAAATGAGTTGTTTAATATGAAAAAGAAAATAAGTATATTAAATAAAGTATTGTTTAAGTCTAATTTATTAATTAAATTAGATACATGTAATTATTTATTAATTATAAGTATAATTATAATAAGATTATAATTATTATTAATTATTATTATTATAAGTTATTTAAATTAACTAAATGTGTGACATATGAAACTATATAATATAATATTATTAAAATAATCCATTTGGGGAATTGGTGTGTGTGGCCAAACAAGGCCTCATGGCCTTTGGTCTAATGTAATCGATTTAAGACGTATTATTTTATAACTGAAGTATACGTGGGTAAGCCATATTAGTTTATTTGTTTCACGTCTTTTCTGAGGATAACTAAGACAGAGAGTGGGAGATAAGAAAGAAATCACAGTAGGTTTTGAGAGAGGGTTTTCTGAGATTATCAAGAAATCAAGCATTGAAGGTATAAAAACCTAAGTTTATGCTCTAGATTTTTAATATTGGATTGTGTGAATTCGATATTATAATTGTTAAATTAGTTTATGTAATCAATTAGTTGTTATCTATACATGATTGTAGTAAAAGAGTTCATGGAAAATGGTTTTGAAGAAGAAAAGTAAATATTAGTGTGTATTCATATGATATGGATTAAGAAAGTACGAAATTTTATGTCTAATATGTGTTATAATCTGTAAATTGGTATTGGATTATGTTAGTATGTGAAGAAACGAAAACAGCATAGTTTGAATCATGTCAATTGGTTAAGAAACGAAGTCGTGGCGATTGAATTCGCTAAATGTGTTTAAAACATGAAAATATAGCATGAACACTGAATTGGAAACCTTCAAATGATTTGTTAATATGTTTGAAGTGTTATAATTATTCTCTAGATGAGTAGCTAAGAGTTTAACGAGTCCAACGAATCGAAAACCAACTAATTCGGACTGAAAATAAGAAAGTTATGTCAAAATCAGAATTCAGGCGGTTACCAGCCAGCGTCTGCCAGCCGTCTTGTGCAAGCATATAGCAGGGGTTGGGCAATGGCGCGGGCACGCTGGCATGGTTAGGAAAATGGGCGCGGCCGCGCCCCATGTGTGCTAACTGTGACTACTTTGACCTGTTTTGGTAAAACGGTCATAACGTTTTTATACGAACTCCGATTGAGGTGATTCAAGATGATTCGGAACGAGGACGAATAGACCTACAACTTTTGTTCTTTAAGTTGTTTAATTTAAGATCTTTATGAAGGGTCAAAATAGTCATCTTTTTTACTATTATGTATTCAGAGGCGATCGGAGGGCGTCGATCCAGCACATACGCAAGTATAGTGCTCCCGACGATGGAATATGTTATTCTAAGTGATGTAACATGAAAATGCATGATATAATACATGACATATAAAAATTTCCTTGCTCATAATAGAAAGCATTGGCATGACTTAGTATGTGTTTTGAAAAGAAACTTAAAGATTTTGAAAAAAAAACAAACAAACCTTGCGGAAACTTATATTCTATAAGTTCTAAATTTAGTGGTTTATATACATGATTGAGTTCAAATATAAATGAGCATGATATGGTGTTTATAGTGTCTTGTTCATGATAAAACTTGTTAGACCTTGTGTTAGAAAAGTTTTCAAGAGAAGCTTGATATAATAGAACTAAGGTGCATAAATGCTACATGAGGTAGGTTTTGAAATTGAGAAAACGTTATCATGACTTAGTTACTTATGATAAGAGTTTTTAAAAGTTGTCTTATATGTGTTATACTACATCATTAATGATAAAATGATTTCAAAGACAAACTCCATTATATTTTGTAAACTAAGTATTAAAACATGAATGATATGTGCACTCAACTAGTCAAGCATGACATAAGTTATTAAGCATGTTTTAAAAGTATGAACTATGCTATGTCCATGTAAATGAGATAGATACATGTGAGCATGCTATTAGAGGATTATTAGTACAAATATATGGTTTAAAAGCTTATAACATCAAATCATGTTAAAGAAATTTGTTAAGCCCTATTGATTGAAATAAATCATTATGGAGCTAAGTAATTTGAATGTGAACTTGAAAATAGATCACAAACTATTTGATGTCAAGTACAGATGATTAAGGTATACTTATACATGCCTAGCTATTCTAGGAGTATGATGAGAAAGTGAAATGAAGGTTTTACAAACCTAGTTAGGAAACAATGTAACGTTACTATTATATTAAGAATGTAAGAAATATATAACTAATGGATGTGAATCCATGATTATATAACTATGTAGGAATACACGAAGTGCAGATAAGCGTTAAGCAGTTAAGTCATAGTTCATAAGTAATTTGAATGTGAACTTGAAAATAGATCACAACCTATTTGATGTCAAGTACAGATGATTAAGGTATACTTATACATGCCTAGCTATTTTAGGAGTATGATGAGAAAGTGAAATGAAGGTTTTACAAACCTAGTTAGGAAACAATGTAACGTTACTATTATATTAAGAATGTATGAAATATATGACTAATGGATGTGAATCCATGATTATATAACTATGTAGGAATACACGAAGTGCGGATAAGCGTTAAGCGCTTAAGTCGTAGTTCATAAACTACTTAATCGTGCAAGTCTTTCAGCCTCTATTTGCTATGTGAACTTGATGATTAACCTGCTTTTAAATCTTTATTGTAAAGAGCATGATGTGTTATATATATGTTAAAAGTATGAAATGTTAAAGTCAATTTATGACTATGTTAATTGATTAAAGCATCTTTGATTGAGTAAGGACTCAATCTTTATACTTGTTATATGAACTGTAGCATGTATGTTATATGTTGAGCATGTTATTATGTATGTGATGCATGAAAACTATTAGATTTTGTTTGAATCATCGAACTCAACCTTGCAAATAACCACTTTTGTAGGTTCAAGATTCAAGGTAAAGTTATGTGTTACTTGAAAGACATGAATCAGATGTGATACTTGAAGATTTATACACTTTGGTTGTGTTATTTTTATTTGAACCATGTTTAAGGTTCCGAATATTGTATTAATGTTGAATTGTAATATCGTTTTGCGATGTAAACTATTGTAGTATTAAAATGATTCTGAGATATTTAGATGTAAAGGTTGAAGGTTTTGGGAACGAGGATAGTTTTTAATAGAAAATTTTAATTATTTCGCAAATTTCAATGGTTGTATTATCGTTTAATGATGTAAAATTAGAGGTTGAATGTATTATTAACGACCAAAGTTGAGAATTAAATTGTATGAATTTTGGGGTCATTACATAGTATGTAACAAAGAAATGTATTGAAGGAGCTAAGAAAAGTACTATAAGTCGTGTTGACAAAAACACCTTTTCGTGTGTTAGGTGAGATAAGCTGTCATGCGGTGTCGATTAGGTCGATTTAATCGATGTAAGATTTCCAGAAAGTCACCATCAGTGCTCAGAAATGTCAAATACAATTAATGCTTCAATAGATGTCTTCAAATGAATATATTTCAAAGGCATCATATATGCAAAATACAAGCAGATGCAAAAATTAAGTAAGCAAAGAACGAAAACGCTGAAGAACATTCAACTCTCAACTCTACAATCTGAAGAGAAAGCTTTCTCAGCTACTCAGTTCTTTCGAACTCAAGCTTAACGGCAACTGAGTAGCACCATTTCAAGAACTCAACTATTATCAAGTGAAGTAAGAAGTTCCAAGTTAGAAGTACTTGAAGAGTTCTAAGTGAACTAAGAAGTACCAAGTCTGCTGGACTTGAAGAGTTTAATAGTGAACTAATAAGTTCCAAGACTGCTGGTCTTGAAGGAATCTATGAGATCCAAATATTGTAAAGATATCCTTAGTGGATTTCCTACTCGAGGAGTAGAAGAGTGGACTAAGAGCCTTAAGTGCTCTGAACCACTTAAAATCACTGTGTCTCTTATATTCCTACCATAACTGCTATAACTGCCTAACTCCTATTAACTCGTTAATTCTTAACGGGAAAACAAATAAATCTCAATTCCATTGTGATTAAATCATTATCAAAAATAACAAGTATTTTGGAACGAAGAATTTTAAAAACATCTATTCAACCCCCCCCCCCCCCCTTCTAAATAACTTTTGTGCCTCTGGGAACTAACAAAGTCTTATTTATAAAATATGTGAATATTCTTGATATATATTAATGAATAAGACTTTTTTGTGGAACGGACGAAGTAATGTAACTTCACGATTAAATTTAAATTTAAACTCAACATTGAGTTTTGAGAAGCACCATCGCATCTATTTTAATTGGAATGTATTATGCGATACCGTTACTTTATAATTCTTCTTTTCCCCCCTTGCTGTTTGATTAATTAGTCAAGAAAATTAAATTTTACTAAACTCTTGGGTAAGTAATACTTATATAAAGAGATAATATAAGCCAATGTATATTTATATAGGTAACAACAAAACAAGGTATGTGTGAGCTAAGAAAGCATGCTTATATATTTTGGTATGTCTCGAAGCATAGTTTTGATTTAATTTTATTGATTGACCAACATAAAAGTTTTCATTAAGTCCAACATGTTTGAGATCATTGATACATGTTGTAAGACCCCAACTTATTATTAATGAAATTGAATTTCCACTATTTATTATTTTGAAATAGTAGGGATTGATTTGATTAATGTGGTTAGTTATGGGTAAAATGTGCAAATATTTCAAATAAGTAAGTCGTTATAAAATATTCATTGTTGTCGGGGAATATTCGTTTGGTCGTGGAATATTCTTACTGTCGGGGAATATTCGTACGACGGTGTAGCCTTGTGTGGGCCCCATAACGGAAAGTGATTGGATGAAGAAAACGACAAGAATAAGTTGTTTATAAATAACGACGTAGTTATTACCGTTAATACTGTTGGAATACCCGGTGGTTAAAACACAGTAGCACACAGTATTTGCACCAATTATTGATTCTTACGTAAGAATGCACTACTCAATAATTGTTAAAGTAATTACTGTTCAATATTTTATTTTATTGATTTAATAATTACTACGTTGATATTTTATATTATTGTTATTTCAATAATTGTCACTACACAGTATTTTTCATTATTAGATTAATAATTCATATTATTTGAATAATATTATTAGATAGCATTATTGTCAATGTCTAGAAAGTTACATGCTCAAGGAGAGGTTTGATCACCTAATTACGCTCGTCGATGAGAGAAATCCTTATTGAAAAGCCCTCTTTCTGAAACTACCACAGTTATCGAGATTGTGATTACGTAATATTATTTATGAATAATTAATTATTGAGTATTATGATAAGGAAAATATTCATTTTATGTGGATATAGATGGAGAAAATTTTTAATGTGACAATTCTTGAAAATTGATATTTTATCTTTTTCGATAAAATAATTTATTTAAATATATTATTATATTTTAATAATATAATAATTATGATATTTTTACAATGAATGTGGAATATATGAATAAATAAGGAGGAAGAGTATTTTTATAACTAAAAATATTTAAAACATGTTTTTCATGTTTGTGGACCCCATTTCTTGACTGAAATTTTATTATAGCTTGTAAAATCGTCCGTATGTGGATTTCGGTCAATTTCTGCTTGGAATTTGGAAAAACTTAAACTTACAAAGTTGTAGAGAATGAAATTTCCTACGAAAAGGACATATAAGGTTTGAATTTTTCTGTTGAAAGGGCTATTTATTATGAATTATTGAAGTTTTGGAATAATTGATTTTTGAAGTTTTAAATAATTTTTTTATTAAAAACATTTTTTTTCATTTGTGGGGCATGTGTTAAATGGTTGAAATCAGCTGGTGGTGTGCATAGGAATTTAGTTTAAAAATAATATTATTTTATTAAATTTTCTACTTTGGTGTTCTAAGCATTTTCCTATAAATAGGATGCTTAGGTTAGAATTGAAAATCACACCACAAACAAGTTTTCTCTCTCTTTCTCTCTCTATATTATCGAGCGTATTCTTGTGAGTATTTTGATACTTTGAGTGTTGTTATACGGTGCAAGTTTCCTTCAGCACTATATCTAGTATTCCAGTCAGAAGTACTGTCTTTTTGAGGTAAGGAATGTTATTTTTTTTTAAAATGATATTATTTCTTCTAATATCATTATCTTTAGGATTATTGGTAATATTTTTCTTGTGAAATTCTTATCTTTTAGTGTAATGGGAGTTACTATTCACGATACTGGACTATTCACGATATATGTACTATTCACTAATACTGGCACTATTCATAGAAAAATTAAATTTTCATTTTTTCAAAAATATCTATTATGGATACTAGCTTTGATTGTATCCATATTTTGATCATTCTTGAATTTTACTCCACTAGGATTATTTATGAAGTATTTTTGAACTTGGACTGTTTAAAGTACAAATCCTTAATATTTGCTCTTTTGTTTCATTAGATTCATTTTCTTTTAAATATTTTTCATCATCCTCAGTCCTAAATGATGATATTACTGAATATCTTTGGCCTGTAGTGCAAAGATGGTTGATTTTCTTATGAATATCTTTGGCCCAGAGTGCAAAGATGTATAGTGTTGAGATAAACATGACAACTGATGAATATCTTTTTGCACCAGTAGTACAAAGATGAATATTTGATTCAAGATGAATACTGATTGATGTTACAAGGATAAAATATTGATGATGGACTTTTAAATTCATAGATTACAGTAGATTTTATTCTCTACGTAACTCATCTATGAATTATTATTTTCGTTGTGAATATTGATTTAAAACTTGTTATCTATTGTATTCTATCAGATTTTTCCCTGTTGAAGACTAACGATAATTTGTTCTATATTATCTTAGTCATAATATTCTTTACTGGGCTAGTTGAGCTCACCCTTTTCCTTTTTGTTCCATTTTTCTTCTCAGGAGGCGAGAATGTAGCAAGTACTAGTGGGGTATGGAATGAAGGTTCTAGAAAGTCGTTTTTAGTAGTCCTCACCATTTTTGTAAATAATGTATCAATAATTATAATGAGGACTTATTTGGGTGTGAATATTCCTGACAATATTTGTATTTAAACTCATAGTTTATATGTGTTGTCGTTTTTTGCGACAATTGTATTAATAAAGTTGTAATTATTTACATACCATGTATTTGGCAACTCAGAATGGGTGTTGTATATCTATTTTGGGGCATCACAGTTGGTATCAAAGCTTAGGGATATAATCTCTGGCAGAGATCAAGGAATAGAACTAGGAGGGGAGAGACGAGTAAATCCTTCACTAGTTTGTCCTACCTAAGCTTATTTGTTGGTTGAATCAAGATATATAGGGATATTATGTGATATGTTGATTTCTTTAATTAACCCTTATTTTATGGCGGCGATTTGAGAATGGCGACTTAGAATGTTAATAAAGGAGAGTAAATGAGACCGTGGAGACACCTTTACTCACCAATGAGGAGAACGTCAATGTGCCTAAGAATGTAAACAACACCACCGAGCACATGAACTCGAACGGGATGTTTAGAAGCTTTTTGCGGTTCATGCAAAATCGACGAGGGAGAGTCATGTACAAAATATGTGTGGAAATGATAACAACACACGGTTTATTCTTACAAATGCAAGCGATTCGAAAGAGTCGGACCACCGAGTTCAGGAAAAGCCGATCCGATTAAAGCGTAAACGCGTGGGTCAAGCAAATTACCAATATATTCGATGTCTCGTGATGCACGAGAAATAGAAGGTTCCATTCGCCACCTTTATGTTCCGTAATGAGGCGATTCTCGGTGGGAATCTATGAAGCGTACCCATCCAAACTAAGACTCGGCATGTCTTGGGAGACGTTTGAAACTGTTCAATAACAAGTACTTTCCTGAAAGTATTCGTCATATGAAGGAAGTGGATTTTATTAGATTAGAACAAAATAACATGACGGTGTCCCAGTACGAGGCAAAGTTTGCAGAGTTATCCAAGTTTGCACCTCATTTGGTGGAGAATGAGAAACGTATGACGCGGATATTTCTGAGAGGTTTGAAACCCTAAGATACGCCAATATCTCATTTCTCATAAATTTTCTCTCTATTCAGATGTTGTCAATAGGGCTCAATTATTAGAGCGAGATAATGAATACGTTTAACCGAGGGACCACAACCAAGATCATATCGGTGATAGCAGTCATCAGAACAACGATAACCAGCGGAGAAAAAAAATACGGACAAAGGAAGTAACCACTCTGGTGGTAATCAAGGTCATGAAAATAGAAGAAGTGAGTCGGGGGGAGATTTTAAAAAGAAGAGATTCAACAATGACAATGTGAAGATGTCAGCAGCAGCAGCAAATGGTTCTAAGGGAAGAGAACGACCACCGGTCGTATGCTATAAATGCAGAAAAGAGGGACATATCAGCCCAAACTATCCACAATAGTTCAAGGTATGCTATAATTGTGGAAAGGAAGGACATATCGCTCGAGATTGTGATAGCAAGCGAAACCAAGTCCAAATTGGGATGGTGACTCAAAGGTCATCCCGGAAAAGTCAAAGTCAATCGGTTCTGGAAGAGCATTTGTGATCGGGGTCAAAATGCGAGAGGAACCCAACGAGGTGATCATGGGTAAGCTAATCATAAATTCTTGTGAAGTTTATATCTTACTAGATCTACCCAAGTGCTACCCATTCATTTATCTCTCCGCTTGTCAACGCTTAAACTTGACTCGGTGAAATTAAACTTTGATTTATCTGTGGAGACTCGTTAGGAGAAACTTTCATTACATCCACTATTTATAAATCTTGTTTGTTCCAAGTTGGCACCATCACATTACCGTTGACCTTATCTCTTTAAAGATACTTGTTTTTATGTGATTTTAGGGATTGATTGTTAACTACTCATGCCAAAATTGATTATTTTCGTTGAGGTTGTTAGTTTTCATATTCCTAACCAACCTCGTTGTATTTAATTCAAGCAACTAAACCACTAAAATCAATCATCGTCGTATCAAGTCATAAACCTATTCGCTTATTGAAAAATGGATGTCAAGCTTTCTTAGCCCATGTTATGGATTTGAATAAAGACACGTCGATTTGAATAATATTCTTGTTGTTAGTAAATTTCTGACGTATTTCACGAAGAAATTTCCTCACCCCCGAACGTGAAGTTGAATTCTTTATTGACCTTGAACACAGTACAAAACCCATTTCTAAAACCCCATATCGAATGGCTCATATTGAACTTCGAGAGTTAAAGGTCCAACTACGGGGAGTTGTTGGACATCGATTTCATTCTGGATCCCAAGTACATCTCCATGTGGTGCTCCTATTTTATTTGTAAAGAAGAAAGACCGGAAGTATGCGACTTTGTATTGACTAAAGAATTGAACCATGTCACCATCAAGAATAAGTACCGCTACCTCGCATTGATGACTGTTTGACCAACTTGCAAGAAGCACAATTCTTTTCAAAGATCGATCTTAGCTCGGATATCATCGGCAGAAGATTAGAATCGAGGATATTCCAAAGACGCTTTTAGAACTCGAGAGGCATTATGAATTCTTAGTCATGTCTTTTGGATTGACTAATGCTCATCTGCGGCTTTCATGGATATGATGAACCGAGTATCCAAGGAATATTTGGATCAGTTCGTTGTTGTCTTTATTGATGACATCCTCATATATTCCAAATGTCGTGAAAATCATGAGCACCATTTGAAGCTGGTACTCCAAAGGCTTCGTGAAAACAAGCTATATGCCAAGTTGAAGAAATGCGAGTTCTGGCTTGTTCCTTGCACGTGGTGTCAAAACATGGAGTATCTGTTGACGGCGAAGATTGAAGCAATACAAAGTTGGGAGCACATCAAGTCGGTGGCCAAGAAATGAAGCTTTCGTGGTTTAGCTGGTTATTATCAGAGATTTATGGAAGGATTTTCTTGAATCGCTACTCCATTAACTCAGCTGAGTCAGAAAGATACAAAAGTCGTATGGAGCGAGGAATACGAGAAGAGTTTTCAAGAGCTTAAGAGGAGACTCATTTCGGCACCTATTTTGATAATACCATCTGGTTCGGATGGATTTGTTATCTACAGTGATGCTTCGGGCAAAGGGTAAGGGTGTGTTCTCATGCAACATGGGAAAGTCATAGCCTATGCCTCGCAACAACTTAAATAATATGAGAGGAATTATCCTACTCATGATCTAGAGTCGGCAGTAGTCGTTTTCGCGCTAAAGATCTGGAGGCACTATCTATATGGGGAGAAAGTGGAGATATATTCAGAACATAAAAGCCTCAAATATTTCTTCACTCAAAAAGAACTCAACATGCGACAACGACGTTGTCTCGAGCTATTGAAAGACTATGACCATACCATTCAATACCATCGTGGAAAAGCGAACGTGGTAGCTGACGCGTTAAGTAGAAGATCATATGCGGGAACGAGTGCGATGTTGTCAATACAAAGGCCCATTTTATGTGATTTACAAAAGTTGAAGATAAAATTCAAGACTTCAGAGACCCATGCAATGATGTCAAGTATACGCATAGAACCAACTTTAATCGATAAAGTTAAAGTTGCTCAAGCCCACGTAACTTGGGTCGGCGTATGATGAAGAAGAAAGTGCAAGAAGGTGTTATTCCGAAGCAAGAATCGATGAAAAAGGAATACTTCGAGTTCACTCCAGACTTTGTGTTCCTAACGATTCTGATTTGAAGAATAAGATCATGATGGAGGCACACAATACACCGTTTGCAATCCATCCTGGAAGTACCAAAATATATCGTGATCTTTGACATACATTTTTGTGGAACAATATGAAGAGAGAGATCGCGAAGTTTATCTCGAGGTGTTTAACTTGTCAACGTGTAAAGGCGGAGCATCAAATGCCTAAGGGTCCATTATAACCACTTGAGATTCTCGAAATGGAAGTAGGAACACATTTCCATGGATTTAAATTCTACGTCTTCCCACGCTTTCAAGGCATAAATGCTATTTGGGTTATTGTTGATATATTAACCAAATCATTCATTTCTTGGCCGATAAGGAGACTTATTCCCTTGAACGTCTTGCTCAGAGCATATGTAAATGAGATTGTGAGATTGCATGGCATGCCAATTCATAGTTTGGATCGTGACCCAAGATTCACTTCACGATTTTGGGTTAGCTTACAAAAAAGCTATGGCACGGATTTCTGATTCTGATTCGGCATACCATCCTCAAACGGACGGACAATCGAGAGGACTATTCGGACTCTTGAAGATCTATTAAGACTCATGTCCTAGACTTCAAAGGAGTTGATAAGTATTTACCATTGGTGGAATTCTCCTACAACAACAGTTATCAGGCAAGTATAGGTGTGGCCCCATTTGAAGCATTGTATGGACTAAAGTATCGCTCTCTAGTATGTTGGGATGAGGTGGGTGAAGCAAAATTGTTGGGACCAGAGTTAGTAAGTATGACTACAGAAAAGATCCAAATAATTCGACAACGTATACAAATGGTACAAGATCGACAAAAGAGTTATGCAGATCTTCATCGAAATGACGTAGAATTTAGTATTAGGAATCATGTATTGTTGCGTGTTGCTCCATGGAAGGGAGTTACAAGATTTGGAAAAAGAGGAAAACTCAATCCATGATTTATTGGTCCATTTCAGATTCTTGACCGAGTAGGAAAAGTAGCCTATAGACTCGCCTTACCTCCAAGTATGTCTCGTGTTCATAATATTTTTCACATAGTTGTGCTACGTAAATATGTGAAAGACCCAAACCACGTTATTGAGTTAGAACCGGACGAGATAGCCGAAGACTTAACGTATGAGGAGGTACCTGTCAAGATCTTGGATAAGAAGGAGCATGTCCCTACGCATTGAGGTTATACCACAAGTCAAAGTTTTGTGGAGGAACCATGCTATTGAGGAAATGACTGGGAATTGAAAGCGGAAATGAAAGTGAGGTATCCTCACCTTTTCAAACACTGTGTATCGCACGTCGTCAATTTCGAGGACGAAATTTCATAAGGAGGGAGGTCAGTAAGACCCCAACTTATTATAAATGAAATTGAATTTCCTTTATTTATTATTTTGGAAATAGTAAGGGATGATTTGATTAATGTGGTTAATTATGGGTAAAATGCGAAATATCTTAAATAAGTAAGTGGTTATAAAATATTCATTGTTGTTTGGAATATTCGTTTGGTCGTGAAATATTCTTCTTTGTCGGGGAATATTCGTATGACGACTAGCGACCTTAATTGGGCCCATAACGGAAAATGTCACGCCCCAAAATAGGTATACCTCACCCATCTTGACTCACGGATACATGGTACAAAATTCAAATATAATCTTAATTATACAACAAATCGTGCAAAATACTTATGACACATATATCTTGTGAGTTTTAATATAAATATTATAACGCATATAATACGACAATATTCATACTCAAATTAATACATGCCATATAAAGTACAACAACAAATATTTCAAGTCTCCAAAGGGACACGAAGCATGTCCTATGCACAAAGGTCATACCACAAGTACAACAACAAATATTTCATTCTCTACGTAACTCATCTATGAATTATTATTTCATTAATATTGATTTAAAACTTGTTGTCTATTGTATTCTATCAAATTTTTCCTCTTGAAGACTAACGATAATTTTTCTATATTATCGTAGTCATAATATTCTTCTTTGGGCTAAGAGCTCACCCTTTTCCTTTTGTTCCATTTTTTTTCTTAGGAGGCGAGAATGTAGCGAATGAGTACTAGCCGGGTATGGAATGAAGGTTCTAGAAAGTCGTTTTAGTAGTCCTCACCATTTTGTAAAATAATGTATCAATAATCATAATGAGGACTTATTTGGGTGTGAATATTATGCAGATGACAATATTTGTATTTAAACTCATTAGTTTATATATGTTGTCGTATTTTGCACGACAATTGTATTAATAAAGTTGTAGTTGTTTCTGTACCATGTATTTGGCGACTCAGAATGGGTGTTGTATACCTATTTTGGGGCATCACACATGCATGACATATTAAGTACGTTAATTCATGTCAACTGAAAAGGTATGTTGGACTTCTCATTGTTTGAGTGGGAGTTATTCTCAAAAACTCATCAATTTATGCTCTCAATTTTATGCAGTCATTAAGTGGATGCAGTCGTTGCCATATGATCAGTTGGACTTTCCAAACGAGAGAGGTTCAGTGGTTAAATGAACCTTTATCTACTGTCATATACACTTACAAGAGAGTGAAGGTTGGACAATAAATTACTCTAAATTTATGCTTGATAAAACTGCATGTTAACAAAACCGAATCTCCAGAAGAGAGATTTTCCTCATGAAATCAAATCAAACCAACCTCACCACGAAAAAAAGTGTGTGACGCCCCCAAAATAGGTCCACACAACCCATTCAAAGTCGCCAAATACATGGTACAGAAACCAAATACAAACTTCATTAATACAATTGTCGTGCAAAATACGACAAAACATGTGTTGTGAGTTTTAGTACAAATATTGTCTTGTAGAAAATATCCAAACTCAAATAAAATCCTCATTACAATTATTGATACACTATTTAAAAAAATAGTGAGGACTGCTATAATAACTGTCTTGAACCATCACTCCACATCCCGATTAGTCCCAGCTATATTCTCGCCTCATGAGAAGAACAATGGAACAAAAAGGAAAAGGGTGAGCTCAACTAGCCTAGTAAAAAATATTATGACTAAGATAATGTAGAACAAATTATCCTTAGTCCTCAACGGGGAAAAACTAAAAGAATATAATAGACAACAAGTTCTAGATCAACAGCGGAAACAACAATCCATTAGAAGAGTCAAGTAGAACATGATATCTACTATCTTCTATGATTTAAAATTCCATCATCAATATTTTATCCCTGTAACATCATTTAATAAATATTTCAAATCAAAGAATTATCCATGCACTACAGGCCAAGGATATTCATTCGTATCATCAGTGGTCATGATCATGCCAAACACCTGTCCATCTATGCACTACGGGCCAAAGAGGACTTTCACCACAAACCTTATCTGTAACATTAAAGGTTATGATTATACCAATACATAATTTCTGGTCATAATCATACCAATCAACAGTCCATCTTTGCACTACGGGCCAAAGATGACTTCCAATACAATATAAGCATGAGGATGATAACAATGATATAAAGATTCAATCAAGTGAGATAAAGGATAAATATTAGGTAATTCTAATTCAATTTATTTAGAGTTCAAATATGTTCAAATTGTCAACATGATAATTGCTTTGTGGAGTAAAATTTAAGAATAATATTCATGTATCAAAAATAATTTGGACAGAAAAGAAATTAATTTTTATTATTAATAGTACCCCGGGTGAATAGTACCTGAGTGAATAGTATTTCGTGAATAGTACCCCGACATGGAAAGATTAAAACTTAACAAGAATGTTCAGAAAAATATTTATGTGAAACGATACTAGATGAAGCGCAAATTTCAAGGACATTCTACTAATTTCAGGAATTATAAAAGCAATACTTACCATAGTAAGTTCAAATTTAGGAATACAAAATAAAATAATATCTTTTTCATAATATGGAGTATGAAATAAAATAATATTTCTTACAAGTATTGCAAAAAAATAACATCATTTACCTTAGTAGAAACTGGAATTGACTGGAATATCGGATATTATTCTGAGAAAATTTTGTACAAAAAACTATACTCAAAGTATCCTTATACTCAAGAAAAATACTATAGAATAAGAATTTCTGATATTGAAGGTGTGTTTTAGGAAGGAGAGGTTACCCCCTATTTATAGCGCAATGGAGGGAGAAAAGATAAAAACCACTACCTAACTTTTTTTTTCTTTCCTCCTCCGCCTAACATGCCTAACATCCCATTTCTTTCTCCTTTCCTTGCCTAACCATCACTTTCTCTTCCTAACCACCCAATTCTAAGATTGAGGTCCTACTTTTGAGAAAACCAACTTTTCAGGCAAAATTAACAAGCCACCAAAAAGAAAAGAATGTGCAAGAGGTGCACGGAAAGAAAAATAAAATGATAACCTTCACTCCATTTTTATTCACATGCTAAAAATTATTGAATAAAATTGAGTAACTTATTACGTAAGAATCAATAATCCAAAAATATTGTGCAATACCGTGTGTTACTGTGCAACCACGTGTATTACTGTACTTTTTATCACTGGGTATTTTAACGGTTTTATAAAAAGGTTATTTCTGTCGCTTTCTATATTCGACAGTTATTCTATTATGTGGTCCAACAATGATTGCGTCGTCGTACGGAAATTTCCCGACAAAAAGAATATTCTCCGACCAAACGAATATTTTATAACCACTTACTTACTTTGTAAAAAATGCACATTTCACCCATAACTAAAGTATTATATCAAATCAACACCATATTATTCAAAATAATAATTAGAGAAATTAAATCTTTATTCATAAAAATATGGGGTCTTACAACCTCCCCTCCTTATGAAATTTCATCCTCGAAAATTGATATACGTACCTAGTATGTCGAAGAGGTAAGGATACCTTTTTTCATATCAGATTCTAACTCCAGGTCATTTCCTCAATATTGTGGTTTCTCCATAAAACATTGACTTGAGGTATAACCTTTGAGCGTAGAATATGTTCCTTCGTATCCAAGATTTTAAAAGCTACCTCTTCATACATTAAATCTTCTGTTATCTCATCTGGTTCTAATTCAATAATGTAGTTCGAGTATTTCACATATTTACGTAGCATGGATATGTGGAAAACATTATGAACACGAGACATACTTAGCGATAAGGCGAGTCTATAGGCCACAGTTCCTACTCGATCGAGGATTTCAAATGGACCAATGAATCGAGGGTTGAGCTTTTCTCTCTTTTCGAATCTCATAGCTCCTTTCCATGGAGCAACACGTAATAATACATGATCTCCAACATTGAATCCACGTCCCTTCGATGAAGATCAGCATAACTCTTTTGTCAATCTTGTGAGGTTTGTATACGTTTCCAGATCATTTGAATCTTTTCCGTAGTCATGTGTACCATTTCTGGTCCCAACAACGTTGCTTCATCCACCTCGTCCCAGCATACTGGAGAGCAACCCTTTCGTCTATACAACGCCTCAAATGAAGCCATGCCTATACTTGCTTGATAACTGTTGTTGTAGGAGAATTCCACCAATGGCAAGTACTTGTCCCGACTTCCTTTGAAGTCTAGGACATAGAGTCTTAATAGATCTTCAAGAGTTTGAATAGTCTTTTCTAATTGCCCGTCCGTTTGAGGATGATATGCAGAACTGAATCGTAAATTAGTGCCCATAGCTTTCTACAAACTGACCCAAAATAGTGAAGTGAATCTTGGGTCTCGATCAAAAACTATGGATACTGGAATACCATGAAATCTCATAATCTCATTTATGTACATACGAGCAAGACATTCAAGTGAATAAGTTTTCCGTATAGGTAAGAAATGAGCAGACTTGGTTAATCTATCGACAATGACCCAAATTACATCTATGCCTAGAGAAACCTTGGGAAGACCGGTAAAGAAATCCATGGTGATGTGTTCCCACTTCCATTCTGGAATTTCAAGTGGTTGCAATGGACCTTTTGGTACTTGATGTTCTGCCTTGACACGTTGATAAGTTAAACACCTTGAGATAAACTCTGCAATCTCTCTCTTCATATTGCTCCACCAAAATGTATGTCAAAGATCACGATACATTTTAGTACTTCCAGGATGGATTAAAAACGGGGTGTTATGTGCCTCCATCATGATTTTTTACTTCAAATCAGAGTCGTTAAGAACACAAAGTCTGGAGTTGACTCGAAGTATTCCTTCTTCGTCGATTCTTACTTCTGGAATAGTACCTTCTTGTACTTTCTTCTCATACTCAATAGCTTCGGGTCTGTAGCTTGAGCAACTTTAACTTTATCGATTAAAGTCAGTTCTACTCATATATTTAATATCACCATGTGGGTACTTGGAGCCTTTAACTCTATATCCATCCTTTGTAAGTCATACAAAATAGGCCTTTGTGTTGACAATATCGCACTCGTACCCGCATATGATCTTCTACTCAATGTGTCAGCTACTACATTCGTTTTTCCTGGATGGTATTGAATGGTATGGTCGTAATCTTTCAACAGCTCGAGCCAACGTCGTTGCCTCATGTTGAGTTCCTTTTGGGTGAAGAAATATTGGAGGCTTTTATGATCTGTATAGATCTCGACTTTCTCCTCATACAGGTAGTGCCTCCAAATCTTTAGCGCAAAAACAACTGCTGCCAACTCTAGATCATGAGTAGGATAATTCATCTCATATTCTTTGAGTTGTCTTGAGGCATAGGCTATGACTTTCCCATGTTGCATGAGAACACATCCTAAACCTCTGCCTGAAGCATCGCTGTAGATGAAAAATCCCTCCGAACCTGATGGTATTGTCAAAACAGGTGCTAAAATGAGTCTCCTCATGAGTTCTTGGAAGCTCTTCTCACATTACTCGCTCCATCTGATTTTTGTATCTTTTCGAGTCAACTGAGTTAATAGAGTAGCGATTCGAGAAAATCCTTCCACGAATCTCTAATAATATTCAGCTAAGCCCAGAAAGCTACGTACTTCGGTTACTGACTTAGGTTGCTCTCAACTTTGTATTACTTCAATCTTTGTCAGGTCCACTGATATTCCATACTTTGATATCACGTGCCCAAGGAATGCTACTTCCTCAAGCCAGAACTAGCATTTATTCAACTTGGCGTATAACTTATTTTCACGAAGCTTTTGGAGTATCAAATTCAAGTGTTGCTCATGATTTTTATGGCTTTTGGAGTAGATGAGGATGTCATCAATAAAAACAACCACAAAATGATCCAAATATTCCTTGAATACTCGATTTATCATATCTATAAAAGCTGCAGGAGTATTAGTCAATCCAAAAGACATGACTAGGAATTCGTAATGCCCGTACCGAGTTCTGAAAGCAGTCTTTGGAATGTCATCAGTTTTAATCTTTAACTGATGATGTCCGGAATGAAGATCGATCTTTGAGAAGAATTTAGCACATTGCAACTGGTCAAAAAGGTCATCAATGCGAGGTAACGGGTACCTATATTTGATGGTGACATGGTTCAACTCCCGATAGTCAATACAAAGTCGCGTACTCCCATCTTTCTTATTTACGAATAACACAAAAGCACCCCAAGGAGATGTACTAGGACGAATGAAACCAATAATTAACAACTCCTGTAGTTGGGTTTTTAACTCCTGAAGTTCAATAGGATACATTCAATATGGGGTTTTAAAAATGGGTTTTGTACCGGGTTCAAGGTCAATACAAAATTCGATATCGGCCAGGAAGTTCTTCAGGAAATACGTCAAGAAATTCATTAACAACAGAAATATTATTCAAATCTGACATATTTTTGTTTAAATCCATAACATGGGATAAAAAAGCTTGACATCCGTTTTTCAATAAACTAATGGCTTTATGGCTTGATATGACAGTGATTGACTTTAGTGGTTTGGCTGCATTCGATGTCTTTCCGTCATTGTTAAATTTTCTCTTCTTGAAATTTCCACTTGAATCATTTCTTCTATTATCTTGGCCATGATTACCACCGAAGTGGTTACCATTTCTGACACGTTGGCTATCACTGCTTCGATAATTGTTGCCACTGGTATGACAATTCTTGTGCTGCCGGTTGCTGTCTTTTGGTTGAGTTGACTCATAATCTCGCTCCAATAACTGAGCCCTATTCACTACATCTGAATACAAGTAAAGTTTTTGAGAGATAAGATGTTGACAAATTTTGAGTTTCAAACCTCTTAGAAACATTCGCGTCATTCGCTCCTCGTTATCTACCAAATGAGATGCAAACCGGGATAACTCCGCAAACTTTGCCTTGTATTGCGATACAGTCATATTGTTCTACTCCAGTTTGATGAATTCCACCTTCTTCATGTGACGAATACTTTCTGGAAAGTACTTGTCGTTAAATAATTCTTGAACCTCTCCCAAGACATCTTAAGTGTGGACAGATGAGTATGTTTTATGGATTCCCACCAATAATTTGCCTCTCTGCGCAACATAAAGGTGGAAAATGGAACCTTTTGCTCTTCAGTGCATCCCAAGACATCAAATATCTTGGTTATCTGCTTAATCCATGTCTCTGCCTTAAGTGGCTCAGGCTTTCCCAAAAACTCCATTGATCCCAACTCTTTGAATTGTTTGGTAGTGACAAGCCGTGAGTTACCATTGTTTCCACCTGTATTTTGAACATGAGTTTCTCTCGTTTGGTGTTACATGAATTACAGAAAGCTCCTAAACATCCCATCATTCATCATTTGGTCGGTGTTGTTGCTTACAGGAGGATTATTGTCCTCTTGATGCACATTATCCTGGTTGTTGATTGTCGGTGTCTCAATGGTCGCATGTGCTCCATTGCTCATCTCAAAATTTTCCGATGCCATTCTCAAATACTGCCACAAAACAAGGGTTAAATGTAAGAACCCAAATTTTCAGAAAATATTAAAATAGGAATTTAGTAAATAAAATTCTTAAAGCGTGAGATGGGTTCATATATATATATATATATATATATATATATATATATATATATATGCGTTGAGAGGTATGTGGTATGGTGTTACATATCACCAATTTCTTGAGTATATGTACGAGTAAGTATCAAGTCTAAGGCAGTGCAACTGTACCCTTTAATGGTGGATGTATAGGAGCTGGGCTAAACAATTCCTTCAAAGAGCGGAGGTATATACGAATTATTAACCGATCTAACTCACTGTGAAAATAGTGTAGACGAGACGGAAACCAATTTGTTAGTTGTTTGTGGGAAACCACTCAGTTTACTATATTAAATATTATTAAAGACTCGACGCGTGCTAGGTTTAGACTTGTATACGTGTACGTTGTTAACGATAGAAGGAAATCGATATACCTTTAAATTGGTTAGAGAATTATTATTAAGTAATTTGATACACGGCGAGAAGTGAAGACTAAAGGAATGTATATATGTGTTATTTTGAATTTTATGTTATTGGTGGAAAGAAATACTATAAATGAGATTTTATAGTTAAGAAAAGTAAAGATTTAAAACTCAAAGTTTGATATTTAAATTATTAAAGAAAATAGTAATCCATGATGTGGAATCAAAGAAGAGGTTGATTTTAGATGAGTTACCATTTATGAGGTATATGTGAAGTATTTAGGAGCGTAGATTCTATTTCTGCTAAAACAAAAACTTGTTGTGTCTAAACTTGGTATGGCGTAGTTGCGCCATTTCTAAGCCTATGACCAGCGCAGCTGCGCTGGTCTATAGGATGTTCTGAGAAAGTTTATGGAATTTAAAATTCAAGAAATGAATACTAAGGACTCATAGGGATACTAAAATCTTAAATGATGATTAAGTTGTCCATGAATGGATTAATTAGCAAAACAGGATTTGAATAAGAGTTAATTAATTAACCCAAAATAAATATTGGTTAATTAAGTGATATTATGGAAGAATTATTATATTAATTAGTGTAGTATATACTAATTATTGTAAAGAAATAGCTGTTTGGATAAAGATATTATGAGTATAAGTTCATAGTATATAATCATTTGAGGTAATTAAATATTAAGGTAAAGTGTGACACCTAAGCTTTACATTAAATGGATATTGAATAAAGTGGAATTGGAGAAAAGCCAAACGTGGCCTAGACCCCTGAAATTTTACTGTTGAGATAATCAACTTGAGTTTTATAACTCCGATAAATGAGATAAATGAGCCTCGTGTGGCCTGAGTACTAAAGTTAATCCAGACTAAAGGTTTAACTGGAATTATTAAAAGAGAATTAATGGTAAGGGAATAAATGATTGATATTAATCATTGTAATATTTAAGTGTGATAGGAGATAATGGGTTAAGAGTACCCAATTAATTTATAGTTAGCCCAATTAAAATATTATTTAGACTAGCCCAATGTACATGGGATATAAGATTATATATTGGTGTATATTTAAAATATAAGTTTACTTACTATATGTGGGTAGGTACATATATATGTGTATATATGTGCCCATAGCTTAATTTAGTGTAGTAATGTTAAATCATTATAATTGATTTAATAAGCTCAAAAAGAAATTAACTTTAGTAGAATGAGTACCATTTTACTAATAAGTAAGGAAGAAATAGAACTTATCCCAAATTCATTGTCCCAAATAATTATCAGTCGTGTAATAGGCCAATGGCCTACTCCTCTGTTGCTTAAGCTTGGAAAAGGCTAGATAGCTGCTAATGATGGAGGAAGGTGGAGTTGGTAACCAACTTTTCTCAATCCACTGGACTCTTCTTCTTCCTCTTGGTTTGAATTGTTGGAAAAAGTTATTGTTTGGATATTGGTTCCTCTATAAATAGAGTCACCTTCTTCTCCTTTCCCGTTTGATAAATTGTCTGAGAAGTGAGTTATTAAGAGTTAGGAGAATTGAGAGCAATGGGAGGATTGAGGAGCTATATTTAGCCAATTCCAAGCATTCAAGAGGTAATCTTGCTAACATATAAGTTCTTGAGTTCTAAGTTTTGTAATTTCTTAGTAATAACAAGAAATAGTTGCTTTTGAGTCACAAAATTGATGGCTAAGGATTGTTGTAATCCATGAGTTGTTGTTAGATAGTGATAATACAGTCAAATCCAAAAACAATAGAAGTTAAACGGACCAATTTGGTTTAGAAACGAATTCGTATTGAATGATTTCGCTAAATTTGTCAAAACATGAAAATTTAGTATGAACATGAGTTTTGAATTAATATTTGGGTTAGTTAATGTTTATTTTAATTGTTGATTATTTGTTATGTTGTAGTTTTATGATTTACAAACCCATAGAATTGAAAACGGACTAATTTGGATGTGTATAACTCATGTTATGAAAATTAGAAGGAGTATTGGTCTGATAAATTGCGAAGAACAAAACCTGAGAAGTTGTTCTACCTCACTAGGCACAGCTGCGCTACCCCCAAGGACATTTAGGGCGCAGCTGCGTCGGACATCAGTGTCGGGTAGGACTGCTTTGACCTGCTGTAGTAAATTAGGCATAACTTTTTCATACGAACTCCGATTGAGGTGATTCAAGATGATTCAAAAAGATAACAAGTAGAAATACAACTTTAGTTCTTTAAGTTTTTGATTTAAAGTCATTAATAGGGGTAAAAATGTCCATCTTTGTGACTGTTATGTATTCGAAGGCAATTAGAGGGTGTCGGATGTGCACATACACAATTGTAGTGCTCCCGACAATAAAATATGTTATTATAAGTTATAAAACATAAATATGCATGATAATAGACACAACATATAAGATTTCCTTACTCATAATGGAATGCTTTAGCATGATCTGGTATGTGTTTTGAAAAGAAACTTAGAGTTTTGAAAACGAATATTGACGAACCTTGAGTCTTTGAAGTTATGATATTTTAACACATACATATTGTTAAGTTATGAGTATACCTAACCATGAGAAGTGATTTAAAGTTGCTTTACTTATTATCAACTTACAATAGCTTAGTTGAAAATGATTTCTAAAGAAAACTTGAATCTTTGAAAACGAACTTAAAGTAACTTGTGTACTTGAAGTTCTAAACGTGATAACATATATAAACGGCTTAGTTAGATATGAAATGAGGTTAAAAGTTGCACCTAGTTGCTTTAACTTGGCCTGGAATTACTTTTAAAAATGAACTTGAACGCCTTATGCCTCTAGACATGACGAATATGTTCATCATCTAGCTAAGCATGAATTGGACCTTTCAAGTATGGTTTAAAATACATTTTCAAATAATGAACTATGTTATGTCTATGAAAATAAGATATATACATGTGAAGCATACTATTAGAGGCTTATTAGTACCAATATATGGTTTAAAAGCTTATAATATCGAATCTTGTCAAAGAAAGTTGTTAAGACTTATTGATTGAAATAAATCATTACGGAGCTAAGTAGTTTAAATATGAACTTGAAAATAGATCATAACCTACTTGAGTTATATTTAAAATACATATCAGAATACACGTTATGCTAGAAATTATTTTGGGCAATGAAAAGCCTAAATCTGGTTTGGCCAAGGGATCTACAAGAAATTGCTACCATCCTAAAGCCAAATTATAAGCGTGAATTCATACCAGTTTGTAGGCGTTGTTACTAAACTATTTTAGTAGTCATCTGAACCTTAAAGCATATGTGTATAAATATCTTAAGCTTCAATGCTTGACTTAAGTGATGATTTAAGTATATGAACAAGTAATGGTTATATAAAATTCAAATTTGTTAAAATTTATTAAGGTTTGCAAAAATGTATGAACGACGTAGATCACGTATCTATAAACTTTAAATATATGTCGAACACATAGCGAGTCAAGTGTGTGATAAAGATTTATGAATTTTGATATAAAGCATGTGTAGCTAAGATGTACTATATACATAGCTATTCTAAGAGTTTACTAAGAAAGCAAATGGAAGGTCTTAAAACCAAGATAGAGAACAATGTAACATTATTATTACATTAAGAACTTATGAATGTACGACTGATGGATATGAATCCATGATTATATAACTGTGTAGGAATACACGCAGTGCAGATAAGCTTTAAACAATTAAGTCGTAGTTGATAAACTACGAATCGGGCAAGTTTTTCAGTTTCTATTTGATATATGAATTCGGTAACTGTTAGTTGAGCTATATTATGCTATGAGAATGTTGATGTATATATGAAATGCATATGAGATATGTATGAAATTTAAAAGTTGATCTTTGATAATATGCTTATAAAGTAAACCTATATGCCTGTTATATGAGAAGTAACATGCGTAGTAAATATATATTAATGGATTATGAATGCATGAGCTGAGTATGTTATTATATGCTATGTGCTGCATGAAAACTGTTAGAATTGTTGGGCTGTCTAGCTCACCCTTGCAAATAACCACTTTTGCAGGTTAAGGACTCACGGTAAAGATTATGTGCTACTTGATTGATAGAGTTCAATAGTATCAAAGGAGATTTATTTATTTATTTAATATATGCTCTTGAACCATGTTTAGGTTCTAGGAGATGTATATGATAGTTATTTACGATGTGTAATACATGTTAAGTTATAAAGTTGTACTATGTGATACATAGAGGAATTCAGATCGAGATGTAGAAAATTATACAGTAATTCGAATACAATGAATCATAACATAATTTGATTCAAGGATATGTAAATGATTTAAGTTAAGAAATCAATAAAAGATTTTTATCAAAGGAGATTAAAAAAGTTTAAATTATTTCGCATATTTTTATAACATCGAATATGATGTAAGACATGAATGGTAAATGACCAATATTTGAAACTTATAAAAGTTTGGGGTCATTATACAAATTCTGGAAATGGAAAGAATCTATATTCTAAATTGTAATAAGCAAAGTTATATTCATTAAGTTATGAATAAAAAAAATAGTTGAACGATAGTAGTATCGTGGCGGACTGGATCCGAGGTTTGAAGGGACCCAGATTTGGGGGCATCATATTAAATAAAGAAATTCGCATGCCACATATTAACCCTATATTTTGACAGATCAATAACAAATAACAAATAAGATTAGGTAGGACACACTAGCGAAGGATTTACTCGTCACTCCCTTCCTAGTTCTAACCCCAGATCTCCATCAGAGATCATATCCCTAAGTTCTGATACCAACTGTGACACCCCCCAAAATAGGTCCACACAAACCATTCTGAGTAGACAAATACATGGTATAGAAACCGAATACAAACTTCATTAATACAATTGTCGTGCAAAATACGGCAACACATGTGCTGTGAGTTTTAGTACAAATATTGTCTTGTAGACAATATCCAAACTCAAATAAAATCCTCATTACAATTATTGATACACTATTTTACAAAATAGTGAGGACTGCTATAATAACTGTCTTGAACCATTACTCCACACCCCGACTAGTCCAAGCTATATTCTTACCTCCTGAGAAGAACAATGGAACAAAAAAGAAAAGGGTGAGCTCAACTAGCCCAGTAAAGAATATTATGACTAAGATAATGTAGAACAAATTATCCTTAGTCCTCAACAAGGAAAAATTGATAGAATACAATAGACAACAAGTTTTAGATCAACAATTGCAGTGGAAACAGCAATCCATTAGAAGAGTCAAGTAGAGCATGATATCTACTATCTTCTATGATTTAAAAGATTATCTTCAATATTTTATCCCTGTAACATCATTCAATAAATATTTCAAATCAACGAATTATCCATGCACTACAGGCTAAGGATATTCATTTGTATCACCAGTGGTCATGATCATATCAAACACATGTTCATCTATGCACTACGGGCCAAAGAGGACTTTTACTACAAACCTTATCTGTAACATTAAAGGTTATGATTATACCAATACACAATTCCTGGTCATAATCATACCAATCAACAGTCCATCTTTCCACTACGGGCCAAAGATGAATTCCAGTACAATACAAGCATGACGATAATAATAATGATATAAAGATTCAATCAAGTGAGATAAAGGATAAATATTAGGAAATTCTAATTTAATTTATCCAGAGTTCAAATATGTTCAAATTGTCAACATGATAACTGCTTTTGTAATAATTCGAAAATTAAAATTGTAATATTAAATATTTATTGAATTATATAAATATTTATTTGATGTGTTTATTATTGAAATTGATTAAATAAAATTTTTATTATTGATGTGGTTATTATTATTAAATATTTATGAATTAAATTTATTAGATAATATTCTAAATTAAATTAATTTATAATTTAGAGAGTTGTAATATAACATGAGATGTTATATTGTTGTTTTAATTTAATAATTTAAAGTGGTATGATAAATTATTAAGTAAAGTTATAATGATATTATAATTATGTGATATTTGTTTAAGTGAAATATGTATTTAAAATATAGTATGTTTAATTAATTTATTGGACTAATGTTGGATATGGAAATCTTTATTAAAATAAATTAAAGGAGTTTAATTTAGTTTTGACCAAACAAGGCTTGAAAATATTAAGTCTTTATTTTAAAGACTTTTTGCCAAACAAAGCCTTATGGCTTTTGGATTTTTAAATTTTAAATTTTAATTATAATAATTATATAAATTAAATAATAAATATAATATATTTATAACCTAAGCGTTATATCTATAACTGATATTCTAATAACTAGACGTATTAAGGTTGTCAATTTTTTTATCTGTATGCTTAAGTGTGTATTAGTTTTGTGTGAATTGTCTTTTAGCCTAAGAGGAGGAGAAGTTCAGAGAAGAGAGTATTGAGAGAGAACCTAAGGATTTACAAACATTTTCGGTGTTTAACAAAGAGGATTACAAGCTAAGTGAAGGTAATTTTACATAACCATTAGAATTATATATATATATATATATATACATATATAAGTTTACGAAAAAAATTTATACTCTGTGAATTTCATTTGTTTTTCGAATTGTTATTATATAACCTGTTTATGGTGATTGCATATAATTATGATGTTAGAGTATGTAGTTAGGCAAGCATTCGTATGCTGATTACAGTTAAAAGAAGAAAATTTTGACAGTATATGTGTGTTCTTATACATGGCTTATGACAGTAATAAATTTGATGGTTAAAGTGTATACGAATTGTAAAAATTGAACTGTGAATTATTAATTGGGTATGAACAAAAGAGAACTTAGTTCAAAAGAATCAAATTGGTGTATCATTATGATTACAGTGTTCACTGCGTCAAGAAGTATCAAAAATGGAGTTTTTGGTATGCTATTCCAGTATTTAATTTTTCTAGAATTATGGTGTAAGTTGTGTTAATTTAGTATTTGTATGCTTGGTGAAGTTTATGTGTAATTTGCATAAGTTATACATGTTAATTGGTGTTAGAAATTAAGACATATCTTTGTTCTATGTTTTATTTTGGGGTGTTCTGTAATTCGGAGCCCAAGCGCCAAATTTCAATACCCCAAATACCAAATTCTCAAGACCAAGTGCAAAAAATAGGTCGAAGTTCATACCAAATACACTATCTCACGCCCAAATACCGAAAAGTGGTCTGGGTCGGATAGTTTTGACCTCCTGTAGTAAAATGGCCATAACATTTTCATACGAACTCCAATTGAGGTGATTCAAGATGATTCGGAAAGAGGACGAATTGGCCTATAACTTTTATTATTTAAGGTTTTCAATTTGAAATCGTTATGAAGGGTCAAAATGGCCATCTTTAGGACTGTTGTGTATTTAGAGCCAATAGGATGGCATCGGGATGCGCGAATGCAAGTGCAATCCTTTGTGTATTAGTATAACTTAATGATAATATGTTGGACATGTAATAAGATGTTGTATAAAGTTTTTAATGTGTATGTGGAGCAATGACATGATCACTTAAGTAGTTGTAATAAAGCTAAAAAGTAATGTTCATGAAAAGATGCGATGTTATTTAAACTTAAACTTAGTTAGTAGCTATACTAAAAGTAAGAAAGCAACTCATGAATGTAGTGTTAGTATAACTAATGTGTATTGTCAATACATATGGTATGTGTAGGACTTGGGGTGAACATGAGTAGTGATTGTTTAACCTACGCATGAGGCAAGTTCCCTAACCTTTGCTACTTTATTATTCAGCAAGGTTACTTTTCACTGTTATGTTATACTTATGCAAATTCTCTATTTCTAATCTCTTGTTTAAAGATTTATTGTCATGCAAGTTCTTTAACCCTCATTTATTGTTAAGCAAGTTAGTTAATCTTTGTTTCTTTATTCCAATCGAGATTACCTTGGTTATTCAAAGTCTGTACTCATTTATTATTGAGCAAGTTAGTTAATCTTTATCTTTTTATTCAAAGTCTGTATTATTATTATAAGAATTGTGTTTATTCAGCTACTAATAACTGTTGTTTGATCTTCGTTCTTCAATATCATTGAACTATCTTACGTTATTGTACCGAACTCTAAGTTGCTTAACGATTCATTACCAATTCAACTAATCCTTAGTTGATGAATGTTCTAAACTCTAAATTACCCTTGAAGTCTACCCAAACCAAACTTCCTTTGGTTTGTTTATGTACTCACACAACTTTGAAAGCATGTTGTCAATGATAACATTTATTCAACTTAGAAATTGTTAATACTCTAGCCCTTATTGATTCATCGAAATACCTTGTTCATGAAGATATTATAATCAAACCCTTGAATAGTTATTGGTTCCTATTTGATTCAACCAGTACTTGGTTGATGAGCATTCTAAAAATCTAGACTTCCTTTGAAGTTAATTCCCAACCAAACTTCCTTTGGTTCAGAACCTTATAATTCAAGCTGAGATGAACAACCCTATATCAGGGGATTATTTTAGAGCTACGCAATAGCGTTAAAATGTTTGCGCAATACATAGTAACAAAGGGTTGATCACCTGGAGTACGGGATGATGGTCCATATAGTCGTTTAGACTGTTAAAGGTTACAGTAGAAACACCTGTCAACCTAGGACATAGATGATGATTATAGTCTTTTAGATTGTTAAAGGTTAAAGTAGAAATACTTGTAAACCTATAATAGAGTTCGTGGTCTTGTGTCCCTCAGTATATTCTTTGATGTTGTTATCTATTGTTAACTTAAACGTTCATTATTCCTTTGAACTCATAGTTGTTGAATTAAAGTTTCTTGTTCCGGTAAGAATACTTTACCATTGAAAGCTCAATTAATTGTCATTCATAAAACGTTATTGTATATTATCCTTCTTGTGAGCAATTGTTTGCTCACTCTTGCACAAAACAATGCAGATGAAGTTACGAAGTTTGAAAAGCTTTCTACAAGCAAGGGCAAGGACAAAGTGCTTGATTAGACGACAACTTTTAATTTATATTTTATTTATGAAGCTTATGTAATGGATTTAATTATATTTATATTTTAATTTTCCGCGGATGATTGTAATAAAGGTTAGATGACCTAGGATTTATTTTAGATTATGTAACCCTTTAATGGGAGACTGATTGTTTAAGCTTTTGAGTTTAATTATATCCTTTATTTATGAGTAGTTAGTTATGATTTAATTGGACAGTGAACACCAAATCTGTGGGGATGAAGTGTCCGGATTTGGGGGTGTCACAACTTTGTGGAGTAAAATTCAAGAATAATATTCATATATAAAAAATAATTTGGACAGAAAAGAAATTAATTTTTATCGTGAATAGTACCCCGAGTGAATAGTACTTCATGAATAGTACCCCGTGAATAGTATCCCGGCATGAAAAGATTAAAACTTAACAAGAATGTTTAGAAAAATATTTATGTCAAACGATACTAGATGAAGTGCAAATTTCAAGGATATTCTACTAATTTCAGGAATTATGGAAGCAATACTTGCCATAGTAAGTTCAAATTTAGGAATACGAAATAAAATAATATTCCTTTCATAATATGGAGTATGAAAGAAAATAATATTTCTTACGAGTATTGCAAAAAAATAACATCCTTTACCTTAGTATAAACTGGATTTGATTGGAATGTTGGATATTATTATAAGAAAATCTTGCACAAAAAACTACACTTAAAGTATTCTTATACTCAAGAAAAATACTCACAATACTATAGAATAAAAATTTCTGATATTGAAGGTGTGTTTTAGGAAGGAGGGGTTAACCCCTATTTATAGCGCAACGAAAGGAGAAAAGTTAAAAACCACTGCCTAACTTTTTTTTCTTTCCTCCTCCGCCTAACATGCCTAACATCCTATTTCTTTCTCTTCTCCTTACCTAACCATCACTTTCTCTGTCTAACCATCCAATTCCAAGATTGAGGGTCCACTTTTGAGAAAACTAAATTTACAGGCAAAATTAACAAGCCACCAAAAAGAAAAGAATGCGCAGAGCTGCACGGAAGGAAAAATAAAATGATAACCTTCACTCCATTTTTATTTACATGATAAAAATTATATATTATTATAATAATATTACCATTTAAATTATAAAAAAATCATAATATTATAATAATATATTTGAATAAATATTTTATCAGAAAAGATAATTGCCAAACTTTCAACAAATAATTCATAAAAAATCCTTCATTTATATCAAAATTGAACCAATATCTACCACATAATAATTATTCATAATTAATATTATAAGCTCACAATATTAACAACCAGATCATTCCCGAGAAAGATGAGGCTTTCTGATAAGAATTTATCCTTATTGACGCGCAATTAGATAACCTAACCCCTTATCTTGACAGAATTTTCTAGACATTGCCAATAATGCTAACTAATAATATGAATAATTATGTCGTGTCAATTATTGATTTAATAATATAAAATATTATACAGATGATACTGTGACAATAATTAAATCAATAATATGAGATATTATGCAACAATTACTGTGATAATTATTGAATGAAACTAAGTGACTTATTACGTAAGAATCAATAATCTAAAAATACTGTGCAATTGTGAGACCCCAAATTTTATGAATAAAAATTTAAATTTCTCGAAATTTTTTTTTGAATATTATGGAGTAAATTTGATATAATGTTATAGTTGTGGGTAATATTTAGAAATTTTGAAAAGTATGCAAGTTGTTATATAATATTCGATTGGTCGGGAAATATTCGTTTTAACAAGAAATATTCGTACGACGGCACAATCATTGGTGGACCCCAGAGTGAAATTATTGTCGGATTGAGAAAACGACAAAAAATATTTTATGAAAATAACGGCGGAAGTTTTACCGTTAAAACTGTTGAACTACTCGGTAGTAGTAAAAGTACATGTCTGGCGTGGTTGCATATCGCCATTACCTGGTATTGATTATTGATGCTTACGTGAGAAGTCACTCAGTTTTGTTCAATTATTGCTATATTAATTGTTGCATAGTATCTCACGTTATTTGATTCAATTATTGTCGATATTTTATATATTATTAAATTGATAATTGAGATGACAGAGTTATTAATATTATTATTTGCAATATTAACGATGTCTAGAAGTTCTGCCAAGGAGAAGTTTGGTCACCTAATTGCGCGCCAATAGAGAGAAATCCTTATTAGAAAGCCCCCTCTTTCCTGGGAACGACTTGGTCGATTAATATTGTGAATTATAATAATAATGATAAATATTGTTAAAAGTATTGAGGAAAAATTTTTATGAAGTATTTGTTGTATTTATGGACCCCCCCCCCCCCCATTTACCCATTTTCAAAATAATTGGTAGAAATTATTTAAAAATGGGGGCCACATGTGGGGCCCATATGTGTTGAAAAACTGATTTTAAAAATAGGGGTGGGAGGGAGTTACGTAAAGGGAAGGGAATTTATATATATAGGTATATGATGTGTGTGTGTATATATATATATATATATATGAATGTGATATGGGTGAGAGTAATGTGTGCGAGAGTGACATGTTGGTGGAATTTAGTGTGTGAGTGTGTGTGTGTGGTAGGAAGAAAGGGGGGTGGGGAAAGATGCCTTGGAGATAAGGGAATGTGGGTGTGGGTGTTTGATGTAGAAATTGATGGGTGGATTATTGTGGGAGTTGTTTTATTTTGTTACAAAATAACATGTGTTATAAATATATGTATATATATTATATTTTTGTTTGTTGTGGATTATTGCATTGAAATTCAATCACCCGTAGTGTGTATAGAGCATCCGTGAATTATTTCTGTTGAGCCCGTGATTTCTTTTTCAAATAGTATCCCTTCCATTCTCCTATAAATAGAATGCTTAGTTAGAATTGAAATCACACCAGAAATTTAGAGAATTCTCTTCTATAATCTTCAGCGTATTTCTTTAGAGTTTTAAGAAGCTTTAAGCATAGTACAAGTTTTCTTCAAGAATATCCTCGCCCTACCACTCGTAATACTCTTCTTTTACGGTAAGGGATATTATTTGTTGTACTCGTAAGGGGTATTATTTCTTTCGTATTCATGAAGAGAACTTCTGTTATTCCATTCTTTATTATTCTGTTGGAATAATCTGTATACGTGAACTACCCTATACTTGGTGAAATTCTTTTGTTATTCCATTCTTTATTATTATGTTGGAATAACTTGTCTATGCGAAGTACCGCATACATGGTAAAATTCTTCTATTATTCCATTCTTTATTATTATGTTAGAATAATCTGTCTATGCGAAGTACAACATACATGGTGAAATTCTTTTGTTATTCCATTCTTTATTATTCTGTTGGAACATCATGTCTGTGCGGATTACGCATGACCTGGTTCCGTTATTTATTATTCTGTTGGAACATCTTGTTTGTGCGTTTACGCATGACCTGGTTCCGTTATTTATTATTCTATTGGAACATCCTGTCGATGCGAATTACGTATGACCTGGTTCCGTTATTTATTATTCTGTTAGAATAACCTATCTGTGTGGTCTATCGCATGCCTGGAGATTTCTTTTGTTATTCCATTCTTTATTATACTCAGTTGGTTAAAGTTTTGACTACTATACTCCATGAAATTAGTGGAATATCCTTGATATTTGCGCTTCATCCAGTATCTTTTCATGAAAATATTCTTCTAAGCATTCTTGAATTTTACTCTACAAAGAAGTATCATGTTGACAATTTGGACGTTATTAGTTCCTGGATAAATTACTTCTTAAACTTGTTTTATTGAATTCTTATATCATTGTCATCATCCTCATGTTTATATTATGTTGAAAGTCATCTGTGGCCTGTAGTGCATAGATGGACTTGGTATGATTATGACCAGGGATTAATCGGTATAATCATGATCGTAATGTTACAAATGATGTGGTAAAAGTCCTCATTGGCCTGTAGTGCATAGATGGACAGTTGTTGGCATGATCATGACCATTGATGAATACACGAATATCCTTGGCCCGTAGTGCACGGATAATTTGTGGATGTGATACTAATGAATATCCTTGGCCGTAGTGCAGCGATGATGTGGATTATTTATTAAGCTGAGTCTCAGCGATAAAAGTGATGAAAAACCTTTTTAAATCATAAAAGATAGTAGATTTTATTCTCTACTTGACTCTTTTAATGGATTGCTTGTTCAACCGCAGCTTAAACTTGATGTTTGTTATATTGTATCGCTTTACACCGTTGAAGGCTAACGATAATTTATTATGTATTATCTTAGTCATAATATTTCTTTTTACGGGCTAGTTGAGCTCACCCTTTTACTTTCATTGTTCTCTTGATGAAATGAGAACGTAGCGAGGACTAGTCGGGGAGGGAGTGACGGTCCGGATAATAGCATTAGTATTCCTCACTATTCTGTTAAATAGTGTGATAATAAATGTAATGAGGACTCAATTGAGTGTGGATATTGTCTAGATGACAATATTTGTATTAAAACTCACAGCATATGTTTTGTCGTATTTTACACGACAGTTGTATTATTAAGTTGTATTTGTATTCTGTACCATGTATTTGGCGACTCAAAATAGGTGATGTATACCTATTTTGGGGGCGTCACAGTTGGTATCAAAGCTTAGGGATATGATCTCTGGCTGAGATGTGAGACAAGAACTAGGAGGGGAGAGACGGGGAATTCCTTCGCTAGTATGACCTACCTAAGTTTATTTGGTATTTAATTGGTCAGTTAGAGTATAGGGATAATATGTGATATGTTAATTAACCCTTGTTTGTGGCAGTATTTGAAAATGGCATCCGAAAATGTTGATAACATCAATGGAGCACAAGAGACCGTTGAGTCTCCACAGATCAATAATCAGGATAATGTGCATCAGGAAGGCAACAATCCTCAGGCAAACAACAACACTGACCAGATGATGAACGATGGAATGTTCAGAGGCTTTATGCAATTCATGCAACATCAGGCAAGAGCGGTTCCTGTCCAAAATGCAGGTGGAAACACTGGCAACTCTCGGACGGTCACTGCTAAGCAATTCAAGGAACTGGGACCACCAGAGTTTTTTGGAGAGTCAAAACCACTTAAGGCAGAGACGTGGATTCTGAAGCCCCCAAAATAAGAATACATCACCCATCTAGAGTCGCCAAATACATGGTAAAAAATTCAAATACAACTTAATTATACAACAGTCGTGTAAAATACAATAAAACATATGCTGTGAGTTTTAATACAAATATTGTCATCTAGACAATATCCACACTCAATTGAGTCCTCATCACACTATTTAACAGAATAGTGAGGACTACTAATGCTATTATCTGGACTGTCAATCCATTCCCCAACTCGTCCCAAATATATTCTCATTTCTCGAAGAGAAGATGAAAGAAAGGGTGAGCTCAACTAGCCCAAGAAGAAATATTACGACTAAGATAATGCGTAATAAATTATCATTAGTCTTCAACAATGTTAAACTGATAAAATACAATAGACATCAAGTTTAACTGCAGCGGAACAAGCAATCCATTAAAAGAGTCAAGTAGAGAATAAAATCTACTATCTTTTATGATTTAAAAAGGTTTTTCATCATTTTTATCACGAGACTCACAATAAATAATCCACATCATCCCCGCACTACTACGCCAAGTATATTCATTAAGATCACGACCACAAATTATCCATGCACTACGGGCCAAGGATATTCGTATATTCATCGATGGTCACGATCATGCCATAAAATAATTCATCTTTGCACTTACTTAGCGAAGAGAATCCATAGCCATAATCATACCAAAAACCGCCCATCAATGCACTACGGCCAATGAGGACTTTTTCCACATCATTGGTAACATTACGGTCATGATTATACCGAATAATCCTCGGTCATAATCATACCAAGTCCATCTATGCACTACATGTGCCACGTAGATGACTTTCAACATAATATAAACATGAGGATGATGACAATGATATAAGAATTCAATAAAAACAAGTTCAAGAATTAATTTATCTAAGAACTAATAACGTCCAAATTGTCAACATGATACTTCTTTGTAGAGTAAAATTCAAGAATGCTCGTAAGAATATTTCCATGAAAAGATATCGACGAAGAGAAAATATCAAGGATATTCTACTAATTTCATGGAGTATAGAAGCCAAAACTTTAACCAACCGAGTATAATAGAATATATAAAAATGCGCAATGGATTTTCGCCGCCATGCGGTAATCCACGTAGATGCATCATTTCCACAATTTAATAAGGAATGAATACGAAGGATCATTCACCATACATGTGGTAATCTACACGCATGTGTTATTCCAATGTAATAATAAAGAATGGAATAACGAAGAATTCACCATGCATGCAATAGATCCGCCACAGACAAAGTTATTCTTAACGAGAATAATAAAGAATGGAACCAGTCACGCGTAATCCGCATGCATGTGGTATTCCAAATGTATAATAAAAATGAAATAACAACATAATTCACCATGCATGCGATAGACCGCATGATGAGTTATTCCAACGAAATAATAAATAATGGAACCAGTCATTTAACGCATTGCATGTGATATTCCAACAGAATAATAAATAACGGAACCAGTCGAGAAATTACACCGGCGGTGATGTTCCAATGAATAATAAATAACGGAACCAGTCATGCGTAAAACGCATGAGATAGGATGTTCCAAATGTATAATAAAGAATGGAATAACGTAAGAATTTAACCATGTATGCAGATTGCATGTATGCAGTTATTCCAACATAATAATAAAGAATGGAATAATGTAAGAATTTCACCATGTATGCAAGATTTTTGCATAGGCGACTTATTCTAACATAATAATAAAGAATGGAATAATGTAAGAATTTCACCATGTATGCGGTATTTCGCGATGGCAAGTTATTCCAACATAATAATAAAGAATGGAATAATAGAAGAATTTCACCAAGTATAGGGTAGTCCGCGTATACAGGTTGTTCCAACAGAATAATAAAGAATGGAATAACAGAAGTTCTCTTCATAAATACGAAAGAAATAATACCCCTTACCTTAGAAGAAACTGGATATAGGAGTAGTGAAGTAGCAGAATATTTTTCTTTTTTCTCTCTATAGTTTCTCTCTCTAGAGTTTCAGTGAATTCGTAAGAAATAATGAAGGAATGAGCTTCTATTTATAGAATAATGGATTAAATAGTAACTAATTCATGAATGGTCCAAATTGATTCACTTTTAAACGAATGGTCCAGATTGATTTAATAAAATATTCTAATAAAACAAAATCTTTTAAATAAAATATAATATATTCTATTTATAATCTAATAAAATGAATAACTTTATAAAAGTATTCTGCTTTTATAAAAAAGATTTTACTATGCAAATACTATATGCAGCACTATGCAAACACTATGCATAATAAAATATAATATATTCTAATTATTATCTAATAAAACAAATAACTTTATAAAAGTATTTTGTTTTATATAAAAAAGTTTTACTATGCAAAACACTACGTCGTAATAAAATATAATATATTCTAATTATTGCTTAATAAAACAAATAACTTTATAAAAGTATTTTGTTTTATATAAAAAACTTTTCATTTTATTACATTAATAATACTAATAAAACAAAACTTCATCATAATTATTATAATTCACACTATTAATCGACCGAATCGCTCCTGTGAAAGAGGGGCTTTCCATAAGGATTTCTCCCTATCGGTATGAATTTAGAGACCAAACATCTCATTAGGTAGAACTTACAGACATCATTAATATTGCAAATAATAATATTAATAACTCATTCATCTCAATTATTGATTTAATAATATATAAAATATCGACAATAATTAAATCAAATAATGTGAGATACTATGCAAAAACTCTCAAGCAATAATTGAACAAAACCGAGTGACTTCTCACGTAAGCATCAATAATCAATACTGTGTATTGCTACTTATCGCAACCACGCCAGACATCGCATTTACTTTACTACCGAAGTAGTTCAACAAGATAATCGGTAAAACTTCCGTCCGTTATTTTCATAAAAATATTTTTGTCGTTTTCTCGATCCGGCTAACAATTCCGGATAGTAGGGTCCACCAATGATTGTACCATCGCATTTGGATATTTCCTAACAAAAAAGAATATTCCCCACCAATCGAATATAATACAACAACTTGCATACTTTGCAAAATTTATAAATACTACCCACAACTATAACATTATATCAAATCCACACCATAATATTCAAAAAAAAATTGAGAAATTTAATTCTTTATTCATAAAATTTGGGATTTTACATGGATAAAGTAGATCTGCAAGATATTTGATGTCTTGGGATGCTCTAAGGAGCAAAAGGTTCCCTTTGCCACCTTCATGTTACGAGCAGAGGCAGATTACTAGTGGGAATCTATAAAGCGTACTCAACCTGCCGCACTGAAGATGTCTTGGGAGAAGTTCCAAGAGCTGTTCAACGACAAGTACTTTCCCGAAAGTATTCGTCACATGAAAGAGGTAGAGTTCATTAAGCTGGAGCAAAATAACATGGCCAGTGTCGCGATCAAGACGAAGCCAAGTTCACCGAGAGTTGTCTCGGTTTCGTCCCATTGGTTGATAATGAGGAGAGAATGACGCGGATATTTCTAAGAGGTTTGAAACCCGAGATACGTCAATATCTTATCTCTCATAAACTGTGTTTGTATTCAGATGTTGTTAATAGGGCTCAGTTATTGGAGCGCGATAATGAGTCAACCCAACCAAAAGAGAGCAGCCGGCAAAATGATAATACTAGTGATAGCAGTCATCGAAGCGGTGACAATAAGCGTGGAAGGAATCAGCATGCCAGAAATGGTAACCACTTCGGTGGTAATCATAGCCAAAAAATTAAGAATGGACATTTCAAGAAAAGGAGATTCAACAATGATGGAAAGACATCAGCACCAGCACCCGTTGTTAAGGAAGAAGAACGACCACCTATCATATGTTTCAAACGCGGAGGGGAGGGACACATCAGTCCAAACTGCGCGATGCTGTCCAAAGCATGTTATAATTATGGAAGAGAAGGTCACCTAGCCCGATTTTGTCATGCACCAAAGTCAAGTCCAGCTGGGACGGTGGCACCAAAGGCGGATACGGACAAAATAAAGTCAGTGGTTTCAGGAAGAGCATTTTTTGTGACTTCTCAAAAAGCGAGTGACCCGAATGAAGTTAGCACGGGTTAATTAATTATAAATTCTTGCGAAGTCTATACCTTATTAGATACCGGTTCTACCCATTCTTTTATCTCTCTTGCTTGTGCTCAACGTTTAAATTTGACTTTGGAGAAATTAGACTTTGACTTATTGGTTGAAACTTCGATAGTAGAAACCTTCGTTACCTCCACTGTTTATAAATCTTGTTGATTCAAATCGACACTTTCACGTTACTTGTCGATCTTATCTCTTTGAAAATACATGCCTTTGATGTGATTTTAGGAATCGACTGGTTAACTACTCATCAATCTTTTTGTAAGGTTGTTAGCTTTCATATTCCTAACCAACCTGTTATGCGAATTCAAGCAACCAAACCACTAAAGTTAATCATTGTCATATCAAGTCATAAGTAAAGAGCCTCGAGCCTTTCGCTGGTGACTTCCTTGTGTGGAATGCACCGAAGCCAGACTTTCTGTAGGGGAAGCCGTGAATAACGGTGGCAAGTGTATAGGTATCAATGTGGCATACTATCCAAGTCTTGGATGAGAGTCACAGTTTTGAATGATATTTCTATTGTTAATAAATTTCCTGACGTATTCTCTGAAGAGTTCTTAGCCTACCCCTAGAGCGTGAAATCAAATTTTGTATTGACCCCAGTACAAAACCCATTTCTAAAACTCTTAAATATTTCTTCAACCAAAACGAACGTTTAATGCGCCAAAGACGTTGGCTCGAGCTATTGAAGATTACGACCATACCATTCAATACCATCGTGGGAAAGCGAACGTGGTAGCTGACGTGTTGAGTAGAAGATTATATGCGTTTATGAGTGCGATGTTGTTAAACACAAAAACCCATTTTGTATAACTTACAAATGATGAATATAGAGTTAAAGACTCTAGGGACCCACGTGGTGATAACGAATATACGAGTAGAATCGGCTTTAATCGATAAAGTTAAAGTCGCTCAAGCTACATACTCAGAGCTGATGAATGTGAAGAAGAAGGTTCAAGAGGGCGTTATTCTAAAAGAAAGAATCAATGAAAAGAGGAAATCTCAACCCTCGATTTTATTGGCCCATTTGAAATCCTCGATTAAGTAGGAACTGTGGCATGTAGACTCGTTTTATCGCCAAATATGTTGCGTGTTCATAACGTTTATCACGTACCGATGTTACGTAAATATGTGGATGACCCGAACCACATTATTGATTTAGAACCGAACGAGATAGCGGAAGATTTAACGTATAAAGAAATATCTGTTAAAATCTTGGATAAGAAGGATCGTATTCAACACTCAAAGGTTATACCTCAAGAGTTAGAATCTGAAATGAAGTCAAGGTATCCTCATCTCTTCTAAGATACCAGTGTAATCGTATATAAATTTCGAGGGCGAAATTTCATAAGGAGGGGAGATTGTGAGACCCCAAATTTTATGAATAAAGATTTAAATTTCTCGAAATATTTTTTTGAATATTATGGAGTAAATTTGATATAATGTTATAGTTGTGGGTAATATTTAGAAATTTTGAAAAGTATGCAAGTTGTTATATAATATTCAATTGGTCGAGGAATATTCGTTTTAACAGGGAATATTCGTACAACGGCACAATCAATTGTGGACCCCACAACAGAATTATTGTCGGATTGAGAAAACGATAAAAAATATTTTATAAAAATAACGGCGGAAGTTTTACCGTTAAAACTGTTGAACTACTCGGTAGTAAAAGTACAGTAATACGCGTGGTTGCATATCAGCACACGGTATTGATTATTGATGCTTACGTGAGAAGTCACTCAGTTTTGTTCAATTATTGCTATATTAATTGTTGCATAGTATCTCACGTTATTTGATTCAATTATTGTCGATATTTTATATATTATTAAATTGATAATTGAGATGACAGAGTTATTAATATTATTATTTGCAATATTAACGATGTCTAGAAGTTTTGCCAAGGAGAAGTTTGGTCACCTAATTGCGCGCCAATAGAGAGAAATCCTTATTAGAAAGCCCCCTCTTTCCTGGGAACGACTTGGTCGATTAATATTGTGAATTATACTAATAATGATAAATGTTGTTAAAAGTATTGAGGGAAAATTTTTATGAAGTATTTGTTGTATTTATGGACCCCCATTTACCCATTTTTCAAAATAATCGATAGAAATTATTTAAAGGTGGGGCCCACATGTGGGGCCCATATGTGTTGAAAAATTGATTTTAGAAATGCGGGTGGGAGGGAGTTATGTAAAGGGAAGGGAATTTATATATATAGGTATATGATGTGTGTGTGTGTGTGTGTGTGTGTGTGTGTATATATATATATATATATGAATGTGATATGGGTGAGAGTGATGTGTGTGAGAGTGACGTGTTGGTGGAATTTAGTGTGTGAGTGTGTGTGTGTGGTAGAAAGAAAGGGGGATAGGGAAAGATGCCTTGGAGATAAGGGAATATGGGTGTGTGTGTTTGATGTAAAAATTGATGGGTGGATTATTGTGGGAGTTGTTGTTTTGTTTTGTTGCAAAATAACATGTGTTATAAATATATATATATATATATATATATATATATATATTTTTGTTTATTGTGGATTATTGCATTGAAATTCAATCACCCGTAGTGTTGTATAGAGCATTCGTGAATTGTTTCTGTTGCGTCCGTGATTTCTTTTTCAAATAGTATCCCCTCCATTCTCCTATAAATAGGATGCTTAGTTAGAATTGAAATCACATCAGAAGTTCAGAGAATTCTCTTCTATAATCTTGAGCGTATTTCTTTAGAGTTTTAAGAAGCTTTGAGCGTGAGTCTGAGTTTTCTTCAAGAATATCCTCACCCTACCAAATGGAATACTCTTCTTTTTTACGGTAGGGATATATTATTTATTGTACTCGTAAGTGGGGTATTATTTCTTTCGTATTCATGAAGAGAACTTCATTATTCCATTCTTTATTATTCTCGTTGAATAACTTTTGTATACGAGGACTACCCTATACTTGGTGAAATTCTTACATTATTCCATTTTTATTATTATGTTGAATAACTTGTCTATCTGAGTACCGCATACATGGTGAAATTCTTCATTATTCCATTCTTTATTATTATGTTGAATAACTCGCCTACATCTAAGTATCGCATACATGGTGAATTTTTTGTTATTCCATTATTTATTATTCTGTTGGAACATCCTGTCTGTGTGTTTATGCATGACCTGGTTCCGTTATTTATTATTCTGTTGGATCATCCTGTTTGTGGCGCTTACGCATGACCGATTCCGTTATTTATTATTCTATTGGAACATCCTGCTTGGTCAAGAATTACGCATGACTTTGTTCCGTTATTTATTATTCTGTTAGAATAACCTCGTCTGCATTTGGCCTATCGCGTGCTTGGTGATTTCTTTTGTTATTCCATTCTTTATTATACTTAGTTGGTTAAATTTTTCGACTTCTATACTCCATGAAATTAGTGGAATATCCTTGATATTTAAACCTTCATCCAAAGATCTTTTCATGGAAATATTCTTCCGAACATTCTTGAATTTTACTCTCTGAAAGAAGTATCATGTTGACAATTTGGACGTTATTAGTTCTGGATAAATTACTTCTTGAACTTGTTTTATTGAATTCTTATATCATTGTCATCATCCTCATGTTTATATTATGTTGAAAGTCATCCGTGGCCTATAGTGCATAGATGGACTTGGTATGATTATGACTGAGGGATTAATCCAGTATAATCATTAATAGTAATGTTACAAATGATGTGGTAAAAGTTCTCATTGGCTTGTAGTGCATTGATAGACAGATTGTTGGCATGATCGCGACCATTGATGAATACATGAATATCCTTGGCCCGTAGTGCACAGATAATTTGTGGTCGTGATACTAATGAATATCCTTGGTCGTAGTGCAGTGATGATGTGGATTATTTATTAAGCTGAGTCTCAGCGATAAAAGTGATGAAAAACCTTTTTAAATCATAAAAGATAGTAGATTTTATTCTCTACTTAACTCTTTTAATGGATTGCCCTTTCCGCTGCAGTTAAACTTGATGTTTGTTATATTGTATCAGTTTAACACTGTTGAAGGCTAACGATAATTTATTTTGTATTATCTTAGTCATAATATTTCTTACTGGGCTAGTTGAGCTCATCCTTTTACTTTCATTGTTCTCTTCAGAAAATGAGAACGTAGCAGGGACTAGCCGGGGAACGGAGTGACGGTCCAGATAATAGTATTAGTAGTCCTCACTATTCTGTTAAATAGTGTGATAATAAATGTAATGAGGACTCAATTGAGTGTGAATAATGTCTAGATGACAATATTTGTATTAAAACTCACAGCATATGTTTTGTCGTATTTTACACGACAACTGTATTATTAAGTTGTATTTATATTCTGTACCATGTATTTGGCGACTCAGAATAGGTGATGTATACCTATTTTGGGGGCGTCGCAGTAATACAGTGTGCTACTGTGCAACCACGCGTATTACTGTACTTTTTATCACCGGATATTTTAATGGTAAAAGTTTTGCCGTTATTTTTATAAAAATGTTATTTCTATCGCTTTCTATATCTGACAATTATTTTGTTATGTGGTCCATCAATGATTGCGCCATCGTACGGATATTCCCCGACAAAAAGAATATTTTTCGATCAAACGAATATTTTATAACCACTTACTTAATTTGCAAAAGTTTTACATTTCACTCATAACTAAAATATTATATCAAATTAACACCATATTATTCAAAATAATAATTAGAGAAATTAAATCTTTATTCATAAAAAGTTAGAATATTATAAAGTGGGACTTAGAATGATGGTGAGAGCGCCTTTAAGAAACTCAATGGTGGTCAAGATGAAAACGGATGGATCTTTTTTACTTAAAAATCTTGGAAAAAGTTTATCTTGGATTAGTTGCGGACAAAAATGCATAGTTGATTTGTTGGTTGCTTCTATTTTAAAATTAAATTAGATGTTTAATGTTAATTATATTGTTATATGTGGTGTTGTGCTAGCATTCTGTGTTGAATGGATGCTTCAGTGACCGGGAGTTTAAGGTTAAGTTACTTGATTATTGATTTTGTCATTTTCAACAAGAATTAGTTTTACATTTCAGAATTGAGTATGATATTGGGGCTAAATTAATTGGCAATAGCATACATGATATGCCTTTTGCTGATTAATAATGTTACTTCCTTAAATACATTTATTGTTATTTAAATTTAACTAGTACGATTGTTTTGAGGAGTGAACGGTTGTCTGATCTCATTTCACAGCTGTAATAGTTGACCAAGGATGTCAATGAGGCTGGGAGCTCACCTGGATATGATGGTGCTTTTTTTATAAAAGAAGAAAAAAGCAGAATTATTTTAAAAAAGTAATTTTCTTTTACAGTTAAAGACAAGGTGTAAAAGTCAGTTTACTAATAAATGTTCAATGAATGCATTTTTTAAAATTCTTTTCTCTAATATTGTCTGAAACAAATTATTAAATTCTTTATTAACAAACCCGTGTGTTGGGCCATAATCCTTTTCTTTATTGGGCCAAAATTATTGGGCTCCTCCCTTGGATCATGTTATGCTAAGTCATGGTTGGATCCGGTCACTTGAGTCATTTTTATTATTTGGACTTAGTCATTATATTGGCCCATTATACAAATTATCACTTAACCCAACTTTGACCAGTAATCATTATGCCAAATGACGTTTGACTATTGTGTCTGCCACTTTGCTGCATGGCATTAATGAGGATGGGACTCGGATGGCCGTGCTGCAAACGAAAGAGAGAGGGGTGAAGGTAGATCTGCTTACTTTCTACCGTGGCCGGAAGTGAGGAAAAGGTGTCAGAAGGTGGTGGGTGGCACGGTAAACCGGATAATGGATCTTCTGTAGATATTCTGTATGCCCACGCTTATCAGAGAATGCACCTAGATGGGCGAAAGATGGAGTTGGGACGAGAAGCTCCTTTATATGGTTTTAGTAATGACCCTAAAAGGTGGTGGAACTATTGAACTCGCCAATCATCTTGAACAGCCCCAACAGGTAGAAATTATTTGCAAATTTTATGTTGTAAATGTAGATTCTGCTTATAATGCTATTTTGAGAAGACCTGCTTTAATTGCTTTGCAAGCTGTGACCTCTATTCCTCATTTCAAAATCAAATTTCCTACGGCTCATGGGGTCGGCGAGGTGAAGGGGGATTTGGATCTGGCCAGAAGATGTTATAGAAATGCTGTGATCACTTCGGGAGTGGGAATATCGAAGCAGAAGCAGACTATGGCAATAGAGGTCGAACCTTTCACAGAGAGTAGTTCCGAACCATTAGTCATGCCAGCTGAAGAAACGGAGGAGATAGAGATCATCCCGGGCAAAGCAAACAAAACGGTGAAAATAGGTTCGAGTCTGCCAGAACCTCTCCGGACGAACCTCATGGAGCTCTTGCAAAGCTATGTTGATATTTTTGCCTGGGAGCCTCGGGGATATCTTTGGGAGTAAGCGGGGATATCGCGAAAGCATCAACTGGAGGTGAACCCGTCGAAGAAGCGGTCAAACCGAAAGGGGGAAGATTTTCGCACCTGAACGTCAGCGAATAATTGATGAAGAGATTGCAAAACTGTTGGCAGCAGACTTCATCTTGAGATTGACTACCGCGATGGATGGCGAATGTGGTGCTGGTACAGAAGCAAAATGGTAAATGGCGAGTCTGCATCGACTACACTGATTTAAATAAGGCTTGTCCAAAGGATTTCTACCCTCTACCCCACATTGACCAACTAATCGATGCTACTTCGGGGTATGCTTTATTAAGTTTCATGGATGCATTCTCTGGATATCATCAAATTTTCATGTCTGAAGAATATACTCTAAGAAGCGGCGTTCATTACGCATCGTTCGGTATATGCTTATAAGAAAATGACCTTCTACTCATCAATCTGGAGAGCCACATATCGAGGGATGATGAACCATGTTTTCGAGATATCACCAAGGCGGAAATGTGGAGGTGTACGTGAGATGACATGATTGTCAAAAGTATGTTAGTACATAAACATCCGGATGATTTAGAAGAATGCTTTCGACAATTCATTCGGCCTGATTTGAGATTGAATCCCACTAAGTGCACCTTCTGCCTAGGGTCCAGCAAATTTCAGGTTATCTTGTCGATCGAGAGAGAATCGAAGCCAATCTCGAAAAGATTCAAGCAATCCCGAACATGAAGACTCCTCGGTCATTTAAAGATGTTCAACGTCATTTGGAAGGATTGCGACTTTGAGGAGGTTTATGTCCAAGTCGGTGGAAAGATGTCTACCGTTCTTTGATACATTGAAAGGTAGAAGAATGCAAAGACATTTCAATGGACTTGAGTGTGAGGACGCCTTTCAGAGCAACAAGTCCTATTTATCTTCGGCGCCTTTGTTGGTGAAGCCCGTTCCTGCTGAACCTTTATATTTGTACTTAGCAGCTAGTTCATTGGCAGTAGGAGCAGTTTTGGTGCGTGAAGTTGGGGGTAAGCAGCACCCGGTTTATTATGTAAGCCATGTCCTTCGAGATGTTGAAACAAGGTACCCGAACATTGAAAAGTTTGCTTTTGCTTTAATAACTGCTAGTCGAAAGCTTAGGCAATACTTCTAGGGTAGATTGGTAATAGTGTATACAGATCAGCCTTTAAAGAAGATTATGGGCAAACCTGAGGTGTCGGGGAGATTAGCTGCATGGACTATGGAGTTGTCACAATTTTTCATTGAATATCATCCCCGAACCGCCATCAAAGGGCAAGCCTTGGCTGATTTTGTTGTTGAATGCTCATTTTCTGAAGCTGATGAAGTTGTGGTAGAAGTCAAGGATCGAGACGAGGCGATTCTGCAGCTCTTCAATGACGAGTTCTTGGACGTTGTATGCAGAGATGGGTCTTCTACCACGGACGTCGATGGAAGCGGTATTATTACGACGAGTCCGGAGGATTCAAGGTACAACAGCCATCGATTTTCGGTTCAAAGCGACAAACAACGAAGTTTGAGTATGAAGCGGTACTTGCGAGGTTACGGTTGGCAAAAAGTCTTGAAGTCTGAAGAATAATCATCTTTAGTGATTCTCGCTTAATCGTTAAGCAACTTTACGGGAATATGAAGCTCGAGGCCCAAAAATGATCAAATATCTAACAGAATTGAAGGAGCAACTTCAGTATTTCCAATCCTATGAGTTTCAAGGGATCGAGCGTAATAACAATTCAATTGCCGATGCATTCTCCAAATTAGCCACTATGGATGTTAACGTCTTTGATGGGTCGGTTTATTTACAAACTTTGCAACATCCTAGTGTCTATTATGAATCGGTAATGTGCATTGACCGAACCAACTGCTGGTTGACTCCATATATAGAGTATCTGGCAGATGGCGTCTTACCTTCGGATCGGATGCTCGCCAAGAAAATTAAGTATAAAAGTGCCAATTTTATTCTGATTGATGGAGATCTGTTCCGACGAGCCTTCTCATCTCCATTATTGAAATGCTTGACTCCATCTGAAGCTAAATATGCTCTTCGGGAAGTACATGAAGGTATCTGTGGCGACCATATGGCGGCTAAGTCATTAGCCTATAAAGTACTTCGCCAAGGGTACTACTGGCCTACTATCTTCAAAGAAGCAGCACATTACGTCGTCGAAAGTGCGAGAAATGTCACCAATAGTCCGATCCCACATCAGCCACCAGAAGAGTTATACTCGATCCTATCTCCTATACCCTTTGCTTTGTGCAGGGGGTTGATATCTTTGGGTCCACTACCAAAAGCTAAAGGTCAGGTCAGCTTCGTCATAGTTGCTATTGATTATATGACTAAGTGGGTGGAGGCAAAACCACTTCGGTCAATAACGGAACAGGAGTGCCTAAAGTTTATAAAGTGCATGGTGTTTAAGCCGGGATCCCTAAGGTGTTGATATCGGATAACGGACGCCAACCAGTGGGATCGAAATTTGAGGCATTCTTGAAAGAACTGGGGATTCAAAGACGAAAAGACTTGATGGCTCATCCACGATCGAATGGACAAGTTGAAGTAACTAACGAGCAATGCTTTGAAGCGGGATCAAGCGCAGATTGAATGAAGCGAGGCGAGATGGCGGAGGAGCTACTTAGCGTGTTGTGGGCTTATCGAACTACTCAGGGACTACTGACGAGAGTTCACCTTTTAGATCGCCTATAGTGCGATGCCTTAGTCCCAGTTGAAATTGGATCTCCAGGTCTTGAATTGACCATTCAGAAATATCTGATGAGGAAGAGCTTAAGGCCAATCTTGATTTACTTGAAGAAGTAAGAGAAATAGCCTTAATCAGGGTTGGCGACTTATCGTGAAAGAGTGGCTAAGCATTATAATAAGGGGTAAAATGTCGAAGGTTCGGTGGGAGATTTTGTCCTCGGAGAAGTGAAGCATCTACACCTCGAGAATATGGGAAAGGCGATGCCAAATCCAGGAAGGATAGTATGAAATAAGCTGAAGTCTTGCAAACCGGGACTTATCGATTGAAAGCATTAGATGGGTCGTTATTAAGAATACTTGGCACTTATTTGGCGAGGCTAAGAAAGTACTTTCAGTAGAAATGATGTCAGTACATTGGAAGTCTGTAAATATTTATGTCATCATCAATAAAAGTTCCCTTTTTTCTCGAACAACTTTTGTCTTCATTGCTGATCAGATCATCGAAGTTAGGAGGTTCGGGTGGACTCGCTGGCCATTCGATGGCAGCCTTTTCGGCAGGTGGTCCTTATGAGTTTGTCAGGCCCTTCGTGGTAAAGGAAACGTCATTGGTGTTAGGAGGTTCGGGTGGACTCGCTGGCCATTCGATGGCGACCTTTTTCGGCGGTGGCCCTTATGAGTTTTGTCGGGCCCTTCGTGGTAGGCAAACGTCATTGGTGTTAGGAGGTTCGGTGGACTCACCGGCCATTCGATGGCGACCTTTTCGGCGGTGGTCCTTATGAGTTTGTCGGGCCCTTCGTGGTAGGCAAACGCGTCATTGGTGTTAGGAGGTTCGAGTGGACTCGGGCCCATTCGATGGCGACCTTTTCGTCGGTGGTCCTTATGAGTTTGTCGGGCCCTTCGTGGTAAACGCGTCATTGGTGTTAGGAGGTTCGGGTGGACTTAACCGTTGCCATTCGATGGCGACCTTTTCGGCGGTGGTCACTTAGACCTTGTCGGGCCCTTTGTGGTAGGCAAGTGTCATCTTTAAACGCGTTATCGGGCCCTTCGTGGTAGGTAATTGTCGACACTTAGACCTTGTCAGGCCCTTTGTGGTAGGCAAGTGTCATCTTTAAGACGTTGTCAGGCCCTTCGTGGTAGGCAATTGTCGACACTTAGACCTTGTCAGGCCCTTCGTGGTAGACAAGTGTCATCTTTAAGACTTTGTCAGGCCCTTTGTGGTAGGCAAATGTCATCTTTTGGTTTTGTTAGGCCTTTAGGGGTAAACAAATTCCTGACGAAGCAGATATGTCTCACACTTCGGTAACTAATAAGTATCCCTTTACTTTATTACCTAAAATTTTTCTAAGTGTTGAGTTCAGGAAGCTTCATTCTTACACTTCATCTGTTATATGGCATGTTTAGTTGTTACCTAACAGTTCAGGTTCAGCCCATGAAGGGGTTGGTGCATTTTTTCACTTAAGGAAATATTGGAGTATTGGCAGATAATAAATATACCGAAGTCATAAGGAATGAAGCCATTTTCATTAAATATTTAATTTAATTACACTATTGACAATTTTTACAGATGTTGTAAATTAAAGACAGAAAAGACATAAACAGAAAACATCAGCTTCAGGCTCCATCTTCGTCTGAAGAATCGAGTAAGGATGGGTCCAGGTTGGCTGCAGACAGCTTCTCCTTGCCACGATTTCGGCAAAGCTCATAACTCTCGGAGTATATCTTCATTATTTCTCCATTGATCTCGTCCGAGTTCCGGTACTCTTCGCATATTTGTTTGCGAAGGTCGTCGGTTAATGGGGGCCCCGAGGTCCCAAGAGCCTTGAGTTCTCGGTTTCCTCTTGAGTTTGAGCCGCTTTATTCATGTGGCGAGTTTACTGCTTTGCCTCCGACTTATGGATAGTCTTGGTCAAGATCTTAGCGATCGACTTTTAGCTCCTCGATCTTTTCCATCCTTATCTCGCTCCTCCTCCGAACCAAGTCAATGTTCATTTTCACGATCTCCTCGTCTTTGTGCTTTGGTTGACTTGATTTCTTCCTTGAGGCCTTCACATCTCCTTTGGCTTGGGCTAACTCTTTTTGAAGACCTTCATTTGTATGAAGAAGGCACTCACATTGAGTTTTCTCCTTCGCCAAGGCAGACTTCAACATGGCATTCTCCTTCATCAAGATCTCTTCTTCTGCTTCAGCTTCGAGAGACCTTGGACGAAGACGTCCGAACACTGCATTGGCCTGTGTATTTCCAATATCATTTGATCAGTTTTCAGATATATAAATATGCAGATAAATTCAGAAATAAAAAAGATACTCGTTTACCTTCGCCAAGTAGCTCATGCCTTCGCTGAGAAGATCTCCATTCGAACTGTTCCCGAACCGATGATCGTCGGTTTCACGAACAAAGGTGTTGAACAGTTGGAATGGAAAATGAGCATTGAGTCGGGGCCACATTGTTGGAGAGGCCATAGCTTCCCGATCAATCTCGGTGGTTGGTTCTCTTGGCGGAGAAGGTGGAGGTTCTTCTTCGAAGGGTGAGAATTCTACGTGTATGGTTTAGGGAGAAGGAGATCGGGCGGTGTGCGTTCGAGGAGTTGGCGAGGAGCAGGAGATGAACCGGTGAATGTCGATGGTGTTGTTTTCTTTTTGGGAAGGAGTGCGGATTGACCCGGTTGGTTCATTGTCGGGGGGTTTACGTGGATGTGATCGGAGGAATGACAACCAAGAAGGTAGGGACTCGAAGCTTCTTGGCGATCGAGGGAGTTATTTTGGTTCTTATTTTCTTTACACGAAGGACCTTGGCCCGATCGTGCAAAGGAATATCGAGAAGGCTTCTCCTCACCGGGATAGGTTCAGAGGTTGGAGGATTGAGATTAGTTGAGGAGGTTGTTTGGGGGGTTGCTTCGGGGAGTGTTTCAGGATCACTGTCAAGGTTTGTTTCTGGTTGGGTGGTTTTGGTTCGTTTGGCGGATCTCTTTCTTCGGCGAGGTCGAAGGTTTTCTTCGGGAATAATGGGTTCGTCAGTTTGAGGTTCGTCAGTTTGAAGGGAAGAAGTTGGAGGGTCGGCAGTAGGAGGGTTAACCTGGGAAGATTCTTCGGCCGGATGCTCTTCACTTGCATCTGCATTCTCCCCTGCCAAAAAATCTTCCAGGTCTCTCACCTCCAGGGGAGTCGGTTTGATCAGAGATACTGCAAAAAACCACACATCAGAATATGTATCACTTATATAGCTCAGAAATTATGTTACAGAATTAATCAAAACTTACATTTGTGGTTGTATAACCAGGCTTGTTTGGTCAGTAGTGTGAAACTCCATTCTTTTGGAGGAATTTTCCTCAAGAAATCTGCCATCTCCCTTACCCGTTCTTCGGATATGTCTCCGAAGTCAGCAAAGACTTGGTCAGAGGTGGTCCAGTCTGGAAGAGAAGAGATCTCAGGTCCCGTAATGAAAAACCACTTCTCATGCCAACCTTTGTTGCTAGAAGGAGTGTTCATCAGAGGTCTCCTCTCAAACCTGGTGTTAGGTCGAGGAGATTGCTTGCTTCGACACTTTGAAGCCCTGTTCTCGAGACCTACCAAATGGAGAAGAGGTGAAGAAGATGTCAACGGAGGAGTAATCCCAAGTTCATGGCGAAGGCAATAAATGCCAAGATGTGGATGTAGGAGTTGGGCACTAGTTGAGCGAAGCCCACTCCTATAAACCCTAAAAGGTAATGATGAAGACATGGAGAGGGGCGAACTCCCTTTTCTAGAAGAGTGATGAGCATGGCGACCCAACCCGTCCGGTCGTTTGGTACATACTCTTTGGGAGGCGGGGGGCCTTATTGCGTACATGTCGGGAATCGATAACGACTCTGAGCATGCATATTTCCGATTCGATGATGAGAGAACGGATGTTGGCGTTAGGAAATTGTTCCCGTCTTTGAAGAAATCGAAAGTAGAGGAGGTCGGAGAAGGGTTTCCCCCCATGGTGGATGATTGAGGGTTGGAACTTGAACCCTCTTGGTTAGGGTTTGGGTTGGGAGAAAGCGATGCTAATGGGAGTTGCACGAAGAGGAGAGTTCGGCTAGAGGTTTGGTCACCATTGTTTTCGATTTTGTGAAGCGAGAGAAAGAAATTTGCGAGAGAAGAAAAGCTCTAAGGTTCAAATTTTGAATTAGCGAGTAAAAGCCGTCGAATTGGTAAAGTTTACCTTTTATCTTGTGATTTACTTGCAAATTAAGGCGACACATTTAATTCAACGCAATGATGATGAATGTGAAGGGTTTAAATCCGTTTTAGACCTAAATATCTTCACTTTCGTGGGCTTGCGTCTATTGGGTTTCTCACTTCTGTACCTGATGACAAGTTGGGCTTTGGCAAGTTTCGCTTTGGATCTCTTATGACTTATCATAGATGGTTATGTCCTGGGTCTATACTGTTTATAGTCTTTCATTAAACACCTGTTTAATATAAGACTAGGGGTAATGTTGGGCCATAATCCTTTTCTTTATTGGTAGAAATTATTGGGCTCCTCCTTTGGATCATGTTATCTTTAAGTCATGGTTGGATCCGGTCACTTGGGTCATTTTATTATTTGGGCTTAGTCATTATATTGGCCCATTATACAAATTATCACTTAACCCAACTTTGACCAGTAATCATTATGCCAAATGACGTTTGACTATTGTGTCTGCCACTTTGCTGCATGGCATTAATGAGGATGGGACTCAGATGATCGGCGGTGGCAAACAGTAACAGAGGGGGTGAAGATAGACTGTTTACTTTGGTGAAGTGGCCGGGAAGTGAGGAAAAAGGTGTCGAAAGGTGGTGGGTGGCTGATGGCCTGATAGTGGAGTATGCATGGGGCTAAGATCACATAAGAGGGTAAGTAACATAGATTTTTCATTTAAGAATTCTAATTCTGTATCTCTCAGACACTAGATAATATTTTCTCTCCATTGTTGACCTTGTGATCGCTTTGTCTTGACTCTCACGGAAGTTATCCCTCGACGGTCGGTAAGTCGAAGCTTTTGTGTTGACTTGTTGAACTGTGCAGGATATAGGACGCGTCTTGGTGATTGGGACGTGGAGAAAGATCTTGGCGTTAACACCGTGCATTGTACGGACTATCAACTAGTTATTAATAAAAACATGTTATATCCAATCCTGCGAACAAATAAAAGTTGATATATATAGGTTTCAATTGCCATGATTATTAGGGACTATTAATAATAATATTGATATTAATATTAGTTAGTAATATTATTAATATTAATATTAGTTAGTAGTATTATTAATATAAATATTAGTTATTACTATTAATAATGCAACATTGAATGAATGTAACCACATAAACATCTATAATATAATTAATACTAGTTGTGTCCCGTGTCTTCGGCACTACATGGACGGTGAGATTTATCCTAAACTTTGAACAATCCATATAATTTATTAAAGTGAGCGAGAAATTCAAAATCAATTGTATTTTGTTAGATAGATTGCATCAATTGACCTCAGAAATGTAGCGAGACTTTTTACAATTATTGAATAAATTCAACATAAGAGAGAAGAATGAGCCACTCGCTACCAGAGGGTAGGGGTGCTCAAAAAATTCGGATTTTTCGGTTTTTTACCGAATCGGTTGAAACCGAAATCGTCGGTACCGATTTTTTTCGGTATCGATTTTTTCGGTATCAATTTTTCAATTTTTTTATACTTTTCGATACCGATAACGGTTCTTAACTTTTTGCATTCGGTACAGAACTGAAATACCGAAAAACCGAGCGGTACTTAAAAGTTAAAGGTGGTGCTCCTCTTCAGTGCATTTCTATTACTATGTGTTATAAACTAAAGCATACATGATACATGCTCCTCTTCAAACTTCAGTGCATATCTGTATTATACACAATAATAATGACATAAATTATTATTTTTTTTTGCTTCCATAAACATGTATTTTTTATTTTTGCTTCCATAAACATGTATTTTTAAAATAATCACATAAACAAATATATAAATTATTTTTATGGAAACAAATAAATACATAGTTATTAATTGTTTTGATTGGCTGGGTGAAAGACGGAGAGTGATATAAAGTTTTAATTATTTTGTAGCCTATACACTTCCATAAATTATTTTTGATTTTGCTTTTGTTTTTTGTTTATAAAGCAGAAACATAAATTGTTTCTTTATTTGCTTCCATAAACATGTATTTTTAAAATAATTTATAAAGCAAAAACATAAATTGTTTCTTTATTTGTTTTTGCATTTGTTGTAATTGTTTTGTAATCTGTATTAATTGTTTTATATAGATGATTTCTTAGTTTTAAAAAAAATTATTAATATATTTTAAAAAATTATTTAATTATTATTAATAATTATATATATTACCATGCGGTATAACCGAAAAAATCGGAACCGATTTTGTACCGAATCGGTACCAAAACCGATTCCGGTTCTTATTTTTTCGATAATTTCGAATCGGTACCGGTTTGATTTTTTCGGTACCGGTTCAATTTTTTACCGATGAAAACCCTACCAGAGGGTCCCTTTAGTAAATTCATATGCCGGTGTTAGTGTTGTTACTGCCATTATAACTTGTAGCTATAAAGTATTTTTTAAAATCTCAACTAGTAATTATATTAAACAACGATATAAATAATAATTATTAGAATATTCTTTTTTCAAACTCATATATATATATATATATATATATATAACCGTATTAGTTTGTCGTCATTTTCTCTAAATCCAACTTCCAATATTTAAAAGCACCAATGGCTCTATTAGGCCTTATCCTAAATCTTTGCATTAAATTATCTCCCATGGACGATCTTATCCATATCCACAATGCTATTTTTCTTTATCCTTTTATGCATAACTTACTTTGCTTATATGTATACCTTACATTTCTTTTTCCATACAATTTTGTTTCATAAAATATAGGTAAAATCAACACTTTTACATTCATATTTTAAAAGTTATTGTTAATATTTATTCACGTATTACGTGATAAAAATAAATAAATTGATACTTAAATTCACAATATATATTATTTATTTTAAAAAAAATTGATCTAATAATATATGTTTAAGTGATATAAATATCAACTAAAAAAATATAAAAGATTTGAAAATAGAGAGAGAAAGATAAAACGGTTTATCCACAGTCCACTCGGGTCTCGAGATGTGTAGTGTAATGCTTTGGGTAAGCCGTAGGATAATAAATATTAGGTTACTTAACACTAATATAAACAATTAAAAAGTATTTATAAAAATAAAATACAAACAATATAATTACAAAAATAACGCAATATACTATTAGGCTTGCTAAAATTACGGATCTTTTTTCTCGCTACACGTCAGTTACCGACTCTCTCATCTCCAACCGCTCCTAGAATCAAGCGACTAAACATAACATTCATCTTTGAAATCGGAGAAATCCATATCTTCTATCACAACACACATCTGAGATCGGAGAAAACGGAAATTTTTCTCGCGACGACACTCTGAGATCGTAAAATAGCATACAATATCACATCAACTTCGATACAAAATTGAATACAGAGGTATGTGAGTTTAAAATTGTTGTACATATAGTTTTCTATGGTTACTACGAATTCCTATATTGATTACCTTTCTTAAGTTTTTCACACTTAAAATGGTTAATACGAATTCCTATAACGATTGCTTGATTCACTGATATGTTTTATTTATATTATGGTTACTAAATAAATATAAATTGGTTACTATTTATTGTTTATTTGTTTGCTAAATAATATTTATTTGATTACTTTATAAATTTTAAATGAGTTCTACTGATTTTTTTTTATATTAATGGTTACTAAATTAATACATTGGTTACCTTCCTCCTGCAATTGTTGGTTCTTTATCCTAATGTTGTATTGAGTTCTTGAATAACATTATAACGCCTAATGCTTTTTTTTTCTTTGATAACAATATATTGGTTACCGACTAATCTTGACTTTCGAGCATCGTATAACATTATAATGGTTATTGACTAATCTTTGTCTTAGTTCTTGTGTAAAATTATAATCTTGACTTGACTTCTTGTAAAAAAATTTAAGTGACTAATGTTTGACTTGTTACTTGACTAATGTTGACTTGTTTCTTGGTGATCGATGCAAACTTACTTTACTGCGGAGATTAATTGGTTATCTTGTAATATTGGTTCTTTGAAGCATATTAATGTACACTTCTACTTATGTTTTTATATTAATGGTTACTTGTTATCTACATTGGTTACATTCTTACAAAAGCTTGCCTTTAGTTGGTAACAAACAAATTATAATTTGGTTGCTTTTTTACTATAAAATGCAATGCGGAATGTATTTATCTTGTGGTTACTAAATAAATATGTGTTGGTTACAATCTAAAATGGATTTAGTTACTGTATAATGTTGTCATGATTAATGTATAATGTTGTCATGATTTTGGTTTGTTTTAATATGGTGGTTATTTATTGGCTACATTGGTTACCTACATACAATTATTATAATTTAATTGGTAACAAATATCAATATACTGATTATTTCTATTGTAAAATGAATGTACACATGTGTTTTATGTTCTGGATACCAACATCATGTAGTTTGATTACTAGCTAACATTGATTTGGTTACTTTACAATACTTATTCTGTTGTTAGACAATGGAGATGATTCCAGTTGTACTTTATTTCAATCGATATGGACCGATATAAGAACTAATACACCAAATTTGAAGTTACCGGCATACTAGTTCCATCAACTTGTTCGTTCAGAGAGATGTAAAACATGATATGCAGTGCAAAACATGATAATCCAGTGACCATTTGGCAATTTTTGTCAAGTTTGGAGTGTCCGATTTTGACATTTTCGGAGCCTAATTTCATTGAAACGGGTCCACGATCAAAATTCACAAGCCTCGCTGGTGAACTGCATGATTTTTTGGTCAAATTTCATCATTTAGGTCTTCAAATTTGCATGTAAAAAATTTGGTTTATTTTCTGGTTACTAAGATTATGTAATTTGGTTACTGTCTAATATTGATTTGGTTACTTTACAATGTTTATTCAATTGTTGTATGAATGATGAGATTAGCAATGTCAATACAGCAAATTTAATTGTTTACAGGAATATATAATTGTTTACTGTTAGTAACTATTAACCACATGGTTGGTAACATTTTTGATGATGTACAGTAACCAAAATTGATGTTGATTAATATTTTAATTTTTGATTCCATCATGAGTTATCAATATAAAGTAAACAAATACATTGAACAATTGGTAACTGTTCTGAAACATTTTTATGTAAATTTGGTTACCCATCTAAAATAAAATGGTTACCTCTATATTCATATTTAGTTACCAACTGGACATTTCAAAATAACTTTTATAACTATGTAATTTAAAAGTATCCATCAGCTAGATAAATGGGAACCCTCACATGTACATTAAGCACTTGATAACTGTTCTCATATAAGTTTTTAATTATTTGGTTACTAACAAAAACTAAAATGGTTACCCTTATATGCAGGTTTGGATACCAACTGCACCTCTCAAACTATTTTTATTTTAATATGAGATCTATATGTGACCATATATATAAATGGAAACTCTCACATAGTCACATGTATATTTAACAATTGATGTTTGTCCTAATACAAGCTTGTAACTATCTGGTTACTAATAACATTAACCATAATGTAACATAATAAAATAGTAACCACATAATTATATGATAGTAACCAAAACAGGTTTTAATGGTAACCAAAACAGAAATATCATGTAATGAAATCCAGTTTAGGCAATCCATGTATATTAAACAATTATATATTAACCAGAATAAAAATAAAAGTAACCAAAATCTCAAATCGAGGGCACAATAATAGTAGCCAAACCATAAGGTAACAATAACCAAAACATAATAAAGAAGTAACCAATTAGTTATATGAAAAGTAATCAGAACATGTTTTAATGGTAACCAAAACAGAAACAACCTGTATATCCAACCCAATTTAGGCAACCCATGTATACTCTCACATGTACATTTAACACTTGATATATGTCTTAATACAAGCTTGTAACTATCTAGTTACTACAAAAAAAAAATGGTTACCCTTCTGTGCATGTTTGGTTACCAACTGCACCTTTCAAATAATGTATCAGACATAACTTAGAAGTAACAAATACGAACCAACAAACAATGTCAAATAATTGATAATATAATCAAATATGTAATCCTATTTACATAAGCTCCAATAAACATTACATACTCACTAACCATAACAAATGGTTATGGATATCAAACAAAAACCAAAGTACGAAACACAATTCAGAAGGACAAGACAACGACAACCGAACTAATCAAAATCTGGTACAAATCTTCCTGGAACTTGAGCTTTTTGGCTGCTGCTACTTTCTTCTTCATGGCTGCTCTCATTCTCTAGAAAAGACTTCTACATTATGAACCTGTGGGAGGAAGAGAAATACCTTGAGATTAGTGAATAAAGAGCCCGTGTAGGATGTGTTTGTGGAAATGGAAGTAGAACTAGAAGAGCATAAACATTGTAGAAGATATTTATACCAAAACAGAAACATGTATACCAAAAAATATACTAAAGAAGTAACCAAACAGTTATATGAAAGTAACCAAACCATGTTTTAATGGTAACCAACACATAAACAACATGTAGACAAAACTCAGTTTAGTCAACCAATGTATACTAAGCAAATACATTGTAAACAAAACAACATATAAAAGTAACCAAAATCCCAATTGAGGGAAAAAGAATGGTATCCAAATCATAAGCTAACAGTAACAAAAATATACTAATGAAGTAACCAAACAGTTATATGTTAGAAACCAAAACATATATTAATGGTAACCAATACATAAACAACATGTACACCAAACACAGTTTAGTCAACCATGTATACTAAGCAAATACATGGTAACCATAACAACAAAAAACAGTAACAAAAATCCCAAATCAAGGTAACAAAAATGGAATCCGAATCACAAGCTAACAATAACCAAAAATATACTAAAGAAGTAACCAAACAGTTATATGATAGTAACTAAAATATATTTTAATGGTAACCAATACATAAATAATATGTACACCAAAACCAGTTTAGTCAACCATGTATACTAAGCAAATACATGGTAACCATAACAACATAAAAAAGTAACCAAAATACCAAATTAAGGTAACAAAAATGGTATCCGAATCTCAAGTTAACAGTAACCAAAACATAATGCAGAAATAACCAATTAAACAGTTATATGATAGTACCTATTTTTTATTGCTTGACGTAGCTACAACGTAAACATTACATCAAGCCCCTAGAAATTGGTCTTGTGTCAGTATATGATGCAGAAGTAAAATGGCAAAATGAAGATGAGACAATTATGATCATTAAAAAGCAGACTATATATGTTAAGAGCCTAAACAATTTGAAAATAATTATCCACTTCAGCAAATATTATGCTGTTAAATGATGTCTATCGCAAATACCCAGTCATAGAATGTTCATTAACATAAACAGAATGTCGCTAGAAGTACAGACTCAGAGTATGACAACAACACTTCAACCATGTACATACCGCATGGTAGGTTCCAAAAGGAGGCAGTTCTACCAAAGTAAGAACTCCATCGTCTGAAGAAGTAGATTCAGTCCGCTGACGATGAAGGGCTTCAAGAGGAGAGAGAGAAGTAGTAAGGGCGGAGAGAGAGACCGAATGAGAACGACGAAGGGCTTCAAGAGGTGAGAGGAAAATAATAAGGGCGGAGAGAGAGACCGAATGAGAAGGGAATGTTTCAGGAAGATGGAAATTAATTTGCCATGTCAGTCCATTAATATTAATCCCTTAAATTAAGGACTCCTAATTGTATTGGTATTGTAAATAAATATGATGAAATGTCATATTTTTGTAATTATTTTATTGATGTATGATTATTGTAATTATTTTTAAAAATATACTATAATATGTAATTTATCCTAAATGATGTTATTGCCCAAATATTTAAAATCGGTTTAGTTTTTTTTTAAACAATATAATTTAAAAAATCGTAAACTATGTTAAAAATAATACTACCAATTACAAGATTAATTATTTTTAAAAGTTAAATAAATTATACAAAATTTTCATTTGAAGTGATTGAAATATAAGTTGTTTTTAGAGTTGTGGACAACTATTATGGAAATGATTGTATATCGTTTAATACAATATCAATTGTACATATTAATATCCTCAGTATTAAAAAAAATAAATGAGATAACCAAAATTATATTTAATACTTGAAGTAATATTAAATAATTAATTTTACTTAAAATTCTCAAATAATAAATATTAAGAGACAAAAATATTTTTTAAAACGATTTATATTAAAAGATAGACAAAATGCTTTTAATATAATTTCTAATCGCTTGAATAGTTTTGGTGAAATAAATTTAGTTATAAATTTTCTTACAAAATGTACTTGTAATCAAGAGCTAAGTTTTTCTTGAATTCGATACACGTATTTCTTAAACTCTTTGATTTCGCGGAATGTGCTTATTTTTTAAAAAAATATATAATTATATTTTAAATTTAGAGGTACATTTTATCCTAAAACTTAAAGTAATTAAAAATTATGTTCAATTCGTATATACATTTTGTGTTAATATAATGCCTTTTTTTCCAATTTTTTTTAAAAAAATGTCCAAAAAACAGAGGAGTTCTTTTATAAGAACATAAAAATTAGATATAGTAGTATTTAATTTTTTTATCCGTACATGCCTCTATCCACGTCACCCTATTTATTCCTTATTCATCTCTTCTTATCCACGGGGAAAAAATTATGTTCTCAAAAATTAAATATTACTAGAAATTGTAAAAACTGAAATGAAACTGAACCTCTTCTTCTCCTCCTGGTTGTTTCAGTCACCACCATTATCTCTCGGGGCCATCAGATTTGTCTAAAAAATCATCCACTAAACTTAGCAGGTATACATTCTTTCAGTGCCCAATTCAATTTGGCAAAAAAGTATTTGTATTTATATTTATAAAACACTCAACAGATACTGTATAGCTCTCGATTCAATTTTGTATGTAAACAAGATTTCAGTTGTTCTATTTATGGATAACTCTAGGTTTGGGTGTTCGGACTGCTTGATTTTGGATATTTGTCCGTTCAGTTAGGGTTTTCTTGTTTTTTCTGAAACGGGTTTGATAAGAATCGGATCTTCTTGGGTTAATTTGGGTATATTGTTGGTTTTGTGTTTGATCTGCAGTGATTGCAATTTTAGGTTCCTTTAGTATTTCAAAGGGAGAGAGGAGGGATTTAGGTAGGGTTCTTGTGATGGTGTCTGGGAATGACCCTCTGGGGTCTTTTTTAAATTCGTTTCAGCTAGTTAAAAATGCGATTGCCCCGCTTGAATCCGGTATTCGGAAAGCGGCGAAAGATTTTGAGCACTGTTGGCCTGGTTTGAAAAATGGGGCTAACAACCTTGAACTTGGTATGGGACAAGTGAATGTGGTTGGTGATAGGAAGAAAAAAGTAGGTCAGTGTGTGGTTGGTGATGAGAGGAAGAAGGGTTTATCGATAAAGGTCCCGGTTAAGACATTCTTGGGAATGTTTTCACAAAACTGTGGGAGAAGTGCACATTGTAAAGTTGACACATCGAGAAAAGGGGTAAAAGAGAGGGATAATGTTAACGAGGATGCGACTTGCATTAATTGCTTGCAGTTTGCGGTCAGTTGGTCGTTGTTGCTTAATGGTCTTGTTCAGGCTTTTCCGAGTCTGTTTAAGACTGGTAAAAAGCAGTTTCAGAAATCAAGTAATGATAATAAGGATTGTACGAATACGCCGAGGAATGAGTCTAAACCGAGGGTTTTGTGTGGAATTAAGCAAAAGGAACCGAAGGCTCAGCTTGTATTGGAATTTCACGACGAGAGTCTTGATAAAGAAGGAAGGAATTTGTCACTTGAGTGCTGTATAGGTTTTCTGTTTGATAAGTTAGCTCAAAACCTTCAGAAGTTTGATCTGGGGGTCCAAGAAATTCAATGTAGCAGTTGTGATACATTTCCTGTTCCTCCACCTAAAAATAAGTTCGATCATCTGAAGGCAATTACTGGTATTTTGGAGGGTAAAAGAGCAGATGTCAGTGGATTTTTGGGAAATTTGAAGTTCGCGAGGGTGGGAGGTGTTCCGTCAAGTATTGTTGGAGTAACTGATCCTGAAAAGGAAGACATTGATGGTGGCATCAATACCGGTAGCCGTGAGGAAAGTGGAGGCAATTCACCACAAAAGTTAGCAAATGGGTTACTAAGTATTCCCTTATCAAATGTTGAGCGTCTGAGATCCACTCTGTCCACAGTCTCATTGACAGAACTAATTGAACTTATACAACATTTAGGGAGAGCACCCAAAGACCATCCTGACAAGAAGAAATTATTCTCAGTCCAAGATTTTTTCAGATACACTGAGGCAGAAGGTATGTTTATCTAGTAGTTGGAACTGTCCAAACATTGCTTCAAATTAATTGACTAGCATGACTTTTTAAGCTTAACCTTTGAAAGTAGTCATTCTTATTTTCCTGTGCAACTATGTGCTATTAGTCTGATTCATTCATTAGCTTTATGATGTACCTTATGATAGAAAAAATGTAAGTCGTAAAGGTTGCATTTGAATGCAGGGATATAATTATGCATTATGGTCAAAGATGATATGTTATATGAATATGAATATTGCTACTAATTTATGTTCACTTTACGATTTTCTTTAAATCTTGTTTTATCATAAGTTGTTTAGCACCTTTGCTTAACATACCATTACTGGTACAAAATTTTTCATTACTGCTATATCCATCATCCATGCGGTCAAATCCCTTCGAGTTCATCTCCCCCCTTCCCCCGCTAGCTCATCATTCTGTTTTGGAAAGAGTCATTATCTATTGTTTTTACGGTTTTGAGGTTTAGAGATCTAATCTGTATTTTTTTGTCGTTCTCTATTTAGTTGAATTTTTTTGTGTATTTAGTAAATTATGTTATGTATGAATTTCACGTTCTCAGATATTTGTTTTTGTTCTTCAGTTCTTTGTATCAAATTACCCTAATGATAGTGAGCTTATATGTTCACAATTTTGATGATAGATATCTTCCCACAGGCCACAATCCTTGGGGTTTATCTAACAATAGCATAAACCACAAGGAAATAGCCCAAAATTTTTATCCCGTGTTTATGCATTAAATTTCCGTTATGATAATTAAAATGATACAGACATTCAGGTTAAATGAAGTTTTGATGTAAACATTATTTGATAATTACAATGATACCGATATATAGGGGCTGAGCATTCGGTTATAACCGAACCGAATAAGCTATTCTGTTATAACCGAAAACCGAAATTTTCCTATTTTAGTATCCGAACAACAACCTGAATTGTAAGATAACCGAATAACCGAATTTAATATTCGGTTATTCGGTTAATAACCGAAATTAATAAACTATAAAAAACATGGCTATTTTTTTTTTGGATATACTCAACAATTAACATATAAGTTTAATGTTAAACCCATCAGAAAAGCTATCTTACATCATATAGTGGTTTAAATCCTTCTCTGGTAACTCTGCAAAGAACAGAACACAATGGAACAGCAACAACAGAACAATTCCTACATGATTAACACCATAAACATAATAGAAAACTTAATTTGGCTAGCCCAAAATGCTTGAAAGTTGAAGCTGCTATTGACCACTTGCTGCTGTTGCTGTTGAGTTTGACCTGCAGTCCTGCACCTCCTAGGCTCCTACCACTTGCTGGCTTGCTGTTGTTGCTGTTGAGTTTGTCTTAATTTACTGCCATGTTGGAAAGAACATAATATGGGGTTCAGCATTTGCACTTTCCTAAATTACAAATCAATGTTGAATCCAACTATGTAAATGTCTATCTACCAAGAACTGGAATAAAAATGCTAAGCACATTATCAAACCTCAATATGCTTCACAATCAAAAGTTTAAAATTCACACAAATAGAAAGACATTTGAATGACCGAGAGAGAAAGAATAAAAAAACAAACAAGAGACAAACTCATATGACTATATGAGGATCCATTTGATTTTTTCCTTTTTCAAATAAAAATTCCTACTTCAATTTTTTTAGCAGGTAATTCTGAGTGCTCAGGGTCTTTACAAGGGTTAAAAATAAAATGGGTTTCCACTACTACTACAGAATGACTACCATGAAAAGAAGAAGAGTCTATTCAAATATAGCAACACTTACCCGTATTACCATAATTGTTTCAAGACACAAATTTTAATTCATCAGTTCCCTCATGTTAGTAGTATAAATGATATCAAAATCAGCATCTTTATCTAAGTAGTCACATAATCAAGCAACCTAGTTTTGTGAAATTCTCTAGCTCTAATTACCACCTTCCACCAAAAGCATCTCATTTTTCATTTGTCATAAGCTTGCCAATCATCTAAATTAGCTCATAATCTGTTCTATAATTTAAATTAAAGCTTTAATCTTTTCAATTCACTAGTAGACTCTATTCTGTAATCAAACAGTTGGAACCTTTTTCATTTTGTTCTCTCTTATAAAATTAGTCAACCATCTTGTCATTTTCTACACAAAGATAACTAATTTGGGGATTAATCTCGAAGTACAACAAATATATCAATTCAAAAGTATTTAGTAAAGGAACAAGGACACATACCCACTTCAGCACCTTTCTCAACAAGACAAATCAACATCCTTTTCTCTGCACAACTGCTTCAACCTTATAGCCGCCGATAATCCAGCAAGTCCAGCTCCAACAATAACAACATCATAATCCATAGACTCTCGATTCACTACTAAAACTTTTCAATCCACCCACCAAACTCCGAATCCTCCCAACCCCATATCCACACCGATTAAAAGCTCCAAACTTTATCAAATTTAAAGAACACCCAGATGAGAAAAACCGATTGCAACACAAATTAGAACCCAAAATTCTGTGAAAGGACGGATACCCATTTGCGGTTATGGAATTTGAGCAAAATTTTGGGGGTTTCTGCAAAAGAACCCCACACCACACCAATCAAAAATAAAAGAGAAAGAAGAGAGAAAAAATAAAACCCCCAAAATCTAGCTCCAGCTCCAGTTGTGACACCCCCAAATCCAGATACTTCATTTCCACCAGATTTGGTGCTCACTTGATAAAAACATTCATATCTAACTACCCAAACATAATAAAGTTTAATAATAAAGCTCCCCATTAAAGGGTTACATCAATAAGTTCAACAAAATCTCTCAGGTTATCTAACCTTTAATTACAAACATCATGTGCGAAAAAATTAAATAAATACATCACAAGATTTAAAATAAAGTCCAACAACATAAAAGCTAACGGGTTTACAAGTCTTCAATACTTGCTTATCTTCCCTTTCCCTTTACTGGTTGTAGGTTCATCGACTTTCTCAACTTGAGCTGTAATATTTATATAAACAAGAGTGAGCAAACAATGCTCACTTGAAATGACAATGAATAAACATCATATCAACTGCCAAATGAATAGGCTTAATAGAAATGAATAAGGTACTTCATCAATAATAATCAAGAACAGAATGTGAAATATATTACTGAGGGTCAAAAGACCATGAACTATGTCTATAGTTGTAAGTATTCTTTCAACTTAAACTTTAACAGTCATAAGACTATAGGGACTCCTCGTACTTTTAGGGGGATCAGCCCTTCGTACAATGTATTGTGCACAAACATTTAAACGCTATGCGTAAAGTTATCCCCTGTAATAGGTTTGTTCATCTTAGTATTTAGAATACAAGTCCGCACCAAAGTAAGTTTGGTTTAGATAAGTTTCAAGGTAATTTAGAGTTTAACGAACATCAACTAAGGATTAGTTGAATAAAATGTAGTAACAATGCGCTATGGAACAAGTCATAAATGAATCAACATTTCATAGTAAGGTCATGCTTTAGGAATGAACTAAAAGCATAAACATTGAATAATATAACATATCTTGCTTGAACAATGTTAAGCTAAGGTTAGAATCTTGTTTAGAATTGAGTATTTGAGCATGCATATGAAATAGTAAATTGAACGATAAAACTTGTTCAACGTTAGTGTATCAGAATTTAGAAACTTGCATGCTAAATAACAGGTTTAAGATTAGAAAAACTTGTTCAATTTCAAGAGGTAAGGTTTAGGAGCTTGAACAATATAATTAGTGTTAAGAAACTTGCTCAACGAAAGTTTAGTTAGAAAATTTGCACTATGTTTTCTCCATTTCTTAACATATTAACATATTCAAGGTTCAATTTATCTATTAGTTCACAATCAAATATCAATTTTGGTACTCCTACAATCCATGTTCATACACATATTCACTGTAGAACTATTTTCTTTCTTTTTGAACGTAATTTAACATACAATTCCTTGTCTAAATACAACTATAACATCATAATTATATACAATCACCATAAACAGGTTGTATAACAACAATTACAGAAAAATTGACTCCACATAACATGGAAATTTTATGCGGTAAACATATATATATATATATATATATATATATATAATACCAAGGTTTTGGAAAATACCTTTCTTGCCTTGAACAATCCTTGTTAACAACTGAAATCTCTCAACTCTCTCAACTTCCCTCTGTATTTTCTTCCTTATTTCTTCTTAGGCTTAACAACTAAATTTTATGCGTAAAACAAAACTAATAGCCAATCCAATTAACAATATGCGTACACTAAAACCTGATAGTATGCGTACACTAAAACTGATAAGCCATAATAAGTGTACTTAATATAACAGTTACAAGAATATAAACGTATATGTTATAAATATATATTTTATTTATTATTTTGATTTATTTTATTTATTATAATTAAAATTCAAAATCCAAAATCCAAAATCCAAAAGCCATAAGGCTTTGTTTGGCAAAAACTCTTTAAAAATTAAAGACTTAATATCTTTAACCCTTGTTTGGCAAAACTAAATTAAACTCCTTTAATTTATTTTAATAACCCATTTATAGCATAGTTAATTGTCACACTTTTATTATCAAATTAAATTAAAAATATTATAATAATTCATTTAATCCTATCAACTCTCTAATTTAATTATTAAATTAAATTAGAATATTATCTCATAATAATTAATTTCCTTAACTCATTAATTATTTATTAAACAAATAATTAACCAAATCAAATCAAATTAAACAAATATTTATTCAACAATAAACTAACCCATTAAATATTTATATGATTCAATAAATATTTAAAAATTACAATTTAAAATTCCGGATTGTTACACCAGTGCCAATTGTTTGCCTTAGAGACTTGAGACTTGAGAGATCTGAGAGTTCGAGATGAAGGGCCGCCGAGAGTTCGAGACTTGAGACTTGAGGCTTGAGAGATCTGAGACTTTGAGAGTTTGAGAAGACGAGACTTGAGAGATCTGAGAGTTTAAGAATTTAGTAAAGTAGTAATGACTAAGGCGGCTGACTGCTGAGTCAAGACTTTGTTCGGTTATTATTATTTTAACTCAACTGTTGTGCAACTTTGCATTTTGCAAGACTTTGTTCGGTTATTCGGTTAAAACAAATAACCCAAAAGTGATACCCGTACAAACTAAACGAAAACCGTAAAATAATTCGGATATAACCGAAATATTAAAAATAACCGAATTGTCAGAAAATTTTGGTTAAATTATTTTGGTTCGGTTCGGTAATTCGGTTATACCCGTTTTTTGCTCAGTCCTACCGATATAAACAATGGTGAGAGCAGGTGCCTCGTGGGAAAGGTAGTGAGGTTTTAACGGAAGATTAAAAAAATAAGTTTAGCTGTCTTTTGTTGGAGTAATGAAAATGGAGATTTGTGTTTGATGGGGAGGGTGATGATGAAGAAGGTATATCAGGTTAATAAGAATGGTGTATCAGGGAGGAAGAAGGGAATGATGAATGGATTTTGTCCATCTAACCAATATTTGTTGTTGTTGGAATGCTAGGTCCTACATGTTCATCTTCTGTCCAGCGTTATCCACGCTCGAACAATCGTTAATCATTTGGATGGAATACTCTAATATCACATTACTTGATTGATATATATATATATATATATATATATATAATAGAAGTTTAGTTATGCAGTTGTAAGGGAAAAAAATTCTGTAACCAGTGTAAATGTGTAAATATGGTATAGTACCTAAACTTCATTTAACCATATATATATTTCCTCTCCAACTAGTTGGACAGCTCTTTCTCTTGGTCCATTCTTGCAAAAGGGTCTTCACTTCATTCAGGGCGGTCATGACTCGTACTGTCATAGACAGGGGAAGGATAGAGTTTTGGTGGGGATGTCACAAGTCAAGTATGCCCTTAGGGGATAGACATGCTTTATTCAGTAAATTCGATAATTTGACACAAATCTTGTACAATTTCTAAACCAATAAGCCATACATGCAAATTTATTTAGAATATCTTGGGAGTCCCAGTCCAGAGGTGCTGTGGATATTACTTTTTAAAATGAATTGAGTAACTTGATAACTAAACTATGGTAGACTTTCAGAACTATCAGCAATATTGTTCTTGTATGTTCCAGTCACCTCAGGGATGCCATCCAATCGGGTGCTGTTAAATGGTGATGTAAATGTCAAAACAGCTATAGAAATGCTCGTGACATGATCAAACCCATCACCGAACTTTATTATTTTTCTTGCGGGACAAGGACTATGATACCCACATCAACCCCTACCTGCTTATACCATCCTTCTGCTACTTGATGTCAAGTAAATAAATAAAGTCACAGAAACTTTTACATACTGGATTATTGAAATTACATCCTATTAAGAATTTACACATACATCAACTTGTTGAAAAAAGCACACAAGTCTAGTAATATTTTGGAAGAGAAATAGGATGTAAATGTAGATTGATCTTCCCTCAAAGATGGTAGAAAAACAAAAAACGAATCTGCAAGTACGACTTTGCGGCAGTTACGCTCCTCTTTATTAAAGTTAAGTCTTTGGAGACACATTTGAAGTTTCGAACACATAAACGCACAAGCATAACTTTGACAATTAATATTCTAGACTAGTGTCATATGGATTCTTCTATATGCATCTAGTAGTCAGACACTTATTACCTTTTTTGAAATTTCCCAAGAATCATGTCTCTAATGCGTAACTAATTTCGCAACAATATCACAAGATTGTTAATAACATCCTCTCGACATGTTTATTTATTACTTTTTTAATTTTAATTTTTATTGATAATCGGTAATTTTGTCCCCAAGTATGGGGATTGGAACCGGCGACCTTTAGTTTATCCCTCAAGGATTCTGCCATTTCTCCCACCCCTCAGGGTTTCATTTTATTACATAATTGCATTAGATTTAGTGACGGGTCTATTTTGAGCACTTCGCATACTTTTCCCCCCCGCACTTGTGCCTTATAGTCCATATTCATTTCCCTAGATGACCAACATAGATCCAGGATCTGGTTGTTTGTTTGATTATTGCTGCTTCTTTTTTTTTTTTTAATAATTTTTTTATCTTCCTAACCTAAGCAAATGCATATAATTGCTACTCTAAATACAGTGACTTCAAAACAGAAAGAATAGTGACACAAGTGACATGTGTTTTTAATAATTAATATATTCTAGAACATCTCTAGAACGCATTAGCCCTCTACAATAGTGAGTTTTCTCCCCTTTGATTTCGGTGTCTTGTTCATCTATATTTAAGAGAGTTGGGACTTTCACCAGTCTTGTGTATCTATATCTCTTTGGTTCACAAAGTTGAGCAAGCATATGATCACTAGTGTTTGTGAAGTTCAATTTGCTTTTTGTTAACCTCACAACTGAATTGGGCTTTTCACTAACATTCTATTTTGTTCAAGCCTTAGTTGGTGGAATAAAATTTTCTTTTCGTACCTATTTACACAAGTGTTTTCAGCCATATGCTTGCTATATGTATAAACTATTTTTGGCAATGTTCTAAAAATCTCTGCCTTGGTCCGATTAATTCCCGCCTAGCTGATTTTGCTGGGCGCCTAGGCTGGTCTAGTCAAAATCGGGCCTCTACCTTGAAACTTTACAATACTTAAATGAATTTGTTAAGTATTAAAATATTATTTTTTTTTGGTAATGTTTCATGTAAAATTTAAAAAAATTATGTCTACTATGTGCCGTGTATAGAATAACAAGTATGTACAATAGAAAAATAAATAATTAAGACCGCCTAAGAAAACGCCTAGGGAACGCCTAGGCGCCTCCTCCGTCACCTAGGTCCGCCTAACGATTTTTGGAACACTGGTTTCTAGTCTGGTCATGCTTATGTCCCGTGCCGTAATTAGATTTTCAACCGCCAATCAGAAACTATCATTCAATTGGTTATATGCAATAGACTTTTTCTTGTTTTTCCCCTCTTATTATTAATTCTCTATTCCGACTTGCATCTTACAGGAAGGAGGTTCTTTGATGAATTAGATAGAGATGGTGATGGCAAAGTCAATTTGGAAGATCTTGAAGTTGGAATGAGAAAGAGAAAACTACCTCGGAGATATGCACATGATCTCATGCGTCGAACGAGGAGTCACTTGTTTTCAAAATCATTTGGTTGGAGACAATTCCTTTCCTTGATGGAACAGAAAGAACCAACCATTCTTCGAGCATATACTAGTCTTTGTTTGAGCAAGTCTGGCACACTACAAAAAAGTGAAATCTTAGCATCATTGAAAAATGCTGGACTTCCGGCAAATGAAGACAATGCTGTTGCCATGATGAGATTTCTGAATGCAGATGCAGAAGAATCAATTTCTTATGGTCAATTTCGGAATTTTTTGCTTCTTCTTCCATCAGATCGACTTCAAGAAGATCCTAGGTAATATGTTCTTGGTTTTCTACTTTTCTGAATAGTAGTATTGCATAATATTTCAGCAGAATTCCAATAGTTAATGTTGTGAGTTTTTTTAGTTCACGCGTAAGCATGAAAAGGGTTTAAGCACTATCATTTGACAAGGACTCATCTCCATGAACTTTGTTAAGAAGAGAAGATATTGAGAGAGAGATATACGAGAGCTCATGTTTTTGAATTTATCAATAAGAGGTTGTCAACAAATTTTCTGTTTGATAAGCAGCTGCTCAGTTTGTAGGTAATTGTTGCGTGGAGGGTGCACAACACTGCACACATAGAAACGTTTTTTTTTTTTGGAATATGGATTCATTTGGAAACTAATAGTTGAGATTGACAGACGAGGCTTAGGCCCGAGTTGAACTTCAAGTCTTTATGTGATGAACTATTGTACTGATGTGAGAACTTTCTCTTGCCCCACTACACTTATGTCTTTGGATTGTGAAAGGGGATTGTTATAAAAAGAAGACACAACTTTTTATATCTGATCAAATTTTACATATTATAAACTATCTGAAAATTTCTCAATTATTTTAGATATCTGAAAGTTTATATGTTCTTGTGCAGCAAACAGTAAAGTAGTATTTTTGAGAATTGTGAAATGGCTTATTTGTTTGTTTGGATTGTTGCCTGTGCGCATGCATGCTTGCATGTGTTTGGTAAATATATATTTGTATGACCTGGTGGATAGAACCTAAAAATTTGGAAAAAGTACGAAGTACTTTACCTTTTGGAGTATTTACGTTTACAATACATGCCAGGCTCCACACTTTACAGCGACTTTTGTAATACATACAGGAATATCTGGTTTGAAGCTGCTACTGTTGTTGCTGTGGCACCACCTGTAGAATTACCTACTGGGAGTGTTCTGAAATCTGCATTGGCAGGAGGACTTTCTTGTGCGTTGTCTACATCTATACTGTACCCCATGGATACGATAAAGGTAAAAATTTTGTGCTTTAACATTAGTAAAATTTATCTTACTTTACTAAATTTTGATAGCTTAGCTGGCCATCAATGTTACAATTCTGAAAAGCTTTGTCAATTTGCCTATATAGCATTTTCTTATATAAAACAGATGATTACATAACTGCTACGGTGCTACCCTTGTTTTTTTTATGTCGTGTTGGTGATAAGATGTGTGAATTCTTTGTTTGTGAACTTACTGGTTTGGATTTATCGCTTTCAGGCTTGATGAGGATGTAGTTAAATGTTGTTTATAAGCATTTAAAATGTGCTGTCATACTGATATTCAAGGGTACTTGTTAGAATTTCATTGTTGGGCTTCTTTTTTAATGTAACTTGTTTATTGTAAACTCTACAAATCTTATGTTAAATGTATTACTACTTCTGTCCAAAAGGGATGTCATACTTTCCACTTTGGGATTTTTAAACATGCTCGTCGCTTTTAGAAACACTTATGATTTGAATGGACTAGATTACCCATCTATGAGTCAAAGAAAAACTTTCTGACACCTCCATTTGATTTGATTTGATTTGGGCACTTAAGGGGGTTGGGGGGCAACTGAATGAAGTGGCCAACATTTTGTCTTCTTAAACTTTGTGTGAAGTTGGCTTGACAATCATTTTGGGATGTAGGGAATTTTAATGTTTTCTACTTTTTATTTTAAAGAGAACAATTGGGGCTTCAGTTAAAAATCTTCTATTTTTCCCCTTGACGAATAGCATGTTATTTTTCGTGCTTAAAGTATAGTTCCCTACATCACTATATCATGGTCAATTCTGTGATTTATTACTAGAAGCCTTTGGTTTTGTCATCGTCGGCTCGTCGCCATGAATTCTTACATCATAGAGAGGACATATTGTTACAAAGTTATACTTTCCTTCGAAGTTAGGTATTTTCAGCAGTGGTTAGATATAATTAGATCTCAATCCTGGTTTAGATTGTGCTAGCCTTTAGCCATTGTCCATAGGATGGTCATCTTAAAATATAGATAAAATAAAAATAAAGTAAATACACAATAAGATATTAGTAATTTCTTTTTTTATTTTAATTTATTTCATTGGTTCTCTGACAATATTTAATCTGCGTATCAGACTCGAGTTCAAGCATCAACACTTACTTTTCCAGAAATAATCGCAAAACTTCCGCAAATTGGAGCCCAGGGATTATATAGAGGTTCTATTCCAGCAATTCTTGGACAGTTTTCAAGGTTAAGTTTTATCTTCTCTCTCTTTTTTAATTTTTTCTTTATTATTTTTTTCCCTTTTCTACTGAATAATTTACTTATTTTATATTGCAGCCATGGCTTGCGAACTGGAATCTTTGAAGCCAGTAAGCTTGTATTGGTAAATGTTGCTCCAACACTTCCAGACATACAGGTAAGGCTGTCTACTGCAGTATATGTTGAATTATGCCTGGTTTGGAAACAGAACTTATTTTAAAATTTTGCAAATTTACAACATTTGTACACACACACACACACACACATATATATATATATATATATATATATATATATATCATGAATACAGCGAGAGAAATGAGGATAAAAAAGGGTAAAAAATTGTAATACATATAACTGATGAGATCTTTTCCATAGAGGTTTAGATAGTGAGGCTATATACAAATGAATTTTACCCTTGTATGCCGACACCTCCTCCAATTTATAACAGAAAGTAGGTAGAGCTGTTTTTAATTTGAGAAAATAAAATAATGAACACGGAATACCAACATGAATGCATTCTATCATAAAAATTCCAAAGTAGCCCTCTTTCTGGTTATCTATTAATTTGTTTTTAGCGTGTTATTGGAATCCAACTTCTGTGTAATTATGTTTTTTTTTCAAATCACCTGGTGTCTGTTAGAAGATTTTTTGTATTTTTCTATAGAATGAATTGCTATTAATTCAGATTGCCTAATAACTAATGGTGACGCTTAGCATTATAAATACTGGGATATCTTTGAAAATTTGTCAAAACAAAATTTATGCACAAGCATTTTGGGAGTTTCAATATCATCCCATTCCAACAAAAAATACAACTCTTTCAAAAATATCTAACCTTCCCCTGATTGAGCAAAAATGAAATCCTCGGCTTTTTTTTCCTTTTCATTTTGGTTGCAATAAAAGCAGCCAAGTAATGTTTAAAAACAGCTATATATCAATTTGAAACTTTGTGCACTTTAGATATTTTTTTTTTTTTTGGGGAAAAAGCATAGTTTCTCCTCCAAAAATGACTTCTCCAGTGGTGGAACTCTTTTTATCTATAGCTATCTCAAACAGGGGCGATCTACTTGTTGAGGAAGATGTCCGATTGCCAACTTTAATTTAAGTAGGATAAAATAATTTGTACTGTAAAATTATTATTATTATTTTGGAAATAAGATTAAATAATTACATACAACTTTTCCCACCATAATTTGGAGAAGAAAAGTACTAGCACTATTCTTCGCCCACCTTACCGAAAATTCCTGGCTCCGCCATTTATCTCAAATATTAACTTAACTGAAGGAACTTTTCTACTTTTGAGATGGTCTAATAGATTTTGCTCTAAAGTTTCAACTAAAAATTTATTGCCTAGGAAGATAGTGAAATATGGTTAATAATTTAATATCATGATTTCCACTTCTGTAGGACTAACTACATATGAGCTGTGGGCGATGGCGCTCCAAATATGTTATTGCTTGCGTGCCATGTGTATCCTATAATCTTTGATTATCAAAACAAGGGTCTATTCTTTATATTTTTTTCCATGTGTGATCTTAAGACACTCTTAAATATAAAGAATACGTGCACTGAGGAAGTTTTCCTGTATTGGCATGCTCCTAGGTTCAATCTGTAGCATCATTCTGTAGCACTTTCCTGGGGACAGCAGTGCGGATACCGTGTGAGGTACTAAAGCAAAGGTTGCAGGCTGGCATTTTTGACAACGTAGGGGAGGCAATCATTGGAACTTGGCAACAAGATGGTCTTAAGGGGTTTTTCCGTGGGACTGGTGCAACTCTTTGCCGCGAGGTTCCTTTCTATGTTGCGGGCATGGGTCTTTATGCTGAATCCAAAAAGGTATGGAGTTTCTGCCTGTAAATATAGATCTCTCTCTTTCCATCTTGCATTAATTTCGACTTTTTCATATATATCTGCTTCTCTTAGAGGTTGTCAATTGTAGGCTTTTAATTTCCTTTTTACTTGATGATTTAGTTCTCACAGAAAGTTATACATCTTTATTCTCTTAGCACATGCAACTCGGTCCCTTAAAACCTGTCTCAGTGACGCAGAACGGAAGCGATTAAACAACCCTAGAATCCACTAGGCAAACAACCCTAGTTCTACTAAGGATCCTTGAATCCATGAGGAATAAAGAATTTTGGAATCCACCAGAGAGAGGGAAATAACCCAAAGATATTTTTTATTAATAAAAAGATTCCTTCCACTGTAATAATGAAGACCCTTTTATAAGAAAGGCTGATTCCAAAATAAAAGGAAAGTTAAATGGAAATTAAAAAACATAATTCAAGATCCCTACGATCTGCATGAAATTTACCTAATTGTTACTACAATAAAAATCCTTATTAGAGCCTAAAATCAAAGCCTAATTTAAGATAAAAATCCTAACAACTAAAAATCTGAAAATTACATTTAGTTGCTATAAAACATCATATCTTCCTCCATAATTAAGTAAAGTTCAAAATACAAATGTGCAAGTATTTTGTCCCGCATCATTATCCCCTTCTTAGAGAAAATTGGTCCTCGAATTTTGAAACAATTAAGTATCAAAAACCAATACATGTGCATCAATCTCGTTGGACCATAATTGCATGATGTTACTTCTCAAAAAATAAATTTGACAAGAGATAAGAAAATATCAACTTCATGTTAACCTGCACTTCAAATATATATTTTGGAATGATGAAATCTAAGTTTTCCTTCTTGTCGAACATATGAACAGGATCAATCTCATGGCCAATCTTATTTGCTGTGATATTTTCAACTCTAGGCTTTGCTGAACCATTCATGCTCTCTACCAATTGATGACCCTCTTGAACATTTAACCATGATTTTTCTTCAACTTGTGCTGTATCAATGAGTTTCTCTATAACGTTATACTTGTTCACTACATTCAATCATGTACTCTTCCAGTTCATATTTTAGTTTCGAAGACCTCTCGATAACTTGCCCATTTGCTTTGTGAGGAAGCAAAACATATTCTCTTCTTTCCACAAGAAAAACTATAAACATGGTCGGCATCAAAATATTCACCATTAAGGTAAGGCAATTCATTCATGACTGATCCAACAAAACATCGACAACATTTATAGGCAAAACATCACAGCTCACATAAATTTTATATTTTCCAAACATGAGTGGAACCATAAATGTGTCACCGTAAGTGATGTATTATTTACTCATGGGATCTCATAAGGATAAGGAGGTGCTTCAATTCGGAGGTTTAAATTCTTCACGAGAGTACTATAAACAATATCAAACTCACTCTATTAATTACAAGCTTACACATTTTTTGACTTGCAATGAACATATGTATAAGAAGGAGATGTGGGTCTTAAACCGTTATGTCGAAGAAGTTGAGCAAGGAAAATGTCTAAAATGATGATACGGGTTGAATTTTTTAAGTTCAAGTATATTCTAGGGGTTGAATTATTAAAATTTCAAGTGTTGGGACTGTTTTCACAACATATAGGTATGCAACATATCAAATTACAAATAACCAAAACTTAATTGAAAAGTTGGGTATTTTATTGTACTTTACGAAATTAATGTCAAAACCTAGATTGTATACCTCTTTGCAAACTCACCGAAGAAGGCGAAGAGGTTGTGAAACTCACGGCAGCACAACTTGTAACAATGCTAGAAATTCTAAGTTGTAATACTAGGATACTACTGAGCTCTGATACCAACTAATGCAGTACAAAGGCGATAAAATAATATAACATATCGTTCTAGTAGACGAACCTAGAATCCACCAGGCAAACAACCCTAGAATCCATTTGGGCTCTTGAATCTACAAAAAATAAAGAATTTTGGAATCCACCAGAGACGGAAATAACCCAAAGATATTTTTTATTAATCAAAAGATTCCTTCAAATCAATATTCTAAAAGGCGCTAGGCGGTCGGGGGGGCCTAGCTCCTTTTGCTTTGGCGGGATTTTTTATTTTAAGCCAATTTTAATGTTTTATTTTACATTTATCCAAACAAAATAATAATATAAAGCAAAACAATCTACAATAAAGATAATAAATACTTTTGCTTAAAATTCAAACACATCCATATTGCAAATGTCAAAGTTCAAACATAAACATGCAATTGTTCAAAGTTCAAACACAAACAAATAATCAAAAATACAAACTAATAGTCCTCATCTCCATATCCCTCTATATCTCTAACTCTTCTTCTCCGTATCCCTCCAAGATAATGTCTCCATCGGACTCACTCATACTCCTCATCTCCCTCTTCCTCCGTGTCATCATCAGAAAAAAAAATTCTTCATGGAGTTCTCTTACTTAAACATTTCTACTACTTCTCCTAGGCTCTAGCACGCTATCCGCTCCGGATACTTCACCAACCACCTCCCAAGTAAGGCCCGAACAACTCTTAACTTCATCATCACCCCCTTCAACAATCCATCCTTGCGCTTTTGAAGTTATTATTTGGTTTGGGTAGTTATTAAAATAAAATAAAAACTCCGCCTAGTCCCCACCTTGTCTGCCTAGGCCCGCCTACCTACCTAGCCCGCATAGGCTTGCCTAATTTTTTGGAGAATTTTTTTCGCTGCTTTGGGCCTAGGCGAGGCGCCAGGGGAGGCCTAGCGCCTAGGCGGCTGCTTAGGCCGCTTTTTAGAACATTGCTTTCAATGTAATAATGAAGACCCTTTTATAAGAAGGGATGATTACAAGTTAAAGGGAAAGTCAAATGAAAATTAAAAACATAATTCAAAATCCCTACGATCATGCATGTAATCTACCTAATTGATACTAATAAAATCCCTTATTAGAGCCTAAATTAAAGCCTAATTAAAGATGAAAATCCTAACAACTAAAAATCTGAAAATTACATTTAGTTGCTATAAAACATCATATCTTCCTCCATAATTGAGTAAAATCCAAAAGTATTAGTATTTTGTCCTGCATCACTCAGTATAGGATCCCCTACATGGATGATAGGTGTATAATCCAGCAAAGCAATGTAGTTGGGTGCAATCATGATTTGTTTTTCTTACCTTAAATAGCTCAGAATCACGCCATTGATGTCAATAAATGCGACACTGTTAATTATGTTGACAGCAAAAGAAAACTGAAGGAGAAAAGAAACTGAAGGAACTTCTGTACTGCTTAAGCACAACCTTTTTCAAATCAGCCTATCTTCTTTCATCTGCTTCAGAGATGATTAAATAAATCCAAACATTTAGTGTTGCGGTAAATATATCCTAGGTGAAACTTTAATGAACAATTATTGAAGAAACAGTATACTTGATTATGTTACCAGTCATTTTCTCCAATTTTCTAGAATTAGGAAAGCTATATTGAGCCGGAGCTTTAGTGGCTACCTGATTTGTAAAGAAATATTTCTATCAATTTAATGTGTCTAGAGTAAGATATGCCAGTATTGTAAATTTAAATTTCTTTATCACTAGCAGCACCACTTGGTCAACTAATTTAAATGTAGACAGACGTCACAGGTTCAATGCGACTGTTTTATTTAAAATGCATCTTGCAAAACTTATATTACTAGAGATTTGTGTCCCCTGATATCACACTAATGTAATGATTCATGCCATTTACAGTTGATGATACAATAAATTATGAGAAAAGCACTTTCCTTGTGGTTTGCACTGACCTGATACAACTAAATCTGTGTTACGTGGTTGCAATTGATTTTATCAAGTTAAATTGTATAATCTAGTTGACTGCATGTGTTAAATCTATAAAGGAGCTAAAAGGCCGATATGTCAAGGATGACGAGCATTTGATTGCATCTTAAATCATTTACATGTGTATATGTTTGCTGTATATGTTTTTGATAGGTACATGTTTGTTGTATACTTTTTATAGGTATATATATGTTTTTATATTTTTTCATAGGTAAATATATATGTTTATATATTAAAATGCCAACTATTCTATTTCAGGCTTTCCAGCAGCTTTTAGGGCGCGAACTAGAACCCTGGGAAACAATTTTAGTCGGGGCTTTATCTGGTGGGCTAGCTGCAGTTGCTACAACACCTTTCGACGTGATGAAAACTAGAATGATGACAGCTCCCCAGGGGCGGCCTGTGTTAATGTCAGTAGTAGCCTTTTCTATTCTTCGTCACGAGGGACCCCTTGGATTATTTAAAGGAGCTGTTCCAAGGTTCTTTTGGATTGCTCCATTGGGTGCTATGAACTTTGCTGGGTACGAGCTTGCAAAGAAAGCTATGGACAAAACTGAGTAGCAAAAGAGTTGCTAGTTCTGGGTAAGTTTATTGGAGTTGGGAAAATAGTACTACATAAGTCGCTGGATATTTTACTTGGTAATCATAGCATTTGATGCTACTGGAAAGTTTTGAGCTTTTTCCGAATTAAGTAGGAACACGTGGTTCAAATTTTATTTGTCGAAATCACGTGGTTCAAATTTTATTTGTCGAAATCACGTGGTTCAAATTTTTATTTGTCGAAATCACTTGGCTTCTGTAAATCCTTTTTTCAGAACTTTTGTTGCTCAAAATTCTGTTTATTGTCAGGGTCACATATGTCCTTCATTTTGCTTTGTAATCCATTTTTGTACATTTATATTTCCTAGTAGTTTATGTACATTCCAAGTATCAGCCTGTCTATCTTGTTGGAGTTACTGGGTGGTGGTTCAGTTTATGCTAATAATTTATAACACATTATGAGAGCTTATTTACCTAATTTTTGATATGATGAGGTGTGCCGTAAAATAGTAGGCCAAACGCGACCTTGTGCTGGTTAAAAATGGTGGTTTTTTTTGGGGGTTACCTAAACCAATGATGTATATGGGGTTTGTTGATTACTAGTTTATGGTGTATGGAGCGGTAGTGGTTGGTGCATTTGGATGTTCAAGTACATTGTACTATTTTAACTATGCTTATTGAGTACCAAACAAGGCATTTGAAAGTTAAATAAGCTAAATTCAGAATAAGCTACTACCTCCGTCTCATAATAAGTGATTTTTTAGTTTAAATCATATATACCAATACACAAGTTAAAATGACAAAAATATTCTTAATATATTTTCTTTGAAGTTGAAGAGTTGATGAGTGTCATTTAATTGTAGTGATTGCAAGACACAATAAATATAATTGATTGCATAAGGGCATATATGGGAAAATATTATAAAAATTGTATTGGAGTTCTAACATATCACTTATTTTGAAAAAAAATATTAAGTCTAAAAAAGAACTTATTTTGGGACGGAGGTAGTATGTAGCTATTACATAGAGTAATTTTAGGGTTTTAAATTTTGTTTCAAATGAGTCTTAAATGACATGCTATTAAATATTTTAATGATAATTTATGACATTGTTAATATATGAAATTTACTCGATCAATAGTATGATGATACACCATTTGAGAGCAAAAATTTGAGATTACTAGCAACACCTTAGGTGCAGAGTTCTACAGTATTTTGTATTCCACTAAATAAGTAATGATTTGTAATTTAATATGAATTTGTAACTGGAAAGATATATATATATATATATATATATATATATATATATATATATATATATATATATATATATATATATAACGCATCTATAATATCTATTTGTTATGGATCAAAATTAGCATATAACATCTCTACCTTTCATTAAAATTATGAAAGGCCGTCTGATTAAAATTTCTAACGGACATGTTTAAAAACTTTTGGATTAATTATATATAATACTACATTTTTAAAAATAATTACAAAAATCATACCTTTATAAAATAATTACAAAAATATTACATTTTTTATTTTTATTTACAATATTAATATAATTAAAAGTCCTTAAGTTAAGGGATTAATATGTAATGGCTGACATGACAATATTAATGGGTTGTTTTATTTTGAAAGACGTGATAACCGCCATTACGTCTCTTCGTTTTTAAACCTTTGTTTGCATGTTGAAACCCTTTTTTCTCTTTCTGTTCGTCTTCTTCCCTTTCTTCTCTCTGTTCGTGTTATTATTCAATCGTTTGATCGCCATTTTCGTCTTGTTGTATTTCTACAGCTGTTCGTATTGTTGTTACTATGTTCGTTTTGTTGTATTTTCGCCATTTTCTGCTTGTATTGTTGTTACTCTGTCAGTACAGACAACTTCTGTTTGTTGGTCGCCATTTTCGTTGTTCTGTTCGTTCGATTAGTTGTTTTGTTTTGTTCGTTCGATTTGTGTTGAATGGCTGATACAAGGAAGAAGTACGTAAAGAGAAAGAGAATCTCAGATGATGATTCTGTAAAAGGATTGAAGAAGTTTGTTGTGGAGAGGAAGGGGAAGGGGGAGAATGTAGGTCAGGAATCGAGTAAGAGTGAGCATAGGTTGGTGTTACATAGTGATATCAAGCATCCTGAAGTTCAGTTAGATTCTGATTTTGATGTCGATGTAGTTAATTCCAACAGAAAGAATTTTAAATGTTTGTTAATTTTATTTTACGATCATATAAATGTTTGGTTTCTTAGTTGGTATGTTTTTGGTTACTGTTAGATTCTGATTTGGATACCAATTGTGTTCAATCGATTTGGTATGTTTGGTTACTTTTTTATTCTGTTATGGTTACCATTAAAAGATGTTTTGGTCACTATCATATAATTGTTCGGTTACTGTTAGATTATGATTTTGATACCACTTTTGTTCCCTTGAGTTGGGTCTTTGGTTACTGTTTGTTTTTGTAATGGTTACCATATATTTGCTTTAGTATACATGGTTTAACTAAAATGTGGTTGATTTATATGTTTGTTTATGTATTGGTTACCATGGATACATGGTTTGATTACTATCATATAGCTATTTGGTTACTTGTTTAGTATGTTTATTGTTAATGTTTGCTTATGATTTGGAATCTATTATTGTTCCCTCAATTTGGTATTTTGGTTACTTTTTTATGTTGTTTTAGTTTCCATGTATTTGTGTAGTATACATTTGTTGGCTGAAATGAATTTGGTGTACATGTTGATCATGTTTTGGTTACTATGATATAACTGTTTGGTTACTATTTTATAACTGTTTGATTACTATCATATAAAGTGATATATTACTATATAAACATATTTTGGTTACTATGATATAATTTTTGATTACTATCTTATAACTGCTTGGTTACTATATGTGTAAACTCATATGTTACTATATGAACATGTTTTGGTTACTATGATATAATTGTTTGGTTACTATCATATAACTGTTTTGTTACTATCATATAAATGTTTGGTTTACTATCAAATAACTGTCTGGTTACTATCTTATAACTGTATGGTTACTATCATATAACTATTTGTTTACTATCTTATAACTGTTTGGTTACTGTTTTATTATGTTATGGTTACTGGTATGATATTATTTGTTGGTTACTATGTAAGTGTTTATGGTATAAACAATGTTTTATATTGGTTACTAATAATTGTGCAAATCTGATTTTGTTTATTTGCAGTTATGGGACATGTATTATGAGGGATGTAACAGGAAATTTACTTAAAAAAGTTATTTATTGGTGCGACGTGGAAGTTCCCAGCATGATTTCCAAGAAACTGAACGAAAGTCAGTTGGAGAAGTTCAAGGCAACATGTTTTGGGAATTTTATGGAGTTCGGTGATCAGCACCAAATGTATTCCCAGATTATTCACCATGCTCTTATACGGGAGGTTCACCAGAGTGATGCTAGTGAAATGTGGTTTTTGTTTGGGGATAAAAGGGTCAGATTTGGTTTGCCTGAGTTCTGTCTAATTTCTGGGTTGAGATGACAGGGTGAGGATGATATTACTGCGTATAAAGGTATGGAGAATATGCTTATTGAAAAGTTTTTTGGGCATGAAGTTGTTACGCGTAGTAGCATATGTAGGGTTTATCGGAAGGCTATTTTTGATGACGATGACGAGGCTATTAAGATGTCATTAATTTTTTTGGTGTTTAATTTCATTTTATCCACAGTTTCTGAAAATCATGTGGATGGGGCAATGGTCAATTTTCTATGTTATGGTGATGTTAGTAGTTTTCCTTGGGGGAAAGTTACTTTCGAGATGACAAAGTACTCTTTGTCAAATGCTTTGAAGGGGAGATTGAAGAAAGGAAGGAATGGAGGGTCAATTTATAATTTCTACAAGGATCATTATACAAAATTGTACAAGTTGAATGGTCTACCTTATGTACTCCAAGTTTTTATGTTTGAGATCATTCCGTTATTCAAAACTCGGGGCATATGCAATGATGAGCATCCGTCTGATGTCCGTTTATTTAGATGGAAGGAGCTAGTGAAGCCCCCTACGAATGACAACTTGAATGATTTAGTATTTTGTTCCGGACAGGTATGCAGTTTACTACTAAGAGTATAATTGGTTACCTTTAGTTATATATTTAGTTACTAATTATATTTTGTGATGTTTACTGTTAACAAAGTAGTTAGTTACCTTTATATACTCATTTGGTTACTGATTAGTTATGTTTGTGTTAATAATAACAATGTATTTTGTTACCTAAATATACGCATTTGGTTACTAATTAAATTACCCTCGTGTTGCTAATAACAATTTTGTTGGTTACCCGATTATACAAATATTGTCTACCTTTCTTAATTATTTTGGTTACTGATTTATATACATTTGGTTACCTGTATATATGTAGTTGGTTACTAATTATGTTTCACGATTCTTTATTTTCTATTTTTTTTAACTGTATTTGTTCAATGTTTGTCAGATATTATACTAAATGTACTTAATGTTTTTCAGTTGAGGATAAAAAGCCTGATTCCCACGTCCGAGGAGAAGGATCGACTTGATTTGGGTGGGCTTCAATTTTTGAATGGGAAGGATGTTGATAAGAAGGTTTCAAAAAAAGTTAAGGGTGACAACATTGAATTTGATATGTCTGAAGTTAAAGATGCAATTGATGCACGGTTTAGGCCGTTGGAGAAGAAAGTGTCTGAAATTAAGAAAGACATTGTAAAATTGCGTGCTGATATTAAGGATGATATGCATGTTTTTCATGTTCAGTTATGTAGGGACTTTAGGTCCATTATTAGAGATGAGTTACGCGGGATCAAAGGTGTTGGGGACAAACAAGTTGATGGTGATTCTGATGGTGATTCTGATTCTGATGATGGCGGTGATGATGATGATGATGATGAAGATGATGTAGGTGATGAAGCTGATGATGTAGCTGATGAAGCTGATCATGGTGTTGATATTGATGATGATGTTTTTAAAGGTAATAATAACGATGATGATGAGGTTTGTGATGATGGGTTGAAAGGCGATCAGAAAAATGATGAGTTTGATACTGAAGTCGTTAAAGAGTGTGAAGATGTTGTTATGGTTGATGAAGTTGTTAAAGATGATGAAGTTGTTAAAGAGTGTGAAGACCCCCATGTTGATGAGGTTGTTGATGATGGTTCAAAACTAAAAAAGAATAATGATGGTGAGGATGTGCCATATTTTGTTGAGAACAAGGATGGGAATGAATTTGAGTATGGTAATGAAGTTGAACGTGATGGTATGGCTGAAGAACATCATGAAATAATAAGTAATGATGATCAAAAAAATGTCAAGGTTAGATATTTTTGTTTGTTTTGTTATGTGTTATATGTCTTTTTTTAATGATTAATTGGTTGTTTTTTATTTTGCACAGATTGTCAAGAATGATGACATGCCAACTTTTGACATATTAAGACAATGCACTAGGAAAGAAATTGTTGTGTATGTTGCTGCTGAGGTTAGTGTTATAACGACATGCCAACTTTTTTTTACATGCTTTAGGTTTTGATTCTTTTTATACCATGCTTTAGGTTTTGATTCTTTATTATGATTTTACCTACAACTTGACTCAAAAATATATAGTAACCATTATAATGTTTCACAGTAACCAAATCAGCATTAGTTAGTAATAAGTATAATGTTTCATAGTAACCAAGATTGCATTAGACAGTAACCAATACAACATTAGACAGTATAATGTTACACAGTAACCAAGACATCATTAGACAGTATATTATTATTCAATTTATAACTGTTTGTTATTGCATATATTAGTTATTTGCATGTGTTTATGTGAAAATCTAATTGTATTTGTTACATTTTATGTCAATTGAAAAAGGGGAATAAATTTGAGACAGAAAGCAACTCTGTACTTGATGAGATGGTTTTGACCACACAGGACATAGTTCATTGTGATGAATTGGAGAAAAGCGACCATAAAGTTTAGTAGACATTCGTCTGAACATGTCAAAGTGGACATCTGAAAAGTGCCGATCGTGGTCTCCATATCTGACAATGTTTGGATCTACTGGTTCATCGTATGCTAATCTTTATGGGCTAGTCAACAATGGTTTAATTGCTGCTTTTTTTTGCATTCCCCAAAGTATGCATGGATATGCCGTTACTTATTTTTAAAATAAATATGAAGAGGCGTTGTTTGAACAATGGTTTAATATTAATGACATATGTTTATGGTTACCATAAAATTGGACTAAACAACAATAAAAGGTTTGTTTTTATTGTTAATGAGGAAGAGGCATTATTTTGATTACATGATGTTCTTTATATTATAGTTTTGGTTACTATTAAATTATTGTTTGGTTACTATTATTATTTTATGTTTTGGTTACTATTTTGTTATATATTGGTTACTATTTGAATATGGTTATTATATTAATATTTGTTGGTTACCAGGTTATTATTTTAATTAAGTTGTTGGTTAGTATATTAATTATTAACTGTTCAAGTTTGATTTTGGGTAGTGTGTATATTAATTCGGTAATTGTTAATGTTAGTGTGTTTACTAATATGCTTTTATATTGAAGGACTGACAAATTCCCTGGGAAGAATGACATAATTGAACCTGCTTTTATATTTGGGTCTATCCCAATATCATCAAAAATGTGGTTCTACAAATTAAAGACTCCTGGACAATGGTTAGACGATGATGTGAGTACGTTTTTTTTTATTTCAAATTATATTTTTGTAGTTATGGTTACATTATTTAGTTGGTTCAGTAACTAGTGTTAACAGTGTTGGTTCAGTAACTAGTGTTAACAGTGTTGGTTACATTCATTACATAATTTCATTTTTCAGCAACTGTTAATATCTTATGTTTTTTTTTTGTTTCACACATCAATGTTGTGTTATATTATTTCTGTAAATTGGCCAGACATTCCGATAGTGTTCATATAAGGGCAACGACTACGGATTGTTGGTTTTATGCCAAGATGACCGCTCTTTTTGAGGAGTATACAAGTAAAAATGCGAGATAAAATGTGTATGCAGGGAGGTGATGTTCTTTGAATACATTCATGGGTCATTTTTATGGATGTCAACACACCATGGAAAAATGTTGACTACGTGTTGTTCCCCATTCATATGTCATCACTGGACCATTGGTTTTTGTTGACATTTGATGTGCATCGTAGACGTCTAACTGTTTATAATTCTCTGCAGCCAAAAAGGAAATCCAAGCAAACAAAAATCATGGATGTTTGTGAGCCTTACATCTTTATTCTTCCCATTTTACTGCTCAAGGTTGGTTTTTGGAGGGATAAGTGTGACATTGACTTTAGTAGTGAACCGTATCGCAATAAGGAGGAAGATGATATAATAGAGTTGGAATTTGCAGAGACGGTTCCTGAACAAGTTGAGGGGTAAGGGTTACATTGTTTACATTTTTTAATGATTACATATATGTTGGGTTACCATGTATTTTTCTAGTATTCATGGTTTAATAAACTGGTTTTAGTGTACATGTTGTTTATGAATTGGTTACCATCATATAATTATTTTGGTTACTTTCATATAACTGTTTTGGTAACTATCATGTAAATGTTTGGTTACTTATTCTGTATGTTTTTTTTATTGTTTGCTTATGATTCGAAAAATACTCTTGTTCCCTCAATTTTGTTGCAATATCATTTTCATTATAGGATGCTGGATATACATGTTGTTTATGCTTTGGTTACCATTAAAATTGGATTTAGTTATTGTTATCTAAATATTTGGTTACTTATTTGTTATATTTTGTTTACTATTATAACAAATAAGTAACCAAATAGGTTGGGTTACCATGTATTTGTCTAGTATTCATGGTTTAATAAACTGGTTTTAGTGTACATGTTGTTTATGAATTGGTTACCATCATATAACTATTTTTTGTTACTATCATATAATTGTTTTAGTTACTATCATGTATCGTTTGTTTGGTTACTTATTCAGTATGTTTTTAGTTACTGTTTGCTTATGATTCGAAAAATACTCTTGTTCCCTCAATTTGGTAATTTTGTTACTTTTTTATGTTGTTTTGGTTACCATGTATTTGTGTAGTATACATTGGTTGTCTGAACTGGTTTTGGTTAATATGTTGATCATGTGTCAGTTACCATTAAAACATGGTTTTGTTAATACGATATAACTGTTCGGTTACTTCTTCAGTATGCTTTTTGGTCTACATTTTTTTGTGTTGGTTGCCTTTAATTTATGTTTTGGTTAATTTTATATATAACTGTTTGGTTACTGCATAAACTGATATATACTATTTCTAGGTTGATTCTAGTTATTGATTTTAGTTATCTTTTGTCTATTTGTACAGTGATTGCGGGATGTTCACGATTTGTTTCGCTGAGCATGTCATTCATCAGAAGTTTGATGAAATTCCTATTCTATTTTCCATTGCGCAGTATCGGAAGAAGTTATGCACAAACCTACATATGCATGCAAGGAATAAACAGTATGAGGGATATGAGACTGACAGAGAATTCCCAGGAAGATTTGTTCCAGATTTTGATTAGTTCGGATCTTGCTGTTTTCTCTTTATGAATTGTGTTTTGTATTTTGTTTGTTTTTTTGGGATATACACAACAATTTTGTATGGTTTATGAGTTTGTAATGTTTATTGGATTTTATATAGATGAGATTTCATATTTGATTATATTAGTAGTATTGGAATTACTTTGTGTGTTGGTTGGTATTTGATTCGTTTAGGTTGTGTTTGCTACATTATTTTGAAATGTACAATTGGTAACCAAACATTTTTAAAAGGGTAACCAGCTAATGTTTTGATAATAACCAGAGATTTACAATTTTGTATCAGGACATATATCAATTGTTAAATGTATATGTGAGACTGTGAGAGTATACATTGGTTGCTTAAAAAAACAATATCACTTTCATTATAGGTTGCTGGATATACAGGTTATTTATGATTTGGTTACCATTAAAATTAGTTTTGGTTACTGTTATCTAACTATTTGGTTACTTAGTTGTTATATTTTGTTTTCTGTTATAACAAATAAGTAACAAAATAGTTTACTGTTATGGTCACCATTTTATTTTTTATAAGTAATCAAATTTTCATAAAATTTGATAAAATCAGTATATATTAGTTATTTAAGTTGAAATGTTAGGTTGGTAACTGTTTCGTTGGTAACCAAACATTATTATTTTGTATCACTTAATGTTATAAAGTGTTAAATGTATGTGTTTTTTTTAAGAAATTTTAATTAAGAGATTCCATTATTAAGAAATTTTAATTAAGAGATTCCATTATTAGTACTATTATTATTACTATTATTATTATTATAGTAATTATTATTATTATTATTATTATTATTATTATTATTATTATTACTATTATGTATAAAAGGTAACTAAATATGTATAAAAGGTAACCAACTATTGTTTCAAGACATATATCAATTGTGAAATGTACATGTTAGAGTTTACTTGGGTTTACTAAACAAACAATATCACTTTCATTACAGGATGCTGGATACACAAGTTGTTTAATGTTTTGTTTACCATTAAAACATGTTGTGGTTACTGTTATGTAACTATTTGGTTACTTATTTGTTAGATTTATGTTACTGTTATGTAATGATTTTTGACTAATATTATTGTACAATCAATGAGGGTTTTTATTTATTATTATTTTTACGGGTTAATATGTAATTGTTTATTATATATGTTAACAAATTTTTTTTTGTTTGTAACCAAATGCAGTTATAAGTTTGTAACACGATTGTTATAAAGTGTTAAATGTATGTGTCGATTTATAGTAGTGATAGTAACTAAACATTAATGAAGTGGTAATCATTTTATTTTAGGTGGTAAGCAAAATTACATGAAAATATTTTAGAATAGTTAACAATTGTACAATGTATATAGATGTGTGCTTTATATTGGAAACTCATAATGAAATCAGAAATCAAAATAGTAATCAATAACAATTTTGTTTATCGTACACAAAAAAAAACTGTTACCAACCATATGGATAATGGTTACTCATAGTAAACAATTATATATTCATGTATTTACACTCTTAATGTAATTGCACTATATCAGACCTTTTTTGGTCTTAAAACAGGTGGATTATTGCATGTTTTCCTATTATGTCCTTTTTCTTGGCACTTTTCTTGCATTTGTTTTGAATTTTGATTTCGGACGTGTTTGTACCTTCTTATTTTTGGTCTTCCTGCTGGTCTTCTTGTGTTCGGTGGTCTTCTGGTATATCCCAGTTTTCTTTGTCATCTAAAGGCATGATGGATGCTGAGTATGTGTCGACCAAATTTGTTTTAGAGTAATTTTTTGAACAAAAATCATAATGACTCAAATTTAAACTTTGTTCATATACAAAGAAGAACGTCTTGACAAGGCATCTCATGGTATCTTTGAATTTACGACATGTGCATGTCTTTTGATCGATGTCCACAATATATTGTTTAGCGACATAAATAAATATAAAGAAAAAATCACTAAGTTTAATGTCTCAACCTATAACACAAATTAAGTGTTGTTAGAATAAAGTACAACTGGAATCATTTTCATTGTTTGAAAACAAGATAAAAAAGGTAAAGTAAACAACTCAATGTTATAATTACAAAACACAATAATATTATAATTATACACAGTAACCAAACAAGCATCAGTTAGTAACCAATACAATGATACACAGTAACCAACTCAGCAGTAGCCAGTATCCATTATAATGTTATGTAGTAAGCAATTAAGTATTAGTTAGCAACCAATATAATATTACACAGTAACCAAGTTACCATTAGTCTGCAACCAAGTCAGTATTAGTTAGTAACCATTATAATGTTATACAGTAACCAAGTCAGCATTAGTCAGTAACCAATTTAACAGTAATTAGTAATATTATGCAGTAACCAAGACAATATTAGTCAGTAACTAAGATATCATTAGACAGTATAATGTTACATAGTAACCAATAGTGAACAAATAGGTTTCCATAAAATGCAAATACAACTTATGATGCAATAATTTATAATTTGTATTAGTTACCTTAAGTTTCTTTGATCTAATGATATTAGATTGCAACCTTTCCTCAGCTGTTGTGGAAAGTTTTGTGAATGTTGATATGACTGCTTGTTTGTTTGTGAAATACCATCTTTGAACAAGACTACGTAGGCATTCAATCATTGATGCAACTGGAAGATCCCTGATCATCTTGATTGCATTGTTGATAGATTCGGCGGTGTTTGAAGTCATTGTTAAATATCTGCTTACAGTCCCATGGAGCCTGGTGCACTTCTCCAACTTGATCTCTTCCTCCAAATATGTCCTTATTTGAGGATCAATTGTTCAATAGTGTAAGCTCTACAAGCCCCGTTGTAAGCATGTTTAAGTTCCTCTCCTCTCTTTTTGAATCTATTTTTTATATTTTTCAGTACATGGTATGTGCAAGAACCATGCATGACGTCCAGAAACATAAATTTAGTCCTTGTATAATGACTTCATGTCTATCTGAGACAATGCATTGGCCTTCCCTAACTCCACAAGTAATTCTCAAATTTACAAAAAACCATCTCCAAGATAATTCATTTTCGCTGTCAACCACTGCAAAAGCAATCGGAACAATGTTTTGGTTTGCATCTTGTGTGCTTGCTATCAGTAGTGTCCCTTCGTAAGTTGATTGTATGAACGTTCCATCGATTATAATTATTGGAAAGCACTATTTCCATGCTTGAATGGATGCTCCAATGACAAAGAATAAATACTTGAAACGGCCATTTATTTCCAACTCAAGGGATGTGACAGTACCTGATATGAAACATGAGCATTATCATTAGAATTACAAGTAGTATACAGTATCCAAATCACTAGTAATTGGTAACCATTCAGTTGGTTAATGGTATCCAAATCAGTTGAGTAGGGTAAACAAATAAGTTTAGTTGGGTAAACAAATCCATTTAGTTGGGTAGCCAACTAAGTATGAACAAACCAATAAAACGTCATTAGAATTACTAGCATACAGTATCCATTGGTAACCATTCAGTTGGTTAATGGTATCCAAATCTGTTGAGTAGGGTAACCAAACAGTTTAGCTAGGTAACCAAATTAGTTTAGTTGGTAACCAAATCAGTTTAGTTGGGTAACTAACTAATTATGAAAAAACCAATAAAATATCATTAGAATTACAAGTGGTATACTGTATCCAAATCACTAGTAGTTGGTAACCATTCAGTTGGTTAATGGTATCCAAATCTGTTGAGTAGGGTAACCAAATCAGTTTAGTTGGGTAACCTAATCAGTTTAGTTGGGTAACCAATTAAGTATGAAAAAACTAATAAAATGTTTTTAATTGTTACCTGGATTTGTTTTCTTTAGCATGTGTAACCACGATGGGATCATTGAGTAGTCGTGTGGATTTTCTCTTACCTTTTCCAACGCATTCTCTTTCGATCTCCATGTTTTTTGGTAAGAGATAGACACATTATATTCTGTCATCATGTCCTCCACAATATCAGTTGGTGTGTATATTTTTTTCAAATTTGTTAATTTGTGCATTATGCAATCACTGACCAATTCACTATTTGCCTATCTGTGGTCTCCCAGCATTACGTTAACTGAACACGTGTGGATGTCGTTGAATTCTCTCACCTTTAACATATTGGTTTTCCGAAAACTTGATGCTCTCATCTTCCATTTGCAATTTTCATCATATACGCACACTAGCACAAAGTCTCTACGACTTGTTCGTTGAACTTTGTGTTGTCTATTTTTCTTGATTGAATGCAGCCTCATAGCTTGTGATAGTATTATTTTGTCTTTGTATGTTTGATGTAATTGTACTTCTCGTTCATTCGGATCTGTTATTACATCATCATATCGTTCTTCTGTGTATGATTTGTCATGTTGTCTGTCTCGTTGTTGTTCAATAATATCCATTGCAAGGTGATCAATATATTGCGTTCCAATTTGGCAGTCGTGTGTTGGTAGTGGAACTAGTGCTGAATTCCCTTGTGTTGGTCTGATTAGCTTTACAGTGTGAATGATAGTTTCTTCTACATTTGTCAAGTTATGTAAGATTGTTGTGCGTCCCCTTCTGTTTTCAGTTTCTATAATCATTGGGAATTTACCTTGCTCATCAGATTTTCTACTGACTTCAATAAAGAATCTTAAGGTTCCTTCATCTGATATATTGATCGGTGGAATATCGCTTCTAATCTAAAATTTGATTGACAATATTGTTGCGTTTGTGTCTAGCCGTAATGCACTGCATATCATGTTTTGCATTTCTCTGAACGAACAAGTTGATGGAACTAGTATGCCGGTAACTTCAAATTTGGTGTATTGGTTACTATCAGTCCATGTACCATTGAAATAAAGTAAAACTGGAATCATCTCCATAGTCTGACAACAGAATAAATATTGTCAAGTAACCAAATCAATGTTAGCTAGTAACCAAACTACATGATGTTGGTAACCAGAACATAAATCACATTTTTACATTCATCTTACAATAGAAATAATCAGTATATTGATATTTGTTACCAATTAAATTATAACAGTTGTATGCAGGTAACCAATGTAGCCAATAAGTAAGCACCATATTAAAACAAACCAAAATAAAATACCGTAACATTATACATTAATCATGACAACATTATACAGTAACCAAATCCATTTTAGATTGTAACCAACACATATTTATTTAGTAACCACAAGATAAATACATTCTGCATTGCATTTTTATAGTAAAAAACAACCAAAGATAGTTTGTTTGTTACCAACTAAAGACAAATTTTTTTAAGAATGTAACCAATGTAGATAACAAGTAACCATTAATATAAAAAACATAAGTAGAAGTGTACATTAATATGCTTCAGCAGCCAATATTACAGTAACCAATTAATCATTGCAGTAATTAAGTTTGCATTAGTTAGTAACCAAGTCAGCAGTAGTCAGTAACCAAATCAACACTATAATTTTACACAGTAACCAAGTTAGCATTAGTCAGTAACCATTATAGTTTTACACAGTAAGTAGGTCAACATTAGTCTGTAACCAACATAATGTAACATAATAACCAAGTCAGCATTAGTCAGTAACCAATTCAACATTAATTAGTAATATTATGCAGTAACAAAGTCAGCATTAGTCAATAACTAATACAACATTAGACAGTATAATGTTACACAGTAACCAAGACAGAATAATCAGTAACCAATACAGCAGTAGACAGTAACCAATTTATTTAACCTTAGTAACCATAATATAAAACATGTTTTGAAATACATTTTGCAATCAAAACATTCAGTATTCTTACTTTGTGACAATTTTAAGTGCGAAAAACTTAAGAAAGGTAACCAATATAGTAATTCGTAGTAACAATAAGTAACTATATGCTTATAAATTTTAAACTCAAATACCCCAGTATTTGTATCGAAGTTGATGTTGATATTGTATTCAACAATCACTGCAGTAATTAAGTTTTTGGTTACTAAACTTGAAGGCATTGTTGATTTTGTATACTATTTTCGATCTTAGAGATGCGTCGTGACAACAGATTTCGTCTTCTCTGATTACGAGTTGCGTCGCGACAGGAAGATTCTTCTTCTCCGATATCAGAGTTGTTTCGCGATAGGAAGATTTGGCTTCTCTAATTGATTTGACGTTGATCTGTTATTCCGATTGATTTGGAGTTGCATGTTTCCTCAGTTGCTTGATTTTAGGTGCAGTTGGTTACAAATATGAAAGGAAAATAACTGACGTGTAGGAAAAAATGATGCGTGATGGGTTATTTTCAAAAGAAAAATTATTTGGGTCCTTAACACTAATATACAACAATTAGAAAGTATTTACAAAAATAAAATACACACAAAATAATTACAAAAATAACAAAACACAATATATTACTATTCCTAAAATCACGCATCATTAACTCCTACATGTCAGTTATTTTCCTTTCATATTTGTAACCAATCGCACCTAAAATCAAGTAACTGAGGAAAAATTCAACTCTAAATCAATCGAAATAACAGATCAACGCCAAATCAATCGGAGAAGCCAAATCTTCCTGTCGCGAAACAACTCTGATATTGGAGAAGAAGAATCTTCCTGTCGCGACGCAACTCGTAATCGGAGAAGACAAAATCTGTTGTCGCGACACATCTCTAAGATCGAAAATAGTATACAAAATCAAAAACGCCTTCAAGTTCAGTAACCAAAAACTTAATTACTGCAGTTCTGACGCCCCCAAATCCGGGTATCTTCCAACCCGACAGATGGTGCTACACGGTACTACCATTCATACATTCATTTAATTAAAAAAGTCTCAAAAGGACTAATATGTCTTCTATATATTCAAAGTAATATTACATTTCCCAGGTTCTTTATAACCCATTTGTTCATTCTTGTCATAATATTCAATATATTACAAACATTTACCTACACTATTGCATAAGTAATCTAAGGGTTCGTCTTCGCCTTGCCCTTATCTTTGCCTGAGCCTTCAGTCCGCTCGATCTTGGCTGTGTTCATATGGTTCAAGCAAGAGTGAGCATGACTAGCTCAGCAAGTACTACAATTCTACAAACAACATGCTTGAAACATAGAACTTATATATATCTTTAGTAACTGAACAATAGTTACGAAGTACTATCGATAATTCAAAATAGCACTTCTTTTCATTCAAAACGTTTTACAACAACAATATTCAGTAAAACATCAATTTCGGTCTAAGACCTTGAGCATTTCATAAGTTCTTTTGAAAAGGACATCCCAGTACTAAGTCCGTAAGTCCGACATTACTTACGAGCACGTCTAGGTGATCAGCCTATAGTGCTCTATGTTGATCAACACTACATTCATTAATCGTGTATACGTTTAAGTTGTGTCAATCTCACGTGCCTGTCGTTAAATGACAAAAACATTTTTAGCATACTCGATCTTCGATTGAAAACCATACCAATATAACTCGGTAAACATTAACATGCTTGAAAGAAACATAATCTAAGTCTAGCCGAAAGAATTGGCTTTGAATTTATCATTCAAGACTTCATGAGAAAGAATACATGAATTACAAAGCTTGTCCAGACTGAACTGGAACAAGGGTTAGAATACTTGCCTTCAAATAGCCTACTTCATCGATTATCACACGCACACTTTAAGTCTCTAAGTTTCTACAATACATGATCATATAACGTCCCACATTAGGTCATATATAATCAAGTATGTATACTATTATATCTTACCCTTCATCTCAATCTAAATCCTGACTTAGATCGGCTAATATTGGTTTCGGCTTTTCATTACATCATTCTTATTACAATCACATTCAATTGGTTCTTAACTCTTAATCATCATACATAAGGTTTAAAAGTACCTTACAATATCTTATTAAGTTCCTCAGTTTATTATTACTGAGTTACTGCTCAAGTTGTACTCATAAGCATTCTTTACTGTCCACTTCCTAGGGTTGGCGCTACGGCGCCACCCATTGCTCTTCAAGCCGCGTTGCGGCGCGAGTTAACAGTAGGTACAGACCGGAATCGGCGCTGCGGTGTGAGTCCTTACTCTTTAGGTCGCGTTGTGGCGTGAGTTAGCGATGTGTTTCAGACACCGTTGTCTGGCATTGCAACACTCATTTGCCTTGGGTTGTGCCATGGCGGCGCCAACTCAGCCTTAGAAAATTTGACTTTTTAAAATTTGGCGAAACTTCCAGACGCATAACTTCTTCGTTATAAGTTTGAATTGGCTCGTTCAAAATCCTACGGTTTACAAATTACATACTCTATGCGTTCATGCAAGAATTTTATCTATTTGACTTCGTTTGCTAAAATTTCACCTATTAGTTCATTTTCAACGAAAATGATAAACGTTCGTGAACGTTCAACGCTCGTTTCTTCTTTCTAAGTCAGAATTCGGTCATTTTCGAGTCCGCAACTCTATAATGTACAATATATCTTGTCTCCATCGAAAACCAATATTTTCGACTTCAAACACAAAATATGACTTCCATTTCGAGAATTTCACGAATTCGACGATAATCGTCCAATCGTGTGAATTCTGACAAAACTTCATTACTAATCGTTCTAAATGGATTTTAATCTACACATGAACATTTCAAGTTACTTATTACACAAACTTATTGACAAAGTAGGTTTTGACTTATTCTCATAAGTCGATGACTTATTTAACTTATGAATTACAAATTCTCATGTTATGACTTATTATGAACTTAAGTCCTTCAATAAATGTTCTCATATCATATTGAACATACTACCATTATGATAAACATATGATAAGTTCTTCACAAGCTTATCAACTTATTTAGGTTCAAGTTGCTTATTCAACTTATTCGGCTTAAGTTCATTCATCAATAACTTATTACATGTTATTATCGTACAATCCCACTTCTCTATCAATCCTATCATAGAAGAGATAAAGATAATAGACATGAGTCTTACCCTTGAAGACTATTACTTTACTCCTCTTTGGAAAATCTAGCAAAGGTTGAAATGACTTATAAGTGCTTATGTGCTTATTCTCTCTAACCAATAAGCTCACTTAACTTGAGAGGAGTTGGATGAAATTTGAACAAGCAAATTATGAAGTGAGGCTTCTCTATTTATAGGAAATCCTAAGTTAGGGCATTATGGTCAATTAGGCCATCCCACCTCCTTTAATCCACCTCCTTAATAACCTCCTCCTTACTTTCACCACCTTTACTATTCCTTTCTTTCTTCATCACAACACTTGCTCATCACATAAAATGCTCTTTTCATCAAGAGTACCCATATTACACTTGGATTGCTCCATGGATCATGGCTTAATCACATTGGGCTTGCTAATTAATCTAGCTTATTTCTTATTGGGCTTACATTACAATAGTTTGGACTTATGACTTATCAAACACTTGGGCTTGAGTATCACTTTCCTTTGGACTTCTACCATTATACTAATAATCCTACAAGTCCATTCCTTTAATTAAACAACTTAACATAAATACCCCACGTATAATTTTCGTATACTAACTCGTATACTAAATTGTAATATACGTTATTCCATTCCTCATTCATACTAGTATAATACATCGTATTATACTTACGTTCATTACCTCATACAATGCATACGCATCCTTTGATTAATACTTTCTTTTCTTAACGCTTAATAAACCTAACGTTCCCAAATTAGGTCCGCGTGTGAAATATTACGTTTTCCATACTTAGATTATTATTACATAATCAATATCACCTCGATATTATAACTTTACGTATTTCTCGGAAATCCAAAAATAATTCCCGAGCGAAAATCAATGAATAGTGTTTTTCAAAAAATTTCTCGGAAAGATTTTATTTTCGTCTTAGAAATTCAAACACTTTAATTCATCCACGTAGTTAAAATACTACGATGTTTCGACGTTTCTAAGTTATAGAACAACATTCATTTTATCAACACGTAATAATAATAAATAATATTATTTTATTCATTTTTAAAAATATTTACAAAGGTTCGATTTTCTGGGGCGTTACACTCTCTCCCCCTTATAAGGATTCTGTCCCTAGAATCTCGCTAAAAAAAAAATTACACAAATAATTGAGGGTAATTCTTTTTCATCATTTCTTCTAACTCCCATGTTGCTTCTTCTGCATCGTGGTTTTTCCATATCATCTTCACAGAAGATATGACCTTATTCCGCAGAACTTTTTCTTTTCTATCGACAATTTGAATCGACGTTTCTTCGTATGCTAAGTCCTTCTCGATATGAATAGGCTCATATTCTATCACGTGCTTATAATCTGGCTTATAAGGACGTAACACAGATATGTGAAATACATTATGTATTTGTTCTAGGTCTGGAGGTAATGCTATCATATAAGCTACATCACCCACCCGTTTTAATACCTCAAAAGGTCCTATGAACCTCGGACTTAACTTTCCCTTCTTTCCAAAAACGTATCTTTCCTTTCCAGGAGATACTTTTAGAAATACGTCATTTAACCTACTTCAAACTCTCGATTCTCTCTATGCGGATCCGTAAACTTCTTCTCATGCCTTCTTGATGCTAGAAGATGAATTTGTATCTTCTTGATAATGTCCACCGTCCGTCTGTTGCACCACCTCTCGTCCCAACATTCTGCTGCTTCCTACCTCCTCATCCCAATACAATGGGTGTTCTCGCATTTTCTCCCATACAAAGCTTCAGTAAGGCGGCATACCTATGCTTGCATGATAACTATTGTTATACGCAAACTCCACTAATGGTAGATGATCATCCCAACTACCCTTGAAATCCATGACGCAAGATCTTAGCATATCTTCTAACGTCCTAATTGTCTCTCGCTCTGTCCATCCGCTTATGGATGATATACGGCAGACTCAAATTTCAATCATGCTCCTAATCGCTTCTTGAAGACTCCTCCAAAAGTTCGATGTGAATCGTGGATCACGATCTGACATAATAGATACTGGTACCCCATGTCTGGAAATTATTTCCTTAATAAAGAGTCTAGCTAACTGATCTAAGTTATACTTTACCTTAATTGGCAAAAAGTGAGCCGACTTTGTCAATCGGTCCACTATTACCCAAATCGCATCATACCCCTTTGTTGTAGTTGGAAGTCCCACCACAAAATCCATTGTGATATTTTCCCACTTCCACTTCGGGATTTCCAATGATCGTATAAGCCACTTGGTCATCGATGTTCTACTTTACTTTCTTTCGACAAGTTAAGCACCTACTCACGCACTCTCTATCTCTCTTCATGTTCGGCCACCAAAAACTCTATCGAAGGTCTTGATACATATTAGTGCTACCAGGATGAATTGAAAACCTCGAACTGTGAGCCTCGTGTAATACCAGCTCCTTTAATTCCGTCTCATTCGGAACCCAAATTCTTCCTTCAAATCTTAATAATCCCTCATTATCAAGACTATACTTACTATCTTTTTCATTGGCCAGTCGTTCCTTCATCCGGTCACACTCATCAGTTTAGAGTTGTACCTCCTTAACTCTCTCTACGATGGTAGATTGCATCTCCGTCGCAAACAACATTTGTCCTCCTTCACTTGCGCCTTCACTTCCAACTCCATCCTAGCCATCTCTCGTTATTAACTCCGCTTTGAGCCGTTAACAAAGACAACTTTTCCCAACCCTTCCTACTTAAGGCGTCAAGCAACTACATCGGGTTTTCCGGGTGATACAGATTTCACAATCGTAATCCTTTATCAGCTCCAGCCATCTCCTCTGCCTCATATTCAACTCCTTCTGTGTGAAGATATATTTTAGACTCTTGTGGTCCGTGTATATCTCACATTTTTTCCATAAAGATAATGTCTCCATATCTTTAGAGCAAAAACTATCATGCGCCAGCCCCGATCATGAGTAGGGTAAACTTTCTCATAATCCTTCAATCGCTTAGATGCATACACGCAAATGACCTTTCCATGCCATGAGAGCACGCAACCAAGTCCTCTATGCGAAGCATCGCTATAAACTACTAAAATTTCCTGTGTCATCGGCAATGACAAAATAGCGCTTCACTCAACCTCTTCTTTAGTTCTTGAAAATCGCCCTCACACTTGTCGGTCCAAGCGATTTCACCGCCTTCCTTGTTAAGTTAGTCAACTGGAGTAGCTATCTTCAAAAAATCCTGGATGAATCTCCGATAGTAACCCGCTAACCCTAGAAAACTCCACACCTCGACCAAAGCATTTTCTATTGTTCCCAATTCATCACGGCTTCTACCTTCGCTGGATCTACTGAGATTCCCTCATGGTCAATGACATTACCTAAGAATTGTACCTTCTCCAACCAAAATTTACACTTAGTGAATTTCGCATACAACTTCTCCTTTCTTAGTGTCTCCTACACTAATCTTAGGTGTTCAACATGATCTTCCTCGCGCCTTAGAATAGACTAGAATATCATCTATAAACACCACGATTTAACTTGTCCAAATATTGTTTGAACACTCTGCTCATCATATCCATAAATGCAAATGGTGCATTTGTCAACCCAAATGACATCACCGTAAAACTCGTAAATGACCATAACGAGTCCTCGAATGCCGCCTTTGGTACATCCTCCTTCCTAACCTTCAACTGATGATACCCCGTTCTTAAATCTATTTTAGAAAAATACTTAGCCCTTTCAACTGATCAAAGAGATCATCGATCCTGGGCAATGGGTATTTATTCTTTATCGTTAACTTGTTCAACTCTCTGTAGTCGATACAAAGTCTTAACGATCCGTCCTTCTTCTTGACAAATAATACTTGTGCTTCCCCACGGTGAAACACTCTCGGTTGAATGTACTTCCATCCAATAGTTCTTGTAATCGCACCATCAACTCTTCTCATCTCCACCGGCGCCATACGATACGGTGCCTCGAAACCGGTGCCGCCGCTTCGCACGATGTCTATCACAAACTCGCCTCCCTATCCAAATGGAAGACCCGACAATTCACTCGAAAATACATCGGCAATTCTCTCACTATAGGTATTTGTTCCATGGTTTCTACCACTCTCTAGGTATCAACAACACGACATGATAACCTACACATCCCTTCCTCAATAATTTCCTAGTTTGTGTCATGGTTAGACAACACACGAACGTCTCCGACGATCTATTCCCGTAAAATACTACCCGAGGTTGTTTTAACGCCTTAATGTTCACACATTTCTTTTGACAATCTATAATTACCTCATGGTTAACTAACTAATCCATTCCGAGAATTACATCAATTCTCCTAACTTTATTTCCAGAATAAATCTACCGATAATTTATAACCCCGTATATCTACGCAACAACTCCTATGAACATCTTCAATAGAATTATTTCTTCGTTTGCTACCTTAATATTTAAAGGTATAGAAACTTTTCGAAGTAATCCTAATCGCTCTAGCAAAATCGCATGCTATAAACGAACAAGTAACACCCTAATCAAAACAAAGACGTAAGCATTTATGTCGCTTGATCGGAATAATACTCACGACGACGACGCCCCTCGATGCAATCGCATCTTGATCATCATGTTAAAGGTATCGACCCATCTACTCACCCTCCGGTGGCCGGTCCACTAATAGCTAACTTACCGCTATTAGTGCCCCTGCCCCGTCCCTGTCCCTTCTTCTTGAGGCAGCTTTTTGCCATGTGGTCGATTGATCCACACACAAAGCATCCATGATTCTTCTTCTGACTCGACAATTAGGGCTAATGTGCCCTCCCCGTCCACAATTATAATAGACGGCCTTCCCTTGAGAGACTCCTAAGTGAGTCTTCCCACGTGTCTTGCAGCTCCATTCTCCTCTTTCGGGTCTCCTTGCTTCACTCCCATATTCCCAGCTAAATACCTTCCTTTTTGACCCTCACCACTACCACTGCTCCCTCGATCTTTACTCCCCATCTACTTTACCCTTGCTTTCTTGTCTTTATGGTATCGACTCAAAGCCTCACTACCACCCTCGGCGATTATCGCTTTCTAAAATGGTTCCAAAAGAAGTACTTTGGAACACCGAAATACTATATAGAGCTGGGTTTCAAGCCCTCGCTCGAACCATCGCGCTTTCCTCACCTCAAGATCCACTGATGTGGAGCGAACCTCGCCAGCTTCATTAAACTTGGCGGCGATTTGGAACCGCATGTCCCCTTGTTTCAACTCTAAAACCGTGATCTCCATCCTTCCTCATGCATGCTCGTGGGAAAGTAGTTCTCAAGAATATCTCCTCGAACCTCTCCCACGCCGATTCGCTATCCCAACCCTAACCTCGATTGGCTTCCCACCAAAAGTTGGCCTCTCCCTCATCATATAGGTTGCAAAAGGCAACCTTTTTGGCCTCATCGACATTTTTATCATCAAAATGCCTTCTCTATCTCTTTAACCCACGTTTGGGCTTCAATAGGGTCCGTAGTTCCTTTGAACTCCTAAGCAGACCCACACTCTTAAAATCCTTAAAGGTAGTAGCTCGTGCTACTCCTGGATTTACGGGGATATTAGCCCCTGTTCTATTAAAGGCAGCTGTTAATAAATTAACAAACTCCTACATCGGGTTAACCGGACCTCCCTCCGGTTGATTCACGTTAGCACCTTGATTACGCTGCACTTTCTCGGCATTTTTTGTCGATACAATAAACACATTTCGTTATCATTCCTTTCTTTATTAGTTATCAATAATATTAAACAATAACTCCAACATCCATTACTCATTTCTTTCCATAAAAAGGACTTATATTCATTTTTTGTAGTATAATACTACATCGGTTACATATACACACGCCTAAAGTCGATTACATTACTTTCCCGCTACCGCTTTCCAAAAATTGGGATTTACAAATGACTACCCTTTACTATACAAAGAGGGCTTTACGTCACTACTACTTACAAAATATTTACATACTGAAACTACTCTAGCTACTACAAGTCTACATCTGCCTTAAAGCATTCTCAAAATCTGCCTTAGCAAGACCGACAATGATATCACTACTAATAGTATATATCGTGTTTCGCCCCACCTCTACAGGATATCCAACTACCGTCACCTTGAAATCAGTATGAAAACTCCTATAGATATAGGACATTCTCCCTATCTTCTGCACCTTGGTCTTTAGCTCCTCCTTGAGCTCAAAGACCTCATGCTTTAATTCGTGGACTTTGTCCTTAGCCAAAATCCTCTCATCATGTTCCTGCTCCCACATGGACTCGACATCGCCTTTGTCCTCTATAACCATTTGGCTCTCCTTTCACTCCTTGACCTTTTGACAATGAATGGATATTTCTATCCAATATCGACATAAAAAGAGACATCATCGACCCCCCGGGAGCTATCTCCGCTGCTATAGCCACCGGATTAAAGGACACTGTCTCTACTTCCTCCTCTATCATCCCATCGAATAATCGACATGTAGTCACCTTCATCCGAGTCTCCGCACTCAATAATCACTACATCTAGATCTCATCACTATGGGGTTCGTATAACCTCTACTTGGTTTACCGATTCTTCACTAAATGGCTTGACCATCTACATACATTCCATTTACTCCCGACATCTACACAAAAACAATTAAGTTGATTAGTACACGCCAAGAGAATAATAAAAACACATAACATAATCATAATGCATTTTTAGAAGGTTATTTTCTTCTTGTACTTCTTTGACTTCTCTTAAAGTTATAACTTAAGGTTTTTAATTCCCCCTTAAGTTTTATAACCTATTGCTCTGATACCAACCTGTGACGCCCCCAAATTCGGGTATCTTCCAACCCGACAGATGGTGTTACATGGTACTACCATTCATATATTCATTCAATTGAAAAGTCTCAAAAGGACTAATATGTCTTCTATATATTAAATGTAATATTACATTTCCCAGGTTCTTTATAACCCATTCGTTCATTCTTGTCATAATATTCAATATATTACAAATATTTACCTACACTATTACATAAGTAATCTAAGGGTTCATCTTCGCCATGCCTTATTTATCTTTGCTCGAGCCTTCATCATTCGCTCGATCTTGTCAGTGTTCATATGGTTCAAGCAAGAGTGAGAATGACTAGCTCAAAGAAGTACTACAATTCTAATAAACAACATGCTTGAAACATAGAACTCATATATATCTTCAAGAATCGAACAATAGTTACGAAAGTACTATCGATAATTCAAAATAGCACTTTTTTCATTCAAAATGTTTTACAACAACAATATTCAAGAAAATCAATTCCGGTCCAAAGACTTTGAGCATTTCATAAGTTCTTTTGAAAAGGACATCCCGGTACTAAGTCCGTAAGTCCAACATTACTTACGAGCAAGCGCGCCAGGTGATCACCCATAGTACTCTATGTTGATCAACACTACATTCATTAAACGTGTATACGTTTAAGTTGTGGAAATCTCACGTGCCTGTCGTTAAACGACAAATACATTTTTAGCATACTCGGTCTTCGATTGAAAACCATACCAATATAACTCGGTAAACATTAACATGCTTGATAGAAACATAATCTAAGTCTAGCCGAAAGAATTGGCTTTGACTTTATCATTCAAGACTTCATGCGAAAGAATACAAGAATTACAAAAGCTGTCCAGATCGAATCGAAACAAGGGTTAGAATACTTGCCTTCAAATAGCGCCTCTGCTTTCTATCGATTATCACACGTACACTTTAAGTCTCTAAGTTTCTACAATACATGATCATATAACATCCCACATTAGGTCATATATAATCAAGTATGTATACTATTATATCTTACCCTTCATCTCAATCTAAATCCTGACTTAGATCGGCTAATATTGGTTTCGGCTTTTCATTACATCATTCTTATTACATGCACATTCAATTGGTTCTTAACTCTTAATCATCATACATAAGGTTTAAAAGTACCTTACAATATCTTATTAAGTTCCTCAGTTTATTATTATTGAGTTACTATTCAAGTTGTACTCATAAGCATTCTTTACTGTCCACTTCCTAGGGTTGAAATCATGCAGCACCACCCATTGCTTCTTCAAGCCACGCTTGCACATGAAAGTTAACAATAGAGAGAGTGGACTCGGACTCTGCTACATGCGACATGAGTCCTTTTCTTTTTTAGTCGCACATGCATGCATGAAAGTTAGTAGTGTTCTCTCGACATCATCGTCTTTCAAGACCACTCTTTGGCCTTGGGTTGTCAACGCCAACTCCAACTCTCAGGCCTTTAGAAAATTTATGACTTTTCAATTTTATAACTTTAGCGATAACTTCTTCGTTATAAGTCCAAATTGGCTCATTCAAAAGCCTACTTGCTCAAAAATTATATACTCTATGCGTTCATGCAAGAATTTTATCTATTTGACTTCGTTTGCTAAAATTTCACCTATTAGTTCATTTTTAACAAAAACGATAAACGTTCGTGAACGTTCAACGCTCGTTTCTTCGTTATAAGTCGGAATTCGGTCATTTTCGATTTCGCAACTCTATAATGTCAAATATGACTTGTCTCCATCGAAAACCAACATTTTCGACTTCAAACACAAAATATGACTTCTATTCCGAGAATTTCACGAATTCGACGATAATCGTCCAATCGTGTGAATTCTGACAAAACTTCATTACTAATCATTCTAAATGGATTTTAATCAACATATGAACATTTCAAGTTACTTATTACACCAACTTATTAACAAAGTAGGTTTTGACTTATTCTCATAAGTCAATGATTTATTTACTTATTAACTACAAATTCTCATGCTTATGACTTACTATGAACTTAAGTCCATCAATCAATGTTCTCATATCATATTGAATATACTAACATCATATATAAAACATATGATAAGTTCTTCACAAGCTTATCAATTTATTTAGGTTCAAGTTGCTTATTCAACTTATTCGGCTTAAGTTCATTCATCAATGACTTATTACATGTTATTATCATACAATCCCACTTCTCTATCAATCCTATCATAGAAGAGATAAAGATAATAGACATGAGTCTTACCATTGAAGACTATTAGTTCACTCCTCTTTGGAAAATCTAGCAAAGGTTGAAATGACTTATAAGTGCTTATGTGCTTATTCTCTCTAACCAATAAGCTACTTAACTTGAGAGGAGTTGGATGAAATTTGAACAAGCAAATTATGAAGCGAGGCTTCTCTATTTATAGGAAATCCTAAGTTAGGGCATTATGGTCAATTAGGCCATCCCACCTCCTTTAATCCACCTCCTTAATAACCTCCTCACTTTCACCTCCTTACTATTCCTTTCTTATTCACCAAGTCTACTTGCTAGCCACTTAAAATGCTTGCCCATCAAGACTACCCATATTACACTTGGATTGCTCCATGGATCATGGCTTAATCACATTGGGCTTGCTAATTAATCTAGCTTATTTCTTATTGGGCTTACATTATAATAGTTTGGACTTATGACTTATCAAACACTTGGGCTTGAGTATCACTTTCCTTTGGACTTCTACCATTATACTAATAATCCTAAAAGTCCATTACCTTTAATTAAACAGCTTAACATAAATACCCCACGTATAATTCTCGTATGCTAACTCGTATACTAAATTGTAATATACATTATTCCATTCCTCATACATACTAGTATAATACATCGTATTATACTTACGTTCATTACCTCATACAATGCATACGCATCCTTTGATTAATACTCTCTTTTCTTAACGCTTAATAAACCTAACATTCCCAAATTAGGTCCGCATGTGAAATATTACGTTTTCCATACTTAGATTATTATTACATAATCAATATTACCTCGATATTATAACGTTATGTATTTCTTGAAAATTCAAAAATAATTCTTGAAAGCGTAAATCGATGAATACTGTTTTTCAAAAATTTCTCTAAAAGATTTTATTTTCGCTCTTAGAAATTCAAACACTTTAATTCATCCACGTAGTTAAAAACTACGACGTTCGACGCTTTCTAAGTTATAGAACAACATTCATCTTATCAACACGTAATAATAATAATATATTTTTTATTCATTATTTTTTATTCATTAATAAAAGTATCAACTTCACAAATAATGAGGTATTTGAGTTTAAAATTACTAAGGTTAAATAAATTGGTTCTTGTCATCTACTATATTGGTTACTGATTATTCTGTCTTGGTTACTGTGTAACATTATACTGTCTAATGCTGTATTAGTTACTGACTAATGCTGACTTGGTTATTGCATAATATTACTAATTAATGTTGAATTGGTTACTGACTAATGTTGAGTTGGTTACTATGTTACATTATGTTGGTTACAGACTAATGCTGACCTGCTTACTGTGTAAAACTATAATGGTTACTGACTAATGCTAACTTGGTTACTGTGTAAAATTATAGTGCTGATTTGGTTACTGACTAATGCTGACTTGGTTACTGACTAATGCAAACTTAATTACTGCAATGATTAATTGGTTACTGTAATATTGGTTGCTGAAGCATATTAATGTACACTTCTACTTATGTTTTTTATATTAATGGTTACTTGTTATCTACATTGGTTACATTCTTACAAAAATTTGTCTTTAGTTGGTAACAAACAAATTATACTGGTTGTTTTTTACTATAAAAATGCAATGCAAAATGTATTTTTCTTGTGGTTACTAAATAAATATGTGTTGGTTACAATCTAAAATGGATTTGGTTACTGTATAATGTTGTCATGATTAATGTATAATGTTACGGTATTTTATTTTGGTTTGTTTTAATATGATGCTTACTTATTGGCTACATTGGTTACCTGCATACAACTGTTATAATTTAATTGGTAACAAATATCAATTTACTAATTATTTCTATTATAAGATGAATGTACAAATGTGATTTATGTTCTGGTTACCAACATCGTGTAGTTTGGTTACTAGCTAACATTGATTTGGTTACTTGAAAATATTTATTATGTTGTCAGACTATGCGAGATGATTCCAGTTGTACTTTATTTCAACGGTACATGGACTGATAGTAACCAATACACCAAATTTGAAGTTACTGGCATACTAGTTCCATCAACTTGTTCGTTCAGAGAAATGCAAAACATGATATGCAGTGCATTACGGCTAGACACAAACGCAACAACATTGTTAATCAAATTTTAGATTAGAAGCGATATTCCACCGATCAATATATCAGATGAAGGAACCTTAAGATTTTTTATTGAAGTCAGTAGAAAATCTGATGAGCAAGGTAAATTCCCAGTGATTATAGAAACTGAAAACAGAAGGGGACGCATAACAATCTTACATAACTTGACAAATGTAGAAGAAACTATCATTCACATAATCAAAAAGCCAATCGTACCAACACCTGAGGAATTCAAAGACTAGTTCCACTACCAACACACGACTGCCAAATTGGAACGCAATATGCTGATCACCTTGCAATGGATATTATTGAACAACAACTAGACAGACAACATGACAGATCATACACCGAAGAACGATATGATGATGTAATAACAGATCCGAATGAACGAGAAGTAAAATTACATCAAACCTACAAAGACAAAAAATACTATCACAAGCTATGAGGCTGCATTCAATCAGGAAAAATAGACAACACAAAGTTCAATGAACAAGTCATAGAGACTTTGTGCTAGTGTACGTATATGATGAAAATTACAAATGGAAGATGAGAGCATCAAGTTTTCGGAAAACCAGTATGTTCAAGGCGAGAGAATTCAACGACATCCACACGTGTTCAGTCAGCGTAATGTTGGGAGACCACAGACATGCAAATAATGAGTTGGTCAGTGATTGCATAATGCACAAATTAACAAATTTAAAAAAAATATACACACCAACTAATATTGTGGAGGACATGATGACAAAATATAATGTGTCGATCTCTTACCAAAAAGCATGGAGATCAAAAGAGAAAGCGTTGGAAAAGGTAAGAGGAAATCCACACGACTACTCAATGATCCCATCGTGGTTACACATGCTGAAGAAAACAAATCCAGGTAACAATTAAAAATATTTTATTGGTTTTTTCATACTTAATTGGTTACCCAACTAAACTGATTTGGTTACTCTACTCAACAGATTTGGATACCATTAACCAACTGAATGGTTACCAACTACTAGTGATTTGGATACTGTATACCACTTGTAATTTTAATGACATTTTATTGGTTTTTTGATAATTAGTTGGTAACCCAACTAAACTGATTTGGTTACCAACTAAACTGATTTGGTTACCTAGCTAAACTATTTTGGTTACCCTACTCAACAAATTTGGATACCATTAACCAACTGAATGGTTACCAAGTACTAGTGATTTGGATACTGTATACTAGTAATTCTAATGACATTTTATTGGTTTGTTCATACTTAGTTGGTTACCCAACTAAATGGATTTGTTTACCCAACTAAACTGATTTGTTTACCCTACTCAACTGATTTGGATACCCTTAACCAACTGAATGGTTACCAATTACTAGTGATTTGGATACTGTATACTACTTGTAATTCTAATGATAATGCTCATGTTTCATATCAGGTACTGTCACATCCCTTGAGTTGGAAACAAATGGCCCTTTCAAGTATTTATTCTTTGCTATTAGAGCATCCATTCAAGCATGGAAACAGTGCTTTCCAATAATTGTAATCGATGGAACGTTTATACAATCAACTTACGGGGGGATACTACTGATAGCAAGCACACAAGATGCAAACCGAAACATTATTCCGATTGGTTTTGCAATGGTTGACATCGAAAATTAATTATCTTGGAGATGGTTTTTCGTAAATTTGAGAATTGCTTGTGGAGTTAAGGAAGGCCAATGCATTATCTCAGATAGACATGAAGCCATTATACAAGGACTGAATTTTGTGTTTCGGACGCTATGCGTGGTTTCCCGCATATACCATGTAATCGAAAATATATAAAAATAGATTCAAAAGAGAGGAGAGGAACTTAAACAGGCTTACAATGGGGCTTGTAGAGCTTACACTATTGAACAATTCAACAAACACATGGCTGAACTTGATGCAATTGATCCTCAAATAAGGACATATTTGGAGGAAGAGGTCAAGTTGGAGAAGTGCACCAGGCTCCATGGGACTGTAAGCAGATACTCAACAATGACTTCAAACACCGTCGAATCTATCAACAACGCAATCAAGATGATCAGGGATCTTTCAGTTGCATCAATGATTGAATGCCTACGTTGTCTTATTCAAAGATGGTATTTCACAAACAAACAAGCAGCCATATCAACATTCACAACACTTTCCACAACAGCTGAGGAAAGGTTGCAATCTAATATCATTAGATCAAAGAAACTTAAGATAACTAATACAAATTATAAATTATTGCATCATAAGTTGCATTTGCATTTTATGGAAACCTATTTGTTCACTATTGGTAACATAATATTAGTCAAAACCATTACATAACAGTAACATAAATTTAACAAATAAGTAACCAAATAGTTACATAACAGTAACCACAACATGTTTTAATGGTAAACAAAACATTAAACAACCTGTATATCTAGCATCCTGTAATGAAAGTGATATTGTTTGTTTAGTAAACCCAAGTAAACTCTGACATGTACATTTCACAATTGATATATGTCTTGAAACAATAGTTGGTTACCTTTTATACATATTTAGTTACCTTTTATACATAATAGTAATAATAATAATAATAATAATAATAATAATAATAATTATTATTATAATAATAATAATAATAATAAGACTAATAATGGAATCTTTTAATTAAAATTTCTTAATAATGGAATCTCTTAATTAAAATTTCTTAAAAAACACATACATTTAACTCGATATATATTGATTTTATCAAATTTTATGAAAATTTGATTACTTATAAAAAATAAAATGGTGACTATAATAAGAAAGCTATTTTGTTACTTATTTGTTATAACAGAAAACAAAATATAACAACTAAGTAACCAAATAGTTAGATAACAGTACCAAAACTAATTTTAATGGTAACCAAATCATAAACAACCTGTATATCCAGCAACCTATAATGAAAGTGATATTTTTTTTAAGCAACCAATGTATACTCTCACAGTCTCACATATACATTTAACAATTGATATATGTCCTGATACAAAATTGTAAATCTCTGGTTACTATCAAAACATTTGCTGGCTACCCTTTTAAAAATGTTTGGTTACCAACTATACATTTCAAAATAATGTAGCAAACACAACCTAAACTAATCAAATACCAACCAACACACAAAGTAATTCCAATACTGCTAATATAATCAAATATGAAATCCCATCTATATAAAATCCAATAAACATTACAAACTCATAAACCATACAAAATTGTTGTGTATATCCCAAAAAACAAACAAAATACAAAACACAATTCATAAAGAGAAAACAGCAAGATCCGAACTAATCAAAATCTGGAACAAATCTTCCTGGGAATTCTCTGTCAGTCTCATATCCCTCATACTGTTTGTTCCTTGCATGCATATATAGGTTTGTGCATAAATTCTTCCGATAATGCGCAATGGGGAATGGAATAGGAATTTTATCAAACTTCTGATGAATGACATGCTCAGCGAAACAAATCGTGAACATCCCGCAATCACTGTACAGATAGACAAAAGATAACTAAAATCAATAACTAGAATCAACCTAGAAATAGTATATATCAGTTTATGCAGTAACCAAATAGTTATATATAAAATTAACCAAAACATAAATTAAAGGCAACCAACACAAAAAAATGTAGACCAAAAATCACACTGAAGAAGTAACCGAACAGTTATATCGTATTAACAAAACCATGTTTTAATGGTAACTGACACATGATCAACATATTGACCAAAACCAGTTCAGACAACCAATGTATACTACACAAATACATGGTAACCAAAACAAAATAAAAAAGTAACAAAATTACCAAATTGAGGGAACAAGAGTATTTTTCGAATCATAAGCAAACAGTAACAAAAAACATACTGAATAAGTAACCAAACAGTTACATGATAGTAACCAAAACAATTATATGATAGTAACCAAAATAGTTATATGATGGTAACCAATTCATAAACAACATGTACACTAAAACTAGTTTATTAAACCATGAATACTAGGCAAATACATGGTAACCCAACCTATTTGGTTACTTATTTGTTATAACAGTAAACAAAATATAACAAATAAGTAACCAAATATTTAGATAACAATAACCAAATCCAATTTTAATGGTAACCAAAGCATAAACAACATGTATATCCAACATCCTATAATGAAAATGATATTGCAACAAAATTGAGGGAACAAGAGTATTTTCCAAATCATAAGCAAACAATAACAAAAAACATACAGAATAAGTAACCAAACATTTACATGATAGTTACCAAAACAGTTATATGAAAGTAACTAAAATAATTATATGATGGTAACCAATTTATAACCAACATGTACACTAAAACCAGTTTATTAAACCATGAATACTAGGCAAATACATGGTAACCCAACATATATGTAATCATTAAAAAAATGTAAACAATGTAACCCTTACCCCTCAACTTGTTCAGGAACCGTCTCTGCAAATTCCAACTCTATTATATCATCTTTCTCTTTATTGCGATACGGTTCACTACTAAAGTCAATGTCACACCTATCCCTCCAAAAACCAACCTTGCGCAATAAAATGGGAAGAATAAAGATGTAAGGCTCACAAACATCCATGATTTTTGTTTGCATGGATTTCCTTTTTGGCTGCAGAGAATTGTAAACAGTTAGACGTCTACGATGCACATCAAATGTCAACAAAAACCAATGGTCCGGTGATGACATATGAATGGGGAACAACACGTAGTCAACATTTTTCCATGGTGTGTTGACATCCATAAACAGCCCATGAATGTATTCAGCAACATCACCCTCCCCAGACAACACACTCTTATCTGCATTTTTACTTGTATACTCCTCGAAAAGAGCGGTCATCTTGGCATGGAACCAACAATCCGTAGTCGTTACCCTTATATGAACACTATCGGAATGTCTGGCCAATTTACGAAAATAATATAACGCAACATTGATGTCCTGAACCAAAAAAAAATATTAAGATATTAACAGTTGCTGAAAAATGAAATTATGTAATGAATGTAACCAACACTGTTAACTCTAGTTACTGAACTAACACTGTTAACACTAGTTACTGAACCAACTAAATAATGTAACCATAACTACAAAAACATAATTTGAAAAAAAAGAACTCACATCATCGTCTAACCATTGTCCAGGAGTCTTTAATTTGTAGAACCACATTTTTGATGATATTGGGATAGACCCAAATACAAAAGCAGGTTCAATTATGTCATTCTTCCTAGGGAATTTGTCAGTCCTTCAATATAAAAGCATATTAGTAAATACACTAACATTAACAATTACCGTATTAATATACACACTACCCAATCAAACTTGAACAGTTAATAATTAACATACTAACCAACAACTTAATTAAAATAATAACCTGGTAACCAACAAATATTAATATAATAACCATAATCAAATAGTAACCAATATATAACAAAATAGTAACCAGAACATAAAATAATAGTAACCAAACAATAATTTAATAGTAACCAAAATAGTAACATCATGTAATCAAAAATAATGCCTCTTCCTGTTAACAATAAAAAACAAACCTTTTCCTGTTGTTTAGTCCAATTTTCAACCATTGTTCAAACAATGCCTCTTCATATTTTGACAGCATATCCATGCATACTTTAGGGAATGCAAAAAGAACTGCAATTGTTTGACTAGCACCCGCAGCAGTAGATGATGAACCAACCGATCCAAACGTTGCTGTATATGGAGACCGCAGAATCCAAGACTTTTGCATGTTCACTGACGGTGTCTACCAATCGACTTTTATGGACACTTTTCTCCAATTCATCACAATGAACTATGTCCTGTGTGGTCAAAACCATCTCATCAAGTACAGAGTTGCTTTTTGTCTCAAATTTATTCCCCTTTTTCAATTGACATAAAATGTAACAAATACAATTAGATTTTCATATAAACACATGCAGATAACTAATATATGCAATAACAAACAATTATAAATAGATATAAATTGAACAATAATATACTGTCTAATGATGTCTTGGTTACTGTGTAACATTATACTGTCTAATGTTGTATTGGTTACTGTCTAATGCAATCTTGGTTACTATGAAACATTATACTTATTACTAACTAATGCTGATTTGGTTACTGTGAAATATTATAATGGTTACTATATATTTTTGAGTTAGTTGCTGTGTAAAATCGTAACAGTAACTAAAACCTAAAGCATATACTGGTATAACAGTAACCAAAACCTAAAGCGTGTAAAAAAAAGTTGGCATGTCGTTATAACACTAACCTCAGCAGCAACATACACAACAATTTCTTTCCCAGTGTATTGGCTTAATATGTCAAAAGTTAGCATGTCATCATTCTTGACAATCTGTGCAAAATAAAAAACAACCAATTAATCATTAAAAAAAGACATATAACACATAACAAAACAAACAAAAATATCTAACCTTGACATTTTCTTGATCATCATTACTTATTATTTCATGATGTTCTTCAACCATACCATCACGTTCAACTTCATTACCATACTCAAATTCATTCCCATCCTTCTTATCAACAAAATCGGGCACATCCTCACCAGCATTATTTTTATTTAGTTTTGAACCATCGTCAACAACCTCATCAACATGGGGGTCTTCACACTCTTTAACAACTTCATCATCTTTAATAACTTCATCAACCATAACAACATCTTCACACTCTTTAACGACTTCAGTATCAAACTCATCATTTTTCTCATCGCCTTTCAACCCATCATCACAAACCTCATCATCATCGTTATTATTACCTTTAAAAACATCATCATCAACATCAACATCAACACCATGATCGGCTTCATCAGCTACATCATCAGCTTCATCACCTACATCATCTTTATCATCATCATTATCATCATCATCATCATAATCATCATCATCATCATCACCGCCATCATCAGAATCAAAATCACCATCAACTTATTTGTCCCCAGCACCTTTGATCCCGCGTAACTCATCTCTAATAATGGACCTAAAGTCCCTACATAACTGAACATGAAAAACATGCATATCATCCTTAATATCAGCCCACAATTTTACCATGTCTTTCTTAATTTCAGACACTTTCTTCTCCAACGACCTAAACCGTGCATCAATTGCATCTTTAACTTCAGACTTATTAAATCTAATGTTGTCACCCTTAACTTCTTTTGAAACCTTCTTATCAACATCCTTCCCATTCAAATATTGAAGCTCACCCAAATCAATCCGATCCTTCTCCTCGGACGTGGGAATCATGCTTTTTATCCTCAACTGAAAAACATTAAGTACATTTAGTATAATATCTGACAAACATTGAACAAATACAGTAAAAAAATAGAAAATAAAGAATCATGAAACATAATTAGTAACCAACTACATATATACAGGTAACCAAATGTATATAAATCAGTAACCAAAACAATTAAGAAAGGTAGATAATATTTGTATAATCGGGTAACCAACAAAATTGTTTTTAGCAACATGAGGGTAATTTAATTAGTAACCAAATGCGTATATTCAGGTAACAAAATACATTGTTATTATTAACACAAAAATAACTAATCAGCCACCAAATGAGTATATAAAGGTAACTAACTACTTTGTTAATAGTAAACATCACAAAATATAATTAGTAACTAAATATATAACTAAAGGTAACCAATTATACTCTTAGTAGTAAACTGCATACCTGTCCGGAACAAAATACTAAATCATTCAACTTGTCATTCGTTGGGGGCTTCACTAGCTCCTTCCATCTAAATAAACGGACATCAGACGGATGCTCATCATTGCATATGCCCCGAGTTTTGAATAACGGAATGATCTCAAACATAAAAACTTGGAATACATAAGGTGTAACCATTCAACTTGTACAATTTTGTATAATGATCCTTGTAGAAATTATAAATTGACCCACCATTCCTTCCTTCCCAAAATAGGTATACAACACCCATTCTCGAGTCGCCAAATACATGGTACGTAAAGCAAACTACAACTTCATAAATAATACAATTGTCGTGTAAAATACGACAACACATATACCGTGAGTTTAAATACAAATATTGTCTTCTGATAATATCAACACTCAAATAAGTCCTCATTACAATTATATTCATACACTATTTTACGTAAATAGTGAGGATCTGCTAAAACATCTTTCTAGAACCATCACTCCATACCCCGACTCGATCCTCGCTATGTTCTCACCTCCCGAGAAGAAAAATGGAACAAAAAGAAAAAGGGTGAGCTCAACTAGCCCAAAGAAAGAATATTATGACTAAGATAATATACAACAAATTATCATTAGTCTTCAACAGGAAAAAATCGATAAAATAATAGATAACAAGTTTTAGATCAACAAATGCAAATGAAATAACAATCCATTGTAAGAGTCACGTAGAGAATGATTTCTACTATCTTCTAAGATTTAAAAGTCCATCATCAATATTTTATCCTCAGAATAACAATCAATATACATCTTTAATCAAATATTCATCTTTGCACTACAGCCAAAAGATATTCATTTATATCACCAAATGTCATGTTCATCTCAACACTGCTCATCTTCAGACTACGCCAAAGAAGATATTCATCGCTTAATCATTCATCTTTGCACTACAAGCCAAAGATATTCAAGAATATCATCATTTAGGACCGAGGATGATGAAAATATTTTTTAGAAAAAACGAATCCAAAGAGATGTAAGGACAAATATTAGGGATTCGATATAACAGCTTATCCAAGATCAATAATACTTCATAATAACCAATTGTGAAGCGTAATTCAAAAATAACGATCAAAACATGGATACAATCAAAGATAAGAACTATAATAGACATCTTGGACAAAAAGAAAAAATTTATTTTTCTAAGTGAATAAGTGTCAGATTCGTGAATAAAGTGTCGATACGTGAATAAGAACCCCACACAAAAAAGTTTCCAAATTTGATTAAAAAGTTCAAACCAATATTTCTAAGATAATGATATTGAAAAAATAATATCATTTAAGAAGAAAATAACATCCCTTACTTCAAAATAACTAGATTTCCGATCTAATATCGATAGAAAGTCAAGAGAAAACTTGTACCGAATAAAGAACTCTCAAAGTATCAAAATACTCACAAAAATACGCCGATAATCTAGAGAGAGAAAAAAACTTGTTTCGTGTGATTTTCAATTCTAACCTAAGCTTCTATTTATAGAAAAATGCTAGAACGCCATAGAGACTAAATAATAAAATAATATTATTTAATTAACAAATTCTCTACGCGTGCTTTGAATAAGTCTAGCATGCCTTCTTTGAAAAAAAAACTAGCAAAATTTCACATGCTTGAAAAACCAAAAGTTGGTCCCACCCATAATTTAATAAAAATCACTTTATTTTTTGAAACTTCAACAATTCATAGAAAATAGCCCGTTTATCAGAAAAACATGAATTTTATATCCATTCCACACGAAATCGAATTCTCTACAACTTTGTAGCTTTGAGTTTTTCCAAATTCCAAATAGAAAATATCCGAAAACCATAAACGGATGATTTTTAATTCCTCCATTCAGACAAAATACTGATAAAACACCTCAGCATTAATTCCTTCATTTATAACCACATAAAATAAATAAATCCATCATTTATATCCACATCAAATAAATATTTTCTTATCATATAAATCAATAATTAATTATTCATAAATAATATTACAGAATCACAATTATGACAACCAGGCCATTTCCAGGAAAGAGGGGGCTTTCCAATAAGGATTTCTCCTTATCGGGCGCAAGCAATTAGGTGACCAAACCTCTCCTCGATGTAACTTTCTAGACATCGCCAATAATGCTATCTAATAATATTATTCAAATAATATGAATTATCGATCCGATAATGGGAAATATCAGCAAAGGACAATTATCAAAACAATAATAATATAAAATATCAACGCAAAGAATTATCAATCAATAAAATAAAATATTGAATAAGAATTATCGTAATAATTATCGAGTAAAGGCTTCACGCATTTAATCAATAATTCAACAATATCGCGCAATACCGTAAGCAGTGCTATCGTGCAACCACACCACACGACATCAGATTTTAACCACCGTGTAATCCAACAAAGGTTAATTCGATAATAATTACGCCGTTATTTATAAAACTCAACTTTGTCATTTTTTTCATCCGACGCTTATTCCAAGCATGGGCCCCAATTGATCAAGCTACTATCGCATTTAATATTCCCCGACAAAAAAGAATATTCCACGACCAAACGAATATTCCCCGACAAAAATGAATATTTTATAACCACTTGCTTATTTTTTGCAAAATTTGCACATTTCACCCATAACCAAAGTATTATATCAAATTAACTCCTTATTATTTTAAGATAATAAATAGAGAAATTTTAATTTTATTTATAATAAGTCAGGGTCTTACAACCTCCTCTCCTTATAAAATTTCATCCTCGAAATTGACGACGACGCACTTCGGTTTTTGAAAAGTGAGGGTACCTCACTTTCATTTCCGATTCCAACTCCCAAGTCATTTCTTCAATAGCATGGTTCCTCCATAAAACCTTAACTTGTGGTATAACCTTTGTGCGTAGATATGCTTTTTTTCTATCCAAGATCTTAACAGTACCTCCTCGTACGTTAAATCTTCTACTATCTCGTCTCGTTTCTAACTCAATAATGTGGTTCGGGTCTTTCACATATTTACTGAAGCATAGATATATGAAAAATATTATGAACACGAGACATACTTGAGGTAATGCGAGTCTATAGGCCACATTTCCTATTCGGGCAAGAATCTCAAATGGACCAACAAATCATGGATCGAGCTTTCTCTCTTCCCAAATCTTGTAACTCCTTCCATGGAGCAATACGTAATAATACATGATCTCCAATATTAAATTCCACGTCCTTTTCGATGAAGATCAACATAACTCTTTTGTCGATCCCGTGAGGTTTGAATACGCTGTCGAATCATTTGATCTTTTCTCGTAGTCATGCGTACTAATTCCGGGTCCCAACAAAAGTTGCTTTCACCCACCTCGTCCCAAAGATACCGAGAAATGACACTTTCGGCCCATACAACGCCTCAAATGGAGCCATGCCTATACTTGCTTGATAACTGTTGTCAGTAGAGAATTCCACCAATGGTAAATACTTATCCCAACTCCCTTTGAAATCTAGGACACATAGTCTTAATAGATCTTCAAGAGTTTGAATAGTCCTCTCGATTGTCCGTCCGCTTGAGGATGGTATGTCAATCAATCAGAATCTGCGCCCATAGCTTTCTCGCAAGCTAACCCAAAATCTTAAAGTGAATCTTGGGTCACGATCCAAAACTATGGATATCGGCATGCCATGCAATCTCACAATCTCATTCACGCATATACGAGCAAGACGCTTCAAGGAATAAGTCTCACGATCGATAAGAAATGAGCGTATTTGGTTAATCTATCAACAATAACCCAAATCGCATCTATGCCTTTGAGAAACTTTGGGAAGACCAGAATGAAATCCATGGTAATGTGTTCCCACTTCCATTTTGGAATCTCAAGTGGTTGCAATGGACCTTTTGGCACTTGATGCTCGCCTTTTTACACGCTGACAAGTTAAACACCTCGAGATAAACTCCGCGATCTCTCTCTTCATATTATTCCACCAAAATGTATGTCAATATCATGATACATTTTGGTACTCCTGTGATGGATTGCAAATGGGGTGTCAGGTGCCTCCATCATGATTCTATGCTTCAAGTCGAAATCGTTAGGAACGCAAAGTCTAGAGTCGACTCAAGTATTCCTTCTTCATCGATTCTTGCTTCGAATAGCTCCTTCTTGACTTTCTTCTTCATACGATCGCCCCCCAAGTCCGTAGCTTGAGAGCAAATTTTTAACTTTATCGATTAAAGTCGGTTCTACTCATATATTCGCCATCATCATCGTGGGTCCCTGAGTCTTTAATTCTACCTCCATCCTTTGCAAGTCATACAAAATGGGCCTTTGTGTTGACAATATCGCACTCACTCGCATATGATCTTCTACTCAATGCGTTAGCTACTACGCTCGCTTTTCCAGATGATATCAATAATGTGATCATAATCTTTCAACAACTACCGAGCCAACGCCGCTGCCGCATGTCGAGTTCTTTTTGGGTGAAGAAATATTTTAGGCTTTTTATGATCCGTATAGATCTCCACTTTCTCCCCATACAAGTAGTGTCTCCATATTTTCAACGCTGAATACGACACGCGCCAACTCTAGATCATGAGTAGGATAATTCCTCTCATATTCTTTGAGTTGTCAGCGAGGCATAAAGCTATGACTTTCCCATGTTGCATGAGAACACATCCTAACCCTTTGCTCAAGCATCATCAGATATAACAAATCCATCCGAACCCGATGGTATTGCTGTAAAAGTGCCGAAATGAGTCTCCTCTCGAGCTCTTGGAAACTCTTCTCGCATTCCTCGCCCATACAAATTTTATATCTTTCCGAGTCAAAGAGTTAATCTGAGTAGCGATTCGAGAAAATCCTTCCACGAATCTCCGATAATAACCAAATAAGCCCGAAAGTCACAGACTTCTCACCACCGACTTTTGCTGTTCTAACTTTGTAGATTGCTTCAATCTTCACCGGTCAATGATACTCCATGTTTTTTGACACCACGCATGCCCAAGGAATGCTACTTCCTCAAGCCGTAACTCGCATTTCTTCAAATTTTGGCATAAAGCTTGTTTTCACGAAGCCTTTCAAGTATCACCTTCAAATGGTGCTCATGATCTTCACGGCTTTTGAAATAGATGAGGATGTCATCAATAAAGACAACAACGAACTGATCCAAATATTCCTCAATACTCTGGCTCATCATATCCATGAAAGCAAAGGGAGCATTAGTCAATCCAAAAGACAATGACTAAGAATTCATAATGCCCGCATCGAGTTCTCAAGGCGCCTTTTTGGAATATCCTCGCTTTTAATCTTCAAATGATGATATCCGTAATCGAAGATCGATCTTTGAAAAGAATTGTGCTCCTTGAATCGGTCAAACAGTCATCAATGCGAGGTAGGGATACTTATTCTTGATGGTGACATGGTTTAATTCTCAGTAGTCAATACAAAAGTCGCATACTCCCGCTTTCTTCTTCTTTACTTAATAAAACAGAGCACCCAAGGAGATGTACTAGACGAATGAAACCGATGTCTAATAATTCTCAGTAGTTGGACTTTTAACTCCTTGAAGTTCAATAGAGCCATTCGATATGGGGTTTTAGAAATGGGTTTTGTACCCTTGCTCAAGGTCAATAAAGAATTCAACATCACGCTCGGGGTAGACCGGAAGTTCTTCAGAAATACATCGTGAAATTCTCTAACAATGTAAATATTATCCAAATCGACTTGTTTTTATTCAAATCCATAACATGGGCTAAGAAAGCTTGACATCCATTTTTCAATAAACGAATAACTTTATGGCTTGATATGACAAATGATCGATTTTAGTGGTTTAGTTGTTTGAATTGCATGATAGGTGGTTAGAATATGAAAACTAACAACCTTACAAAAAATAATCAATTTTGGCATGATGAGTGGTTAACCAATCAATTCCTAAAATCACATCAAAAGCAAGTATCTTTAAAGAGAATAAGATCAATAGTAATGTGATTGTGCCAACTTGGATCAAGCAAGATTTATAAACGATAGATGTAACGAAGGTTTCACCCAACGAGTTTCAACAGATAAATCAAAGTCTAATTTCTCCCCGAGTCAAGTTTAAACGCTGAGCACAAGCGTAGAGAGATAAAAGAATGGGTAGAACCAAGATTCAGTAAGGTATAAACTTCGCAAAGAATTCAAGATTAGCTTACCCGTGATCACCTCGCTCGGGTTCCTCACATTTTGGCCACCACGACAAACGCCTCTTCCAGAACCGTTAATTTTGACTTTTCCGGATAGCCTTTTGAGTCACCATCCCCAATGAACTTGGTTTTGCTATAGTACAATCTCGAGCTATATGTCCTTCCTTTCCACAATTATAACATACCTTGATTGTTGTGGGAATTTTAATGATATGTCCTCTTTCCCGCATTTATAACATCTAACCGGCGGTCGTTCTCCTCCCCTAGAATTTGTTGTTGGTGCCGGTGTCAGTGTTCATTGATGTCTTCCCGCCATTTTTGAATCTCCTCTTTTCCGAAATTTCCACTGACTCACCTCTCTTCTATTATCATGGCCACGATTACCACCCGAGTGGTTACCGCCATTGTCCGTATTTTTCTCCTCACCGGTTATCATCGCCTCGATGATCGCCACCACCCAGATGATGACCTCGTTGTGGTCCCTCATTGAGTATACTCATTATCTCGCCTAATAATTGAGCCCTCATTGACAACATCCGAATACAGAGAAAATTTATGAGAGATAAGGTATTGACGAATCTCGGTTTTAGACCTCTCGTAAACATCACACATATACGCTCCTCATTCTCTACCAAATGAGGTGCAAACTCGATAACTCCGCTAACTTCGCCTCATATCGAGACACCGCCATGTTGTTCTCGCTCCATTCTAATAAACTCTACCTCCTTCATATGACGAAATACTTTCGTGAAAGTACTTGTCATTGAATAGTTTCAAATCTTTCCCAAGACATGTTGAGTGCGGCCGGGTCAGTACGCTTCACGATTCCCACCAAGAATCGCCTCACCACGGAAATATAAAGGTGGCGAATGGAACCTTCGTTCCTCCGCATCCCAAGACATCGAATATCTTGGTAATTTGTTTGACCCACGTTTCCGCTTTAATCGGATCGCTTTCCCCTAGAAATCTGTGGTCCCAACTCCTCGAACTGCTTGGTCATGATGCATCACACACGCTGCCATCATTTCCACCCGTATTTTGTACACGAAGTCTCCTCGCCTTCGATTTTGCATGAACTGCAAAAAAAGCTCCTAAACATTCCATCATTCATCGCTTGCTCTAGAAGTGTTGTTTACAGGAGGAATATTGCCTTCCTGTTGCACGCTCTCCTAGTTTATGACTAAAGGTTGTTCCACGCCTCTCATACACTCCATTGTTAACGCTTCAAAGCCCCATTCTTAAATACTGCCATAAAACAAGGGTTAATTAAACAAATTAACATATCACATAATATCCCTATATTATGACCGACCAACAAATAAGCTTAGATAGGACACACTAGCTAAGGATTTACTCATCTCTCCCCTCCTAGTTCTATTCCCCGATCTCCGCCAGAGACCATATCCCTAAGCTTTGATACCAACTGTGACGCCCCAAAATAGGTATACAACACCCATTCTGAGTCGCCAAATACATGGTACAGAAAACAAACTACAACTTCAATAATACTATGGTCGTGCAAAATACGACAACACATACCGTGAGTTTTAAATACAAATATTGTCTTCTAGACAATATCAACACTCAAATAAGTCCTCATTACAATTATTCATACACTATTTTACGTAAATAGTGAGGATCTACTAAAACATCTTTCTAAAACCATCACCCATACCCCGACTCGATCCTCGCTATGTTCTCACCTCCCGAGAAGAAAAAAATGGAACAAAAAGGAAAAGGGTGAGCTCAACTAGCCCAAGAAAGAATATTATGACTAAGATAATATACAAAAAATTATCATTAGTCTTCAACAGGAAAAAATCGATAAAATATAATAGACAACAAGTTTTAGATCAACAAATGCAAATGGAAATAATAATCCATTAGAAGAGTCACGTAGAGAATGAATTCTACTATCTTCTAAGATTTAAAAGTCCATCATCAATATTTTATCCTCAGAATAACAATCAATATACATCTTTAATCAAATATTCATCTTTGCACTATGTGCCAAAGATATTCATTTAGATCACCAAATGGGTCATGTTCATCTCAACACTGCTCATCTTCGCACTACGGCCAAAGATATTCATCGCTTAATCATTCATCTTTGCACTACAAGCCAAAGATATTCAAGAATATCATCATTTAGGACCGAGGATGATGAAAAATATTTTAAAGAAAAAACGAATCCAAAGGAGATGTAAGACAAATATTAGGGATTCAGATAATAGTTTATCCAAGATCAATAATACTTCATAATAACCAATTGTGAAGCGTAATTCAAAAATAAAGATCAAAACATGGATAAAATCAAAGATAGTAACCATAATAGACATCTTGGACAAAAAAAAAAAATTTTTTTTTTCTGAATAGAATAGTAATTCGTGAATAGTTTTATTCGTGAATAAATAGTCAGATATATGTGAATAAGGTCGATAATGAATAGTAACCCCACACAAAAAGTTCCAAATTTGATTAAAAAGTTCAAACCAATATTTCAAAGATAATGATATTGAAAAAATAATATCATTTAAGAAGAAAATAACATCCCTTACCTCAAAATAACTCAGAGATTTCGATCGAATATCTGATAGAAAGTCGAAGGAAACTTGTACCGAACCAAGAACTCTCAAAGTATCAAAATACTCACAAAAATACGCTCGATAATCTAGAGAGAAAGAAAACTTGTTTCGTGTGATTTTCAATTCTAACCTAAGCGCCTATTTATAGGAAAATGCTGTAAACGCCATAGAGAGACTAAATAATAAAATAATATTATTTAATTAACAAATTCTCTACGCACTTTTTTGATAAGTCTAGCATGCCCTCTTTGAAAACAAACTAAGAGCCCACTCAATTTCACATGCTTTTCCAAAACCAAAAGTGGGTCCCACCCATAATTTAATAAAAATTATTTTATTTTCCAAACTTCAACAATTCATAGAAAATAGCCCGTTTATCAGAAAAATGCGAATTTTATGTCCATTCCACACGAAATCGAATTCTCTGCAACTTTGTAGCTTTGAATTTTTCCAAATTCCAAATAGAAAATATCTGAAATCCACAAACGGATGATTTTTAATTCCTCCATTCCGATAAAATACTGATAAAACACCTCAGCATAAATTCCTTCATTTATAACCACATAAAATAAATAAATCCATCATTTATATCCACATCAAATAAATAATTTCCTTATCATATAAATCAATAATTAATTATTCACAAATAATATTACGTAATCACAATTATGACAACCAGTAGCTCTCCTGTGAAAGAGGGGCTTTCCAATAAGGATTTCTCCTTATCGCGGCGCCGCAATTAGGTGACCAAACCTCTCCTCGATAAAACTTTCTAGACATTGCCAATAATGCTATCTAATAATATTATTCAAATAATATGAATTATCGATCCGATAATGGGAAATATCATGCAAAGGACAATTATCAAACAACAATAATATAAACTATCAACGCAACAATTATTGAATCAATAAAATAAAATATTGAATAAGAATTCATCGTAATAATTATCGAGTAGTGCCTTCACGCATTTAAATCAATAATTCAACAATACTATGTAAATACCGTGTGCTATCGCGTACACCACGCCAGACATCGTATTTTAACCACTGTGTAATCCAACAAAGGTTAATTGTAATAATTACGCCATTATTTATAAAAACTCAAACTTTGTCGCTTTCTTCATCCGGCAGCTTATTCCGCATGGGGCCCACAATTGATCAAGCTGATGTCTTACGGATATTCCCGACAAAAAGAATATTCCACGACCAAACGAATATTCCCCGACAAAATGAATATTTTATAACCACTTGCTTATTTTGCAAAATTTGCACATTTCACCCATAACCAAAGTATTATATCAAATTAACTCCTTATTATTTCAAGATAATAAATAGATAAAATTTAATTTTATTTATAATAAGTCTTACACCTCTCGTCTGAGAGCATGGTGAATACAGCTTATAAGATAGTAACCGGATAGTTATTTGATAGTAAACCAAACATTTATATGATAGTAACAAAACAATTATATGATAGTAACCAAACAATTATATCATAGTAACCAAAACATGTTCATATAGTAACATATGAGTTTACACCATAGTAACCAAATAGTTATAAGATAGTAATCAAACATTTATATCATAGTAACCAAAACATGTTTATATAGTAATATATCAGTTTATATGATAGTAACCAAACAGTTATATCATAGTAACCAAAACATGATCAACATGTACACCAAATCCATTTCAGCCAATAAATCTATACTACACAAATACATGGAAACCAAAATAACATAAAAAAGTAACCAAAATACCAAATTGAGGGAACAATAACAGATTCCAAATCATAAGCAAACATTAACAATAAACATACTAAACAAGTAACCAAATAGCTATATGATAGTAACCAAACCATGTATCCATGGTAACCAATACATAAACAAACATATAAATCAACCACATTTTAGTTAAACCATGTATACTAAAGCAAATATATGGTAACCATTACAAAAACAAACAGTAACCAAAGACCCAACTCAAGGGAACAAAAGTGGTATCAAAATCATAATCTAACAGTAACCGAATAATTATATGATAGTAACCAAAACATCTTTTAATGGTAATGGTAACCATAACAGAATAAAAAAAGTAACCAAACATACCAAATCAATTGAACACAATTGGTATCCAAATCAGAATCTAACAGTAACCAAAAACATACTAACTAAGAAACCAAACATTTATATGATCGTAAAATAAAATTAACAAACCTTTAAAATTCTTTCTGTTGGAATTATATTCTGGCTAAGGACTTGTCCTTCTGACTTAACTACATTGACATCAAAATCAGAATCTAACTGAACTTCAGGATGCTTGATATCACTATGTAACACCAACCTATGCTCACTCTTACTCGATTCCTGACCTACATTCTCCCCCTTCCCTTCCTCTCCACAACAAACTTCTTCAATCCCTTTACAGAATCATTCTCTGAGATTCTCTTTCTCTTTACGTACTTCTTCCTTGTATCAGCCATTCAACACAAATCGAACAAACAAAACAAAACAACTAATCGAACGAACAGAACAACGAAAATGGCGACCAACAAATGTAAGTTATCTCAGATGACAGAGTAACAACAATACTGAAGCGTAAAATGGCGAAAATACAACAAAAAAAACGAATCGAGTAACAACAATACGAATAGCTGTAGAAATACAACAAGACGAAAATGACGATCAAACGATTGAATAATAACACGAACAGAGAGAGAAGAAAGGGAAGAAGACGAACAGAAAGAGAAAAAAGGGTTTCAACATGCAAACAAAGGTTTAAAAACGAAGAGACGTAATGGCGGTTATCACGTCTTTCAAAATAAAATAACCCATTAATATTGCCATGTCAACCATTACATATTAATCCCTTAACTTAAGGACTTTTAATTATATTAATATTGTAAATAAAAATAAAAATAAAAATAAAAAAGTATAATATTTTTGTAATTATGCATGGCTTTTATTTTTGGTGGGACCCATCTATTTCTTAATAACAGTATTTGGCATGCACCTTGGTAATATGCATGGCTTTTATTTTTGGTGGTTTTCCTATACATGACTCTTGGTATTTTTAAGTTTGGCTTGGAGTCTTCAAGAAGATTCAAATCCTTATAAATTTGAGGCATGTCCCATTTTTGAGATGCAGAACAGATACAAAAAAGAAAAGAGAGAGAGCTCCATTCAGATAAATTCTTCTGTTAGTACTTCTTAGTACTGTTCGTTCAGGAAAATTCTCCTGTTCAGTTCTGTTTGTTCTTGGAGATTTGTTCTCATTTGTGAGGTATTTTTCTCTTGTGATTTACACCTTTGGTGTGTTTGTAAGGTTTATGCCTTTTTTGGCCATTTTGTAAACTCTGTTTGGTGATAGTGGAAGAAACTGACCTATCGGTCTTGTGGATGTACCTCAGTTTGAGGGAACCACGTAATTCTTGTGTGCCTACTTCTTTTTGTTATTTTCTTGCATTGATTCCATTGATTTACACTTGTGGGAAAGCTATATTTTTTCCAACATCTGGTATCAGAGCTATTGGTTAATTTGGTTCCGTTTCGTTATATTTGTGTGCGAATCATGGACGGCAACGTTGGGCGTATGATTAGTTTCAATGGCACAAATTGGGTGACTTGGAAAACTAAAATGGAAGACCTCTTGTTCTGTAAAGATTTGAATGGACCCATAGAGGGTGATCGTGGCAAACCAGAAGGAATATTGAAAGATGACGAGTGGAAAAGTTAGAATCGAAAGGTCATTCGGTTTTATTCGACAATGGATTGATGATAGTGTCTTTCATCATGTCTCTACGTAAAATTCAAAGACAGGTCTTTGGACCAAATCGAGAGTCTTTATGATAGGAAGACGGTAGTGAATAAAGCTTTTCTATTTCGAAGCTTATGAACTCTAAATATACTGGAGGGTATTCCTATTGCAGAGCATTTAAATGAAATTAAGAGCACCTTGTGAATTAGTTGGGTCGCTATGAAAATTACTTTGATGATGAATTACAAGCTTCACACTTCTTAGTTCACTTCCTCGAAAGCTGGAAAACTTTGGTGGTCACAGTTAGTAATTTTGCACCTGACGGAGTGGTAACAATGAGTCAAGTTACCAACAGCCTGTTGAATGAAGAGACAAGAAGAAAGTCATCAGGTTCTTCTCACTCCGAAGCACTTGTGATGGAAAACCGAGAGGCGGGGTAAGAGTAAGGCTCCGCACAACCGTGATAAATCTAGAGGTCGTTCAAAATCAATTTCAAAGAAAGATGTTGAGTGCTATTATTGTCACGAGAAAGGGCACATGAAACGGCAGTGCAGAAAGCTCAAGTTCAAGGAGCAGAACAAAGAGAAAGATTCAAAGAAAAAGCAAAATGATACAACTGCAGTTACCAATGATGAACTCATGGTTATCGGTGATGATGCTAGTATTAATTTGATTGGCCAAGAGACAGACTGGGTAATTGATTCTGGAGCTTCATTTCATGTTACTTCGCGGGCTGATTTCTTTACTTCTTATTCGCAAGGTGAGTTTGGGAATGTCCGTATGGGAAATGAAGATGTGTCAAAAATTGTTGGCATGGGTGACATTTGCTTGGAAACAAATATTGGCTGCAAATTGTTCCTTAGAAATGTGAGGCATGTACCAAATATTCGGCTCAATTTAATCTCTGCTGGAAAGTTAGATGATGAGGGCTACAACAACAATTTCAGTGGTGGAAAATGGAAGCTCTCCAAAGGTTCTCTAGTGGTAGCAAAAGGAAAGAAGACTTGCTCTCTTTACACTATGCAAGCAAAAATCTGCAAGGGTGTTGTGAATACCTTAGAAAATGACTCATCCACCGATTTATGGCATATAAGGCTTGGACATATGAGTGAAAAAGGATTGCAAGTTTTGTCCAAGAAAGAGCTTTTAGCGGGGATAAAAGGTACACCTTTGAAAACATGTGTTCATTGTTTCCATGGTAAACAAAACAGAATATCATTCCGTAGAAATATTGCATCTAGAAAATCTCATGTTCTAGATTTGGTACATTCTGATGTATGTGGTCCTCTGAAAGTTAGGACACTTGGTGGTGCTTTATACTTTGTAACCTTTATTGATGATCACTCCAGAAAATTTTGGGCTTATACACTGAAAACTAAAGATCAAGTTCTAGACGTGTTAAAGCATTTTTCAGGCTAAGGTTGAAAGAGAAACTGGTAGACAGTTGAAATGTGTTCGCTCGAATAATGGTGGTGAATATATTGGACCATTTGATCAATATTGCTCCAATCATGGCATCCGACATGAAAGGACAGTCAAAAAGACACCTCAACAGAATGGGGTTGCAGAGAGAATGAATCGCACCATTCTTGAGAGAGTCAGATGTTTGCTCTCACATTCAAAGTTGCCAAGATCCTTTTGGGGTGAGGCAGTAAGGACAGCAGTTGATCTTATCAATTTGTCTCCTTCATTTCCATTGAATGGTGATGTACCAGAGAAAGTTTGGACAGGGAAGGAAGTCTCCGATGATCACTTGAGGGTATTCAATTGTAGAGCTTTTGTTCATATTCCAAAAGATGAAAGGTCCAAGCTTGATCCAAAAGCAAAGCAGTGCATATTTCTTGGCTATGGACGTGAAGAATTTGGCTACAGGTTGTATGACCCAGTTGACAAGAAAGTTGTCAGAAGCCGAGATGTTGTTTTCTTGGAAGATCAGACTATTGAAGACATTGACAAGCCTGAGTCAGCTGAGTCTAATATTGATGATCTTGTTGATTTAGATCCTCTTGTTCCACCTGTTGTTCATGAGGAAGTGCAGACACCTCATAATGATGCAGCTGAAGATGATGTTGAGCCAGAAATTGAGGGGGAACAGCCACCTCAAGAGCCATTACCAAGGAGATCTACCAGAGAAAAATAACCATCCAGAAAATATTCTTCAAATGAGTATGTAATGATATCAGATCAGGGGGAGCCAGAGACTTATGAAGAAGTCTTGAAGCATGAGAACAAAACTGAATGACTTACGGCAATGAAAGAGGAAATGAAATCTTTGCATGAGAATCACACCTATGATTTGGTGAAGCCGCCTAAAGGGAAGAAAATTTTGAAACATAAATGGGTCTTCAGACGAAAGAATGATGGGAACAGTTCTCAACCGAGATTCAAGGCACGGCTTGTTGTGAAAGGCTTTGGTCAGAGGAAGGGAGTTGATTTTGATGAGATCTTCTCACCAAGTTATGAAGATGTCCTCCATTCGAATCTGTCTTGGTGGTATAGTCATGCAGTATGAATTTAGAAGTTGAAGCGACTTGATGTGAAGACCGCATTTTTGCATGGTGACTTAGAAGAGGAAATTTATATGGAGCAACCTGAGGGCTTCATAGATAAGGGAAATGATCAGTTAGTTTGCAAATTGAAGAAGAGCTTGTATGGATTGAAGCAAGCTCCAAGGCAGTAGTGGTATAGAAAATTTGATTCTTTTATGACTAAGCACGGGTATTCAAGAACCAATTCAGATCATTGTGTGTTTGTGAAAAAATATCCAGATGGCAATTTTATTATTCTCTTGCTTGACGTTGATGATATGCTTATTGTGGGACAAGACACGAGCAAGATTAGCAAGTTAAAGTCAGAGTTGAGCAAATCCTTTGCCATGAAGGATTTGGGTCTAGCAAAGCAAATTCTAGGGATGAGAATTGTTCGTGACAGATCATGTGGGCTGATTTGGTTATCTCAAGAGAATTACATTAAAAAGGTTCTTGAGAGGTTCAATATGGACAAAGCAAAGCCTGTTAATTGTCCACTTGCAGGCCACTTCAAACTTAGTTCAAGACAGTGTCCTAAAAGTGATGAAGAGAAAAAAGAGATGCAAAAAACTCCTTATAGTTCAGCAATTAGTTCTTTGATGTATGCCATGGTTTGTACTAGTCTGGATATTGCTCACGTAGTCGGGGTTGTTAGTCATTTTCTGTCTAATCCGGGGAAAGAACACTGGGCAGCAGTGAAATGAATTCTAAGGTATCTTCGGGGCACTTCAAAGATGAGTTTGTGTTTTGGTAAAGGCAAGCTTATTCTTGATGGGTTCACAGATTCTGATATGGCTGGTGATGTCGATAGTCGAAAATCTACTTCTGGTTATTTGATTACCTTTGCAGGGGGAGCAGTAACGTGGCAATCAAGGTTACAGAAATGTGTTGCTCTCTCTACCACAGAAGCTCAGTTCATCGCCATCACAAAAGCTTGCAAAGAACTATTGTGGTTGAAGAAGTTCTTACGAGAGTTGGGTTTGAAACAAGAAAAGTATGTCCTTTATTGTGATAATCAGAGTGCGATCCACTTGAGTAAGAATTCTTCATTTCATTCGAGATCGAAACACATTGATGTTAGATATCATTGGATTCGTGATGTCTTAAACGATAAGTTGTTGCAACTTGAAAAAGTTCACACTGATGATAACACTTCGGATATGTTGACTAAAGCATTGTCTAAGGACAAGCATGAGAAGTGTCGACTCTTGGCAAGAATGGTCGAATCCTCCACATAAGTCGGGAAGGGGAGAATTGTTGGGTTTCCTCCTTTGTGGGACCCATCTATTTCTTAATAACAGTCTTTGGCATGCACCTTGGTAATATGCATGGCTTTTATTTTTGGTGGTTTTTCCATACATGACTCTTGGTATTTTCAAGTTTGGCTTGGAGTCTTCAAGAAGATTCAAATCCTTATAAATTTGAGGCATGTCCCATTTTTGAGATGCAGAACAGATACAGAAAAGAAAAGAGAGAGAGCTCCATTCAGATAAATTCTTCTGTTAGTACTTCTTAGTACTGTTCGTTCAGGAAAATTCTCCTGTTCAGTTCTATTTGTTCTTGGAGATTTGTTCTCATTTGTGAGGTATTTTCCTATTGTGATTTACACCTTTGGTGTGTTTGTAAGGTTTATGTCTTTTTTGGCCATTTTGTAAACTCTGTTTGGTGATAGTGGAAGAAACTGACCTATCGGTCTTGTGGATGTACCTCAGTTTGAAGGAACCACGTAATTCTTGTGTGTCTATTTCTTTTTGTTATTTTTTGCATTGTTTCCATTGATTTACACTTGTGGGAAAGTCATATTTTTCCCAAAAAGCTTTTCCCGCATTATAAGTTAGATTTGATTGATAAAGAGTTGGGGGATTCGAAAAGATTATCTAAAAGCTTTAGGAATAGCATCTGATGATACTGAAACTCTCTCTTTATTCAATAAAATTTTTTAATCTTTTTTACCAATAGAGAGAGTATAGGCCTCGGGGGGCCGGACTACCCTTAGATTTTGTATTTTTTTTAAGCTTATGAAATTTTGATATTTTACTTTAGGCCCTCTAGATATAGGAAAATATATAATATATATTATAAGAATGTATATCTATTCCAAATATAAGAGTTTTTTTTAATAATTTAAGTTAATTTGAAATAAAGACAATTTTATAAATTTATAGTTCTTCTCATTTTTTGGTTATCAAAGAAAAAATTTATTTCAACTAAATAAGTATAAAATTATCAACAAATTTTGAACCGGAGACTATGCTAATAGACTTCACTAAATTATTCATGATCTTACAGTATTATATATTGGGCCCGAGAAAAGAAATTTCTGACTCCGTCCCTCTTTGAAACAACCATGTAGTTAAGAAAGGTGAGTGATTTGACAAATATTTGTTAAGGCGCTGCTGAGCTCCAGAGGACTTATATATCACTGAAATTCTCAAATTAAATGGCGGCTTTTGCCTCATTCCCGCTTCGAAGCCGAAATATATCTAGAATCCGGCTCTAGTTTGAAAGCTCATAGAAACGAAGACCTTGAAAAGCTGAAAGTAGGGAATATTGTGTTAGGCCCTCACCATGTTGTATCTTGACCCCATATATTGAGTAGTGGCATCCAACCTTCCATGCATATTGATGTAGTTGACATGCACTACGTACAACAAAGCACAAACATTTCCATAATATTGGAGACGATAATATTCCTTCGTTCAAAAAAGATTGTTTGTTAAAAAATTATAAAAAAGTAGTCTCGATTCTTCTAATTATAGTACTATAAAATGAGACACTGCTCAAATTTATTATCCAATTTCATTAGCTTATCATCACTATTAAGTAAAACCCTAAAAAAATAGAGTTAAAATGGAAAGAAAAAAATGTTTATTTCTTTAAAATTTGTAAATTTTGCACATGAGAATCATTTTATTTTTATTTTTTTGGGGAAAAGAGTTAATTATATTTGCTCCCTTTTTTGGGTTCTAAAAGAAAACTCTTATTTATTTTAATGTAGGAGTAATATACAATGACCTTATAAATGAAAAAATGATATATATTATGATAAATGTTGTGACTTTTATTGCAAGCAAACACACAAATAAGTTATTTATGTATCTGTATTTATTTACATAATGTGTTATTATATATATTTAATCAAAAGTCCATTCATTTTGTCGTAAAATATTATCAAAATCATATACAAAATTAATAGCATATAATTGATCTCACAACTCCCTTAAAGTCACATGAGTCGTTTTATCAATACAAACATAAAGAAAAAGATGACAAATTTATAAATATATGAAACCGTGTGAGAAACCTTTCAAATGAAATCCAACCAATTGATGACCAAAATGGAAAATGGAAGCCAGGCTGCAAAGGCCGCGGTAACGCGACAATTTGATGCCTCTTTTCTTTTGTATCATAATAAAGTACGTCAATTCTTTGGTGTATAATATGACTAACCCCACGAGCTACGTACACTCTGATTTATTAGATTAACTGCAAATTTGCAATTAAATTCAACTTTAATTTATTGTAATAATGAGGATGTTGTTATTAATGTGTTGAATTATTGGTTAGAATATTGTGTCCACATTTTGTTGTCCCCCAACTACACAACTCGAGCCATTGGCCGGGTACACTTGGCATGGACACCTTCCAAAATCCAAATTTAGCAAGTCTTATGTATCACTATCATGTAAAGAAAAATCTATGCCCACCGAATGTAATAGCCGGTAAAAATAGATGAATAAATAAATAAAATTATATATATTTTAAAATTTATTGTTTGGACTTTTTTTTTATTTGGGTTAAACTAGTCATTAAATTTATGTAGGCGAATAATGTATTAATAAGTGATGGATAAATTAATTTAATAAAATTGGGTCTTAAAATTAATTGGGTTTAATTTATATGTGATAAAATTAAATACTATTATAATTAAGAAAATTAATAAGATCTCTTAATATATATATATATATATATATATATATATATATATATATATATATATACAGAATGGATCCTCGCCCAGCTTCCTCTGGACAGTCCAAAATTCGGACCCCAAATTTGTTTTTTTTTTTTTTGTAGAACAACTAAAAATAAAAAATAAAAAATTATGGAACTAAAAATTTTACATAATATAATATTTTGGGTGTGATTTAGATACATATATTTTAGTTGTATAAAAAAAAGCAAAAAAAAAAAAAAAAGTCCTGACGCTACTAAAATGCGGGCATCCCATCTGAAGGAACCTAATTCTCTCTCTCTCTCTATATATATATATATATATATATATATATATATATATATATATATATATATTTTGCTCGACATTACGCTCTAACACGAATTAGTTGAAGGAAAAGAGAGAGAAGGCGGCTAAAGTAACAGGAGGAATATGAAGAATTATACTCAATTATCGATTGTTATTCCGGTAAATTGTTCTTTTAAATTGTTCATAGCCGTTGTGATCACATAGTGATTAAATAATCTATCGAGTTCAATAACAGTAAAAGAGTTCATGTAATGAAAAATAGTAAAAACTTTATTCTGATGTTAACATCTATCGTGGATCGTTATCATATACTCAACTCATAAACACTCGGGATATTACATTTACCTCTTCTTTTAAGAATTCCATCCCCGAAATTCTAACTTACCAATCTCCATTCATTTAATTAATCAAAATAGATTTCACGTTAATCTTTATTCACCCATTGGGTTCTATGACCAAATTCATCCTCTAAGGATCTATCATTGAATACTTCACATCTTTCTCTTCTACGAATATCATAATTTTTTTCTTAGATAACGTCATTCCTTCTCTTTTTAAATTTTATTTCTTCCTTGGAGCTATTATAGTTTTCTCAATTTACTCATCATCCCATGTTGTGTTTCCACAAATTACTGATCTTTTCTAAGGAATATCCTCCTTGCCACATTGACCCTTTAGAATAACAAGAATCTTCCACAGTTACTCAATAATTGGGAAGCAGTATGAATAACTTAGAAATTTAAAAGATTCTCAAATCATGATGAGGGGCCACAAGACCTTGAACTACGTCCCCAGGTTATCAAGTATCTCGACTTAAACCTTAAACAGTCATAAGACTATATGGACCTTTTTTCTCGTACTCAGGGGAATCAGCCTTTCGTATATACAATATTTTGTGCACAAACATTTTAACGCTTTTGCGTAATATAATCTTCTATAAAAGGGTTGTTCACCTCAGCTTCTCAACATTTGAATCCGCACTAAAATAATTTTGTTTGGCATAACTTCTCAAGAAATACTTGAACTACATAAACATCTTTCAGTATTTGTCTAGCTGAATCAAATAGCATAGACTTCTAACAACAACTCGGACATTAATCAAAATAGTTTTAGCCAATTTATGTGGCATATCTTTCTTAGTTTAAAGAAAACCAAAAATTATTTTTATGATGGTCAAGATACCGTACTATTTTAATAGTACGTTGATGATTCGGTCATTATATGACTTCGTCATGCTACATCATACCATAGTGGGTTGACGATTCTATTATCACATCCAAAACCAAGTTCAATTGCATTGATGACTTCCTCGTTTGTCATATCAACATCATATTTAGTGAAGCTTTAATGACTAGCTAGGGAAAAAATAAAATACATTTTGATATTTTTTAAATCATTTTTGTCTGGCCGAAATAATTAGCATAGACATACGAATAAAAGTATTATTTTTAATTCGTAAAATGTTTATGTTCCACACATGACAAAGATCTAACAAATTATTTTTGTTTTATTTTACATAAATACATACAAAACTCTAATTACATCAGACAAACAAAACAACTATGCAAACTATATTACCAACTCTCACTAAGTCCTCAAGAGTTTCAAAATATCATAACCTCAAATCAAATTAGTTCTCAAATATTATAATACCAAAAATATACTACTAAGATCTCTTTATCACCATATCAAACTCCAAGTCACATATCCTACGTACTATCTTAATAAGCAAACTATAACTATTCAAAATTTCTCAGAATCAATTGAATTTCATCACTTACTATCTAATCATATAATAAATCAATCATCCCTTATTGTAAACCTTAATCCAATAAATTTCAATGTCTCTCCGTTCATAGAACATAACTCTAATAGAACATAACTCTAATATCCTACTAGAAAATAACCACAAAATTGATCATTAACTTCAAATGATTAATCTAATTACCTCGAATATCAACAACTCAAATTACAAGAAATCCTCTATACTTAATAACTTTCACTTTATCATAATATGTCATCAATACACAAACCTCAAATTATCCACAAGCTTAACATAAATCAAAACCTAACTCAAATCAAATCCTCAATTCAACGATCAAAATAATTCTCACAAAAAAAAAACTCTAACAAATAATTTTCCAAAATTAAACACTTGTCGATACAAAAACTCACATCATAATCGCATTTCATATAAGATCATTCCTTATCTGTACAAAGTATAACTTTATTCACCCCAATGATTAAATCACAATTCTTAACTAATATCATTACATAATCACCTTAATAAATTATTCCACTTTCCTCAAATCAATAACAAATCGAAAATAAATTGACAGTTGGTCAAAATAGAGACCAACCAAACAAAGAACAAAATTGAATCAAACTCCTACGTCTACCCAATGGTTTACCCATAACTCACAGGTCAAACCTAAATAGGTTTTCTATAAGAAAGAAACTAAGCTCTGATACCATCTCTGTAACACCCCCTTCCCGAAAAGAAAAGGGAGGTCACGTGCAAAGCACAACAAACCTCAAAATAAGAAAACAGAGCACTAAAAACCTCAAAATATTAATAGTGGTGATCCATTAATAGCGTACTTAATACAACTCTCCAAATAGAGTCAAAATAATCAAAACTTAAAATTTGAAACAACCTAGATGGTCAAAGGCAACTCTCTCATCACACTAGCCCTGAATCAACCTCTCTTGAAACCAGCGGGAAGAAAAACACAAGATGAGCCAATTGCCCGAAAGACGGATCACAGATATATACAAAAGATATACAATTGATATAACGAAAACAATCGAGACAAAATATCTTTGAACAAAGCCTCAAGGGTAAATCTCGACAAAAATATAATCTCTAAAGATCTCGAATGGAATATATCTCGAATCAATGTAAGAGTAAAGAAATAACGAACTAAAGTAACTAACTTCAATGAATTAAACCAATGAAATAAACAAAACCAATACAATGAGATAATAGGTTTGAATCAAATGGTTGGGTGTTATTTCATACCAAATGAGCTCGAAATACACATTGCCACACAAGCAAGTCAAACTAATGCCAAACAGGTAAATCAAATGATGCCACATAGGCAACCAAAATAATGCCACACAGGCTCATCAAAACAATGCCACACAGGCAAGTCAAAATAATGCCACACAGGCAACCAAAATAATGCCACACAGGCAAATCACACATTGGACCGCGAAACCAAATATATGCAAATCGGATAGGTGTGTGTGACGTCCCCAAAATAGGTCCATTCCATCCAACCCATTCTGAGTCGTCAAATACATGGTACAGAAATAACTACAACTTTATTAATACATTTATCATGCAAAATACGATAACATATATACTGTGACGACCCCAAAATAGGTCCATTCCATCCAACCCATTACAGTGCCAAATACATGAGTACGTAAATACAATTATTGTCTTCATGAGTTTAAATACAAATATTATCTTCAAATATTTATCTCAAATAAATCCTCATCACAATTTATTTATACATTATTTTACAAAAATGGTGAGGACTACTAAACAACTCTCTCTATAACCATCATTCCATACCCCGACTAAGTACTCGCTACATTCTCGCCTCCCGAGAAGAAAAATGGAACAACAAGGAAAAGGGTGAGCTCAACTAGCCCAAGAAAAGAATGTTACGACTAAGATAATATACAACAAATTATCGTTAGTCTCCAATGAGGAAAAATCTAATAGAATACAATAGACATTAAGTTTTAAATCAATATTCGCATTGAAATAATAATTCATTAGAAGAGTTAAAGTAGAGAATGAAATCTACTATCTTCTATATATGAATTTAAAAGTTCATCGTCGATATTTTATCCTCGTAACATCAATCAATATATATCTCGAATCAAATATTCATCTTTTCACTACAGGCCAAAGATATTCATCAATCCATTCATGTTCATCTCAACACTGCTCATCTTTGCACTAAAGGCCAAAGATATTCATCGATGAGGTCATGTTCATTTAAACACCTATTCATCTTTTGCACTACGAATCCAAAGATATTCTTCAAAAATCATTCATCTTTGCACTACTGCCAAAGATATTCAATAATATCATCATTTAAGACCGAGGATGATGAAAAATATTTTAAAGAACGAATCCAAAGGAAACAAAAGAACAAGGATTAAGGATTAAGGATTTTAAACAATCCAAGTTCAAAAATACCTCAAAAGTAATCGTAGTGGAGTAAAATTCAAGAATGATCAAAATATGGATACAATCAAAGCTAGTATCCATAGTAGATATTTTGGACAAAAGAAGAAATTTCATTTTTTGGTGAATAGTGTAAGATTCGTGAATAGTGCCGATACTTGAATAGTATATCGTGAATAAGAAACTCACACCCAAAGATAGAAATTTACAAAAAATATCTTCACGCTTCAATAATAGTACTCGTGAATAGTAACTCGTGAATAAGAACTCATGAATAGTAACTCGTGAATAAGAACTCATGAATAAGTAACCCCACATGAAAAAGTTCCAAATTTGATAAAAAGTTCCAACCAATATTTCAAAGATAATGATATTGAAGAAATAATATCATTTGAGAATAAAATAACATCCCTTACCTCGAAAGAATCAAGATTTCTAAGGAAAGGTCTGAAGTGATGTTGAATGAAACTTAAACTTTGAATAAATGACTCTCAAAGTATCTAAATACTCACAAAATACGTATAATATAGAGAGAGAAAGAGAAAAACTTTGTTTCGGGTGTGATTTTCAATTCTAACTTAGCCTCTATTTATAGGAAAATGTTAAAGACGCCAAGCAGCATTTTAACTCAGTAACTCGATGGCTTTACCTGCCTACTATTGCACCACCACATTTGAAATAAAATTCAGCACATTTTTTCACCAACCACAAGTGGGGCCCACTCAATTCTAGAATTTTCCACCAAAATCAATTATAAACCTAATTTAAGAATCCGACACCTCTTAAAATTCACAACAAATCATTCGTGCATTTTTAACGGTTCAAAAATTTGTGACATATACTCAACTTATGTATGTATAACATACCCAAAATTACCACAATCCAAATTGGTTTAACATTAAAAATTATAACCCCATGAATATATCTCAAAACCCACGATTTAATTTTTAATACCTCCAATCCGATAAAATCTTCGATAAACACCTCAACATAATTTCTTCATTTATAACCACATAAATAAATCCATCATTTATATCCACATAAAATAAATATTTCTTTATCATATGAATCAATAATTAATTATTCACAAATAATATTATGAAATCACAATGATTATAACCAGTGCGCTTCCCAGAGAAGAGGGGCTTTCCAATAAGGATCTCTCCTTCTTGGTAGCGCAATTAGGTGACCAAACCTCTCCTTATGTAACTTTTAGACATTGCCAATAATGTTATCTAATAATATTATTCAAATAATATGAATTATTGATCCGATAATGGGAAATCTCATGCGTGATGATTATTGAACAACAATAATATAAAATATCAACCAATGACAATTATTGAATCAATAAAATAAAATATTGAATAAAGAACTCATTTGAAAATTATTGAGTAGTGCCATCTTACGTGACGAATCAATAATTCAACAATCTTGTCGTAATACCGTCTGCAATGTGACGGCAGCGTACAGCCAGACATTCTTGTATTTTAACCATTGGAGTATTCCAATGTTTTAATTGATGTAACCACGTGCGTATTTATAACCACCCAAACTTTGTCGTTTTCTTCATCCAATCGCTTTTCGGTTATGGGCCCACCACGTGGTCATACTGTCGTAAATACGAATATTCCCCAAGCATTTAATATTCCACGACTAAATCTTAATATTCCCCTACAAAAATGAATATTTTATAACCACTTGCTTATTTTGAAATATTTATGTATTTAACCCATAACTAACCACATTAATCAAATCCACCCTTACTATTTCAAAATAATAAATAAAGGAAATTCCTTTTATTTAAAAAATTTCGGTCTTATAATCTGATTTAATCAATTATCAAGTTTCTGGCAATATACATACCCAAATAAATCCTCATCACAATTATTTATACATTATTTTAAAAAATGGTGAGGACTACTAAATAACTCTCTCTATAACGGGTAGTGATAGTTCAAATCAAGCAAGATTTCTAAACAACGGATGTAATGAAAGTTTCTCTAGAGTCTCCATAAAAGAATGGGTCTAATTTCTCCGCGTCCCAGTTCAAACGTTGAGCGCAAAGCAAGAGAGATAAAAGAATGGGTATAATCTATCTAGTAAGAATAAACTTCGCAAGAATTTATAATTAACTAACCTGCGCTAACTTCGTCGTGTTCCTCGCATTTTGACCGCCACGACAAACGCTCTTCCGTGAACCGCTTGACTTTGACTTTTCTCCGACATCCTTTTGAGTCACCATTCCCTATTGGATCGGGTTTCGATACCGCATAATCTCGAAAGCGATATGTCCTTCTTTTCCACAATTATAGCATACCTTAAACTGTAGGGCGGTTTAATGATATGTCCTCTTTTTCGCATTTGTAACATACGACCGGTGGTCTTTCTCCTCTCCTCGAACCAAATGCATTGTCAGATCGCTGCCTTCACACGGTCGTTGTTAAATCTCCTCTTTTAAAATCTCCTCCCGACTCGCTTTTTCTATTTTCATGGCCATGATTACCACCGTAGTGGTTACCGCTTTTTTTCAGTATTCTTCTTTCTCCACCGGTTAACGTTATTCGATGATCGCTATCTTCTTGTAGATGATCCTCGGTTATGGTCCTCGTTTGAACGTACTCGTTATCTCGCCTAAAATAGGTCCATTCCATCCAACCCATTCTCGAGTCGCCAAATACATGGTACGTAAATAACTACAACTTTATTAATACATTTGTCGCAAAAATACGACATAACATATATACTCGTGAGTTTAAATACAATTATTGTCTTCTAGATAATATACATACCCAAATAAATCCTCATCACAATTATTTATACATTATTTTACAAAAAATGGTGAGGACTACTAAACAACTCTCTCTATAACCTTCATTCCATACCCCGACTAAGATTTCGCTACATTCTCGCCTCCCGAGAAGAAAAATGGAACAAAAGGAAAAGGGTGAGCTCAACTAGCCCAAAGAAGAATATTACGACTAAGATAATATACAACAAATTATCGTTAGTCTCCAACAGGAAAAATCTAATAGAATACAATAGACAACCGCTTTTAAATCAACAATCGCAATGAAATAATAATTCATTAGAAGAGTTAAGTAGAGAATGCAAACTACTATCTTCTATATATGAATTTAAAAGTTCATCGTCGATATTTTATCCCCGTAACATCAATCAATATATATCCGAATCAAATATTCATCTTTGCACTACAGCCAAAAGATATTCATCACCGGGTCATGTTCATCTAAACACTGCTCATCTTTGCACTACGCCAAAAAGATATTAATCAAGAGGTCATGTTCATCTCAACACTGCTCATCTTCAGCACTACGGGCCAAAGATATTCATCAAGAAATCATTCATCTTTGCACTACAAAAGCCAAAGATATTCAAGAATATCATCATTTAGACCGAGGATGATGAAAAATATTTTAAAGGAAACGAATCCAAAGGAAACAAAAGAACAATATTAAGGATTCGTATTTTAAACAATCCAAGTTCAAAAATACTTCATAAGTAATCGTAGTGGAGTAAAATTCAAGAATGATCAAAACATGGATACAATCAAAGCTAGTATCCATAATAGATATTTTGGACAAAAAGAAGAAATTTCATTTTTCTATGAATAAAGTGTCGATTCGTGAATAAGTGTCAGATACGTGAATAAAGGCCGATACGTGAATAAGAATCCGACACCAAAAGATAGAAATTTCACAAAAAACATCTTCACGCTTCGTGAATAGTACTCGAATAGTAATCGTGAATAAGAATCGTGAATAAGAACTCATGAATAAGAACTCGTGAATAAGAACTCAAATAGTAACCCATAATATGAAAAAAAAGTTCCAAATTTGATAAAAATTTCCAACCAATATTTCTAAGATAATGATATCAAAGAAATAATATCATTTTCTAATAAAATAACATCCCTTACCTCGAAAGACAAGATTTCTAAATAAAACACCTGATATAAAGCATGACTTGAACTTGCACCGATAGCAATACTCAAAGTATACTCAAAATACTCACAAGAATACGCCGATAATATAGAGAGAGAAAACTTCAGCTTCGTGTGATTTTCAATTCTAACCCAAGACCCTATTTATATAGAAAAATGCTTAGAACACCAAAGTAGAAAATTTAATATAATAATAATATATATATATTATTTGTCTACGCTTCACTTAGAATCATCTCTAATTCAGCAACTTAGCATGTGTTAAAGATGCCCACCAAACACAAAAAAAACGTTTTTCTTATTTAAATTATTTTAAACTTCCAAAATCAATTATTTTGAGCTTCTAACTTCAATAATTCATAATAAATAGCCCTTTTATCGTAAAATTCAAATCTCACGAATTTTTATAGGAAATTCAATTCTCTACAACTTTGCGTAAGAAAGTTTTTCCAAATTCCAAATGTAAATTGACCAAATCCATAAACAAGCATTTTATTTTAAAAGCTATAATCAAATTTCTACCAATAATTGTGGTCCACCAACACACAAAATATGTGTTAAACATTTAATGCCACAAAAATACTCTTCCTCCTCATATACTCATATATCCCACATTCATTATAAAATATCACCGCTAATATATTATTAAAATAATATATTTAAATGAATTATTTTATCGTAAAAGATAAAATATTAATTTTCAACAATTGTCACATTAAAATTTTCTCCATCTATATCCACATAAAATCAATATTTTCCTCATCATATAAATCAATAATTAATTATTCACAAATAATATTATTAGAATCACAAGATCGGGCAACCACCAAAGCCGCTCCTGAAAAGAGGGGCTTTCCAATAAGGATCTCTCCTTATCGGGCGCAATTAGTGACCAAACCTCTCCTTGATGTAACTTTCTAGACATCGCCAATAATGTTATCCAATAATATTATTCAGATAATATGAATTATTGTCTTCGAATGGAAAATACTACTGTAATGACAATTTATCAAACAAACAAGAATATAAAATATCAATGCAAAGAATTATTGAATCAATAAAATAAAATACCGAATAAGAATTATCGTAATAATTATCGAGTAGTGCCTTCACGTAAGAATCAATAATTGGTGCAATACCGCAGCTACTGCTCAACAACGCCAGACAGTGTGTTTTAACCAACGGTATTCCAACAAGATAATCTGTGAATAACTACACGCCGCTATTTATAAACAACTTATATTTGTCGCTTTCTTCATCCAATCGCTTTCACATGGGGCCCATAAAAGATCATACCATCGCATTTAATATTCCCTGACAAGATTTAATATTCCACGACCAAACGAATATTCCCCATAATAATGAATATTTTATAACCACTTGCTTATTCAAAATATTTATGATTTTACCCATAACTATCCACATTAATCAAATCAACCCTTACTATTTCAAAATAATAAATAGAGGAAAATAAATTTCATTTATTAATAATTTGGGGTCTTACAACCTCCCTCCTTATGAAATTTCGCCCTCGAAATCGACGACGCACTCTGTGTTTCAAAAGATGAGAATACCTCGCTTTCATTTCCGCTTCCAACTCCCGTGTCATTTCCTCAATAAATGGTTTCTCCACAAAACTTTAACTTGTGGTATAACCCTGTGATATAGACATGTTCTTTCCTATCCAAGATCTTGACAGTACCTCCTCGACGTTAAGTCTTCTGCTATCTCGTCCTGGCTTCTAACTCAATGACGTGGTTCGGTCATCCACATATTTACGTAACATCGATACGTGAAAAACGCTATGAACACGCCATATACTTGGCAGAAAACGAGTCTATAGGCCACAGCCCTATTCGATCGAGAATTTCAAATGGATTAATAAATCAAGGTTCGAGCTTTCCTCACCTCACCGATTCTCGCTTTTGAAATAACAACTTCGCACCTCCTTCTTCAAATTCATCACCTCCCAGTAGTAGCTTGAATAAATTTTAACTTTATCGATTAAAGTCGATTATACTCAGATATCATCACGCGGGTACCTAGAGTTTTCATCTCCATCTCTATTATTTGTAAATTATACGAAATGAGTCTTTGACAATATCGCATCAGATTTGATACGATCTTCTACTCAACACGCCACCACCACGCTCGCTTTTCCAGATGGCACGGTCGTAACACGTAATAAATGAGTCTCCTCTCGAAGTTCTTCAAGCTCTTCCCACATTCCTCGCTCCATTCAAATTTTGTATCTCTACGAGTCACCAAGAATGGAATAGCGATTCGAGAATATCCTTCAACGAATCTCCGATAATAACCAACTAAGCCTCAGAAAGCTACGATTTCGATTACCGACTTTAGGTTGTTCTCAATCGCGACTCATATCCCAACCTTGATAAGACGTTACAATGACACCTATCGCTTTACTATCGCATCTAATATGGTGTCCCCTACGAGAGTCCGCTTCGCAGCATTCCACAAAGGAAGTCACCAGATAAAGGCTCAGTACCAAATTTATAGTTGAATTTTTAACTCCTCAAGTTCAATAGAGCCATTCGATATGAGATTTTAGAAATGAGTTTTGTACCGGTTCAAAGTCGATACAAAATTTAATATCGCTTTTGGGAGTAAGCCAAGAAATTCTTCAGAAATACGCCAGAAAAATCAATAACAACAGAATATTATTCAAATCGACGTGTCTTTATTCAAATCCATAACACGGACTAAGAAAACTCGACATCCGTAATAAACGAATGACTTCATGGCTTGATATGAAAATGTTTGACTACAATGGTTTGATTGTTTGAATTCAATAACAAAGTTGCTTAGAAATATGAAAACTAACAACCTTACGAAAAGTAATCAATTTCTGCATGATGAGAGTAGTTAACCTTAAAATCACATCAAAAGCAAATATCTCTATAGAAATAAGGTTAACAGTAATGTGATAGTGCCAACCCGAATCAAGCAAGATTTCTAAACAACTGATGTAATGAAAGTTTCTCCTAACTGAGTCTCCATAAATAGGTCAAAGTCTAATTTCTCCGTAGTCAAGTTCAAACGCTGAGCGCAAGCAAGAGAGATAAAAGAATGGGTAGAACCCAGATTCTAGTAAGGTATAAACTTCGCAAGAATTTATAATTAACTAACCTGCTAACTTCGTCGTTCCTCGATTTTGACCGGGCCACGACAAACGCCTTCCAGAACCGCTGACTTTGACTTTTCTCGACATCCTTTTCGAGTCACCATTCCCGCCGGATCGGGTTTCGATACCGCATAACTTTGAGCGATATGTCCTTCTTTTTTCCACAATTATAGCATACCTTAAACTGCTAGGGCGCTTATGATATGTCCCTCTTCCCGTGATTTGTAACATACGACCGGTGGTCTTTTCTCCTCCTCCTCGAACCAGCCATACACGGCGCCGACGCCTTCACATGGTCGTTGTTGAATCTCCTTTTTAAAATCTCCTCCCGACTCGCTTCTTCTATTTTCACGGCCACGATTACCACCAGAGTGGTTACCGCTTTTGTCCGATTCTTCTTTCTCCGCCGGTTATCGCTATTCGATGATCGCTATCTTCTTCAGATGATCCTCGTTATGGTCCCCTCGCTGAACGTATCTCGCTATCTCGCCTAACAACCGAGCCCCGCTGACAACATCCTAATAGAGAGAAAATTTATGAGAAATGAGATATCGACGATGCCGTTTCAAACCTCTCGTAAACATCCGCTGGCCATACGCTCTCATTCTCCACCAAATGAGGTGCAAACCGATAACTCCGCTAACTTCGCCAGATCGACACCGCCATGTTATTCTCGCTTCCACCTAATAAACTCCACTTCCTTCATACGACGAATACTTTCGTGGAAGTACTTGTCATTGAACTGCTTCAAAAACGCTCCCCACGACATGCCGAAAAGTAAATTGATGGGTACGCTTCACGATTCCCACCAAGAATCCGCCATTACATTTAACATAAAAGTAGCGAATGGAACTTTCGTTCTCCGCATCCCAAGACATCGAATATCTTGGTAATTTGTTCGACCCACGCCTCCGCCTTTAATCGGATCCGCTTCCTCCAATTCTGTGGTCCCAACTTCTTTGAACTCGCTTGGTCGTGACCACCCGTGAATTGCTATCATTTCTCCTCAGATTTTGAACACGAAGTCTCCTCGTCGATTTTTTGCATGAACCGCAAAAAGCTTCTAAACATCCCCTCGCTCATCATCTCGCCAAAAGGGTGTTGTTCACAGAGGTACATTGCCACTGCTCAGACGCTCTCCTCGCTGGTAAGTACAGCATCTCCACTGGCCTCATTTACTCCAATCATAATATTCTCAATGACATTCTCAAATACCGCCATAAAACAAGGGTTAATTAAGGAAATCAATATATCACATAATATCCCTATATACTAACCAACTAACAAATAAGCTTAGTAGACACACACTAGCTAAAGGATTTACTCGCCTCTCCCTCTAGTTTCTATTCCCCGATCTCCGCCAGAGATCATATCCCTAAGCTCGATACCAACCGCGACGCCCCCAAAATAGGTCCATTCCATCCAACCCATTCTCGAGTCGCCAAATACATGGTACGTAAATAACTACAACTTTATTAATACATTTGTCGTGGCAAAATACGACAACATATATATCGTGAGTTTAAATACAATTATTGTCTTCTGATAATATACATACCCAAATAAATCCTCATCACAATTATTTATACATTATTTTACAAAATGGTGAGGACTACTAAACAACTCTCTCTATAACCTTCATTCCATACCCCCACTAAGACTCGCTACATTCTCGCCTCCCGAGAAGAAAAAATGGAACAAAAAGGAAAAGGGTGAGCTCAACTAGCCCAAGAAGAATATTATTACTAAGATAATATACAACAAATTATCGTTAGTCTCCAACAGGAAAAATCTAATAGAATACAATAGACAACCAGCTTTTAAATCAACAATCGCAATGAAATAATAATTCATTAGAAGAGTTAAGTAGAGAATGCAAACTACTATCTTCTATATATGAATTTAAAAGTTCATCGTCGATATTTTATCCCCGTAACATCAATCAATATATATCCGAATCAAATATTCATCTTTGCACTACAAAAGCCAAAGATATTCATCACCGGGTCATGTTCATCTAAACACTGCTCATCTTTGCACTACTACGCCAAAGATATTAATCAAGAGGTCATGTTCATCTCAACACTGCTCATCTTCGCACTACGGCCAAAGATATTCATCAAGAAATCATTCATCTTTGCACTACGTGCCAAAGATATTCAAGAATATCATCATTTAGACCGAGGATGATGAAAAATATTTTAAAGGAAACGAATCCAAAGGAAACAAAAAGAACAATATTAAGGATTCGTATTTTAAACAATCCAAGTTCAAAAATACTTCATAAGTAATCGTAGTGGAGTAAAATTCAAGAATGATCAAAACATGGATACAATCAAAGCTAGTATCCATAATAGATATTTTGACAAAAAAAGAAGAAATTTCATTTTTCTATGAATAAAGTGTCAGATTCGTGAATAAAGTCAGATACGTGAATAATAGGCCGATACGTGAATAAGAATCTCGACACCAAAAGATAGAAATTTCACAAAAAACATCTTCACGCTTCGTGAATAAGACTCGTGAATAAGAATCGTGAATAAGAATCATGAAATAAGAACTCGTGAATAAGAACTCATGAATAAGAAACTCATGAATAGTAACCCCGACATGAAAAAAGTTCCAAATTTGATAAAAATTTCCAACCAATATTTCAAAGATAATGATATCAAGAAATAATATCATTTTCAAATAAAATAACATCCCTTACCTCGAAAGACAAGATTTCTAAATCAAACACCTGATATAAAGCTATGACTTGAACTCAAACCGATAGCAATACTCAAAGTATACTCAAAATACTCACAAGAATACGCCGATAATATAGAGAGAGAAAACTTCAGCTTCGTGTGATTTTCAATTCTAACCCAAGACCCTATTTATAGAAAAATGCTAGAACACCAAAAGTAAAAATTTAATATAATATATAATATATATATTAATTTGTTCACGCCCACTTAGAATCATCTGAATTCAAAGCAACTTAGCATGTGTTAAAGATGCCCACCAAACACAAAAAAAATTTTTTTTATTTAAATTATTTTAAACTTCCAAAAATCAATTATTTTGAGCTTCTAACTTCAATAATTCATAATAAATAGCCCTTTTATCGTAAAATTTGAATCTCATGAATTTTTATAGGAAATTCAATTCTCTACAACTTTGCGTAAGAAAGTTTTTCCAAATTCCAAATGTAAATTGACCAAATCCATAAACCATGATTTTTATAAGCTATAATCAAATTTCTACCAATAATTGTGTCCACCAACACACAAAATATGTGTTAAAACATTTAATGCCACAAAAATACTCTTCCTCCTCATATACTCATATATCCCACATTCATTATAAAATATCACCATTAATATATTATTAAAATAATATATTTAAATGAATTATTTTATCGTAAAAAGATAAAATATTAATTTTCAACAATTGTCACATTAAAAATTTTCTCCATCTATATCCACATAAAATCAATATTTTCCTCATCATATAAATCAATAATTAATTATTCACAAATAATATTACAGAATCACAAGATCGGGCAACCAGCCGCTCCTCAGTGAAAGAGGGGGGCTTTCCAATAAGGATCTCTCCTCATCGGCGCAAGCAATTAGTGACCAAACCTCTCCTTAGATGTAACTTTCTAGACATCGCTAATAATGTTATCCAATAATATTATTCAGATAATATGAATTATTGTCTGATAATGGAAAATACTCAAATGACAATTTATCAAAACAACAAAGAATATAAAATATCAATGCAAAGAATTATTGAATCAATAAAATAAAATACCGAATAAGAATTATCGTAATAATTATCGAGTAGTGCCTTCACGTAAGAATCAATAATTGTGCAATACCGCAGCTATCGCTCAACAACGCCAGATAAGTGTTTTAACCACCGGTATTCCAACAAGATAATCTCAGAATAACTACGCCGCTATTTATAAACAACTTATATTTGTCGCTTTCATCCAATCGCTTCCGCATGGGGCCCATAAAAGATCAAGCTACCATTAATTTAATATTCCCCGACAAAGATTTAATATTCCACCACCAAACTAATATTCCCCGACAATAATGAATATTTTATAACCACTTGCTTATTCAAATATTTCATGATTTTACCCATAACTATCCACATTAATCAAATCAACCCTTACTATTTCAAAATAATAAATAGAGGAAAATAAATTTCATTTATTAATAATTTGGGGTCTTAAAGTTCCTCCGTCCTAACTAATTACACAAATTAATAGAAATTAATTAATAAAACATATGTTAAATTACTAATTACTAATTTATTCTTTTTTTCAAGACTCATATTATTACTCTTATTATTAAAATAATATTATATAATATTTTATAATTCTTTATGTACAGTATATTAACTCATCCATTGTTCTAACAAGTGTACGCGATAAAACTTATATCGTGAGTATAATTACGTAACCAAATATATTATATACTATGACTCGGATCCCATATCAAAAATTATATACATTCATTGTTGCAAGAGCTCCAATTTAAAAATATACACCAGAACATCATTGCATAATATTAATAAACTAATAAATAAGTTATTTACTCCTCTGCATGCTCTTCCAGTTTGATGTGTAAGGGACCACACACACACACACACACACACACACACACACACACACATATATATATATATATATATATATATATAAAATCTAAAACTACTAATCATTACCAGGATATACAAATATATAATAATTATTTTATTTTATTCCATAATATTTCAATTCTTACCGGGAACACCTTTTGATGGCACCAATTTCCCAATAAAATCATGGACATATATAAAGATGTTTATCAAGCAAGTAATTATTTACCTTGATCAAAAGATTTTTTTTCCTGCTTCTTTCCTTTTGTTCTCTCTCTCTCGCCGCCTCCTTCTTTATCTTTTCTTTCGGTTACGAATTAGGTGTAATGCTTAAGTAATTTAGGTTTAGCTATGTATTTATTTATTAATAGATTTTATTAATTCTCCTAACTATAATTGGATTTTGATATCACACTAATATCAATTAGACCCAAATAGTATATAAAGGCCCAAATTAATGTAATCACATACTTATTATAATCCACATAAATTAAATATAATTTGACCCAAACATAAGAAGCCCAATTAAATATTTTAAAATTTAGATATAAAATTTATTTATTATTATTATTATTTTATTTTTATTTTTTTGGGGTATTACAAGTATCATGTTGACAATTTGGACGTTATTGATTCCTGGATAAATTAAATTATAAATCTTTAAAATTTATCCTTGAACTTGTTTTATCAATTATTATGTCATTATCATCATCATCCTCACGCTTATATTATGAATAAAGTCATCTTTAGCTTACGTGCATATATGGACTTGGTATGATTATGACCAGAATTATTCTAAGATAATCATGACCGTAATGTAACGAATGATGTGATAAAAGTCCTCATTGGCCTATAGTTCATCGATGGACAATTGTTGGTATGATTATGACCAAGGATTATTCTTGGATAATCATGACCATTGATAATTACATGAATATCCTTGGCCGTGGTGCGAGATGATTCGATTTTATTTATTGTCGAGTCTCAAATGATAAAGTTGATGGAAAAACTTTTAAGTCATGTAGAAGATAGTAGATTTTATGCTCTACTCGACTCTTCTAATGAATTGCTTATTTCACCGCAGTTGTTGATCTAAAACTTGTTGTCTATTGTATTCTATCGCTTATTATATCATTGTTGAAGGCTAAGGATAATTTATCCCGCATTATCTTAGTCATAATATTTCTTCGGGCTAGTTGAGCTCTCACCCTTTCTTTCATTGTTCTCTTCAGAAATGAGAATATAATTGGGACGAGCTAAATAGGGAATGGAGTGATGGTCGGGATAAATGGCTTTAGTAGTCCTCACTATTCTACTTTTAATAATGTGATAATAATTGTAATGAGGACTCCATTGAGTGTGGATATTGTCTAGATGACAATATTCTTGTTTAAAACTCTCAGTTTATGTTTTGTCGTATTTTATACGACAGTTGTATTATTAAGTTGTATTTGAATTTTGTATCATGTATCTAGCGACTCAAGATGGGTGATGTATACCTGTTTTGGAGGCGTCATATATATATATATATATATATATATATATATATATAAATAACCTAAACACATAACACATAACCCAATCAGTCTATAATACACATAAGACTTAGTATCAGGTCAAACTATTTCAGTCTGACTTGAAACCGACACAAATCTGACATCTCGACGGTCTAATCGGACAAAACTTGAGTTTAAGTTCAATTAAACTCTGCCTGAACACTTGACAATTGTCTTAGATAATTTATTATTAGTCAAAATATTTTTCATAGGCTCGTAATAATTTTCAGATAATTATTACCATTTATCATAATTTTTTAATCATTTATATCGTATTTATATATTATAAATACCATATAATTCCTTAATCATTAATATTTATTTAATATTAAATATTAATGATAATCATAACATAATATTATAATATATTTATAATATCCCAAAGTATTTTTAATACTTTAAAATCATATTTATATGATTTTTAAATGCCTAAATTCATTATCCGATAATTACTATTAATATTAAAATATTAATATTTTAATGACAAAATATCAAAAGTTATATTTTATAACTTAAAATATTTTTATAACACTTAAATCATTTTTATATGATTTTTAAAGCATTAATTCTAATTTTTCATAATTTATTTATTATATTTATTAAACAAATTAATCACCATTAATAATAAATTACTAATGAAATTCATCACAAAATATTAAAAGTCATCAAAATAACTTAAAATATTTTCTAATATAATTTTTCATGATTTTTCATGAATTAAAACCATTTTAAATAATTTATTTAATATTATAATTAAATAAATAAATACCTTTTATATTCCAAAAATATTTAAATATTTTTGGAATATACTCAAAATATTTAAAACTATTTTTTAGGCTTTAAAATAATTTTTCATAATTTATTATGTATTTTTAATAATTAAAAATTATTTATTTCTATTTATTTAATTAATTCATTCATTTTTAAGTAAACAGTCGCTAAAAGCATCATAGGCGACAAAACCGTCGCTAATGGTGTTCTTGGGTATGTTCTTGAACATTCATCAGCAAACCCAGAAATCATGTCAGTGCTAAAGGTACTAAGTTTGACCGGTTTTTAATCTATTTTCTTGTTGATTTCTGGACTGGTAATGGTGTTATTGTTGTAGTACTAATGTAATACTACAACCATAAACCAAATTCATGGACATCCTGCATCAAATCAAGAAGATACAGTGCATTAAAGTGTTGTCAGACACTGTTCTTCAATTCCTGGGTTTTCCAGAAATTGAAGAACAATCGAAGTGCCTCTTTTGAAGCTTTGTAACTTTGATTCTGGTCATTATTTTTGTGATCTAAAAGTTTACACAAGAAGTATACATAACAAGGTAAAATTCTATTACATTACATCAACCTAACAACATCACAGCTGAGAGATCAAAGCCGGTCAAAATCTTGTCAGAAATGTGTTCTTTAGAAATCTGGGTTTTCCAGATTTCGTCAGAATCTGGTGGTCAACGATGGTTTGACCGCTCATTAATTTGATTCTATGCACGATCTGAGTGATCTATTAGCATTATTGTGTAGTACTTATACCACTATACAAGATTGAAACCACAACTTGTCAAAACTAACCAAACACAGCAAGATTAAGAGCCTTGAAAAGCTTGTCAGATGAAATCTGGGCAAATCTAGGCTGCCCAGATTCCATATTTCGTAGTTGGTCAAAGGGTTTTGACTGCTTATAACTTTAAATCTACACCTGATCTAGACTTGATTCCAGTTGGAGAGCAAAGACCACATAACATACTACACGTTCAAACATTTAAAACACAAAAACAATTAACAGACACTAATCTATGAGGTCTGACATTTGCTTGTCAGGCGAAAATTTCTAATTTTTCTAGATTTAAGAAATCTTCAATTTCGAGCATCAAAATGATATGGATCTAAGTTTTAGCAACCCAGATCATCAAATGACACTCTATAACACAACATACCACAACCAATAATAACACTTAACATAAAACACATAGATTAGGGTTTATACCTCTTATGCTTAAATCCTTTGATTCTAATCTCTAATCATGATCTTGATGATCAAGAGGCTTGAATAGAGACTGAAATGCTAGTATATTTCGTGGCTAAGGAAAGAGAAGAGGTTGGTTGGTTGTTTGAGAGAAAAATAACTAAGTTAGTGAACTTTCTCTCTCTAATTCTCTTATAATACTTAGATACAATGCATGATGCTAAACATAGTCAAAATAAACCGATTTCTTTGGATTTTTAGATCAGGTAAAGTCAAGAGTCAGAACCACTAAAGGTCTTGGCAAAATTTGCAAGTTACTTACTAAAATATTCAAAAAGGGTAAAATAGTCATTTTTATACCATTTTATTTCTAGAATTGTCATTTATTGCAAACCCTTAGGGTTAAAACCTAAGGTTCCCATAAATCAATTTTCTAGGATTTTTGGATTAGGGTTTTCGAAATATAAAATTAATATTTCAAAATTGTAATTAGAATTCTCTAAGTAAATTAAACTTTCCCATTCATAAATCAATCTTGTTAATTAGGATTACTTTATCCCAATTAAAATTGCTAATTTAGCAATTAAGTCCACAATTGTGCATTAGGGTTTCTAACAGAATAATTAGGGTTTAAAAATATGAAATTAAGGTTTGCTAATTAATTAAGCTTTACCCTAATTAATATTATAATTAATATCACTTAAGCATTAAAATTCTCCGTTAAGTTCCCAGATTAGGTTTTCAAATTCCCAGAATCTGAAATTAGGGTTTTCAGATCTGGTATGAGGGTTTTCTAAAAAATCAATTAGGGTTTCAAGTGAATCATTAGGGTTTTCGTTAATTAAGTTATAATTAATAACGTTTAAACCTTATACATAGCATTTAAATTCCCAAACTAGGGTTTTCAAATATCGAATTAGGGTTTCGGACTCCCGGATATGAAATTAGGGTTTCAGAACCGATATCTAGGGTTTCTTATCAAACGTTAGGGTTTTCTAACTGAACGTTGACGTTCTTAATAATATTAGTGCTTGACACTGATAAAATTTATCTGGTCAATCCTTGACCCTTAACCACATTATGAACACATACATAACCATATTCACATATACACTTAATCCTGAATAATTAACCTAAATCCTTCACAGAATTTTGAAATCCTCAAAATTCCTTTCCAAAAATATCAAACGCATACACTTATTTTCTGTCTAGGTCTATTATTTGACCTTAAATTCATCATTTAAGATTTTAATAAATTTTCTAATTTCTCGGGTTGTCACATTCACCCCTTCTTCTAAGAATTTCGTCTCTGAAATTCACCTTACACCTTACACCATACACCATACTGCTTACACCATTCACACATAATCACATGCTACCCAATACACCACTCACAAGAGTAAAAGTTTTCAAATTGTGTTGAGGAGTTACATAGACTATTTGTCTGTCATTTTCGCAAAGGTTTTATGGAAATTCATCCGCAAACCGTCATTACTTACGGACACAAAGGGTGATTAGCCCGATATGCCTGATCGCCAAGTAATCGATTTTATCTGCTTCGTCAACACTATAGAACAAAACTTTACCTCAGTTCTACTGGATTCCACACCAAAACAATTTGGTTCGAGAAATTTCTTTCAATGAACACTTAGAGTTTTCATAAATATTAGTCTAGCTGAATCGAATAGTGTAGACTTATATCAATAATTCATTTCAATCGAATTATTTAGGTGTAGCCAATCCCCGTTGGCAAATTTAAAATTTTGAAAACATTTTCGAGAATGACGTCATGATGTCGTCATCAGACACATAAATTGCTTGAGGATACCGTCATCGTATGACTTTGTCATAAAACATCATACAATAGTGGAATAACGATTTTAGATCAAATTCACACTAAGTATTCTTGTATTTACAACTCCATCACCTTTTTATCATCTCTGCATCAAGTTACATGGTACATAAGTGATAAATAAAATATATTTTTGCTATTTCAAATCATCTTCGTCTAGCTGAAACAAGTAGCATAGACTATACTTTAAACCGTTTCAAAAATGATTACGAGTCTATATATTTTTTTAAAAAAAAAGCACATAGTGCGTATTTAGCTTGATGTCAAAATTTCGAAGTCTAGCATAGCTAGGAGTTTTGGAAAACTTATGTCTCTACTAATAATCATTTACTTATAATCTATCTATTCCTATTATCCTCAATTCTCCATTCACACACAACTATACCCAGTTCGTCAAACCACACTTATGAGTTCAAGGATATTCTCCAGTGCGTATTTAGCTTGATGTCAAGAATGTTCAGAAAAATATCCTTGTGAAACGATACTAGATGAAACACAAATTTTAAGGATATTCTACTAATTTCATAGAGTATAAAAGCAATACTTTAAGAGAATGAGTGTAGAATTAGAAATATGAAACGAAATAATATTACTCACATACTACAGAGTATGGAAGAAAATATTATTTTTAACGAATATTGAAAAAAAATAATATCCCTTACCTTAGAAGAAAACTGGATACTGGAATAGTGAAGTAGCAGGATACTCTTCTTCTTTCTCACTATAGCTTCTCTCTCTATATCTTCTCTCTCTATAATTGCTCTTGTGAGGCTTAGTGAATTGGTGAGAATGAAAGAAGAATGAGCTTCTATTTATAGGAAAATATAGTTTCAATAATTGTACGTTTTGGGGCTCGAAATATTACAATATAATACCTTTATCTTTTCCTTCATTTTTAATTTAGTCCTGCAAGTATTATCAAACTTGCACCACCTCCCCTAATAGTACATGCATGTGAATCAATAGTACATTCATGTGAATCAATAGTACATTCATGTGAATCAATAGTTCTATACATATGAAAAAAAGTTACAGTATAGTACCTTCATCTATACCTCTATTTTTAATTTAGTCATGCAAGTATTATTAATCTTGCATCACCTCCCCTAATAGTACATGCATGTCAATCAATAATACATACATGTGAACAAATAGTTATAAGCATGTGAATTAATAGCAATTAATTGCTCATTTATCCGATTAATTACCGATTGGTCACTTTAAGCTCCAGAAATCAATTATTATTGAAATAAATGTCGATTTCCATTAACACTAATAATCCCAACACAATGGAAATATCAATTTCATCTTTAATCAACACGAACTTATTCATCATTAATATTATAACTCACAATATTTAACAACCAGATCATTCCCAAGAAAGAGAGGGCTTTCCGATAAGGATTGTTCCCTATTGGCGCGCAATTAGGTAACCAAACCTCTCCTCGACAGAACTTTCTAGACATCTTCAATATTACAAATAATAATATGAATAACTTTGTCGTCTCAATTATTAATTTAATAATATAAAATATTATGCAGATGATATTATGACAATAATTGAATCAATAATATGAGAGATATTCTGTAGGACCCCAACTTTTATGAATAAAGATTATTTTCTCTCGAAATATATTTTTGAATATTATGGTGTGGATATAATATAATGTTATAGTTGTGGGTAATATTTACAAATTTTGCAAAGTAAGCAAGTGGTTATATAATATTCGATTGGTCGGAGAATATTCGTTTTAACAGGGAATATTCGTACGATGACACAATCATTAGTGGACCCCACAACGGAAGTATTTTCGTAGTTAGAAAACGACATAATTATCTTTTTATAAAAATAATGGCGGAAGTTTTACCGTTAAACTGTTAAACTACCCAGTAGTAAAAGTACGATGAATACGCTGTGGTCGCGTTGAAGCACTCAAAGATTGATTATTGATGCTTACGTGAGAAGTCACCGGTTATACTCAATTATTGCTACAATAATTGTTGCATCATATCTCTCATATTATTGATTCATTATTGTCACACAAGATCATCCGTGATAATATGTTATATTATTAAATCAATAATTGAGACGACAAAGTTATTCATATTATTAAATCGCAATATTTACAATATCTAGAAGTTCACAAGGAGAAGTTTGGTCATCTAATTACGCTACTAATAAGGAGAAATCCTTATCGAAAAGCCCTCTTTCCCTGGAACAACCTCGGTTGTTAAATATCGTGAGTTATAATATTAATGATGAATAAGTTCGTGTTGATTAAAGATGAAATTGATAGTTCCATTGTGTTGGAATTATTAGTGTTAGTGGAAATTGACATTTATTTCGATATTAATTGATGTCTGGAAGTTATACTGACCAGTCGGCTAATTAATCGGATAAATGTGCAATTAATTGCTATTAATTCACATGATTATAACTATTTGTTTACATATGTGTACTATTGATTCATATTCTTGTACTATTAGGGGAGTTGGTGCAAGATTGATAATACTTGCAATACTAAGTTAAAAATGGAGGTACAGATGTAGGTACTATACTGTAATTCGTATTTTTACATGATTATAACAATTGATTCACATGATTGAACTATTGATTCACATTATTTACTATTAGGGGAAGTGGTGCAAGTTGATAATACTTGCAGGACTAAATTAAAAATGAAAGAAAAGTTGATGGTATTGTATTGTAATATTTCGAGCCCCAAAACGTGCAATTATCGAAACTATATTTTTCTATAAATAGAAGCTCATTCTTCCTTCATTTCTCACCAATTCACTAAAGCTTTAGAGCAATTATTATAGAGAGAAATTATAGAGAGAAGGAAGAAGAGAAGTCTGCTACTTCACTATTCCAATATCCAGTTTCTTCTAAGGTAAGGGGTATTATTTCTTTCGTATTCATGAAGAGAGCTTCTTTTATTCCATTCTTTATTATTATGTTGGAATAACCTGTCTATGCGAAGTACCGCATACATGGTGAATTTTTTCTGTTATTCCATTCTATATTATTATGTTGGAATAACCTGTCTATGCGAAGTACCGCATACATGGTGAAATTCTTCTTTATTCCATTCTTTATTATTTTGTTGGAATATCATGTCTGTGCGATATTACGCATGGCCTGGTTCCATTCTTTATTATTCTGTTGGAATATCCTATCTCATGCATGTATTACGTATTGACTTCGGTTTTATTATTTATTATTCTCATTGAATAACCTATCTCGCGCTTGGCCTATCGCATGCCCGTGAATTTCGTTGTTATTCCATTCTTTATTATTCTATCGAATATCCTCACTCGCAATGCGCGATTACGCATGACCCAGTTCCATTCTTTATTATTCTATTGGGAATAACCTTTCTCGTAAGGCCTATCGCATGCCTCGGTGAATTCTTCCATTATTCCATTCTTTATTATTCTCATTGAATAACTTTTCCTATGGATTACCACATGCATAGTGAATGATCATTCGTATTCATTCTTTATTAAGTTGTGGAAATGATCTATTTACGTGGATTACCGCATGGCGGGTGAAAATCCATTTGCAGTTTCATATATTTTATTACACACAGTTGGTTAAAGTTTTGGCTTCTATACTCCATGAAATTAGTAGAATATCCTGGATATTTGTGCTTCATCCAATATCTTTTCATGAAAATATTCTTCTGAGCATTCTTGAATTTTACTCCACAAAGAAGTATCATGTTGACAATTTGGACGTTATTAATTTCTGGATAAACTAAAATTTTAAATCTTTAAAATTTATCCTTGAACTTGTTTTATTGAATTATTATGTCATTATCATCATCCTCATGCTTATATTGTGATGAAAGTCATATTTGACTTACGTGCATAAATGGACTTGGTATGATTATGACTAGGGATTATTCGGTATAATCATGACCTGTAATGTTATAAATGATGTGGTAAAAGTTCTCAGTGGCCTGTAGTGCATTGATGTACAGTTTTTGGTATGATTATGATCATGGATTATTCGGTATAGTCATGACCATTGATGATTTAATGAATATCCTTGGCCTATAGTGTAGGGATGATTAGATGATGTGGTTTATTTATTGCTGAGTCTCAGCGATAAAAATTGATGAAAACATTTTAAATCATAGAAGATAGTAGGTATCATGCTCTACTTGACTCTTCTAATGGATTGCTTATTCCGCTGCAGTTAAACTTGATGTCTATTGTGTTTTATCAGTTTAACATTGTTGAATATTAATGATAATTTATTATGCATTATCTTAGTCATAACATTTCTTACTGGGCTAGTTGAGCTCACCATTTTGCTTTCATTGTTCTCTTCAGGAAATGAGAACGTAGCCGGGACTAGTCGGGGAACGGAGTGATGGTCCGAGATGGTGTATTAGTAGTCCTCACTATTCTATAAAATAGTGTGACAATAAATGTAATGAAGACTCTATTTGAGAGTAAATATTGTCTAGAAGGCAATATTCCTGTTTAAACTCTCAGCTATGTTTTATCGTATATTACACGACGTTTGTTTAATTAAGTTTGTATTTGTATTCTGTACCATGTATTTGGCGACTCAAGATGGGAGATGTATACTTATTTTGGGAGCGTCACATATTATGCAGCAATTACTTTAGTAATAATTCAGTATAACTGAGTGACTTCTCACGTAAGCATCAATAATCAAAGATACTGTACAATACCGTGTGCTACTATGAACCCACACATATTACTGTACTTTTACTACCGGGTAGTTCAACAGTTTAACGGTAAAACTTTCGCCGTTATTTTTATAAAATATATTTCGCTGCTTTTCTAACTCGATAATACTTCCAAGTTATGGGGTCCACTTAATGATTGTGTCGTTGCATTTAATATTCCTTGTTAAAACGAATATTTCCCGACCAATCGAATATTTTATAACCACTTTCTTACTTTGCAAAATTTGTAAATATTACCCACAACTATAATATTATATCAAATCCACACCATAATATTCAAAAATATATTTCGAGAAAAAAATTAATCTTTATTCATAAAAGTTGGGGTCTTACAACCTCCCATTCTTATGAAATTTCGTCCTCGAAATTAGGTTACGTACTTGGTATGTCGAAGAGGTGAGGATACCTTGACTTTATTTCAGATTCTAACTCCCAGGTCATTTCCTCAACATCATGGTTTCTCCACAAAACTTTGACTTGAGGTATAACCTTGGAGCGTAGAATATGATCCTTCTTATCCAAGATTTTAACAGGTACCTCTTCATATGTTAAATCTTCGCTATCTCGTCTGATTCTAATTTAATAATGTGGTTCGGGACTTTCACATATTTACGTAACATAGATATGTGAAAAGCGTTATAAACACGAGACATACTTGGCGGTAAGGCGATTTTATAGGCCACTGTGCCTACTCGATCGAGGATTTCGAATGGCCCAATAAATCGAGGATTGAGCTTTCCTCTCTTTTTAAATCTTGCAACTCCTTTCCATGGAGCAACACGTAATAACACATGATCTCCAACATTGAATTCCACGTTCTTTCGATGAAGATCAACATAACTCTTTTGTCAATCTTGTGAGGTTTTTATACTTTGTCGGATCATTTGAATCTTTTCCGTAGTTATACGTACCAATTCCGGTCCCAACAATGTTGCTTCACCCACCTCATCCCAGCATATTGGAGAACGACACTTGCATCCATACAACACCTCGAATGGAGCAATGTCAATACTTGCTTGATAACGGTTGTTGTAAGAGAATTCCACCAATGGTAAGAACTTGTCCCAACTTCCTTTGAAGTCAAGGACATAAAGTCTTAATAAATCTTCAAGAGTTTGAATAGTCCTCTCCGACTGCCCGTCTGTTTGAGGATAATATGCTAAACAGAATTGTAAATCTATATCCATAGCTTTTTGTAAACTAACCCAAAATTGTAAAGTGAATCTTGGGTCTCGATCATAAACTATGGATACTGGCATACCATGCAGTCTTACAATCTCATTTATGTACATATGAACAAGACGTTCAAGTGAATAAGTTTCTCGTATAGGTAAGAAATGAGCAGACTTGATCAATCTATCAACAATGGCCCAAATCGCATCTATGCCTTAAGAAACCTTGGGAAGACCAGTAAAGAAATCCATGGTAATGTGCTCTCACTTCCATTCTGGAATTTCAAGTGGTTGCAATGGACCTTTTGGGACTTGATGCTCCGCCTTGACACGTTGACAAGTTAAACACCTTGGGATAAACTCCACTATCTCTCTCTTCTTATTGCTCCACCAAAATGTATGTCGAAGATCATGATACATTTTGGTACTCCTAGGATGGATTGCAAATGATGTGTTGTGTTCCTCCATCATGATTTTATACTTCAAGTTTGAGTTGTTAGGAACACAAAGTCTGGAGTTGACTCGAAGTATTCCTTCTTCATCGAATCTTTCTTCCAGAATAACACCTTCTTATACTTTCTTCCTCATACGCATCAGCTCCAGGTCTGTAGCTTGAGCAGCTTTAACTTTATCGATTAAAGTCAGTTCTACTCGTATATTTGCCATCTTCATGTAGGTTTTTGGATTATTTAACTCTATCTCCATCTTTTGTAAGTCGTATAAAATGGGTCTTTGTGTTAACAACGTCACACTCGTAACCACATACGATCTTCTACTCAACTCGTCAGCTATCACGTTCGCTCTTCCACGATGATATTGAATGGTATGGTCGTAATCTTTAACAGCTTGAGCCAACGTCTTCGGTGTGAGTTATGTTAGTTTTGGGTGAAGAAATATTTGAGGATATTAGAAATGGGTTTTATATTGGGGTCAATACAAAATTCGATTTCACGCTCTAGGAGTAGGCCAGGAAGTCTTCAGGGAATACGTCAAGAAATTTATTAACGGTAGAAATATCATTCAAAACTGGGACTCTCATACAAGACTTGGATAGCACGTCACATTGATACCTATCAACTTGCCACCATTGTTCACGGCGTCCCCTACGGAAAAAAAGTCTGGCTTCGGTGCATTCCAAGACTTGGAAGTCACCAGCGAAAGGCTCGGGGCTCTTTATTTATGGCTTAATATGACAGTGATTAACTTTAGTGGTTTGGTATCTTAAATTCGCATAACAGGTTGGTTAGGAATATAAAAACTAACAACCTTAAGAAAATAATCAATTTTAGCATGATGAGTAGTTAACCAGTCGATTCTTAGAATCACATTAAAGGCAAGTATTTTCAAAGAGATAAGATCGACAGGTAATGTGAAAGTGTCGATTTAAATCAAACAAGATTTACAAACAGTGGATGTAACGAAGGTTTCTCCTAACGGAGTTTTAACAGATAAGTCAAAGTCTAATTTCTTCGGAGTCAAGTTTAAACGTTGAGCGCAATTAGGAGAAATAAAAGAGTGGGTAGAACTGATATCGAATAAGGTATAGACTTCACAAGAGTTTATGATTAACTTACCCGTGATAATTTCGTTCGGTTCCTCACTTTGGTTTTTTTTGGGAATTTATGAAAAACACTCTCACTTGGACCACCGATTTTGACTTGTCTAGGACAACCTTTGGTGTCATCATTACCGATGTAATTGGCATTTTCTATAGGGAATATTTCACCCTCAACTGCTTCGTCGTACTCCTGATCCATGATTTGAATCATTAATCTTTGATCCATATCGAATTGGGGTTGACCGCAATATGCAGGTTAATTCAAAACTTGATGTTGGATTCTCCCAATTGCTGTTGAAAAAGAGAAATACATATCATTTATTTTTGCCTTCTTGGATCGGACTTCTCTTTCTATAATATCAATGCGTCGTGCGACTTTTACCCATCCATCCTTCATTCTCACTCGTTCATTTGTTTATTCTTTCAGCTGATCCTTGACATTTGAATTCTCAGATTCCAGCTTTATCATCTTATACTCTGCGAAAGAATGCTTCTGTTCAAGCATTACATATCGGGTAACACAAGCTTGAATTGTTACATCCTTTTGCTCAATAATCGCCTGCTCCTCTAACTCATGAATACGATTTTGCAGTTCTACATTTTGATAATAAAGTTCTCCTAATAAATTCTCCTCAGATTCCTCTTCTTCCTCACTCTCAGCTGCTACCTTTGCGACTAGCTCGGGTGCAACTATTAATTCTTCACTCACCACATGGATATCTCTAATTTCTTCTTCGCCTGACATCCTAAAATCAAGTTTAATAACTTAATTAGTACTCCCCAATAAAAATATTTGTTATAACAACATATTATACTCCAATATGCATTCTTTATATGAATCTCCTCGATTTAGCACTTAAAACTCTATATGAGTTCATCTCTTGATTTTCAGATGTCATTCTCAAACACTGCTGTGAGACCCCAGATTTTATCAATAAAGATTTAAATTTTGTCAAAATAATTTTTTATATTATGGTGTGAATTTGAGATAATATTATTGTTGTGGGTAATATTTATAAATTTTGCAAAGTATGCAAGTGGCTATATTATATTCGATTGGTCTGGGAATATTCGATTTAGCGAGGGAATATTCGTATAACTACTCAATCATCAGTGGACCCCCATAATGTAATTATTATCATTTGATTGAAAACGACAAAAATATTTTATTGAAATAATCGGATGAAGTTTTACCGTAGTTACCGCTGAACTACTCTCAGTAGTAAAAGTACGAAGAATACGTTGGTGGTCGATAAGAGTAGCATACCAGATTGATTATCGATGCTTATATGAGAAGTCACTCAATTTGATTCCATTATCATTTATTAATAATATGAATTATTATAATGATAATGACGCTTTTGTTTTATTCGTATTATTAACGTAATAAAATGTAAACATCTTTTTATATAAAATAGAATACTTTATTAAAGTTATTCTATAAATAGAATATATTATATTTTATTATGCATAGTGTTGCATAGTGTTTTGCATATAAGTATTGCATAAATGTTTGCATAGTAAAATGTTTTTATATAAATAGAATATATTATATTTTATTTAAAAGATTTTTCTTTAAATATGGACCGTCGATTAAAGTAAATCAACTGGACCGCTCATGGATTAGTTACTTATGCATTCCATTTTCCTATAAATAAGCTCATTCTTCATTATTTTCTTACAATTCATTGAAACTCTAGAGAGAGAAATTATAGAGAGAAGCTATAGAGAAAAATTATAGAAAGAAGAAGAGTATTCTCGCTACTTCACTACTTCTATATTCATTTTTTACTAGTAAGGGTGTTATTCTTTCTTCTTGAAGAGAACTTCATTATTCCATTCATTATTATTCTCGCTGGAATAACTTTGTAAAAGTGGCATACCCTATACATAACCTCGTGATACGCTGCATACCCTATACTTGGTGAAATCTTATGTTATTCCATCGCTTATTATTCTGTTAGAATAACCTCGTATAATGGCTAACCCTATACTTGGTGACATTCTTCTATTATTCTGCTGGAACATCCTGCTCATGTGTTTTGCACCGACCGGTTCCGCTTTTATTATTCATTGGAACATCCATGCATGTGTTTTACACCGACCGGTTCCGCTCTTTATCATTCTCGCTGAATATCCTATATGTGTGTTTTACATAATCGATCCGTTCCATCTTTATTATTCTCGTTGGAACATCCCGCTTCGGTGTGAATTTCACCGACCCGGTTCCGTTATTATTATTACATTGAATAACTTTGCCTATGCTGAAGTAATCGCATGTGCATAGTGATTTCTTTTGTTATTCCATTTTTATTATACCCAGCGGTTAAAACTTTGACTTCTATACTCCATGAAATTAGTAGAATATCCTCGATATTTCGCGTTTCATCCAATATCTTTTCATGGAAATATTCTTCCGATCATTCTTGAATTTTACTCTCACTGAAACAAAATGATCATGTTGACAATTTGGACGTTAATAATTCATGGATTAAATAATTCTTGAACTTGTTTTATTGAATTACTATGTCATTGTCATCATCCTCATGTTATATTATGTTATCTTTGGCTTACGTGCATAGATGAACTTAGTATGATTATGATCGGGATCATTCGGTATAATCACGACTTGATATAAATGATGTGACAAAAGTCCTCAAATATACCGCAGAATGCGATGATGGATAGTTTTTGGTATGATTATGACCAGGTGATTCGGTATAGTCATGACCATTGATAATTTGATGAAAATCTCGATCAGTGGCATACGTGGATGATTAGATGTGGTGGTTTATTTATTAAGTCGAGTCTCGCCGATATAAAATTGATGAAAACCTTTTAAAACCTAAAAGATAGTAGACTTTATTCTCTCACTTGACTCTTTTAATGGATTGCTTATTCCATCGCAGTTAAACTAGTTGTCATTGTATTTTATCGGTTTAACATTGTTGAAGGCTAATGATAATTTATTACGCATTATCTTAGTCATAATATTTCTTCTTGGGCTAGTTGAGCTCACCCTTTCTTTCATTTGTTCTCTTCGTGAAATGTGAACATAGTTGGACCGAGTCGAGAACGAAGTAATGGTCTGAGAGGATAGCATTAGTAGTCCTCACTATTCGTGAAATAGTGTTATAATAGTTGTAATGAGGACTCTTTTGAGTTTGTATAATATCTAGTAGACAATATTTGTATTCAAACTCACGGTTTATGTCGATTGCATACTTACAGCTTATATTAGTAAGTCGATTTGAATTTATGTACCATGTAAGTGGCGACCAAGATGGGTGACGATACCTAATTTTGGGGCGCCACAACCGCCACAAAACAAGGGTTAATTAACATGTCACATATTATCCCTATATTCTGACCGACCAATTAAATAACAAATAAACTTAGGTAGGTCACACTAGTGAAGGAATTAACCGTCTCTCCCCTCCTAGTTTTAGTCTCGCAGCTTAGCCAGGGATCATATCCCTAAGCTTTGATACCAACTGTGACGCCCCCAAAATAGGTATACATCACCCATTCTGAGTCGCCAAATACTTGGTACATAAATCAAATACAAACTTCTTTTATACAATACGATAAAAGCATAGCTGAGAGTTTTTACACGAATATTATCTTCTAGACAATATCTAAACTCAAATGGAGTCCTCATTACATTTATTATCACACTATTTCATAGAATATTGAAGACTACTATAGCCACCATCTCGGACCATCACTCCGTTCCCCGACTAGTCCCGGCTACATTCTCATTTCCTGAAGAGAACAATGAAAGCAAAAGGGTGAGCTCAACTAGCCCAGTAAGAAATATTATGACTAAGATAACGCAGAATAAATTATCATTAGCCTTCAACAGTGTTAAACTAATAAACAACAAGTTTAACTGCAGCGGAACAAGCAATCCATTAGAAGAGTCAAGTAGAGCATGATATCTACTATCATATATGATTTAAAAAGTTTTTCATCAACTTTATCAATCGAGACTCAAATTTTAATAAATAAACCACATCATCGAATCATCCTCATCGTATTTCACGAGCCAAGGATATTCATGTAATCATCAATGGTCATGATCATACCAACAACTGTCCATCAATACACTATGGGCCAATGAAGACTTTTACCACATCATTTGTAACATTACATGTCATGATTATACCGAATGATCCTTTTTCATAATTGTAAGACCCCATCTTTTATGAATAAAGAATAATTTTCTCGAAATATATTTTGAATATTATGGTGTGGATATAATATAATGTTATAGTTGTAATATTTATAAATTTTGCAAAGTAAGCAAGTGGTTTATAATATTTGATTGGTCGGGAATATTCATTTTAATAGGAATATATTCGTGACGATGGCACAATCATTGGTGGACCCTACATCGAAAGTATTGTTATAGTTAGAAAATAACATAATTATCTTTTTATAAAAATAACTACGGAAGTTTTACCGTTAAACTCCTTAACTACCCTAGTAGAAAGTACAAAAGTCTCTCTTTACTAGATTATTGATGCTTACGTGAGAAGTCACCAGCTTATACTCAATTATACTCAAGAATTTGTGATAATATCTCTCATATTATTGATTCAGATTACAAAGATCATCTCGTGATAATATTTATATATTATTAAATCAATAATTGAGACGACAAAGTTATTCATATTATTATTTGCAATATTGATAATGTCTTTCACATCAAAGAGAGGTTTGGTCACCTAATCATGTTGAATTATTATTGAAAGTTCTCTTTCCTAGGAACGACCGGGTTATTAAATATTTAATTATAATATTAATGGTGAATAAGTTCGTGTTGATTAAAGATGAAATTAATAGTTCCATATCGGAATTATTATCGTTTATTTAAATAATTGATGTCTGATTATATTGAGCAATCGTAATTGAGCAATTAATTGCTATTAATTCACATGATTATAACTATTTGTTCACACGTGTGTACTATTGATTCACATTCTTGTATATTATTAGGTGGTGCAAAATTTGATAATACTTGTATGACTACGTTAAAAATGGAGGTATAGTTGAAGGTACTATACTGTAATTCGTATTTTCACATGATTATAACTATTGATTAACATGATTGAACTATTGATTCAGATTATTTACTATTAGGGGAGGTGGTGCAAGTTTGATAATACTTGCAGGACTAAATTAAAAATAAAGAAAAAGAGGAAGAGGAAGGTATTATACTATAATATTTTGAGCCCCAAAATGTGCAATTATCGAAACTATATTTTCCTATAAATAGAAGCTCATTCTTCCTTCATTTCTCACCAATTCACTAAAGCTATAGAGCAATTATTATAAAGAGAAATTATAGAGAGAAAGAAGGAGAGAAGTCTGCTACCTCACTATTCCAGTATCCAGTCTTCTTCTAAGGTAAGGGGTATTATTCTTTCATATTCATGAAGAGAGTTATTTTCTTTCAATACTGTAAGGGGTTGTTATTCCATTCTTTATTATTATGTTGGAATAACTCCGTTTATATGATGCATAATCGCGTACATGGTGAAATTCTTCTATTATTCCATTCTTTATTATTTTGTTGAATAACTCATGCAAGCGGCCTATCGCATGCCCGTGAATTCTGTTGTTATTTCATTCTTTATTATTCTCGCTTGAAATATCCTCGTGCATGCGGATTACGCATGACCTGGTTCCATTCTTTATTATTATGTTTGAATATCTTGTCTGGGCGGATTACGCATGACCTGGTTCCATTCTTTATTATTCTGTTGGGAATAACCTGTCTGTTCGGTCTATCGCATGCCTGGTGAATTCTGTTGTTATTCCATTCTTTATTATTCTGTTAGAATTCCTGTCTGTGCGGATTACGCATGACCTGTTTCCATTCTTTATTATTCTGTTGGAATATCCTGTCTATGCGGATTATGCATGACTTGATTCCATTCTTTATTATTATGTTGGAATATCCTGTCTGTGCAGATTACCCATAACCTGGTTCCATTCTTTATTATTCTGTTGGGAATAACCTGTCTGTGCGGTCTATCGGATGTCTGGTGAATTCTTCTGTTATTCCATTCTTTATTATTCTATTGGAATAACCTGTCTATATGGATTACCACATGCATGGTGAATGATCCTTCATATTCATTCCTTATTAAATCAGTAAAAATGATCTGGCTCACGCGGATTACCGTACGGCGAAGCTAAAAATCCATTTGCAATTTCATATATTCTATTATACTCATTGGTTAAAGTTTTGACTTCTATACTCCATGAAATTAGTAGAATATCCTCGGATATTTGCGCTTCATCCAGTATCTTTTCATGGAAATATTCTTCTGAGCATTCTTAAATTTTACTCCACAAAGAAGTATCATGTTGACAATTTGGATGTTATTGATTTCAGGATAAATTAACTTATAAATCTTTAAAATTTATTCTTGAACTTGTTTTATTGAATTATTATGTCATTGTCATAATCCTCATGCTTATATTGTGATGAATGTCATCTTTGCTCAATGCGTATATGGATGACTTGGTATGATTATAACTAGGGATTATTCTATAATCATGACCTATAATGTTATAAATGATGTGGTAAAAGTCCTCAAAGAGTCTGTAGTGCATTGATGGACAATTTTTTGTATGATTATGACGAGGATTATTCGGATAGTCATGACCATTGATGATTTAATGAATATCCTCGGCCCGTGCGCAGTGGGATGACTCGATGATGTGGTTTATTTATTGTCGAGTCTCAAATGATAAAATTGATGAAAACATTTTAAATCATAGAAGATAGTAGATATCATGCTCTACTTGACTCTTCTAATGGATTTCTTATTCCGCTGCAGTTAAAATTGATGTCTATTGTATTTTATCAGTTTAACATTATTGAAGACTAATGATAATTTATTCTGCATTATCTTAGTCGTAATATTTCTTACTAGGCTAGTTAAGCTCACCCTTTGCTTTCATTGTTCTCTTTAGGAAATGAGAATATAGCTGGGACTAGTCGGGGAACGGAGTGACGGTCCAGATGATAGCATTAGTAGTCCTCACTATTCTGTTAAATAGTGTGATAATAATTGTAATGAGGACTCCATCGAGTGTGGATATTTTCTAGATGATAATATTTGTATTAAAACTCACAGCATATGTTTTGTCGTATTTTACACGACTGTTGTATAATTAAATTGTATTTGAATTTTGTACCATGTATTTGGCGACTCAAGATGGGTGATGTATACCTATTTTGGGGGCATCACAAATGGGTATCAAAGCTTAGGGATATGATCCTCGGCCGAGATGTGAGACAAGAACTAGAGGGGAGAGATGGGGAATTCTTCAAGCTAGTATGACCTACCTAAGTTTATTTGGTATTTAATTGGTCGGACAGAGTATAGGGATAATATGTTAATTAACCCTTGTTTTGTGACAGTATTTGAAAATGGCATCCAAAAATGTTGAGATAAGCAATGAAGCACATGAGACCGTTGAGTCACCAACGATCAATACCTAGGGTAATGTGCAACAGGAAGACAATAATCCTCATGTAAACAATAACACCGATGAAATGGTGAACGATGGGATGTTCAGAGGCTTTATGAAATACATGCAACATCAGGCGAGACCGGCTCCTGTCCAAAATGCAGGTGAAAACACTGACAACTCTCGGATGGTCACCGCTAAGCAGTTCAAGGAGCTGGGATCACCGGAGTTTTTTGGAGAGCCAAAACAACTTAAGGCGGAGATGTAGATAAAGCAGATCAACAAGATATTTGATGTCTTAGGATGCTCGGAGGAGCAAAAGGTTCCCTTTGCCACCTTCATGTTACGAAAGCAGAGGCAGATTATCGGTGGAATTTGTAAAGCGTACTTAACTCCGCCAGACCAAGATGTCTTGGGAGAAGTTCCAAGAATCGCTTCAACGACAAGTACTTTCCCGAAAGTATTCGTCACATGAAGGAGGTAGAGTTCATCAAGCTTGAGCAAAATAATATGATCGTGGCGCAAAGACGGCTAAGTTTGCTTGAAGTTATCTCTGCCATATCCCCTACTTGATTGATAATGAGGAGAGAATAACGGATGTTTCTAAGAGGTTTGAAACCCGGAGATACGCCAATACCTTATCTCTCATAAACCGTGTTTGTGATTCGGGACATGTTGTGAATAGGGCTCATTATCGAGCGCGATAACGAGTTAACCCAACCAAGAGAGAGCAAATGACAAGTCGATAATACCAATGGTAGCAGCATCATCGAAGCGGTGACAACAAACGTGAGGGAATAAACATGCCAGAAATGGTAATCACTTCGGTGGTAATCATGGCTATGATAATAAGAATGGACATTTCAAGAAGAGGAGATTCAATAATGATGGAAGACGCCAAAGACCAAAGACCTATTGTTAAGGAAGGAGAACGATCACCGGTCGACATGTTACAAATGTGGAGGGAAGGACACATAAGTCCAAACCGCACGATGCAAATCAAAGCATGTTACAATTCGGAAAGCAAGGTCACCTAGCCCAATTTTTTCGTGCACCAAAGTCAAGTCCAAATGGATGGAGGCATCAAAGGGTGTCCCAGACAAGACAAAACCAATAGTTCAAGGGAGAGCATTTGTCGTAACCTCCCAAAAAGCGAGGAATCAGAACGAAGTGATCACGGGTAAGCTAATCATAAACTCTAGCGAAGTTTATACTTTATTTGATACCGGTTCTACCCATTTTTTTATTTCTCCTACTTGCGCTCGACGTTTAAATTTGACTCCGGAGAAATTAGACTTTGACTTATCGGTTGAAACTCCGTTGGGAGAAACCTTCATTACATCCACAGTTTATAAGTCTTGTTTGATTCAATCGGTAACCGCACGTTACTTATCGATCTTATTTCTTTGAAAATACTTGCATTTGATGTGATTTTAGGGATTGATTGGTTAACTACTCATCATGCTAAAATCGATTATTTTCGTAAGATTGTTAGCTTTCATATTCCTAAGCAACCTATTATACGAATTCAAGCAACCAAACCACTAAAGTTAATCACTGTCATATCAAGTCATAAAGCTATTCATTTATTGAAAAACGGATGTCAAGCTTTCTTAGCCCATGTTACGGATTTAAATAAAAATACGTCAGATTTGAATGATATTTATATTGTTAATAAATTTCCTAACGTATTCCCTGAAAAACTTCCTGGCCTACCCCCAGAACGTGAAATTGAATTTTGTATCAACCTTGAATCCGGTACAAAACCCATTTCCAAAGCCCCATATCGAATGTCTCCTATTGAACTTCAGGAGTTAAAAACCCAACTACAAGAATTGTTAGACATTGGTTTCATTCTGTCCTAAGACGCCTCATCGGGGTGCTCCTGCTCTATTCGTGAAGAAGAAAGATGGAAGTATGCGACTTTGTATTGATTATCGGAGTTGAATCATGTCACCATCAAAATAAAAACCCATTGCCACGTATTGATGACCTGTTTGACCAAATTGCAAGGCGCCAAATTCTTTTCAAAGATCGATCTTCGTTCGGATATCATCAATGAAGATTAAAATCGATGACATTCCAAAGACCGCTTTTAGACCTCTAGTAGGGGCATTATGAATTCCTAGTCATGTCTTTTGGATCGACTAATGCTCCTCACCGCCTTTCATGGACATGATAAATCGAGTATTCAAGGAATATTTGATCACTTTGTGGTCGCCTTTTTATTGATGACATCCTCATATACTCCAAAAGTCGTGAAGACCATGAAACAACACTTCGAGGTCGATACTTCAAAAGCTTCGTGAAAACAAGCTTTATGCCAAGTTGAAAAAATGTAAGTTCGCTTGAGGAAGTTACATTCCTTGGGTACGTGATATCAAATCATGGAATATCCGCTGACCCAACGAAGATCAAGCAATTCAAAGCCGGGAGCAACCAAAGTCAATGATCAAGTACGTAGCTTTTCTCGGGTTAGTTGGTTATTATCGGAGATTCGTGGAAGGATTTTCTCGAATCGCTACTCCATTAACTCAAATTGACTCAAAAAGATACAAAGTTCGGTTGAGCGAGGAATGTGAGAAGAGTTTTCAAGAACTCAAGAGAGACTCATTTCAAATTTTGCTCGGGCATACCATCCGCCTCGGAGGATTTGTCATCTACAAAGTGATGCTTCGTGCAAAGGGTTAGGATGTGTTCTCATGCAACATGGGAAAGTCATAGCCTATGCCTCTCTACAACTCAAAGAATATGAGAGGAATTATCGTGACTTATGATCTAGAGTCAAGTACCGCATCGCTTTTATGCTTTAAGATTTGGAGGCATTACCCGTATGGAGAGAGGTGGAGATCTATACGATCATAAAAGCCTCAAATATTTCTTCACTCAAAAGGAACTCAACATGCGGCAGAACGACGATGGCTTGAGCTTGTTGAAAGATTATGATCATCATACCATCATATAATACCATCCTCGAAAGTGAATGTAGTAGCTGACGCATTGAGTAGAAGATCATATGCGGGTACGAGTGCAATATTGTCAATGCAAAGACCCATTTTGTATGACTTACGAAGGATGGAGATAGAGTTAAAGACTCCGTGGACCCATGTGATGATGGAGAATATACTAGTAGAACCGACTTTAATTGATAAAGTTAAAGCTGCTCAAGCTACAGACCTGGAGCTGATGCGTATGAGGAAGAAAGTGCAAGAAGGTGTTATTCCGGAAGCAAGAATCGATGAAGAAGGAATACTTTGAGTCAACTCCAGACTTTGTGTTCCTAACGACTCTAACTTGAAGTATAAAATCATGATGGAGGCACACACCACATCGTTTGTAATCCATCGTGGGAGTACCAAAATGTATCATGATCTTCAACATACATTTTGGTGGAGCAATATGAAGAGAGAGATAACAAAGTTTATCTTAACGTGTTTAACTTATCAACGTGTCAAGGCGGAGCATCAAGTGGCAAAAGATTCATTGCAACCACTTGAAATTCTAAAATGGAAGTGGGGTCATATTACCATGGATTTCTTTATTGGTCTTCCCAAGGTTTCTCAAGGCATAGATGCGATTTGGGCCATTGTTGATAGATTGACCAAGTCTGCTCATTTCTTACCTATACGAGAAACTTATTCACTTGAACATCTTATTCATATGTATATAAACAAGATTTTAAGATTGCATGGTATGCCAGTATCCATAGTTTCTGATCGAGACCCAAGATTCATTTTAAGATTTTGGGTTAGTTTTCAAAAAGCTATGGGCACAGATTTACAATTTAGTTCGGCATATCATCCTCAAAAGGATGGGCAGTCGGAAAGGACTATTCAAACTCTTGAAGATTTATTAAGACTTTGTGTCCTTGACTTCAAGGAAGTCGACAAGTTCTTACCATCGGTGGAGTTTTCCTACAACAACAGCTTATCAAACAAGTATCGGCATGGCTCCATTTGAGGCATTATATGGAAGAAAGTGTCGTTTCCAAAGATCTTTGGGATGAGATGGGTGAAGCAACGTTGTTGGGACCGGAGTTGGTACGTATGACTACGGAAAAGATTCAAACAATCCGACAATGTATAAAAACCTCACAAGATCGACAAAAAAGTTATGCTGATCTTCATCAAAAAGACGTGGAATTCAATATTGGAGATCATGTGTTGTTACGTGTTGCTCCATGGAAAGTATTTACGAGATTTGGAAAGAGAGGAAAGCTCAATCCTCGATTCATTGGCCCATTTTTAATCCTCGATCGAGTAGGAACTGTGGCCTATAGACTCGTCTTACCGCCAAGTATGTCTCGTGTTCATAACGTTTTCTGCATATCCATGTTACGTAAATATGTGAAAGACTCGAACCACATTATTAAATTAGAACCAGACGAAATAGAGGAAGATTTAACGTATGAAGAGTTACCTGTTAAAATCTTGGATAAGAAGGATCATATTCTACGCTCCAAGGTTATACCACAAGTCACAGTTTTGTGGAGAAACCACGATGTGGAAGAAATGACCTGGGAGTTAGAATCTGAGATGAAGTCAAGATATCCTCACCTCTTCGATATATACCAGGTACGTACCCTAATTTCAAGGACAAAATTTCATAAGAAGGGGAGGTTGTAAGACCCCAACTTTTATGAATAAAGAATAATTTTCTCGAAATATATTTTTGAATATTATGGTGTGGATATAATATAATGTTATAGTTGTGGGTAATATTTATAAATTTTGCAAAGTAAGCAAGTGGTTATATAATATTCGATTGGTCGGGGAATATTCATTTTAATAGGGAATATTCGTGACGACGTCACAATCATCAGTGGACCTAATAACTAAGTATCATGTCGTAGTTAAAAAGCGATATAATTATCTTTTATAAAAATAACTACGGAAGTTTTACAGCTTAAACCGCTGAACTACCCGATAGTAAAAAGTACAATGTCTACGCGTGGTTGCATAGTAGCACACGATATTGATTATTGATGCTTACGTGAGAAGTCACCGCTTATACTCAATTATTGCTACAAGAATTTTACGCATAATATCTCTCATATTATTGATTCAGTTATTGTCACAGTATCATCTGCATAATATTTTATATATTATTAAATCAATAATTGAGACGACAAAGTTATTCATATTATTATTTGCAATATTGACAATGTCTAGAAGTTCTGTCAAAGAGAGGTTTGGTCACCTAATTGCGCGCCAATAAGGAGAAATCCTTATTGGAAAGCCCCCTCTTTCTTGGGAATGACCTAGTTGTTAAATATTGTGAATTATAATATTAATGATGAATAAGTTCGTGTTGATTAAAGATGAAATTAATAGTTCCATCGTGTTGGAATTATTAGTGTTAGTGAAAATCGATATTTATTTCGATAATAATTGATGTCTGGAGGTTATATTGACCAATCGGGTATTTAGCCGGATAAATGAACAATTAATTGCTATTAATTCACATGATTATAACTATTTGTTCACATGTGTGTACTATTGATTCACATTCTTGTACTATTAGGGGAGGTGGTGCAAGATTGATAATATTTGCATGACTAAGTTAAAAATGGAGGTATAGTTGAAGGTACTATACTGTAATTCGTATTTTCACATGATTATAACTATTGATTCACATAATTGAATTATTGATTCACATTATTTACTATTAGGGGAGGTGGTGCAAGTTTGATAATACTTGCAAAGACTAAATTAAAATGAAGAAAAAAGAGGAAGGTATTATATTGTAATATTTTGAGCCCAAACGTGCAATTATCAAAACTATATTTTCCTATAAATAAAGCTCATTCTTCCTTCATTTCTCACCAATTCACTAAAGCTATAGAAGCAATTATTATAGAGAGAAATTATAGAGATAAAGAAGGAGAGAAGTCTCGCTACCTCACTATTCCAAAGATTCACCTTTCTTCTAAGGTAAGGGGTATTATTCTTTCAATTCATGAAGAGAGTTATTTTCTTTCAATACTGTAAGTGTTGTTATTCCATTCTTTATTATTATGTTGGAATAATCTGCCTACATGCCAAGTACCGCATACACACGTGAAATTCTTCTATTATTTCATTCTTTATTATTCTCATTGGAATAACCCGTCTGCAAGGCCTATCACATGCCCGTGAATTCTCATTGTTATTTCATTCTTTATTATTCATTTGGAATATCCTATCTCGTCATGGATTACGCATGACTGGTTCTATTCTTTATTATTCTTGAATATCCTATCTCATGCGGATTACGCATAACTCGTTCCATTCTTTATTATTCTCGTTAGAATATCCCGTCATCATGCGATTACGCATTTAACCGGTTCCATTCTTTATTATTATTCGCTGAATAACTCGTGCATGCGGATTACTATCGCATGCAAGCGAATCATTGTTATTCTATTTTTTATTATTCATTGAATATCCTGTCTGCATGCGGATTACGCACGACTCGGTTCCATTCTTTATTATTCTGCTGAATATCACGTCATCTGCGGATTACGCACGACACGGTTCTATTCTTTATTATTCTCATTGGAATATCTTGTGCGTGCGGATTACGCACACCGTTCCATTCTTTATTATTATTCGCTGGGAATAACTCGCTGCAAGCGCCTATCACATGCCTCGATGAATTCTTCATTATTCCATTCTTTATTATTCTCGCTGGAATAACTCATGTTTATGTGGATTACTATATGCACGTGTGAATGATCCTTCGATTCATTCCTTATTAAATTGTGGAAATGATCTGCATGACGCGGGATTACTGCACGGCGCTAAAAAATCATTTGCAATTTCATATATTCTATTATACTCAATTGGTTAAAGTTTTGACTTCTATACTCCATGAAATTAGTAGAATATCCTCGGATATTTGCGTTTCATCCAAAGATCTTTTCATGGAAATATTCTTCCGAGCATTCTTAAATTTTACTCCACAAAGCAAAGATCATGTTAACAATTTGACGTTATTAATTTCAATGATAAATTAACTTATAAATCTTTAAAATTTATTCTTGAACTTGTTTTGTTGAATTATTATGTCATTGTCATCATTCTCCACTACAAAAAATGGGCCTTTAGCAACGGTTTTTTGGGCAAGTCGTTGCTAAAAGTATATGTTTAGCAACGAAATTTATCGTTCGTCAGTAGATTAGGTCGTGCTTTTATTTTTTGCATGAAATTCATAAGTCATTGCAAAATTTCGCTGCTAATTCATCATGGAAAAAATTTTGTTAGAAATTGCTGCAAAATTTTTGGCCACTTGCTTTCCCCGTCCATCGTAAGCAACGAAAATTTTTTTGTTGCTAAAATGGGCTTTAAAGAATTAATTTTCAGGCAACGACTTATAAAGTCGTTGCTAAAAGTGTATGTTTAGCAACGTAACTTGTCCTTTGTTGCAGATTGTGTCAGCATTTTACTTTTCGCAACGAAATTCATAAGTAGTTGCAAAATTTGGAAATAAAATTAGCTAGAAATTAGTTTGCAAAAAATTTTTAACCACTTGATTTCTCCTCATCGCAAGTAAATCGAAAAATTTTTTTGTTGCTATATTTCGTCACTTAATATAACCACATTCATTTGCAACAATTTTTATTTTCGTTCCATATTTTATAGAATTTTTTGCAACGAATATTAAAATATTGCCTTAAATTAAGATAATAATAATAATACCACCACCACCACCACCACTTGTAGCCACCGCCATCACCGTGACTACTACTACTAGTAGTATTATTATTATTAATATTAGTACCACCACCACCACCACCACTATCACCGTGACTACTACTATTATTATTATTACTACTACTACTACTACTAGTAGTAGCCACTACCACCACTACCACCACCACCAATAATAACAACAAAATAACAAAATGACAATAACAATAATAATAATAATAATAATAATAATTATTATTATTATTATTATTATTATAACAGTAATAATAATAGTACTAATAATAATAAGAAAAAAACAATAATAATACTAATACTACTAATACTACTACTACTACTACTACTACTACTACTACGACCACCATCATCATCATCATCATCATCATCATCAGCACTATTATTATTATTATTACTGTTATTATTATTATTACTACTAATACTACTACTATTTTTATTATTATTATTATTATTATTATTATTATTATTATTATTATTATTATTATTATTATTATTATTATTATTATTATTATTATTATTATTATTATATTATTATTATTATTATTATTATTATTATTATTATTATTATTATTATTATTATTATTATTGTATGTATACTTAATACTCCTAGTCTGTACTGTATGCATTTTGCCCTAGCCCTTGCCCCCTTTCATTCCCGATTCCTCAGCCTCTTCTTGCCTCTCGACTCTCCGGCCTCTTCCCGTCTCAATCTCAGGCCTCCGCCTCTCCCCGTCTCAAGCTCTGGCCTTCGCCGTCTGTCTGTCTCGCCGTTTCGTAGCTCCGCCTCTTCCCGTCGGCCGAAATAGAAGCCAAGCTTAAAACCCTTAATCTGAAATACCCATCTCAAATTCGTCCGCCGTGAAGCTCTATCTTCACGTTGGCGGAAACACACCCAATTGTACAAACGATTGTTGCAGAGTTGCTTACCTTCTGTAAATTGACCTTTTGGTTTATCGTATATTGACAATTACTAATGCTTGCTTGAAGTTTTAAATTGTGATATTGAATTGTGATTTTTTGATGCTTATGGTAATGGGTACAATCTCTGCAAACTTTGAAAAAGATAGCTCAGGAACACCCAACTGCTTGATTACGGGCTGGTGTAATGGCAGTGCTGTCATATCTCGACTTCTTCTCAACAGGAGTCCAGGTAAATCATTAGTAAAATTTATACAGTGTTATGGATGTTATGAATATCCTTAATAGGGCCTTCGCATACTCAAACAATATAATTTTATTCTTCAGCGCCTTGCATTATCCACTGCTGCAAATATGTGCAAAAAGCTGCCTTCAGATGGTAACATTCGTAGAAAGCTGATTCAGCCAATTTGTGTTTCAGGTTGGGCCTTGTTGCAACCATTAAGGTATGCTGGTTACTCAACATTGTCGTGTTTGGTTATGTGACAATTAAGACTTTTAGCATGTAGATGATGTGGTATTGCAAAATGTTGTTGGTATTGTTAAATCTTGATGTCATTTCTTCCTTAAATAATAATAGTTGTGAGGTTTCGATGAGTATTGTGTTTCGTTTTTGTCCATCTGCATCATGCCCAAAAGAAATGATGGAATTTTTAATTAATCACTTTCCTATTATAGGGCTTGTCTAATGAGATGATGTCATTGTTGATCTGTTAGGTATTTTTTACAGAGAAAGATATATATATATATATATATATATATATATATATATTTGGCAAGAAATTACAGGATTTCCATGCTAACATTTTTTATTTCTGTATATTTGTATTATATAATTCTCTTTTGACTCTGTTTAGAAGTAAATGATTTGTGTAAGGCGTAAGCTTTGTCAAGAGTGTACATATGGTGTACTTAAGTGCTTCATTCGGATTTAGTTGATGTAGCTTGGCTATAAATTAGATTTCTTGTATAGAATGGAAAAATATCCTCATTCAAAATCTGAACTTCTTAAAAACTATCAACTTCAATATAAGTAATGTCCAATATCTTTATGTACTTAATTGTATGGGATTTGGTGTACTTTGATTTTCAATGTGGGGACATCCAAAAACAGAAAGCTAGCCCTTAATATGGTATGGATTCAATCTTATATCACACCCTTCATACTATAGTAAAGGTCCTATTTCCTTTTCTAATTGTCTCCGAAATAAGTGTCCTATTTCTTTATTTTTGAGTGCTTCTACCTACTTATTCAATGATACCCTCACAGTATTATCACAGATGGTTGTTATTGTTTTTTCTTTTTTTTTTTTTTTTGGTTTCTATAAATTGGAAATAAGGTAGGGATCGGACAAGTGGTAGATGTCAAATTAGATAATACACATTGGCACATTCATATAATTCAATAGAGGTTACAAATTAAGTTGATAAGAGAAACATGGATTCATTAGAAGATCAAAAACAGAAGACTAGAATAGAATATTATCATGCGTTGCTGAATATTATCATGCTGTTGTATAGCTGTGGTCCCAATCAAACTAGCTGCCTTGAGCTAAAAAGAAAATTGCACATGTGGTTATAGATCTGCAAAGTTCTTAAAATATCAATCACTTACGAAAAATATGAAAAGCGTATATTTGGTGTCGAAAAGCACTACGAAAAAATGGGCCTATAGCAACGATTTTTCAGGCAACGACTTTATAAGTCGTTGCTAAAAGTGTATGTTTAGCAACGAAATTTGTCATTCGTTGCAGATTGTGTCAGGCTTTTACTTTTTGCAACGAAATTCATAAGTCGTTGCAAAATTTCGTTGCTAATTCATTAGCGGGGAAAAATTTCGTTAGAAATTCGTTGCAAAATTTTCAGCCATTGCTTTCCCGTCATCGTGGGCAACGAAAGTTTTTTTGTTGCTAAAAATAGGGCTTTAGCAACGATTTTTTAGGCAACCACTTTATAAGTCGTTAAAAGTATATGTTTAGCAACGAAACTTGTCCTTTGTTGCAGATTGTGTCAGGCTTTCACTTTTTGCAACGAAATTCATAAGTAGTTGAAAAATTTAGAAACAAAATTCGTTAGAAATTCGTTGCAAAATTTCTAACCACTTGATTTCTCCTCATCGTGGGCAACGAAAGTTTTTTTGTTGCTATATTTCGTTGCCTAATATAGACCACATTCATTGGCAATAATTTTTATTTTTATACAACTTTTTATACAACTTTTTGCAACTACTATTAAAATGTTGCCAATAATAATAATAATAATAATAATAATAATAACAATAACAATAACAGTAATAATAATAATAATAATAATAATAATAATAATAATAAGAATAATAAAATAATAAAAATAATAATAATAATAATAATAATAATAATAATAATAGTACTACTACTACTACTAATAATAATAATAAAGAATAAAGAGTAGGTTTATCCAAACGTATGTTATTGTTATTATTATTATTATTATTATTATTATTATTATTATTATTATTATTATTATCACGCAATTAGTTATGTATATTTATGTATGTATTTAACAAATCTAAGGAAGGGATTTGTTTTAATTTGAGGGAAATGATTTGTTTTAATTTTTTGGGATAAAGTTCAATATTCTCTACGTTAGCCCATCCCACATATGATATACATATTCTTTTTAAAATTTCTTATCAAACTAAATAAAATACTAAACAAATCTCAACATTAAAGTAAATATATATAAAGTAACTCTGAGAATATTTTTATATATAAATATATGTATATATATATATGTAAGCAAATATTCATATAAATATTTATAAATTTATTTCTAAATATTCATATAAATATTTATAAAAATATTCAATATCTAAATTTTATATATTTTTGATGAAATATTTATAAATTTATAAAATTTAAAGATAAATTAATATGAATATTTGTTTATAAATATTTATTTGACATCAAACCTAATTATTATATCTATGCTTCTCAATGTTTCCTATTTCTAGATAGTAATGGTATACCCTAGCTATTCCTAGTTCTCCTTTTACTTTTTTTTTTTTCAAATATATTATAAAATTAAATTATAATACTATCGCTTTCTAAGAGAAAATATAAAGATGAAAAAAATTTTATTATGTTTTATGAACTAAAATGAATAAAGTTATTTAAAATGACTTATAAGTCATTCCTAATAAGTTAGTTTGACCCATATTAATGTAATATTAATTTTATCCTATTTTATTTAATTTTTTTAAAAAAAATGAATTTATAAAAAGAAGAGTAATATGCAACGTCACTTTAATTGACATTAGAATTTTTATTTTTATTTTTTTTATAGTTGAAGTCTCGTATACTCCTTCATTTCCAACGCCGATGACAGAGCATAAACATAAAAAAATATTGATGTTTGTAAACAAAAACAAGAGATCAAAGAAATTAAAAAAAAAAAGAGATTCCAACGTTAGTTAAAGTGATGTTACATCTTACTCTTCTTTTTTACAAATTTGCTTTATAAAAAATTTAAAAAATGTTACAATGCCGGTTAGTTTGGCATTGGATCATTTTTATTTTTTTCAAATTTCTTTAAAAAAATAAATTTTTTTAAAAAAAATTAAGATAATTTTTTTTAATTCGTTTTTTTAAAAAAATATTTTTTAAAGTGGCGTTGGTTTCCTTTCTGATTTTTAGCCCAAAAAAAAATCCAAAAATTCAACTCTAGTTCAAATGGCGTTCAATAGTTTTTCTCAAATTAGATATGAGAGCCTTTACTCCCAACGACAGTCGTTAAAGTTTTTATTTTTTTAAAAATATTCGTTTAAAAATAAAATCTTTTTAAAAAAAATCAAAGCTTTTTTTTTAAAAAAAAGTAAAGTTTTTTTATTTATAAAAATTGTTCTTAATACATTTTTTTTGCAACGACTAGTAAATTGTTGCCCAAAATTAAGACAAACCCAATAAGCATGCCTCTTCCCCCCCCCCCCCCCCCAAACGCATCATTTTTCATTTAAATTTTTTTATTTATTTGGACACAATTTTATACAGTGAAATGTTTCACTCCGTCCGTCTCAAAATAAATTCCCAATTTTAATTATTTTAAAGTTATAATTTTTGAAATTAAAATTGATCACATATAGATATATTTTCTAATTGACACAAATTAAAGTTTGTAGTTAATTGGATGTTGTTTATAATGATCATATTCGCACACTTATAATTTTGAAAAAAATATTATTAATTTCTAAAATAATTTATATGAATTTTTTTTGTAACTCGTTATTTTACATATTACTTTTTGACAAAGGATGAGCAAGGAATCGAAATCGCTCCCGAAATCGCACCAAAAATCGACCAAACTGCACCGATTAAGTCGCGTCGATGGTTTCGACATAGACCAATTAAGTTGCACAAATGGTGTATAAGTTCTTTTTAACTCCCCTTTTTCAAATTCTTCTTTTTCTTGACTAAATTTTTTTATAATCAAATATTAATTCCTCTTTATATCTTGAATTAGAGGGTGTTTGACAATGACTTATAAGTTGGTCAAACTAAGTTATAAGTCATTTGTTATTATTTAGTGTTTGACAATAACTTAAATTTTAACTTTTTTTTGACTTATAAGCCATTATTTAATTTTTTTCATTCTTCATGTGCTAAATTTTTTTTATAGACGACGATTGTATGACCGAACCGTCGTCGGATCCGTCGCTAAAGGGGGGTGAGCTCAGGTGAGTTAGATAAGGGGCACGCTTAAGATCCGGACTGTATATATATATATATATATATATACACACACACACACACACATACATATTCTTTTCAATTTTTTTTGTCAAACTAAATAAAATACTAAATAAATCTCAACATTAAACTAAATATATATTAAGTAACTATGAATATTTTTATGTAAAAAATATTTATATAAATATATATGTAAACAAACATTTATATAAATATTTATAAATTTATCTCTAAATATTTATAAAAAATATTTATACCTAAATTTTATAAATTTTAGATAAAATATTTATAAATTTATAAATAAATATCTGTTTATAAATTTTAAATTCCCAAACCAGCACCCAAGACTCCGGATCTCCAACTCTCAAGTGAAGTCTCAATCTCACATCCCAAAACCAGATCTCGATTTAACCATTTATTTTTCTATATCCGGCAGAGGCAAAATCGAGCATAACATACAATATTTACGCCCAAAATCATCGGGGAAGAAGTGGATTTACATGATTCCTCTGATTGTGTTGCTCTTCTTCTTCATTCTTTGGTATTTCTCCAATCCAGGTATACTGCGATTTCAACTAGTAATTTTCTTCGGGAAAGAATTTACTGTTTCTTCTCCTTCTGTTAAAACTTACTGTATTTGTATTGAAGATTGAACTGGTGTACGTAGTTAATGTTCTTATTCATCTACAACTACTACGACCCTTTTTAGTTCTTATCTTTTCTTGCATAAATTGACAAGTTGGGCACCCCTACCTACACTAGTACAAAACCATAAAAAGACAACACTTAAATGATGACGTTTTTATAAAAAACGTTGTGGTGTTTTTTTTACAACGTTTTTTAACAAAATATTGTAGATACATATGAAAAAAAGTTATGTATTTATAATGGCAATTTTTAGTTTTAAATAGATAACGTTTTTAAAAAAAAATGTTATTTATGTAAAAAACACGGAGCAAAAAATAAAAACGCGGAAGTGAAATTTTGAAATTAAAATATACGGGTTGTCGTCCGGTTGTATTAATTTATCTGATTTCACCCAAAAAAATTTAGCTTCCCTCTAGACCTTTTTAGTTCCCCCAAATGATTTTTCTTTTTGTACGACCTGATCTGTTCTTTCTCCTCTCTAGTAATTTTGCATCTTCTACTTCTAATTTCACTAATTTTGAAATTATGTATCACTAATTCTGTATCTTCTACTTCTAATTTCTATCTCCAATCAGCCCTAATTCCTTTTTGAAAAACCTAATTTGTTCACGATCTTCCTCTCTTGCCCTAGTTCTACGATTGAGGGTTTTTTCACTTTGGACTGTACAGATTCGATGAGGATAAGAAGAGAGAATAAATAGCAGATCACAGTTTTTGACTACAGGCAATAAGAAGAAAATCTCGGGCTTCTTTTAGGTAATTAGATTGCATGTGTTTCTGTATATATATAGCTATATGTATACATTATTCGTATATATATATATATATATATATATATATATATATATATTTGTGAATTATCTTATTTATATATTAAATTCTTAAATTCATGATATGTGTTGGCTATTTTTTTTTAATAAAAAAACTGAATTCACAAACAAACTCTTAAACCGTCTTCAATTAAATTGGGGAAAAGCCTTCATCACTCTAGCAAAATTGGTTCTATTTCCTCCTTTTCTCTCTCTTAATATATATGTATATATGTGTGTCATGATACTCATCTTATTCCACTTTATATTGTCTTTACTAATTGCAATATCAAACCAATTACATTCATTCAACATCTTAGATATGTAAATCTCTTTAATGTACCTTTTGATGATTTTATTATGCAAAAGGATTATGATGTTTGATTTTCTGTTTTTATATATAGATGTGTGATGCTTGTTCATTTTGATTTCTATTTGATAATTATTAGATTTTTCCAAGTTTTTATAAATGCATGCAACCTGTTCGATGGAATTCCTGAACTAATTTAATTTGTATCAAAGAAAAAGGTAACTAATCCAAATGACAAAAATTTAACATGTGTTGATGAAACTATCATGCCATTATTACAACTTAATGATTGATACCTAATTATTTATTAGGCATCTATAATCTTGAGTTATGTTAACAACTACTTTTAGATTATTTTTTTAATCTTTATTAAGCTTGTAATTCTAATTATAATATGTCATCAACAAATGATAATAACAGGATTCTGGTTGGAATCCTAATGTTTCTATTCCAAGTTCTCAATCGAGCTTACAAGCCACTCTTAGATGGTAGCAGTGGCCCAAACCATCCAATAAACGCAGCAACCATTGGTTCTACACATCCAATAAACGCAACAACCATTGCTCTTCTTTGTAATTGAGAATATATTAGAATATTAGTTTGTAACTTGGCACCTTGATCAATCAAATTGCATGCTTCTTGTTAAATTTACATCCCTCACATGGTTGTTCGTCTCTTAGGATTTAATTTAATGTGACTTTTAGGGTACCAAGATTTGACCTCTTTGGGGCACAACTCAGTTATGCTTGCATCCTCGCTACATGCATGGCGCAGCTACTAGGTGTGTTATGCTTTCTTATAGCCTGATTCATCAATCTATTCATATTTGTGTAAAAAGTTGTAATAATTACTCATAAGGTACTAACATCCTATTTAAAGTTCCCCAATATTATATGTTAACATAAACAGGTTAATCTCATCAGATTTCCCTCATCATATCCACATTTACTTTAGTTTACCTGTTGTGCTGTTAGTCTTGCCATAAGACTTATCTTTTAAATATAGACCATGTATAAGAAGTTTGTAAATGTAGTTTGCACACAAACACACTCACACATTCACATATAAACCATTGCTCCTTCCACTTGCATAAATAAATCTAAATCATAAATAGTAATTAATGTAATAAGTTTTTATCTGTTCTATGTTGCTCCATAATAAAAAAAAGTCTCAGTCAAGCAATTATGCTCGTGTAGTGGTGTTGGCTGTTGGAACGTCATTCAAGTCCTGAATTTGAAGGCCCTTGGCAGAACCAGATAAGCACTGCCCTTTGGTTCACCTCCTTTTCTCTTTTCTTTGCTCAAAGTAAGTTCCCTTTTTACCATTAGTGGTATTAATAACTGTCTGATTTTCTTATTTTAAGTCATATATGGAAAACTTTAAAGACCGACTTTGATGAGCCAGAGCCCCAAGTCTGTTCCTGAAACATTCAGTGAGATACTGCTGCACCATAGTGTGGTTGGGGGTAACCTTATGTTGTCTCCTGTAACAGAAGGAAGTTTTAAAAATCAATCCTGTAAGTACAATTTAGGGTACAGTTTTATAAACCTGTTGCTTTATTATTTTTAACAGGTGTTCAAGTGCAATTGTTTCCCGCAATATATTAATGGTCATTTAGTTTGGTATATTATTTGTTTTTATTTTAAGAAATGAAGAAGAGCTTAAATTTGAGCAAATTGGTTGTGGTAGCCTATCGTTTTGAATATTATTTGTTTGGCACTTGAGAGGATAAATTTCCCATATTACTGGTGCATCATTACTGGTCATGGTAAGCTATCCAACAATCTATTATTTCCCCCTATTACTGGTGCATCATTGGGGTATTAGGGGGCTCCTTCATATCAATATGGTGAATGTTATGCTGATGTATGTTTTGCTCTTGTTTATTGGTTGTTGAGTCTCATACAATCCCTTTGCTTTGTTACCTCTGTATCTCATTTGGTCTATATATTATTCTTTCACTTCTATTTTACCGCAAGAGAGTTTCAAATGGAACTCTACCTCCTTTAGTTTGTTTCCAATGAGGCAGTTAAAGCCAACTTTAGTCTGACTTGTGGGTGTATAAATTTGTAAATTAGTGAAAATTAACCTAGACATTTTCTTAAATGTTTTGAATTTACATTGAGCCTGGTACATTCAACTTTGAATGAACTAAAAACATTCTTTAACACCACATCAACATTTAACAGTTAATACTATTTTGGAACCAGGGAGCTTCTTCTTTATGTCATATTTTAACATGTGAAGTTGAAGAGGCTAGGGCTGTCCATCTTGTTGGTCTGAGCTTGGCCTAGATCAGCTTAAAATCCTTTACCATTGGTACTACACATGGTCTGTGTTGAGTTATTTTAGAGCATGAAACATTGTAGACATCCTGTGGTTGGTATGTTGGTATTTGAATGCTGTTGTTAAATAGGAACTGTACATTTCCCTCAGAATTCTGATTAAAATTATGTTAAATGGAATGAAGGATGGTATGATGATAATCCTGGCCTTGTTATCTATTTGTTATTTGTTACTAGAAGCAACTTGCATATAATGTAATTGTTGCATCTTTTTCATTTTATATGTATCATACTTGTGACTGATCTTACATGTTTTTGAATGGTTTTCAGCACTTCTGGGTGTCTATTTGGTGAGGGATGCCATTTCTTGCATTATGTTCCTGGTGGAATTAAAGCCATCACCCAGATGACTGGCAACAACCCAGCTCATGCAGCACCTCCTAGAAATTCTGTACTCCCACCTTCATTTCCAGACGAATGGATGTTAACGGTAAGTATCTACAATTTATCTAATATATGGGTATGTTTTATGTTTTGCTGAGCGTGTTGCTACATATATATTATGGTCATTGTTATACATATACTCTTCTTCCTAGTCATAACTCAAATATATAAATTGATAGACTTGTCTATTGATTTCCATATGACTTCACTATCATATATGATGGTTCTCTGAAAATGATGAATGGTTTATAACCATCTGAAAATGATGAATGGTTTATCCAACATTCCCATATGACTAGCATATGCTTTGTAAATCTCACTTTTTTGACTGTTATATGTGTTTCATAGTTTAATTTGGTGAAGTTTCACAATATATGTTTTAGAGAAGGTGAATTGAGGATTCACAACGACAATTAAAGCAACAACAACCAAATATATTACAACAAGACATACTGCTAAGGCACCAAACATCAGACTCGTTCCAGAAACATCATGCAATTAAGCAGGAAAATCAGTAATTTCCTTTCCAGTAGAATCATCAAGTATGTTTCTGAATTTCGCTACACGCACGAACATAATTATCAAGTTGTATTCTCATCAGTATAAGCCTGTAAAATGTCTGTTCACTTGTAGCATTATTTATGAGCACCAATTATTATCTTGATCCGTGTGTCATTGTATACCCACCAGCTGGAGTAGGTTCACGAAGCACATGCTTTTCTTCTTCAGGATATTTGATTTAGATATTAATTTTGTAGTCAATAAAAAGGGTATTACCTTCTTCCATGTCACTTGATTAGTAAAAAAATAACACAACATTGTTGTCTTTGTGTATTGATTTTGGCACTAAGTGCCTCTGGTGACCTATTTGCTTTATTTTTCTGACTTGCTATTATTTTTAAATATGTGCAGAAAGACTGCTTCTACGACCTGCCTTATAATACTAGGTATCAAATTTTTGTGCTACGCTTACGGAACACAAGGGACGAAATTATGAAGTGTACTCTCTCTATATATGTAGATATATACTTTGATTGAAGAACTGTGGTAGCTTTAGATGGTTAATTGTAAAGATAATGAATGATTATGTATTGGATGATTTTATTAAGTTAATAATATTTTAGTTTTTTTTTGTATTTTTGCCATTATTTGATATAGGGACATTGAGCTAGCCGGGTACACAAAAAGAATGTCAAATTTTGATTTGACAACAATATAATGCGTTACCAAAGCATTGAACAAGTTTTAATATAGCAACAATTTTTTATAAATTTAGCAACAAATTTTCTTTGTTAATGGCATTAAAAATATAATATTTGGCAACGAAAAATTAACCTAATAATAATGGAGAAGATATTGTTACTAATACTAAAATAAAAAGTAACATTTTTTATCGTTGCAAATCATATCAACTTTCGTTGCACATATAAAGAAACTACAACATATAATATTGTTGCTACTCGACGACTTTCGTTGCTATTGAAAAATAACCAGCAACAAACATTTTCGTTGCTGATTAAGCATAATGTCGTTGTCAAATAATATAATCAGCAACGAAAATCGTTGCTAAAAAGTTTATATTTCGCAACGAAAGCAAGCTTAGGCAACAATTTTCACAACTTAATGCAACGAAAAATGTCGTTGCAAAATGGTGTCAATTGCAACGAAAATGCATGGTCGTTGCAAAAAAAAGGAGTTCATTTCGTTGCCAATTAGCAGGCTTTTGCAACGAAATGGGGTTTTTAACAACGAAATTTTAATTATTCTGCAACAATACATTTTGTTGCTAAATGATCGATGTCTCTGTACGAAAGCCAAATTTCTTTGCAAAATGTATTAGTTTTGGCAACGAAAAAATACGTTCGCTTCTGGAACAATTAAGAACGCTCATTCTTGAATCGAAAGACGCAACGACAGTAAAGTCGTTGCCAAAACCCTTTAGCAACAAAATTTGGCACCTTTAGCAACGAAAATCGGTTATTGCTGAAGTCCCATTTTTTTGTAGTGAAGATAGCTCCTGTACTTTTTTGTGAACATACGGTTGTTTGTTGGATTTCAGTTCTTACCATTTTTTTCTGATTTAATAGTCCTGTAATGGTTCTTATATTTGTATATTTGGATGGAGTTATCGTCATGAAGTTGTATCCATCATGTCTCTTTTTCTTAGTGGGCATGGAGTAGAGTATTTATCAGTATGCTGTCTAGGTGCACGTTTCTACTCATTATACAGTTGAATGAAAATGGGTTAGGCTAGTTGACTCAACTGGATTTCTGATGCTGTTTAATTTGTTGATGAACATACTAAGTTCACTTAATCTAAATGTCAAAAAAGAGGTGGTCCATTTTGACAAAGTATAAGGAGAATAGCCTTGAAACTTCTCATTTGATTAGTTTTATTTATTTTGATTTTTTATTATTGATGTGCATTGCTGTTGCTGGCTATGGTATAATTAACCTTTTTGAATGTCTGGTTGTTATCCTTGGTTGTTATCCCTGTTTAGCATAATAAAGTTTACTGGATGTATTTGTTCTAATGTATTTGTTAGGATGTTCTAATATATTTGTTAGGATGTGCGGAAATACAGTTGCCTTGGTTGGCTTGGATCAGTTTATCACTAAAAATGCTACTCTCACGAATGAGAAAGAAGTTGATGCCCATCCAATTAAAGCTATGAAGTTTTCTGTGTCACCTATTGTGCGTGTTTCGGTGCAGTGCAAGGTTGCCTCTGACCTTCCCAAATCTTCTGTGATGATCAGTTTTGTGTATTTATCATTTTCTTGATATTATGAACCCAACATCTGCTTCTTATGCCTTGGTATTGGTCCGTTGTTTTATTCTAATATTATATAGGAAATGGTTATGAAAGATTGCTCATTAAATTTGAGCTGTTACACTTTATTCTTGTGAATTGTTTCAATTTATTTCCTTTACATGATTACTGCTATCAGTCCTTTAATGTGTACTCTAATTTTGATAATATCATAATTTAGTATTGGAGCAAGTTCTAGAGCTAGTATTCAGAAAATAAGAACTTTCCCTTTCTATAGAAATTAGACAAAACTGGTGATGTGTACTAGTTCTGATATTTCACCATTCAATACTTTCATCATATTCTTTTTCCATGCAAAGCCATAAGTGTTAAGTGACCTTTATGTTTGTCAAATTTGACAACAGTGTTATTGTGAACTATTTGTTCTGATATTATAACCAGCCAACCGGGTAGTCTTATTTGTCATTTGCTTTATCCAGAACATAGGTGGCTCAGATATACTTGATAGGTACGTGTGTAATACTGTATATTTTGAGTTGCAAATTACAATATTGATTTCACTTTCTCTCTTTTGCATTGATTCAACTCAGTTCATTTATTTTTCTGGTTTTCCCCTAGTTCGCCTTTTATTACAGCTACTGCAGATGGCCCTAAACACATAGAGACCACCCTTACTCGGGCAAAATTTGAGGAACTATGCTCAGATATACTTGATAGGTACCTACAATTCCTTAAAAGAAGTTTCTAGCCAACTGCATGAGCATATATCACACACCATTGTGGCTCGTCTCTGAACTCTTTGTCAGAGATTGAACACTATCACTTTGCTGCTTAATTGAAAGATTATGACCACTGAATTTGGTGTTAGATTTTTATCACTATGATCTTGTTGTAGATAACAGTTGGAGGGTATGGAAAATGATCAGTATAATCAGAACAGATTAACAAATTACATGTATAGATTCTGTATTTGATACTTTCCAATTTTCCTTATATACACAAATGAGCAGTAAGACATAAAAGAATAGTTATCAATGACCCAGTTGGTAGATTAACTACTTATTAAGCAAGATTAACAAGATTAGCAAGTGTGTATTTTATTTGGGTTTATTTTCCTGCTAGGTACAATTAATTTTGTAACTTAACTTTACATTTGTCTTCTATTATATTTGTGCAGAATTTGGACAAGTCAATTGACAAGATAGCATCCTTTCTTGCAAGATAGCTACTGATCCTTCTGGCCAATCTAAAGGCTATGGTTTTGTATTTTATTTGGGTAGCATCCTTTCTTATAAGATAGCTACTGATCCTTCTGGTCAATCTAAAGGCTATGGTTTTGTTCAGTTTGATAATGAATGATTATGCAGTGGATGATTTTATTAAGTTAATAATATTTTAGTTTTTTATATTTTTGTCATTATTTGCTATGTAGAACATTGAATGTACCATGCACACAAAAAAAAATGTCAATTTTGATTTAAGAACAATATAATTCGCTACCAAAGCATTGAACAAGTTTTAATATAGCAACAATTTTTTATACATTTAGCTACAAATTTTCGTTGCTAATGGCATTAAAAATATAATATTTGGCAACGAAAAATTAACCTAATAATAACGGAGAGGATATTGTTGTTAATACTAACATAAAAGGTAATATTTTTTATCGTTGCAAATCATATCAACTTTCGTTGCACATATAAAGAAACGAAAACATATAATGTCGTTGCTAATCGATGACTTTCGTTGCTATTGAAAAATAACCACCAACAAACATTTTCGTTACTGATTCAGCATAATGTCGTTGCCAAATACTATAATTAGCAACAACAATCGTTGCTAAAAAGTTTACATTCCGCAACGAAAGCAAGCTTAGGCAACAATTTTCATAATTTACTGCAACGAAAACTGTCGTTGCAAAATGGTGTCAATTGTAATGAAAATGCATGGTCGTTGCAAAAAAAGAGAGTTCATTTCGTTGCCAATTAGCAGGCTTTTTCAACGAAATGGGGTTTTTAGCAACGAAATTTTAATTATTTTGCAACAATATATTTTGTTGCTAAAGGATCGATGTCTCTGTATGAAAGCCAAATTTCGTTGCAAAATGTAATACTTTTGGCAACGAAAAAAAACGTTCGTTGCGGAACAATTAGCAACGCTCATTGCGCAACGAAAGACGCAACGACATTAAAGTCGTTGCCAAAACCCTTTTACAACGAAATTTGGCAGCTTTAGCAACGAAAATTGGTTGTTGCTAAAGCCCCATTTTTTTGTAGTGCTCATGTTTATATTGTGATAAATGTCATCTTTGGCTTACGTGCATAGATGAACTCGGTATGATTATGACCAGGGATCATTCGGTATAATCATGACCTGTAATGTTATAAATGATGTGGTAAAAGTCCTCAGTGGCCTGTAGTGCATTGATGGACAGTTTTTGGTATGATTATGACCAGGGATTATTCGGTATAGTTATGACCATTGATGATTTAATGAATATCCTTAGCCCGTAGTGCAAGGATGATTCGATGATGTGGTTTATTTATTAAGCTGAGTCTCATCGATAAAAATTGATGAAAACATTTTAAATCATAGAAGATAGTAGATATCATGCTCTACTTGACTCTTCTAATGGATTGCTTATTCCGCTGCAGTTAAACTTGATGTCTATTGTATTTTATCAGTTTAACATTGTTGAAGACTAATGATAATTTATTCTGCATTATCTTAGTCATAATATTTCTTACTGGGCTAGTTGAGCTCACCCTTTGCTTTCATTGTTCTCTTCAGGAAATGAGAATATAGCTGGGACTAGTCGGGGAACGGAGTGACGGTCCAGATGATAACATTAATAGTTCTCACTATTCTGTTAAATAGTGTGATAATAAATGTAATGAGGACTCCATTGAGTGCAGATATTGTCTAGATGACAATATTTGTATTAAAACTCATAGCATATGTTTTGTCGTATTTTACATGACTGTTGTATAATTAAGTTGTATTTGAATTTTGTACCATGTATTTGGCGACTCAAGATGGGTGATGTATACCTATTTTGGGGGCGTCACAATAATCATACCAATCAATAATCCATCTATGCACGTAAGCCAAAGATGACTTTCATCACAATATAAGCATGAGGATGATAACAATGATATAACAATTCAATTAAAAGAAAACAAAGGATAAATTTTTAAAGATTTATAAGTTAATTTATCCAAAATTCAATAATGTCCAAATTGTCAACATGATACTACTTTGTGTAGTAAAATTCAAGAATAATATTGTAACAAAAATGATTTGAACAGAAAAGAAATCATTTTTTGTCATGAATAGTACCCTGAGTGAATAGTACCCCATGAATAGTACTTCATGAATAATACCCGTGAATAGTACTTTGTGAATAGTACCCGTGAATAATACTTTGTGAATAGTACCGTGAATAGTACTTCATGAATAGTACCCCGTGAATAGTACTTTGTGAATAATATTTCGTGAACAGTATTCAGGCATGAAAAACTTAAAATTTAACAAGAATGTTCAGAAAAATATCCTTGTGAAATGATACTAGATGAAGCACAAATTTCAAGGATATTCTACTAATTTCACGGAGTATAGAAGAAATACTTTAACATAATGAGTGTAGAATTAGGAATACGAAATGAAATAATATTACTTGTGACACCCCCAAATCTAGGTACTTCATTCCCACAAGATTTGGTGCTCACTATCCATACATTCATACTATCTACCCAAATAAAATAATATTTAAACCATAAATCCTCCCTTTAAATAGGTTTACATCATTTAATCCAAAAATATCCCAGGTTGTCTAACCTTAACATAAAAAAAATGCAGAAATAAAATTATTACATCACATCATTGTTTAAAAGTCTATGATCATCACAATAAAAGACTAACATCAGAACAATAATCAAAATTACAAGTCTTCATCACTTGTACATTTTTCCCTTCCCTTTGCTAGTTGAAGGCTCATCTACCTTCTCAACTTTAGCTGCAATAATAATATTTATGCAAGAGTGAGCAAAACAATTGCTCACTGGATATAGCAATGAATCAACAGAAGAATAATAATAATAACTGCCAACGAATAGGCTCATCAGAACTGAATAGTACTCTAAGAATGATAATCAGAAACTGGAATCCAAAATATGGAATATTTATAACTGAGGGTCATAGGACCATGAACTATGTCCACAGTTGCGAGTAATCTTTCAACTCCAACTTTAACAGTCATTTGACTATAAGGACTCCTCGTACTTAGGGGGATCAGCCCTTCGTAAAATGTATTATGCATAAATATTTCAACGCTAAGCGTAAATTATCCCCTAATAATAATAAGGTTGTTCATCTCAGTATTTAATGTACAAGTCCGCACCAAAGAGAGTTTGGTTTGGATAAGCTTTCAAGGGTAATTTGAAGTTTAACGAACATCAACTAGAGGACTAGTTGAATCAATAGTGTTTGATAACATAACAGTTGTTTAATAACAACATAACATAGAACAATTGAGAATCATAGGTGAACTGATTATACATATTAAACTCATGCTTGAAATAACTATAGAGCATAAGTATTCAACAAAATGAATAAAATGGTAAACCTTTACTTGAATAATAAATAAGCTAAGGTTAGGGTCTTATAACATTAGAAATGAAATTACTGAACGTACATTAACTGATAGCAAGCTGGAAACTAAAAACTTGCCCAACATAGTATTAACTCATGCAAAGAAATAAAACAACTCAATAATAGAGACGAGAGTTTAAAAATTGCGTTCATTATACAAGAATAGAACTTAAGAAACTTGTTTAACTATAAACAAGTTAGAATGAATCAACCATAATGAGAATTCCAATAACATTAGAGTTAAAGTTTGCTCAAATGAAATTTAGGAACAATTGACTTGTTCAATAACAGTGTAAGATAGAAAATGTAACGCCCCCAAATTCAGGTACTTGAAACCCAAATTCAGTGCTTTACGATACCATTTCTATGAGCAGAAATAATACTAATAATAATAATCATAATATAAATATCAAACTTAACTTACATTTATCAGAGTCTAATCCCAAGTACGTAACCTTTACTACATTCTTTACATGATATATAATACATATCATTATCATAATACAGTCTAACTATTACAAAAGATACCAATAAACATATTCTGTTTGCTTTTCTTTTCACTTGATCTTGTCTGAACCTTCAGGTTGATCATGCCTGGCTGAAAACATTTAAATTTAAAGTAAGAATGAGCATTTGGGTGCCCAACAAGTAATAACAATTATAAATATATTTAGCTGAAAGAATTAAATATTTTCTTTGTATATCACTTCTACAACGAATTAATAGTTGTGAAGTAAACTGAACCAATCATAACCATATATTATTTCTATATCAAAGTTTTTGAAACTACGTATTGACTATATATATATAGGGTAGTCGACAGATTATGAACATTATTTTCTGTTTTCGAAAAGGTTAGACAGAACTTCATCTGCAAACCATTATAACTTATGGGCACGAGGGTGTACATCCCATGGACCCTGTATTGATCAATACTACATTCTAAGAACGATATTATCGTTCATCCTTTGTCCGCCTTGGCGCATAAAAATTTTCCCATGTTCGGGATGTTCATAATTAGTCAGGAATCCAAACCAAAACGATTTGTTTGGATACAAAAAAGTTTTATCATATTCAACGATATTTCTGAATCTGTGTCTAGCTAGGTCAAATAGCTTAGACGACTTTTAGTGTATTCATCTTTGGGTTTCATATATATATATATATATATATATATATATATATATATATATATATATATATATATATATATATCAACACGTGATTAAATATAATGAATATCCAAGTGGGGACACTTGTATAATCATGTTTAGAAATTAACGAATAAAATATATATCTGAATTACCATATACTAACATGTTGATAAACAATGATCGGATATAGAATATATCACAATAGGGTTAATAATATAGCATAATAATAATATAATTCTGAAACTTTCTTACTAATATCCATTGCATTAAGGAAATGCAAAGGTAGGATACTTGCCTGGTCTGCTGCTTACAATACGCAACTTAGTTTTATCTTTTATACTGAAACCTATCATTAACAAGATCATTTGATCGATTAGAATCACATATCATAACACATAGCACTGCTTATTGCAGTCAGCACATAACCTAATCACATTGTCACACACGTTTCACAGTCATTGAATCACAAACAAACACACATACAGACATATTATGTAAGTTCAGATCAATTTTTTGAAGCTTCTGCAAGCATCAATCGATTTTATCGGGTAAGTATCGAGTCTAAGACTCTATATCGAAGTTCAATAGATGCAAATATCAGTCATACGATTTTTCATAGCCTTATAACAATAATTATTATTATTTATCATTAATTTTCAAACACCGGTATCATTATTAAATGATTTAAATATCAAATAATTCTATTATCATTAATATTTAATTAATATTCAACTATTAATGAAATCATTGCCAAAATATCAAAGTTATTTATAATAACTCAAAATACTTTTAAAACATTTATATTACCCTTAAATGATTTTAAAAACATTTAAAATCATTTTTAAATAATTACCATTAATATTAAAATATTAATATACTATTTATCCAAATATTAAAAGTCATTAATTATAACTTAAAATATTTTAATTCATTAATATCCTTTTAAATGATTTTAAATAAATAAAACCATTTTTAAACTATTTATTTAATATAATTATTAAATAAACTTAATATCATTAATATTAAATTATTAATGAAATTATCCTTTAAATATTAAAAGTTATATTTTATAACCTAAAATATCTTTAAACACTTTATTTTTATTTAAAATAATTTTTATAATATTAAAATCATTTTAAAACTAATTTATTGAATATAATTATTAAATAAATCTAATATCATTAATATTAAAATATTAAAATTTTTCATGACAAAATATCAAAAGTTATATTTTATAACTTCAAATATTTTTATAACCTTTAAATCATTTTTATATGATTTTTAAATCATTAATTCTATTTTTCAAAATTTATTTAATATATTTATTAAATAACTTAATTATCATTAATATTAATTTATTAATGAAATTTCATCACAAAATATTAAAAGTTATAGAAAATAACTTAAAATAATTTCTTATAACATAATATAATTTTAAATGATTTTTCAAGTATTAAAATCATTTTTAAATAATTTATTTAATATAATAATTAAATAAATTAAATACCTTTAATATTCCAAAAATATTAAATATATATGAAATATATTAAAAATTATTAAAAACTAATTTTCAGATTTTAAAATAATATTTAGGAATTTATTTTGTATTTTTCATAATTAAAAACTATTTTTTTTCTATTTTTAATCAATTTTTAGAAATTAATTAATTAAATTTCACTAAGTTTGTCGCTAAAGCCTTTGGCGACAAAAAAAACGTCACTTTAGGTGTTCTTGAGCCCAAGAACACTGACATGTCAGTGTTCGAGGGGTCAACTTTGACCACTAATAATTCTTTGTTCCTGCATGATCTGGTCAATCTTAAGCTTTGATCGTGAAGTATAAATGTAGAACTACTATTATGCACAATCATTTTGGTCATACAACAACCCAGATGCAAGATCTGAGCCTTTAAAATAATTGTCAGGGCTGTTCATCATGTTCTGGACTGCCTAGAAAAATCTAGTCAATGCCGGTAAACGACTTTGGTGGCCTTATTCCGATCAATCAATTAATGTCACATGTGTTCAAGACGTCGGGTCTTTGAGACTAACTACCAGGGTTTCTTTATTGATCATTTATAATGTCCATATATCATTAACGTACAAGATCTATGCCTCTAAAGTACCTGTCAGACCCCTGCCTCAATATTTTTGGGTTACCCAGGCAGTAACTGTTAGGTTTGTAATATTTATAACGCAATCAAATTGCATAAAAAGTGCGGAAGCGTGTAAAAATCAGAGTTTAAAAATTTATAAACCATATACCCGGATCACCCTTTATGCACAATTATTAATTAAACGAAAAGATAAAGAATAAATCATACCCTTGAAGATCGAGCTTCCTCAGGTACAAGTTCACCTCCAATCCTTTTCGCGTTCAACTTGAATCCACCGGGTTTGGTTCCTTCCTTTGATCAACGTTAGCCACCCAAATGTTTGGCCTCTAGAGGTGATCCACCAAGGAAAAAGAAAATTCAAGAAGATGGGTATTTGGCTCAAACCCTAGTTTTCTATCTCTATAGAAAAAGGTGTACTCTCCCAACAATTGAAATTATGTCGTATGTTGAAAAAGTCAACAACCCATATCACCCATAATAAGACTCCTCTTATTTATAGATGTGGGCAACCCACCTTAACAATTAAGGAATTGGGTTTTATTTAATTAATTAAATTCTTTTATTAATTGAGCTCCCTAATCTTATTAGGGATAATTAATTATAATTAATTAAACTCCTTTTTAATTAATTTTCCTTCCTAATCCAATTAGGAATAAATGAGAGTACTTATATTAAATTAATTCCTAAACTCTTTTAGAAATTAAAATAATAATAATTGTAATAATATTAATAAGACTCTCTTATTAATTTATATTTAATATTTCTAAAATATTAAATAATAATATTAAGCTATTTAATTTATTCTATCACCATAGATTAAATTAAATATACTTAACATATTATTACGATTATGCCATTAACTTCTTAAATAATTATTCTTCCTTTTATGGTGTGACCCTTTAGGTTCTCCATATTAAACCTATTGTGAATAAATCAATTAGAACAATTCTAATCTTATTTAAATAAATAAATTAAACAATTAATTTATTTAAATAATATTTATTCTACAATAGGGATAAGCCTCCCTAAATGATCAACGACTTTCTAGATAATATAGATTTCAACATTAATCATAAAAGAACCTTTGAGTAAATAGTTACTGACAATTCAATCCTTCCACCATACAATGTCTCAATTAAATATAAGACATGGAATTACCACAAGTCTTATTTTATTTAATTATATGTATTTCGATCCTTAAATGCACAACTCAAATAATGCAAATTAGAAACTCCTTTCTAATTTCATTCTCGCTTAACCCAAGGACTACCGGGTTGTCATTTATCGAATCACATAGGACATTTCTCTTCTTTTATTAGAAGTGGTAGATTCTTTATTGATCATACATTATCTCCATGTACAACTTATTATACCCAAGCATACCCTTTGATATACCCTAAGGGTCTTAAGGAATAAGTCAAAGTATAACTCATCATACACAAGATACTATGATGATCTCAAGTCCAAGGATTACTTGTACCACTATCACTACAGAATTCCTATCGACAGCAAATAAAACTCCATTAGGTATTCCTTAGCGAGCCACGCTCAAAGGAACTTATTCTCTAATAAGCACCTACATACTTGCTTTAGTGTCTCCACACAAATGATCATGAGATCAATCATCCTCATCCAATGAGCAAGTTAACGTATGTACCAATCTATCCGGATTCACTAATCCCCAATTTAGTAATCCAATGATTGGGAACTATTTTAGTTTTAAGCTTTCTAAGAATTTAGATCTCATTAGAATGATCATCATCATTATTCTAAAAGCATTGCTTAAAACTATGGGTTTATCACATATTATAAAACAAAGATCATGTAGATAATTAAAAGCCTTTAATAAATTAATACTTTTTATTAATAAATGAATAAGATTGTTACAAAGTATATGCTTTATCATCAAACATGATTGGCTTGTGTGCATACTACTTTCAATCTCCCACTTGCACTAAAGCCAATCGTCATGGTATCTTATACTCTTCTTCTCTAAGTGACGATTATCCTGGCATTGGATAAGCTTTAGTTAATGGATATGTAATGTTGTTCTTGAGAGTCCACTATCTCTATAGTGATTTTCCATCTTTCAATGATTCTAATAATCAAATGAAAGTGCCACAACACATGTTTAGATCCAAGATGAGACTTAGAACTATTCCTAGTTCTCGTATGAACTTTTAATCCAAACAATCAACTTGCGCTTCATTTATAGCTATATACTTTGTCTTTTATCACTAAACCAAAGAACTCTTTCTTTGTTTGGAACCTTTCTAATTCACTACACCACTATTCAAGGTAACACTTTACCTTAAAGTGGATTTTCTATCGTCTTAGTCTCGTCTCTCGAAAAACTTGAGTCTGTAAAGCCCTCTAGTTTTAATTCGCACCCACCATGAATATGATCACATCCTTAGTGCTTGGTTAAGCACTTTAAGATGTTTTTCACCGACTCATAGTGAACTTCTCCATAATATGACTGATCAACATCAGGTCTCGTACATTTCATTGCATACATGATTGTCACTCATGCGACCTCTCTTTTTAGGAGTCTGTGGGGACTATTAAGAGAGATACACTCCATAGCTCATCGACATGAGACATCTCTTGAGTTTGCCATGCTAAACGACTTTAGCATCAAATGAATATACGTTCCTCGGGTTAAGTCGAGCATCCTCTTAAATCTATCTATATAGATTTATATCCCCAATTAAGATACTCTTCCCAAATCATTCATGGAGGAATGTTTAGACAACTTTATCTTTACCGATTGTAGCATTGGTATGTTATTCCTCATCCGTAGTATATCAATATATAATACTAGAAATGTCACGACGCCCCCACCGACCCTTTTGTACACATTAACAGAACTCTTACCTCATCGTATGTAACTCTGGATCATCATCTTCTATAATGCGTACCCCCATCATCATCATCCATGATGAATCCATACCTCCTAGGTATCTTCTAAGTACTATTCCGGACTTACGATTATCTTTGTGGGTACAATAGTCTATCTACGAGTTCCTCTTATTTGACTTATAAGTTTTATGGTTCTTGAACTCTTCAAGATCTATTATCCTCCCACTAGCCTCTTCAATGATAAACACCTTTATCTTAGAAGGCAGCGTGTTTTACAACAAACACCTTTTGCTAAGTAGAATTATAGAACATATACCCTAAACTTACTTTAAGATGTCCCACAAATCGACACTTGTCAAATCTTGTCCCAAGCTTATCCTTTGAAACCTTTTCATATAAGCTGGACAACCCCTTATCTTAACATACTTAAGATCAGGAATCCTCCCTGTCCATAACTTTTATGGAGTCTTGGGGCCGGATTTAGAGGTTACCTTTTCGTAGATATGCAGCCATTTCTAGGACATGATCCTAGAAGGATACTGGAATGTCGGTAAAATCATTATGGACCGCACCATGTCCAACAAGGTACGATTTTTCATTCAGATACATCAATCAATTATCAGCATATCGGGATGTGTCCATTATGAAAAACTATTTGAGATGATCTAGAAACTTATCAGCACAAGTATTTATTCCTTGATCTAATCAAAGAATTTTAATACTTTGTCAATTTGTTTCACTTCAATTCTTTGAACCTTTCAAATAATTCATACTTGTATTTTAGCAAATACACACATTCAACTCTTTGAATGATCATCTCCTTTCTTATACTAATTTGTTCAATATGCAAAATTATTTTCATGTAAGTCAAGTATACAAAATTTATTAAGTAATATTCCATTTCTATACAAAACATTATTATTATAAATAGAACAACAATTGTTCTTAATTATAATACCAAAGTTTTCATTGTCCAACAATAAAATGGAAATAATATTTTAACAAGAATTGGAATATACAATAACAACTTATCGACTTAATAGATTTGCCGTCAAGCAAATTGCTAAACTATAAGTTTCTATAGCTAATGCAAAGAACCTTTGCTTCATTTTCCACACATAGGATTACTTATCTTTGTTTAACTTTCTACTTACGCTTGGTCACTTCATAAATCTCTATTTATGATAACCAAGGCTCAGATCCAATACCCAAGTAGAACCTCGACTTAAAGAAAAATTTATTTCAATCATGAACAAAAAATCGTATTGTAACCAAAACTTCACTAAGTTTCTTTTCATTATCCAGTGCTTATTGCAAAGGAAGCAAACTTCTTTGCTATCCGTGATCGCTTTTGTTCTTATTAACCTTTGTTTATGCCTTTATATTTACCTTCTTTGAATCGCTTCTTCTTTTCGAAGATCCTTTGCCCCTACCAAAGAAGACTTGATCTTTCTTGGTTGAAAGTGACTCTCAACATTTTTCAATATGTTAAGCAAATCAAAGAAAGTTTCTATATCTAGCTTGTTCATATGAAAAATTCACAACAATTGTGAAAGGAGTCCGGGAGTGAGTGCAAGATCAAATCTTGGCTCAACTCTCCATCCATGACAAAACTCGTTGTCCTAATTGATCAATCAAATTGATAATATTAAGGACTTTTATCTGTACTGTAGTGTCATCGGTCATTCTAGATCGGAAGAGCTCCTTAGATATCTGATATCTATCAGTCCTACTTTCCTCACCATCAACTACTTGATGTGCTGGAATATAGTAGAGCATCCATAGTTTCATCTTGACGCTGAAGCTCATACTCATGGATGCGAGCATGATGCATCGAGCCAATCAGTGCATCATTTTGCCACTTTCTAAAAGTAGCAATCTCTTCCTCGAGGCATTGTCTCGCAACCATTGCGAGGATAGGCGATTAAGGACATAAGATAACTTTTCACCATGAGAACTATTCTCAAATTCCTTAACCAATCCGCTTAATTTGGCCTCATTAATTTAGCATCTAATATGCTTCGCAGATGATAGTAATTTTAGACATTGTAAAATTCTCAGTAACGAATTTGTAATTAACAACATTTTAACATACATTCTTTTATTAATTACCAAAATAATTTAGGTCTTGTTTTAAATTGGTATCTCTCACTATTTTCTTCAAACTATATTACCCTCACTTATATAGTTCTAAGCAAAATCTAATTAAAGATTTGCTAGTGAGAATAAGGATCCCATTTCAAATGTATATAGCCTTGTGGTGACACAACAAACTATATATAAATAAATAGGTAGACAACTCTTGTCAATTACATCAACTATGCAACTCCTTGATTTTGCCTCTTAGATTATTTTGATCAAGTGGTGGCACATCCGAATCAAAATTATCCAAGTTAAGTCCAACCTAGCACTCCATATATTCAAAAAGAAAATATCATCCTTGTGGTGACACAACAAAACAATATTATTCAATTTTTCTTTATAAGCATCAAATGTGATAAATTAACATCTTAAATACTTAATACTTGCCTTGTGGTGACACAACAAACTCATATTAAATATTTAATACTCTATTAATTTTATCATGCTTAGAAGGCTTACGCTCGATATTCCAAATATTTTTGAACGCTTAGACTTAATATAAAAAATTGAGGGTTTTGTTATTAATTTGTCTCATCTTATTTAGCGGCATTTACATATATATATATAAAATACGTCGTATATTAATAAACATGCTAGCATGTTTATAATATATATATATATATATATAGTATAGCATGCATATATAGAATACTATATTCTACCCTTGGATTGATTATGGACTTTTATTCTAGTTTGGTTCACTAGAGCCACCAAGTGAACCAAAAGGTCAAACCCTAGGGGTGCAATAAATAATATTTAAATATAACTATTACATTTAAACCCGGGCTCCATTACAAACGGGTCTTCAAGTGCTTCTTGTCCCTTGATCTCTAATTCTTCAAAATTAATTCTAAATATTCCTATTACAAAACTATTTTAAAATAAATAGAAACCTTGATCAGCAGTCAAGGGGAAGTACATAGGAGGGAGATAGAATTTACATTAAGAAAAATTAGAGAAGACGAGGTACGCAGACCTCATTTAATAAAACCCATACATTCATGCATCCAACTAAAATAAAATCCAATCGCATTGGTCAATAGTCCATAATCAATCCCATTTATTATCATACACATCACCATATGCATCAATAAATAACATTCATCTCATGAATAATAAACATTTAATATATATATTGATATCATTTAATGGGCAAATTTAGTTAGTATAAAATCTAATTTTTGAATCAAAATAAACTCCTTTATTTTAATCCAACTTTAAATCAAAATAAAACTATTTTATTTTAATTTATCTAATTTTGAATAAAATAAACTATTTTATTTTAATCAAAATCTTTAATCAAAATAAACTCCTTTATTTTAATTAATTATGGAATCCAATTCCATTTAATAAAAAAAATCTTTAATTAAAATAAACTCTTTTATTTTAATTAATTATGTAAAAAAAAATCTTTGATTAAAATAAACTCTTTTATTTTAATTAATTATGGAATCCAATTCTATGTAAAAAAAAATATTAAAAGGAAACACTTGATTATCTTTTCTTATTCACAAATAAACTCCTTTATTTTGAATAATATGAAATCTTATTTCATATTTAAATAAACTCCTTTATTTAAGGAAATTAGGATTCTTCTTCCTATTCACAAATAAACTCCTTTATTTTGAATAATATAAAATCTTATTTTATATCTAAATAAACTCCTTTATTTAAGAAAAAATAGAATCCAATTTCAACTCCAATTAGTTATCATGGAATCCAATTCCAACTTCTAATTAGTTAGCATGAAATTTAATTTTAAAATTAAAATAAAACTATTATTTTAAAATTAAAATAAACTTTTTATTTAAAATTAAAATAAACCTTTTATTTTAATTATAAAATTATTGAATAATATATATATATATATATATATATATATATATATATATATATATATATATATATATATATGGGGCTTGGTTTTTGGTCCAAAGAAATTTATTAAAGTCAAACAATATGCAAATATATTAGTTACTTATTTATATTATATATATATATATATATATATATATATATATATATTAGTTCTACCATATATATATATAACCATACATGTAACTACCGTGCGTAACAAAAAAAATTACATACCATCTTTGATTAAAAAAAAAAATTTGTCATTGTTCCTTTTCATGCAATCTCGATTTCCGTGCACGTGTGAAAAAAACGTAACTTGTTTTGTTTCCGCAAAATAAAAGAGTTCTTCGGTAAAAAAAAACTTTTTTTTTTTTTAATAAGTTTTATACAATAAAAAATTATGCCCAATTAAATTGTTCTAAACACATATCAATATACATATCAAATTAAAACAATTAATAATTGGCGTGATAAAGGTTTGGCTCGATGCCACCATTAGGTTTGTAATATTCATAACGCAATCAAATTGCATAAAAAGTGCGGAAGCGTGTAAAAATCAGAGTTTAAAAATTTACAAACCATATACCCGGATCACCCTTTATGCACAATTATTAATTAAACGAAAAGATAAATAAAAAATCATACCCTTGAAGATCGAGCTTCCTCAGGTACAAGTTCACCTCCAATCCTTTTCGCGTTCAACTTGAATCCACCAAGTTTGGTTCCTTCCTTTGATCAACGTTAGCCACCCAAATGTTTGGCCTCTAGAGGTGATCCACCAAGGAAAAAGAAAATTCAAGAAGATGGGTATTTGGCTCAAACCCTAGTTTTCTATCTCTATAGAAAAAGGTGTACTTTCCCAACAATTGGAATTATGTCGTATGTTGAAAAATTCAACAACCCATATCACCCATAATAAGACTCCTCTTATTTATAGATGTGGGCAACCCACCTTAACAATTAAGGAATTGAGTTTTATTTAATTAATTAAATTCTTTTATTAATTGAGCTCCCTAATCTTATTAGGGATAATTAATTAAACTCCTTTAATTAATTTTCCTTCCTAATCCAATTAGGAATAAATGAGAGTACTTATATTAAATTAATTCCTAAACTCTTTTAGAAATTAAAATAATAATAATTGTAATAATATTAATAAGACTCCTCTTATTAATTTATATTTAATATTTCTAAAATATTAAATAATAATATTAAGCTATTTAATTTATTCTATCACCATAGATTAAATTAAATATACTTAACATATTATTACGATTATGCCATTAACTTCTTAAATAATTATTCTTCCTTTTATGGTGTGACCCTTTAGGTTCTCCATATTAAAACCTATTGTGAATAAATCAATTAGAACAATTCTAATCTTATTTAAATAAATAAATTAAACAATTAATTTATTTAAATAATATTTATTCTACAATAGGATAAGCCTCCCTAGCGATCAACGACTTTCTAGATAATATAGATTTCAACATTAATCATAAAAGAACCTTTGAGTAAATAGTTACCGCATAATTCAATCCTTCCACCATACAATGTCTCAATTAAATATAAGACATGGAATTACATCACAAGTCTTATTTTATTTAATTATATGTATTTCGATCCTTAAATGCACAACTCAAATAATGCAAATTAGAAACTCCTTTCTAATTTCATTCGCCTTAACAAGGACTACTGGGTTGTCATTTATCGAATCACATAGGACATTTCTATTCTTTTATTAGAAGTGGTAGATTCTTTATTGATCATACATTATCTCCATGTACAACTTATTATACCCAAGCATACCCTTTGATATACCCTAAGGGTCTTAAGGAATAAGTCAAAGTATAACTCATCATACACAAGATACTATGATGATCTCAAGTCCAAGGATTACTTGTACTACTATCACTACAGAATTCCTATTGACAGTGCAATAAAACTCCATTAGGTATTCCTTAGCGAGCCACGCTCGATGAACTTATTCTCTAATAAGCACCTACATACTTGCTTTAGTGTCTCCACACAAATGATCATGAGATCAATCATCCTCATCCAATGAGCAAGCAACGTATGTACCAATCTATCCGGATTCACTAATCCCCAATTTAGTAATCCAATGATTGGGAACTATTTTAGTTTTAAGCTTTCTAAAAATTTAGATCTCATTAGAATGATCATCATCATTATTCTAAAAGCATTGCTTAAAACTACGGGTTTATCACATATTATAAAACAAAGATCATGTAGATAATTAAAAGCCTTTAATAAATTAATACTTTTTATTAATAAATGAATAAGATTGTTACAAAGTATATGCTTTATCATCAAACATGATTGGCTTGTGTGCATACTACTTTCAGTAAGGCATAGCGGTCAACGACATTTGACCGATTACTACAATCGATCTGTTGATTTATAAGGTTTAAAAATGGTCTGCACTTGTAGATTTCATGTCATACTATAATCTAGATATCACTATACATCCCAAATACGTGTCAGAAACGAGATCAAAGCCGGTCAAAGTCACTGACAGAACGCGTTCTTCAATTTTTCTGGGTTTTCCAGAAAACTGATTTCGTGTTCGGTCAATGGACTTTGACCGTGAATAACTTTTGATGTACACGTTCAATGGTCATAAATCTAGTTTTAGAATACTATCAACATTACAGGCTACAACTTCAAACCTTTAAATCATCAAAACAGCAAACAAGCACATATCTACAAGGACTGACATTCGTTGTTAGACACAAATTTTAAACTTTTCCAGAATTTTTAAAACTTGATTTTTCGAACACTAGATGTCATGGATCTAAGAAATAACCACCCAGATCACTAAATGACACCATTTATCATAACTTTAAACAACAAACAACATCAAACAACATGAATCACAAGATTTTCAAAATTTAGGTTTATACCTTTTAGACTTAGATCTTTGATTCTGATCTTCTGATTTGTTAAAGGAAATCATGGGGCTTGATTATGTGACTGATATACTTATAATTTTTGTGGGTTCTAGAGAGATAGAGGTGGGTTGTGTATTGGTTGTACAAATGGCTAAATCAATGACTTTTCTCTCTCTTGATCTCTATAAATATTACATGTAATGAAGTTGGCTGATATATTTAGGCTAATTTGCTGGATATTTAAGTCAAAAGAGTAGATGGAGTGGTTGAGCAACTAAAGTTTTGGCCACTTTGACAAGTTATCTTCAATTATGCTAGAGGGGCAATTTGGTCTTTTGGCTAACCAATTTAATGGCAATCTTGTAACATGACAAACCCTTAGGGTTTAACCCTAAGGTTTAACACAAAAATGGTAGGATGTAGCAATTAGGGTTTATACAAAAAAATATTAAAATTTTAGTTTCTAAAAATTGTAATTAGGGTTTCCTAAATTAGTTTAGGTCTTTAATTACTTAAAGCTTGGTACTTAAGTTTAGGCCCACTAATTAACATTAATCATTCTAATTTTTCAATTAGGGTTTCCCCACTTGACAATTAGGGTCATAAATTGGTCAATTAGGGTTATAAATTCATAATTAGGGTTTTCTAAATAATATTTAGGGTTTTAACATTATACACATAATTTGACCAATATTATCAGTCCACACATATACAGTACATATTTACAGTACTGAAATAAAATAATATTATAATAAATGTTATATAGCATATTTACTTAGAGAGATTTTAAAGTCTCATTTGACTTCAAACTAGGGTTTTCAAATACTGCACCATCATTGATCAATTATTAATAATGCATACATACAAAACATATTGATAGCACTAAAAAATCAAAATATAATTAATATTATATTATTATCATCATTCCTTGTTCCAGAACCATAATTAGGGTTTATCAAGAACATTAAAACTGCTCCATACATTATCTTTACATGCATAATACACATAACTATAACAACGATAAATAATATTATTATTCTCATTCCTTGATCAAAAATCCAAAATTAGTGTATGGATTCCATATCCGATTTATCTACCATATAAAACATTATTAATTAAGTTAAATAATTAACTTAATTAATCAAAATAAATTCATATAATAAAATAATTATTATAATAATTTGATAATCATTTCATATATTATTTAAATAATATAATAATCATATTTTCATGGAAATAATTAATTAATAAAAACATTTCTAATATAAAATTAATTATTATAAGAATATAATTTATAATGATCAATAATTCTAAAATAAAATTATTCTTAATCATTCATGTAATAAATATATTTTATATTCATCACATAAATACATACACATTATCTTGCACATATCCTTTCCTTTAAAATAATAAATAAATAAAAAAATTTATACGCAAAATTTCTGATTTATTTATATAGAAAATATCGGGTTATTACAGAAAACTTGCTCAATCAAAAGAATAAAGCTACACAATGTAATAATAGAACTAGCTCAACGAAAGTGTAGAGTAAAGAAAAAACTTGCTCAATGTAAAAAGAGAAGTTTAGAAACTTGCCTCGAGCGTAAGCTATAAAATTAAACTCACGATCACCTACACATAGGTTTAGAACCACAATATCTCTTAGACATACTAAAATACCACAACATATGCATTTCTAGTTAGACTTGTTATGTTAACACAAGTCTTAAGCTACTATTCAAATATCAGAAAATCCAAGTGTTAATCTTCGCAACACCTATTTACTATTTATCATGCTTAATAAATCAAAACACGTCCCTTTCATAGTTTACCAATTTTTATAATGTTCGAATTACTAACCACATTTCACTATGTTGATGTAACCTTGTCATTACTCATTTGACATGCTAACACAACCCTAATCTATGCTATGTTGTTATTCCAAGTCTCATGCAATGCAAGCAGGTCGATATCTCAAACTAGGGTATGGTACAACAAATACAACATATACAAAGGCTCGGGTCCCAAGCAATTGCAATATTTTTTTGCCTTGCATCGTCAAGAATCGCGCTTGCTTTTAAACAGAGGCGGTAGACTACCGATGAACAAGAGTCGACTTTTAGTCCAATAAACATGAATTTCACCCACTACATAGTAATATCAACATGTACAATTGATACAAACTATTGTAAACATGTTTGTTAACATTTTCAACCAATTAGAACAATTTAACATCAACTATACTAGTTTAATTCTTCAAATTTCACATTTTCATAGAAAATCCAATTTTCTTGACATTCATCCCAAAAATCAACACTATGATTTCAATTCTTGCTCAAATTGCTTCGTTCAAATTACGTTATGCTTGTTTCTTAATGAGATAACATAAACAAGCCTAAATTTGCAGTTTAACATACAAATGGATCATCAAAATTAATACTTACATAAGCCATATGAAAAAATACATATACTGTCAAAAAATTTCCTACTGTTAACCAGAATTAACATGCAACTTCCTTGTTTAAACACAATCTCTAATCATCATAAGCTCATATAATCACAAGTAACCTATTGTATAGCAATAATTCAACAAATTTAAAATTCATGGAATATATAAAAGTTTGTCGTAACCTCATATATGCATATACATATACATATAATATGGAGATTATGAAAATACCTTTTTGTTGCTTTAAAATCCTTGTTAATTGCAGATAAATCTTTCTCAAATTCTCTCAAGCTCTAACAGGTTTCTCTCTGAACTCTCTTCTCAGTTCTCTCAGGCTTTGCACACTAGAATGCGTAAATCAACTAACAGCCAGTATCGTAATAACAAATATACAAAACTGATATGGCCATAATAAGCCTCATCAGTTACAACATATAACGTATATATTATAAATATATTATATTTATTATTTTAGTTATTTTATTTATATTATTTATTTTATTTAAATTCAAAAATTAGAAATTCAAAAGCCATAAGGCTTTGTTTGGCAAAACCCTTTAATTTTTAAAGAATTAATATATTAAGCCTTGTTTAGCAAAAAAACTAAAATTAAACCCTTTTAATTTATTTACATAAACACTTTATTTTATAATTTATAATTACATATTATTTATTTGGATCTCCATATCCAACATTAACCAATTAAATTAATCATATACTATATTTTAATTAAATATACCATTTTAGCAAATATCACCAAAATTATAATTTTCATTATAACTTTATTTAATAATTCAATATACCATCTAAATTATTAAATCAAAACAACAATATAACATCTCATGTTATATTACAACTCTCTAAATTATAAATTAATTTAATTTAGAAAATTCTCTAATAAATTTAGATTCAACAATCATCACATCAATAAAATATTTATTTCATCAATATTCAACAATAGACACATCAAATAAATATTTATATTATTTAATAAATATTTAATATTACAATTTAAAATTCCAGATCGTTACAACTCACATACTACATAGTATGGAAGAAAATATTATTTCTTACGAATACTGAAAAAAAAATATCATTTACCTTAGAAGAAGACTGGATACTGGAATAGTGAAGTAGCAGAATACTCTTCTTCTTTCTCACTATAGCTTCTCTATCTATAATTTCTTTTGTGAGTCTTAGTGAATTGGTGAGAATGAAAGAAGAATGAGTTTCTATTTATAAGAAAATATAATTTCGATAATTGCACGTTTTGGGGCTCGAAATATTACAGTATAATACCTTCATCTTTTCTTTCATTTTTAATTTAGTCCTGCAAGTATTATAAAACTTGCACCACCTACCTAATAGTACATGCATCTGAATCAATAGTACATTCATGTGAATCAATAGTTCTATACATGTGAAAAAATAGTTATAGTATAGTACCTTCATTTATACCTCTATTTTTAATTTAGTCATGCAAGTATTATCAATCTTGCACCACCTCCTCCCCTAATAGTACATGCATGTGAATCAATAGTACATACATGTGAATAAATAGTTATAAGCATGTGAATTAATAGCAATTAATTGCTCATTTATCCGATTAATTACCCGATTAGTCACTTTAACCTCCAGAAATCAATTATTATCGAAATAAATGTTGATTTCCATTAATACTAATAATCCCAACACAATGGAAATATTAATTTCATCTTTAATCAACATGAACTTATTCATCATTAATATTATAACTCACAATATTTAACAACCAGATAATTCCCAGGAAAGAGGGGGCTTTTCGATAAGGATTGTTCCCTATTGGCGCGCAATTAGGTGACCAAACCTCTCCTCGACATAACTTTCTAGACATCGTTAATATTACAAATAATAATATGAATAACTTTATCGTCTCAATTATTGATTTAATAATATAAAATATTATGCAGATGATACTGTGACAATAATTGAATCAATAATATGAGAGATATTATGCAGCAATTACTGTAGCAATAATTGAGTATAACTGAGTGACTTCTCATGTAAGCATCAATAATCAAAGATACTGTACAATACCTTGTGCTACTATGCAACCACGCTTATTACTGTACTTTTACTACCGGATAGTTCAACAGTTTAACAGTAAAACTTTCCCCGACCAATCGATTATTTTATAACCACTTGCTTACTTTGCAAAATTTATAAATATTACCAACAACTATAACATTATATCAAATCCACACCATAATATTCAAAAATATATTCCAAGAAAAAAATTAATCTTTATTCATAAAAGTTAGGGTCTTACAGGCACAATCATTGGTGGATCCCACAATAGAATTACTATCGAAGTTAGAATACGATATAAATATCTTTTTATAAAAATAACGTCAAAAGTTTTACCGTTAGACTGTTGAAATATCCGGTAGTAAAAGTACAGTAATACGCGTGGTTGCATAGTAGCACACGGTATTAATTATTTATGCTTACGTGAGTAGTCATTCAGTTATACACAATTATTGCTACAGTAATTACTGCATAATATCTCTCATATTATTGATTCAATTATTGTCACAATATCATATGCATAATATTTATATTATTAAATCAATAATTGAGACAACAAAGTTATTCATATTTTTATTTGCATTATTGACGATGTCTAGAAAGTCTTGTCAAGGAAAGGGGTTTGGTCATCTAATTGTGCTCCAATAGGGAGAAATCCTTATCGGAAAGCCCCCTCTTTCCTGGGAATAATCTGGTTGTTAAATATTGTGAATTTTAATATTAATGATGAATAAGTTCGTGTTAATTAAAGATGAAATTGTTGATAAAAAATATTTTCATTGTGTTGGGATTATTAGTGTTAGTGGAAATCGATATTTATTTCGATAATAATTGATTTCTAGATGTTAAATTGACCAATCGGGTAATTAATCAGATAAATGAGCAATTAATTGCTATTAGTTCACATGCATATAACTATTTGTTCACATGAATGGAACTATTGATTCACATGCATGTACTATTAGGGGAGGTGGTGCAAGTTTGATAATACTTGTAGGACTAAATTAAAAATGGATTAAAAGATGAAGGTACTATACTGTAATAATTCGAGCCCCAAAATATGCAATTATCGAAACTATGTTTTCCTATAAATAGAAGCTCATTCTTTTTTCATTCTCACCAATTCACTAAGACTCACAAGAGCAATTATAGAGAGAAGCTATAGAGAGAAAGAAGAAGAGTATTCTGCTACTTCACTATTGCAGTATCCAGCCTTCTACTAAGGTAAGGGGTATTATTTTTTTCGTATTCGTAAGGAATATTATTTTTGTTCAATATCCGTATAAAATAATATTTTCTTCCATACTCTGTAGTATGTAAGTAGTATTATTTCATTTTAGATTCCAAATTCTATACTCATTTTCTTAAAGTATTGCTTCTATACTCTATGAAATTAATAGAATATCCTTGAAATTTGCGCTTCATTTAATATCGTTTCACAAGGATACTTTTCTGAACATTCTTGTTAAATTTTAAGTTTTTCATGCCGGAGTACTATTCATGGGTACTATTCATTTATATGACACTATTCATATATATGGTACTATTCATAAAGTACTATTCATGGGTACTATTCAGAAATACGGTACTATTCATAAGTACGGTACTATTCACAAAGTATTATTCATAAAATACTATTCAAAAAGCACTATTCACAAAGTACTATTTACAAAGTACTATTCCCAAAGTATAATTCTGAAGTACTATTCACGAGGTACTATTCACTCAAGTACTATTCACCCGAAGTACTATTCATGACAAAAATTAACTTCTTTTTGGTCCAAATTATTTTTGATACAATATTATTCTTGAATTTTACTCCACAAAGAAGTATCATTTTGACAATTTGGATATTATTGAATTCTGGATAAATTAAATTACAAATCTTTAAAATTTATCCTTGCTTTCATTTAATTGAATTCTTATATCATTAACATCATCCTCATGCTTATATTGTGATGAAAGTCATATGTGGCTTACGTGCATAGATGGACTTTTGATTGGAATGATTATGACCAGGGATTATTCGGTATAATCATGACCGTAATGTTACAAATGATGTGGTAAAAGTCCTCATTGGCCCATAGTGCATTGATGGATAGATGTTGGTATGATCATAACCATGCGTTCTCTTCGGCCAAGGGTGCAAAGATGAATTGTTGTTGTTTGGCATGATCATGACCATTGGTGAAAACACGAATATCCTTGGCCCGTAGTGCATGAATAATTCGTGGTCATGATACTAGTGAATATCCTTGGCCCGTAGTGCATGGATAATTCAGTGATGTAGATTATTTATTAAGCTGAGTCCCAGCAATAAAATTGATGGTAAACTTTTAAATCATAGAAGATAGTAGATATCATGCTCTATTTGACTCTTCTAATGGATTGCTTATTCCACTGCAGTTGTTGATCTAAAACTTGTTGTCTATTGTATTCTATCAGTTGTTATACTGTTGAAGGCTAAGGATAATTTATTCTGCATTATCTTAGTCATAATATTTCTTATTGGGCTAGTTGAGCTCACCCTTTTCTTTCACTGTTCTCTTCAGGAAATGAGAATATAGCTAGGACTAGTCAGAGAATGGATTGATGGTCTAGATGGTTGTTTTAGTAGTCCTCACTATTCTGTGAAATAGTGTGATAATAATTGTAATGAGATTGAATTTGAGTTTGGATATTATCTAGAAGACAATATTCGTGTTAAACTCTCAGCTATGTTTTGTCCTATATTACACGACAATTGTATAATCAAGCTGTAGTTGTATTTTGTACCACGTATTTGGCGACCCAATGTATACCTATTTTGGGGGCGTCACATTATATATTTCATGATTATCCTGGAAAGTTGTTTTAATTTGCCATTATTTCTAGAACTAACACAACTTTAAAAAAAACTCCTAAGTTGTTCCGAAAGTAGTGTGAAACTTATAACGGAATTGATATATCTTCTTTAGTTAAAGGCAATGTGATATCTGGCGGCAGTTGTTATGATTGCTCAAGTGGATTAGTTTTGAAGGAGTCAAATTACTGACTTGAGATATACACGGAACAATTTATATTTTAGTGGATTATTTTTGAAAGAGTTAAACAAATATCTGTTTTGTTTTAACCGAAGATATACATGGATTAATACATATTTGTTCTTCTGATTAGTTTTTAATGGAAATATAATTTGATTTTTAGAACAAAACTATTGGCAACAGTAATATTGATTTTTCTATAAAAAGTCAATTGAGATATCAGTTTAAAGATACAACACACGAATTAATTTTGCACTATCATACTTGAAAAGTTATTCTATTATTGTTGGTGCAATTATACAAGCTGTTGTGCAATTAATATTCAGATAGTTATTCAGTAAATTTTTGTGAGCTTTAAATTGGTGATATATCTTTTACTCTTTGATCATTGCATACATCAGTTGAGCCTTGCGTTGTTAAATTATTTATTTACTTTGATCATTAGACCTCTATATTTGTAATATTCTTATTTAGACTAAGTGTTGTCTAAAGTAATTTAATCCGAATTGATTAAGAATTGTTTACAAACATGTTCAAGGAAGCATAGCTGCTTAAGGAGTGCATTGGTGCACAAGGAGCAAAAGTGCTCAAAAGAATTTTGTAATTCAAGTTTTTGAAAGAATCTGTTTTGTAAAAGGAGTCGATTTAAATAAATAAAGTGAGTCTCCAATACTAGTTGGTATTGGACTTGACTATTATTATAGAGGGTAATAGCTGAACCACGTAAAAAATCTTGGTGTTCATATTATTACTTGCTTTACTTTATTTGCTCTCAAAAGTTAGTTAATTGTTTTGATAATTAAAATTTGAATATTTGCATTATCTTAAGAAAATTCATTAACACCAAGTATTTTAACAAGGCTATAAATTCAACAAGTTGTTTTCATTAAATAATAAAATCAAAGACTCAATCCATTAGGCCATATTAATTCAGCAAGCTGCATTCATTAATATAGTAGGTTGAATTCAGTAGTTTGGTTTAAAATTTAAAAATTGATCATAGTTTGTTCCCACACTTATTCAACCCCCCTTCTAAGTGTGCCTTATCTGAATTTCACTTTATCTTTACCTACCTTTGAACCATACTTATTTATTACTCACTTTATCTGAGTTAATAAATAAAACTTATATCTAGGTTCAATACTCTTTGTACATCGAACAAAATTTAAACTTTATAACTCAACATCCATTAAACATCATACATTATCGAGTACATCATCCAGAACTTTAAACATGGTTTGAAATAATAATAACTCAGCTAAAGTATATAAATCTTCATGCATTACATCTAATTCATATCTTTCAGATAACACATAACGTTACCTTGAATCCTTAACCTGCAAAAATGATTATTTTCAAGGTTGATCTCGACAGCCCATCAAATCTAACAGTTTTCATGCATCACGTAGCACATAATAACATGCTCAACATACACCTTATAATCATTGGACTAACATAACATACATGCTGCAATTCACATAACAAGTATAAAAATTGAGTTCCTTACTCAATCAGCATTCTTTACTCAATCAACGTAGTCATAAATTGACTTTAACGTTTCATACTTTCAAATAGTTCATCATCAAGTTCAAATAGAAACTAGGAACTAAAAGACTTGCCTTAATCATTGTTTACCAATAACAGATTAACAGCTTACAACTATCTGCATTTCACTTGCCCTACATAATTATATAATAATGCACATCAACTATTAGTCACATAGCAACGCATAGTAGTTGTAATATAAACCTTACTCTACATCCCATAAACCTTCCTATTAATCAATACACAATGTTCAATTTGATTGTGTTAACTTTTGACTTATATCTCATTATATTTCTTCTTAGGTCATACCAGAAGTTCATTCAAGTGTTTAAGTCTTTTTAGGACTCCTTATTGGTTTATATTAACCACATTGCATATCTTATAATGTTCATTTCAATTGAATTGAAATAATGTTTATGTTCATTAACACTTGTTACGGTGTTTCGACGTTCAATCGTCACACGCTCGATTCGTCTCTCTTGTGTATGCTTAGTATTCTTATACAACTTATCTAATATATCATTTATTATTGTTAAACATAATTATATTTTCTAATATTTATGTTTTATAACTTAGAACAACATTTTTATCTTCAGAAGCACTTCACTTGCATACGTGCATGCCCGACGCCCTCTGATTGCCTCTGAATACACATCAGTCTCAAAGATGACCATTTTGACCCCTGCTAACGACCTCAAATCGTAAAACGTAAAGAACAAAAGTTGTATGTCTACTCGCCTCGTTCCGAATCATCTTGAATAGCCTCAATCGGAGTCTGTATGAAAACGTTATGATTATTTTACTATAGAAGGTGAAAACAGTCTCGCCTGGCTACTATTCCAGCGCTGCAGCATCCCAAATAACCTTGGGGGTAGCGCTGCAGCGCCACCTAGCAGAAAGTTGTGCGATTATTTTCCAATTTTGCTGTTCTTGCAAATTTTTAACCCTTTCTCCTTCCAACCTTCATAACTCGAGTTATACACATCTAATTGAGTCCGTTTTTAACTCTATGCACTCGTAATTCATAGAACTACAACATACAAAAGAATCAACAATTTAAAGAAACATTAACCAACCCAAATCTTGACCCAAAACTCATGTTTATACTAAATTTTCATATTTTAATATGTTTAGCGAATTAATTCACTACGAATTCGTTTCTTAACCAAATTGATTCATTCAACTTGTGTTATTTTTGTTTTTCAACGTTCTTACAACATCCATCATCAATTTAAGGTTTCCATCATGATTTTATAACTATTTTTAGTCTCAAAATTGACCAAAACTTATATATACAATAAAACTTAAATTCTTCATCATTCAACCTATTTTCATGAATTTAATTGCTCCAAAACTACTTTTAGATGATATAATATGGATTACACAAACCCATAACATATATATACAACATCTTTTCACATCAACCAACCCAAAATAGCTTTTTATATGAAGAACTTGAAAACTATATTTTAAAGCTTTAGAACTAGCTAAATTGATACCTTGATTGGATGATGAAGATTATCTGATTTCTCTTGATTAATCTTCGTCCTCCTTCTTGATTCTCAAAAACTTCTCAATTTCTCAGATAATTTCTTCTCTTTCTCAATTTTCTCTAAACTCTCTCTATTTCTGATCTCCTTCTCTCTGCCTTTACAAATAGCGTTATTGCAATTAAGAGTTACACTCACGTAATAAACTTAGCAGTTATAAAACCAACAACCACAAGATCTTGTTTAGCTTACTCAAATAAAATTCCTTCCTATTTATTTTTATAATTCTCTTATTATAAGGCTTATAATTCTCTTATTATAAGGCTCATTTGTCACACCATCATTTAATTTAATTATTTAATTAATACAAACTTCCACTTTACACAACAAGTCATTAATCAACTAATTTAATTATTTAATTAAATTAGAATATTACCATCACACTAACGCATTAAAATACGCACAAATTACAAAATTATTTATCATCAATTTATTTAATATCATCATACTTAAAAAACTATTCCATAATAATTTCCATCGAATATTTATTTATTTTCATAAATATTCCAACTAAAATATTTATTTTATTCGACAAATATTTTAACTATTTACTTAGATTCACAATCGTATTACATTAACATATTACGCTTATATGTAACATACATTACTCTCTCATTTTATTATAACACGCCATAATAAGAATTTTATTCTTTAAATTCTTATTTTAATTATTTTACATTAATTCACTATTTTAATTAGGTGAAATACTCACATTATTTATGAGATTTAAATTCATAATAAATTCATTGCCATTAAGGCATAATAATCAAATTATATTATTCCATAATATAATTTTCAACTTAATTAAATTAACTTAATTCCTTTTCAAATAAATTCATTTACCTTCTTCAATAGTTAAATTAAATTAATTACTAAACCTCATTCTCCCATTATATATATATATATATATATATATATATATTCTATATTCACACCAAATCACATATTTCACAATATATAACACATATATACACATACTCAAACTCAAAACATCTTATAATAAGAATTTTATTTATTAAATTATTATTTTTATAATTTTTTAAAATTCGGGTTGTCATATTTTTCCCATCTTATAAGGATTCCGTCCTCGGAATCAATGAAACCTCCTTTACGCGGTTTACATCACATCTCCTTCAAAAATTTTATTGTAGAATAACTTCAACGCATTACCTTAATATAAGTTTTATATTTTCTATTACAATTGATTTCACAACAAACTCTTATAAACTTTATTTCATAACCTTCACTTAAACTCAAGTATATTTGGGTATTTTATATTCTTTAACTCGTTCATTACCTTTTCTAAGGATTGTTATCATATACTCAACTCATAAACACTCGAGATATTACATTTACCCCTTCTTCTAAGAATTTCGTCCCCGAAATTCGAACTTACCAATCTTCATTCATTTAATTAATCAAAATAGATTTCACGTTAATCTTTATTCACCCATTGGGTTCTATGACCAAATTCCTCCTCTAAGGATCTATCATCGCATACTTCACATCATTCTTTTCTACAAATATCACATTTTTTTTCTTAGATAACTTTATCCCTCCTCTTTTTAGAATTTTATTTCTTCCTTGAAACTATTATAGTTTTCTCAATTTACTCATCATCCCATGTTGTGTTTCCACAAATTACTCTTTTCTAAGGATCATCCTCCTCGCCACATTCACCCTTCAGAATAACAAGAATCTTCCACAATTAATTGCTCAATAATTGGGAAGCAGTATGGATAACTCAGGAACTTAAAAGATTCTCAAATCATGATGAGGGGTCACAAGACCTTGAACTACGTCCCCAAGTTATCAAGTATCTCGACTTGAACCTTTAATAGTCATAAGACTATATGAAACTTTCTTCTCGTACTCAGGGGGGATCAACTGATGATTAGGTAATATACCCATGAATTGGATATATGTGGACTTAAATTGTTGTATTCTCGAGTCTTTTAGAAGCATTTTTACTGTGTTTAGTTGTTATTTTGTAGATTCAGGAGATGCATGGGAAAATTGGGGAATTGAGCTATTTAATGGCGCTTTATAAATAATTGAAGTCTGTTGGCGCTAGTCCTAGATATTATTGCAAATGCCAGGGTAAGGCTGAGCTCGACTTATGTTGACCATATCCGTGCGTGGGATGAAGATTTGACTTGGATGTGAGAATTAATTGAGATGTTGATTTGGAATAGGATTGTGGTTAGATGAAAAGAGTATATAAAGGCTACATTGCTGAAATAAAAGGATCATCAACCATAATTGAAGGATTATTATTAAGGATTCACTTGAAGATTGCAGAAAAAGCTTGGGAGATTTTCTTTAGAGTTTCTTTTTTTCCTTATTTTCAAATTGTGTAATTCCTTAAGGATGCTTTTTATAAGATTGTTGGTTTTATTTTTTATTATGAACTAATTCTTTTATTAAGACTACCAATTAAACCTTTTATGTCTATGAATTAATTATTTGATTTATTCTAATTATTTATGTTAAAGTGAATGGTTTATCATGTCTTGTGCTTATTGATTAATTATTTGGCCAGTAATTACCTTGTTACTCTAGAAGGATTCAGGAGAGGAGATCTAGGGTTAGAACTGGACATGATAACATGTATGCTTAATTATTTGCATGACGAATAACTAGGGTCGTGAATTGAATAGGAATATTTGTTCACTACATGTAACAATTTGGGAATTGGGATTTAATGAGTTTCATTTAATTATTTTCCATAGGAATATCGCAAGAGTAATTGGATTGAATAAAAGTTAATTGATCACTTGGGAAAGGGCTTTTGACACTTAGAATTCCCGTTAACAATTTAGTAGGCATAATAATTGGGATAGTTGGATAATTGGTTTGTAGTTCATAATTAGGGATATTGGAGTCTTAACCTTATCTATTTGAATACAGTTGTCAAGTCTTAGCTTTTATTTAGTTGATTTAATTTTAAAATAATCTATTTTTACTTGATTAATTTAGTTTTCTTATTTAGAAAAAATCACAATTTACGGTTGTTTAAATAAAATTAAATTGGTATAGTGCTAGTAGTTGGAATTTATTGATTGGAATTCTCTGTGGGATCGACACTTTATCTTATCACTTTATTACTTGTTGACTTTGTACACTTACACATATATTTGATTGTGAAATCGATCAACAAGTTTTTGGCGCCGTTACCGGGGATTTCTTTATTAATATTAATTCCATATTAGTTATAATCAATTCGGTCTTAATTTAAACATTATTTATTTTTCTTCTTGTGTTTGCAGGAATTCTTTGTGAGTGTATGCACACTAGATCAAGGGCTAAAAAGGAACTTTTTCGTTATATAGATGATATCGGAAGGAAGTTTCAGAAATTACAATTGACTAGTGAGGTACTACCTGTGGAAGAAGATCTGGCAGCACAAGAAATACCAATGAACATGGCAGGGGAAGAACAAAAATCGCTTAGGGATTATGCCATGCCGACAGTCACAGATCTACAGTCGAGTATTCGGAGGCCGGCGATTAATGCAAACAGTTTTGAGATAAAACCGGGAACAATTCAGATGCTTCAAAATGCAGTACAGTTTGGGGGTAGTTCATCGGATGATCCGAATGAGCATATTTTGAGTTTTTTGGAAATTTGCGACACCTTCAAATTCAATTATGTCTCGGAAGATGCTATAAGGTTGAGGTTGTTTCCGTTTATGTTGAAGGACAAAGCTCGGAGTTGGTTACATTCCTTGCCGCCTGGTTTAATCATAGCTTGGGATGACTTAGCTCAAAAATTCTTAGCTAAGTTTTTTCCACCAGTAAAGTTGGCAAAACTATGGAACGATATTCATACTTTTGCACAGTTCGACTCCGAAACATTGTATGAGGCCTGGGAAAGATTTAAGGATATGCTCCGTAAATGTCCACATCACGAAATTCCATAGTGGATGCAGGTTGGGATATTTTGTGATGGATTGCACGCGTCCACAAGAGCCAGTATAGATGCAGTAGCAGGTGGAGCGATCATGGCTAAGAACTTTGATGAGGCTTATCAACTATTAGAAACAATGGCCAACAATAATTATCAGTGGCTAATGACTAGATCTAATCCTCCGAAAACACCAGGAAAGTATAAAGTGGATACAGTGATAGCGTTGGCAGCACAGGTTTCCGCATTAGATAAGAAAATTAAAACATGGGGTCCACCATCCGCACAACAAGTAGCAATGGTTTGTGAGTTATGTGCTGGGAGTCATGCTATAGATCAATGTGCCATCAATTCCGAATCAGCTCAGTTTATGGGAAGTTATAATCGATCAGTCCAACCTTATCCGAATCAAAATGCATATAACCCAGGTTTGAGAAATCACCCGGGGTTTTCTTGGATCAATAATCAAGCTCAAGCACCTAGATAGTAAAATCCATCCGGATTTCAAAAACAGACTCAACAACAGCCAGAGAGGAAAACAAGTCTGGAAGACGCGTTGGAAAAATTTATTGTAGCTACAGACAAAAGGATCAGTGAGCAAGATAAGTTATTGAGTCAAGTAGATATGAATGTGAAAAGTCAAGGTGTTTCAATAAAGAACCTGGAAAATCAAATGGGGCAGATAGCACATGCGTTGAATAGCCGTCCACATGGAACACTCCCCAGTGATACTAAGATAAATTCGGGCAGAGATGAGCATTGCAAGGCTGTAACTTTACGTAATGGAAAGGAGTTGCAAGAGACAATCAAGGATAAGGAAAAGAGGGACAACACAACAGTGGAAAAAAAGGAAGTTTTGGAAACCAGAAAATGTCAGGATGAGGAGTTAGAGCAGAAAGCACCAGAATAAACCTTCATAATGCCTCCCATACTATATCCGCAGAGGTTTCAGAAATCCAAGTTAGATAAGAAATTTTTAAGATTTTTGGATATTTTCAAAAAATTGCATATCAACATACCATTTGAAGAAGCCTTGGAATAAATTCCAAGTTACGCCAAGTTCATGAAGGAGGTCTTGTCGAAGAAGAGAAAATTGGGTGATTTTGAAATAGTGGCGTTGACCGAAGAGTGCAGCGCAATTATCCAGAATAAGTTACCTCTGAAGCTCAAAGATCTTGGTAGTTTTACTATTCCATGTGAAATTGGTAATCAGTTTTTGGGAAGAGCATTGTGTGATTTGGGGGCCAGTATAAATTTGATGTCACTATCCGTTTATAGCCAGTTTGGACTTCAGGCACCAAAATCGACAAATATCAGTTTACAGTTGGAGGACCGGTCAGTGACATATCCATGAGGTATTGTTGAAGATGTGTTTGTAAAAGTGGATAAATTCATCTTCCCAGCGAATTTCTTTATCTTGGATTGTGAAGTAGATAGGGAAATTCCCATCATTCTCGGGTGACCATTTTTAGCAACGGGGAGAACGTTAATTGACGTGCAAAAAGAAGAATTGACGATGCGAGTTAAAGACCAACAGGTCACCTTTAATGTATTTAAGTCAATGACTTATTCGAAAGAAAAAGGTGAGTATTTGCGGGTGGATGTCATGGATGAATTAGTTAATCACAAGTTCAGCGGAAATTATTTAGAGGACCCATTAAAATCCATTTTGTTCGGGATGGACGACTATGATATTGAGGATGACATTGAGTATGTCAAATGGCTAGATGCATTACCTACCTCCAGGAAAAGTAAACAATCATTCGACACTCTTGATAGGCCTGAAACAGAAGGGAACAAGTTCACACCATCGATAGAAGAGCCACCGGTGTTGAAATTAAAACCACTACCATCTCATCTGCAGTATGCCTATTTGGGAAAAGATGTTACCCTACCAGTCATTGTTTCGATAGATTTAACTGACACGCAAAAAGAGAAACTGCTAAGAGTATTGCGAGAGTTCAAAACAACAATCAAATGGACTATAGAGAATATTCGAGGAATTAGTCCGTCAGTTTGTATCCATAAGATTTTATTAGAAAAGGGAGCAAAACCAACCATTGAGCAACAAAGAAGGTTAAACCCCATTATGAAAGTTGTGGTAAAAAAGGAGATCATAAAGTGGTTGGATGCCGGCATTATTTATCCAATCTCGAGCAGCCTATGGGTAAGTCCCATGACAAAGGCGTGCACTAAAGAAAAAGGGCAAGGCGTACAAAGGTGAAAAATGACTCTAATGAGCTCATCCCCACTAGAACCGTTACAGGATGGAGAGTATGTATGGATTACCGCAAACTGAATAAAGCCACACGCAAGGATCACTTCCCCTTGCTGTTCATTGATCAGATGTTGGATAGGTTAGCGGGACATCAGTTCTACTGTCTTTTGGATGGATATTCCGGATATAATCAGATTGCCATAGCCCCGAAAGATCAAGAAAAAACCACATTCACATGCCCTTACGGTACGTTTGCCTTCCGTCGCATGTCTTTTAGTTTATGTAATGCTCTGACAACTTTTCAACGATGCATGTTGGCCATATTCTCAGATATGGTAGAACAAAATTTGGAAGTATTTATGGATGACTTCTCCGTGTTCGGTGATAGTTTTGATTTATGCTTGAAAAATTTGGTCTTAGTGTTGAAGCGCTGTGTGGAGACTAACCTAGTTCTTAACTGGGAAAAATGTCACTTCATGGTGCAAGAGGGGATAATTTTGGGGCATAAGGTTTCTGCAGCAGGGCTTGAGGTGGATAAAGCAAAAATTGAGACGATTGATAAACTACCTCCTCCATCATCTGTGAAAGGAATACGGAGCTTCTTGGGTCATGCGGGTTTCTACAGACGCTTCATTAAAGACTTTTCTAAAATTTTGAAACCCTTATGTTCCCTCTTGGAGAAAGATGTACCGTTCAAGATGGATCAGTCATGCATCAATGCTTTTGAAGTATTAAAGAAGAAATTGGTTTCAGCTCCAATTATAGTGGCACACGATTGGTCTTTATCATTTGAATTGATGTGCGACGCCAGCGACTACACAGTTGGAGCAGTATTGGGACAACGTCGTGATAACATTTTTTACACTATTTACTACTCCAACAAGACGTTGACGGGTGCTCAGTTGAACTACACGACCACCGAAAAAGAATTACTTGTGGTTGTGTTTGCCTTCGATAAGTTCAGAGAATATCTCATAGGGACCAAGGTAATTGTCTACACTGATCATTCTGCTATTAAGTATTTGATTGAGAAGAAGGATGCCAAACTGCGGTTAATACGGTGGGTACTTTTGCTACAAGAATTTAACTTGGAGATCCGAGATAAAAAAAGGTACCGAGAACCAGGTGGCGGATCATCTTTCTCGGTTAGAAAACACGAAGGTTCAGTAAAAAGACGACGTCGTGATTAATGAGAGGTTTCCGAATGAATAGCTTCTTCGAGTAACAACGACATTGCCATGGTATGCAGATTACATGAATTATTTGGTTAGTAAGGTGTTACCCCCAGATTTGAATTTGCAACAACGAAAAAAGTTCCTCCACGATGTTAGACAATATTATTGGGAAGAACCATTTCTGTTTAAGACCTGTGCGGATCAAATGATTAGAAGATGTGTGCCACACGAAGAGATGGATAACATATTAGGTCATTACCACTCATCGGATTACGGAGGTCATTACGCAAGTGATAGGACAGCGGCCAAAGTGTTGCAGTCGGGATTCTTCTGGCCTTCTCTATTCAAAGACGCATATCTCTATGTACTAAAATGTGATCGGTGTCAACGAGTAGGCAATATTTCCAAAGGCAATGAAATGCCACTTAACACAATTTTGGAGGTTGAATTATTCGATATGTGGGGAATCGACTTTATGGGACCTTTCCCATCATCCTTCAATAATCAGTACATTCTGTTGGCAGCCGATTACATTTCCAAATGGGTAGAAGCCGCAACTTTACCCATGAATGATGCCAACGTAGTCCTACGGTTTTTGAAGAAAAATATCTTCACACGATTTGGGACGCCAAGGGCGATAATCAGTGATGAGGGAACTCACTTCTGTAATAAGCAGTTCACTAAATTGCTTATAAAGTATGGGGTCCGTTATAAGATTGCAGCCATGTATCATCCCCAAACCAATGGTCAAGCAAAAGTCTCGAATAGGGAAGTTAAGTGAATCCTGGAGAAGGTGGTCAATCCGTCACGAAAAGATTGGGCCATGCGACTAGATGATGCCCTATGGGCATATCGAATGAATTATAAGAATCTTATCGGCATGTCACCTTACAGGATGGTCTACGAAAAGGCGTGTCATCTCCCAGTTGAATTAGAACATAGTGCATACTGGGCCATTCAAAAACTGAATTTTGACTTACAAGCAGCGGGTGAGAAAAGGTTACTTCAATTAAATGAGATGGACGAATTCCGGTTCAATGCCTATGAGAACACGAAACTCTACAAGGAGAAAGTCAAATCCTGACACGATAAGAAAAAGATTGATTAGAAGTTTGAACCAGGCCAACAAATCTTGCTTTTCAACTCTAGATTGCGTTTATTTCCCGGTAAATTAAAATCTCGCTGGTCCGGACCTTTCACGGTTGTTTCTGTCGCTCCACACGGAAATGTTAAAGTCGAGGAACCTAATTCAAAGTGAACATTCAAGGTGAACGACCAACAGCTTAAGCAATATTGGAGAGGATCCGTCGATCGACAACCTACGGCCATATACCTTTCTGATCCAGCGCACAATTAAGCAACACAGCAAAGTTGGGCTGACGACTATAAACCAAGCGCTTTAGGGAGGCAACCCCATGTGTTATAGTATTTCGTTTGTGTTCATTTCAGTTAATTTTTCTTTTCAACATTTGATTTACTTAAATTTCATAGTATGATATATTAGTCTAATGTTCTTCATGATTTTATTGCTTACTTCCAGCTCAATTCACAATAGTTCAAAGATCCAGGCAAGAGGAATAAATGAGGAAAGTGGCAGGAAACAGGCTACACATGTCAAGATGTTCACGTTAAGTGCCTAGGCATTTCTCATTAGTAGCCAATGAGCGGTGCCCAGCTACCGACGTTTGAACATCGCCTATACTCCCCTAAGATCGCACCGCAAAGATCACCAAGATAGGCCCAAAGACCCCTTGGTGCTCCACGATACTGCCCACAAAGACTGGTGTTTGAGACTTATTCCTAGACATCGCTTCTTCAAAGCCTCTCGCCAAGGATAATACAAAACCAGCGCCCCGGCGCTATGCACGAATACCAGTTACTGATGGCCAGTGCCCCGGCGCTCTAGACAGACTATAACCCAGCGCCCCGGCGTTGGGGTCAGTTTTTAGAAAATGGTTTAAACGCCTGAAATCCTCATTCACAATAAATCCAATCTCTTTTACACTTCGAACTTCTCCACACCACTTATGCACGTTTAAATCTGGTACTTGCCCATTCATCTCACGTCTCCTATTCTCCTTGCACTTAGCACTATCACTTGGTGATTCCAGCACTTCCCTTCCATACTTGCTTTCAATTTATCCTTTGATGGTAAAAGGTATGTTGTACACACAATTTCGTCGTATATCCTATCATATTTTGTACAAAATCTAGATTACAGGTATCTATTGCCATTAATTTTAAATATGTGATGCCCAAATTTTTCTTATTTCGCCTATTCTGGTTTCTTCATATGGGTCATACATGCTATTCAATTTCCATTGGGCAACTTTTCTATTCAGTATTGGATGCCATGATTATGTTATTCTATATATGAGTTTGTATGATATGCCCCTATGTGTGGATCACAAGAGACTTACACCAAGCCTACAAGGTGTTTGATATATTGCCTCAATGAATTGTATTTGTTATTTTCCATCAAAGGCATGTATATCCTTCCCTCTAATCATGTAGTTATCCTTACCTGTTCATACTCTACATTTTCCTCCTAGTATAAGGACTACTTTCACATGAGGGGTATGTAGTGGAGGACATGCACGTGAATTGCTCATACATATCATGCACTGGATATCTCTAGTGTTACACTATCACATGCATGTTAGGTGTGACGCCCCCAAAACAGGTATACATCACCCATCTTAAGTCGCCAGATACATGGTACAGAACTCAACTACAAACTTAATTATACAATTGTCGTGTAAAATACCATGAAACATAAGCTGAGAGTTTTAACACGAATATTATCTTCTAGACAATATCCACACCCAATGGAGTCCTCATTACAATTATTATCACACTATTTCACGTATTATAGTGAGGACTACTAATGCAAACATCTCTGACCATCACTCGGCCTCCCGACTAGTCCCAAATTTATATTCTCATTTCAAAGAGAACAATGAAAGAAAAGGGTGAGCTCAACTAGCCCAGTAAGAAATATTATGACTAAGATAATGCAAAATAAATTATCCTTAGCCTTCAACAGTGTTAAACTGATAAAATACAATAAACATCAAGTTTAACTGCAGCGGAATAAGCAATCCATTAGAAGAGTCAAGTAGAACATAATGTCTACTATCTTCTCTAGATTAAAAGTCCATCGTTAATATTTCATTCCTGTAATACTCATCAATAATTATTTGTTATACCCAAGACAAAAAGAACTATCATCACCTGTCTTCACCTAAACCACCAAAGATTATAGTTAAATCCACAATTCATATTTATAATCATGTAAATCAACAGTTTCTTCTTGCCACAAAGGCTTAATAGAACGTTTACTCAACATCCTTACCCCAAAGGCTAAAGATATTCAAATGTAATAACAATGATCATACCAATCATTTGTCTACCTTTTGCACTACGGCCAAAGATATTCAACTATAAAACCAATGGTCATGATCATACCAATCAATTGTTCACAAAAAGGCACTACTACCAAAGACATTCAACTGTTAACTAATGGTCATGATCCCGCCAATCACATCATCGAATTATCCATACACTACGGGCCAAGGATATTCGTTATTATCACCAAAGGTTATGATCATGTCATACACCGTCCCATCATCTTGCACGTAAGCCAAAGATATACAACTAAAAACCAAATAATCAACAAATTCATCTCTTTGTACGACGTAAGCCAAAAATATACAAAAATCAGAAAAACCAAATAATCAACAATTATCCATTTGCACGTAAGCCAAAGATAAACAATCAGAAACCAATAATCAATAAATTCCATCTATGCACGTAAGCCAAAGATGACTTTCATCACAATATAAGCATGAGGATGATGACAATGATATAAGCATTAATCAAATGAAAATCAAGGATAAATATTAAAGACTTTAAATTTATCCAGAGTTTAAAAATATCCAAATTGTCAACATGATATTGCTTTGTGGAGTAAAATTCAAGAATAATATTCATGTACCAAAAATAATTTGGACAGAAAAGAAATATATTATTCGGGTAAGTAGTACCCCGTAATAGTATCCTATGAATAGTATTTCGGGAATAGTACCTCGTGAATAGTACCCCGACATGAAAAGTACTCCAAATACCCGAGTGAATAATATTAATAGAGTGAATAGTAATTTGAATAAGAAGTAACTCCGTGAATAGTAACTCATGAATAGTACTCGGCATGTGAAAAGTGCCCCTAATACCCGAAAGTGAATAATACTAGAGTGAATAGTAATCGGGTGAATAAGAACCCGTGAATAGTAACTCGTAAAAAAATACCAAAGAAAATGATATTCCATGATGAGTACAAAAGAAATGATATCTCATACGAGTATAATAGAATATACTGAAACTCGAAAAATGAATTTTCACCCACCATGCAGAATCCACGTAGATGCATCATTTCCACAATTTAATAAAGAATGAATACGAAGGATCATTCACCATGCATTTGGTAATCCATATAGACAAAAGTTATTCCAATGTAATAATAAAGAATGGAATAATGTAAGAATTCACCATGCATGCGATAGATCGCATGCAGACAAAGTTATTCCCAATGTAATAATAAAGAATGGAACCAACGCAGAAATCCGCATGCATGTGATATTCCAGTAATAATAAAGATCCGCGTATGAATGATGATATTCCAATGTAATAATAAAGAATGGAATAATGAGAAGAATTCACCGTGCATGCGATAGAATCGCACAGCATGATGTTATTCCCAAATGTAATAATAAAGAATGGAACCGAATTCACCAGTCGATAGAATCGCATGCATACATGATATTCCAACAAAATAATAAAGAATGGAATAACAAAAGAATTTCACCATATATGCGATAGATTTAGATGACAAAGTTATTTCTAATAATAATAATAAAGAATGGAATAACAACCCTTACGAGTATTGAAAGAAAATAACTCTCTTCATGAATACGAAAGAATAATACCCTTTACCTTAAAAGAAACTAGATAATCGAAAAAAGTAGGTAGCAAACTTCTTCTTCTTCTTCTCTATATAATTCTCTCTATAATAATTGCTCTTGTGAGAGACTTAGTGAATTGGTGAAAATAATGAAGGAATGAGCTTCTATTTATAGGAAATTATAGTTTCCATAATCGCACATTTTGGGGCTCAAATATTACAAAGATAATACCTTCATCTTTTCCTTCATTTTTAATTTAGTCATACAAGTATTATCAAACTTGCACCACCTCCCTAATAGTAAATCATGTGAATTAATAGTAAATCATGTGACTCAATAGTTCTAAACATGTGAAAAATTAATTATAATATAAGACCTTCATCTATACCTCCATTTTAAACTTAGTTATGCAAGTATTATCAATCTTGCACCAACTCCCCTAATAGTAAATGAATGTGATTCAATAGTACACACATGTGAACAAATAGTTATAATCATATGAATTAATAGCAATTAATTGCTCATTTATCCGATTAATTACCCGATCGGGTCAATATAACTCCGCACATCAATTATTATCAAATAAATGTCATTTCCACTAACACTAATAATCCCAACACAATGGAACTATCAATTTCATCTTTAATCAACACGAACTTATTCATCATTAATATTATAACTCACAATATTTAACAACCAGGTCGCTCCCCGTGAAAGAGGGGGCTTTTCGATAAGGATTTCTCCTTATCAAGCGCGCAATTAGATGACTAAACCTCTCCTCGATGTAACTTCTGACATTGTCAATATTGCAAATAATAATATGAATAACTTTGTCGCCTCAATTATTGATTTAATAATATAACATATTATACGATGATATATGTGACAATAATTGAATCAATAATATAAGAGATATGATGCAAAGAATTATCAGAGTAATAATTGAGTATAACTGAGTGACTTTCTTACGTAAGCATCAATAATCAATATAGGTGTGCTACTATGCAACCACGCCAGACATCGTATTTTTTATCACCGATTATTTTATGAAAACTTTCTTACTTTGAAAAATTTTCAAATATCACCCTTAACTTTAACCTTTTATCAATTTAACCATTTACTAAATAGAATAATTATAAGAAAATTGAATACTTTCATTTCATAAAATTCGGGGTCTCACAATCTCCCCTCCTTATGAAATTTCGCCCTCGAAATTTACGTACCTGGTAGTTCGAAGAGATGATAATACCTTGCTTTCTTTTCAGATTGTACCTTCCCGGTTATTTCCTCTCTATCATGATTTTCCCATTTTTCATCTCCTGTATTTCAGATATCATTCTAGAATATAGTTTCAAAATAAGGGTTAATTAACATGTCACATAGTATCCCTATACTCTGACCGACCAATTAAATACCAAATAAACTTAGGTAGGTCATACTAGCGAAGAAATTCCCCGTCTCTCCCCTCCTAGTTCTTGTCTCACATCTCTGCCAGGGATCATATCCCTAAGCTTTGATACCAACTGTGACACCCCCAAAACAGGTATACATCACCCATCTTGAGTCGCCAGATACATGGTAAAGAAATGTAATTACAAACTTAATTATACAACCGCTCGTGTAAAATACCACAAAACTTAAGTCGAGAGTTTAAACACACTAATATTGTCTTCTAGACAATATCCACACTCAAATGGAGTCCTAATTACAATTATTATCACACTATTTCACGTAATAGTGAGGACTACTAATGCAAACATCTCGCACCATCACTCCGCTCCCCGACTAGTCCTAGCTATATTCTCATTTCTCAAGAGAACAATGAAAGAAAAGGGTGAGCTCAACTAGCCCAAAGAAGAAATATTATGACTAAGATAATGCGTAATAAATTATCCTTAGCCTTCAACAAAGATTAAACCGATAAAATACAATAAACATCAAGTTTAACTGCGCAAAATAGAATAAATAATCCATTAGAAGAGTCAAGTAGAACATAATGTCTACTATCTCCTCTAGATTAAAAGTCCATCTTTAATATTTCATTCCTGTAATACTCATCAACAGTTCTTTGTTATACCCAAGACAAAAAGAAATATCATCACCTGTCTTCACCTAAACCACCAAAGATTATAGTTAAATCCACAATTCATATTTATAATCATGTAAATCAACAGCTTTTTTTTTTGCCACAAAGGCTTAATAGAACGCTTACTCAATATCCTTACCCCAAAGGCTAAAGATATTCAAATGTAATAACAATGATCATACCAATTAGTTGTCTACCTTTTACACTACACGGGCCAAAGATATTCAACTATAAAACTAATGGTCATGATCATACCAATCAATTATCTGTCAAATAGACTACTACCAAAAGACATTCAACCTGTTAATTAATGGTCTTGATCCCGCTAATCACATCATCGAATTATCCATGCACTACGGGCCAAGGATATTCGTTATTATCACCAAAGGTTATGATCATGTCATACACCGTCCATCTTTGCACATAAGCCAAAGATATATAACTATAAAACCAATAATCAATGATCCATCTTTGCACGTAAGCCAAAAATATAAAAAGTGTAAAAACCAATAATCAATAATTCGCTTTTACACGTAAGCCAAAGATATACAAATCAGAAAAACCAATAATCAATAAATTATCCATCTATGCACGTAAGCCAATGATGACTTTCATCACAATATAAGCATGAGGATGATGACAATGATATAAGCATTAATCAAACAAAATCAAGGATAAATATTAAAGACTTTAAATTTATCCAGAGTTTAAAAATATCCAAATTGTCAACATGATACTGCTTTGTGGAGTAAAATTCAAGAATAATATTCGTGTACCAAAAATAATTTGGATAGAAAAGAAATATATTTTTGGGGTAAATAGTAACCCGCAATAGTATCCTATGAATAGTACTTTGGGAATAGTACCTCGTGAATAGTACCCCGACATGAAAAGTACTCCAAATACCCGAGTGAATAATATTCGGGTAAATAGTAATTTGGGTGAATAGTAACCCATGAATAGTAACTCGTGAATAGTACTCCGACACGAAAAGTGCCCCGAATACCCGAGTGAATAATACTATAATGAATAGTAACTGGGTGAATATTAACCCATGAATAGTAACTCGTAAAAAAAACCCAAAGAAAATGATATTCCATGACGAATACAAAAGAAATGATATCTCATACGAGTATAATAGAATATACGAAACTACAAATGGATTTTCACCCGCCATGCGGTAATCCACGTAGACAGATCATTTCCACCATTTAATAAAGAATGAATACGAAGGATCATTCACCATGCATGTGGTAATCCACATAGACAAGTTATTCCAATAGAATAATAAATAATGGAATAACAGAAGAATTCACCATGCATGCGATAATCGCATGCATATATTATTCCCAACATAATAATAAAGAATGGAACCAGTCATCGTAATCCGCATCATGCATAAGATATTTCCAAATGTAATAATAAAGAATGGAATAACATAAGAATTCACCAGCATGCGATAGAATTCACGCATAAAAAGTTATTCCCAATGTAATAATAAAGAATGGAACCAGTGTCATGCGTAATCCGCACAGCATGTGATATTCCAAATGTAATAATAAAGAATGGAATAATGTAAGAATTCACCAGTATGCAATAGATCGCATGCATGTGTTATTTCCAATAGAATAATAAAGAATGGAATAACAACCCTTACGAGTATTGAAAGAAAATAACTCTCTTCATGAATACGAAAGAATACTACCCCTTACCTTAGAAGAAACTGGATACTGGAATAGTGAGATATCAAACTTCTCTTCTTCTTTCTCTCTATAATTTCTCTCTATAATAATTGCTCTTGTGAGACTTAGTGAATTGGTGAAAAATAATGAAGGAATGATGTGACACCCCCAAATCCAGGTACTTCATTCCCACGGGATCTGGTGTTCACTTAATCAAACATTTATATCTAACTACCCAATCACAATAAAACTGGATAAATAAAACTTTTCCCATTAAAGGGTTACATAATAAAATCTCCCAGGTTATCTAACCTTTAATTACAATCATTCAAATGCAAAAATTAAATAAACTTCATTAAAACCAAGTCTAAGATCATCATAATAAAAGTCTAAGATCATCATAATAAAAATCTAACATCTCAATCAAAGTAAAATTACAAGTTTTCATCACTTGCACATTTTTCCTTTCCTTTGCTGAGCGAAGGTTCATCTACATTCTCTTCTTTAGTCATTATGATGAGTTTTAAAATATGCAAGAGTGAGCAAAACAATTTCTCACTGGATACAATATGAAATCAACATGAGTATAGTAATATTAACTACCAATAATAGGCTCATCAACAATGAATAGTACTTTATCATCAATAATCGTAAACCAAATCCAAAATGTAGAATAACTATAACCGAGGGTCATAAGACCATGAACTATGTCCACAATTTCATGAAGTAATCTTTCAACTCCAACTTTAATCGTATAAGACTATAAGGACTCCTCGTACTTAGGGGATCACCCTTTCCGTACCATGTATTGTGCACAAACATTTAACGCTACGCGTAAGTTATCCCCTAATAATAATAGGGTTGTTCATCTCAGTATTTGGAATACAAGTCCGCACCAAAGAGAGTTAGATTTGGATAAGCTTTCAAGGGTAATTTGAAGTTCAACGATCATCAACTAGAGGACTAGTTGAATTAATAACATCATATTACAGAATAATCGTAATTGAATCAACATGGTAAACCAAAATAATGCTTTAGGAATAATCTAATAGCATATATTTTGAATAATTATAACATGCCTTGCTTGAACAATATTAAGTCAAGGTTAAATTAGAATTGGGCACTAAGCATGCATAACAGTTTGAACGATGAAATTGCTCAACATTAGTATAAATAGTTGTGCATGCTAAACAATAAGTTAAATACAAGAATAACTTGTCAACATTAAACCAAAGTTTAGAAAGCTTGCATCATTCATAAGGTAATCGAATTGAAACAATAAATAGTTCAACAAGATAAAGAATTAGAAATCTTACATTATTATATTAGGAACAATAATTGATTCCAATTACAAAAGTAGAGTTAGAGAACTTGCTCAATGTAAAAAGAAAGTTTAGAAAACTTGCCTTACTCGTAGGCTAAACCAAATCAATACGAATCACAATATCTTATAAACATATGTCATCATGATATAATTAGTCATTACCATCTTACAAACATAACTAAGTATGTTCATCATTTAAAATTGGATTTTTAATCACATAATCGAGTTATAACACAAGTTAATTGTTAATAACATACTTATTCATAGTATAGAAATACTAAAATCAACATTTAGCATCCTACTATCATCACATAACTTTTCTTAAAATTTCGTGGTACAAAAGTACAATCGTCGACCATTCTTAACTCGTTCATGCATGGCCACGATTTATGGGTACATGGTTATACAGGCATGAGCATGTCTTCTTAGTGTATGATGAATAAAAGCTAAAAGCACAACTGCTGCATGGTCTTTAGTCTTCACGTGAAACTACTATCATTGGGTCACACATGAGCGTAAATCATAGCTTTTATCGATGACTTGATAGCGATAACGATAAAGGCAAAAAAGCCAATTTTGCCTACAAGTTCGTTTCTAACAGACTGATTTAAATATAATTCATACAAAACTTCATGTAAACATAATTCAAGGATTCCTAACATGTTTCTACTCATATAACAATATAAACAACAAAATTAACACACCCAATTTCATTGTTTTTGGCTAAAACTCATTTTTTTGATATTTTTGAAGAAAACAACCACTGTAATTTTGTTTTGCAACCAAAACCATTAATTCAAAGCATTTTATCAAAGTATATATACTCTAACAAATTGAAAAGCCAATTTATCAATAAAACAACTATTCAACCCATAATTTCTATTTTAACTAGACAATATGTAATCACCAAAACTCACTGTAAAATATTTTTCTTCCCAAATTACATACATATCATCAATTCATAGATTATAATTTATGAAAATCGTTTTAACATCACTAATAAGTCATATAAAGCCACATAACACAATAATTCATGCTTACACAAAAATTCTACAGAGAAATTTGGGAAGAGAAACTAGACTTTTAAAACTAAAAAGAAATTGGAGAATACCTTGATAGAAGATGATATGACTATTCTTTTCTCTCTCAAGCCTCTCCTTCCCCAATCTTTAGCCTTTCTTTCTCTCTTCTTTTCTTCTTCTTCTTCTTCTTCTTCCTCTGAGTTTTCTTTTTTCTCTCTAACCTCTCTCCTCTAACATACGTCTTAACAAATAATGTATATAGATATTATATATATTAATTATATAATATAATTATAAACATAACTGATATCAGTTATGTGAATTTTGAAATCAAAATCCATAAGGCTAACAACTTAATTGAAACCATGGCGGCTAACAACTACCAGTGGCCCACAACGAGAATGACACAGGTAAAGGCAGCTGGGGTGTTAGAAGTAGATGGGGTGACAGCAATACAAGCTCAAATTTCTGCATTGTCCAAGAAGTTGGATGCCATGACAGGGGCTCAGGTACAGCAGGTTGCGGTCATATGTGAATTATGCGCAGGTGACCATTCTACAGATTAGTGTGCAATTAATCCAACATCTGTCCAATTTGTAGGTAGCTACAACAGGGGTCCGCAAAATATATACCAAAACACTTATAACTAGGGGAATAAGAATCAACAAAATTTCTCGTGGAGCAATAATCAGCAACATCAAGATCCACGACTGACATATCCCCCAGGTTTTCAGAATCACCAACAACCGGCTCAACATCAGGAAAGAAAGTCAGATTTAGAGGAGTTGTTGTCGAAGTACATAACGACCAATGAGGCAGCAATGAAAAATCAAGCAATGGCCATCAAGAACTTAGAAAATCAGATGGGGTAAATTGCTTTGGCATTAAATAACAGGCTACAAGGGACCCTACCAAGCGATACAGAGAGAAATTCGAAGGGTAACCACAAACAGTGTCAGGCAATTACATTGAGGAGTGGAAAACATCTCGTGGGTAATAATGTAAAAAATTCAGTGACACCAGATGAAAAAGTTGATGACAGTAACGTGGTTGAAGGAAACAAGGGTGAGGATAAGCAAAGTGAGGAAACAAAGTTAAACGACAAGCCAATTGTTTATCCTCCACCACCATTTCAGCAGAGGGTCCAAAAACAGAAATTAGATAAGCAGTTCGCGAAGTTTTTGGAAGTTTTCAAGAAACTTCAGATTAACATTCCGTTTGCAGAAGCCCTAGAGCAAATGCCGAGTTATGCAAAATTCATGAAAGGGATTCTGTCGAGGAAAAAGAAATGGGAAGACTTTGAAACAGTGGCACTAACAGAGGAGTGTAGTGCGGTGTTACAGCAGAAGTTTCCACCTAAGTTGAAAGACCCGGGGAGTTTCACAATTCCATGCACGATCGCGAACATGTCTTTTAACAAGTGTTTATGTGATTTGGGGGCGAGTGTGAACCTTATGCCATTGTCAGTATATACAGAATTGGGTTTGCCCGCGCCAAAGCCTACAAATATTTCATTGCAGTTGGCGAATAGGTCAGTCACATATCCGAGAGGCATAGTAGAGGACATACCGGTTAAGGTGGATAAGTTTATATTCCCCGCGGACTTTATTATTCTAGATTTTGAGGAGGACAAGAACATCCTGATTATCTTAGGGAGACCTTTCTTGGTCACGGGTAGGACACTCATAGACGTACAAAAAGGAGAACTTACTATGAGGGTCCAAGATCAAGAAATCAAATTTAACGTGTTCAAGGCCATGAAATTCTCTACAGATGAGGAAGAATGTTTTCGGATGGATATAATTGAGCAAATTATCAGTGAAGATATGGGCAAGAGTTTGATCAACGATCCATTGGAAACAACTTTATTGGGGGATGAGGAGTTCGACGACCTGGAATTTGTGGACTACTTACAGATATTAGATTCGTTGCCACGAGTTAGTCAATTCAGAGCACCGTTTGAACCGTTGCACATGGAGGAGACATCTACAGAAAAATTGAAACCGTCATTGGAGGAGCCACCAACTTTGGAACTTAAGACACTCCCTAAACACCTCAAGTATGCGTACTTAGGCAATTCAAATTCTTTACCTGTTATTATTTCTGCTGCACTTAACGATTTGCATGAAGAAAAGTTGTTGAGGGTGCTTCGGGAACATTAATCAGCGATTGGGTGGACGATAACATATATAAAGGGAATCAACCCTTCATTTTGTATGCACAAGATTCTGATGGAAGATGATGCAAAATCGACGGTGGAGCAACAACGACGACTTAACCCCATTATGAGAGAAGTTGTGAAGAAGGAAATTTTGAAGCTATTGGATGCCGGTATCATCTACCCGATTTCTGACAGTAAGTGGGTTAGTCTGGTCCAATGTGTGCTGAAAAAGGGAGGAATGACTGTGGTGCAGAATGAGAATAACGAGTTAATACCGACAAGAACAGTGACAGGTTGGAGGGTTTGCATGGATTATAGGAAGTTTAACAAGGCAACCCAAAAAGATCATTTTTTACTGCCCTTTATTGATCAAATGTTGGACAGATTTGCAGAACATGAATACTACTATTTACTGGATGGATACTCGGGCTACAATCAGATCGTCATCGCTCTTGAGGATCAAGAGAAGACGACATGCCCTTACGGCATATTTACGTTCAAGAGGATGTCATTCGGGTTATGTAATGCACCTGCGACCTTCCAACGGTGTATGATGGCCATTTTCTCAGACACGATGGAGAAAAATGTTGAAGTCTTCATGGACGACTTTTCTGTCTATGGGGACAACTTTGATACTTGCCTAGGGAATTTGGTAATGGTGTTACAGCGATGCAAGGACACGAACCTCGTACTCAATTGGGAAAAATGCCACTTCATGGTTGAGGAGGACATAATTTTGGGCCACAAGGTATCAGCTCAAGGATTGGAGGTTGACAGAGCAAAGCTGGAAATAATTGAGAAACTGCCTCCATCGAGCTCAGTTAAGGGTATTAGAATTTTTCTGGGACATGCTGGGTTCTACAGGAGGTTCATAAAAGACTTCTCTAAAATTAAAAAACCTTTATGCAGTCTTTTAGAGAAGGAGTCTGTGTTCAGTTTTGATGAAAAGTGCAAGTCAGCCTTTGAGTTGTTGAAGAAGAAATTGACCACAACCCCCGTGATCGTCGCACCAGATTGGAATATGTTGTTCGAGCTGATGTGTGATGAAAGCGACTATGCGGTTGGGCTTATTTTGGGTCAACGCCGAGATAAGGTGTTTCACACCATATATTATGCAAGCAAAACGCTCACGGAGACTCAAATGAACTATACAACTACGAAAAAGGAATTGCTTGCAGTAGTGTATATGTTTGACAAATTCCGGGCATACTTGATCGGGACTAAGGTGATAGTCTACATGGACCATTCGGCTATTTGGTACCTAATTGCGAAAAAAGATGCCAAGCCACGCCTTATCTGATGGATTATCCTACTTCAAGAGTTTGATTTAGAAATAAAGGATAGAAAGGGGATGGAGAATCAAGTAGTCGATCACTTGTCTAGGCTGGAAAACCAAGGTAAATTGAAAGAAGACAGGTGTGAAATTAACGAATCATTTCCGGATGAGCAACTGTTTGGGATAATGCAGAATTTCCTTGGTATGCGGATTATGCAAATTATCTTGTGAGTAACGTTCTTCTACCTGATCTCACAAGATAACAAAAAAAGAAGTTTCTTCATGATGTAAAATGGTACATGTGGGACGAGCCATATTTGTTCAAGCAGTGCATCGACAAAATGATTAGAAGGTGTGTGCCCTACAGTGAAGTGAAGAACATTCTGCATGAGTGCCACTCATCCGCGTATGGGGGACATTATGGGAACGAGAGGATAACAGCAAAGGTGCTGCAAGCCGGGTTCTATTGGCCTACACTATTCAAGGACGCCCACCGTTTTGTCAAAACATGTGATAGGTGTCAAAGGGTGGGCAATATTTCAAAACGGAATGAGATGCCTCTACAAACAATTCTTGAAGTGGAAATTTTCGATGTATGGGGCATTGATTTCATGGGGCCATTCCCGTCATCACTCAACAATCAGTACATTCTCCTCGCAGTTGATTACATATCAAAGTGGGTTGAAGCTGCAGCACTACCATCAAACGATGCCAAGGTGGTCCTCAAATTCCTACAGAAAAACATTTTCACGAGGTTTGGCACGCCAAGAGCAATTATAAGTGACGAAGGTAGTCACTTTTGCAACAAGTCTTTCATAGCTCTTTTAGCTAGGTATGGGGTCAACCACAAGGTAGCGACAACTTATCACCCCCAAACCAGTGGGCAGGTTGAGGTGTCAAACAGAGAAGTTAAGAAAATACTAGAGAAAGTAGTGAACCTGAATCGCAAAGATTGGTCACTCCGGTTGGATGATGCATTGTGGGCATAACGAACTGCGTTTAAGACACCGCTTGGGATGTCACCTTATCAACTACTATACGGGAAGGCTTGACATTTACCAGTCGAGCTACAGCATAAGGCTTATTGGGCGATTCAAAAACTCAATTTTGATTAAGCAGATGTAGGGGAAAAGAGATTACTTCAACTAAATGAGCTCGACGAATTCCGCCTCCACGCCTACGAGAACTCCAAGTTATACAATGAAAAGGTAAAGTGATAAGTGGGTTTTATACCTACTTATTGGATATCAATTCACGCGAATTATGCCCATCTCAAGTACATTTTAGTATATTTTTAGTTGCATTTCATGTTATTTTGCATTGCATGTACTGAGAACTCTTTTGGCGTAAAAGTGCAGGATACGGCATAATTTGGTGAGGCTAGATGGCATGAGGCTGATGGATGCATGGCATGAGGATCTAGTGGAGTAAGAAGACCAAGCATGGAAGGAATGAGCAGCAGGACAAATCAGTAGCAGCAGCAAACAACTGGCAGAATCGAACCGTAATCAAAACCGAATCTGAGATCGCAGGTTTGACGGCTACGATTGTGCCAACACACGCGCGCCCGTGCGATGGTAGGGATTTTCCAGATTTTGAAGACGCCATACCGCGCCGAATTATGAAGAAAAGGTCGTCGCTACTGCGCGCCGATGCCATCTTATTCTTTGAGTTTTATTTAATTTTTAATTTTAAAGTGTTGTAATGAATTAAAACTATGCTGACTGGTGTCAGACGTATCATTGAGTATTTTTTACGTATTTTTCATATTTGAACTAGGTTTTACTGGGAGAGAGATTCCAATGAAGAACGAAGCCTAAACTCCATCTTTTCTAATTCTTCTTGGGATTTTCTATCTTTGTGGATAACTATTATTATTTTGCTGGATTTATATGAGGATTTGAACGTTAATATTGGAATATAATCAGCAATTGGGTTTGATCGTTTATATCCCTTCTCTTTCAATTGTTTGTTTATTATCCATGTTTAGCTTTAATCCCATAATGGCTTTTGGTTCAGTTATGAACTAAACTCCATTATGGGATTCTAACGGATTTTAATATGTAGTTTAATTGTGTGCTTGAATGCTGGACTGTTTTGCATATCAATAGGAATTTCTATCATGGTTGTTTTGCATGCATGAATGACTGATCACCATTCGTTTTCAGTACTTGTATGGAAGTGAAAGAGGACATGCGAGTATGGATTGTAATCATGATAGCATGCGTATATGGGGTTGTTTTGGGTAGCTTTGTATTTCGTGAATCAGATTGACATATATTATTTCACCGTATGAGTTAAAATAAGGGCTTGTATTTAAATTCAATATGGTTGCAATTTCACATAGACATATAGTGATTTTGGTTATATTGATGATTACATGGAGTCTATCGCGTGTGGATGGTGTGTAAGTTGGTCATAATGCATTGAAAAATGGTTATGTCTATTTTAGTGCTCTTGGCTACTTTCCTGTGATTTGTGAACGTTCTTGCATGATGGTAGTAATTAGATAAAGTATTAAATGAAGTTAGGATCCCATTATTTTCACATTTGATTTATTATATTCTTATTCTCATTTTAGTTATTATTTACATTTAAAATAATTCATAATTATAATCTTTAGTTTGAGCATATAAAAATAGTGATTTAGTTGATGAATAGTAGTTTAATTTAGACAACTTTCTCTGTGGGACGATACTCTACTTACTCTGTATTACTTGTTGACACATGTATGCTTGCATGAGTTAGAGCTCTTTTGTTAGAACTGAAAAAGAGGCAACAAGTTTTTGGCACCGTTGCCAGGGAAAGGTGTTTAAATTTAAATAATTATCATCAATTTTAAGTTATATTGTATGACTTAGACATATTTATTCTTAACTTATTTCTATTTTTGTTTTGTTTGTGATTTCAGGTACTTGTAGATTTTTATGCTCACGCGATCATCTAATTCCGAGTTAATACCAGCGCAGGATAACATTAACGGAAGAGGTTGGAAAGCTAGTGTGCAAAGAAATTTGCAAGCTTAGTTGGAAAGTACTATATTTGATATGGCAGAAGAACAAAGAGATGAGCACAAGGCTCTAAGGGATTATTCCATGCCGAATATAAATGGACTTCAGTCTAGCATAGTCGTAATCGATAATAATGCAAAAGAATACTTTTGAGATTAAACCGGCACTATTCAGGATGGTGCGTAATCTTGCATATTTGGGGTGTGCTGCACAGATGATCCAAATGAACACTTATTAAGCTTTATTAAGATTTGCAATACATTCAGATACAACGGTGTGATGGAGGATGCTATCAGACTTAGGCTATTCCCATTCTCATTGAGGGATAAGGCGAGAAGTTGGATACATTCTTTGCCATCAGGGTAGATGGAGGTAGATGCTATTACTCAGTTGTCGGCACATATGGTAGCTATGGCAAAGAAGATAGATACAATAGCAGAGAACAAAGTGAAAACAGTTGCCTTTATATGTGAGATTTGTGCGGGGTCACACTCGACAGATCAAGGTGTCTTTATCGAGTCGAGGCCATGACAAGATGTGATGCAAGCAACTAGGAAAGACCAAGGTCGGTTTGAACACATATGCACCCCAACTACCAAAATCATCCAATCTTCGGTTTAAATTAAATAACCAAGGAATCAAGAGAGTCGGCCAAATAAAACAACAATTTCAATCATGCACCATCTCAACCACAGTTTACACAAAAACCACCGTTTCCGCCGGGATTTTCCCAAAAAAAACAACATCACACTCCAGCTCCACCTCAGCAAGAAAAGAAATCAGAAGTGGAGGAGATGATGTTGAAATACATGGCAAACACGGAGGTGATGATCAAGAGCCAAGCAGTGGCTATTAAGAATTTGGAGACTCAGATGGGGCAAATGGCGAGCATGCTTAACAACAGGCCCCAAAGTTCTTCGCCAAGTAATACAGAAACAAATCCAAGAAGGGACGGGATGGAATAGTGCTAAGCGATCACATTGAGATCTGGGAAAAATATTGCAGACACTGCAAGTCGCACGCCCGCGCCTGTTTGTATTGAAGATGCCGCGCGGCCGTGCGAGGCAAAACAAGTGAATGCTGAGAAAGAAAATCTAGACAATTCTGAGGTGCAACAGAAAGAGAAGGATAAAGCAGGCTCAGAGGAAAAGATCAACAGTTCAGTACCACCAGTTCACCCTCGAGTTCCATATCCGCAAAGATTGAATAAGCAGAGGGAAGATAAGCAATTCAGCAAGTTTTTGGAGGTCTTTAAAAAGCTGCAAATCAACATACCTTTCACCGAGGCATTGGAACAAATGCCAAGCTATGCAAAGTTCATGAAGGGTATGTTGTCAAGGAAGAGGAAATTAGACGAATTTGAGACAGTGGCCTTGGCAGAGGAATGCAGTGCAGTGCTTCAGCAGAAATTACCTCCAAAGCTGAAGGATCCGAGCAGCTTCACAATTCCGTGCACAATCGGGAAGAGGAGCTTTAATAAGTGTTTATGTGATCTTGGGGAAAGTATAAATTTGATGCCCTTGTCAGTATTCAATCAGTTGGGATTGCCGGCACCAAGGCCGACAAACATTTCATTACAGCTAGCTGACAGATCCATCACGTATCCACGGGGAATTGTTGAAGATGTGTTGGTGAAGGTGGACAAGTTTATCTTTTCGGCTGACTTCATCATCCTAGATTATGTGGAAGACAAAAACATACCAATCATACTGGGGAGACCATTCTTAGCCACAGGCATAGCTTTGATAGATGTGCAAAAAAGAGAACTCACGATGCGTGTACATGGTCATGAGGTTATCTTTAACGTCTTCAAGGCAATGAAGTTCCCAACAGATGACGAAGAATGTTTCCGGGTTGATTTGGTAGATCAGGTTTTGCATGACGAGGTACAGAATTTGGTGAACTATGAACCGTGGAGGAGTGTAATTGCTGAAAATTCAGACTTGGAGGACGAGGAATTTGACGAACTTGTGCAATATCTAGACACTACTCCACAATTCAGAAAATTCAGGATACCTGTCGAGCCGTTGACAAAAGTTGGAGAGTCAACGATAAAATTAAAGCCATCTCTTGAGACACCTCCAGAGCTTGAATTAAAACCACTTCCAGAACATCTCAGGTACGCATTTTTAAATAAAGAGTCAAAGTTACCTGTGATTATTTCTTCTGCACTAACATCTTTTCGGGAAGAAAACCGCTTGAGTGCTTAGAGAGTTCAAATCGGCTATTGGATGGACCATAGCAGATATCAAAGGATCAACCCTTAGCTTACGTATGCATAAGATCTTCTTTGGAAGATGGGAGTAAACCGCCGGTTGAAAGCAACAAAGAAGGCTTAATCCGATAATGAAAGAAGTGGTCAAGAAAGAGGTACTGAAATGGCTGGATGCAGGAATAATTTATTCGATTTCAGACAGCTCATGGGTGAGTCCAGTGCAGTGTGTACCAAAGAAGGGTGGTATGACCGTTGTGACCAATGAAAATAATGAGTTAATTCCAACACGCACAGTGACGGGGTGGAGAGTTTGCATGGATTACCACAGGCTCAACAAAGCTACAAGGAAAGATCATTTTCCACTACCATTTATTGATCAGATGTTAGACAGACTAGCAGGTCATGAATACTATTGCCTTCTGGACGGTTATTCGGGATACAATCAAACTGTGATAGCTCCAGAAGACCAGGAAAAGACTACCTTCACATGTCCATACGACACGTTTGCTTTCCGAAGGATGTCTTTTGGGTTGTGCAATGCTCCAGCCACATTTTAGAGATGCATGATGGCTATATTTTTAGATATGGTGGAGCAGAATGTGGAGGTATTTATAGATGACTTTTCAGTCTTTGGGGACTCTTTTGATTTTTGCCTCGAGAATTTGGTTATGGTTTTGAAGAGATGTGTTGAGACGAACTTAGTGCTGAACTGGGAGAAGTGTCATTTCATGGTACAAGAAGGAATCATATTGGGACACAAGGTATCGAAGCAGGGTCTTGAGGTGGATAGAGCGAAGCTGGATACGATTGAGAACTTGCCACCACCTATTTCAGTAAAAGGTGTGCGCAGTTTTCTGGGACATGCAGGTTTCTACCGTAGATTTATCAAGGACTTCTCCAAGATAACCAAACCACTATGCAGTCTATTGGAGAAGGATACACAGTTTAATTTTTGATGAAGCCTGGGTGTTGGCATTTGAGCACTTAAAGAAGAAACTAACTTCAGCACCAGTGATTACCGCACCAGATTGGGAATTGCCATTTGAGTTGATGTGTGATGCCAGCGACTACGCCGTAGGGGCTGTTTTGGGGCAGAGGAAAGAGAAGATTTTTCATGTGATTTACTATGCCAGCTGTAACGCCCCCAAATCCTGGTATCTTCCAACCCGACAGATGGTGCTATACTGTACAAACATTCATACATTCATTCAATTGAAAAGCCTCAAAAGAACGAATATCTCTTATATATAATCAAAATAATATTTACATTCTCCCAAGTTTTAAACTCATTACAAAGGTTCTTTGTCATAATATCAATTACATTATAACATTAAACCTATACTATTATATGTATGACTTTACGATCCGCTTTAGCTTTTCCTTTATCCTTATTCGATCCTTTGGGATGTTCAGTCTTAATTTCTGCTTCATATGGTTCAAGCAAGAGTGAGCATAACTAGCTCAAAGTAAGTATGACAATTTCAATAAACAACGAGCTTGACACATAAGAATCGTATATCTTCAATAATCGAATAATAGTTATGAAAGTACTATTGATGATTCAAAATAAGACTTCACCTTTCTTTCAAAATGTTTTACAATAATAACAATATTCAAGAAAAACATTCACTCCGTCGAGACCTTGAGCATTTCATTCTTCTTTAAAAGGATAACCCTTTAACTAAGTTCGTAAGCCCAAGATTACTTACTTACGCACTTCTAGGTGATCACTTTATTGTACTCTATGTTGATCAACACTACATTCATTAAACGTATGTGACGCTTAATTGTAGCAACCTCACGCGTTTGGCCGCTTTCATCGACAAAATATTTGTTTAACATTTCATCTTCTTTTGAAAACCATAACAAGTAGTTGACAAAAGATAACAACATTTGATAATGTATGAATAGATTATCAATAATCCACTCGATATATCAAGTATAGCCAAAAGAATTGGCTTTAACTTCATCAGACATCAATTCATGCGTAAGGATACATGAACCTCAAAAACTTGTTCGATTGAATCGAGACAAGAGTTAGAATACTTGCCTTTAAGCGTCTACTACTACGGTATAATTACTTTATGATTGAATCTTTCAAGTCTCTACAACACATGATCACATAATGCCTCATATTAGGTCATATATAATCAAGTATGATATGACTATCTTACCTTCATCTCAATCTAATTGTGTATTAGATTCATTTACTATCCATTCCTACTTATCATTAAACTTTCATTCATGTTTGACTAGATTATCTCAACCTTTATACACCATCCTTAAGGTTTAACAAATATTTAACAATGCTACTTTATGTTCCTTAAAGTGTGTTTACTTTGAATCATTTACATTCTTTTCTTTATGTTTGAAATTTACTCTTTACTATCTTTGTTCTAAGGTCAAGGCCAAGCGGCACCACTATATAAGCCTACATCTCAGCATTTGCACATGAAAGTTAACATGGAGAGATCCTGGACTTGGCTTATGGCTACTCACTGATAGAGTCACGGCTTTGTTCAATGGCGTTAAGCGGCGCCATCATTTATACTATGGTTCGCGTTGTGGAAAGTGAGTTTTCGGTGTGCTTTCGACATCACATTACGGTACATACTCACCACTCATTTGGCCTAAGGTTGGCGCCGCGGCGTCAACTCTGTGCACCAGAAAATTTTTACAAACTTTGAATTTTGTGAACTTCCAGGACGCATAATTCCTTCGTTATAAGTCCGAATTGGCTCGTTTAAAAGCCTATGGTTCAAAAATTACGTACTCTATGCGTTCATGCAAGAATTTTATCTATTTGACTTCGTTTGCTAAAAACTCACCTATTGGTTCATTTTTAACGTAAACGATAAACGTTCGTGAACGTTCAACGCTCGTTTCTTTGTTATAAGTCGGAATTCGGTCATTTTTGAGTCCGCAACTCTAGAATACCAAATATGACTTGTCTCCATCGAAAACCAAAGTTTCCGAGTTCAAACACAAAATTTGACTTCTATTCCGAGAATTTCACGAATTCGACAATTATCGTATAATCGTGCAATTTCTGGCAAATCTTCATTACTTATGATTTGTTCATTACTTCAAATGAATTCAATTCATCATATGAACATCTCAACATACCTAATACAACAATTTATTTTCATGTTGGATTTTGACTTATTCTTTTATGAGCTTATAACTTATTAAAGTATAAACTACTTATAGCTTCATTGTTCATAACTTATGAAAGTTAAGGTCTTTTAATCATCATACTTATATGTTCTTAACATATAATATCATTCATGTTTACATGATACAAATTCATATAAACCCTTAACTTTTCATACTAACATTCAAGGTTAACTTATAACAAGTTCCTAACTTTTATAAGTTCAAATGACTTCTTTCCAACTTATGTGACTTAAGTTCATTGCTTACACATTCTTCTTAATTCTTAACATTCATGTTTCTTAATCCATACATTTCTTATCAACCTATCATGGTAGAGATAGAAGATAATTTGGAGAAGAAGTCTTACTCTTGAAGTATTTGCAAAGTAGTCTTCTTCTTCTTGCTTGCTTATGGAAGTAACTTATTTGTAGCTTAATCTCCCTAACACTTAAGCACTTTGTAATAGTTTGGATTGTTTGAACAAGTGTTAAATGGCTAGCAAGACTTCTCTATTTGACTTCTCTATTTATAGAACTCACAAGGTTAGGGTAGTTTAGACAATAAACCAATCTCACCTCCTTAAGCCACCTCCTTACTATTCATTACTTGATTAGCACAACTCTTATCCTTTGCTTGGCTATTACTCCTAAGTCTTGGTCACCATATTAACTTGGTCACCACATTAATTTGGTTACCAAGAGTAACCATATTAATATGGTTTGCCCCATGGATCAAACAACTCATGGATTCTAGCTTGGGCTTAAAGTAACCTAGCTTTTGGGCTTGCATTAATAAACACCAACTTGTTCATTAATTAACATTTGGGCCTCACATTTACTTCACTTGGGCTTGTACCAATTATAACCAATCTTCCAAGTCCATTCTCATTACTCAATACATATACATATAGTTTATGTATCATTCTCGTATTTAACTCACTACAAGAAATCACACAAAAAATAACGCTAAAATTTGTCACATAAAATTCATTTTTCGTCACTAAAACATTTGGTGATGATTGTTAATCGTCACAGAGACCGTCACCGTATGAGCGTGGTATTAGGTTTATTTGACAATATTTGATGTCGTCACTAAATGTTTTAACTTATGGTGACGATCTACATCATTGTCACTATAATTAAATACTTTTAGTGACGTTAATAGCGTCACTATTTGAATGAAACTTTCGTCACTCTATAATACGTTTCGTCATCAAAACTTGGTGCATTAAATGACAAAAATTATTTTTCGTCATTAAATGATATTATTTTAGTGACAAAAATATGTTACTCTATTTAAATTATCTAATTTTAATAACGACAATATTGTCATATTTATGATTATTCTTTCGTCATGTTATTGTGTTTATCGTCACCAAAAATAAGAAAATAAATGACGACAGAACAATTCGTCACCTAATAATTTATTTAACATGACAATTATGTCGTTGTCATTTCATATTTTAAATAATTTTACAAAATAATTTGTCACCAAAGAGTTATTTTTTGGGATACATTTTTCAATGTCACTAATTGAATACTTATGGTGACGATACATCTCGTCACAAAGAGTTAATAATAGTGACAAAATTAATTGTTGTGACTAAATGAATATATAACAGTGATGATATAATTTGTCACCAAAGAGTTAATTTCTATGACATATTTTTCTGTGTCACTAATTGAATACTTATAGTGACAATAGAACTCGTCACATAAAGAGCTATCAATAGTTACAAAATTAAAAGGCATCACTAAATGATATATAATAGTGACGGCATAACTTGTTACCAAATAGTTAATATTAGTGACAAGATCAATTGTCATAACTAAATGAATATATATAATGACAATACTATTAATTCTAAAGAGTTAATATTATTCGTTATTAAATTTTAATTTTCATTGACCAAATATTATTTGTCGAAGTAAATGATTATAAATCGTTATGATGTGGTGGTCATATTAAGTTGTTTAACATTCAAAATATATTGTTACATTAACAATTTTCAATAAAAAAATATAATACATTTAATGAGCTTTTTAAATCAACTTTACACCTTATATAATATAAGAGACAAAAGGCAATAAACATTTAAAATAAAAAATAATTATCTTATAAAAAATAGTAGATTCCCGATTCAACAAAATACCCAACTAGCTAGGCAATAAACAATTGCTTAAATAATCTAAGTACCACAAACCCAAATTATATAATCCAAAAAACTGAAATTCTGAAATCCATATACTAAGAAAATCCATATACCGCACCTACCAGTCAACAAACGTAAATTCAGTTGAGCACAGAGTATGGCTTTCTTCCTTGTTTTTCCTCGGATAAGTGATAATCCTCAATGCCTTGGTAGAAATCCACCACTCTGGGAGTTCTGCAATAGATAACCTAAAATTTGGAGAATGAAGCACGAGTTCATGAGTTCAAATTGAGGAAGGCATGGCTCACTACAACAGTCATGGGGAAAATGTACAAAAAAACTAAAACTAGATCGAAATACAAGAATTAGAAAATGGGGGGCTTTCAGCTACAAATAATAGCATAAAGGGTCTTCCACTAAAGGTTTGACGCATGGCGCCACAAAGCAGCCAAAGAAGAAATATGTTCCATGAAAGAGGCTATTCTTGCGCCCAAGGTTTCAATGTATAAATCCAGGTGTCAGAAGACGATATAGTGCAAACCGTCTACCCCACCCCACCTAGATGAGAAGCTATTACAAGTGGTTGTATGGCAATTTGTTACATGTATGTAACATGTTAATGGAATAGTACAGAGGCTTCTACTAATGCTAATGTGTTTTCCCATGTGGCCATAGAACTTTTGGATGCATAGCCATAGCAGAAGATGTTTCATGAAAAGGAAGGAGAAAAAAAAAGAATAAATAAGTAAAGAAAATGAGTTCATGAAAAAGAGACCTTTGTTGTGAGATTCAATAGTGTAATTTTGGAACTCTAAAATATCTCGAGACCTTTTACCTTCTTAAACTAGAACATCTAATTTGGGACGGAAGGAGCACAAAATATCGTGTATTGCATTAGGGAGACAAAGTGTGGAAGCTTCAAAGCGTTGTCTGTTTATATTGTAATTATAAGTGTACATATAACATATTTTACCTTGAAAAGTGGTTTCCTTCTCTTTCAAATTACTTGCCTGTACTTAAAGCATCTAATACATCTTCATTGCTCTCCTATATTCCTATGTAGTGCAGTGCTAGTTCCTCTGCCATTCGTATGAAATACACATTCAAAAACTTTTAAGTACTTGAGAACACTGAAACTTTGCAATTGTCCAGAAGATAGTTCTCATAACGGGATTTAGCTCCATTAGGGCTTTCAGCAAAGCATCTTACAATGTGATATTGTTTCCCGGACCAGGGAAAGTATAACAAAGAGAAACAAGTTTTCCAACGGGAAATATATGTCACATGTATATGCATTACTATATAATACCTTTTTTTTATTTTGTAAGTTACTCAAAAGTGCTAGTGAGTCACAATATTACTAGATAATGGAAATTTTCCGGTCAAAAACTGTAAAGAAATATCAAGAGATGCAAGAATGTGCATACGGCATTGATACATCAAGTTTTACGCTTATTATGAAAAGACAAATCTGGTGAAGACGCACATGAAGAAAATATATTATGCATATATGAGCACGCATGCTTATTTATGTGCCAAGATAAAGAAAAAATTGTCAAGTTACATACCAAATATCCAACTCCTGCAGAGAAAACATAAGAATGCAGCTATTTTTGATATCATTTTCAAGGTCGACATGTAAGCTGGCTGACTCCAGATTAGCAACAATAGAGAAACAAAAAACATTAGAGGTTCTTGCTCCATAGGACCATTTTTTAAGTGAGGTGGCAGCTGTCAACATTCCTGATTCTGATGTTGAATTCATCATATTGAAATTTGAAATTAATCCCAGAATTGCACCATATATCGAGAGCGAAAAGTGTGCAAGAAAAGAAGATATAATTATATAAACATACAACAAAAAAACAACTAACAAAATGTAATCATCCACATTATTTTAGAGTAACCAATTAAACAACCCAATTAAAACAGTTTGGATAGAATTTTGCATACATATGAACATTATATACATACAAACATGCACATCCAACATTTTAACATCTACTTGGAATGCCAGAAAATACAAACTAATCGACATAGTTTGCCAAGAAGTTAAAGAATCACAACCAATAATATTTAGATATACTCATGTTTTAACTGGTATTTGAGCACAAAGTATTTGTAATTTGAGGTGACCCAGAAAACTATTAGAATTTATCAAGAATAAGATGGTACCAACAAAAAGAACCGCATTTTGATGATAATTTCAAAGTACAAAAGATATGCTTCCCATCAATTAATTTTCCTGAAGAATCCAGTGCAACAGATTAGGGGAAAAAAGATCTGGCCCATTAAAAGGAATGCATTATCAAAGCAGCAACAATCATAGTTGAAGTTCACACAATTGAAAAAAATAAAAATACATTCTTTATATACAACTTGAATTTACAGAGAAGTGATTGTCCAATTCGCAGAAAATTGACTTACCTCAAATCTATTCAATATTGACTCATCTGGGACAATACAAGATGACAAAGTAACAGAAGCACCAAGCTTATCCAAAACAGAAAGAATATGAGGATAAAATGGCAACAACACTTCCATCTGCGAGAAGTCAATTCTCTGCTTAGTCTCGCACGCTTAATAAAGAATTTGCAGTCAAAATGTTAAGAATACTAACCTTCAAATCATATAAATTGATCTCAAAGTGGTCATAGAGATCTTTAAGCTGAAATCCCATAAGCATATCACTTGTAGGAAAAGAGTTTACAGAATTTCTCATAAGATACAGTTGAACATTCCTATCTGATGCAAAAGAACCAATATCACGTTTAGAGCCAAAGGAAAGAGCTTGTGTTTTCAATACCTGCCGAATTTAGAGTTTCTTAATAAGAGACATGGAATTTTAACAATATTATTCAATAATATTTCTTAATTTTCGCATAGCAACACTTAAACATAACTACAGAACAGAAAGGTAGGCAACTTAATAGTCATGCAACAGGCCACATTGGACACAGTCCTCATCTGGGTGCAAAAATCAGGATGCAAAATTCAGTAAATTATAACCACGTCTTATATTTTTTTGCAGGATTCCTTGTTCATACATTTTGCTATAGTTCTTCCTTCAAAAAAATTGTCCTTTTATCTTGAAAATAAATGCAAAAGATAACTTTGCAATTATACAAACAAGACTGACAGCAACATGCAGTATTCTAGATATATTAGAATGAACAACAATGAAGAACATATCATTTTAGTTTTAACAAAAATTAGCTTGAAGATAGACCTGAATGGCATTCTACACGTTCACCTCAAGCTATAATCAAGGACATACCATTTTGTAAGGAACTGACTCTGCATTTTCCCAAGGAATACTTATTTGAATATTGAAGAATTGGACATCCCACATAACACTCTTGCGACTGGATAAAATGAATCTGCCAAATACACGAGTAACATGTTAAAATACTTCCTAGCATCTAATTTAATAACTAATTAAGTAAGCAAGTAAAATAAAACATCAGAGATTGATATAAGCATGAAATCAGCACAAATACATTATAAAAGCATTCAAACAGTTTGGTAGTTATAAACTAGTTCAAAGCTCTCCAACATTTTAAGTGGGAAAACTTACTCAGCCTTTGATAGAAGTCGTACTTTGTCATCATCAATACCATTCAGAGATAATAAGACCTGTAGATGCACCACCCAAAAGAAAAGAGTTAATAAGACCTGTAGTATGGCCTCAATGTTAAAGACACTACAAGATTAGAAAACAAAAAGATCAATAGAAGCAAATTTGGGATCATAATATTTCATGTCCTATAAGATATTGTGTGCACCAATTGAATTGATTTATTCTGCGACTCCTGATTTTACACAAGGACAAAGAAAAATAAAAGCACTCGTCCTTTGAAGTTCAATAAATCCTTGTAACAAATCATCAATAGAAACTTCAACAAGTGGCATGCATTTATTTAAGAACCATAGCAAAATAAATAAATAAAAATATATATATTTATGAGTCCTACAGCACACAACAATCCACCAGTTCTCTTGAAACACATTCCTCATGTGTTGATATTTATATGCATCGAAAGGAATATATAATATAAACCACGCTTTCGTATTCAATAAAGGTTGGACATAAAACGAATTAAGGAGTTGATATTGAAAGAAAACTAATTCTCCATGCCTTAACAAATGGAAGGGTAAGTACAGATCTACAACTAGCACTTTAAAAACTTACTGGGCAATCAACAAAAGACACATGCCTCAGTAACTTCATCCAGGAGTTCTCAAATCCAGGCAGATCACACACGGGAGCATCTTCTTTCCCACTTCCATAAGCCCTGTTTAAAAAATTGAGAATGATGAAGATAAAAATCAGAGTTCCAAATTCAAATACAAGTGCACAACACCATTATGAACTTACTTGTAACACATCGGGCGTGGGCAGCGTTCATCTTCACATTTGTATATCTTTGCATTTGCATATCCGAGCTTTATGGTAATGTTGCGTTCCAGCTCATTTTTGAAACGAACAGTCTGCAAACAAATGAGAGATCAAAAGATCTGCTTTAAGGTTCTACATGTATAACTAATGTTAGAATTACATTACTTGCTGGTTATTAAGCTTCACTTTTTCATGGTCATATTTCTTATTTAACCTAAAAATCAAGATACAATAAGTTTTCACAAAGTAGATGAGATAAATATATACTCCCACTTATAATAAACTAAATTCACTCACATAAGTAAACCTATAATTGTAAATAATAGCTGAATAAGTTCCAATTTTGATAAAGAAACCTTTATCCAGAATTAAGTATATCACCTAGTTAAGGACCAACATATGTTTATGGCTGCACTAATTAACACTATTTACTTGTTTGCATACAAGGGACGACTATGAATGCCTTATAAACAATGACTAAGCATCAAACTGAGCAGCATTACCTGAATTGATCTTGTTAAGCTTCACTTTTCCCATAAAATATTGCAATACTCAAGTCAATTAACACTCCCATAAAATATAATTATAAGCGACTGATGATACTGCCAAGGAAGAATCGATGAATCAAGAAAATCCCTACTTCTCAAAGCATTGTGAACTTCTGAGTTTAGACAATGAGCAACCATTTCCTAAAAATAAGGAATTTTCACAAAAATAGTACTTGAAATTGTGGGCATAATAATGATTTGCTTAGAGCATAATGCAATCAGTTTATTTACTTTGGCCATCACGTGCATAAATGGGCCTTGAATGGGTAAAAGACATTTATTTGAACTATAAATCACTGGTTTAAAAGCTATATTGTCTATTGACAATCTATGACACAGAACATTGAAGAGACATTAAAACAAGAGGCCTCAGACATAAAAGCAACCTTTGACACATTCTAGTGACTCCCCTAAGCCTAAGGTTTGGTACACAGAAAATGGTAACAGGTTCACACTAGCTTCTAGATCAAGCAAAGCCTTTTCAATTAACGTGTCACCTATGATGCATGAAATAGTAGGACAACCGGGGTCCTTATACTTCACAGGGACTTGACATGACAAGATAGAACTAACATGGGCTGTTAGAAAAGCTTTCTTAGGAACATGGGTGGTTCTTTTGTGTGTGCACAAATCTTTTAGACATTTAGCATATGAGGGACCTTATTGAATGGCATCTAGAAGAGGAATATTAATTTTCACTTGTTTGAACACTTCCAGAATTTTGTCCAACTGGGATGACTGCTTGTTTGAAATAAGTCTTTGAGGGAATGGGGCTTTTGGTTTAAAGACTTTTTCATTTGATTCATACGGTGTGGTTTGATCATGTTTTGAAACATGCTTAGTGGATGGGCCTACTAACTCAGAGTTCGTGGGATTTTCAAGCTGGGTTAACTTTGAAGATGGATCATTAGATTCAACATTTAATTTTTTCTCTTCTTCATTATCAATGACAGCATGATCGTTAAAATAATTTCCAGACCTTAAAGAGATTACAGAATTCACATGATTGACTTGGTTGTTTTCAAGTGAATTAACATGATAAGGTTTTTGAGTAGGGACTGAGAATTTTGGATTGGTTTCGGGTTGACTAGGAAGTTTACCCTTCTCTCTTTCACTAACTGTAGTGGCCAATTGACTCATTTGGATCTCTAGGCTAGAAATGGCTTGGGTAGTGCTTTGCATGAAATTATTGAAATTATTATGAGATTTCATTAAAGTTTCTATGCTCTTCTCTAAAACGTTAAGTCTCTTCTCACTTTCATTAGAAAAACCTAGTGGATATTGGGTTGTTGAACTTGAATTTTGGTATGAACCAGGGTTTGGCTTTTGGTAAGGTTGAAAAGATTGATTTAGAGACTGATTGACCTGATTTGAAGAATTATTTGGGTTGGGTCCTTGGTTCCATGCAAATTAGGATGATTCCTCCAACCAGGATTATTAGTGGGTGCAAATGGGTCATTCCTAGGTCGTTGAAACATTGCATTGACTTGTTCATATTCTTCAAATTGGGGCACGACTCTAGGACATTCCTCAATCACATGGTTTGAGAATTACACCTTAGGCACAAAGGTATTGGTGTTGAGACTTGGTTCACGGTGATTGATTGTCCCTAGTTTCTAAATCTTCAAGTCTTTTAAGTACACCAACCAACTTAACTTCTAGAGCAATTGAATTGTCAATCAGTATGAACACCCTAGATGAACTAGGTTTATCTGCTCTCTCGTGGTTTCCCATTGCATGGTTTTTTCTCGCTAAGTCTTCTAAAACTCCCAAGCCTTTTCCTCATCATTATTCAAAAATCCCTCGACACATTGACTCTAACATTGTTTTTTAGTGGGATAGTCTAAACCTTCGTAAAGCAATTTGACACAATCTCCATTTCTCAATTCCGTGGCGTGGGCATTGGGATAACAAATTTTTTAAATCTATCAAAATATTTCCAAAAGGACTCTTTTTCAAGTTGGCAAAATTGATGAATTGCAGTCCTAATTTTAGCAGTTTTATGATTTGGAAAATATTTTTTTAGAAATGTAAAGACAAATCCTCTCCTCAGTTGATATGGAATTATTTGGTAGGCTATATAACCACTTTTTAGCATTATCTTTTAAAGCAAATGTTATAAATCTTAGCCTAATTGAGTCATCAAACAATTGTTGAATTTTCATTAAGGCACAAACTTCCTCAAATTCCTGAATAAATAAATATGCATCTTCTATCCCCGCAAACCTAGGTAACATATTTATAAAATGTGGCTTAAGTTCAAAATTGTTACCAGTTACTGGTGGTAGACTAATACATGAAGGTTGGGCAGAGCGGGGATAACATAGATCCCTTAAAGACACAGTTTGGGCACCCTCCATTTTTGTTAAAGTGAGATCTTTTAAAATGAAATCCGAAAAATCAAGTTTTCTCACTAATCGGGATGTTTCGTCCCTAATCCACACTTTTTGCATACACTACTTAACAAATAATCAGATAAGCACAAAAAAATAAAAAAAAATAAAAATAAAAATAAATAAATAAATAAAAATTACTTCTAAGGTTAACCTAAATAAAATCTAGACTGCTCCTAACTGTTCCAAGTTACACCGCAAGGTCCACCAAATTCGAAATTAATCATACCACTAGCCAGGTAAGTGTAAGAAAGGTGGGAGTCTCTCCGTAGATACGGTGACTAATTGAATAACCACACAATCTTTAGGCGTATACCTTTTGAACCACTTGCCTAGACACCAGTATTTTGATTAATTTAAAATTCAGACTTCTCTTGGAGTTTCTTGTCCTAATTGAGCTCGAGAGTCCTAGGGGCCAACGTCTACTTGATTTTATTAGGTCATGGTCATGCAAAATGCAAATTGGGTTGTTTGTTGGCCAAGGAAGGGTGATGAAAGATGAAAATGCACAAATAAAAAAAACTATAAACAAATAAAATGTCCTAAAACTATGTGAATTACGAAAGAAGGAGAAATTTTGACGTACCTCAATCCTCCAGCAATCACCACAGTTTATATTTGATAAAAAATAAAAAATAAAAAATAAAACCTAACAGGATGTGCTCTACGTGAGTGAATGCATGAATGCGACAAATAATATATATATATATATATATATATATATATATATATATATAAACTAAACTACTATTTTTTTTAATTTAAAAAAAATGTGGAGATACGAAGTACCGAAGAAAGCGCAACAACAAAATCTTTATCTTTTCGCATCTTCGATTCGCTTCAATAATCCTAAAAAAAATGAGTTAAAACTAATTCGAATAAATAAAAATTAAGGAATAAATAAAAATTAATTCTAGTCCCCTAGAATCGACGCCAAAAAACTTGATGTGATAAAAATATGTCATCGCAAGTGCACAATGTCGAATTGAAGAACTAAAAGTACAATGTCGAACCCACGTGAGACTAGATTAATTCTTTAATATATCCTTAATTAATATTTTAGGCAAATTAGAAACAAAAATGGTGGAGAAGATTTTTTAACTAAATTATGCAAACTATTAATTAATGACGAAAACTATTAATGAGAAAAGATACCTAGGAATTAGAATCCACTAAATATTAACATAATAAATAATTTCTTATTTCCTAAATCAATTTCCAAATTATTTCCCCTTCCCTTTAAAAATAATGATTCATATAATTAATATGGGCAAGCATAAGTTATGAAAAATTCATAGATTAACTATAACGTATCAAAACCTCTCAATCAATATAAAAATCATATGCAATTTATGCGGAGGAAAATATGAAGGTGAGAATAATTAGGCATTAATTTTGGAACGGAAAGAAAATACTTTTATGAAAATACTTAGTTTCATCATAATCCTAGGTATTAGAAATTTAGCTAGCCATGGAATTAAAAACAAAAACAAATAGTATTAGTACTACTATTTGCATGAAATAAGAACAATAATTAAAAAGAGAATTTCTATTATATAAATAAAAGAAAGTGACAAATACTCCCTGAAAGTAGTACCACAACTGATTGGAATAAGAGAAAGGACAAACTCTAAATATCTTACTCCTTCCTAGACTAGTGAAAAACTGAGAAAAAGAAAATAACAAGTGGTGCCTTTCTCTCTTAAACAAGAGGCCTATTTATAGGGAAAATAACTTTGAACCCTAATTTAGATTCATTAAACTTGGACACTTTTGTTCCCTTTCTATGTAGGATTCAATTTCCTAGTGTCAATCAACTTCTCAAAAAGATCTTCTAGATAGACTTTCCTTTCTCTTGTTGGATTGACTTGCATTACACCAAGATTGTTCCACCTCTTTCCTTCTCCTCAGTAGGATTCTTCTTGGATATTCTTTACATGAATAAGAGCATTAAATATTACTTGATCACCAAGATTTTGACTTTATTGCAACAAATATTAAATCCTACAAAATAAAATAAAACATATTAATTTAATAAACTAATATAATTAAAAGGACAAAATTAGGATAATTAAATATATGAATTACGTGTCTATCATCGTCTAATAGCATAATTATTCTATGACATTATTAGCCCTTCAGATATATATATATATATATATATATATATATATATATATATATATAATATTTCGAGAAATTGTGATTTTCAAAAAAAATTGGCCATTGCTAATTAGTTTAATTAACTTGTTGGTCGGATAGTCTTGAATCATGACAAAGAGACTTGAGAAGACCAACACGAGAGATGTAAACAAGTTAGTCAAGTTCATCTCCATATGACTTAATTTTGCTTCATGACTGAGTAAGAGACCTCTTTTCACTAACTCATTTTCCTAAAGACTCGTATGCTTCCACAAAACCAGAAACAGTTTCACATCATTGTGATATATATATATATATATATATATATATATATATATATATATATATATATATATATTCTGATCCCGGATTAAGTTTAACCCTTATTTAACATACTTTTACATACCCCTTTAGCGATGAACTAGACGACGATTTGGTCCGTCGCTATATATAATTAAAACTATCGTCTTAACTTTTTAAATGACTTTACAACATATAAAAAGACAGAATCGAACTTATAGCGTGAATTTTGAATGAATCGTCAGCCGATCCGTCCGTAAAGGGAAGTAGGTATGCAAGGTATGTTAAATAAGGGGTGAAATAAGATTCGCATCAGATATATATATATATATATATATATATATATATATATATATATATATATATGGAAATGATCCATGAATACGTTAATGGAGGGATTGTTTCAACTAACGAACATCCAAATTAGTCAAAATTAGAGTGAATGATCGAGATGAGGGCCCAAACCGCTACTCCCTCTAATGCTAACCAAATTTTTTTGTTGGTACATTTTCTCTAGCGACCAGCTTAAAACACGCCGTTTTGACCTGGCCGCTAGAGAAAATGAAAGCCAACAAAAAAAAATTCTTAATTATTACCTACTATCCCGATTATCCTCATACATACTACTTATTAATTAGTAAAATAAAATAATAAAAACTATAAGGATAATTATAATGATAATTATAAGGATAATCAGCTTATTATCTTTACACTTATCCTTATACTTATTAATAGATTATCCTTATACATATTATTTATTAATCAGTAAAATAAAATAATAAAAAATTATAAAGATAATTATAAGGAAATAGTGATTTAGTTTATATATTTGAGTAGGAATATAATATAAATTCAATCACTATTTTTTATTTATAATTAAAAAGCATAAGACGATAATTATTAATTATCCTTATACATACTTATTTTATTAATAAGTACTCCCTCCGTCCCAGGATAAAAGTCCTGGTGGATTTTTCACACATATTAAGAAGAGGAATGAAATGACAAAATTGACCATAATAATATGTCATTAATTATTTTTAATGTAGTTGAGAGAGTGACTTTCTAGCTATTTAATTCAAAATATTATCTCTCCATACTTATTAAATATGGAGAGAGAATTAGAATAAGAAAAGTATGAGATATTTAATACTACGGGTATAATAAGAAAAAATGTGTAAAAGTTTGGTTATTAAAAGAAAGTGGACATTTAACATGGGACTATCCAAAATAGTAACAAGGACTTTTATCATGGGACGGAGGGAGTATAAGGATAATTACTGATTATACTTATAATTTTTTATTATTTTATTTTATTGATTATACTTATAATTTTTTATTATTTTATTTTTCTGATTAATAAGTATTATGTATAAGGATAATCAGTAATTAAGCTAATTTTTTTTGTTGGTCGCTACTCCCTCTAGCGGTTTGTCAAAACACGGTCATTTTGACTGGTCGCTAGTGGGAGTAGCGGCCAATAAAAAAAATTTGGTTGGCCGCTAGAGGTAGTAGTGGTTGGGCCCTCATCTCAGCTATTCACTCTAATTTTGGACGGATGGATGAGTGTTAGTTGAAACAGTCCCTCTAGCTAACGTATTCTATGGATCATTTCCATGTATATATATATATATATATATATATATATATATATATATATATATATAGATCCAGTCCGGACGTCCGGACGGATCTAAAGTCCGGAAAATTTTTTTTATATTTTTTTTGCTTTTTTTTAAAACAACTAAAAAAATTAATAATTTATGGAACTGAAATTTTTTCATAATACAGTATTTTGGGTGTGATTTGGATACATATAACAAAACAGATCTGTACAGTCTGTACATAATACATGTATGTTTTGTTATATGTATCCAAATCGCATCCAAAACACTGTATTATGAAAAAAATTCTAGTTCCATAAATTATTAAATTTTTTTAGTTGTTTTTAAAAAAATAAATATAATAAAAATAAAATCCACATTTTAAGAAAATGTGGACTCCCGCTTTGATCTCCCCCTCTCTCTCTCTCTCTTTATATATATATATATATATATATATATATATATATATATATATATATATATATATATATATATATATATATATATATATATATATATTTTGATTCAATGGAGTTAAAATATTGTGATCCCATAAATAATTTGGCATAGGGGTTCAGGGGTTGCGCCCCCGAGCCAATTTTTTATAGATAAATTTGTGTTTTCTGACCGATTGCATATGTAAAACATGAATTTAGTTACAATATTGTTAATATAACAAGTAATAATATATATATATATATATATACACACACACAACACACACACACCCCATATTTTATTGAATTCTAATACTCCTTTTCTAATCACAAATTTGTTAATAAATATTTAAATTCTTTATGTTATGAAAATAATCTAAATTAAATTATTATTTATTTTAAAAATATTAGAGCAAGATGCATACATAAAGTGGTAGAAGTAATATGAAATTGAGAAAGTTATAAAAAATTCAATTTGACCCCGTATATTAAAAAAATTATAAAGTTTCAGTGGGGTCAATTTGTTCATTACACTTAAATTTCTTCTAAATTTATCATATATCATAAAATAATTTTTTTTCCAGTGGGGTCAATTGACCCCACAAGCTTTAACGTGGCTTCACACTGTGTGTGTGTATATATATACATAATGTGTGTGTGTGTGTGCGGGGACCGAGGAGGATGCACCTTATGAGGGAAGGTGTAAAACCCCGACTTTTATAAAATAAAAGTCTAATTTAATTTATGTTTGTTATTCTAAAATTATAAAATGTTAAATTTATAAATGATCAAACGGGTAATTAATCGGATAAATGAGCTAATAAAAGAAGAGAAGGCATTAATAGTAACCATGTGCGGCTAATTATTTGGGGAAAGGGAGAGGAAATAATTGGGGGGACAAGAGAATATGGGAGGATGAGGAAAGGAAGAAAAAAGAGGAGGAAAAGGAGATAAGAGGGAGGAAGAAAACAAAAGAAATGAAAAGGAAGGAAGAAAAAGAGAAATAAAAGAAGGATACTCCATTCTCACCCATTCATTTTTAGTCACGGGAGTTATCAACAAAATAAAAGAGAGAGAGAGAGAGAGAGAGAGAGGAGAAGAAGGAGGAGAAGGAAGAGGAGAAGAAGAAGAAGAAGAAGAAGAAGAAAAATGAAGAAATCAGGTATTTTCAAAAATTTTGATTATTTTAGTTTATAGATTTTATGTAAAGAGTACATACTCATGTATGTATTGGATGATTTAAACTTGCATAAACATGAATCAAATGAGAGAAATCAAGAAATCAAGTGAAAAACGAAATCTGGAATTTTTCATGAAAAATTAGTTTACTACTTGATTTTGTAAAATCCATAACTCTTTGTGTATAATGAGTTAGGAGATGAGCCATATATCAAAAGAAAGCCCTGGAAGTAAGCTAAGTGCAGAAATTTGAATCACCCAAAAAATTATTTGTAGATTTTTCGTGGTGACAGTTTGAGTGAAATTGGCCCGAAGGACTTATAGTCCGAAAAATCAGTTTTATTAAGTTTTATCGTGTGAGTTATAATTTTTAATCCGACCGTTGGATCGTTGTGATTTTCGGATATGTTATGCATATATAAGTTGAGTATATGTCCACAAATTTTGAACCGTTAAAGATTAATATATAATCTGTTATAAATTTCGTAAGGTGACTGGTTCGAAAATTATCAAATAGAATATTTCGGTAAGCCTTTCTCTCTATGTTAGAGTCAAAATTTGGGAAAACTTTCTTCTACAAGGTTGTAGAGAATTAAATTTTACATGGAAGAACATAAGATCTGTATTTTTTTCTGATAAAAGTGATAATTATTGTGAATTATTGAAATTTCTGAATATTGGAGTTTATAATTAATTTATCAAAAAAATTATTTGGGTTGAAATATTTTTACGAATACTTATAATATCATCTTAGAATTTCATAAAATTTTGATGCATTATTGAAAAGCGAAGTAATTATTGTATTTTTTAAACTATTTATAGTTAGTTTGAAAATAGAAGAAATTCATAGAAAATTCTATGAATGATGAAAAATTATGAAACTTGGTGAAAATGGTATAATATTGTTTTATAATTTCGGGCTGTTTTGGAAAATTATTGAATAATGAAATATTTATTGTATTTTTAAGCTATTTATGGTTAGTTTAAAATAGAGGAAATTCATAGAAAATTCTATGAATGGTGGAAAATTATGATTTTTGTTGAAAAATATTATAATAATATAAGATTAATATTGATGATGTTTTAAAGATATAAAAGTATGTGGAGTTAGTATTTCTATTTTGAAGCTATTAAATGATAGTTTTTATAAATAGAAATAATTATAGAAAATTATTGGATAATATGAAAAATATGAAAATTATTTGGAAAGTTCATAATCATATTTTTAAATATTTTAGAAGTGTTAGTAAGCTCATGAGGTGTGGGAATGTAAACGCACTAGTAACGAATGAGTTATGATAAAAACAAAAATAATATTTTTGTTAAAGTAAAAATGGAGATAATATTAGAATAATGGATTAGCATATTTGAGTTTTTATATTTCTCAAGTTTTATTATTCACTTCTAAAGTTTTGGAATATGAATAATGATTTTGTGCGATAAATAAAGACAACTTGAATGAATAATGAATTGTTAGTTGGTTTATATATATGTTATTCGAGATAAATATGATTTGGTATTGATTCCTACTTTTAATAGAATTTAAATTGTTTATAGTAAGGTATTGATTTGATTCTTACGCAAGATGTCACCATATATTTCATTCAATAATTGTCACAGTAATTATTCCACAGTGATTCATATTATTGATTCTTAATTACGTAAGAAGTCACTTAGTCTTTTATTCAATAATTGTCACAATAGTTATTACACAGTGACTCATATTATTTGATATGTTATAACTATACAAGTTGGAAGTATTGCGAGTCTATGTTAATAATTGTGAATAATTATTGAAAGATTAAAAATGTGTAAATAATTGATGAATAAAAGGTGTTGAATAAAGATAAGTATGATATACATATATTTGTTCAATTATTTTCTTTTTACAAAAGTAAGTTTGGCAGGACGTGCCGACACTCTATTTTTTCTAAAGTAGTATGGACCACAACTCTATTATTGAATAAATTTTGTTAAAACGGGTACAAGTTGGTTTAATTTTCTTTGTGGGACCATAAATTCCACTACCATTATTATATACCACATTTGGATATTTTGTCAAAGTGGGTGTGCTAGTTGTTTACTAAATTTTTAGTATAAATAGACGTTGCTCGGTTGAGTGAGACACCATCACTACACTAAAAATATAGAATTATTTTACTACAATATTGTGAGTATAATATTGTGAGTATTTCTATTGAGTGAAATGTTACTCCAAGTGTAGATAAGGAATGCAAGCATTGTTTAAGTTGATCAATTTCACAAAAAGCAGAATCAAGTCACATGCTAAGGTAAGGAATATCATTATTGTGGTAAGAGGGTATCATTTTATAGTAAAAAGAATATCATTTTCTTTCATACTCCATGTTATAATAAGATATTATTATTCGTTTATTCAGTTTATCATTAAATGGTGAAAAGTTCTGAAAGGATTAGAATATCCCTAATAGTTTGTGATTCATCTATTATTATGTTATTAATTTGGACTCTGGATAATTAAGTTGAAAATCACTAAGATCTATGTTATCTTATTATTCTGATGATATATGTTTATTCATTTTATATATCATTGTCATCATTCTCATGCTTATATTGTGATGAAAGTCATCTATGGCCAGTAGTGCATGGATGGACTTGGTATGATTATGACCAGGGATTATTCGGTATAATCATGACTGTAATGTTACAAATGATGTGTTAAAAGTCATCTTTGGCCCGTAGTGCATAGATGGACTTGGTATGATTATGATCAGGGATTATTCGGTATAATCATGATCGATTGAAAACACACGAATATCTTTAGCCCAGAGTGCATGGATAATTCGTGGTCGTGATACTATTAAGTTTGGATAATTGGTTTTACAACATATATCTTTTCGCCTCAGTAGTGCAAAGATGGATTTGTTAGTTATTAGTTTTACTGAAGTTGTATGAACTGTTGATTTACCTGATTATAAATATGAATTGTGAATTTAATTATAATCTGTGGTGGTTCAGGTGAAGACAGGTGATGAGAGTTCTCTTTGTCTTGGGTATAACAAAGAACTATTGATGAATATTACAGGAATGAAATATTAATTATGGACTTTTAATCTAGAGGAGATAGTAGACATTATGTTCTACTTGACTCTTCTAATGGATTGTTGATTCCACTACTATTATGGTTGAAAACTTTTATCTTCTACCATATGTTCTAAATATCTGAATTCTTTTGATAATTTAATTATCTTAAGTCATGATATTCTTTACTGGGCTATTTGTGCTCACCCTTTTACTTCACCACCCCTTTCAGGTAATAAAAGTGTAGCTGGGACTAGCAGGGAGAATACGGGTATAAAGTGGTGATATGAATTAGTCATAAGCCTAATCAAATTATGAAACGGTGTGGCATAATAATTATATTGAGAACTTAAAATGTGTGTGACATATTTTATACATCATTTACTAATTGATTTTGGTGAACAACTATAGGACAATGAGGACCCGACCTTGAAAGCGTCAAAAATACACCGCATTAAAATGAGGAGAATAAAAATCTTCTCGTGTCCCTTGGAGACTTGAAATATTTGCTGTTGTACTTTATATGGCATGTAATAATTTAAATATGAATATTGTCGTATTATATACGCTATAATATTTATATTGAAACTCATAGCATATGTACGGTCGTACTCTGCATGACAGCTGTATAAATGAAGTTGTCAATAGTGTATTTTCTAGCGACCCAAGATGGGTGATGTATACCTATTTTGGGGGCGTCACAGAAGGTGCGCGCAATTGAAATATTGCAAAGTCATAATATATCACTCACAAGAGATTTATTACGAAAAAATATTTTCTTCACACGATTGGTAGCATAAGACCTCGTCACAATAGGGTATTCTTAGCTAAGTAGTAACTAAATATTTTTTGTGAATAATATATTGTGAATAACTTTTTATTCACAAATTATATTTGGTAATGAGATATTGTTATTTAGTGAATGATTGATTTTCTTCATGAATAATGTGGGCAAGGAAATCGTACCTTGCTAGGGTTAGGGTTTCGTGTTGGCTGAGGAGGAGAGAAATCTACAAAGAGCACGGAATTGATTGGTTGATTGAAGAGGGGAGAACGACAGGTGGGCGATTACTCCAATGACGCGTGGCAGAACTCCTAGAATCCGGGAACCATGTTAGGATAGCAGGGATTCCAAGAGCCTTCTTGAGTCATTCGAGTTGAGAGAATGTCCAAACCCCTTTAGTGTTTTTAGGTGGAATCTCCAAGCCTTTAAGTCACCAAAGGTCCCTTTGATCTTCCAAGAGTCCAAGTCTTGAGTCTAAAGAGAAATCCAAACCCTTTAGTGCCTTTTAGGTGGAATACCCAAGCCTTAAGTCATCAAAAGAGTCCTCCTCCTTCCTAGAATGGAAGGGGTATTTATAGAGTTTCCTGGAATTAAATAGTCACATGTTAGGCACATGTTTTAGAAAATTTCAGAAATACCCTTTAGTCATTAGAATAATATCAATATTGCCCTGTTCTTCTAGCCACCAATCCAATCCCTCAATCAATTCCCAAAATGAGCCGCCTCCACGAGTCTTCTGCCTCGGAACACGTGGAGGCTTCTCCCGGGTCTCGTACATTTATTTCTGACTTTTTTGTCTTTATTCCATTAGGTTATGCGAACCCTAATTTGCACATTTAATGAGGCCGTGGAACCCTAATTGAGCATTTAATTCAATTAGGTCATGTGAATCCTAATTTTACACTTGGGCCCACATTTTCCACCCGCGCGAGAGTCGCATTTTCAAATAGACGATCATGCAAGAAAACTGCAAGCCTTTGAACGATTTTGCGGGACTTCACTTTACAGGTCTTGAAGACAATGGTCCTAGAAGAGGGAACTCCTAGGGAGCCAAACCCTTAGAGTTAAACCCTAGGAAGGCAAGACCTAGCGAGGCTCTTCCTTGGACATATTGAAAAATCTTCTGAAATCTTTCTGTATCTTGCGCAATATTTGTTTCCTGGAAACAAAATCAAGATAAATTAAATTATATATTAACAAATAAAATCTTATTTTATTTTTAAAAATCAAATCCTTTCAAAGATTTTGGAAATAAAATCAAAACATTCCTAAAAAAGAATAGGATATTTATTTTAATAATAATAATAATTTATTTTATATCATTATATCATTCCCTGCTATCACGATTAGGATTTCATCGTTCATTGTTACAGAAGAATGCATGCTTGAACTTTCTGTGAACTTCCACCAACTCTTTCATTTTTTTCAAATCAAACATTAATTTTTATTTCCAAAATAAAATCAAATCTTAATTTTATAAAATCAAATCTTAATTTTATAAGATTTGATTTTATTTTGGAAATTAAATCTTTTTTTATTTTGAGAAATCAAATCAAATCTTTCTTAATTTGAAAAGATTTTTTCTTCTCTATTTTTTTTTATATAAATCAAATTAAATCTTTTTTTTTTGAAATAAAAAAAAAACTTATTATTATATTTTATTCAGAAAATAAATAACAACTTTACTTATCTTTTTGTTTTTTGAGGAGTGGCGGAGTGGCGATTTCTTATTTGTCTTTCCACCACGTCTTGCATCCAAATTGAAGTATGAAGTTCTGTTGCCACATGATTACTTAATCGGGTGCAGGCTTCTTTTTTTTATAACCCAACAAAACTTTGAGACTTTGGCCACATGATTACTTAATTGGCCAGGTGCAGCTTTGGCAATATTCATAATCCATGACCCATTGAAGCTATACACGTTATTCCCTCATTAGCCAACCAAAATTTTCACTTTTTGCATCTAAAATGCTAGATGGCGTCACTTTATTTGGGTGCAGCATGCATTGATTATATAAGTTATTTATATATGCCGAACCCTTCACGCCGAACCTTGCTATACTGTGACTCCCAATTCACGTTGTTCAACCGAAGGCACCACTGTCAACTCTATATTTTTTTTCGAAGGTACAGGCTCAATTATAATCCTTTCATCATATAATCTTTTAGAGTTCTTGTTCACTTCGTCATTAAAGGTCAATTATAATAATAATCTTTGGAGCAAGACAAGAAACAGAGGACTGCCAATACTCCTATATCCAGAATCAGGTTATTTGAAGTGACACTTCTGAAATAAGGTCTTCATAATACGGGTACATAGCTCCACACACAAACCAATACGTTACATATATGATGAAAATATGGCTTCTTTTGTTTGTGCTCTTTTTCTTGCTTCATTTTTTTTATTCAGGTAACTCTAGTCTTTCTTTTATCTTCCGAGCCCCATTACCTTGATCATATCTTGGTTTTTCCCCTCGGAAATTCATCAAAGAAATGCTATAATTTTTGCGACGAAGGAGTACTCGTTCCAAACGGTTGGTTTGTGGAGCAATAGGACCTCAAAGGAATAGAGGAGACAACCCCCTAGGTGGCCGAACCCTATGGGGGGCCGAACCCTAGAGGGTTTTTTTTCTTCAGGTACCTCCAATCTTTCTTTTTTCTTCCGAGCCCAATTACCTTGATTACATCTCGGTTTTTTCCCTCGGATAATAAAGAAAGATGTGATGTTCTTGTCAAGGAAAAACACGAAGGGAGAAAAAAATGCTCTGCATGCGGCGAAACCACCCTAGGAGGCCGAACCCTAGGGGGCCGAACCCTGGGGGGACGAACCCTAGGGGGAAATCAACGTTTAGACGGAATTCTGCTCTTTAGAGCCCTTTATGCTGAATTATTCTTGCTTACAGGTCCTCTTCGTTGGACATTATGCAGACCCAAAAAACCGCCAAGGAGGCCCCGTTCCTCAGTGATTGGGAAAGGGCTCCCCTCTTTGGTCTTTCCAACGTCTTTTGGGAGCAAGTCTAGACTTATGACCGTATAACTTTTCCTCCACTAGAGAAGGAAGGCTTGTTCCTATATACAACGGCTTGTGGAGGTTGGGATGACCTTCTCCATTCCGATCGCATTCCTCGTCTATGAATAGAGAAACAAGAGTACCCTTTCAGTTCCCTTCACTTCTTATCTGATTCATTTAGCCTCCTTCAGGAATGGCATCATTGGATCGACGAGGTACTTGGGAATGTTGACTATGTGGGTATACTAAAGAAAGAGCTGTCATTCCTTAATACATCAAGCTATGCAGGGACATTCATATCCAACATGACCATGGTGCTCCTCTACATGTCATTCGTATCCAACAGGACATTCTTCATTAGTCACGGCATGGGGGAATATGCACCTCTACTCTGGAGGACGTCTATGTCGTCTACCAATCTACCAGTAAGCATTTGCCCCCTGCGCGTGAGTCGCGCCATTGGTGAGATGATCGCGCAAAATATTGTAAGTGTAGAAGTCTTGATTCCAGTGTCTGAACACTTTGCGGGGCTTAATGTTTTGTAAGCCTCGAAAACGAAAGTCCTAGGAGAGGGAACCTCTAGGGGAGCAAACCCTAGAAGGGCGAGCCTTAAAGGAGCCCTCCTGGGATATTTTAAAAATCTTCGATCTAATCTTTCTTACCCTCTCTTGAAATTTCTTTTTTCTTTAAAATCAAGAAGTCATTGAGAATCAAGAAGTCCATGAAGGCATGATAGCCTCTAAGGTCTGATAGCATCGAAGGCCTGATAGCCTCGAAGGCCTGATAGTCCCGAAGACCTGATAGCCTCGAAGGCCTGATAGCCACGAAGACCAAGCTTTAGGTATTCCTCTCTTCAATTCGACAGGTCATGGTCTTTAGATCATGAACTTTCATAGTTTTTTCCATTTCCTGTATCAGAAAATTCATGTACATATATTTCATGCAAACTAACACTTGAATCTATACTTTTTTTCTTTTTTTTAATAAATCAGAAGAAATAATCAAGTATAAGTGAAAGTTTAACAAATTTATTGATAATCAAATTGTTTTTAACGAAAAGCATAACGTTTCATATAATAAATCTTGCTTTTGTCGAAGAAAGCATAACGTTTACCACTTTTAGAGATAAAGTGCAACTTTCTTGCTTTTGTCGAATAAAGCATAACGTTCGCCACTTTTAAAGATAAAAAGTAACTTTTGGGGTTGAAGGCTTATACTCAGGTGCCTCAATTACTTTTGAAGTTGAAAGCGTAACTTAGGAGGACTTATAGTCAGGTGCCTCATTCACTTTTGATGATAAAGTGTAACACTCGAGTGCCTCGTCACTTGGGTCATCCAATTTTTAGCAAATGCAGTCTACGAGGACTTGAAATCGGGTGCCTTGTCACTTGGATCGTCCAATTTTTTGGCAAGTGCAGTCTGCGAGAATTTGAAATCGGGTGCCTCGTCACTTGGGTTGTCCAATTTCTTGGCAAGTGCAGTCTACGAGGACTTGACTACCATTTAGAGTGGACCACCATCTTGCGTGGATTTTTTTTTTATTTTTTAATTCGTCAATTCTTGGGCCTCCTCCCTTGGTCACCCAATTACTTGGCAAGGGATATTCCTGAAGACTTAAACCACCATTTTTGGTGGACCACCATCTTGGGTGGATTTGAAATTAGTATGCATAGAAGTCAATCATGTATGATGATAAAGCATATACTTTGTAATTAATCTTATTTATTTATTAATAAAAAAATTATTTATTAAAGGCATTTATTATCTACATGGTGCTGTTTTAATAATATGTGATAAACCCATAATTTTAAGTAATGCTTTTAGAATCATGATGAGATCATGCTAATGAGATCTAAATTCTTAGATAGCTTAAAACTAAAATGTTCCCAATCAATGGATTACTAAAAAGGGGATTAGTGAATCCGGATAGATTGGTACGTACGTTGCTTGCTCATTGGATGAGGATGATTGATCTCATGATCATTTATGTGGAGACACTAAAGCAAGTATGTAGGTGCTTATTAGAGAATAAGTTCACTGAACGTGACTCGCTAAGGAATACCTAATGGAGTTTTACTTGTCTGTCAATAGGAATTCATGTAGTGATAGTAGTACAAATGATCCTTAGACTTGAGATCATCATAGTATCTTATATATAATGAATTACTCTTTGACTTATTCCTTAAGACTCTTAGAGTATATCAAAAGGTATGCTTGGGTGTAATAAGTTATATATGAAGATAATGAATAATCAATAAAGAATCTATCACTTCTCGTAAAAGAAGAGAAATGTCCTATGTGATTCGATAAATGACAACCCAAGAATCCTTGGCCAAGGTGGAATGAAATTAGAAAGTAGTTTCTAATTTGCATTCATTAAGAGTTGTGCATTTAGGAATCTAAATACATATAATTAAATAAAATAAGACTTGACAAGAATTCATATGCCTTATATTTAATTGGGACATTGTATGGTGGAAGGATTGAATTATGCGGTAACTATTTACTCAAAGGTTCTTTTATGATTAATGTTGAAATCTATATTATCCGGAAAGTCGCTTGATCGCTAGGGAGCTTATCCCTATTGTAGAATAAATATTATTTATTTAAATAAATTAATCGTTTAATTTATTTATTTAAATAAGATTAAATTGTTCTAATTGATTTATTCACAATCGGTTTAATATGGAGAACCTAAAGGGTCACACCATAAAAGGAAGAATAATTATTTAAGAAGTTAATGGCATAATTATAATAATATGTTAAGTATATTTAATTTAATCTATGGTGATAGAATAAATTAAATAGCTTAATATTTATTATTTAATATTTTAGAAATATTAAATATAAATTAATAAGAGAGTCTTATTAATATTATTACAATTACAATTATTTTAATTTCTAAAAGAGTTTAGGAATTAATTTAATATAAGTACTCTCATTTATTCCTAATACGATTAGGAGGAAAAATTAGTTAAAGGAGTTTAATTAATTATCCCTAATAGGATTAGGGATCCCATTTAATTAAAATGAATTTAATTAAATGGATAATACCTTATTTTAATTAAAATAGGGTTACTTGATATCTTTATAAGAGGAGTCTTATATCAGATATCAAATATACGTAATTCCAAGAGTTGAAGAGTACGCCCCCTTTTTCTATAGAGATAGGAAAAACTAGGGTTTGAGCCAACACACATTTCTTCTTGAAAATTCTTCTTCCTTGGTGGATCACCTCTAGAGGCCAAACACTTGGGTGGCTAATATTGATCAAAGGAAGGAATCTACCCGGAGATTCAAGGAGATCACGGAGAAGTGGGAGGTGAACTCATACCTGAGGAAGCTCGTTTCTACAAGAGTATGATTTCATAACTTCTTATTCTTCGTTTAATTAATAATATGTATAAAGGATGATCCGGGTAATTGGTTTGTAAAAATTTTAAAATCTGATTTTATTTTGCTTTCGCTAATTTTTGTAATTTGATTGCTTCTTTGATTTTCATAAAACCTAACAGTGGTATCATGAGACAAACTTTATGCGAATTATTAATTATTTTGATTTCATATATGTATGGGTATGTATTTTGAATAATTTATTGGGCATATTTTATTGTATAAAATTATTATTATTAAAAAAAACGTAATCATATTGAAGAAATCTGTTTTAAAATTCGTTTATTCACGTGTTAACTTTCTGTTTTGACGTGAAGATGCTGACATGCTGTAGATATATTCGGTTAATATATATATATATAATATATAGAATAACGGATTAATTAATCCATTTGTTCCTGCAACATTCACACTAGTGTGATTACGTTTTTTATTGGGATTATGATTACTTATACTTTCTAAACTTGATCCTAGAACATCAAAAAGGTGTAGACTTTATATATATATATTTATAATAACCGTGATTATTTCTATTGTTCTTAAAACCGTGATTACAGTTCACTATCTCACAAGGGTGAACAGTTTGTATTCAAGCGCACGGATATTATATATATGTATAATATATTTTTTTAATAATTTTATAATTAAAATAAAGAGTTTATTTTAATTTTGAAATTGGATTTCATGCAATAAAAAAATTGCCCATTAAATGATATTCATATATATGGAATGATTTTATTTATTGATACATATGGTGATATGTATGATAATAAATGGGATTGATTATGGACTATTGACTAATGTGATTGGATTTATTTTGGTTGGATGTTTGAATGAATGGGTTTTATTAAATGGGGTCTGCGTACCTTATCTTTTCTAGTTTTCTTCTTGATGTAAATTCTTTTCTAGTTTTCTTCTTGATGTAAATTCTATCTCTCTCCTATGTACTTCCCCTTGACTGCTGATCACGGTTTCTATTTAAATTAAATAGTTTAATTGTAATAGGATTAGTTAGAATTTTTCGAAGAACCGGATATCAAGGAGCAAGGAGCGCTTGAAGACCCATTTGTAATGGAGCCCGTGTTTAAATGTAATAGTTATATTTAAATGTTTATTCTTGCACCCTAGGGTTTGACCTTTTGGTTCACTTTGTGGCTCTAGTGAACCAAACTAGAATAAAATTGCATAATCAATCCGGGTAGAATATAGTATTCTATATGTGAATGCTAGTATTATATATATTATATATTATGCAAACATGCTTCGCATGTTTAATAATATGACACGTATTTTATATATATATTTGTATGCGCGCTAAAAAAGATGAGACTAATAATAACAAACCCCTCAATGAAATTATATTAAGTTGTAACGTTCAAAGATATTTGGAATATCGAACGTCGCCTTCTAGCATGATAAAAACAATAGAGCATTGAATATTTAATATGAGTTTGTTGTGCACACACAAGGCGAGTATTAAATATTTGAGATGTTGTTTTTATTATATTTGATGTTTATAAGGAATTGAACATTACCGCTTTGTTGTGCACACACAAGGGTTGTAGTTTTCTCTTCACTTATATGGAAATGCTAGGTATGACTTAACTTAAATCATTTTAGTTCGGATGTGCACACACTTGACCATTATGATTTAAGAGGCAAAATATAAGGAGTTACATGATGATGTAATTGACAAGAGTTGTCTACCTATTTATTTATATATAGTTTGTTGTGCACACACAAGGCTATATACATTTGAAATGAGATCCTTATTCTCACTAGCAAATCTTTAATTAGATATTGCCGAACTATATTCATGAGGGTAATATAGTTTGAAGAAAATAGTGGGAGATACCAATATAAAATAAGACCTAATTTATTTTGATAATTAATTAATTGAATGTTTGCTAAAATATTGTCTTTTAACATGCAGGATTTTGAAAATGTCACATTCACTAATTTCACGGCGTAGCATACTTGATGCTAACAAACTGACCGGACCGAATTACACGGATTGGTTAAGGAATCTGAGAATTGTTCTCACTACTAAAAAGATTTCTTATGTCCTAAATTCGCCCGTACCTGCAAAAGTTGCAGAAATAGCCTCCGAGGAAAAGATTGCTACTTTTAAACAGTGGCAAAATGATGCATCAGTGGCTCAATGCATCATGCTCACATCCATGAGTAACGAGCTTCAAATGTCAAGATGAAAAATATAGATGCTCCTACTATGCTATTGCACCTTCAAGAGTTGTATGGTGAGCAAAGTAGGACTGTTAGATATGAGATATCTAAGGAGCTCTTCTGATCTTGGATGACCAAGGGCACTACCGTTGAGACTCATGTCTTAAAGATGATCAATCTGATTGAACGTCTTGGACAGCTTGGGTTCGTCATGGATGGGGAGTTGAGTCAAGATTTAGTCTTGCAGTCACTCCCAGACACCTTCTCACAATTTGTTATGAATTTTCACATGAATAAGTTAGATGCAGCTTGCCTGAATTACTTAACATGTTGAAAACTGCTAAAGGTTGCTTCCCATCCAAGAAGAACCATGTCTTACTGGTGGATGATTCTTCCAAGAAAAGGAAGAGGCCCAAGGTATCTTCTGAAAAGAAGAAATCCAAGAAGGCTAAGGGAAAGGCGAAAAGTGAAGGATCAAAAGAAACCTGATCCAGCTAGCAAAGGAATTTGCTTCCATTGCAATAAGTCGGGTCACTGGAAGAGGAACTGCAAGGATTATCTTGCAGAAAAAAAGTAGAAGAAGTTTGGAGAAGCTTCGAATCCTAATCAAGGTTTGTTTATGATTGAAATTAATTTTTCTGAAAGTCAATCTTCTACTGGGTATTGGATACCTACCGTGGTTCTCACATATGTAATAATATGCAAGGACCGGTCGTGGTAGAAAATCGAGCAAGGATGAGGTCGCCCCACGAGTGGGAAATGGAGCAAAGGTTGTTGCATTAGTATGTAGGGACTTATTGTTTAAAGACGCCTACGGGCAAGTCCATTAGTTTAAATAATTGTTATTTTGTTCCGTCACTTATTAGAAACATTATTTCAATATCTGTATTGGATATGGATGGTTTTGACATTATAATAAAGAACAATAGTTGTTCTGTTTATAATAATAATGTTTTATATGGTGTTGGTAATTTACGAAATGGACTTTACATTCTTGACTTGCATGAAAATATACTTCAAATTGAACAAACTAAGAAAAGGAAAAGAGATGATGTTAATTATACCTATATGTGGCACTGTAGACTTGGCCATATTAATGAAACAAGATTATCCAAGTTGTATAAAGATGGGCTCCTAGAGCTATCGGATTATGAATCATATCCAACTTGTGAATCTTGTCTCATGGAAAAAATGACTAAATCTCCTTTTAGTGGAAAAGGAGAAAGAGTTACAGAGTTGTTAGCGTTGGTATACACGAATGTATGTGGGCCTATGACAAAGAATGCACGAGGAGGGTATTCTTATTTTATTACATTCACTGATGATCACTCAAGATTTGGATATTTGTATTTAATGAAATACAAATCTGAATCATTTGAAAAGTTCAAAGAGTTCTGAAGTGAAGTAGAGAAACAAACGGGCAAAAGTATTAAGATTCTTTGATCAGATCGAGGTGGTGAATACTTAAGTAGTGAGTTTCTCAATTGTCTCAAAGAAAATGGTATAATCTCACAATGGACTCCACCAGGGACACCACAACTAAATGGTGTATCTGAAAGGAGAAATCGAACACTTTTGGACATGGTTCATTCCATGATGAGTTTTACCAATCTCCCGGTGTCATTCTGGGGATATGCCCTAGAAGCGGCTATATATCTACTAAATAAGGTTCCCTCAAAATCCGTCCCTAAGACTCCATATGAGATGTGGACAGGGAGGAAGCCTAGTCTTAAGAATGTTAAGATTTGGGGATGTCCAGCTTATGTGAAAAGGTTTCAAAATGATAAGCTTGGGATAAGATCTGATAAGTGTACTTTTGTGGGATATCCTAAAGAAAGTTTAGGATATTATTTCAACAATCCTACTGAACAAAAGGTGTTTGTTGCCAAACATGTCGCCTTCTTGAAAAGGAGTTTATCCTTGAAGGGTCGATTGGGAGGAAAATAGATCTTGAAGAAATTCAAGAACCATAAACCACTACTGAGATCAAATGGATGAACTTTGTCCAAGTAGAGATTCCTTCTGTACCACACCCTATTCATAAATCTGGAAGAGTACCAAAGATACCTGATAGGTATGGACTTATCATAGAAGATGACGATGAGGTACGCATCATAGATGATGATGATCCATTGAATTACAAATATGCTATGAGTAGTAAAGACTCAGAGAAGTGGCAGGAAGCCATGAAATCCGAGATGGACTCCATGTATGAGAACCAAGTATGGACTTTGGTCTCACCACCTGAAGGCATTAAGCCTATTGGGTGTAAATGGATCTTTAAAAGAAAGACTGGAGCAGACGGCAAGGTAGAGACCTATAAGGCCCGAATGGTCACAAAAGGTTTCAAACAAAGACAATGAGTTGATTATGACGAAACCTTCTCACCAGTAGCAATGCTCAAGTCCATTCGGATTTTTCTTGCGATTTCAGCTTACCATGACTACGAAATCTGGAAGATTGACATGAAAACGGCCTTCCTCAATGGGAAACTTGAGGAGGATGTGTATATGACACAGCCAGAGGGATTTGTTTCAAAGGTTGGAACAAATCAAGTCTGTAAACTACAATGATCTATTTATGGATTGAAGCAAGCTTCTCGTATGTGGAACATCCGTTTTGATGAGACAATCAAAGAGTTTGATTTTATCAAAAATGAGGATGAACCATGTGTGTACAAGAAGGTTAGTGGGAGCATTGTTTCATTCCTCGTATTATATGTTGATGATATATTACTGATAGGGAATGATATTCCTATGCTGCAATCAATTAAAATCTGGTTATCTAAACACTTCTCCATGAAGGACTTGGGAGAAGCATCCTATATTTTGGGGATAAAGATCTATAGAGATAGATCTAAAGGATGCTTGGCTTGTCCCAAGGAACGTACATTGACTCGATGCTAAAGAGGTTTAACATGGAAGATTCCAAAAGATGTCTCATGCCGATGAGCCATGGAATACATATCTCCAAGAAACAGGTCCCAGAGACACCTGAGGAGAGAGACCGTATGAGTAAGATTCCTTATGCTTGAATAGGATCTATCATGTATGCGATATGATATGTACTTAGACCAGATGTCGCTCATGCACTTAGTGTAACAAGCGTATATTAGTCGAATCCAGAAGAAGAACACTGGAAGGCAGTGAAAAATATCCTAAAGTACTTAAGAAGAACTAAGGATGTATTTCTTGTCTACGGTGGGTTTGAATTGAAACTAGAGGGCTTCACGGACTCAAGTTTTCAAACGCACTAAAGATGACAATAAATCCATTTCGGGTATGTGTTTTACCTTAAGCGGTGGCGCAGTGAGTTGGAAGAGTTCCAAACAACAAACGATTCTTTGATTCAAAGGATGGCGGGCGAGTACATTGATGTAAGTGAAGCTGCAAAGGAAGATGTTTGGATGAAGAAGTTCATTACCGAACTTGGTGTGGTTCCTAGAATTACAGGACCAAATGCCTTTGATTCCTGTGACAACATCGGAGTCATTATTCAGTGCTAAGGAACCCAGGTCTCATCAGAAATCCAAACACGTGTTGCGGCGATTTCATTTGATCAAAGAGATCATTGAAAGAGGAGCGTGTGGACTCTCAAGACAATATTGCAGATCCATTTACTAAAGCGTTAACATAACAACAGTTTGATCATCATTATAATAATATGTTAAATATATTTAATTTAATATATGGTGATAGAATAAATTAAATAGCTTAATATTTATTATTTAATATTTTAGAAATATTAAATATAAATTAATAAGAGGAGTCTTAATATTATTATAATTATTATTATTTTAATTTCTAAAAGAGTTTAGGAATTAATTTAATATAAGTACTCTCATTTATTCCTAATAGGATTAGGAGGAAAAATTAGTTAAAGGGGTTTAATTAATTATCCCTAATAGGATTAGGGAGCCCATTTAATTAAAAGAATTTAATTAAATGAATAATACCTTATTTTAATTAAAATAGGGTTACCTGATATCTTTATAAGAGGAGTCTTATATCAGATATTAAATATACGTAATTCCAAGAGTTGGAGAGTACGCCCCCTTTTTCTATAGAGATAGAAAAAACTAGGGTTTGAGCCAACACACCTTTCTTCTTGAAAATTCTTCTTCCATGGTGGATCACCTCTAGAGGCCAAACACTTGGGTGGCTAATATTGATCAAAGGAAGGAATCTACCCGGAGATTCAAGGAGATCGCGGAGAAGTAGGAGGTGAACTCGTACCTGAGGAAGCTCGTTTCTACAAGGGTATGATTTTATAACTTCTTATTCTTCGTTTAATTAATAATATGCATAAAGGATGATCCGGGTAATTGGTTTGTGAAAATTTTAAAATCTGATTTTATTTTGCTTCCGCTAATTTTTGCAATTTGATTTCTTATTTGATTTTCATAAAACCTAACAGGATTTTTAATTCATTTGTAGTTCAGAGTTTTTTCGATGGTAGAACCAGTATTTGGGTTCTTGACTTTCGGGACTGCACCATGGGTGATAGCATTGCACATTTCTTCTCCTAGTTCAATCTCTCCGGCCGCCAACTTCTCATGGTATATCCTCCGCAGACTATAACAGTCCATAGTGGAATGTCCTGCATATTGGTGGTATACACAGAAGTCCGGCCTTCTTTTCATCTCTTCCGTTACAACCAACCGGGGCCTTGGAGGCTTCACCACTCCGTGCTCAACCCATTGTTCATACAAGCCCCTGAATGCCTTCTCGCTGCATGTGATAGTCTCTGGAACTGGAATTCTGGTATACTTATCACCATACTTTTCTCTACTTCGCTCAAATTTCTTATTTTTCTCCCTCTTACCCCCTTGAAGTTTTGACTGAGAATCCGCCAAAGCCACAGTTGATGTTCTCTTGCTCTTCCATGTAACCAGCGCATGGCTATTGGAAAATGTCATGATTCCCCCCAAGTCTTATGCAAAAGATGAGAGCGTCGCAAATGAATCACAAGCCTTGGTAATGATGTGGGGCTTGAAGGCGTCTAAAGCACCATTGTTGGATATGCTAACCAAATTCTTTTCTTCAATTGGCTCTGCACACTTCTGTGCTTGGGCCCTGAACCTATCCATGTAATCTGACAGCTCCTCATTTGGCTTCTGCTTGAATCGCATGAGCTTGACGATGGTTACCTGTTTCTGCACATAGAAAAATTTCTTAAAAAATTGCAATTTTAGATCATCCCAATCATGGACTGATCCCTTCTCCAAGTTGTAGTACCAACTGAAGGCATTATTCGTTAAAGTCTTGTTGAATTCTCTAATCAACAAATTGTGATTGTTCACTTCATCATATCCTAACCATGGAGACATCGATTCTACGAACCTGGCAATGTGTTCCCTGGCATTTCCTTTCTCCCCATTGTATTTTGGAAATTGCGGGGGATGCTCGATATATCCTGCCGGGTAAGGTTGTCTTCGAATATGTGCCGGGTAGGGTGGAGTAAAGTCTAACTCCGAAGGTCGTAATGTCTACTTGTGAAGTTGATTGATCACATCGATCATATCATCCTTTGTGACATATTGGCTTGTGGTGTGGACTCTTTGTGGTGTTGTGATGTATGGCGGCATTGGTCGTGTGTATGGTGCAGAAATTGGTTGATGTACACTGGCATCAAGTAAATTTTGTATCGGTTGTGCTTGTGGGTTGGTTCGTTGGACAATGTTTGGGATAGTTGGTATCTGCACTTGTGAAAATGCGGGGATAGTGGTCGGAATGATGTTTGTTTGAGGCTGGCTGACTTCCATTCTAGGTTGTGGCACGTCACCACTATTCTGAGGTTCTAAGTGGATGATTGGAACAGACTGATTCTCCGTCAATGGAGGTGCAGTCTGATTCTCCTTATTGTTTCTATCGTTGTTGCTGTCCTCCACTCCTGCCTATTCTCCCTGCGAATTGTCTGGGAACATGGCCTTGAAAGCGGGAATCTGCATCAACTGCTGGCAGAAATTTCTCATTTCCTCTTGCTTCCTCTGCATCTCTAGCATCATAGCCATCATCATCCATTGTTCTTCTCGTGCTTCCTTCAATGCCTTGAGCATCTCCAGTTGCACAACATTCGTCTGGTCTCCACCTGCATCTTCGCCTTGCCTTCCTGCGTTGGTTTGTTGTTGATTGGCCATATGTGGTGATATCGAACTCCCTTCAGAAGCGTCTTCAATAATTGGTTGGTCAAAATCTAGGTTTGCGCCTTGGAAAACTTGAGTTACTTGTCTTGGAACTGGATCCGGTGAAGTAATACTATTTGTTGGTGAAGCAGCTCTTCCTGTAGTTCTCCCACTTTGAGTTGTGGGCATACCCTTCACGAATTCTACACCTCCCCAGCGGAGTCGCCAAAGAAATGTGGGCAAAGAAATCATACCTTGCTAGGGTTAGGGTTTCGTGTTGGCTGAGGAGGAGAGAAATCCACAAAGAGCACGGAATTGATTAGTTGATTGAAGAAGGGAGAACGACAGGTGGACGAGTACTCCAACGATGCGTGGCAGAACTCTTAGAATCCGGGAACCGTGTTAGGATATCAGGGATTCCAAGAGCCTTATTGAGTCCTTCGAGTTGAGAGAATGTCCAAACTCCTTTACTGATTTTAGGTGGAATCTCCAAGCCTTTAAGTCACCAAAAGGGTCCCTTTGATCTTCCAAGAGTCTAAGTCTTGAGTCTGAAGAAAAATCCAAACCCTTTAGTGCCTTTTAGGTGGAATATCCAAGCCTTAAGTCACCAAAAGAGTCCTCCTCCTTCCTAGAATGGAAGGGGTATTTATAGAGTTTCCTGGAATTAAATAGTCACATGTTAGGCACATGTTTTTAGGAAAATTCCAGAAATACCTTTTAGTTATTAGAATAATGTTCATATTGCCATATCCTTCTAGCCACCATCCTAATCCCTCAATCAATTCCCAAAACGAGCAGCCTCCACGAGTCTTTTGCCTCGGGACACGTGGAGGCTTCTCCTGGGTCTCGCACATTTATTTCTGACTATTTCGTCTTTATTCCATTAGGTTATATGAACCTTAATTTGCACATTTAATGAGGCCATAGAACCCTAATTGCACATTTAATTCAATTAGGTCATGTGAACCCTAATTTTACACTTGGGCCCACAAATAATATTTTAAGAAGAACTATTTGAAATTAGTGAATAACTTTATTCTCTCACAAATAATATATTATGAAGAACAAATTTTATTTAACGAGTGAAGATTTTATTTCACTAATTATAAATTGAGAATCTTTCTTTCAATTTAGTGAGAGAGAAATTCCTTCATTGATGACTAATTAATTAACTAGAGAAGATTTTAGTGAGAGAAATAATCCTTCATTAATGTCCATTTCTCAAGTAAAATCCTTCAAAAATTATAAATTTGTAAATAATCAAAATTCATTGCAAATTATAGTTAATTTTCAAATTAATGATTTTATATTTATTATTATTTTTAATTGTTATAATAAATATTAAAACTAATTGATAAACTAATGCATAAGAAGCCAATAATTAAAACTAATACTCCATATATAAATAGATAATGCTCAAATCACGATAACTACATAATTTATTATTGTATCTTAGTCTCCCAATGACTATAATACCTACAATAGTTATTAACTAACATAAAAAAAAAAAAAAAAAAAAAGAATAACAATGAACTAGAAGGAATGAAGTGTATGTCATGTTAGGTCCACTTCATCATCATTTTCTTCAAGAAAATCAAGGCTAGGCCTATAAATTTCATACTGCAAGAGAAATGTCAAAATTCAATTTCAATAAAATGAGTAATAAGAAAAAATGAAATTGATAAACTCAAATTAAAAGATAGAGAGAGAGAGAGATTAAATTAGTTTTTTGTGTGATCCACAACATAAAAAAAGAGAGTTCATTACAACAATTAAGAAGTTCATTACATTATCAGACCATGCCTGAGCTCAAGCAATTCAAGAGAGCTTGAAGTGAAATAGTTGAAAAAGACCTTAGTTTCACAAATTCAGACCTCATAGCACAATTACGCATCTGTTCCAAAAGGATTGATTCCCATATACTTGCACATGTTCACTAATCGAGGTCTGTTAAACAACGAAAAATGTCAGTGATTCACTCAGCAAGCAAATAACAATACATCAAATCGAATTTAGAATAGTTTTTTTCAGAAGTGTCGACTACAAATCCAATTTACTGATATTATCCAATGTAAGCTCATCATTGAGCAACTTAGCACCACACATGTTCTAACCTGCATTACAATAATAGATCATGGTAGAGTACTTTAAATTACCAAATTAATAAAGTCAAGCTTACGCATGATGACATTAAAATGTTGGAGTGTGATTATTTTGGTCTAGCCAAGGTATAACCCAATTTATTTAATGGGCTAAATTTGATGTTGACCCGTAACATATGTATTTATTGTGACAGTGGGAGAGTTCTTATTAAAAAAGAATTGTGTTTCCTTATTTGGAGGGATAAGGAGTCATTCTCCTAGTTGGATGCGGATGGAGGTGACTTCTACATATACGACTACAAACTAGGGTTTGGGAAAAAAAGGGACACAACAAAGGAAAGGGCACAAGAGATACAACACAAATACACAACTTGTACTCCCAATATTATTATAGTGGATTACTCTCTCTCCGTGATTTTTTTTCAATTGAGTTTTCACGTAAATTTTGTGTTCATACTTTATATTCCTTTATTTATGCTTATGTGAGTATATTTCGTGAGTTTAATTGCAAAACAATACAATCAATTACTCCATCAACTGTTATAGCGCGATTTTAGCCAAGCTATTTTAGTGATTTCGTCAGGCGTACAAATTTGGCGTTAAAATTGACGTCGTCTGTGGGAAACAAGACACTTGTTCTAGTGTCGATTTAAAATCACTGATTCACCAAAGGAGATAAGTGATTCTTTTTTATTAAATTAAATATATACTTGTACGTGTGTATATATGTATTATGCCAATAGCAATTGAAGCATGATTGTAGTTGATTATTGATACAAATTTACATATTCTCTCTCTTATATTATGCATGTAGTGGTAGTATTCACATAATGCATGTAAAATCTAAACATTAACACTTTGGTCCAGGCGATGATAAATTGGTGCTGAGTTACTGCACTAGTAACTAATTCAGCTAGCGCAGAGATAAAAGTTCAAGCTTTTATATCATTGAAGTGCTTTAAAGGCGGCTTCAGTTTCATCATCAACCACAGGCTGAAAGAAATTAAAGGATGCGATTCTTATACATGTGTCAACGTGCTCATCTGCGAGGGATTAAAAACTACGCAAGCGTGGTTCGACGGCGAACTAAGCAGCAATAGCACCAAACGTCCTTCGCGAAGGCTTTGATCTCCCGAAAGGATGAACATTCTACGGATAAAAATCCCGAGGATAAAAATCTCGAGGATAAAAATCCCACGGAGACTTTTTGAATACTCTCTTATTTATAAGTTCCTTATAAATAAGAGACTGGGAGGCAATGTTGGAGTGTGATTATTTGAGTCAAGCCAAGGTGTAACCCAATTTATTTAATGGGCTAAATTATGTGTTGACCCATAACATATGTATTTATTGTGATAGTGGGAGAGTCCTTATTAAAATAAGATTGTGTTTCCTTATTTGGATAGATAAAGAGTCCTTCTCCTAGTTGGATGCGGGTGGAGGTGACTTCTATATATACGGCTATAAGCTAGGGTTTGGGAAAAAAAAGGAACACAACACACGAAAGGGCACAAGAGATACAACACAAATACACAACTTGTACTCCCAAATATATATTATTATAGTGGATTACTCTCTCTCTCTCCGTGATTTTTTCCCAATTGGGTTTTCACGTAAATCTTGTGTTCATACTTTATATTCCTTTTTATTTCTTTATTTATGTTTATGTAAGTGTATTTTGTGAGTTTGATTTTACAACAATAGAATCAACCGTTGGCGCAATTTTGGCATGCTGTTTTGGTGTTTTGGTGATTTCGTCAGACGTACAAAATTTAGCGTTAACATGGGCGCCGTCTGTGGGAAACAAAACACTTTTTCTAGTGTCGATTTAAATCACCGATTCACCGAAAGAGATAAGTGATTCTTTTTTATTAAATTACATATATACTTGTACGTGTGTATATATGTATTATGACAATAGCAGTTGAAGCATGATTGTAGTTGATTATTGATACAACTTTACATATTCTCCCTCTTATATTATGCATGTAGTGGTAGTATTCACATAATGCATATAAAATCTAAAAATTAACACTTTGGTCCAGGTGATAATAAATTGGTGCTGAGTCACCGCACTAGTAATGAATTTAGCCAGCGTAGAGATAAAAGTTCAAGCTTTTATATCATTAAAGTGCTTTAAAAACGGCTTCAATTTCATCATCAACCACAGACTGAATGAAATTAAAGGATTCAATTCTTATACATGTGCCAATGTGCTCATCTGTGAGGGATAAAAATTTCGAGGATAAAAATCCCGAGGATAAAAATCTTGAGGGTAAAAATCCCACGGAGACTTTTTGAATACTCTGTTCCTTATAAATAAGAGACTGGGGGCAATGTTGGAGTGTGATTATTTAGGTTTAGCCAAGGTGTAATCCAATTTATTTAATGGGCTAGATTTGGTGTTGACCCATGATATATTCACTACACCAAAAATGGCCTCTAGTGAAGAATAAATCCTTCACTAGAGGCCCTATATCACTCACAAATGATTTATTGCGAAAAAATATTTCATTCACACGAGTGCTCGTATTAAACCTGCTCGCAATTGGGTATCATTCGCTAAGTAGTGACTAAATATTTTTTGTGAAGGATATATTGTGAATAATTTTTTTTATTCACAAATTGTATTTAGTAATGGAATATTGTTATTTAGTGAAAGATTGGTTTCCTTCACAAATAATATTTTAAGAAGGACTATTTGAAATTAGTGAATAACTTGATTCCCTCACATATAATATATTGCGAGGAACAAATATTTTTAACGAGAGACTATTTTCCTTCACTAATTATAAATTGAGAATCTTCTTCAAATTAGTGAGAGAAAAATTCCTTCACAAATTATAAATTTGTAAATAAAAAATTAATTGCTAAATAATCAAAATTCATTGAAAATTATAATTAATTTTTAAATTATTGATTTCATATTTATTATTATTATTAATCTCTATAAGAAATATTTAATTTATTTTTCAAGTAAATATAAATATTGCCATACTTTTTTCAAACTAATTGTTGAGCTAATGCATAAAGAGCTAATAAAATCAAAACTTCTCATATAAATAGATCATAATACTCGAGTCACAATAACTACAAAATTTATTATTGTATCTTGGTCTCACAAGGACCATAGTACCTACAAAATTTATTAACTAACAAAAGAAAACTGAAAGAATAACAATGAACTAGAAAGAATAAAGTGTGACATGTTAGATCCACTTCAACATCATTTTCTTCAAGAAAATCAAGGTTAGACATGTAAACTTCATCCTGCAATAAACACCAAAATTCAATTTCAATAAGACGAGGAATAAGAAAAGATGAAACTGGTGAACTTATATTAAAAAAAGAAAAGAAAATAAAAACCTCTTTTGACAACAGACAATGATCCTAAACTAGTACAAAGAACTCACCATGAAACTGGAGTTGGATGCACAACTACTTTCTCTAGCAGCAGTTACATAAAGTGAAAAATGTTAAATATAAAAAAATAGGAAGACAGCTATATACAAGACAACAAGAAGATAGACTGAGGCGAATCCTAGATACACTTTGCTAATCCCGAACTTAGTTACAACACTCAAGAAGACAGATGTATGATAATGTTTCACCAATTAAGAAAACACAAGGAAGGCAGATTGTCAATTATGTCTTTCTATGAAATACATTTTGTAAGTTAAGTATTTCAGGAAACACCAATCTTGCAAAGTGACAAAATTAAAACAATCACCTGTATTTGCAAAAGTGATAAACCCAATTCCACGGTGCCCTTTGGTACTAGGATCCTACAAAATATCAATGGTAGTAATAAATATTGTATGCAGGAATATATTACATGAAATATGCAAATTATAACACGCATGGATTTACTCTCAGAGGAGAGAGGAACCTTCGGCATGTATAAATCCGTTATTTCACCATATTTCTCAAACTAACTGCAACAAAAAGATAAAAACATAGATTTTCAGCACATGCCTCATTATCACCCCATAAATGTGATTACTATTATTATAGATTTATGAACTAGTAAGAGTTTCAGTAAATAATAATGCGTTCACCCTATAAGTTCCTATCAAGCTACTATACACAATTACCTCTTGAATGTAACTTCTGTCACAGATGGGGGAACCCAAGCAACAAATATCTTGGTGACTTTCTTTGATGGTGCTCGCATCACCTCCTGTCAAAATATTACATATGGTTCAGGATGAAAATATAAATACACTAAAAAAGTACAGATCATTACACACTTCTTAATTAAATGACAGATTTGAACTAATTAAAGATCACAACCTTTGGCGTAGCTACTTTTACTTCAAGGACTCTTATTGCCAAGGAAGTGCTCACTAGATAATGCGTAATAAAGGAAGTGTATGTACCGTTTCTGCTTCTCTTTTAACTGCAATATAAGCAACAACAGATTGTATCAGTGATTTATAACCTCATAAAAGTTAAAAATCTGCAAGAGTAAATAAAAGGTAATCTATTCCAAACTAAAAGTGAAAACCAAAGTACCTGAAGAAAATGAGCGGACCAATGTTGCACAACTTACAATAAAAGAATCACTCGCATACTCTACTTGGTTACGTTTGCCACTTCCGTTCAATGAAAGTATCAAAGCTGTAAGTTATCTTCCAAGTTGTAAGTAGCAGAATTGCGGATCGAAGATCCCACCTCCAGAATCTCTCATAGGAGTCATATAAGGTTGCAGTGGAGTTCATGAAGGCAAGGGGGTCTCACTTCCGGCACCATATCGAGGTGGCTCCCTGCTACAAATTTAATCAGTCAAATAGTACTAAATTTTCTAAACAAGAAAACAAACAAAGATACGTCCTTAAGAACCGTAATGGCTTCAAAGCATTCACACTATCAGAGATTTGGTCATGATTAACTGAAATACAAACCAGTAGCTGTGATCCACAAAGAAATAGAAAAATCAAGTAGAAAAAGGAAATTCCTAAATTCAAAAGTAACTAACCTGTTATAATCCTCATTTGGGACTCCAATTCAACCCGAACTGATGGCCCTTTAACATCTTTAACAACCCCACTGTAGCCCTTGAAGGGACCCACATGAACTCTAATGCTAGTACCAATTAAAATAGGATGCCCTCTTCCACCTCTAAACCTTCCTCCAGCTGCACAATTGAGGATATAATAGTAAGATAATACTTATTCAAAACATATAATCCAAAATATGATAATGAAAAAAGAGCAAATTTTTAGAAAGAAACAATCCAAATTCTGAAATTGAAAAACAAGCAAAATTAATGATGACCAACTTCAGAAGACTAGAATCAAAAGTAACTGCATAATCAAGAGGCCTCAAACTTAAGAAACATACAGTCTATTGGAGGGCGTCCTCTAGGCATTCTACCAGGAGATTGAGGAACATGACCAGGAGTTCTAAGCTACGCAAATCTTGATGCCAAGTCACCCTAAAAATATGATGGGAAAGATTGAAGACATAGTGAACAACAAATTTTGAGATCACTGGAAAAAGTAAATATTAACATAAAAATAGAAGACACTTACATTTCTATCACCATTTGCACGTGATCCACCAACAACCATGCAGGATTGGGATTTAGCACAGATAAAACCAGCACGCTCAAGATGGTGACGATCATGTATAAATAAAATACCTTTGTAGATATGTTCAACAGGTCCTTGATTCCCTTAAACATGACAGAAGTTGTATCTATTTAATCAAAAGATACATCTGCTTATGCATGTAGAAGACAAAGGATAAGGATCTAACTTTCCATGGACCATCAAGAACTTTCACAACATCTTTCACTGATATTATGTTCTTCAACTTATCATGTGCAGAAACCTTCCTGTCAATCTTGTATTTGATCTCTCTTAGTCTGACAAGTGCAACTTTTGGTCTATCAAGCATTCCCTTAAGAACCTGAAATTTATACATAAATTCAAGTAAGCATTTAAAATGACATTCCAGTCATTCAAACTATGATATCTTCACCTAAAATTCGGAAATGCAACACCGCAGGCAAATGAGGTACATTAAAACTATGCATGTGGTACATTAAAAGCAAATGCAATAGTAATTAAGCTTCATAGTATTATCAGAAAATCACTTGGGTAACAGTCTCTTCAAATGCAGTGGGTTCAAGACCATTGTCTTTGGAGATCTTCTTTCTTGAGATAAACATCTTGACAGATCTACTTAACAAAATGCAAATGTTTCAAAAACGTGACTGAGGAAGAATTTTGGAGAAGTTCATAAACAGCCCTAAAAACAGGAGTGAGAAAAGGCATAACTGAATGTAAATGTGTACAGTTTTGCCAAATTTTAACATGTTTCACTACTTGTTCCTTTACATAAATCTTTCAAGTAACTTAACAGGGTTCCAAGTCACAGAAATCCAATTTGACAACCACTGAACACACACAAATGTGTGAAGAAAAAGATGCATTATGCTTGATCTTGGATTTTTTTAAAGGGAAGTGATAAAGCAGGTACATCAGGTGTTTGGTTTAGGCCCTTTAAGGTTGTGGCTCTGGTTTCACTAGTCATAATTTTTCCCATTCTAATTTTACTTTTTTATTCTGAGACAAGACTACATCATTTCATTTCTTCTTCATGAGATTTAATACAAAATAATAACATCTCAATTCCTAATACATTTGAAGAAACAAAAAAAAACTCTGATCAACTAAATTCAAAGCGTACAAGTAAAATACAGGTATAGTTTTGGAAAATATCTAACAATACAACACTAGATTAAAATTAAAATTATCAAACCAGAGATATTTCACAGACAGAAAGTACAAGACTAATTGTTTATAATTTTGTGGAGAAACTAGAATACAAGCACCGATCTCAACTAAAATAATTTTATGTCAAAACTAATGAATCTCACGGGCAAAAATCAAGTAGTAGTCTCAAATGAATCGTGAATATTTGTAATAATACAAGAAAACAAATATCATTCATTTGAAAAGAATACTATGATATCTTCACCTGAAATTCGGTAAATCAGTAGGCAACACCACAGGCATCCCAGGTTTACATCCTGACGGTATGACAAAATTCGGAGGAATCATATCTTGAGTTGCAGCCAGGTTACCAAGTGGATTGGATTCCATCGGCTGTGTAGCAGGGACATCAATGAAAGGCTCAATTGTTGTCTCCTTATCTTCTATTTGGATTTGGCAGGCCAATCCTGGCTAGTGATTGTACGATTTGGTGTGGAACATTTTGTAGCATTTTAGGGATTTAGGTTTGCGATGAAGATGGAGATTTAGGGGCTGGGTACGACAGATTTAGGTTTCAGTGGATTTAGGTTTGCGATGAGCAGCCGCCTACGCCGCCGTGTTGTAGCTGCCAAAATGGGGAAAGTCGAATGGGAGGAGGAACCTCTAGGTGTCTAGATGTCGCAACAAAGAAATGGGGGAGATGAAGATGTCGCAGAAAAGAAATGGGGGAGGAAATATGAAAGGGAAAAAGAAATTAGCCAATGATTTTATTTTAAGATTTGTGAACTGTTGATTTTCTGAGATTTACTTCAAGAAAGTAATGAAGAATTTTTCTCTCACAAAATAATTATTGCTAATTACATATTGGGAATAAATTTTTTTCATAATTTTTTAACAAAAAATAGGCGCCAATTATTATTTTAGTATCTTAAATTTGTGAAGTAAAAAAATTAAATTACGAAAGAAATTTCTTTCGTTAATTGATTTTTGTGACATAATTTTTTTCCTTCACTAATCCTTCATAAAAAAGACTTATTTGTGAAGGAAATAATTCATTCACAAATTTTCCTTCGCATGAGCCCCAATTATTTAGAAACGAAGATAATGGCCAAATTTTATTCATCGTAAAAACTTACGAATAATGATATATAGTGAGTAATAATTCCTTCACTAAATAGATTTTTTTACCATGAATTTTGTGAGAATAGACCCTTGATTTTATCGAATAAAGATTTAAATTTTGTTGAAATAATTTTTTAATATTATCTTTTGTGAATTTAAGAAAAATATTATAGTTGTAGGTAGTATTTATAAATTTTGCAAAGTATGTCTGATGGTTATATTATATTCGATTGGTGGGGAATATTAGGTTTAGCGGGAATATTATTCGTACAACTACCAATCATTGGTGGACCTAGCAATGTAATTATTATCGGATTGAGAAAACGACAAAAATATTTTATTGAAATAACGGCGGAAGTTTCTACTGTAGTTCTTGTTGAACTACTTCGGTAGTAAAAAATGCACGATGTCGTGTGGTTGCGTAAGTAAGCACTTGCGGTATTGATTATTGATCTTTATATATGAAATTCACTCAGTTTGATTAATTATTGTCGATTAATAATATGAATTATTATAATGCGATAATGACGTTTTTGTTTTATTCAGTATTATTAACGTAATAAAACAGAAAACATCTTTTATATAAAATAGAATCTTTTATTAAAGTTATTATAAATAGAATATATTATATTTTATTATCGTAGTGTTGCGTAGTGTTTTGCGTAGTGTTTTGCGTAGTATTGCGTAGTGTTTACGTAGTAAAAATGTTTTATATAAATAGAATATATTATATTTTATTTAAAAGATTTTCTTTAAATATGAATGATCAGATTAAAAAGTAAATCAATCTGATAGTTCAATGGATTAAATTCTTATCGTTTTCATTTTCCTATAAATAGAAGTTTCATTCCTTCATTATTTTCTTACAATTCATTTGAAACTAGAGAAATTATAGAGAGAAGTATAGAGAAAATTATAGAAAGAAGAAGAGTATTCTGCTTATTTCACTACTTACGTATTCGGTTCTTTTACGGTAAGGTGTTATTCTTTCTTCTTGAAGAAACTTACATTATTCCATTCATTATTATTACGTTGGAATAACTTTGTAAAAGTGGCATACCCTATACATAACTTGTATACGCCAGCATACTTATACTTGGTGAAATCCTTATGTTATTCCATTGCTTATTATTCATTGGAATAACTCAGATACTTTCAGTTTACCTATACTTGGTGACATTCTTCTATTATTACATTGGAACATCCATGCATGTGTTTTACACAGGACTGGTTCCGTATTTATTATTACATTGGAACATCCACATACATGTGTTTTACACCGGACTGGTTAAAATCTTTATCATTCTGTGTGTTTTACACCTGACAGGTTCCCGTCTTTATCATTTCATTGGAATATCCTATCTGTGTGTTTTACACCTAGATCTGGTTCCATCTTTATTATTCTGTTGGAACATCCACATGTGGTGTGAATTTCACCGACCTTGGTTAGTTATTATTATTATGTTGGAATAACTTTTGTCTCGCGAAGCATCTGCGTGCATGGTGATTTAGTTTGTTATTCCATTCTTTATTATACCCAGGTTGGTTAAAACTTTGACTTCTATTTCCATGAAATTAGTAGAATATCCTGATATTTGCGTTTCATCTAATATCTTTTCATGGAAATATTCTTACGATCATTCTTGAATTTTACTTTCACTGAAACAAGATGTCGTGTTGACAATTTGGGCGTTAATAATTCATGGATTAAATAATTCTTGAACTTGTTTTATTGAATTATTATGTCATTGTCATCATCCTCATGTTATATTATGTTATCTTTGGCTTACGTGCGTAGATGAACTTAGTATGATTATGACCGGGATCATTCGGTATAATCGTGACTTGATATAAATGATGTGACTAAAGTCCTCGATTGGCACCATGTAATGCGATGATGGATAGTTTTTGGTATGATTATGACCGGGGGTGATTCGGTATAATCGCGACCATTGATAATTTGATGAAAATCCTTGGCCAAGTGAGTGCAGGGGATGATTAAATGTAATGGTTTATTTATTAAAATGAGTCTCGATAAAAATTGATGAAAACCTTTTAAAACCTAAAAGATAGTAGACTTTATTCTCTACTTGACTCTTTTTAATGGATTGCTTATTCCACTGCGCATTAAACCGGTTGTCTATTGTATTTTATCGGTTTAACTGCTGAAGGCTAATGATAATTTATTCTGCATTATCTTAGTCATAATATTTCTTCTTTGAAATTAGTTGAGCTCACCTTTTCTTTCTTCATTATTCTTTGAAATGAGAACATAAATTTGAGACGAGTCGAGGAACGCAGTAATGGTCCAAAGGATAGCATTAGTAGTCCTCACTATTCTATGATATAGTGTGATAAAAGTTGTAATGAGGACTCCTTTTTTGAGTTTGTATAATATCTAGTAAACAATATTTGTATTCAAACTCACGGTTTATGTCGTATTGCATACTACAGCGATTATATTAGTAAGTTGTATTTGAATTTATGTACCATATAAGTGGCGACCCAAGATGGGTGGCGTATACCTAATTTTGGAGGCGTCACGGTTGGTATCGAGCTTAGGATATGATCCACACTAAGATGTGAGAATAGTACTAGGAGGGAGGCAGATTTCGGGAATTCTTCATTAGTATGACCTACCTAAGTTTATTTGGTATTTGATTGGTGGGGTCGAGTATAGGGATAATATGTGATATGTTAATTAACCCTTGTTTTGTGACAGTGTTTGAGAATGATATCTGAAAATGCTGAGATAAGCAATGAAGCACATGAGAGTGTTGATTCAGCTCAAACAAAAGGTAACGACCAACAATACGATAATAATCATACTGGTGGCAACGGCTATCAGAACAATGATAACCATCGTGGGGGAAATTATCATGTTAAGAATGGTAACCACTTCGGTGGTAATCATGGCAAAGATAATAGAAGTGGAAATTGCAAGAAGAGAAGGTAATTTAGCTCAATTTTGTTGTGCACCGAAGTCAAGTCCAGCTGGGATAGTGGCACCAAAAGCGGATCTGAACAAAACAAAGTCGGTGGTTTTCGGGAAGAGCGTTTTTCGTGACTTCTCAAAAAGTGGGTAACCCGAACGAAGTTAGCACGGGTTAGTTAATTATAAATTCTTCTGAAAGTCTATACCTTATTAGATCTGGGTTCTACCCATTCTTTTATCTCTCTTGCTTGCGTTCAACGTTTAAATTTGACTCGGAGAAATTAGACTTTGATTTATCTATTGAAACCGTTGGGAGAAACCTTCGTTACCTCCAACATTTATTAATCTTGTTGTTTCAAATAAACACTTTCACGTTACTGTCGATCTTATCTCTTTGAAAATACTTGCCTTTGAGGTAATTTTTTAAAAGCGATTGATTAACTACTCATTATTCTTTTTGTAAGGTTGTTAGCTTTCATATTCCTAACCAACTTTGTTATTATAATGAATTCAAAGTAACCAAATCCTAAAGTTAATCATTTGTGATATCAAGCCATAAGTAAAGAGCCCCGAACCTTTCGTTGTCAACTTCCTTGTGTGGAATGCACAAAGCGGACTTTCTGCGAGCGACATCGTGAATGAAGATGGCAAGTTTATAGGTATCGTTGTGAGGTCTTATCTAGGTTAAGGATAGAAGTCACAGTTGGTATCGATGTGACGTCTTATCCAAGTCTTGAATAAAATGTGATTTTTGAATGATATTTCTATCATTAATAAATTTCTTGACGTATTCTTGAAGATTTCCTAGCCTACCCTAGGCGTGAAATCGAATTTTGTATTGACCCCAAGATGAAAAACCCATTTCTTAAACCCTCAAATATTTCTTCAACTAAATGAGCAGTTTACGTGGTTTATGATGAAAGTCATAATAAAAGCATTGGAATAATGAAAATCATGGGTATTCGTGGTATTAGTAAGTTTTATGATGAGTTATGTTGGTTGGTATGTAAAAACATGAAAGTTTCTTAGAAATCACAAAGAGTTGAAAATCGATTTTGGTGAAAAGCGTAACATGAAATTCAATTGACCATATCTCCTATTATATTTTGAATTTTGAATGTGGTCAAGTCCTAGAGTTAGATCTATGAGTTACCTAACTAATCCAAGTGGAATTACTGGAAAAGGTGTTGTAGATTTTGTGTGGACTGATTTTAGCAAAGGAGTGCAAAGCTGCAAAAAGCGAAAAAGCTTACTGCCATGATTTTAGAGAGGCTGTTTCGGCCACTTAAATTATGAGAAAAATTCTGGCCTTTTGGGACATGAAAGTATATGGTATAAAGTACCTCCTGTCCAAAAATGAGCTTATTCTGACTTAAAATGAGCAAGTTATGACCATTTCAATATTTAGGTTTTTCCGAAATGAAACGCTATAACGGAGTTCTATAACTCCGATGACCATGAAATTTAAACTGAAGCTCACGTTAACATGGGTAAGGTCCTGTCAAGATTTGGGAATTTTGGAGTTAAACTTGAGGTAGCTAATTTCTTAAGGAATTAATTAGGAATTGATTTTTGAAAAATAGTAAATGAATTTTAAAAATTTAGAAAAATATATTTTCATCATGGGACTATATTATGCTAAATCCCAAAAAGAAATATTTTTGGGGCTGATTTGGTATTTTTCATGAAAATAGTTTAATTCTGACATATGAGTTAAATATGTTATGTGAAGTATGAAAGTTGAAAATAGGATTTTATGGCTAGAGAATCCTATATAGAGTATATGCATATTTTTTTGAGAGATTTGATAATTGGTGATGATATCTTACAGTATGACATTTTTGAATGATTAAATGCATTATATGGTAAAGTGTAAACAATTAAGATAAATTGTTTATAAATTTAAGAAGTGATTAAAATATTGTTATAATATTAATGTAATTAGATTATGAGATTATTAAATGATTGATAACATGGGGATATTCTTGAATCTGGATAAATTATATTATAAATGTTTAATATTATCCTTTATCTCATTTGATTGATTCTTTATATCATTATCCTCATTATTTTATATTATGTTGAAAGTCATACGTGGCTTACGTGCGTAGATGGACTTGGTATGATTATGACCGAGGATTGTTCGGTATAATCATAACTCAAATGAATACACAATTATCTTTGGTAGTAGTGCATGGATAATTTGTGGTCGTGATACTAATGAATATCCTTGGCACGTAGTGCGGGGGATAATTCGATGATGTGGATTAATTATTGAGCGAGTCTCAAAGAATGAAATATTAATTCATGGATGTGTTCAAAGTCATCTATGGCTTACGTGCATAGATGGACTTGGTATGATTATGACCGAGGATTGTTAGGCATAATCATAACATAGTAATTGAAAACACTGATTATCTTTGGTAGTAGTCATGGATAATTTGTGGTGGTGATACTAATGAATACACAATTATCTTTGGTAGTAGTGCATGGATAATTTGTGGTCGTGATACTAATGAATATCCTTGGCACGTAGTGCGGGGATGATTCGATGATGTGGATTAATTATTGAAATGAGTCTCAAAGAATGAAATATTAATTCATGGATGTGTTCAAAGACATCGTGGCTTACGTGCATAGATGGACTTGGTATGATTATGACCGAGGATTGTTGGCATAATCATAACAGTAATTAAAACACAATTATCTTTGGTAGTAGTGCATGGATAATTTGTGGTGGTGATACTAATGAATACACAATTATCTTTGGTAGTAGTGCGTGGATAATTTGTGGTCGTTGATACTAATGAATATCCTTGGCTGCGCAATGCGAGGATGATTCGATGATGTGGATTAATTATTGAAATGAGTCTCAAAGATGAAATATTAATTCATGGATGTGTTCAAAGTCATCTACATGGCTTACGTGCATAGATGGACTTGGTATGATTATGACCGAGGATTGTTAGGCATAATCATAGCAAGTAATTGAAAACACAATTATCTTTGGTAGTAGTGCATGGATAATTTGTGGTCGTGATATTAATGAAAACACAATTATCTTTAAGCCAGTAGTGCATGGATAATTTGTGGGTCGTGATCTTAATGAATACACGATTATCTTTGGTAGTAGTGCATGGATAATTTGTGGTCGTGATCTTAATGAATATCCTTGGCACGTAGTGCGAGGGATGATTCGATGATATGGATTAATTATTGAGCTGAGTCTCAGCAATGAAATATTAATTCATTGATGTGGTAAAAGTCATCTTTGGCCGTAGTGCATTGATAGACTTGGTATGATTATGACCACGGATTATTTGGTATAATCATGACCGTAATTGAAAAAAAACGAATATCCTTAGCCAGTAGTGCATGGATAATTCATGGTTGTGATACTATTAAGCTGAGTCTCAGTATTATTGGTTTTACAGTTATATATCTTTGGCTTGTAGTGCAAAGATGAATTGTTAATGAATATCTTTGGCGGATTGCGAAGATGAATTTAATATTTTTAACGATAAAAGGTATTCAAGGTACCTCACCTCTTTATCATACCAGTCGTACCTAATTTAGAGGAGAAATTCCATAAGGAGGGGAGATTGTGAGACCCTTTATTTTATCGATAAAGATTTAAATTTTGTTGAAATAATTTTTTAATATTATGGTGTGAATTTAAGAAAAATATTATAGTTGTGGGTAGTATTTATAAATTTTGCAAAGTATCACAGTGGTTATATTATATTAGATTGGTTAGGGAATATTCGGTTTAGCGAGAGAATATTAAATGCAATAACTTCAATCATTGGTGGACCCCACTAGCGAAATTATTGTCGGATTGAAAAAACGACAAAAATATTTTATTGAAATAACGGCGGAAGTTTTCTGGTGAGTTCTTGTTGAACTACTCGGTAGTAAAAGAAAAGAATAATCGTGTGGTTGCATAATAGCACACCAGTATTGATTATTGATCTTATATGAGAAGTCACTCAGTTTGATTCCATTATTATTTATTAATAATATGAATTATTATAGCGATAATGACGTTTTGTTTTATTAATTATTATTAGCGTAATAAAATGAAACATCTTTTATATAAAATAGAATACTTTATTAAAGTTATTACATAAATAGAATATATTATATTTTATTATGCGTAGTGTTGTATAGTGTTTTGCGTAGTATTGCATAGTGTTTGCGTAGTAAAATGTTTTTATATAAATAGAATATATTATATTTTATTTAAAAGATTTTTCTTTAAATATGGACCGTCAGATTAAAGTAAATCAATACTGGATAGTTCATAGATTAATTCTTATGCATTTCATTTTCCTATAAATAGAAGCTCATTCCTTCATTATTTTCTTACGAATTCATTGAAACTCTAGAGAGAAAATTATAGAGAGAAGCTATAGAGAAAATTATAGAAAGAAGAAGAGTATTCTGCTAACTATTTCACTACTTACGTATTCAGTTCTTTTACGGTGAAGGGTGTTATTCTTTCTTCTTGAAGAGAACTTACATTATTCCATTCATTATTATTACATTGGAATAACTTTGTAAAAGTGGCATACCCTATACATAACTTTGTATCTGTGGCATACCTATACTTGGTGAAATCCTTATGTTATTCCATTGCTTATTATTACATTGGAATAACTTTGTATCTGTGATTTTACCTATACTTGGTGACATTCTTCTATTATTACATTGGAACATCCACATACGTGTGTTTTACACCCACAGTTTCCGTATTTATTATTCTGTTGGAACATCACATGCATGTGTTTTACACCGGACTGGTTAAAATCTTTATCATTACATGTGTTTTACACGGACACAGTTCCGTCTTTATCATTACATTGGAATATCTATCTCGTGTGTTTTACCGGATCTGGTTCCATCTTTATTATTCATTGGAACATCCCGCACATCGGTGTTGTGAATTTCACTGACACAGTTCCGTTATTATTATTATGTGGAATAACTTTCATCTGCGCTGAAATCGCATGTCATGGTGATTTCGTTTATTATTCCATTCTTTATTATACCCAGGTTGGTTAAAACTTTGACTTATACTCCATGAAATTAGTAGAATATCCTTGATATTTGCGTTTCATCTAAAGTATCTTTTCATGGAAATATTCTTACGATCATTCTTGAATTTTACTCTCAAGCTAAACAAAGTATCATGTTGACAATTTGGGCGTTAATAATTCATGGATTAAATAATTCTTGAACTTGTTTTATTGAATTATTATGTCATTGTCATCATCCTCATGTTATATTATGTTATCTTTGGCTTACGTGCATAGATGAACTTAGTATGATTATGACCGAGGATCATTCGGTATAATCATGACTTGATATAAATGATGTGACTAAAGTCCTCGAATGGCTTTGTAATGCGATGATGGATAGTTTTTGGTATGATTATGACCGGGGTGATTCGGTATAGTCGTGACCATTGATAATTTGATGAAAATCCTTGGCCAGTGAGTACATGGATGATTAAATGTGGTGGTTTATTTATTAAGTTTGAGTCTCAAATGATAAAAATTGATGAAAACCTTTTAAAACCTAAAAGATAGTAGACTTTATTCTCTACTTGACTCTTTTAATGGATTGCTTATTCACATTGCAGATTAAACCGGTTGTCTATTGTATTTTATCGGTTTAACATTTGTTGAAGGCTAATGATAATTTATTACGCATTATCTTAGTCATAATATTTCTTCTTGGGCTAGTTGAGCTCACCTTTCTTTCACTGTTCTCTTGAAATGAGAACATAAATTTGGACGACGAGTCGGGGAACGAAGTAATGGTCCAAAAGATAGCATTAGTAGTCCTCACTATTCTATGATATAGTGTGATAAAAGTTGTAATGAGGACTCCTTTTGAGTTTGTATAATATCTAGTAGACAATATTTGTATTCAAACTCACGGTTTATGTCGTATTATACCAGATGTTATATTAGTAAGTTGTATTTGAATTTATGTACCATGTAAGTGGCGACCCAAGATGGGTGACGTATACCTAATTTTGGGGGCGTCACAATTTTCATCATAAATTGACTCCAAAAATCTTTCTATCGCCCCAATTTTGCGAGGAAAGAAATATAAATTATGAAGGATGTTTCTTTCGCTAATAACTATATTGTCACTATATTTTTTTCCTTCACTGTTCCTTTGCTAAACAACTCCTCATGTGAAGGAATAAATTCCTTCACAAAAATTGGGAGAGTCCTTATTAAAGTAAGATTGTGTTTCCTTATTTGGTGGGATGAGGAGGTTTAATTTGGGAAAGAATCTATCAACTATTAATTGTTGTTATAAGGTGATTCTACAAAAGACTCCTACTCTTAATTGGATTCAGGTGGATATATATGGCATCTATAAATACAACAAAAAGAGGGCACAAGAGATACAACACAAATACACAATACACAACTTGTACTCCCAAATATTATTAAACTCCCAAATATTATTATAGTGGATTACTCTCTCTCTGTAATGTTTTCCCAATTGAGTTTCCACGTGTACAAAATTTGACGTTAACATTGGCGTCGTCTGTGGGAAACAAGACACTTGTTCTAGTGTCGATTTAAAATCACCGATTCACCGAAGGAGATACGTGATTCTTTTTTATTAAATTAAATATATACTTGTACGTGTGTATATATGTATTATGCCAATAGCAATTGAAGCATGATTGTAATTGATTATTGATACAACTTTACATATTCTCTCTCTTATATTATGCATGTAATGGTAGTATTCACATAATGCATGTAAAATCTAAACATTAACACTTTGGTCTAGGTGATGATAAATTGGTGCTGAGTCACCGCACTAGTAACGAATTTAGCCAGTGTAGTGATAAAAGTTCAAGCTTTTATATCATTGAAGTGCTTTAAAGGCGGCTTCAGTTTCATCATCAACCACTGACTGAAGGAAATTAAAGGATTCAATTCTTATACATGTTCCAACGTGCTCATCTGCGAGGGATTAAAAACGGTGCAAGCGTGGTTCGGCGGCGGACCAAGCAGCAATAGCACCAAACGTCCTTTGCGAAGGCTTTGATCTCCCGAAAGGATGAACATTCTACGGATAAAAATTTCGCGGATAAAAATTCCGAGGATAAAAATCTCGAGGATAAAAATCCCACGGAGACTTTTTGAATACTCTCTTATTTATAAGTTCCTTATAAATAAGAGATTGTCCTTATAAATAAGAGACTGGGGGCAATGTTAGAGTGTGATTATTTGAGTCTAGCCAAGGTGCAACCCAATTTATTTAATGGGCTAAATTTGGTGTTGACCCATAACATATGTATTTATTGTGACAGTGGGAGAGTCCTAATTAAAATAGGATTGTGTTTCTTTATTTGGAGGGATAAGGAGTTCTTCTCCTAGTTGGATGCGGGTGGAGGTGACTTCTATATATACGACTACAAGTTAGGGTTTGGGAAAAAAAGGGACATAACACAGGAAAGGGCACAAGAGATACAACACAAATACACAACTTGTACTCCCAATATTATTATAGTGGATTACTCTCTCTTCGTGATTTTTTCCCAATTGGGTTTCCACGTAAATCTTTTGTTCCTACTTTATATTCATTTATTTATGCTTATGTGAGTGTATTTCGTGAGTTTGATTGCACAACAATACAATCAATTACTCCATCAACCGTTAGCGCGCTGGTTTGGTGATTTTATCAGGTGTACAAAATTTGGCGTTAACACTGACCTTGCTCACAAATTCATCAAGATCTTTTACAGTCTATTTGATGTATCCACTCCATGAGTTTTGTACTTCCTTAGCCATTTCTCTAGCTGTGTCTTGAAGAAATTTTGTATATTCTATTCTTGCCTTTAGCTTCGTTTTTAATGCTTCCTGCGAGTGAAAAAGCTATGTCCAAAACATTTTGCAAAAAATAGAGACATCAAGGGGAACCGAAAAAGTGGATACTGCCTAAATGTATGAGCATTATAGTACAATATTCACAATGTGTCTGCATATAAACCAACTGAAATTGAAAGGTGTCGAGGTGTATGAGCTTATGAGTGCGAGAAAGAACACGAAGGAGAGAGAGAGAGAGATGTGATGCCAATGATAATAAGGAACTCCATAGCATAGTTTATATTTTAGGTCTCCACAATGGAATTACGTGAGCCCAGATGATTTAAACCACATATTCGATGTATCTTTGAATAAACCAAGACATATAATACATGGAAATACATATATGCATGCTTATCTGCATACTATAAGTAAAAGGAAATAAAAAGAAAAGTCAATATATACACACACATATTCCATAAGGAGAAGACTATCCAAATAGCGGTTGGTAGGCTTTTATTTTTAAGCACCTATAAAACTTGCCCACAAGAGTTGACAAAGTATTACGGACCTTTGTATTGTCGAAATCAAGTTTACTGCTCGGTTGTGCTTGGATGGAGTTCTGATTTTCAAACAAAATATGTTGCATGCTGCTTAAAATTACAATCTGACTCTCCATATTAGTATGTCCATTTGAGTCACTCTCATTTTGTTGAAAAGATACAAAGGTTTGGGAGGAATTACTAAATGAGACACAAAATTGCTTATTTTAAGAACTTGGCTTTGGGGTGAAACTAAGTACAACTCCAAGTACTTAAGCAATTTAGACAACAATAACCCATAACCCATACAGTTGTTTAAAAAACAATGTTCAAAAGATGTTAACAGAAAATAGGACAGGTTAATGTTTAAGGACTCATTCAGAATACCCTTCATGGTATCACGGTCAAAAGGACAAACCTTTTTATAAAACCTTACAGGCATAAAATTGTGCCTAGGTATCTTACTCAAGAATTGACACTAAGTAGGCAAATAGAACAGTGGACAAAATGTACTTAAAGTCTAGACGGTTAATCACTGAGTCATCAAGAGGAAAGACATAGCGATTACCTTTGGCAGATTTAGCATACAAGGGTCAAGGTCAAATGCTTCAAGCAAAACAGTCCGATGTCGCACTATTTTCCTACCTTGGACATAAGTAGCTATACTATGCAAAGTACCAACATCTTTTATAAATTCCATGTGATCATAAAACTCACTAACCAATTCCGGATAAACACACCAACTTGAAAAAGAAACTAGACAATCCCAACTATTTTTCTTCAAATTGACAAGCAAATTAGGATGAGAATGAAAGATAATAGTAGCACAAGTCATGAAATTATACTTCATTGCATTATACTTTAACTGAGAAGATTCAGTCAACATTTTGGGATCAAATAATGGTGCTGACATTATTGTTCTTTTGGAAGAAGAAGAAGGGACATAAAAAGAAGTGGGTTCATAAGGAATTATAGCAGACACATTAGAAGATATCATGGTAGTATACTAGCATGTTTAAGCACATAGATGTATTTATACACAAGTTCATATAGGAGTGGTCATGTCAAAGTAAGGCTTTATGGCCAAGCATGCATTTCAGAAGAGAAGAGTAGGCATGTCATAATCCTTGATCTGATTTTTAGAAATAGTTTTAAACATTAGGCACATAGCTCATACATTTTATGTGTCAGTTTAATCGAATTTAAACAAGAAAAATCTTAATAAATCATGAAAACAAATTATAGTCGAAACATTAAATTATCACATACTTAACATTTTGAACACACATCTTGTTTCAAACAGGGTTTGGTTCAAATACTAAAATGACATTATTATATCTAGATTACATAGCAAAAGTTCACACGAAAATATCATTATCACTTGTTAAGCTCCGAAGAAACAATCACCATGAATAACAATCCATCAACCAATAAGATAGAATTCCAAACCCTCAACTTGCATTTGTTTTTCTTTTTTGTATAATTATTAATTTTCATTCGATGTTGATCATCTATGACTTTATTTTTATAGGTTACTAAGAGTACATTCATATAATTTTGCACCAATATATTATATCCAATTGTTAAGCAGAACTCAGGTTAAATCTATATAAACAGAACCCAAGTTACTAAAAATTACTAAAATTAAACTGTTTACATATATATATTCCTAAGTACAACCCAATATACAACAATTCATTCAATCAAACATTTGAACCACATAAATTAACAAAAAACTGGAATTGAATCGAAACCCACGAACTCTAAAACAAACAGTGAAAATTAAAGAGTTAAAGAAGAAGAAAAATCACATGCCAAAGATCCAAACATAACATAATATAAGGTTTTTAGACTGGACCCACCATCATCGAAGTGAAAAAAATCTCTGGGTGGATGGGTCGTTAATTTCAACCAAATATCAAACTATTATTGACCCAATAACTTCATTAATATGTAATAAATAATAAATAATTAAATATATTAATTATTATTATTATTATATATTATATATAATATTTAGTAAATATATAAAATTAATCAATTTATCTACAAAAAAAAACTAAACTTATTTGTACTACTTTATACAATTCAAATAAATATTAAATTAAAGTTATTAAATCATGATCATAACTCAAAGCTTAAGAGTGATAAAATCAAACACAAATGAACATAAACATATCTAAAATACCAAACAAAGTCTTAACTAAATTATAAAATAAATTTATGACATCTAATTCACAAAAAGCACAAATCATTCTAAGACCGAGAAGGGAGTAAAATACAAAAGTGACCACTATACTCTTAGTATATTTGGATATTGTGCCCTTTTTTATTAGTCAATGCAAAACAAACTCTCTACTATAAAAAAATTTGGATAAAAAACTTGTATGACAACTGGACATTGATTATCCTATGTGGCAATGATGACATGTAAGACCAAAAAATTTACTTCCGTCGAGTTTCGAACTCAAAATCTCAAACTTATAACTTCAAATAATTGTCCAATTAAGCTACATGATATAGTTATAAATGAAACAACATAAATTTAATTTATACAATCTTCTCTATTTAAATCAAAAAAAGAAAAAAATTAATAAGTGGATAAACCCCTTCTTTGCTTTATAAATACTTTTGATAAAGGAAACACAGTATTATATGACATGTTTTAACAATTATTCATAAAGTTGAGTTTGTATTATAATATTCTGAAGTAAAATGCAAAAGTCACCAAATTAAGACTTAAAATCCATTTCATTCAAGATTTGAACTCAAAATCTTAATCTCATAATTGTACATCCAACTAAGCTACGTACATGATATAACTATAAATAAGACAACATAAATTTTATTTATACAAGCTTCTCCATTAAAAATTGAGTACATCCAATTAACATTTTATTACAATTAAAAAAAAAGAAAAGGTTAATATTGGACATTTTAAACAAACATTTTAACTTTATTTAGCCAAAATAGCACTTTATTTTTATAATAATTAAGATGTTTTAATAAAGATCGTCAAATAGTAATCTTCGACTTGATTTGATGAATAAAAAGTGTAAACTAAACTAGTAAATAAGTTAAAAAATTATACAAAATTTTGAAACAGTTAAATTAAGATGAAGAATATGAGAAATTCTTTTTTTTTATAAAGGCCTATAGCTATATATCACCTTTAGTCTTAAGAAATTCTTTGTGTCAATGAAAATATATTATTTGTATAATTCTTAATCAATAAATAAATTAGATAAATATAGATTTGGTTGATGCGTCCCTTGTTTTAGTATGTTAAGAAATATCAAAATATATAGTTCATTATAGTATTCAATAAATGCAAAAAAATTAAAAAATCTTATGATTATCAAAATAAACTTAAAAATTCTCCTATAAATCAATACCAGACAAAACTTACTTACCAACTTATTTACCTTTTCTTTTTTTTTAGTTTAAATGAAGAAGTTTGTATAAATAAAATTTATATTATTTTATTTACAACTACATTATGTAGCTTGGTTGGACAATTGGTTAAAAATTTAAGATTGAGGTTTTGAGTTCAAATCTTAACGAAAGTGAATTTTTTAGTCTTAGTTTGGCTTATTTACACATAAAGTTTTGTTATCAAAATTTTTATATAGTAGAGGGTTTGTTTTGCATTGACTAATAAAAAGGGGTATAATATCCAAATATATATACTAAGAGTACAGTTGTCACTTTGGCATTTTACTCGTCGAGAAGGTGATGCTTGTTGTCAATTTAAAGGTTTTTTCAAACTAAGGAATCAAACACTTTGAGCATACATTAAAAAGGCTCATACATACTCCTTAGAATCTCAAAAATGACGAACTAAAATTTACCATCCCTTAATCACTAAAGAGTAAAGGCCATCAAATTACCAGAAGATTAAACTATAGTGATAAATGACCCACAAAAATGAGCGAAAATAAAAAACCTATAATTACTAGAAATCATGATCTTAACAAGGCTATATATTCCAAATTTCTATTAGAAAACAAGGGTTGTCCTTAACAAAAATATATAAAAAAAAAACAAAGTCCCCAATCCAATCTTCATATGTGTACATACACGTAGTTATTTTGAGTTGAAAATTCAATCACGACAAACATCAAGAAATCAGAGCAACCAACAAAGACACAGAGTTTATAATCACCGAGAATTGGGTGCATTGGGAACTTGTGAAACTTATAATGAGAAATTCTCAAAAGGCCAAGAAATGCGTCTTTCGCTCCGCTTCATTCCGTCATGAGGTATTTAAAATTATAATGTGAATTAGAAACTTTGGAATAAAAATAACGATTATATATACTTTCTATCAGTAAAAAGCCTATGAACTCAGATAATAGAAGATAACGTCACTCCCGTGGACTACCCAAATTGGGAAATCACGTAAATCTCTGTTTTAATTAATTATTATCGTGTGCGTGTGTGTGATCGAATTCTAACAGGGTCGATTTTAGAATTTTATATAAATTTGTAAATTTCTAGATAAATATAATTAAATACCTTGTTGTGGTCCTAGGAAGAGGTTGTGGTGGAAGAGTTAAGGCGATGATGAACAAAAATCTCTGCAGTGGTGAGAATAATGGAAACATCCTCCTATTCCTTGGGAACTAGGCAAGAGCACAGCAGGGGCGTGACTAGGCAAGGGGAAACAGGGTTAGGGTGGCAGGCTCGCCACTCACGATTGGGTTGAGGAAGATTAAGAAGCGATTGGGCTGGAGAAGAAATAGGCATGCAAGTCGCAATTGACTACGTGGGTGGTGTCGATTGGTGGTGAGCTGTGAGAGAGATGATGGTTGTGAAGCCCCCAAAATAGGTTCATACAATCCATTCTGAGTCGCCAAATACATGGTACATAATTCAAATACCAACTTCATTAATACAACTATTAATTGTCGTGTAAAATACGAAAAAAACATAAACTATGAGTTTCAATACAAATATTGTCTCGTAGAAAATATCCAAACTCAAAATAAGTCCTCATTAAAACTATTATTAAATACTTATTTTACTGAAATAGTGAGGACTACTTATAATAACACTCTTGAATATAACTCCACTCCCGATCACTGGTCAAAAATTTCATTCTCGCCTCGCGAGGAAAAAACGATGGAGCACAAAAGGGAAAGGGTGAAATTTCAATTAATACGATAAAGAATATTATGACTAAGATAATGTAGAAAAAATTATCCTTAGTCCTCAACGGAAAAAAATCTGATAGAATACAATATACAACAAGTTTTAAATCAAGAACTACAACGAAAATAACAATCCATTAGAAGAGTCAAGTAAAGTATAGCATAATGTCTACTATCTTCTATGATTTAAAAGTCCATCATCAATATTTTATCCTTGTAAAACCAATCAATAATTATTTCCAATCAACGAATTATATATTTATATATGCACTACGGGCCAAAGATAATCGTTTGTATCAACATTGGTCATGATCATGCCAAACATCTGTCCATCTATGCACTACAAGCCAAAGAGGTATTTCATCAAAAACCCTTATATGTAACATTAAAGGTCATGATTATACCAATACATAATTCCTGGTCATAATCAAACCCATCAATGATAATGCATCTTTGCTGACTTCTGGTAAAAATGACTTTCAAAGACAATATAAGCATGAGGATGATGATATTGATATAAAGAATCAATCAAGTGACATCATGGATAAATATTAGAGATTATAACTTAATTTATCCAGAGTTCAAGAATGTCTAAATAGTCAACATGATAACTAATTGTGGAGTAAAATTCAAGTATGATATTCATGTATCAAAAATAATTTGAACAGAAAAGAAACCAATTTTATCGTAAATAGTACCCCTTGAAAAGTACCCCGAGTGAATAGTACCTAGTGAATAGTACTCCAAATGAAAATTTTAAAATTTAATAAGAAGATTCAGAAAAATATTTCAGTGAAACGATACTAGATGAAGCGCAAAATTCAAGGATATTCTACTAATTTCAGGGATTATAAAAGAAATATTTATCAAAGTAAGTGTAGATTTAAGAATATGAAACGAAATAATATCACTTACATACTATAGAGTATGGAAAAAAAATAATATTTATTACGAATATTGAATCTAAAATAATATCCCTTACCTTAGTAGGAGACTAAATCATTGGTATAAGCGGAGATATTCTTGATAAAATCTTACTTACTATTAAGTAACACTCAAAGTATTCTTATATTAGAAAGAAATACTGTACAATATTATAGAAGAAGAATTACGATTCTTAACGTGATTTTCATTTCTTAACTAAGCAAAATTATTTATAGAAGAATGATGAAAGCACTATTTAAGAAAATAATCACGGATGAACGTAATGTTTTTCATGGGCGATTTAAATTTGATTTTATGATTTTACTATTCATCACTTTGCGATAAAATATTCTAATGAAACAAAAACTTTATATATAATATAATATATTCTAATTCTAATCTAATAAAATAAATAACTTTATATATGTATATTATAAAAAGTATTATGTTTTATATAAAAAGTCTTCTATTTTATTACTATTATAATAATAATAAAATAAAACTGAGACAATTTTCTACCGGTAATTTGAAAAATGAGTAAGTGGAGGTCCATGTAATAAGTCAAACTTACAACAAATAATTCATGACAAACCTCTCTATTTATATCAAAAATTGAATAAATATTTACCACAAATAACTTATCTTTAATAAACACATTTTTAATCTTTCAACAATTATTCTTCATTAATATTATAGCTCACAATATTGACAACCAGATCATTCCCAGAAAAGAGGGGGCTTTCCGATTAGGATTTCTCCTTATTGGGGCGCAATTAAATAACCAAACCTCTTTACTTGACAAAACTTTCTAGACATTATCAATAATGCAAATAATAATATAAATAACTGTGTCGTCTCAATTATTGATTTAATAATATAAAATATTATGCAGATGATACTGTGATAATAATTGAATCAATAATATGAAATACTATACAACAGCTACTGTGTCAATTATTGAATGAAACTGAGTGACTTCTTAAATAAGAATCAATAATCAGAGGTAATCTTGCAATCTCGTAAAGCTCTTTCTTGTCTAACTTCTGCGTATTATTTTACTTTTATCACCGAGTATTTCAACAGTTAACGATAAAAGTTTTGCCGTTATTTTTTATAAAAAGGTAATTTTTGTCACTTTCTATATCCGACAGTTATTCCATTGTGGGGTCCACCAATGATTATGTCGTCGTACAAATATTCCCCGATAAAAGAATATTCCCTGACCAAACTAATATTTTATGACAACTTGATTACTTTAAAAAAATTTCACATATCACCCATAACTATACTATTATATCAAATCAACACCTTATTATTCAAAATAATATTTAGACAAAATTAAATCTTTATTCATAAAAAGTTGGGGTCTTATAACCTCCTCTCCTTATGAAATTTCGTCCTCAAAATTGATGTACGTACTTGGTATGTCTAAGAAGTGAGGATACCTTAATTTTATTTCAGATTCTAACTCCCATGTCATTTTTCGCAATATCATGGTTTCTCCATAAAACTTTGACTTGAGGTATAATCTTTGACCATAGAATATGTTCCTTCTTATCCAAGATCTTGAAAAGAACCTCCTCATACATTAAATCTTTCGCTATCTCATCTGGTTCTAATTTAATAATGTGATTTGGGTCTTTCACATATTTACGTAACATATATATGTAAAAAATGTTATGAACACGAGACATACTTGGCGGTAAGGCGAGTCTATAGGCCACAGTTCCTACTCAGTTGAGGATTTTAAATGGAACAATGAATCGAGGGTTGATTTTTCCTCACTTTCAAAATCTCATAACTCTTTTCCATGGAGCAACACGTAACAATACATAATCTCCAACATTGAATTCCACGTCCCTTCAATGAAGATCAGCATAACTCTTTTGTCGATCTTGTGAGGTTTGTATACGTTTCCAGATCATTTGAATCTTTTTCGTAGTCATACGTACTAATTCTGGTCCCAATAATGTTGCTTCACCCACCTCTTCCTAGCATACTAGAGAATGACACTTTCGTCCATACAACGCCTCGAATGGAGCCATGTCTATACTTGCTTAATAACTATTGTTGTAGGAGAATTCCACTAATGGCAAGTACTTGTCCTAACTTCCTTTGAAGTCTATTACGCAAAGTCTCAATAGATCTTCAAGAGTTTGAATAGTCCTTTCTGACTGCCCGTCCGTCTGAGGATGATATGCAGAACTGAATCGTAAATCCATGCCCATAGCTTTCTGTAAACTGACCCAAAATCGTGAAGTGAATCTAGGGTCTCTATTAGAAACTATGGATACTGGCATACCATGCAGTCTTATAATCTCATTTATGTATATACGAGCAAGACGTTCAAGTGAATAAGTTTCTCATATATGTAAGAAATGAGCAGACTTGGTTAATCTATCGACAATGACCCAAATTGAATCTATGCCTTGAGAAACCTTGGGATGACCAGTAACAAAATCCATGTTGATGTGCTCCCACTTCCATTCTAGAATTTTAAGTGGTTGCAATGGACCTTTTAGTACTTCACGCTCCGCCTTGACACGTTGACAAGTTAAACACCTTGAGATAAACTCAGCGATCTCTCTCTTCATATTCCTCCACCAAAATTTATGTCGAAAATAACAATACATTTTGGTACTTCCAGGATGGATTGTAAATGGTGTGTTGTGTGCCTCCATCATGATTTTATACTTCAAATCAGAGTCGTTAGGAACACAAAGTCTGGAGTTGACTCGAAGTATTCTTTCCTCGTCGATCCTTACTTCTAGAATAGCACCTTCTTGTACTTTCTTCTTCATATGCATCAGCTCTAGGTCTGTAGCTTGAACAACTTTAACTTTATCGATTAAAGTCGGTTCTACTCGTATATTTGCCATCTTCACGTGGGTCCCTGAAGTTTTTAACTCTATCTCCATCCTTTGTAACTCATACAAAATGGATATTTGTGTTAACGATATCACACTCGTACCCGCATATGATCTTCTACTCAACGCGTCAGCTACCATGTTAGCTTTTCCAGGATGGTATTGAATGGTATGGCGTAATCTTTCAACAGCTTGATCCATCGTCGTTGTTGTATGTTGAGTTCTTTTTGGGTGAAGAAATATTTGAGGCTGTTATAATCTGTATAGATCTCCACTTTCTCTCCATACAGGTAGTGTCTCTAGATCTTTAACGCGAAAACAACTGCTTCCAACTCTAGATCATGAGTATGATAATTCCTCTCATATTCTTTGAGTTGTCGTGAGGCATATGCTATGACTTTCCCATGTTACATGAGAACACATCCTAAACCTCTACCTGAAGCATCGATGTAGATGATAAATCCCTCCGAACCTAATGATATTGTCAGGACAGATGCTGAAATGAGTCTCCTCTTGAGTTCTTGGAAGCTCTTCTCACATTCCTCGCTCCATCTGAATTTTGTATCTTTTCGAGTCAACTGAGTATATGGAGTGGCGATTCAAGAAAATCCTTCCACGAATCTCCAATAATAACCAGCTAAGCCCAAAAAGCTACGTACTTCGGTTAATGACTTAGGTTGCTCCTAACTTTGTATCACTTCAATCTTCGTTGGGTCAACTGATATTCCATGCTTCGATATCACATGCCCAGGGAATGCTATTTCTTCAAGCCAGAACTCACATTTCTTTAAGTTGGCATATAACTTATTTTCACGAAGCTTTTGGAGTATCAGCCTCAAGTGTTGCTCATGATCTTCACGGCTTTTGGAGTAGATGAGGATGTCATCAATAAAAGACAACCAAAAAATGTTCCAAATATTCCTTGAATACTCGGTTCATCATATCCATGAAAGCAGCAGGAGCATTAGTCAATCCAAAAGACATGACTAGGAATTCATAATGCCCGTACCGAGTTCTAAAAGCAGTCTTTGGAATGTCATCAGTTTTAATCTTTAACTTATGATATCCTAAATGAATATCGATCTTTGAGAAGAATTTAGCACCTTGCAACTGGTCAAATAGGTCATCAATGTGAGGTAACGGGTACCTATTTTTGATGGTGACATGATTCAACTCTCGATAATCAATGTAAAGTCGCATACTCCCATATTTCTTCTATACGAATAAAACAGGAGCACCCCAAGGAGATGTACTAGGATGAATGAAACCAATGTCTAACAACTCCTGTAGTTGGGTTTTTAACTCCTGAAGTTTAATATGAGCCATTTGATATGGGGTTTTGGAAATGGGGTTTGTACCGAATTCAAGGTCAATACAAAATTCGATTTTACGCTCTGGGGGTAGGCCAGGAAGTTCTTCGGGAAATACGTCAGGAAATTCATTAACAACAGAAATATCATTCAAATCTGATGTATTTTTGTTTAAATCCATGACATGGGCTAAGAAAGCTTGACATCCATTTTTCAATAAACGAATGACTTTATGGCTTGATATGACAGTGATTGAATTTAGTGGTTTGGTTTCTTGAATTCGCATAACAGGTTGGTTAGGAATATGAAAACTAACGACCTTACGAAAACAATCAATTTTGGCATGATGAGTAGTTAACCAATCAATCCCTAAAATCACATCAAATGCAAGTATCTTCAAAGAGATGAGATAAATAGGTAATGTAAAAGTGTCGATTTGAATCAAACAAGATTTATAAATAGTGGATGTAATGAAGGTTTCTCCTAACAGAGTTTCAACAGATAAGTCAAAGTCTAATTTCTCAGAGGTCAAGTTCAAATGTTGAGCACAAGCAGGTGAAATAAAAGAATGGGTAGAACCGGTATCTAATAAGGTATAGACTTTGCAAGAGTTTATGATTAGCTTATCCATGATTACTTCGTTCGGGTTTCTCACTTTTTGGGAAGTCACGACAAACGCTCTTCCTTGAACCATCGACTTTGACTTGTCTGGGACAGCCTTTGGTGCCACCGTCCCAACTGGACTTAACTTTGCTATAGGAAAAAATTAAGCTATGTGATCGTCTTTTCCACAACTAAAATACACCTTGGAAGGTTGTATACAGTTTGGACTGATGTGTACCTCCTCTCCGCATCTGTAGCATCTAACTGGCGGTCGTTCTCCTCCCATAGAAACGGTTGCTGGTGCTGCTGCCGATGTCTTTCCGTCATTGTTGAATCTTCTCTTTTTGAAATTTTCACTTGACTCATTTTTTCTATTATCTTGGCCAGGATTACCACCGAAGTGGTTACCATTTCTGGCATGATAATTTCCTCCACGTTAATTGGTTATCATTGCTCCGATGACTGTTACCACTGGTATGACTATTATCTTGTTGTCGATTTTTTCTTTTGGTTGAACTATCTCATTATCTCTCTCCACCAATTGAGCCATATTCACAACATCTGAATACAAAAAAAGTTTATGAGAAATGAGGTATTAACAAATTTTAGGTTTTAAACCTCTCAGAAATATTCGTGTCATTTACTCCTCGTTATCCACCAAATGGGATGCAAACTGGGATAACTCCGCAAACTTGGCCTTGTATTGCGATATAGTCTTATTGTTCTGTTCCAATTTGATGAATTCCACCTCATTCATATGACGAATACTTTCTGGAAAATATTTATCATTGAACAATTCTTGGAACCTCTCCCAAGACATCTCAAGTGCGGATAGATGAGTATGTTTTACAGATTCCAACTAGTAATCTGTCTCTCCACGCAACATAAAGGTGGAGAAGGGATCCTTTTTCTCCTATGTGCATCCCAAGACATCAAATATCTTGGTGTTCTGCTTAATCCAAGCTTCTGCCTTGAGTGGCTCTGGCTTTTTCAAGAACTTCGGCGTTCCCAACTCCTTGAATTGCTTAGCAGTGACCAACAGTGAGTTGCCATTGTTTCCACCTTCATTTTGAATAGAAGTCTATCTCATTTGGTGTTGCATGAATTAGAGAAAGCTCTTAAACATCCCATCGTTCATCATTTGGTCAGTGTTGTTGTTTACAGGAGGATTATTGCCTTCTTGATGCACATTATCCTGGTTGTTGATTGGCGGTGACTCAATGGTCACATGTGCTCCATTGCTTATCTCAAAATTTTCAGATGTCATTCTCAAATACTGCCACAAAATAATGGTTAATTAAAGAAATTGGCATGCCACATATTATCCTTAAATTCTGACCGACCAATTAAATAACAAATAATGTAAGACCCCAACTTTTATGAATAAAGATGAGTTTTCAATAAATATCATTTTTGAATATTATGGAGTAAAGTTGATATAATGTTATAGTTGTGGGTAATATTTAGAAATTTTGAAAAGTATGTAAGTTGTTATATAATATTCGATTGGTCGGGGAATATTCATTTTAACGAGGGAATATTAAATGCGACAGCACAATCATTAGTGGACCCATAACGCGAATTATTGTCGATTGAGAAAACGACAAAAATATTTTTATGAAAATAACGGCGGGAAGTTTTGCCATTAATTTGTTGAAACAAGTGGTGTGTGAAAAGTACTGATAATATATTAGTTTGCATAGTAGCACTGCAGTATTGATTATTGATGTTTACGTGAGAAGTCACTCGGTTTTGTTCGATTATTGCTACTGATGAATTGTTGCATAGTATCTCACGTTATTTGATTTAATTATTATCGATATTTTATATATTATTAAATCAATAATTGAGATGACGAGTTATTAATATTATTATTTACAATATTAACGATGTCTAGAAGTTACGCCAAGGAGAGGCTTGGTCACCTAATTAAACGCGCTGATAGGGAGAAATCCTTATTGGAAAGCCCTCTCTTTCTTAGGAGCGACACAGTGGATTAATAGTGTGAATTATAATAATGATGATGAAGTTTTGTTTTATTAGTATTATTAATGTAATAAAAGCAGAAAAGCTTTTATATAAAACATAATACTTTTATAAAGTTATTTATTTTATTAGACAATAATTAGAATATATTATATTTTATTATGCGTAGTGTTTTTCATAGTAAAATCTTTTTATATATAAAACAGAATACTTTTATAAAGTTATTTGTTTTATTAGACAATAATTAGAATATATTAAATTTTCTTATGCATAGTGTTTGCATAGTGCCTGCATAGTGTTTGCATAGTAAAATTGTGAGACCCCGAATTTTTATGAAATAAAAATTATTCAATTTTCTATTTTTGTGAATAATTAAATTGATAAAAGATGGATTATTGATTATTAGTTTTATTGTTGTATAAAACCGTGATTTGATGTTAAAGGTTAACAATGTTTCATGTGGATTTTTTTAAGGTTTACTAGGAGATTCATATTCTTCTGGATACAGGATTATATTCATTCCTTGATTCGCGTGACAAAAACACATTCTGTGTTACTAGATAAAAACATTATCAAGGAAAGGTCATTATGAATATATATATATATAAATTATATACGGTTTATATGTTATATAATATAATATTATATTATATTATGAATATATAAATTAGTAATAACGATGGTCACAATATGTGACAATTGTGCCTAATAATGGCTACTGTGGAAATATATATATATATATATATATATATATTATATTAAAAATATCATAATCATGTCACATGGGATATAAGTTGCGTACAAATCTCTGAAACCTTCCTTCAATCAATTGTTATAAAAGTAGCATGTGCATAATAATTCCAAAAGGGTAGAAAGAAAAAGAAAACACGGGTGTAATAAGAAAGAAAAAGACAAAGGCATGTGCACGAAAAGAAATAAAGAGAAACGAATATATTTTTTTTGAGGATGACTCTTTCGGTCCTCTCTCTCTAAAAACATCAGTAGTATTATTATTTATAGGCGGATCACAGCCATTTCGGGGGGATGCATTCATTCCTTGATAGGTTATTTGCATGGGAAGATTTTTTTGTGATTCTTTCTCTCTCCTCTACGTACCAACCGGACTCACTAGCTAGCCACTTCTCGATGGCAGCCATGTCTGCCTCAACTACTTCCCTCTCCTATACCATCTACAACTGCGATGAGGGCGGCTACAAAGTTTCTTTGATGCGTTATTAACCACGTAGCTTACGAGGTTTTTCCTATTTGTTCTTCTGTAGAACATCCTTCACTTGATCATTTCATAAAAAACCACTCGCTTGCCCACCTCAATCTGCATCGTCCTCAAACACAAGCATCATTGCTTCCGTCTTTAGTGCAAAAGCCGAGTAGAGAGATCGATGATTGGGAAATTACAAGCGGAAAGTTATTCTTTCTATGGAATATTTACGGAGCATTTTGGTTTAAGGATGGTACCTCAAGGCGGTCTCTGTTCACTCTCTTGCCACGGCAGTGAAGGTAGTCCTCTCCGGTGTTTAGGTTCTTTCACCCCATTTGCGATTGAAGCATGTGCAGGATTCCGTCGGTATGGACTATAGCAGGTGGCGGTTTCAACAGTTTTCACTTGAAGGCTTTAAAGCTAGTGATCATTTGTTACCAAATAGAGTCATGGTAGAGATGGGTTTTGTTACAAACTATTCCTTTCTCATGGTTGGTTTTGATCTGCTGTATTCTACTTCATCATTTCAAGCAACAAAGCTGGACCATAAAGTTCTAGCTAAAACTAGGAACGCATTGTTCTTTTATTTTGATTGTAGGTGGAGGGGGAGTTCTGACTGTTCTCTAAAAATGGAATTCCCAATTCCAATCGTTGCATGGTTATACAAGGCAACAAACAGTAAGTTCATACTTGGTTTATCTCAAATCTAGTGAATCACCGTACGGTAAGTATTATATTATATACGGCTATGCAGGTTGTATGAGTTATCAGGAGGATTCAGGGAGATAATCGTAGGAGGAAACAGGAGGATTTAATGATTACTTATTATATATATTATATATGATAAGTTATATTATATATATTATTGCTATATATTCCAGGACAGGCAAGTGAACAGAATTAACTTTATATAGATACATGATTAAGCATGTTATCTTATTCACAGAAATCAAGGACATACAGGAAGTAGGAATATATACATATATATCCTATATCAATTTCTTCTATGGTAAGGGAGGTAATTATTATGGTAAAAAGATATTATTTATATGGTATAAAGAATAACTTTGTTTATCTTGAAAAGTATGAGACATGGTGAAATTCTTTTATTATTCAGTTCTTTATTATTTTGTCAGAATATCCTGTCGGTGTGAATTTCACATGACATGGTTCCATATTTATTATTCCGCATTTACGATTACGTCCGAATATCACATGTCTGCTATCTGTGGACTGGTTCCATTTATTATTACGTATTTACGACTACATTTGAAATATCACATGCGTGTGTTTTACACGGACACTGGTTTAAATCTTTATTATTCCGCATTTATTATTACATTTAGAATAACTTTTATCATCTTGGTTTCTATCGTCATGCATGGTGAATACTTTTGTTATTCCATTCTTTATTATTACATTTGGAATAACTTTTGCTTTATGTGGATTATCACATGCATGGTGAATGATCCTTTGTATTCATTACTTATTAAAATTGTGGAAATGATCTGTATACGTGGATTACCGCATGGCAGGTGAAAATTCATTTGCAGTTTCATATATTCATTATTATACTGTTGGTTATTGGTTTTACCATTGTATGTGTTTGACCTATAGTGAAAAGATGATATGTGGTTAAATATCTTTGGCTTACGTGCAAAGATGAATTGTTAATTGATAGCCTTGACCCGTAGTGCAAAGGTGGACAGGTGTATGACATGATCATGACCATTGCTGATACTAACGAATGTCTTTGTACGTAATGCGTGGATGATGTGGATTATTTATTTAGGCGGGAGTCTCGTGATTGGTTTTATAGTTGAATATCTTGACGCGTAGTCAAAGGTAGAACAATGATTGGTATGATCATTGTTATTACATTTGAATATCTTTAACCTTGGGGTAAGGATATTGAGTAAACATTTTATTAATCCTTCGTGGTAAGGAGAAACTGTTGATTTACATGATTATGAATATGAATTGTGAACTTAATTATAATCTTTAGTGGTTCAGGTAAAGACAGGTGATGAAAGTCCTCTTTGTCTTTGGTACAACGAAGAATTGTTGATGAGTATTACAGGAACGAAATATTAACGATGGACTTTAAATTTGGAAGAGACAGTAGGCGTTATGTTCTACATTACTCTTTTAATGGATTGTTGATTCCGCTGCAATTATGGTTGAAATTAAAGTTTTATCATTTGCCATATGTTCTAAATCTCTGATTTATTATTGATGAAAACTATGGTTGATATTCTTTTCTCAATTAGTTAAAGTTTTGGCTTCTATACTACATGAAATTTGTGGAATATCCTTGATATTTTCACTTCATCCAATACTTTGCATAGAAATATTCTTCTGAGCATTCTTGAATTTTACTCCACAAAGAAGTATCATGTTGACAATTTGGACGTTATAAATTTCTGGATAAATTAATTCTTGAACTTTTTTTATTGAATTATTATGTCATTGTCATCATCCTCATGCCTATATTATAATGAAAGTCATCTTTGACTTACGTGCATAGATGGACTTAGTATGATTATGACCAGGGATCATTCGGTATAATCATGACCTGTAATACTATAAATGATATGGTAAAAGTCCTCAGTGGCTTGTAATGCATTGATGGACAGTTTTTGGTATGATTATGACCAGGAATTGTTCGGTATATTCATGACCATTGATGATTTAATGAATATCCTTGGCCCGTAGTACATGGATGATTAGATGATGTGTTTTATTTATTAAGTCGAGTCTCAGCGATAAAAATTGATGAAAACATTTTATACCATAGAAGATAGTAGATTTTATTCTCTACTTGACTCTTCTAATGGATTGCTTGTTCCGCTGTAGTTAAACTTGATGTCTATTGTATTTTATCAATTTAACATTGTTGAAGACTATTGATAATTTATTTTGCATTATCATAGTCATAATATTTCTTACTGGGCTAGTTAAGCTCACCCTTTCTTTCACTGTTCTCTTCAGGAAATGAGAATATAGCTGGGACGAGTTGAGAAACGGAGTGATGGTCCAGATGATAGCAGTAGTAGTCCTCACTATTCTGTTAAATAGTGTTATAATAAATATAATGAGGACTCCTTTAAGTGTGGATATTGTCTAGATAACAATATTCCTATTAAACTCTCAGTTTATGTATTGTCGTATATTACACGACGGTTGTATAATTAAGTTTGTATTTGTATTCAGTACCTTGTATCTGGCGACCCAAGATGGGTGATGTATACCTATTTTGGGGGCGTCACAGTTGGTATCAAAGCTTAGGGATATGATCCTGGTGAGATGTGAGATAAGAACTAGGAGGAGAGGCGGGGGGAATTCCTTGCTAGTATGACCTACCTAAGTTTATTTGGTATTTAATTGGTCGGTCAGAGTAGGGATAATATGTGATATGTTAATTAACCCTTGTTTTGTTTGATGTTTGAAAATGGCATCCGAAAATGTTGAGATAAGCAATGAAGCACGTGAGGCCAGTTGAGTCACTGACAGCGATCGATGCCGAGGTAATGTGCAGCAGGAAGACAATAATCCTAATGAAAACAATAACACCGATGAAATGGTGAACGATGGGATGGTCAGAGGCTTTATACAATTCATGCAACATCGGTGAAGCGGCTCACATGTCCAAAATGCGGTGGAAACAACGACACTCACGATTGATCCTGCTTAGTAGTTCAAGAAGATGGGACCACCGGAGTTTTTTGAAGAGCCAAAACCACTTAAGGCGGAGACGTGGATAAAGAAGATCAACAAGATATTTGATGTCTTGGGATGCTCCGAGGAGAAAAAGGTTCCCTTTACCACCTTTATGTTGCGCGTCTGCGAGGCGGATTACTTACTGGTGGGAATCATAAAGCGCCTCAACTGCCTTGACCAAGATGTCTTGGGAGAAGTTCGAAGAGCTATTCAACGACAAGTACTTTCACGAAAGTATTAAATCACATGAAGGAGGTAGAGTTCATCAAGCTTGAGCAAAACAATATGGCCAGTGGCCTTGATCTGAAGCTAAGTTTGCCGAGTTGTCTCGGTTTGCGTCCCACTTGGTTGATAATGAGGAGAGAATGACGCGGATGTTTCTAAGAGGTTTGAAACTTAGAGATACGTCAATACCTTATCTCTCATAAATTGTGTTTGTATTGGATGTTGTGAATATGGCTCGATTATTGTAAGCGCGATAATGAGTCAACCCAACCAATAGAGAGCGAGCGACCAACAAGTCGATAATACCCGATGGTAGCGATCGTGAAGCGGTGACAACAAGCGTGGAGGAATCAACATGCGAAATGATAATCACTTCGGTGGTAATCATGGCCAAGATAATAGGAGTGGAAAGTTCAAGAAGAGAAGGTTTAGCAAAGATGGAAAGACGTCAGCACCAGCACTCGCTGTTAAGGAAGGAGAACGACCATCGGTCGTATGTTACAAATGTGGAGGGGAGGGACACATAAGTCCAAACTGCACGATGCAGTCCAAAGCATGTTATAATTATGGAAAAGAAGGTCACCTAGCCCGATTTTGTCATGTACCAAAGTAAAGTCCAGCTGGGATGGAGGCCTCAAAAGGTGTCTCAGACAAGACAAAACCGGTAGTTCAAGGGAGAGCGTTTGTCGTAACCTCCCAAAAAGCGAGGAATCCGAACAAGGTGATCACGGGTAAGCTAATCATAAACTCTAGCGAAGTTTATACTTTATTTGATACCGGTTCTACCCATTCCTTTATTTCTCCTACTTGCGCTCAACGTTTAAATTTGACTCCGGAGAAATTAGACTTTGATTTATTTGTTGAAACTCCGTTGGGAGAAACCTTCATTACATCCATGGTTTATAAGTCTTGTTTGATTCAAATCGGTAGCACATGGGTTACTGTCGATCTTATTTCTTTGAAAATACTTGTATTTGATGTGATTCTAGGGATTGATTGGTTAACTACTCATCATACAAAAATTGATTATTTTAAATAAGGTTGTTAGATTTCATATTCTAACTTGACCTATTATGCGAATTCAAGCAACCAAACCATTAAAATCCATCACTGTCATCTCAAGCCATAAAGTTATTCGTTTATTGAAAAACGGATGTCAAGCTTTCTTAGCTCTTGTCACGGATCTAAATAAAAATACGTTTGTTTTGAATGATATTTCTATTGTTAATGAATTTCCTAACGTATTCCCTGAAGAAATTCCTGGCCTACCCCCAGAGCGTGAAATTGAATTTTGTATCGACCTTGAACCCGATACAAAACCCATTTTCAAAGCCCATGTCGAATGGCTCTATTGAACTTGAGGAGTTAAAGACCCAACTACTGCAGGAATTGTTAGATATCGGTTTCATTAAATCTAATATACGTCTCTTGGGGTGCTCTGTTACTATTAAATGAAGAAGAAGAAAGATGGGAGTATGCGACTTTGTATTGATTATCGGGAGTTGAACCATGTCACTATCAAAAATAGATATCCATTGCCTCGTATTGATGACTGTTTGACCCGGTTGCAAAGGCGCCAATTTTTTTCAAAAATTAATCTTAGTTAGGATATCACCAATTGAAGATTAGAATCGATGACATTCCAAAGGCGGCTTTGAGAACTCGATGCGGGCATTATGAATTCATAGTCATGTCTTTTGGATTGACTAATGCTCCTACTAATGCTGCGCCTTCATGGATATGATGAACCAAGTATTCAGGAATATTTGGATCACTTTGTGGTCGTCTTTATTGATGACATTCTCATATATTCAAAAGCCATGAAGATCATGAAAGCAACACTTGAGGCTAATACTCCAAAAGCTTCGTGAAAACAAGTTTTATGCCAAGTTGAAGAAATGAGTTACGGCGAGGAAGTAGCATTCCTTGGGCACGTAGTATCAAGTCATGGAATATCTGTTAACCCAGCAAAGATTGAAGCAATTCAAAGCTGGGAGCAACCTAAATCGATGGCCAAGAAGTCGTAGCTTTCTCGGTTTAGCTGGTTATTATCGAAGATTCGTGGAGGCATTTTCTCGAATCGCTACTCCATTAACTCAGCTGACTCGGAAAGATACAAAGTTTGGTTGGAGCGAAGAATGTGAGAAGAGTTTTCAAGAACTCAAAAGTAGACTAATTTCATTTTTGTTACGACAATACCATCTGGCACGGAGGGATTTGTCATTTACAGTGATGCTTCAGGCAAAGGGTTAGGATGTGTTCTCATGCAACATGGGAAAGTCATAGCCTATGCCTCACGACAACTCAAAGAATATGAGAGGAATTATCCTACTCATGATCTAGAGTTGGCCGCTGTCGTTTTTGCGCTTAAAATTTGGAGGCATTACCTCTATGGAGAGAAGGTGGAAATCTATATGGATCATAAAAGCCTCAAATATTTCTTCACTCAAAAGGAACTCAACATGCGACAACGACGTTGGCTTGAACTGTTGAAAGATTATGATCATACCATCCATACCATCCTGGAAAAGCAAGCGTGGTAGTAGACGCATTAAGTATAAGATCATATCTTGAATGCAGTGCGATATTGTCAACGCAAAGGCCCATTTCGTATGACTTGCAAAGGATGGAAATAGAGATAAAGACTCCAGGGACCCACGTGATAATGGCGAATATACTAGTAGAATCGACTTTAATCGATAAAGTTAAAGTTTGCTCGAAGCTACTGGACACAGGAGGTGATGCGTATGAGGAAGAAAGTGCAAGAAGGTGCTATGCCAGAAGCAAGAATCGATGAAGAAGGAATACTTCGAGTCAACTCCAAACTTTGTGTTCCTAACTACCCTGAGTTAAAGTATAAAATCATGATGGAGGCGCACAACACACCGTTTGTAATCCATCCAGGGAGTACCAAAATGTATCGTGATCTTCGACATACATTTTGGTGGAGCAATATGAAGAAAGAGATAGCTCTATTTATCTCAAGGTGTCTAACTTGTCAACGAGTCAAGGCGGAGCATCAAGTGCCAAAAGGTCCATTGCATCCACTTGAAATTCCAGAATGGAAGTGGGAGCACATTACCATGGATTTCGTTACTGGTCTTCCCAAGGTTTCTCAAGGCATAGATGCAATTTGGGTCATTCTTGATAGATTGACCAAGTCTGCTCATTTCTTACCTATCTGAGAAACTTATACACTTGAGCGTCTTGCTCATTATGTACATAAGCGAGGTTGTAAGATTGCATGGTATGCGGTATCCATAGTTTACGATCGAGACCCAAGATTCACTTCACGATTTTGGGTTAGTTTGCAAAAAAGCTTTGTGCGCAGTTTATGATTTAGTTCGGCATATCATCCTCGAGACGAACAATCGAGAGAGGACTATTCAAACTCTTGAAGATTTATTAAGACTCTGTGTCCTTGACTTGAGGAAGTTGGGACAAGTTTTACCATTGGTGGAGTTTTCCTACAACAAGCATTATCAAACAAGTATTGACATGGCTCTATTTGAGGCGTTGTATGGAAGAAAGTGTCGTTCTCGGTATCTTTGGGATGAGGTGGGTGAAGCAACGTTGTTGGGGAATTTGAAGTTGATGCGTATGACTACGGAAAAGATTCAAACGATCAAATAACGTATAAAAACCTCACAAGATCGACAAAAGAGTTATGTTGATCTTCATCGAAAGGGCGTGAAATTCGATATTGGAGATCATGTGTTGTTACGTGTTGCTCCCGAGAAAGGAGTTACATGATTTGGAAAGAGAGAAAGCTCAATCCTTGATTCATTGGCCCATTTTAATCCTCGATCGAGTAGGAACTGTGGCTATATAGACTAAACTTTCTTGCCAGTATGTCTCGTGTTCATAACGTTTTCATATATCCATATTACGTAAATATGTGGAAGACCCGAACCACATTATTGAGTTAGAACCGGAAGAAATAGTAGAAGATTTAACGTATGAAGAGATTCTTATTCAAATCTTGGATAAGAAGGAACATATTCTATGCTCCAAGGTTATACCTCAAGTTAAAGTTTTGTGGAGAAACCACGATGTTGGGGAAATGACCTGGGAGTTAGAATCTGAAATGAAATCAAGGTATCCTTACCTCTTTGACATACCAGGTATGTACCCTAATTTTGAGGGTAAAATTTCGTAAGAAGGGGAGGTTGTAAGACCCCAACTTTTATGAATAAAGATGAATTTTCAATAAATATCATTTTTGAATATTATGGAGTAAAGTTGATATAATGTTATAGTTGTGGGTAATATTTAGAAATTTTAAAAAGTATGTAAGTTGTTATATAATATTCGATTGGTCGGGGAATATTCGTACGATGGCACAATCATTGGTGGACCCTATAACGGAAATATTGTCGGATTGAGAAAACGACAAAAATATTTTTATGAAAATAACGGCGGAAGTTTTGCCATTAACTATTAAAACACCAGGTGTTAAAAGTACAGTAATACGCGTGGTTGCATAGTAGCACATGGTATTGATTATTGATGCTTACGTGAGAACTCACTCAGTTTTGTTCAATTATTGCTACAGTAATTGTTGAATAGTATCTCACGTTATTTGATTTAATTATTGTCGATATTTTATATATTATTAAATCAATAATTGAGATGATAGAGTTATTAATATTATTATTTGCAATATTAACGATATCTAGAAGTTCTGCTAAGGAGATGTTTGGTCACCTAATTGCGCGCCAATAGAGAGAAATCTTTATTGAAAAGCCCCATCTTTCCTGAGAACGACCTGGTCGATTAATAGTGTAAATTATAATAATGATGATGAAGTTTTGTTTTATTAGTATTATTAATGTAATAAAACAGAAAAGCTTTTTATATAAAACAGAATACATTTATAAAGTTATTTATTTTATTAGACAATAATTAGAATATATTATATTTTATTAAGCATAGTGTTTTGCATAGTAAAATCTTTTTATATAAAAGCAGAATACTTTTATAAAGTTATTTATTTTATTAGACAATAATTAGAATATATTATATTTTATAATGCATAGTGTTTGTATAGTAAATTTTTTTTATATAAAACAAAATACTTTTATAAAGTTATTCATTTTATTAGATTATAAATAGAATATATTATATTTTATTTAAAAAGATTTTGTTTTATTAGAATATTTTATTAAATCAATCTGGACCGTCTGTTTAAAAGTGAATCAATCTGGACCGTTCATGAATTAGTTACTATTTAATCCATTCTTCTATAAATAGAAGCTCATTCCTTCATTATTTCTTACGAATTCACTGAAACTTTAGAGAGAGAAACTATAGAGAGAAAGAAAAAAAGTATTCTGCTATTTCACTACTTCTATATCCAGTATCTTCTTTATAAGGTAAGGGGTATTATTTCTTTCTTATTCATAAATAGAACTTCTGTTATTCCATTCTTTATTATTTTGTTGGAATAACCTGTTATGCGAAGTACCGCATACATGGTAAAATTCTTCTATTATTCCATTCTTTATTATTTTGTTGGAATAACCTGTTATGTGAAGTACCTCATACATGGTGAAATTCTTCTGTTATTCCATTCTTTATTATTATGTTGGAGTAACTTTGTTTATCTGAAATCTTCGCATACATGGTGAAATTCTTCTATTATTCCGTTCATTATTATTACATGAGGAATATCACATACATTCGTTATCGCCGGACTGGTTCCATTATTTATTATTACATTAGAATAACTTTGTCGTGTGCTCTATCTATCGCATGCATGCCGATTTACATTGTTATTCCATTCTTTATTATTACGCCGAATATCCTATCTATGTCGCGTTCTATGGGACTTGGTTCCATTATTTATTATTACATCGGAATATCACATGCGTGCGTTCGCGGACACAGTTCCATTATTTATTATTACATTGGGAATAACACATGCATGCGATCTATCGCGCATGGTGAATCCTTACATTATTCCATTCTTTATTATTACATTGGAATAACACATGTACATGTTGATTACCACATGCATGGTGAATGATCCTTTGTATTCATTCCTTATTAAATTGTGGAAATGATGCATATCGTGGATTCTGCATGGCGGTGAAAATCCATTTGCAGTTTCATATATTCTATTATACTCAATTGGTTAAAGTTTTGGCTTCTATACTCCATGAAATTTGTGGAATATCCTTAATATTTGCACTTCATCCAATATCTTTTCATGGAAATATTCTTCTGAGCATTCTTGAATTTTACTCCACAAAGAAGTATCATGTTGACAATTTGGACGTTATAAATTTTTGGATAAATTAATTCTTGAACTTGTTTTATTGAATTATTATGTCATTGTCATTATCCTCATGCTTATATTATAATGAAAGTCATCTTTGGCTTACGTGCATAGATGGACTTACTATGATTATGACCAGGGATCATTCGGTATAATCATGACCTATAATGTTATAAATGATATGGTAAAAGTCCTCAGTGGCATGTAATGCATTGATTGACAGTTTTTGGTATGATTATGACCAGGGATTGTTCGGTATAGTCATGACCATTGATGATTTAATGAATATCCTTGGCACGTAAATGCGAGGATGATTAGATGATGTGTTTTATTTATTAAAAGTTTGAGTCTCGATGATAAAATTGATGAAAACATTTTATACCATAGAAGATAGTAGATTTTATTCTCTACTTGACTCTTCAATGGATTACTTGTTCATTGCGATTAAACTTGATGTCTATTGTATTTTATCGGTTTAACATTGTTGAAGACTATTGATAATTTATTCTTGCATTATTATAGTCATAATATTTCTTCTTAGGCTAGTTAAGCTCACCCTTTCTTTCACCGTTCTCTTGAGAAATGAGAATATAGGCGGGGGAGAGTCGAGAGCGGAGTGATGGTCGAGATGATAGCATTAGTAGTCCTCACTATTACGCTAAATAGTGTGACGATAAATGTAATGAGGACTCCTTTGAGTGTGGATATTATCAGATAACAATATTCCTATTAAACTCTCGATTTATGTATTGTCGTATATTACATTTTTTGTATAATTAAGTTTGTATTTGTATTCAGTACCTTGTATCTGGCGACCCAAGATGGGTGATGTATACCTATTTTGGGGGCGTCACAAATAAGCTTAGGTAGGACACACTAGCGAAGGTTTTATTCGTCTCTCCCCTCCTAGTTTTAATCCCAAATCTCCACCAGAGAGCATATACCTAAGCTCTGATACCAACTGTGACGCTCCGAAATAGGTCCATACAACCCATTATGAGTCACCAAATACATTGTATATAATTCAAATACCAACTTCATTTATACAACTATTAATATTTGTGTAAAATATGACAAAACATAAACTGTGAGTTTCAATACAAATATTGTCTTGTAGACAATATCCAAACTCAAAATAAGTCCTCATTACAGCTATTGTCATACTATTTTACAAAATAGTGAGGACTACTATAATAACCATCTTGGACCATTACTCCACTCCCCGACTAGTCCCAGCTACATTCTTACCTTCTGAGAAAAACAATGGAACCAAAAGAAAAAGGGTGAGCTCAACTAGCCTAATAAATAATATTATGACTAAGATAATGTAGAACAAATTATATTTAGTCCTCAACAGGGAAAATCTGATAGAATATAATAGACAACAAGTTTTAGATCAACAACTACAACGGAAATAACAATCCATTAGAAGAGTAAAGTATAACATGATGTCTACTATCATCTATGATTTAAAATTTCATCATCAATATTTTATCCCTGTAACACCAATTAATAATTATTTCCAATCAACGAATTATCTATGCACTACGTGACAAACATAATTGTTTGTATCACCAGTGGTCATGATCATGCCAAACATCTGTCCATCTATGCATTACGGGCCAAAGAGGACTTTCATCACAAGCATTTATCTGTAACATTAAAGGTCATGATTATACTAATACATAATTCCTGGTTATAATCATACCCATCAACAACACATCTTTGCACTACGGGCTAAAGGTGACTTTCAGCACAGTATAAGCATGAGGATGATGAAAATAATATTAAGAATCAATCAAGTGAGATCAAGGATAAATATTAGAGATTTATAATTCAATTTATCCAGAGTTCAAGAATGTCCAAATTTTCAACATGATAACTAATTGTGAGGTAAATTTGAAGAATGATAAAACTCTTATTATATAGTTTAATAATGTCACACCCATTTAAGAAATTAATCAAATCTCTTATTTAATTTAATTAAATAAAATAGAATAATTTCACATTAAATCACATAGTCACATAATTAAATTCTTATTTATTAATTATATCAAATCATTAAATCTCTAATTAATTATTAAATTAATCGGACTAACATTATGCTTATTAAATAATTTGTTTAATCAAATAAGCTCAATTAAATACATACTTTGAATAATAAAATTCTCCACATTAATTTATTTAATGTGACACATATAATTAAATTAATCTTCCATAAATTCATCAATTAATTATTTAACCCAATAATTAAATCATCGAAAAAAATATTTATTTAATTCAATAAATATTCAAATTAAATTATAAAAATCTCGTTCGTCACATAAGGTATCGAACGATGTACTTGATAATGTATGATGTTTAATGGATGTTGAGTTATAAAGTTTAAATTATGTTCGATGCATAAAGAGTATTGAACCTGGATGTAAGTTTTATTTATTAACCTAGATAAAGTGAGTAATAAACAAAGTATAGTTCAAAGGTAGGTAAAGATAAAGATTTGGAGAAATATACTTGATAATTTATGATGTGAAACTTCATATTTAGTTGTAATGTTTGAGCTACCCAACGTATAAGGAATATCGAGCTGAAATGTAAGATTTTACATAATAACTCTAAAGAAGCGAATATTAAAATAAATTTGATCCAGAGATGTGTAGATGATAAAGGTTTTGATTTAGGGAATTAAAGTAATAAGACTGAAAAATTTAAATTATTTCGTATTTTATTATGTTTAACATCGAATAATGATGTAAAATCAGAAGTTAGACGTATTGTTAATGACCAAAGTTAATAGATGAATTGTATGAATTTTGGGGTCGTTACAGTTGGTATCAAAGCTGTAGGTTATAAAAATTAGGTTGAAGTACCTTAAGCTATAACCTTAAAGAAGAAAGGTGAAGATTGTAAAGGATGAACTCAATTAGAGTTTGAACAATAAGAAATAAATTTAACAAATGTATAGAGAAGAGATTAAAATATATATGAGAAGATTCAAAGAGGAATCTTGAGGTATTTAAAAGATATGAATATGGAGTTACCCGAATCTAGTATTAGGATATTAAGTGTTATTAAATAGACGATGTCTACAAGATGAAGATGATTAAGATAATAAGAATGAACTCAAATAGAGTTTAATTGATGAAAATTCAAAGAATGTTTATGAAATAAGTTCAAATAATATGAATAGGTTCAAAGAAGAATTTGAAGAGCCAAAGGATCAGGGAACACCTGAGTTAAACAATCATAAGATAATAATAAAAGAAGAATCATAAGGGAGATGAATGTAAAATAAGATCACGATGTGATTAGATTAGGTTTTGAAATAGTAGATGGCCTGTGATGACTGAATGGTTATAGCTTGATTCTATAACGAGAAGGCATTATAAAATAGTACGAGGCAAACTAACGAGGAGTTATAAATGATGAGGTATGAAAAATTCGTATCGAGCAAAGAAAAAGTTAAGAGTAAGATATAGTTAGGTGGAATTTCAGTTGAGGACTCATGTGATGGTTGAGTTGTACAAACCTTTGTATGGGTGAGGGTTTTGTGCTTGCACTCAGTTTTTCACATTGATAATTATTGAAATGTTGGTGTCGCGCTATCAATGTATATATAGAGAGAAGGTGATTCTTTTCTCATGTGTATATTTGATAGTTATAAACTAATAAGATTAGTTAGATATTATTAGGATTACGTGCCAATTCTTAAAACTCATACTTATTGTAAGTTGATGACTCATAATCATATGTATGTTTTTGAACCCCTAAGCGTATGGACAGTCCCTGATGGGTTTCATGGACTACGTATTGCTAGGATAAATTCCTAAACTCATATTATTATGGCAAGTTCCTGAACTTCCAATGTGTGGTAAGATTGATGAACTATAATGGGGGTATAAAAAGTTTGTAAATTAAGATATAAGAATATTTAGTATAAGAGCTTTGGTGGTGCGAGAAATAAAAAGAATTAGTCGGTAATGAAGTAATGGAGTAAAGATTGAAGTTGATGGAGAGAATTAAATATTCCAAATCTTCTAGCTTTGCTAGATTTTTGAAATTTATTGACTTCGTGCTGAAGTTTTTACTTCTGTTTTCTTGAAAAATATTGGATCAAATGATGGAACCAATGAGTTTTAAAAATAATATCGTTATTCGTATGTCTATGCTAATTATTTCGGCCAGACAAAAATAATTTAAAAAAATATCAAAATGTATTTTGTTTTTTCCCTAGTCATTAAAGCATCACTAAATATGATGCTGATATGACAAACGAGGAAGTTATCAATGCAACTGAACCTGATGTTGGATGAGATTATAGGATCGTCAGCCCACAATGGTATGATGTAGCATGACGAAGTCATATAATGACTAAATCCTCAGTGTACTATTAAAGTAGTACGATATCTTGACCATCATAAAAATAATTTTTGGTTTTCTTTAAACTAAGAAAGATATGCCACATGAATTGGCTAAAACTATTTCGATTAATGTCCGAGTTGTTGTTAGAAATCTATGCTATTTGATTCAGCTAGACAAATATTGAAAGATGTTTATGCAGTTCAAGCGTTTCTTGAGAAGTTATTACAAACCAAATTATTTTGGTGCGGATTCAAATGTTGAGAAGCTGAGGTGAACAACCCTTTTATAGGGGATTATATTACGCGAAAGCGTTAAAATTTTTGTGCACAAAACATTATACGAAAGGCTGATGTTGATCGATTTCACAATCAAATATATGTGCAAGTGTACACAGTCAACAAGTAATAAAGTGATAAGATAAAGTGTCAATCCCACAGAGAATTCCAATCAATAAATTCCAACTACTAGCACTATACCAATTCAATTTTATTTAAACAATTGTAAAGTGTGATTTTTTCTAAATAAGAAAACTAAATTAATCAAGTAAAAATAGATTATTTTAAAATTAAATCAACTAAATAAAAGCTAAAACTTGACAATTGTATTCAGATAGATAAGGTTAAGACTCCAATATCCCCAATTATGAACTACAAACCAATTATCCAACTATCCCAATTATTATGCCTACTGAATTGTTAACAAGAATTCTAAGTGTCAAAAGCCTTTTCCCAAGTGATCAATTAACTTTTATTTAATCCAATTACTCTTGCGATATTCCTATGCAAAATAATTAAATGAAACTCATTAAATCCCAATTCCCAATTGTTACATGCAGTGAACATATATTCCTATTCAATTCACGACCCTAATTATTCGTCATGCAAATAATTAAGCATATATGTTATCATGTCCAGTTCTAACCCTAGATCTCCTCTCCCGAATCCTTCTAGAGTAACAAGGTAATTACTGGCCAAATAATTAATCAATAAGCACAAGACATGATAAACAATTCACTTTAACATAAATAATTAGAATAAATCAAATAATTAATTCATAGACATAAAAGGTTCAATTGGTAGTCTTAATAAAAGAATTAGTTCGTAATAAAAAATAAAACCAACAATCTTATAAAAATCATCCTTAAGGAATTACACAATTTGAAAATAAGGAGAAGAAGAAACTCTAAAGAAAATCTCTCAAACTTTTTCTGCAATCTTCAAGTGAATCCTTAATAATAATCCTTCAATTATGGTTGATGATCCTTTTATTTCAGCAAAATAGCCTTTATATACTCTTTTCATCTAACCACAATCTTATTCCAAATCAACATCTCAATTAATTCTCACATCCAAGTCAAATCTTCATCCCATGCGCGGATCTGGTCAACATAAGCCGAGCTCCAGCGCACCGGCACTGCACTTCAATTTATTTACGAAACTGCCATTAAATAGCTCAAATCCCCAATTTACCCCTGCATCTCCCGAATCTGCAAAATAACAACTAAACACAGTAAAAATGCTTCTAAAAGACTCGAGAATACAACAATTTAAGCCCACATATATCCAATTCATGGGTATATTACCCAATCATCAAATATCGCCAAACTTAAATCGTTGTTTGTCCTCAAGCAACAAAACACAAGACAACACGACAAACTAAACAAAACATGCAAATGCATCTAAAACTATCTACATGTCTGTACTTCCAGCAATCGAATAGCACACCGTATATTCATTAGGCCTCAGAAAAATCACAATAACATGCTAGTACCTCATATCAAGACAGATCAATAATATCCCAACAATCAGCAAATCTAAACCTGGTATTGTTAATATCGTGTATGTGTGTGTTCAACAACCATGCTAACCGATGAAAAGCAAAATATGAAACATAATAGATCTCTTAGAAGGCGTCATACAGTGTAAACTCGAGAACTCCTCAAATAAACTAGATTCGTCCAAAATCAAACAATTACCAAAGTCCAAGGGTCAAAATGGAATACTTATGCTTTATTTTTATTCTTATTATTTTTTTTATATATTTTTTATTTTTTATTTTTTAACGGGGGCTTTTTGCACTTTTTCCCGTTTTATTAATTTTTTTTATTTCCCATGACTGTGTAATGTCTCATTCCATTAGGCTAACAGTGTTACCCCTTAGCGAGCTTTCGACCAATAACTCCCAGACCATATAAGACTTTAGGGCGCTAGGTGTAGAGACACTCCCTCGGGCTTACTTGCTCAAGTAACAAAGGCCCCAAAACAAAACTAGCCATGGTTTTTTTTATTTTTTTTACAAAGCTTATATACTCCAAATATTTTTTCCCCCAAACTTGAATTTATGTCTAAATTCAGCCATCACTAGCTATTCATGTTGTTCTTTCATTCAACTAGCATTTATCCTTTAGAACTCTATTATCTATCCATTTAAACTTTCTCAGCCAACATGGTCGTTTCTTAACATGTGATATCCTGATAATATCAGTTTCAAATAGATAGAGATTTAAATCATGTCAAGACAATCACATCACCAGCTTAACAATCCTTACTAGACTTGTTCATGCAATTTTAATTTCATCATTGGCCCCGAATATACTTAAACTATTAAATAGGTGGAATTTTATAAAATCCTAAATGCAACACTTAACAAAAAAAATAAACACATGATATCCGCAAGCTACTATAAACATGATACCTAAGAATGCACATAAAAACTAAACTACCCCCAAACTTATAAAAAGCAATGTCCTCATGCGAAAAGTATAAAAATAATAAAACAGAGGACTTCCCTTGCGAGCTTATTCCTCGGGTGCATCATCATCATCCTCGCTCATCTCTTGATCAGAAGGGGGAAACACAGGCAGAACATGATCAGTAGCGAAATGGCTAAGATTAACGCCCGGATACAATTGAGCGTTCATAGCATTCTAGGCAGCGAATTGGTCCACTAAAAATTTGTATATCACATCTTGACATTCAGACAGGCGGACATTCTGGGATTTGAGATTGTAGAACCAACCATCAATTTCACGCTGGATGACCTCGGGAACAACACCACAGTGAGCTGCAGAGGAAGGACCATATGTGGGTGGGGCCGAAGGTGTTGAAGCCTGTGGAGCTTCAGCTTGGGGAATTATAAAACCCAATCCCCTAGGGTGGTTCACCCCCTAGTCCATACTCTATACCTGCTAATCAACTTATGGTCCAACACCAGCATTAGAGTTCTAATCATCTCATCCGACTTCCATTTAACCCCAAATTTCGCACATAACACACAAATGAGAGAAGGATGGGGTAAACCTCCCGTGGTACCTCCTCGTGCAGCACGCAGAATTAATTGATGAATGACGAGGCCGACATCAATTTTCAAGCCTTGAATAATGGAATACAACAGTACAACCCTCTCCTTGGTGACATGGCTCACATGTGTGCAGGGCATGAGCTTGGCGCATATAAAGGCATACCAAGCCTTTCCATATAAACTGAGGTGCGAAAGAGGGAACGTCATGCTGCCACGTTCATGCAATGTCCATGTGGTGCCCGGTTGACAAAGCTCGCGTATTATGGTTTCATAGTATGGTCCTTGACTCACAAGACTAGCATACTCGTTATTTTGACCCTCCAATGGCAGTTGATAACACCTGTTGATGTCTTCTTCGCTGAATTCAACGGTTTTGCCTCGCACATACACTCCATAGTGTGAATGATCTGAAACGTTGGCGTAGAATTCCTTAACGACTGCAATCACTACCGGGTCAGGTTGTGCGGTGAGTGTGAACCAATTTCTTTCACCAATCATGACTGCCATGTCCCCATCCTTGGATTGATCGGGCCTTAAACCGCGTTCGTGGACTAGTGAGCGGGTCGCTATCCTATTGTAGCATTCTTGGGCTGTGGCGCTCACAAATCGACGGCTGTCAAATTTTGGTGGAGCCGAGGCTGTCCCAGAACCTTCTCCACGTTGGCGCTTTGAAGCCATAAGAATACTCTACAAATGGAAATAAACTAGTTAGAATTTGCTCAAAGTGTATAAGTCAACTTGTACATGTATCACAACCCCCAACTTTGAATTATAATAGCCTTGTGGAATAGAGGGAGTTGTATTGTATTGTATTGCCCAAATAGCCGATCAAATAAAACAAACAGAAACATGGATAAGCACCTAACATGCATGTGATAGTGTAACGCTAGAGATATCCAGTGCATGATATGTATGAACAATTCACGTGCATGTCCTCCACCACATACCCCTCATGTGAAAGTAGTCCTTATACTAGGAGGAAAATGTAGGCTATGAATAGGTAAGGATAACTATATGATTAGAGGGAAGGATATACATGCTTTTGATGGAAAATAACAAATACAATTCATTGAGGCAATATATCAAACACTTTGTAGGCTTGGTGTAAGTCTCTTGTGATCCACACATAGGGGCATATCATACAAACTCATATATAGAATAACATAAGCATGACATCCAATACTCAATAGAAAAGTGGCCCAATGGAAATTGAATAGCATGCATGACCCATATAAAGAAACCAGAATAGGCAAAATAAGAAAATTTTGGGCATCATATATTTAAAATTGACGACAATAGATACCTATAATCTAGATTTTGTACAAAATATGATAGGATATACGATGAAATTGCGTGTACAACATACCTTTTACCGTTAAAGGATAAATTGAAAGCAAGTATGGAAGGGAAGTGCTGGAATCACCAAGTGATAGTGCTAAGTATAAGGAGAATAGGAGACATAAGATGAATGGGCAAGTACCAGATTTAAACGTGCATAAGTGGTGTGGAGAAGTTAGAAGTGTAAAAGAGATTGGATTTATTGTGAATGAGGATTTCAGGCGTTTAAACCATTTTTTGGCCGACCCAATGGCAAGAACCTTTGGGTTATAGTCTGTCTGAGAGCTCGGTATACCGCCATCAAGATGCTCGGTATTGCATAATGGCAAAGGCTATTGGTTTCGTTTTGTTTTATTCGTAATAAAACAGAAACATCTTTTAATATAAAATATAATACTTTATTCTATAAATAGAATATATTATATTTTATTATGCATAGTGTTGCATAGTGTTTTGCATAGTGTTTGCATAGTAAAATGTTTTTTTATATAAATAGAATATATTATATTTTATTTAAAAGATTTTTCTTTAAATATGGACCGTCAGATTAAAGTAAATCAATCTGGACCGTTCATGGATTAGTTACTATGCATTCCATTTTCCTATAAATAGAAGCTCATTCCTTCATTATTTTCTTACGAATTCATTGAAACTCTAGAGAGAGAAATTATAGAGAGAAGCTATAGAGAGAAAATTATAGAAAGAAGAAGAGTATTCTGCTACTTCACTACTTCTATATTCAGTTCTTTTACGGTAAGGGATATTATTCTTTTGTATTCAAGAAGAGAACTTCTGTTATTCTATTTCTTTATTGTTCTGTTGGAATAACCTGTATATGCGGAAATACCTATACGTGGTGACATTCTTCTATTCTTTATTATTCTGTTGGAATATCCTTATCATGTGTATATCTGTGGGACTGGTTCCATTTTTATTATTCCGTCTTTATTATTACGTTTTAATATCCTGCATCATCTTATCTGTGGGACTGGTTCCATTATTTATTATTCGCATTTATTATTACATTTGGAACATCACAGTCGGTGTGAATTTCACGACTGGTTCCATATTTATTATTCCGCATTTATTATTACATTGGGAATAACTTTTATCATCATGCGGTCTCTATCGCATGCATGGTGAATCCTTTTGTTATTCTATTCTTTATTATTACATTAGAATAACTTTGTCATGTGGATTGCCACATGCATGGTGAATGATCCTTTGTATTCATTCCTTATTAAATTGTGAAAATAATGCATCTAAAGTGGATTACCACATGGCGGTGGAAATCCATTTGCGATTTCATATATTCTTTATTATCTTTGTTGGTTATTGGTTTTACAGGTTGTATGTTTTTGACCTATAGTGAAAAGATGATATGTGGTGACTATCTTTGGCTTACGTGCAAAGATGATCTGTTGTTTGATAGCTTTGACCCATAGTGCGAAGATGGGCCAGGTGTATGACATGATCATGACCACTAGTGATACTAATGAATATCCTTGGCCGTAGTCATGGATAATTCAATGATGTGATTGGCGGGATCATGACCATTAGTTAACAAATTGAATGTCTTTAGTAGTAGTGCGGTTGACGAGACTGCATTGATTGGTATGATCATGACCATTGGTTTTATAGTTGAATATCTTTGGCCCGTAGTGCAAAGATGAGCAAGCCGAATAGTATGATCATTGTTAATACATTTGAATATCTTTAGCCTTTGGGGTAAGGATATTGAGTAAACGATTCTATTAAGCCTTTGTGGCGAAGAAGGCTGACCGTTATTCACATTATTATAAATATGAATTGTGAATTTAACTAATATCTTTAGTGGTTCGGTGAAGGCGAGTGTTGAAAGTTCTATTTGTCTTAAGTATAACAAAGAACTGTTGATGAGTATTACGAAAATAAATATCAACGATGGACTTTAAAATCATAGAAGATAATATATTTTATTCTCTACTTGACTCTTCTAATGGATTACTTGTTACCGCAGTTAAACTTGATATTTGTTATATTGTATCGGTTTAACATTTGTTGAAGGCTAACGATAATTTATTCTTCATTATCTTAGTCATAATATTTCTTCTTGGGCTAGTTGAGCTCACCTTTTCTTTCACCGTTCTCTTGAGAAATGAGAACATATTTTGAGACGAGTCGAGGGAGCGGAGTAATGGTCCTAAGATAGCATTAGTAGTCCTCACTATTACGTGAAATAGTGTGATAATAGTTTGTAATGAGGACTCCTTTTGAGTTTGTATAATATCTAGTAGACAATATTTGTATTCAAACTCACGGTTTATGTCGTATTATACCACAGCAGTTATATTAGTAAGTTATATTTGAATTTATGTACCATGTAAGTGGCGACCCAAGATGGGTGATGTATACCTATTTTGGGGGGCGTCACATCACCTCTTTATCATACCAATCACGTACCCTAATTTCGAGGGCAAAATTCCATAAGGAGGGAGATTGTGAGACCCCAGTTTTATCAATAAAGATTTAAATTTTGTTGAAATAATTTTTTAATATTATGGTGTGAATTTAAGATAATATTATAGTTGTGGGTAGTATTTATAAATTTTGCAAAGTATGCAAGTGGTTATATTATATTCGATTGGTGGGAGAATATTGGTTTAGCGAGGAATATTCGTCAACTGGCTCAATCATTGGTGGACCCCACAAAAATTATTGTCGGATTGAGAAAAGCGATAAAAATATTTTATTGAAATAACGGCGGAAGTTTTACCGTAGTTCTTTGTTGAACTACTTTCGGTAGTAAAAGTACGATGTCGTGTGGTTGCATAGTAGCTGCACGGTATTGATTATTGATGCTTATGTGAAGTCACTCGGTTTGATTCCATTATTGTCGATTAATAATATGAATTATTATAGCGATAATGACGTTTTGTTTTATTCAGTATTATTAACGTAATAAAACGAAACATCTTTTATATAAAATAGAATACTTTATTAAAGTTATTCTATAAATAGAATATATTATATTTTATTATGCATAGTATTGCATAGTGTTTTTTTGCATAGTGTTTTGCATAGTATTGCATAGTGTTTGCATAGTAAAATATTTTTATATAAATAGAATATATTATATTTTATTTTTCTTTAAATATGGACCGCCAGATTAAAGTAAATCAATACGGACCGTTCATGGATTAATTACTTATGCATTCCATTTTCCTATAAATAGAAGCTCATTCCTTCATTATTTTCTTACGAATTCATTGAAACTTTAGAGAGAAATTATAGAGAGAAGCTATAGAGAGAAAGTTATAGAAAGAAGAAGAGTATTCTCACACTTCACTACTTCTATATTCGGTTCTTTTTACTGTAAGGGGTGTTATTCTTTCTTCTTGAAGAGAACTTACATTATTCCATTCATTATTATTACATTGGAATAACTTTTGTAAAAGTGGTATACCTATACATAACTTTGTATATGCGGCGTACCACTATACTTGGTGAAATCCTTATGTTAATCCATTCATATCATTACATTGGAATAACTTTTGTATCACGCGGTTTACCCTATACTTGGTGACATTCTTCTATTATTACATTGGAACATCACTGCATGTGTTTTACACGGACTGGTTCCGTCTTTATTATTACTGTTGGAACATCACATGCATGTGTTTTTACAGGACTGGTTCCGTCTTTATTATTCTGTTGGAACATCCTCATGCATGTGTTTTACACAGGACTGGTTCCGCTCTTTATCATTCTGTTGGAATATCCTATCGTGTGTTTTACACCGGATGCGTTCCATCTTTATTATTCTGTTGGAACATCCCGCTTGTGTGAATTTCACGACTTCGGTTCCGTTATTATTATTCATTGGAATAACACATACTATCTTAATCTGCATGCATGGTGATTTCTTTTGTTATTCCATTCTTTATTATACTCAGTTGGTTAAAACTTTGACTTCTATACTCCATGAAATTAGTAGAATATCCTTGATATTTGCGTTTCATCCAGTATCTTTTCATGAAAATATTCTTCTGATCATTCTTGAATTTTACTCTCTGAAAACAATGATTGTTGACAATTTGGACGTTAATAATTCATGGATTAAATAATTCTTGAACTTGTTTTATTGAATTATTATGTCATTGTCATCATCCTCATGTTATATTATGTTATCTTTGGCTTACGTGCATAGATGAACTTAGTATGATTATGACTAGGGATCATTCGGTATAATCATGACTTGATATAAATGATGTGACTAAAGTCCTCAGTGGCCTGTAATGCAGTGATGGATAGTTTTTGGTATGATTATGACCAGGGGTGATTCGGTATAGTCATGACCATTGATAATTTGATGAAAATCCTTGACCGTGGTACAGGGATGATTAGATGTGGTGGTTTATTTATTAAGCTGAGTCTCAGCGATAAAAATTGATGAAAACCTTTTAAAACCTAAAAGATAGTAGACTTTATTCTCTACTTGACTCTTTTAATGGATTGCATATTCATTGCAGATTAAACCTGGTTGTCTATTGTATTTTATCGGTTTAACAACTTTCTTTGAGGCTAATGATAATTTATTTTGCATTATCTTAGTCATAATATTTCTTCTTGGGCTAGTTGAGCTCACCCTTTCTTTCACTTTATTCTCTTCTTGAAATGAGAACATAAATTTGGGACGAGTCGGGGAGCGGAGTAATGGTCCGAGGATAGCATTAGTAGTCCTCACTATTCGTGAAATAGTGTGATAATAGTTGTAATGAGGACTCCTTTTGAGTTTGTATAATATCTAGTAGATAATATTTGTATTCAAACTCACGGTTTATGTCGTATTATACCACGACGATTAGGTTAATAAGTTGTATTTGAATTTATGTACCATGTAAGTGGCGACCCAAGATGGGTGATGTATACCTAATTTTGGGCGTCACACACCTTAAGCGCCGGGCACTAAAGAAGCGATTAATAAGGAATGAGTCTCACGGGCTAAGGTATTTAATAAGGCGATGTATTGTGGGAGCAATTTGGTATTTGGGCTATCTTGGTGATCTTTTTACGGTCTGTGTAGCAAGGGCGTTGTGGGTAGTTTATCTTGGCGGCCAAGTATTGGGCCTACTCATTGGCTACTGATGAGAAATGCCTAGGCGCTTAACGTGAACATCTTGACCTGTGTAGCCCGTTTCCTGCCACTTTGCTCATTTATTCCTCTTGCCTGGATCTTTGAACTATTGTGCATTGAGCTGGAAGTAAACAAGAAAATCATGAAGAACATTATACTAATATATCATACTATGAAATTTAAGTAAATCAAATATTGAAAAGAAAAATTAACTGAAATGAACACAAACAAAATACTAGAACACATGAGGTTGCCTCCCTAAAGTGCTTGGTTTATAGTCATCAGCTCGACTTTGCTGTGTTGCTCAATTGTTTACTGGATCAGAAAGGTACATGGCCGTAAGTTGTTGATCTACGGATCCACTCCAATACTGCTTGAGCTGTTGGCCGTTCACCTTGAATGTTCGCTTTGAATTAGGTTCCTAGACTTCAACATTTCCGTGTAAAGCGACAGGTATAACCGTAAAAGGTCCGGACCAGCGAGATTTTAATTTACCGGGAAATAAATGCAATCTAGAGTTGAAAAGCAAGACTTGTTGTCCCGGTTCAAACTTCCGATCAATGATATTCTTATCGTGCCAAGATTTGACTTTCTCCTTGTAGAGTTTTGCATTCTCATAGGCATTGAACCGAAATTCGTCCATCTCATTTAATTGAAGTAACATTTTCTCACCCGCTGCTTGTAAGTCGAAATTCAGTTTCTGAATGGCCCAGTATGCACTATGTTCTAATTCAACTGGGAAATGACACGCCTTTTCGCAGACCATCCTATAAGGTGATATGCCGATATGATTCTTGTAAGCTGTTTGATATGCCCATAGGGCATCATCTAGTCGCGTGGCCCAATCTTTTCGCGATGGATTGACCACCTTCTCCAGGATTCTCTTAACTTCCCGATTCGAGACTTCCGTTTGACCATTAGTTTGGGGATGATACGTGAATGCAATCTTATAACTGACCCCATACTTTATAAGCAATTTAGTGAACTGCTTATTATAGAAGTGAGTTCCCTCATCACTGATTATCGCCCTCAGTGTCCCAAATCGTGTGAAGATATTTTTCTTCAAAAACTGTAGGACTACGTTGGCATCATTCGTGGGTAAAGTTGCGGCTTCTACCCATTTGGAAACGTAATCGACCGCCAACAGAATGTACTGATTATTGAAGGATGATGGGAAAGGTCCCATAAAGTCGATTCCCCACACATCGAATAATTCAACCTCCAAAATTATGTTAAGTGGCATTTCATTGCGTTTGGAAATATTGCCTACTCGTTGACATCGATCACATTTTAGCACATAGAGATATGTGTCTTTGAATAGAGAAGGCCATAAGAATCCCGACTATTACACTTTGGCCGCTGTCCTATCACCTGTGTAATGACCTTCGTAATCTGATGAGTGGCAATGACCTAATATGCTATCCATCTCTTCGTGTGGCACACATCGTCTAATCATTTGATCCATACAAGTCTTAAACAGAAATGGTTCTTCCCAATAATATTGTCTAACATCGTGGAGGAACTTTTTTTGTTGTTGCGAATTCAAATCCGGGGGTAACACCTTACTAACCAAATAATTCACGTAATCTGTATACCATGGCAATGTCGTTGTTACTCGAAGAAGCTGTTCATCCGAAAACCTCTCATTAATCATGACGTCGTCTTTTTGCTGAACCTCCGTGTTTTCTAACCGAGAAAGATGATCCGCCACCTGGTTCTCGGTACCTTTTCTATCTCGTATCTCTAAGTTAAATTCTTGTAGAAAAAGTACCCACCGTATTAACCGCTGTTTGGCATCCTTCTTCTCAATCAAATACTTAATAGCAGAATGATCAGTGTAGATAATTACCTTGGTCCCTATGAGATATGCTCTGAACTTGTCGAAGGCAAACACAACCGCAAGTAATTCTTTTTCAGTGGTCTTGTAGTTCAACTGAGCATCTGTCAACGTCTTGCTGGAGTAGTAAATAGTGTGAAAAATTTTATCGCGACATTGTCCCAATACTGCTCCAATTGCGTAGTCGTTGGCGTCACACATCAATTCAAATGGTAAAGACCAATCGGGCACCACTATAATTGGAGTTGAAACCAATTTCTTCTTTAATACTTCAAAAGCATCGATGCATGACTGATCCATCTTGAACGGTACATCTTTCTCTAAGAGGGAACATAAGGGTTTCAAAATTTTAGAAAAGTCTTTAATGAAGCGTCTGTAGAAACCCGCATGACCCAAGAAGCTCCGTATTCCTTTCACAGATGATGGATGAGGTAGTTTCTCAATCGTCTCAAGTTTTGCTTTATCCACCTCTAGCCCTGCTGCAGAAACCTTATGCCCCAAAATTATCCCCTCTTGCACCATGAAGTGACATTTTTCCCAGTTAAGAACTAGGTTAGTCTCCACACAGTGCTTCAACACTAAGACCAAATTTTTCAAGCATAAATTAAAACTATCACCAAACACGGAGAAGTCATCCATAAATACTTCCAAATTTTGTTCTACCATATCTGAGAATATGGCCATCATGTATCATTGAAAATTTGCCGGAGCATTACATAAACCAAAAGACATACGATGGAAGGCAAACGTACCGTAAGGGCATGTGAATGTGGTTTTTTCTTGATCTTCCGGGGCTATGGCAATCTGATTATATCCGGAATATCCATCCAAAACACAGTAAAACTGATGTCCCGCTAACCTATCCAACATCTGATTAATGAACGACAAGGGTAAGTGATCCTTGCTTGTGGCTTTATTCAGTTTGCGGTAATCTATACATACTCTCCATCTTATAATGGTTCTAGTCGGGATGAGCTCATTACAGTCATTTTTCACCACTATCATGCCCCCTTTCTTTGGTACGCACTGTACAGGACTTACCCATGAACTGTTCGAGATTAGATAAATAATTCCGGCATCCAACCACTTTATGATCTCCTTTTTCACCACATCCTTCATAATGGGGTTTAACCTTCTTTATTGCTCAATGGTTGGTTTTTTTCCCTCTTCCAATAAAATCTTATGCATACAAAATAACGGACTAATTCCTCGAATATCCGCTATAGTCCATCCGATTGCTGTTTTGAACTCTCGCAATACTTTTAGCAGTTTCTCTTTTTGCGTGTTAGTTAAATCTATTGAAACAATGACTGGTAGGGTAGCATCTTTTCCCAAATAGGCATACTGCAGATGAGATGGTAGCGATTTTAATTCCAACACCGATGGCTCTTCTATCGATGGTTTGAACTTTTTCCCTTCCGTTTTAGGCCTATCAAGAGTGTCGAATGATTGTTTACTTTTCCTGGCGATAGGTAATGCATCTAGCCATTTGACATACTCAATGTCATCCTCAATATCATAGTCGTCCATCCCAAACAAAATGGATTCTAGTGGGTCCTTTGAATAATTTTCACTGAACTTGTGATTAACTAATTCATCCATGACATCCACCCGCAAACACTCACCTTTTTCTTTCGGATAAGTCATTGACTTAAATACATTAAAGGTGACTTGTTGGTCTTCAACTCGCATCGTCAATTCTCCTTTTTACACGTCAATCAACGTTCTCCCTGTTGCTAAAAATGGTCGCCCGAGAATGATGGGGATTTCCCTATCTACTTCACAATCCAAGATAAAGAAATTCGTTGGGAAGATGAATTTATCCACTTTTACTAACACGTCTTCAACAATACCTCATGGATATGTCACTGTCCGGTCCACCAATTGTAAACTGATATTTGTCAGTTTTGGTGCCTGAAGTCCAAACTGGCTATAGACGGATAGTGGCATCAAATTTATACTGGCCCCCAAATCACACAATGCTCTTCCCAAAAACTGATTACCAATTTCACATGGAATAGTAAAACTACTTGGATCTTTGAGCTTCAGAGGTAACTTATTCTGGATAATTGCGCTGCACTCTTCGGTCAATGCCACTATTTCAAAATCACTCAATTTTCTCTTCTTCGACAAGACCTCCTTTATGAACTTGGCGTAAATCAACTTTTTATCCAAGGCTTCTGCAAATGGTATGTTGATATTCAATTTTTTTAAAATATCCGAAAATCTTTAAAATTTCTTATCTAACTTGGATTTCTGAAACCTCTACGGATATGGTATGGGAGGCATTATGAGGGTTTGTTCCGGTGCTTTCTGCTCTAACTCCTCATCCTGACGTTTTCCGGTTTCCAAAACATCCTCTTTTTCCACTGTTGCGTTGTCCCTCTTTTCCTTATCTTTGATTGTCTCTTGCAACTCCTTTCCATTATGTAAAGTTACAGCCTTGCAATGCTCATCTCTGCCCGGATTTATCTCGGTATCACTGGGGAGAGTTCCATGTGGACGGACTATTCAACACATGTGCTGTGAGACCCCAATATTTATGAATAAAGATTTAATTTTCTCGAATTTTTTTTTTAATATTAAGGTGTGGATTTGTTATAATGTTATAGTTGTGGGTAATATTTATAAATTTTGCAAAGTATGCAAGTTGTTATATTATATTCGATTAGTCGGGGAATATTCTTTGTGTCGGGGAATATTTGTACGACGACACGATTATTATCAGTGGACCCTACAACAAAAATTATCGAGTTTGAAAACGACAAAATATTTTATTGAAAATAACGGCGAAAGTTTTACCGTTATCTTGTTGAACTACTTTCGGTAGTAAAAAATACGATGTCTGGCGTGGTTGCATAGTAGCACCAGCGGTATTGATTATTGATGCTTACGTGAAAAGTCACTCGGTTTTTGTTCAATTATTGCTACGATGAATTGCTACATAGTATCTCACGTTATTTGATTCAATTATTGTCAATATTTTATATATTATTAAATCAATAATTGAGGGCAGCGAAGTTATTAGCATTATTATTTGCAATATTAATGATGTCTAGAAGTTACGCCAAGGAGAGGTTTGGTCACCTAATTGCGGCGCTTGATAGGGAGAAATCCTTATTGAAAGCCCCTCTTTCACAGGAATGACACGGTTCGATTAATAGTGTGAATTATAATAATGATAATGAAGTTTTGTTTTATTAGTATTATTAATGTAATAAAACGTAAAAGCTTTTTATATAAAATGAATACTTTTATAAAGTTATTCATTTTATTAGACAATAATTAGAATATATTATATTTTATTATGCGTAGTGTTTTGCATATAGTAAAATCTTTTATATAAAACAAAATACTTTTATAAAGTTATTTATTTTAGTAGACAATAATTAGAATATATTATATTTTATTATGCATGGTGTTTTGCATAGTAAAATCTTTTTATATAAAACGAAATACTTTTATAAAGTTATTTGTTTTATTAGACAATAATTATAATATATTATATTTTATTATGCATAGTGCTGCGTAGTGTTTTGCGTAGTAAAATCTTTTTATATAAAATGTAATACTTTTATAAAGTTATTCGTTTTATTAGATTATAAATAGAATATATTATATTTTATTGTAAAAGATTTTGTTTTATTAGAATATTTTATTAAATCAATCTGACCGTCTGCTTTAAAGTGAATCAATCTGGACCGTTCATGAATTAGTTACTATTCAATCCATTCTCCTATAAATAGAAGTTCATTCCTTCATTATTTCTTACTTAATTCAATTTGAAACTCTAGAGAGAAACCGTAGAGAAATTCTTCTTCTATAATCTTGAAAGCGTATTTCTTTAGAGTTTAAGAAAGCTTTGAAGCGTAGTCTGAAGTTTTCTTCAAGTATATCCCCGCCTCTACCCGTCGGAGTACTCTTCTTTATAAGGTAAGGGATATTATTTGTTGTCTTAGTAAGAGGTATTATTTCTTTCGTATTCATGAAGAGAACTTACATTATTCCATTCTTTATTATTACATTGGAATAACTTTGTATCTGTGATCTCCTACCCTATACTTGGTGAAATTCTTCATTATTCCATTCTTTATCATTATGTTGGAATAACTTTTATATGCCAAGTACCGCATACGTGGTGAAATTCTTCTCATTATTCCATTCTTTATTATTACATTTGGAACATCCATGTCTGTGCATTTACGCATGACTGGTTCCGTTATTTATATTATTCATTGGAACATCCTGTTGTGCAATTTTAGTGACTGGTTCCGTTTATTTATTATTCATTGGAATATCACATACGTGTGTTTAAGCATGACTGGTTCCGTTATTTATTATTTTGTTGGAATAACTTTTATGCATGCGATCTATCGCATGCATGGTGAATTACATTGTTATTCCATTATTTATTATTACGCTTTAATATCACATGCGTGCGTTTATGCATAACATGGTTCCATTATTTATTATTCCGGAATATCTTGTGCATGCGTTCGCGTGACTGGTTCCATTCTTTATTATTACATTGGGAATAACTTTTCTGCATGCGATCTATCGCATACGCATGGTGAATCCTTCATTATTCCATTCGTTATTATTACGTTGGAATAACTTTGTATATGTGGATTACCACATGCGTGGTGAATAATCCTTTATATTCATTTTTATTAAATTGTGGAAATGATCATTTTTACGTGGATTATGATGAAAGTCATAATATAAGCATTGACTTATTGATTATGATGAAAGTTATAATAAAAGCATTGGACTAATGAAAATCATGGGTATATGTAGTATTAGTAAGAGTTATGATAAGTTATGTTGGTTATTATGTGAAAACATGAAAGTTTCTTAGAAATCACAAAGGATTGAAAATCAGATTTTGGTGAAAATGGAATATGAAATTCAATTGACCATATCTCCTATTCTATTTCGAATTTTGAGTGTGGTCAAGTCCTAGGGTTAGATCTATGAGTTTTCTAACTTATCCAAGTGGAATCACTCGAAAAGGTGTTGTAGATTTTCATGTGGACTGATTTTAGCAAAGGAGTCAAAAACTAAAAATTTCTAAAAAGGCAACTACCCAGAAGTTTAAAAGGGCTTTTTTGGCCACTTAATTTGTGAGAAAAATTCCGGCCTTTTGGGACACGAAAATATATGCTATAAAGTACCTCCTGTCCAAAAATGAGCTCATTCCGACTTAAAATGAGCAAGTTATGATCATTTCAATATTTAGGTTTTTCCAATGAAAAATGCTATAATCGGAGTTCTATAACTCCGATGACCATGAAATTTAAATGGGAAGATCACGTTAACATGTATAAGATCCTGCCAAGATTTGGGAATTTCTGGAGTTAAACTTGAGGTAGCTAATTTCTTAAGGAATTAATTAGAAATTGATTTTTGAAAAATAGTAAATGAATTTTAAAAATTTCGAGAAAAATATATGTTCAATATGGGACTATATTCTGTTAAATCCCGGAAAAGAAATATTTTTGGGACTGAGTTGGTATTTTTCATGAAAATGAACTAGTTATGAATAAATGAATTAAATATGTTATGTGAAGTAACAAAATTGGTAAATAGGATTTTATGGCTTGGGAATCCTATATAGGGTATATGCAGATTTTTGGTAAGGGATTTGATTATTGGTGATGAAATCTTATGAGTATGGCTTTTTTGAATAATTAAATGCATTATTTGGTAAAGTGTAAACAATTGAAATAAATTGTTTATAAGTTTAAGAAGTGATTAAAATATTGTTATAATATTAATAATATTAGATTATGAGTTTAAGAAGTGATTGATAATATTTGGATAAATTTAAAGTCTTTAAATATTTATCCTTGTTTTCGTTTGATTAATGCTTATATCATTGTCATCATTCTCATGTTTATATTGTGTTAAAAGTCATCTTTGGCTTACGTGCATAGATGGACTTGGTGTGATTATGACCAGGGATTATTCGGTATAGTCATGACCGTAATGTGACGAATGATGTGATAAAAATCCTTAGTGGCCTGTAGTGCGTTGATGGACAGTTTTTGGTATGATTATAACCAGGGATTATTCGGTATAATCATGACCATTGATGATTTAATGAATATCCTTGGCCCGTAGTGCAGGGATGATTCGATAATGTGGTTTATTTATTAAGCTGAGTCTCAGCGATAAAGAAATTGATGAAAATATTTTAAATCATAGAAGATAGTAGATTTTATTCTCTACTTGACTTTTCTAATGAATTTCTTGTTCTGATGCAGTTAAACTTGATGTCTATTGTATTTTATCAGTTTAACATTGTTGAAGGCTAATGATAACTTATTCTGCATTATCTTAGTCATAATATTTCTTACTGGGCTAGTTGAGCTCACCCTTTTTGCTTTCATTGTTCTCTTCAGGAAATGAGAATATAGCTGGGACGAGTCGGGGAACGGATTGACAGTTCAGATGATAGCATTAGTTGTCCTCACTATTCTATGAAATAGTGTGATAATAAATGTAATGAGGATTGAATTTGAGCTTGTATACTGTCTATGAGGACTCCATTGAGAGTGGATATTGTCTAGAAGGCAATATTCTTGTTTAAACTCTCAGTTTATGTTTTGTAGTATTTTACACGACAGTTGTATAATTAAGTTGTATTTGATTTATGTACCATGTATTTGGCGACTCAAGATGGGTGATGTATACCTATTTTTGGGGGCGTCACATGTGCTATCTGACCCATTTGATTTTCCAGGTTCTTTATCGAAACACCTTGACTTTTCACATTCATATCTACATAACTCAATAACTTATCTTGCTCACTGATCCTTTTGTCCGTAGCTATAATAAATTTTTCCAACGCGTCTTCCAGACTTGTTTTCCTCTCTGGCTGTTGCTGAGGCTGATTTTAAAATCCTGGTGGATTTTGCTGTCTAGGTGCTTGAGCTTGATTATTGCTCCAAGAAAACCCCGGGTGATTTCTCCAACCTGGGTTATATACATTTTAATTCGGATAAGTTTGGACTGATCGATTATAACTTCCCACGAACTGAGCTGATTCAGAATTGGTGGCACATTGATCTGTAGCATGACTCCCAGCACATAACTCATAAACCATTGCAACTTGATGTGCAGATGATGGACCCCGTGTTTTAATTTTCTTAGCTAATGCGGAAACCTGTGCTGCCAATGTTGTCACTGTATCCACTTCATACTTTCCCGGTGTTTTAGGAGGATTAGATCTAGTCATTGGCCACTGATAATTATTGTTGGCCATCGTTTCTAACATTTGATAATCCTCATCAAAGTTCTTAGCCATGATCGTTCGCCCTGCTGCTGCATCTATACTGGCTCTTGTGGACGCGTGCAATCCATCACAAAATATCCCAACTTGCATCCACTATGGAATTCCGTGATGTGGACATTTACGAAGCATGTCCTTAAATATTCCCTAGGCCTCATACAATGTTTCGGAGTCGAACTGTGCAAAAGTATGAATATCGTTCTGTAGTTTTGCTGACTTTTGCTGGTGGGAAAAACTTAGCTAAGAATTTTTGAGCTAAGTCATCCGAAGCTGTGATTGAACCATGCGGCTGTTGGGTAAAATCTATATACGCACAACACGCAAGTATACATGGTCAACAAGTAATATAGTAATGAGTAGAGTATCGTTCCCACAGAGACAAAGTAGTAAGAAATTTAACCTTACAAGTATCAATTTCATATTAACCCTAATTTTATTAAACTATCCAATTCAAAGATTATAATTATAGAAACTAAATAAAAAAAACTAATTCCCACAAACCAATCACAATTATCAAACTCTTGAATTTTAAACAATTAATGGAGAATTAGACCTATGATTTCACCTTAAGCTCACTCTGATTTCTACACCTTTATTCCAATTCAAATTATTATCCCAGTTTATTAATCAAGAATATGAATGTAGTAATAGCCACCTCTCGATGCACTAATACCGTATTAACTTAAATCTACAAATTAGATAGAAACAAGTTAAACACCTTAATCAACTAACTCACTCTATCTCTATGTGAATTATAATTAAAAAAAAAAGGTTGAAGATTAAGTTCTCTATTCGATTACATGCGATGTCAAGCATATCTCTACCTTAACATTCATCAAGATTCTGCTACTCACAAAAGTCATGAACACATGCTATATTAACTAAGTCTAGATTTGAATATCCTCTCTCGATTCCAAACAATCCACAAAGAATTGTTAATCAGGCAATTCATAAATTCAAGCTCAAATTAATATAGATAAACTGGAAAATAGATTATTGAACTGGAAATCAAAGTTTACAAAATCATTGTATCACTTAAGGATCCATCATAAGCCTAAAAAGTGAATTAGGTCATCACAACTGAAATAACTACTGAATAAATCAAAGATAACATTCTTTCAATTACAAATAATAGTCTAAGAAGAAGAATATTGCAAAACACCCTTCACGTAGCCTATATTTGCAATTGTCCCGAAAATCTCCTCAAAATCTTCCTCCAATGTTGTTGTGAAAATATGGAATTAATCTTCATAATATGCCTTGTGTGTTGTTTAATTCGTTGTTGATTGAGTAATAATCATCCAACACACAAGTCTCAGTCGAAATTATCTGCTAATTAGAGTCCATAAGCTATTCAAATGCTAGAAACCAACTCCCATCAAAGTTCAAAAAGCAATGAGTCTCTTCACTGTAGACCCTTACCCGTACGGGTGTATGCTTTTAAAAAGAGCATACCCGTACGGCAACCATTCTGCTAAACAATATTGAAGACCCCCCGCCCCGACGGGGGTGTACAAAGCAAGAATAAGCATACGTATATTCTATTTGAATGATTTCTTTTGCTTCATGAATCCTTCCAAAAGTGCACCAAATTGACTTCAAATTCCTCCAATTTTCGTTAAATGCCGCAACAACCATCCTACACATAGGAGAACACAAAACAAATAAAAAATGAACATGAACACAAGAAAATAGCAACAAATAAGCATGAAATGGACACCGATTCATTGATATAAAATCCACTTATCAAAATCCCCCAAACTTAAACCATGCTAGTCGTCGAGCACAAAACAAACTACATGTTATGCCATGCAATGCAATGAGATGATTATGATCTAATTTATATGCTTTTGAACCCAACAGTATCGCAGAGTCAAAATTATCTCATCGGCCTCAGAGAAAACAAGTAACTCTACAATATTAACTATCAAAACCAATCCATAATTCTGTATTAATTCTCAAATCTTAAACTATCATCACTGGTATAGTGTGTGTGTGTGTGTGTGTGTGTGTTTTAACATCCATGATAACTGCTACAAACTCAAATTCAATACATAATCACATTCTTAGAAGGAATTATACAGTGCAAACTTAAAAATTCCAAAAATAGGCACATTCCAACTAACACTAAGCAATACCAAATTCAAGGGTTTATGCAAGGTATTTATACTTCATTTATATACTTTTTTTTGCACACAGGGGCTTTTTGCTCTTTTCCCATTTTTTTTTATTATATATATATAGATACATACATGACTGTTCAATGTATCATCCCATTAGGCTAACAGTGCTACCCCTTAGCGAGCTTTTGACCAACGACTCCCAGACCATAAAAGACCTTAGGGCGCTAGGTGTAAAGACAATCCCCTCGGGCGTACCTGCTCAAGTAACAAAGGCCCCGAAACAAGACTAGTCACGATATATACTTTTTTTCTCTTTTTTTTTTCTCTTTTCATTCATTTTTTTTTCATAAAGCTTATATACCCCACATATAATCCCCCAAACTTAGGTTCTTGCCTAATTTTCGCCTTTACTGCCTATCCTTGTCGTTTTCTCATTTACTCTAGCATTATCCTTTAGAGACTATTTATGTATCAATTTGAACTAACCAGTCAACAAAGATGTTATTAGCGTGCTAACCTTTTTATACCAATTTCAAACAAGCACAAGATTCGATTCATAATAGAAATTGTATCACAGTTCTAGTAATCAATGTTGTATTAGTTAACTTATTCTCAAACTCATCATTGGCCCACACATAACATGAACTACAACACTGCTGGACATATACAAACACAATATTTAACTAATTTTTTTTCATAACATAACAAAATGCACTATTAACCAAATTAAAAAAAATGCAATACAAAAATAACCTAAGCTACTATGTATGCACCTAAGCTATCATGCAACTATGTCAAAACCTATAAGCAACATCATAATTCTTAAATTATTATGCAAAACTGGAATTAAAATGACAAATTTAAACCTAATTACTACATATGCATGCAAACATGAATTTAAATCCCCCAAACTTAAGTAATACAATGCCCTCATTGGATGAATAACCAAAATTAAATACGTGAGGACTTCCCTGCTATCGCTTAAGTCTGAGGAGGTGGTTGTTGATCTTCTTCTTCGAAATCACTTGGTCGTGTTGAGTGAAGTGAAAAAGGTGTTCATGGCATCAAACATGTGGTCTTGCCTCAACGCGAGTCGCCGCATCTCCTGACGTGCTGCCTTGTTGTGCACATTCATTTGACGTTAAAAGTCAAGGAACTGAGGACTGGATAGTGGCTCGGTCTGCGGTACCTGCTCGGATCCTTGATCTCCCATAGCTTCATCCTCATCCTCTGACGTGTCTGCGGCATCAACTTCATCCTCTGAAGTCAATGGAAAAATAAAACCCAGTCCACGAGGATGGGAATCGCCCCGGCCCATACTGAATACCGCACTATCATTCTGGAGTCTAACAACGCAAGTGGCATCTTTGTGGGCTCGTCGTCAGACCATCGCATACCTGCTTGGCGACACAACCCACATATGAGTGCTGGGTGTGGCAAGCCGCCCGAAAAATTTCCACGTAAACACCGGCGGATGGAGAAACAAATAATAGTCCCAACGTCAATGATGAAGTCTTGCACAATTGTGTATAGCAATAACGCCTTCTCTTTGGTCACGTCCGAGGTGTGTTGGGATGGATACAGTTTAGCACATAGGAAGGCGTACCAAATTTTTCCATATCGACTGAGGTCCTTGCTATGGAACATTGTGCCTCCCTTCCGACCTTTGATCCATGTTGTTCCCGGTTTAGTCATTTCCTTGAGAATTGCCTCATAGTCCGGATCAAAATCTCGTAGTTGAGCATATTGGCATTGGCGAGGTACCCGCAGCTGATAATAGGTGTTTATTGCATCAGCACTGAACGGAACCAAGCGACCCCGCACATACGCGTTGAATGGAGCTTTGTCCCCAGCGTTTGTGTAAAATTCCTTGACAATGTTGACCACGGCGGGTTCTGACTCTCCGGTGAATTTAGTCCACCCCTTCTGATAGATTTGAGGCATCATCTCCCCATCACTGGGATCCAGTGCCAAACCCCGCCCCAGTGTAAGGGCTTTGGTGAGCATGTACTCAAACCGGTCAGGGGCGGTGACACTCACGAATTTCCGGCGATCAAAGGTTCGTGTCGGTTGTGTGTGTCTGGAACTCTCTCCCCTTTGGCATTTCGATGTTGGTTGTGAAGCCATGTGCTCACTCTCTTGCTTGTATCACCGTAGCTTTCTCCCAAACTTATCAATTTGACCCTCAATTACTTCTCGAGTATCCTCTATGAATGCCTTAATTAAATTGTTGTGAGAAATATGGTATGAGATGTGGCAATATATAAAGGTGGTGTGATGGGGGTCTATTGGTGGATTGAAGAGGTGGGGAGAAGTAATGGAGTATTGGAAATAGTGGGGTAGAAGTGGGTGTAGTGGGTAGTAGATGGAGTCATGAAGTAGTGGGGAAGTGGTGTATTGGTGGGAAGAGGAGAAGCATGCGTGTAACTGCCAGAAGTCAGTTAAGTTCTAGGACCCCAGCCCCGTGGGTATTATGTTTCGACGACCTACCACAGGTGGACCTAGCTTCATAGTTTACAGAGAGGACCCACCTTGCATGGTGTTAAACAAAAATAACTGCCATGGCGGGCATGGCTTCTGTCAAAATCTGGGAGACCCACGCCCCGGCGGGGGGTGTAATGTATTTTGGGCCCGCCCCGGCGGACATAGCTACTGTTTAGATCCTCTGTTTTTCACTTTTGCCTCATGCTAAGCTACTTCAATGTTCCTTTTCCATTCTGCAAGACATGAAACTTGAACATTAGTGAACATTTTGATCAACTAGAGTATTGTGGAGAGATTAACAAGACTTTTATTATATAATACTACATAATAACTTAATAAAAACTCTATTTTATCAATTATGAATGAAAATACGAAAAATAAACTAAAGATTGGATTGCCTCCCAATTAGCGCTTGATTTTAAGTCAATCAGCCTGACTACTACCTATTCATGGTGCATCGGTCAATGTGATGGCGATGACATCAGTGTTGGACTCACCACCCCAATATTGCTTTAAACGTTGACCGTTGACTTTGAACGTTTCTAACGGATTACGACTGTAGAGTTCAATGGCGCCATGAGAGAACACCCATTTTATAGTGAATGGTCCCGACCATCTCGACTTCAGCTTTCCTGGGAACAATCGTAGCCGTGAGTTGAACAAAAGGACTGATTGACCCGGCTCGAATGTTCGATGCATAATTTTATGGTCATGCCATCGCTTGATGTTGCCTCTTTTTCAGTTCTAACAAAAGAGCTCTAACTCATGCAAGCATACATGTGTCAACAAGTAATACAGAGTAAGTAGAGTATCGTCCCACAGAGAAAGTTGTCTAAATTAAACTACTATTCATCAATTAAATCATTATTTTTATATGCTCAAACTAAATATTATAATTATGAATTATTCTAAATGCAAATAATAACTAAAATGAGAATAAGAATATTATAAATCAAATGTAGAAATAATGGGATCCTAACTTCATTTAATACTTCATCTAATTACTACCATCATGCAAGAACGTTCACAAATCACAGGAAACTAGCCAAGAGCACTACAATAGACATAACCATTTTTCAATGCATTATGACCAACTTACACAGCATCCACATGCGATAGACTCCATGTAATCATCAATGTAACCAAAATCACTATATGTCTATGTGAAATTGCAACCATATTGAATTTAAATACAAGCCTTTATTTTAACTCATACAGTGAAATAGTATATGTCTATCTTATTCACGAAATACAAAGCTACCCAAAATAGCCCCATATACGCATGCTATCATGATTACAATCCATACTCGCATGTCCTCTTTCAATTCCATACAAGTACTGAAAACGAATGGTGATCAGTCATTCATGCATGCAAAACAACCATGATAGAAATTCCTATTGATATGCAAAACAGTCCAGCATTCAAGCACGCAATTAAACTACATATTAAAATCCGTTAGAATCCCATAATGGAGTTTAGTTCATGACTGAACCAAAAGCCATTATGGGATTAAAGATAAACATGGATAATAAACGAACACTTGAAAGAGAAGGGATATAAATGATCAAACCCAATTGCTGATTATATTCCAATATTAATGTTCAAATCCTCATATAAATCCAGCAAAATAATAATAGTTATCCACAATGATAGAAAATCCCAAGAAGAATTAGAAAAGATGGAATTTAGGCTTCGTTCTTTGTTGGAATCTCTCTCCCAGTGTAAACCCTAGTTCCAATACGAAAAATACAAAAAAAGTACTCAATGATACGTCTGACACCAGTCATCATAGTTTTAATTCATTATAACTCTTTAAAATTAAAAATTAAAATAAACATTTCGGCGATGATCATCGCCATTGGCGTGCGCGCGGCCTTCCTTCGTAATTCTCGCGGTATACGTCTTGAAATCGGCAATCCTCGCTATTGAGTAGTGCGCGTGTGTTGGCACAATGGCCGCCGCGATCATGGCAACCTGCGATCTGCGTTCGGTTTTGATTACGGTTACGGTTCTGCGATTGTTCTTTGCTTCTTCTTGCTTTAATCCTGCGCCTCATTCCTTTCATACTTGGTCTTCCTTCTCCACTAGATCCTCATGCCATGCATCCATCAGCCTCATGCCATCTAGCCTCACCAAATTATGCCGTATCCTGCACTTTTACGCCAAAAGAGTTCTCAGTACATGCAATGCAAAATAACATGAAATGCAACTAAAAATATACTAAAATGTACTTGAGATGGGCATAATTCGTGTGAATTGATATCCAATAAGTAGGTATAAACCCCACTTATCAAATACCCCCAAACTTGAACTATTGCTTGCCCTCAAGCAATGCATGCTAAATAACAAGAAAAATGTAAAAGCACTACTATGCAACTACATTACTATGAAAACTAGTCTCACATCGTTCCAACTCTAACAGAATTTTAGTCCAAAATGCCTCAGCGAATTATCCAGATTAAAGAATACAAATTCAAACTAAACTATGGTCATAACATCATACACTCAGATAATTCATAGATGCTATAGAGATGATGTGTGTGTGTGTGTGTTGTGTTCACCAAAACTTGATTTAAGCAAAGAATTCACATGTTAAACTACTTAAAACAGAAAATTATAGTCTAAATCAAGATTCATGTATACTTATGCAACGAAGACTGTTCCAACACATCCAAACAAACTAAAGTTCAACAATGGGCTTAACTGCTTTATTGCTACACACGAGGGCGATTTTCGCTCTTTCCCGCAATGTTTATTGCTATTTTTCTTTTCAATTTCTTTTTCTTCTCTTTTTTTTCTCACATGACTGTGCAATGCCTTATTCCATTAGGCACACTGCTACCCCTTAGCGAGCTTTCAACCAACGACTCCCAGACCATGAAAGACCTTAGGGCGCTAGGTGTAGAGACAATCCCCTCGAAGCGTACTTACTACTCAAGTAGCGGTATTCCAAATAAGACTAGCCACGTTATTGCTATTCGTTTTTTTTAATACATAGCATACCCATGTTTTCCCAAAGTTTGAATGTCAATGTTTTTGCAAGTCTACATCCATGTTCCACATATTTCTCTTTTTAAAACTACATTTTCTATCGAGCAATGCAACACATACTTCTTATACCTACAAGTGATTGTGAATACATCCATGCAAACCGAAAGCATTTAAACAGCAACATGAATTCATCGTGTGAAATATTATAACTACATTCATGTTATCCAAAATACTCAACAATCCTTCACCATTCACTATCATCATTGGCTAGACAAAAATTTCCATAAAGTTAGACTTTGTGAGACATGCAAACTAAATTTTTTTTTAACACATAAGCAAATAAACTAGACATGCTAAATTTAAACTAATCATGCAACACTACATGCAACTATCCTATTTCCCCAATACCCCCAAACTTAAAGTATTCAATGTCCCAGTGAATGAAGGTAAAGGGTAAAAGAGAACTCCCCTAATGATCGGCAGCACCACCCTCCTCGGGTGGTGAATCTGGTGGTGGATATGGCACTGCTATCCCGAACTGAGGCCACTCTAACATCGTCCCCTGCTGAGCAAAAGCCTTGGCCAGGGCCCTCGTGAGACCCGTAGCAAACGCTCCAAAATTATCGTATATGGCATCAACCCTTCTCTTCAACCTTCGGAGTTGGCGATCACCATGAGGAACATGTGTTTGCCTCAACGGGCCCGCCTCATCTATCTGAGGGGGCTGCTGTGATGGCTCTGGGAAAGTGTGTTGGATGATAAAACCTAATCCTCTCGGATGCGGTTCACCACCCGTTCAATCCTTGAACTTGGCAATAGTAGCATGAGTGATGTCGTGGCTCGGGTTATGCAGCTGCTCGTTATTCCACGGGACTCCTTGTTGGGTACAAAGCATGGTTGCCACAGACGCATGCAGAATACTCCCAGTAGTGCTCCCCAGCAAATAACGCAGCATGTTTTGATAAATTAAGTGGCCTACGTCAATGTACTTGCCCTTGATGATGCCCCACAAAATGATAGCGCGCTCAGTGGTTATTTCATGGTGGTGAGCTGACGGAACTAACTTGGCACAGATAAACAGATTCCAAGCTTTGGCATAACGATTCAAGGCGGACACTGGAAAATATTTTGGCTCAGTTGTCCCTGCCTTATAATTTCATTTGGTGCCCAGAATGCACAATTCAGCAATCACTACTACCAGATCCGTTTCTAAATGCGCATCATCTACCTAATTTGCAAACCCAGTCGGTGGTGCGTCATTTATTTTGAAGACTGCTCTGATCGCTGGAGGTCAAAAATCCACTTGCACTCCTCGAACCAGCGTTATCCCTCCTTTCATTTCCTTAGCATTCGCGTAGAACTCTCAAACAACCCCTATGGGAATAGGCATAGGTGTTGTAGTCAAGCCAACCCAGCCTCTTTCTTGTATCATATACCATAGTTGGTCGTCTTGCTTCTCAGGTTTAAATCCCCGTTCCTTTATAAAAGATTTGGCCATAATTCGATAATATTCCTGTTGGGCCTCCAAACTGATAAATTTCCTGTGGTCCACGACATCCTCTTATTGGTTACTGGAGGAAGATGCTGATGAGGAAGAGATGGAGATGGAGCGTGCTCTTTTTGGACCCATGTGCAGATGATAGAGAGAGTGCAGATTAGTTGCTGGATAGTGAATAAGAGCGGTGATACAATGTACCCCAAACTCGTTCTTGGCAAGACAACCCAAGCAGTAACCCTAGATTTATACCCGTGGATGAGAGTGTAGGTCTGAACTTTGAATGTAGAGAGAATCGTGGGTATGAGTTTTTATAAGAACTGAGGAGTCGTGCGGCTATGGGAGAACTGAAAGATTTGCTTCTGTTATGTTAAGTGAGAAACCAAATAAGACACGGCTCGGTTTTAAACTTTTAAAACTTTTCAAGACCAATATCAGCCAAGGCCAAGCGTCCTTGCATTGAAAAATCTTGCTGGCGGTAGCCGCGAGTGGAGAGTTGAGGTGTTGATTGGAAATATGAGCTACTGACTTCCAGGCGTGGGCGCACGATTCCTTAATCTTAATCATGCGCGACCGCGCGATGTAAATTCTTGTACTGCAAAATTTTTACTCCCAGACTGCCGATCAGTGATGAGTGCAATTGAAGATACCTACATGGACAGGAATGCACACTGTTAAGGGCATGCATTAATGAGCAACATGAAGGACTACATAAACTCTATCCTACTTCACACACCTCGCAGTGCAAATTCAGCTACACACGCAATTATTCACAACATAAAAATTATCAAAAATGAAATAGAGATGAACTAACTAAATACTCTACTAAATAAATAAAAAGAAAATAGAGATAGAAATAATGGGTTGCATCCCATCGAGCGCTAAGTTATAGTCAATTAGCTTGACTGTCTCTGAATCTCACGTCGAAGAGAGCATTGAGGTGACTTTCTGTCTGTCTACCTCACCACCAAAGTAATGCTTCAAACGCTGGCCATTCACCTTAAAAGGCTTTTCTGGAAACTTATCAAACACTTCAATTGCACCATGCGGAAAAACAGTCTTCACTGTAAATGGCCCTGACCATCTCGATTTCAGCTTCTCGGGAAAAAGTTTAAGTCTGGTGTTATAAAGCAAAACCATTTGTCCCGGTTCAAAGGCTCTCTCAATAATTTTTTGGTCATGCCATTTCTTCACCTTCTCCTTATACAGCTTCGAATTCTCATATGCCTATAATCTGATTTCATCCAACTCATTGAGTTAGAGTAGGCATTTCTCCCTTGCAGCATTCAAATCAAAATTGAGCTTTCGAATTGCCCAATATGCCTTATGCTCTAGCTCCATAGGAAGGTGACAGGCTTTTCCATACACGAGCTGAAAAGGTGACATACCCAATGGAGTCTTGTATGCAGTCCTATAAGCCCATACTGCATCATCCAACTTTAACGACCAGTCCTTCCGTGTGGGATTCACAACTTTTTCAAGGTTTCTCTTGACTTCTCGATTCGACACTTTAGCTTGGCCATTTATTTGTGGGTGATAAGCTGTAGCAATGCGATGGTTCACCCCATACTTAGCTAACAAAGCTGTAAACTGCCTGTTGCAGAAATGACTACCTTCATCACTGATGATGGCCTTTGGAGTCCCAAATCTCGTGAAGATACTTCTATGTAAAAACCTTAGGATAACCTTGGCATCATTTGTCGAAAGAGCTGCCACTTCTACCCATTTCGAGACATAATCCACGGCGAGCAAGATGTAGAGATTTCTGCAGGAAGAAACAAAGGGTCCCATGAAATCAATCCCCCACACATCAAAAATTTCTACTTCGATGATCGTATTCAGGGGCATTTCATTTCTTTTCGAAATGTTCCCCACTCGCTGACATCTATCACATCGCTGGACAAAACTGTGTGCATCCTTGAAAATTGTCGGCCAATAAAATCCTGCTTGTAGTACTCTAGTTGTTGTTCTTTCTCCCCCATAGTGACCCCCATATACCGAAGAATGACAATCCTGTAAAATCCCCTCGGTCTCGCTATACGGGATACACCTCCTTATCATTTGATCAGAACACTGTTTAAACAAGTAAGGCTCATCCCATATATACCATTTAACATCATGTAGAAATTTCTTCTTTTGATAACCCCCTAAGTCATAGGGTACCATCTCACTCACCAAATAATTTGCGTAGTCTGCAAAGCATGGCACTTCCCCTTTCACCACAAACAACTGCTCATCTGGAAAGGTCTCATTTATCATAACGCCATCGTCTGCCTTCCTTTTCGGATTCTCTAGTCGTGATAAGTGGTCCGCCACTTGGTTTTCGGTGCCCTTTCTGTCCTTGATTTCCAAATCAAATTCCTGCAGTAATAGAATCCATCTGATCAACTGGGGTTTTGCATCTTTCTTGGCCATTAAATGTCGTATTACCGCGTGATCCGTATACACTATCACCTTTGTGCCAATTAGATATGCTCGAAATTTATCAAAGGCGTACACCACTGCCAATAACTCTTTCTCTATGGTGGTGTAATTCAATTTTGCATCTGTAAGGGTCTTGCTGGTGTAACGACCGAGAAATTCGAATTTTTATTGTAAAATGATTTTATTAAATTAAATAATAATAAAATTATATTCTATGTGATATCAAGATGGTTGTCATTCTATAACCTATTGATGTTGGAATGTCGTAGTATTTGAGCTACGTGAAGGAATTAAAGTGTTTGAATTTCCAAGATGAAAATAAAAGTTTTCGGAGAAATTTTCTGAAAAACACTATTCATCGATATTTGCTCGGGAATTATTTTTGAATTTTCGAGAAATACGTAATGATAGAATATCAAGGTAAGACGGATTATGTAATAATAATCTAGTTGTGGAAAATATAATATTTCGCTTGCAGACTTAAGTTATGAATATTAAGGAAAGCGAAGTATTATTATGTAAGTAATAATTGTATGATACTTAGGTATTGTGTAAAGTAATGAAAACGAGTATAATACGAAGTATTATACAAGTTTGGACGAATGATGGATTATCGTATATAATAAATCTTTATACGAGTTAAATACGAGAATGATACATAAGCTATATGTATATGTATTGAGTAATGAGAATGGACTTGGAAGATTGGTTATAATTGGTACAAGCCCAAGTAAAGTAAATGTAAGGCCCAAATGTTAATTAATGAACAAGTTGGTATTTATTAATGCAAGCCCAAAAGCTAGGTTACTTTAAGCCCAAGCTAGAATCCATGAGTTGTTTGATCCATGGGGCAAACCATATTAATATGGTTACTCTTGGTAACCAAATTAATGTGGTGACCAAGTTAATATGGTGACCAAGTTAATGTGATGACCAAGACTTAGGAGTAATAGCCAAGCAAAGGATAAGAGTTGTGCTAATCAAGTAATGAATAGTAAGGAGGTGGCTTAAGGAGGTGGGATTGATTTATTGTCTAAACTACCCTAACCTTGTGAGTTCTATAAATAGAGAAGGCTTGCTAGCCATTTAACACTTGTTCAAATAATCCAAACTATTACAAAGTGCTTAAGTGTTAGGGAGATTAAGCTACAAATAAGTTACTTCCATAAGCAAAAAGAAGAAGAAGACTACTTTGCAAATACTTCAAGAGTAAGACTTCTTCTCCAAATTATCTTCTATCTCTACCATGATAGGTTGATAAGAAAAGTATGGATTAAGAAACATGAATGTTAACAATTAAGAAGAATGTGTAAGCAATGAACTTAAGTCACATAAGTTGGAAAGAAGTCATTTAAACTTATAAAAGTTAGGAACTTGTTATAAGTTAACCTTGAATGTTAGTATGAAAAGTTAAGGGTTTATATGAATTTGTATCATGTAAACATGAATGATATTATATGTTAAGAACATATAAGTATGATGATTAAAAGACCTTAACTTTCATAAGTTATGAACAATGAAGCTATAAGTAGTTTATACTTTAATAAGTTATAAGCTCATGAAAGAATAAGTCAAAACCCAGCATGAAAATAAATTGTTGTATTAGGTATGTTGAGATGTTCATATGATGAATTGAATTCATTTGAAGTAATGAACAAATCATAAGTAATGAAGATTTGCCGAAAATTGCACGATTAGACAATCATCATCGAATTCGTGAAATTCTCGGAATAGAAGTCAAATTTTGTGTTTGAACTCGGAAACTTTGGTTTTCGATGGAGACAAGTCATATTTGGCATTCTAGAGTTGCGGACTCAAAAATGACCGAATTCTGACTTATAACGAAGAAACGAGCGTTGAACGTTCACGAACGTTTATCGATTACGTTAAAAATGAACCAATAGGTGAGTTTTTTTCAAACGAAGTCAAATAGATAAAATTCTTGCATGAACGCATAGAGTACATAATTTGTGAACCATAGGCTTTTGAACGAGCCAATTCGGACTTATAACGAAGGAATTATGCGTCCGGGAAGTTCACAAAAATCAAAGTTTGTAAAAATTTTAAGGTGCCTGAGTTGGCGCTGCTGGCAACCTTAAACCAAATAAATGAGTGGCGCCAAAAGGTCTTAATGTGATGTCTGAGCACACACTGAAACTCACGCCATAAGCGCGAAACAAGAGTATAAATGATGGCGTAAGCCATGCCATGAACAAACCATGACATCTTTTGCAGTGGCGCCGTAGTGCGCCCATCGAAAAAGGACTCGCGCCGCAACGCCAAGTCCGGGATCTCTCCACTATTAACTCGGCATGCAGCATGAGATGTAAACTTATGATGATGTAGCCAAGCCTGCACCAAAATTTCTTTAGAACAAAGATAGTAAAGAGTAAATTTCAAGCATAAAGAAAAGAATGTAAATGATTCAAAGTAAACACACTTTAAGGAACATAAAGTAGCATTGTTAAATCTTTGTTAAACCTTAAGGATGGTGTATAAAGGTTGAGATAATCTAGTCAAACATGAATGTAAGTTTAATGATAAGCCGGAATGGATAGTAAATGAATCTAATACACAATTAGATTGAGATGAAGGGTAAGATAGTCATATACATACTTGATTATATATGACCTAATATGAGGCATTATGTGATCATGTGTTGTAGAGACTTGAAAGATTCAATCATAAAGTAATTATACCGTAGAAGACTCTAAAGGCAAGTATTCTAACTCTTGTCTCAGTTCAATATGAACAAGTTTTTGAGGTTCATGTATCCTTACGCATGAATTGATGTACAATGAAGTTAAAGCCAATTTTTTGGCTAGACTTGATATATTGAGTGGATTATTGATAATCTATTCACCTGTTATCAAATGTTGTTATCTTTTGTCAACTACTTATTATGATTTTCAAAAGAAGACTGAAATGTTAAACAAATGTTTTGTCGGTAAACGACAGGCACGTGAGGTTGCCACAATTAAATGTACATACGTTTAATGAATGTAGTGTTGATCAACATAGAGTACAATAGGCTGATCACCTAGAAGTGCTCGTAAGTAATACTGGGCTTATGGACTTAGTTCCGGGTTGTCCTTTTTAAAGAAGAATGAAATGCTCAAGGTCTCTGACCGGAGTTAATGTTTTACTGAATATTGTTATTATTGTAAAACATTTTGAAAGAAAGATGAAGTGCTATTTTGAATCATCAATAGTACTTCATAACTATTGTTCAGTTATTGAAGATATACGATTCTTATGTGTCAAGCTCGTTGTTTATTGAAATTGTCATAATTGTTGAGCTAGTTATGCTCACTCTTGCTTGAACCATATGAACGCAGCTAAGACTGAACGTCCCGAAGGATCGAATAAGGATAAAGGAAAAGCTAAGGCAGATCGTTAAGCTGTCTATGTAATAGTATAGGTTTAATGTTATAATGTAATTGATATTATGACAAAGAACCTTTGTAATGGGTTTAGAACTTGGGAGAATGTAAATATTATTTTGATAATATATAAGAGATATTCGTTCTTTTGAGGCTTTTCAATTGAATGAATGTATGAATGTTTATGCACAAGATAGCACCATCATCCGGGTTGGAAGATACCCGGATTTAAGGCGCTACTGAGTTGGTATTAAAGCCTAGGTTATAAAACTTAAGGGGGAAATTAGAACCTTAAGTCATAACCTTAAGAAAGAATAAAGAAGTAAAAGATGAAACCTAACCCTATAAAAATGCATTATATTATGTTATGTGTTTTTATTATTCTACTGACGTGTACTAATCAAACTATATTGTTTTATTGTAGATGTCAGGAGAAAATGATATATATAGAGACATACATGTAGTAAGCGAGGATTTAGTGAATCGAGTAGAAATACTACCAAATCCCATAGCAGTAGAACCAGAAGTGGTGGCAATCGAGTCTGGAGACTCGGACAACTTAGACTACATGTCTGTGTTTGATGGCATGCTAGAGGAAGAGGTGGACGCGATGTCCTTTGACCAGGTTGCACCTACAGAAGAGTTGACTACGGGGGAGTCAATATAGAAACTGTTCATGTCAGTATTGGATAGAAATGTCCATTACTGTCATGAGGTTAAGGAGTTGAAAGAGGAACTCCAAGCTGTCCAGGAGGACAAAATGAGTATGGAGGGTATGTGGGAAGAGGAACACGACGATCGTGTTTTGGCCAAGGACAAGGTCCACGAGCTGAAACACGAAGTCTTTGAGCTCAAGCAGGAGCTAAAGACTACGAAATGCAAGGTAGAGAGGATGTCCTATATATAGGAGTTCTCATGTGGATTTCAATGACAAGTAGTCGGTATCCGATAGAAGAAGAATGCGACTCGACATACTATCAGTCGGGATGTCATTGTCGGTCTGGCAATGAAAGACTTTGAGAATGCCATTCGGCAGATGTATTCTAGCAATAGCTAGAATAGTTAGATATGTAAATATTATGTATCTAGTAGTGACGTAAAACCCTCTTTTGTATATCAAGGGTAGTCTTTTGTAAATCCCAATTTTTGGAAAGCAATTGCGAGATGGTAATGTAATCAGCTTAGGCTGTACAAATGTAAGCAATGTAGTATTATACTACAAGTAATGAATCAATATAAGTCTTTTTATGGAAATATATTGAGTAATGAGTTTAAGTTATTGTTTCATCAGAAATAATAACTAACCAATAAGAAGAAAGTAATAATGACTTGTTGTTTTCTTAACAGCAAAATGCCGCCAAGAAGGAGACAACGAAATCAAGATTCTAATGTTAACCAACTGGAGGGGAGTCCGGTTAATCCAATGCAAGAGTTCGTTAATCTTTTAACGGTCGTGTTTAATAGAACTGGTGCTAATGTACCCATAAATCCTGGGGTAGTACGAGCTACTACTTTTAAGGATTTTAAAAGTGTTGGTCTGCCGAAGTTCAAAGGAACTACGGACCTTATAGAAGCCCAAACTTGGGTGAAAGAGATTGAGAAAGCATTTGTAATAGCAAATGTTGATGAAGGTCAGAAGGTTGCCTTTGCAACCTATATGATGAAAGGAGAGGCCAGTTTCTGGTGGGAGGTAAACCAGGCTAGGGCCGGGATAGAAAATCTAACGTGGATGAGGTTCAAGGAGATTTTCTTCGAGAACTATTTTCCCACAAGTATGCAGGGAAGAATGGAGATGCGGTTTCTTGATTTGAAACAAGGGGATATGACGGTTCTCCAGTATGCTGCCAAGTTTAATGAACTGGCAAGATTTGCTCCACATCAAGTGGACACTGAAGTGAGAAAGGCTAGACGATTCGAGCAGGGCTTGAAACCCTAGCTCTATAGCTGAATTTCTGTATTCCAAAGTACTTCCTTTGGAACCATATTAGAAAAGGAAATAATTGCCGAGGGTGGGAATGAGGCTCTCAGACAGTACCACAAAGATAAGAAAAGCAAGGGTAAAGTTGAGGGAGGAATGAAGACCGAGGGAGCCAGCGGTAGTGGCGACGGTCAAAAGAGGAAGGGATTTAACTCTAGGAATACCAGAGTAAAACAAGGGGATTCTAAGAGGAGGACGGAGGCCTGTAAAACCTGTGGGAAGACTCATTTAAGAGTCTGTCTCAAGGGAAAGGCAGTATATTATAATTGTGGACAGGAAGGGCATATTTCGCCTAACTGTCCAAATTCGAAGAAAAACCATGGATGCTTTGTATGTGGATCAACTGACCACATAGCAAAGAACTGCCCAAAGAAGGGGACAGATGGAAATAAGGGCACTAATAGCGGTAAGTTGGCTATTAGTGGTCTAGCTCAGCCGGGTAGATCAATGGCCCGCACTTTTAATATGACGATCCAAGATGCGGTGGCATCAGGGGATGTAGTTGCAGGTATTATCCCGATCAATAACATGAATGCTTACGTGCTATTTGATTTGGGTGCTACTTGTTCGTTTATAGCATGTGATTTTGCTAGACGATTAGAATTACTTTCCGAAAAGTTGCTTATACCTTTGATTATTAAGGTAGCAAACGAAGAGATAATTCCTGTTAAAGATATTCATAGGAATTGTTGCGTAGATATACAGGGTTGTACATTATCGGTAGATTTAATACAGATAAAGTTGGGAGAATTCGATGTAATTCTCAGAATAGATTGGTTGATTAACCATGGAGCAATTATAGATTGCCAGAAGAAATGTGTGAGTATTAGGACGTTGAAGCAACCTCCTGTAGTATTTTATGGTAATAAATCGTCGGGATGCTAGTGTTGTCTTACGATGACACAAACTAGAAAACTTTTAAGGAAAGGTTGTGTAGGTTATCTGTGCCATGTTGTTGACACCCAGAGAGTAGGAGCAACCATGGAACAAATACCCATAGTGAACGAATTCATGGATGTATTTCCAAGTGAATTACCGGGTTTACCACCAGATAGAGAGATCGAATTTGTAATAGACATTATGCCAGGAGCGGCACCAGTCTCAAGGGCACCGTATCGTATGGCGCCTGTGGAAATGAAAGAGCTAATGGTTCGATTCATGTGAACTATTGGATAGGAAGTGCATTCAATAGAGTGTTTCCAGGGGAAACACTGTTGTTTGTCAAGAAAAAAGATGGATCGTTAAGGCTTTGTATCGACTATCGAGAGTTGAACAAGTTAACAATAAAGAATAAATACCCATTTGTGAGACCCCAGATTTTATTAATAAAGATTTAAATTTGGTCGAAATAATTTTTTAATATTATGGTGTGAATTTGAGATAATATTATAGTTGTGGGTAGTATTTATAAATTTTGCAAAGTATGCAAGTGGTTATATTATATTCGATTGGTCGGGAATATTAGGTTTAGCGAGGAATATTAAATACAACGGCTCAATCATTGGTGGACCCTAGCGAAATTATTGTCGGATTGAGAAAACGACAAAAATATTTTATTAAAATAACGGCGGAAGTTTTACTGGTTGATCTTGTTGAACTACTCGGTAGTAAAAAATACGATGTCGTGTGGTTGCATAGTAGCACACGGTATTGATTATTGATGCTTATGTGAGAAGTCACTCAGTTTGATTCCATTATTGTCGATTAATAATATGAATTATTATAACGATAATGACGCTTTGTTTTATTCATTATTATTAGCGTAATAAAAAACGAAACATCTTTTATATAAAATAGAATACTTTATTAAAGTTATTCATAAATAGAATATATTATATTTTATTATGCATAGTGTTGCATAGTGTTTTGCATAGTGTTTTGCATAGTATTGCATAGTGTTTGCATAGTAAAATGTTTTTATATAAATAGAATATATTATATTTTATTTAAAAGATTTTTCTTTAAATATGGACCGTCAGATTAAAGTAAATCAATCTGGACCGTTCATGGATTAGTTTCTTATACATTCCATTTTCCTATAAATAGAAGCTCATTCCTTCATTATTTTCTTACGAATTCATTGAAACTCTAGAGAGAAATTATAGAGAGAAGCTATAGAGAAAAGTTATAGAAAGAAGGAGAGTATTCTTTTACTTCACTACTTCTATATTAGGTTCTTTTTACGATAAGGGTGTTATTCTTTCTTCTTGAAGAGAACTTATTTATTCCATTCACTATTATTACATTGGAATAACTATAAAAGTGGCATACCCTATACATAACTTTGTATCTGTGCATACCCTATACTTGGTGAAATCCTTATGTTATTCCATTGCTTATTATTACATTGGAATAACTTTTGTATCTGTGGTTTACCTATACTTGGTGACATTCTTCTATTATTACATTGGAACATCACATGCATGTGTGTTTTACACGGGACTGGTTCCGTCTTTATTATTATTCTGGTTGGAACATCACATGCATGTGTTTTTACAGGACACGTTCCGTCTTTATCATTCATTGGAATATCCTATCATGTGTTTTTTTACAGGATCTGTTCCATCTTTATTATTACATTTGGAACATCCAGCCGGTGTGTGAATTTCACACGACTGGTTCCGTTATTATTATTACATTGGAATAACTTTGTCTATCATGAAAGTCTGCGCATGCATGGTGATTTCTTTTGTTATTCCATTCTTTATTATACCCAGTTGGTTAAAACTTTGACTTCTATACTCTATGAAATTAGTAGAATATCCTTGATATTTGCGTTTCATCGATATCTTTTCATGGAAATATTCTTGATCATTCTTGAATTTTACTCTCTGAAACAATGTCATGTTGACAATTTGGGCGTTAATAATTCATGGATTAAATAATTCTTGAACTTGTTTTATTGAATTATTATGTCATTGTCATCATCCTCATGTTATATTATGTTATCTTTGGCTTACGTGCATAGATGAACTTAGTATGATTATGACCGGGGATCATTCGGTATAATCATGACTTGATATAAATGATGTGACAAAAGTCCTCGATGACTGTAATGCACGATGATGGATAGTTTTTGGTATGATTATGACCGGGGGTGATTCGGTATAGTCATGACCATTGATAATTTGATGAAAATCCTTGGCCAGTAGTGCGAGGATGATTAGATGTGGTGGTTTATTTATTAAAATTTGAGTCTCGGCGATAAAATTGATGAAAACCTTTTAAAACCTAAAAGATAGTAGACTTTATTCTCTACTTGACTCTTTTAATGGATTGCTTATTCATTGTGAGATTAAACCGGTTGTCTATTGTATTTTATCGGTTTAACTTTGTTGAAGGCTAATGATAATTTATTACGCATTATCTTAGTCATAATATTTCTTCTTGGGCTAGTTGAGCTCACCTTTCTTTCACCGTTCTCTTGAAAATGAGAACATAAATTTGACGAAGTCCGGGAGCGCAGTAATGGTCCGAGGGATAGCATTAGTAGTCCTCACTATTACGTGAAATAGTGTGATAATAGTTGTAATGAGGACTCCTTTTGAGTTTGTATAATATCTAGTAGACAATATTTGTATTCAAACTCATAGTTTATGTCGTATTGTACACGACAGTTATATTAGTAAGTTGTATTTGAATTTATGTACCATGTAAGTGGCGACCCAAGATGGGTGACGTATACCTAATTTTGGGGGCGTTACAGTTGGTATCAGAGCTAAGGGATATGATCCCTGGCTAAGATGTGAGAAAAGTACTAGGAGGGAGAGGCAGAAATACCTTAGCTAGTATGACCTACCTAAGTTTATGTGCTATTTTATTGGTCGGTCAGAATATAAAGATAATTGTTACATGTCAATTAATCTTATTTTGTGGCAGTGTTTGAAAATGGCATCCGAGAATGTTGAGAATAGCAATGGAGCACAGGAGACTGTTGATTCTCCACGGATCGATAATCGAGGACAATGTGCAACAGGATGGCGATAATCCTCCTCAGTAAACAACAACAACGATCAATTGATGAATGACGATGCGTTTAAAGGTTTTAGAATTCATGCAACATCGGTAAAGCGACTCCTGTCCAAAAGCGTAGGTGGAAACACGGAAAACTCTCGGTGGTCACCGCTAAACAATTCAAGGAGTTGGGACCACTTTGGAGTTTAAGGAGAGCCAAAACCACTTACAGGCGGAAGCATGGATAAAGCAGATTACCAAGATATTTGATGTCTTGGGATGCTCCGAGAGCAAAAGTTTCCTTTTTGCCTTTATATTCTTGGCGAGAGGCGGATTCTTGGTGGGAATCGGTAAAAGCGTACTCGACTTCTTTGTCTTGAAGATATCTTGGGAGAAGTTCGAGAGTACATTCAACGACAAATACTTTCTGAAAGTATTCGCCACATGAAGGAGGTGGAGTTTATCAAGTTGGAACAAAACAATATGGCCAGTGTCGCAATACGAGGCAAAATTTGCGGAGTTATCACGATTCGTCCCACTTGGTGGATAATGAAGAGAGAATGGTGCGATTGTTTTTAAGAGGTTTGAAGCGGAGATACGTCAACATCTTATTTCTCATAAAAGCGTGTTTTATTCAGATGTTGTAAATAGGGCTCGATTAGTGGAAGCGCGATAACGAGTCAACGCAACTAAAAGAGAGCGGTAAGCAAAATTATAATACCGGAGAGTAGTCATCGAGCGGTGACAACAAGCGTGGAGGAAATCAACGGGCGGATATGGTAACCACTTGGTGGTAATCGGGGCCAAAATAATAAGAATGGACATTTCAAGAAAAAGAAGATTCAACAATGATGGAAAGACGCGTCGGTACCAAGACCCGCGTTTGAAAGGAAGAAGAAGCGACCACCGGTCGTATGCTTCAAATGCGGAGGAGAGGACACATCAGTCCGGACTGCGCCATGCCGTCCAAAGCATGTTATAATTGTGGAAGAGAAGGTCACTTAGCTCGATTTTGTCGTTTACCGAAGACAAATTCAACTAGGATGGAGGCACCAAAGGCTGTCCCAGACAAACCAAAGCCGGTAGTTTAAGAGAGAGCGTTTTTTTTTCTCGTGACGAGGAACCTGAATAAAATTATCACGGGTAAGTTAATCGTAAGCTCTTGCGAAGTCTATACCGTGTTAGATACTAGTTCTACCCACTCTTTTATTTCACCTAGTTGCGTTCAACGTTTAAATTTGACTCCGGAGAAGTTAGACTTTGACTTATTGGTTGAAACTTCGATAGTAGGAGCCTTCGTTACCGCTACTATTTTTAAATCTTGTTTGATTCAAATAAACACTTTCACGTTACCTGTCGATCTTATCTTTTTGAAAATACTTGCCTTTGATGTGATTTTAGGAATCAATTGGTTAACTACTCATCATGCTTTTCGTAAGGTTGTTAGCTTTTATATTCATAACCAACCTGTTATACGAATTCAAAGTAACCAAACCCTAAAGTTAATCAACATTATATATCAAGCCATAAGTAAAGAGCCCCGATCCTTTCATTGTTAACTTCCTTGTGTGGAATGCTGAAGAGCCGGACTTTACGTAGGCAACATCGTGAATGAAGATGGCAAGTTTATAGGTATCATTGTGAGGTCTTATCTAGGTTAAGGGATAGAAGTCACGGTTGGTATCAATGTGATGTACTATCCAAGTCTTGGATGAGAATAACGATTTTGAATGATATTTATATCATTAATAAATTTCTTGACGTATTCTTGAAGACTTCCTAGCCTACCCTAGAACGTGAAATCGAATTTTGTATTGACCCATACAAAAAACCCATTTCTTAAACCCTCAAATATTTATTCAACTAAAAGGATGCATTTTACGTGGATTATGATGAAAGTCATAATAAAAGTATAGAACTAATAAAAATCATGGGTATATGAAGTATTAGTAAGTTTTATGATGAGTTATGTTGGTTAGTATGTGAAAACATGAAAGTTTCTTAGAAATCACAAAGAGTTGAAAATCGATTTTAGTGAAAAAGCGTAACATGAAATTCAATTGACCATATCTCCTATTATATTTTGAATTTTTGAATGTGGTCAAGTCCTAGAGTTAGATCTATGAGTTACCTAACTAATCCAAGTGGAATTAGTGGAAAAGGTGTTGTAGATTTTTGTGTGGGCTGATTTTAACAAAGGAGTGCAAAGCTGCAAAAACCAAAAAAGCTTCTGCCCATGATTTTTAGAGAGGCTATTTCGGCCACTTAAATTATGAGAAAAATTCTGGCCTTTTGGGACATGAAGGTATATGGTATAAAGTATCTCCTGTCCAAAAATGAGCTCATTACGACTTAAAATGAGCAAGTTATGACTATTTCAATATTTAGGTTTTTAAAAAAACGCTATAACTTAGAAGTTCTATAATTCCGATAACCATGAAATTTAAACTAGAAGCTCATGTTAACATGTGTAAGGTCCTGCCAAGATTTGGGAATTTTGGAGTTAAACTTGAGGTAGCTAATTTCTTAAGGAATTAATTAGAAATTGATTTTTGAAAAATAGTAAATGAATTTTAAAAATTCGAGAAAAATATATTTTCATCATGGGACTATATTATGCTAAATCCCAGAAAAGAAATATTTTTGGGACTGATTTGGTATTTTTCATGAAAATAGTTTAATTCTGAACATATGAGTTAAATATGTTATGTGAAATAACAAAGTTGAAAATAGGATTTTATGGCTAGAGAATCCTATATAGAGTATATGCATATTTTTTTTTGAGGATTTGATAATTGGTAATGATATCTTATGAGTATGGCATTTTGAATGATTAAATGCATTATATGGTAAAAGTGTAAACAATTAAGATAAATTGTTTATAAATTTAAGAAGTGATTAAAATATTGTTATAATATTAATGATATTAGATTATGAGATTATTAAGTGATTGATAACATGGGGATATTCTTGAATCTGGATAAATTATATTATAAATGTTTAATATTTATCCTTTATCTTATTTGATTGATTCTTTATATCATTATCCTCATGTTTATATTTTTTTAAAAGTCATCTACATGGCTGTAGAGCATAGATGGACTTGGTATGATTATGACCGAGGATTGTTGGGGTATAATCATAACAGTAATTGAAAACACAATTATCTTTGGTAGTAGTGCATGGATAATTTGTGGTCGTGATACTAATGAATATCCTTAGCACGTAGTGCGGGGATGATTGACGATGTGGATTAATGATTGAAATGAGTCTCGTGAATGAAATATTAATTCATGGATGTGTTCAAAGTCATCGTGGCTTACGTGCATAGATGGACTTGGTATGATTATGACCGAGGATCATTCGGTATAATCATAATCAGTAATTGAAAACACAATTATCTTTAGCCGTAGTGCATGGATAATTTGTGGTCGTGATCTTAATGAATATCCTTAGCACAAGTAGTGCGGGGATGATTCGACGATGTGGATTAATGATTGAAATGAGTCTCGTGATGAAATATTAATTCATGGATGTGTTCAAAGTCATCTGTGTGGCTTACGTGCATAGATGGACTTGGTATGATTATGACCGGGGATCATTCGGTATAATCATAATCAGTAATTGAAAAACACAATTATCTTTAATGTAGAGTGCATGGATAATTTGTGGTCGTGATACTAATGAATATCCTTGGCACGTAGTGCGGGGATGATTCGATGATATGGATTAATTATTGAAATGAGTCTCGGCAATGAAATATTAATTCATTGATGTGGTAAAAAGTCATCTTTAGTAGTAGTGCATTGATAGACTTGGTATGATTATGACCACGGATTATTCGGTATAATCATAACCAGTAATTGAAAACACGAATATCCTTAGCCAAGATGGTGCATGGATAATTCATGGTTGTGATACTATTAAAATTGAGTCTCGGCATTATTGGTTTCTGATTTGTATAACTTTGGCTTTGTAGTAGTGCAAAGATGAATTGTTAATGAATATCTTTGGCGGATTAGAAGATGAATTTAATATTTTTAACGATAAAGGTATTCAAGGTACCCTCATCTCTTTATCATACCAGTCGTACCCTAATTTCGAGGCGAAATTCCATAAGGAGGAGATTGTGAGACCCCAGTTTTTATTAATAAAGATTTAAATTTGGTTTGAAATAATTTTTTAATATTATGGTGTGAATTTGAGATAATATTATAGTTGTGGGTAGTATTTATAAATTTTGCAAAGTATGCACAGTGGTTATATTATATTCGATTGGTGGGGAATATTCGGTTTAGCGAGGAATATTAAATACAACTACTCAATCATTGGTGGACCCTAACAAAATTATTGTCGGATTGAGAAAACGACAAAATATTTTATTAAAATAACGGCGGAAGTTTTACTGGTAGATTGATCTTGTTGAACTACTTTCGGTAGTAAAAAATGCGATGTCGTGTGGTTGCATAGTAGCACACCAGTATTGATTATTGATGCTTATGTGAGAAGTCACTCGGTTTGATTCCATTATTGTCGATTAATAATATGAATTATTATAACGATAATGACGCTTTGTTTTATTCAGTATTATTAACGTAATAAAAGCGAAACATCTTTATATAAAATAGAATACTTTATTAAAGTTATTACATAAATAGAATATATTATATTTTATTATGCATAGTGTTGCGTAGTGTTTTGCGTAGTGTTTTGCATTGTATTGCATAGTGTTTGCATAGTAAAATGTTTTTATATAAATAGAATATATTATATTTTATTTAAAAGATTTTTCTTTAAATATGGACCGTCGATTAAAGTAAATCAATCTGGATAGTTCATGGATTAATTCTTATGCATTCCATTTTCCTATAAATAGAAGCTCATTCCTTCATTATTTTCTTACGAATTCATTGAAACTCTAGAGAGAAATTATAGAGAGAAGCTATAGAGAAAAATTATAGAAAGAAGGAGAGTATTACCTACTTCACTACTTCTATATTAGGTTCTTTTACGGTAAGGGGTGTTATTCTTTCTTCTTGAAGAGAACTTACATTATTCCATTCACTATTATTACATTGAAATAACTTTTGTAAAGTGGTATACCCTATACATAACTTTGTATCTGTGCAGCATACCTATACTTGGTGAAATCCTTATGTTATTCCATTGCTTATTATTACATTGGAATAACTTTGTATATCTGCATTTTACCCTATACTTGGTGACATTCTTCTATTATTACATTTGGAACATCACATGCATTGTGTTTTACACGGACTGGTTAAAATCTTTATTATTATTACATTGGAACATCACATGCATGTGTTTTACAGGACTGGTTAAAATCTTTATCATTACATTGGAATATCCTATCACATGTGGTTTTACAGGATGATCAGGTTCCATCTTTATTATTACATTGTTGAACATCACATCGGTGTGAATTTCACGACTTTGGTTTAGTTATTATTATTACATTGGAATAACTTTGTCATCTGCAATCTGCATGGTGATTTCTTTTGTTATTCCATTCTTTATTATACCCGGTTGGTTAAAACTTTGACTTCTATACTCCATGAAATTAGTAGAATATCCTTGATATTTGCGTTTCATCGATATCTTTTCATGGAAATATTCTTACGATCATTCTTGAATTTTACTCTGAAGCAAAGATCATGTTGACAATTTGGGCGTTAATAATTCATGGATTAAATAATTCTTGAACTTGTTTTATTGAATTATTATGTCATTGTCATCATCCTCATGTTATATTATGTTATCTTTGGCTTACGTGCGTAGATGAACTTAGTATGATTATGACCGAGGATCATTCGGTATAATCATGACTTGATATAAATGAGGTGACAAAAGTCCTCGATGACTGTAAATGCGATGATGGATAGTTTTGGTATGATTATGACCGGGGGTGATTCGGTATAGTCATGACCATTGATAATTTGATGAAAATCCTTGGCCACCGTGAGTACGAGGGATGATTAGATGTGGTGGTTTATTTATTAAAATTTGAGTCTCGGCGATAAAATTGATGAAAACCTTTTAAAACCTAAAAGATAGTAGACTTTATTCTCTACTTGACTCTTTTAATGGATTGCTTATTCATTGCAGATTAAACCGGTTGTCTATTGTATTTTATCGGTTTAACACTTTGTTGAAGGCTAATGATAATTTATTACGCATTATCTTAGTCATAATATTTCTTCTTTGGGCTAGTTGAGCTCACCTTTCTTTCCTTTATTCTCTTGAGAAATGAGAACATAGTTGGAGACGAGTCGGGGAGCAAGTAATGGTCGAGAGGATAGCATTAGTAGTCCTCACTATTACGTGAAATAGTGTGATAATAGTTGTAATGAGGACTCCTTTTGAGTTTGTATAATATCTAGTAGACAATATTTGTATTCAAACTCATAGTTTATGTCGTATTATTACCACAGCAGTTATTATATTAGTAAGTTGTATTTGAATTTATGTACCATGTAAGTGGCGACCCAAGATGGGTGACGTATACCTAATTTTGGGGGCGTTACACCATTGCCCAGGATCGATGATTTTTTTGATCAGTTGAAAGGGGCAAAATATTTTTCTAAGATAGATTTGCGGACAGGGTATCACCAATTGAAGGTTAAAAAGGAGGACATACCAAAGATAACATTCAGGACTCGTTATTGTCATTACAAGTTTCTGGTAGTGTCATTTGGGTTGACGAATGCACCAGCTGCATTTATGGATATGATAAACAGAGTGTTCAAACAATATTTGGACAAGTTTGTTGTTGTGTTTATCGATGATAGTCTAGTCTATTCTAAGACGCCACAAGATCATGCTAAACACTTAAGATTAGTGTTGGAGACACTAAGAAAGGAAAAGTTATATGCAAAATTCACTAAGTGTGAATTTTGGTTGGAGAAGGTACAGTTTTTAGGTCATGTCATTGACCAAGAAGGGATTTCAGTGGATCCAACGAAGGTAGAAGCAGTGATGAGCTGGGAACAACCGAAAATGTTGACTGAGGTGCAGAGTTTCCTAGGGTTAGCAGGATACTATCGAAGATTTATCCAAGATTTTTCGAAGATAGCTACTCCATTGACTAACCTGACAAGGAAGATAGTGAAATACGTATGGACGGATAAATGTGAAGACAGTTTTTAAGAATTGAAGAAAAGATTAAGTGAAGCGCCTATTTTGTCATTACCCGATGACACGAGAAATTTTGTAGTTTATAGCGATGCTTCGCATAGAGGACTTGGTTGCGTGCTCATGCAGCATGGCAAAAGTCATTACAGATGCATCACGGCGATTGAAGGATTATGAAAAGTTTATCTTACTCATGATCCGAACCGCCAAGCATAGTATTGCCCTAAAGATATGGAGACATTATCTTTATGGGGAGAAATGTGAGATATATACAGACCATAAGAGTCTTAAATATATTTTCACACAGAAGGAGTTGAATATGAGACAGAGAAGATGGCTAGAGTTGATAAAGGATTACGATTGTGAAATCCTGTATCACCCTGGGAAAGCTAATGTAGTTGCCGACGCCTTAAGTAGGAAGGGTCGGAAAAAGTTGTCTATGTTAACAACTCAAGATGAGTTAATAACAGAGATGGATAAGATGGAAATAGAAGTAAAGATGCCAAGTGATTCGAGGCAGATACTTTTTATGATGGAGATGCAATCTACCATCGTAGAGAGAGTCAAGGAGGTACAACACAAGACTGACGAGTGTAACCAAATGAAGAAGCAGTTATTCGATAAAGAAGATACTAAGTATAGTCTTGGTAATGAGGGATTATTAAGATTTGAAGGAAGAATTTAGGTTCCAAATGAGACGGAATTAAAGGAGCAAGTGTTACAAGAAGCTCATAGTTCAAGGTACTCGATACATCCTGGTAGCACTAAGATGTATCAAGACCTTCGACAGAGTTTTTGGTGGCCGATTATGAAGAGAGAAATAGCGGAGTATGTGAATAGGTGCTTGACTTGTCAAAAAGTTAAAGCTAAACATCAACGTCCAAGTGGCTTGTTACAGTCGTTGGAGATTCCAGAATGGAAGTGGGAGCATATCACGATGAACTTCGTGGTGGGACTTCCGACAACGACTAAAGGGTACGATTCGATTTGGGTAATAGTAGACCGATTGACGAAATCGGCTCACTTTTTACCAATTAGGGTCAAGTATAACTTAGACCAGTTAGCTAAAATCTATGTTAAGGAAATTATTTCTAGACATGGAGTACCAGTATCGATTGTGTCAGATCGTGATCCACGATTCACATCGAACTTTTGGAGAAGTTTGCAAGAACAGTTGGGAACACAGTTAAAGTTAAGTACAGCGTATCATCCACAAACTGATGGGCAGAGCAAGAGGACAATTCAGACGTTAGAAGACATGTTGAGGTATTGCGTTATGGATTTCAAGGGTAGTTGGGATGATCACCTACCACTTGTAGAGTTTGCGTATAACAACAGTTTTCATGCAAGCATAGGCATGCCGCCTTATGAAGCTTTGTACGGAAGAAGGTGTAGAACACCATTGTATTGGGATGAAGTGGGAGAACGCCAGATGCTAGGACTAGAAATGGTGCAGCAGACAGCGGATGTAATAAAGTTAATACGGATGCGTCTTGTGACAGCTCAAGACAGACAGAAGAAATATGCGGAGTCGCATAGATTAAATCGAGAGTTTGAAGTAGGCTCGTATGTGTTTCTAAAGGTATCTCCCTGGAAAGGAAAGATACGCTTTGGAAAGAAAGAAAAGTTAAGTCCAAGGTTTATAGGACCTTTTGAAGTATTAAAAAGGGTGGGAGAGGTAGCTTATATGATAGCATTACCTCCAGACCTAGAAAGAATACATAACGTGTTTCACGTATCTGTATTACGTCCTTATAAGCTGGATTATAAGCATGTAATTGAATATGAGCCGATTCATTTTGAAAAGGATTTAACATATGAAGAATCGCCGATTCAAATCATTGATAGAAAGGAACAAGTTCTGCAGAACAAAATAATACCATCAGTAAATGTATTATGGAAGAACCACGATGCCGAAGAAGCAACGTGGGAATTAGAAGAAAAGATGAAGAAAAATTTTCCTCATCTATTTGATTAAAGTAAGACGAGATTCTAGGGACAGAATCTTTATAAGGGGGGAAGGATGTAACGACCGAGAAATTCGAATTTTTATTGTAAAATGATTTTATTAAATTAAATAATAATAAAATTATATTCTATGTGATATCAAGATGGTTTGTCATTCTATAACCTATTGATGTTAGAATGTCGTAGTATTTGAGCTACGTGAAGGAATTAAAGTGTTTGAATTTCAAAATGAAAATAAAAGTTTTCTGAGAAATTTTCCGAAAAATACTATTCATCGGTATTTGCTCGGGAATTATTTTTGAATTTCCGAGAAATACGTAATGATAGAATATCAAAGTAAGACGGATTATGTAATAATAATCTAGTTGTGGAAAATGTAATATTTCGCTTGCGGACTTAAGTTAGGAATATTAAGGAAAGAGAAGTATTATTATGTAAGTAATAATTGTATGATACTTAGGTATTGTGCAAAGTAATGAAAACGAGTATAATACGAAGTATTATACGAGTTTGGACGAATGATGGATTATCGTATATAATAAATCTCTATACGAGTCACTACAAGAAATCACACATTTTATGACGAAATTTTTGTCATGCACAAAATTTTGTCACAATTTGTTAATTAATAATTACAAAATTCATAATCGTCACTAAAACTTTTGCTTTTGTGACGACTTTTACTTTGTTACTATTAATCATTTATATCGTCACTAATTTACACATTTGATGACGATTAACAAAATTTCGTCACAAGTTATTTTGGAAGTAGAATTTCATACCAAAATTTCGGAAGGAAACCTTTTAGTAACATTTTGTAATAATTGATGACAGTATTTATTGTCACAAAATATTTATTTCGATGACAACATAATAGTTTGTCATTAATTATTTGTAAATTTAGTGACAATGTGCTTTCGTCACTATTGTTCACATTTAGTGACGCCAAATATAAATTCATCACAATTTTTTTTGGAGGCAAAATTTTGGAGGAAAATTTTTAAAAGACAAAAAAATAATAATTTATGACAATTTGTATTGTCATAAATACCAATTTTATATGACGAGATAATAGTGCGTCATTAATTAGATGCGTGGATAAGTGACAAAAATCATTCGTCATAAATTCTTATATTTAGTGACAAAGTACGTAATATCGTCACAATTTTATTTGGAGGCAAATTTTTTCTGAAAAATTTTAGAAGAAAATTTTTTAAAGACAAAAAAATATTAATTTATGACAAAATATATTGTCATAAATATCAATTTTATATGACGAGATAATAGTGCGTCACTAATTAGATGCGTGGATAAGTGACAAAAATGGTTCGTCATAAATTCTTATATTTAGTGACAAAGTACATAATATCATCACAATTTGATTTGGAGGCAAAACATTTTAAGAAATTTTGGAGGCAAATTTTGTAAAGACGAAAAATTAATAAATTATGATAATTTTTATTGTCACAAATATCAATTTTATATGACGAGATAATAGTGCGTCACTAATTAGATGAGTGGATAAGTGACAACATTGGTTCGTCATAAATTCTTATATTTAGTGACAAAGTATGCAATGACGTCACATTTTTATATGGAGGCAAAAATTTTCCTAACTTGTATCCAAGCGACGTCACCAGTCTTCCTTTTATCATTGGAAGTCTCCATTTAGTCAAGAACCACCATTAGAAATTTTCAATAATCCCAATTTGAAGGCAGAAATTATTTGACATTTTAGATATGTTTCTATATTTTGATTTGAATTGATTAGTAGTTGTTCTAATTGAACAACTACGATTTTGAAATGATTTCATGTCATTGTACATTGTTGATGGTTGTTATTGTTGTTGATGATCTTGTACAATTTTGATAATCTAAATCACTATTTGGTTTAAATTTTTGACGAAGCAACTTCATAGATTTGATTAGTAAGTCTAGTGAATCGACATCATAGAATGGTTCTACTTTCTTGAAAAAAAACAAGAGTAGTGATTTCGCGTATCAGGAGACTTAAATTCATAAGGTTGCTCTATAAGTTATGTATGTATTTATAGTGTTAACAAAAGATAATGTAATAATCCAAATGTTCAATATATATTAAAATAAGAATTTACTAAAATATTTTTTATTTTAATATATCTTTATATATTGAATATGTGATATAGAATAAGTAATATGCAATAAGTATAGTTGTATGATCGAGCATATATCCGTCGCTAAAGATAATGTAATAGTCGAATGTTCTATATATTAAAATAAGAATTTACTAAAATATTTTTTATTTTAATATATCTTTATGTATTGAATATGTGATATAGAATAAGTAAATGATGTATATGCGGTATAAGTATGAAAGAAAGTTGTATGTAAATGAGAAGTAATAGAATAAGGGATCCGTCATTAAAGGGGGTGAGATTTCGGATGGAGTTAGATAAAGAAATGAACTTAAGATCCTGGACGATGTATATATATATATATATATTGCATGATTTATTCTGAACTAAATCTTTTAAAAGAGAGATAAATTAAGAATAATTTTAATATTAAATTCTAATATTAATTTTTAGAAATTTTATTTAAGAAAAGGGTATTAAAATAATTTTAATATAAAATTATTATAGTACAAAATATTACTATAAAAAATATAATTTACACATATAAATCTATTATTAATAAAATAAATAATTACTCATGAACGCTGCAAATTTATATATAATAAAATTCTCTAAAATAATCTTCAATCATCAAAAATTAAAAAAGAAAAAGAAAAAGCTCAATCTCACCAAACGCTATTAATCCAATTTCAAGGAATCTCCGCATACCCTTTTCTATCTCGCCATCTCTTTTACTTCTTTGACCAAACAACGCTTTCTAGTCCACCCCATTTTGGCTTCATCTCATTTTCTCTCAACGAAAACGAATTAGGGTGTTTTGATTCCGTTTCCGCAATCACTACTCGGTGATAGTGATTGTATTTCATTGATAAGGGTTTTTCGATTCTGATTCTGATTCCGATTCTTCAATCACTACTCGTTGATAGTGATTGTGTTGTATTGAATCGACCGATGACGGTACAGGATGCGTCTTCGTGTTTCGGTGACGCAAAATTCTTTCCGCCCGGATTTCGATTCAACCCAACTGACGAAAGACAGTCAAATAATAGCTATCAAGTGTTAATTATCTGCCACTTAACTATGCTGACCAGACAAAAGGACATGATAAACCTTGTGACATTTGGTCCAATATACTGTAGATTTTATTAGGAAGAGGAAAAATTAAAATCTTATTTAGAATTTTTTGTATAATGCATGTTTTTTGTATGGACAACCATGCGAAGAATGTAAACTATGCTCAACCTCCATGGACAAAGTTTAGGTAACTATGTATCATTATCACCAGGACCAGCTGTTAGCCCAGCCTTTTAAATCACCTCTAATCGGAGGAGGGTATGATGATGAATGGTAAAGGTGATGTCCTACTTTTGAAAAGAGGAATTGTTTGGGGGGGGGGGCAGAGATGGAGAAAGAGAGAAGAGAATCTTGATGGGATTTACTTATGGAAAGATGTGTTCTTGACTACCAGTTCCGTGGTGTGATTGATGGTATTCACTTTTTTAATATCTTACATGGAACAAGGTATCCTCCACTTGTAAATCATTTATGCATTGCTAATCAGGGGAGGAGGAACATGTCTCTTGACTCTGAAGTTCTAAATTTCTATTTAGTCAAAAATGATTATGTTGAACCTTTCTTGCCATTGTGCTACTGTTCAACCATGAGCAATGAGCGGAATTATTTTGCCATTTTTATGTGGCTTGACTTGTTGTGCACTAAATCAAAGCATATTCTAACCTATTGATTATCATTTAGAAAAATGTGGCACTTGATTGACTGTATTGTATTTGGTCTTTGGAGTAAGATCATAAATATTTACTACGTTTGCTATTTTCTAGTTTCTGATATTTTTTCTGAACATGTTTATTTTATTGAACTACTAGATACTGAAATCCCTCTTCGAGATTGTTCTATTTGATGACTGCGTCAACCAGTGGACTCTTAGCATACTAATGCTCAGTTTGATACTTTTAAGTGAAGAGGTAATAGATGGAATCATCAATTTTTTTCTTTTCTGATTTATAATTTTCTTTAAGGTTGGTGCAACTGCTCCATTTGGCTGTGTTTCATTCTCATAAAGAAAAGGGTTGAAGTTTATAAATATGGCAACTCTAGCATTGTACTTTGAGTTATATGGTGAATCACTATAGGGATTTTAGGATATCAAAGAGAAGGCTTTATGTATCACATTCTAGGCCCATCCTGCAGGCTGTTGATCGTCAGAACCTAAATAGAGTTTTATTGAACTACTTTTCTAAAAAAAATAATACTAAAATAAAATTTAGAGGCTTGTTGAACATATTCAAGGCAACTATAAGCTCCAGTGCATATTAATACACTAAAATAAACATTAGATAGAAACACATAACAACTATTAACTGTGATAACAAACTTGCACTGACATCTATTGTAATCTGACATAGTATCCATTACACTATAGGAATTCACTATCTGTAAAAAGAAGTAGAAATTTCAAATCTTAAAATTTATAGAACTTGTCATTTATTACGTGTAATATTACTAGGTTAATTAGACGAAATCTTTTAGGTTCTTTATGTTAAAACTGAATGACCTGGTGGTAAATATGTTAACAGCCTATCAAAGAGGTTTGATTAACATAAAATATTCAAAATTCAAGTGAGACTTTTGTTGTGAATTGTTGCCACAAACTCTCCTGAGCTCTTAATATAATAAGAGACCTTGAAAGTTCTCAGATGATATTCAGTCTTCCTTTTTGAGTGCTCCGTGTACAGGTGAGTTTGTATTTTGTTTTGAGCTAGCTTTCATAAGTTTCATAGGTATTTGTGTTGCACCATTTTGGTGCTCTTAATGAAATTTATTTGCTCTTTAAATAACACTTGGACTCGAATTGGTTTGGTTGACGATATGCTTCTTGTGGTAGTAGTCTATCTCTCTCTCTATATATATATCAGATGTAATACAAATGTTTGTCTTGTATTAAACCAATTACCTTTTAATTGATCGAGTGTATGCTGGTATTGCCCTCTTGAATCTATGTATTTATATTTATTCAGTAGAAATGATACCTTAAGTGCAAATTGAATGTGAGGTTGAGAATATAAACTTTTGATGTTGCTTCACCGTTTTTTTATGCATAACTAAAGTACTTCCTTTTTTAAATAAAAGAATTATGTTATATATTTAACCTTGGTACAATACTTTTGATGGTGGTATTTTGTATTCCCTGTTGATTTTGTTGTTCTTGAAACCCAACCTGTTATCAATCCCAAGGGTCACATTCTTGTCATTTTAGGTAGACCATTTCTAGTGACCTCTAATGCGATAATTAATTGTAGAAATGGACTAATGAAATTGACATTTGGAAACATGACAATTGACTTACATATGTTTAATGTGGGAGAGCAACCTAGTGATTTGTTTGACCAGTCCGTTGAAGTGAACATGATTCAGAAAATGTCGGGAAATGAACTTACGGGGGAAGATGAAATTGTTAACTTTTATCTAAATCATTTTGGTCAAAATTGGGATGAAACTGAATACTTGAATGAGGTCAATGAGATGTTAGACTCCACAGCCCAAAAATCTTACTCTAGATTGGAACCTATAATTGAATCAAGTTTGACACATTTTGAGCATTTTCAAGAGAATCAAATTGACCTTAAATCCTCTTATGATCATTTTAAGTCTACCTTGGGTCCATCTGAAGCGCTTTCCAGAAACACTAAATGTGATTTAACAAATGAACCAAAGGTTGTGGACAATGATAATCTTCTATGTTTAGATAATTAGATCATATCTCCCATTTCAAATAATGCATGTGTTAATCCAGTGGTGCCTAAACATGGTATAACAGTTATTCAAAATGATGAAAATGTTTTAGAGCCCCTTGGTAACGAATATGGATGGCAAGTTTGGATAGATTTTATGAAGTTAGAATTTTTCAAAAGGAACTATCATTTTTCGTTATCCTTCCCTGACTCAATTTTAAAAGAATCAGTCGTGTATGCTCACAATTGTTCTTCCGTTGAAAATTCTAACTATTTCCAATTACCCAGACCTCCTGAAAATCATACGAAATCCATTTTAGGTTGTCTGTTTGTATCACTGATCATTTACAGTTGCATAGTTTTTAGGATGCATAAAATTTGTAGATATGTACATTTGTTTTCTTTTTCACCACATTTTCTTGCAGAACAAATGTCCCGCATACAAGGTATAATTTTTTTCACATCTTTGTTCTCTTTTCTTCATTTGCATACATTGAGGACAATGCATAATTTAGGTATGGGGGGAGTTTGTTTGTATTAGATTTTTTTTCTTTTTAGGAAAAATCAGAAAAAAAATTAAAAAAATTAAAAAAAAAAATTAAAAATTTTATTTGACTTTTTATGAATTGAATTAATTCTAACAAGTGTTTGTGGAGCAAAACGCATGAGTGAGATTGAAAGATTTAGAACTCTTGAATTTTTGATAAGATACGAAATCTTAGTTCAAAACACCATCTAGATTTAAAATTGATTTCACAAGCATTTTTGCACTTCACGTTTGCACTAATTCTTAGCTGTGGGGGTATAAACCATGATTCGAGTAATTTCAAAAAAAAAAAAAAGAATGAAAAAAAAATGAAGTTGAGAAAAGTTGAAAAAAAAAAAGAAGAAATAAAAAACTGTTTCAATGTCTATTAAACGAAATAACTGGGTATCCAAGTCTCGGGAAGCATCAATATTCACGCTGAAAAGTGTGATGGATAAAAGCAGCTTGACTAGTCTAATTTTGTGGCCTTTGTTACTCGAGTTAGTAAATCCTTAGGGGTGTCTTTACACCTAGTGCCCTAAAGCCATCTGGTTTGGGAGTCATTGGTCCAACGCTCGTTCTACATGGGTAACTCTGAAAAGCCTAAGAAAATGAGACATTGCACAAGTCAAGAATCAAATTAAAAAAAAATGGAAAAAAGAAAGACAAAGAAAAAAAAGAGTTTGCTTGATTTTTATGGTAAAAATTCCTACTAAGAGTTACATCACATACGGATGCATGCATCACATGAAATTGATTTAATGAAGGATGGTGTCTAAAATGAAGATCGAGTATTTTTGATAAGGTGAAAGTGTGATTTTGAATTTGATCTTGCTTAAGTATAATGCCCATGGATATTTAGAAGTTTTCTTTCAATTTCATAATTTGTTGAACCCAAAAATATTTTTGAATTTTGTGGGTATATTCACTGCAAATCCTCACGAGACACAACTCGTCCACTTGGGATAACCTTGGAGTTTAAAGGCTTGTTGCACATGCTAAGTGCAATCGTGTTTCCTACGAAAATGGGGTAGTGTAATTTTTGTTTACTTTACTCGAGGACGAGCAAAAGCTAGGTATGGGGGTATTTGATAGACACGTAATTCGTACATTTAATTATCCCTAATTTTGTCCTTTTAATTATATTAGTTTATTAAATTAATATGTTTTATTTTATTTTGTAGGATTTAATATTTGTTGTAATAAAGTCAAAATCTTGGTGATCAAGTGATATTTAATGCTAAAAGAATATCCAAGAAGAATCCTACAAGGAGAAGGAAAGAGGTGAAACAATCTTAGTGTGCAAGTCAAATCCAATAAGAGAAAGGAAAGTTATCTAGAAGATCTTTTTGAGAAGTTGATTGCCACTAGGAAATTGAATCCTACATGGAAAGGGAACAAAAGTGTCCAAGTTCAATGAATTTAAATTTGGGTTCAAAGTTATTTTCCCTATAAATAGGCCTCTTGTTTTAGAGAGAAAGGCATCACTTGTTATTTTCTTTTCTCAGTTTTTCACTAGTCTAGGAAGGAGTAAGATATTTAGAGTTTGTCCTTTCTCTTATTCCAATCAGTTGTGGTACTACTTTCAGGGAGTATTTGTCACTTTCTTTTATTTATATAATAGAAATTCTCTTTTTAATTATTGTTCTTATTTCATGCGAATAGTAGTACTAATATTATTTGTTTTTGTTTTTAATTCTATGGCTAGCTAAATTTCTAATACCTAGGATTATGATGAAACTAAGTATTTTCATAAAAGTATTTTTTTTCCGTTCCAAAATTAATGCCTGATTATTCTCACCTTCATATTTTCCTCCGCATAAATTGCATATGATTTTTATATTGATTGCGAGATTTTGATACGTTATAGTTAATCTGTGAATTTTTCATAACTTATGTTTCCCCATATTAATTATATGAATCATTATTTTTAAAGGGAAGGAGAAATAATTTGGAAATTGATTTAGGAAATAAGAAATTATTTATTATGTTAATATTTGGTGGATTTTAATTCCTAGGTATCTTTTCTCATTAATAGTTTTCGTCATTAATTAATAGTTTGCATAATTTAGTTAAAAAATCTTCTCCACTATTTTTGTTTCTAATTTGCCTAAAATATTAATTAAGGATATATTAAAGAATTAATCTAGTCTTTGTGGGTTCGATCTGTACTTGCCAATTCTTCAATTCGACACTGTGCACTTGCAGTACATATTTTTATCACATCAGACGACCAATAAATGTCACTAAAAATTTATGTTGTTATCAAAACAAGTATAAAAATGTTGCTAAATATATATATATATATATATATATATATATATATATATATATATATATATATATATATATAGCAACATAAATATTACTCTAATATTATCAACCGTGTTAATTCAAAATGTAATATTCCACCAACTTTTGTTTTATTTTCATTGTAAGTATAGACTTGGTTCATGTAACTTTATTAATTAAGTTGTCTTATTATCATTAATAACAGTAACAATATAACCGATAGGGATTGTACGTAATCTTAAATCCTAAAGGAAAAAAAGACAAGATACTAAATCTTAAAAGATAAGCCACAATTCTTAAATCTTAAATTTCATTACTCTCATAAAAGATAAGGTTTGATATTTTAACTAAATCTTGTACAATTTGTATAAGGAAAAGGAGAATATATACTTATCATTTAATTTTACAACTTATGAAAAAAATAATAATCTGTATTTAAAAGCTACCACTTTGACAATCGGTTATGTGTGTGCTCCATATTAAAGTCAAAACATATTATAAGAAATTCATCTTTTGGGTTCACTCATTGTAAAAGAGAGGGTGTATGATTAATTAGTGGACTAAAAGTGATTAGGGTTCGTTAAATATGATCAGGACCATGACACTTGATTTGCACATTTGAAACCAATGCCAATCAATTTGAACATAAACATTTTGTAGTTGGAATTCTTACCTAACTAATTGCCTTTGTTTAATTTTGCGAATATGTAGTTAGAATGTCCATGAATGAGGTGTTGGTTATGCTCCAAAATTTCTAAATTTCACAGTCCCATATCATCTATTTTGAAAACTTTCTATGTGTATATTAGTACATGTTGGCTTGGGTGTAGTAACTTGGTTGAGGAAATAGGGATGGGTTCGCGCACATGAAGATGACTAAGGAATTGGACTAGGTTCTTGGACCTTTGGTAAAAAAACCTTAGTGCTTGTGTGTGCGTGTAAAAACCTTAGTGCATTTATGTGTATTGTGTTCTTCTAATCCATATAGTCATCTCTTATACTCTCTTAATTGTGCGATCCATGCAAAATGAGTCCAAACCCACTCGCTCTGTCACTTTTAGGTGTTCTTCTTTTCCATATTGTTCAATTCTCTTATTATTCTCTTGTTAATTGCTATATTTTCAACAATCAAAAAGTGATTTTAATCTAAACAAGCAGATTCCCAGAGTAAATATATTTTCTCATTGGGTACTTTATAGGTTGCAGATTTTAGAGTTAGTTTGATTGAGTTTTACTGTTGTTAGCTTGTAAATACTGATTGTGTACTTAGTGCATGATATACGCTGCATGTACTTGCCGGTTCGGTGAACCCCACTTTTCCATATAAGTTGTTCTTATCCATATAGTCATCTCTTATTCTCTTAATTGTGCATAATCATTCAAAGCGCCTCCTTCCGTGAGTCACACGATGATCTCGGTGAGAAGTGAAATCACTTTAGAGACGATAATAACTGTTAATTATTATTATATTTAATTGCTATATTTTCAACAATCTAAAAAGTGATTTTAATCTATTAACAACAGACAGACAGAGTAAATATATTTTCTCATTGGGTACTTTATAGGTTGCAGATTTTAGAGTTAGTTTGATTGAGTTTTACTGTTGTTAGCTTGTAAGTACTGATTGTGGTGTTGCATCATGGTCTTGCTGCTTTGGCAACAGATGCAACTCAGTGTGTTTGTGGTTCTAAACGAAACTTAAGAAAATTATTTGATAATTGGTCATGCTGGTCTCTGTCTATGTAGTACGGTGCTGTGCTTTATTAAAGTTTTTATGCACTGTCACCTGTACTTATTTGATTACTCTCAATTCGAACTGAAAGTACGTGGGTTTGATCAGTTGTTGGGTTTGGGTACATGCTATACGGTTGTTTTTGTTAATTTGGCGAAGGGTGTTTTTGGGCTTAAGGTTGCGCCACTAGTTTTGGTTTGGTAATTAAAACAGTGGCTGACCAAAAACTAAACTGTGTATTGAATAATGTTGTGAAACTGAATATTGATCGTCAGAGTACTCAACTAGTTGACATCTTGTAGCTTATGGTCATGAATAACTCACCTAGAGAAGCTGGATGGGGATAACATGGGTTCTTATATTCTCCTGACTTTGAACAAACAAACATAAAATTAAAAATCTGTATATGTTTGAGTACTGTATTGTTCACAAGGTTCTTATGTGCCTATTTTCTCATGTTTTGTTTAATTCAACTTATTATGCATACAAGCTTGCTTCTCCTTGGCTTTTGATTTTGTTTGAAGCCCTCGATAAAACCCGACCCAGTATCCCGCGGACTGACCCGCTGACAGTTTTTATTTAATTTCAGAAAATGTTTTATTAATTGTTTAATCATGGAAATCAATTAATAAATAGTTATTGTGATTATTAAATTCTGAAAATTTAACAGAAATTAATTATTGGCATAAAATTAATATTTCCACTGAAATATTGGGAAATTAATATATTTGGGTAATTTTAGTTATTCTCTAATTTAATTATGCAATAGTTAATTAATTGTGATAATTTGCATGATTTTCCAGAAAAATTCCAGAAAATTACACTAACCTTTGGTGATGATAAGATACTATTGTAAATTTTATGGAAGTATTTTAATGTGTTTATAACATACTTGGAATATTAATTGAGTAATATTGTCTGTTATTTAATTTCTTTGTTAATATTTTTGAAATATTAATTGTTGGTGCTTGGAATTAAATTATCATGTTGTGATAACACATGTACCCTTGTTCCTAGTGGGGTGATTTAGGTTTTAGTAATTTAATTGAAATATTCCCTAAATTCACGTCTTATGAGGTGAAAGATTAATGATAAATAATTGAGCATTTATATGGATTGTGTTTCCTAAGCCGGACAAAGTCTTTCTTCTGTTTTTATGTTCTATTATTTTATGTTAATTTGATTCATGTGGCAAAGATGGTGAACAATGATGATAATTCTAGATATACTCAAATCTATCTCATTGCCTTTAAAAGATGAAGCGGAAGAAATGTTTATTAAATAAAACTAAGGTTGAAAATTAGTTAGAAAAGAAAAATAGATTGAACACTTAAAGATATGATGAATGTCATGTTAATTAGCTTTAACTTACCTTCTAATATGTGGGGTGAAGCTTGCCTTTCTGAATAATCAATTTTTAATAGAGTTCCACATAAAAGGATAGACTCTTTATCATGTCAATTATGGAAGGAACATGCACCTAACTTGGGGTATCTTAAAATGTGGGGGCGTCTAGCTATAGTAGCTATACCAAAATTTAAAAAAGAAATAAAATTGGACATAAAATAATGGTTTGTATTTTTATTGGATATGTTTCAAACAGTGTTGCATTTAGACTTTTGATAACTGAGGATGACCCTAAAAATTATGAAGAAGCAATAAAATTATTTGATGCAATCTTTTGAAAAGATGTTATCCATTATGAGTAATCATACATGAGAGCTAGTTATTTTGCCTAAAAAGAAGTAAATCTGATGGGTGTTTAAAAAGAAGTTAAAAGTTGACCGGTCTATTGATAATTTTAAAGCAAGTTTTTCAGTACTTGTTGTTATGTGCTAATGTTCAGCATTATGTGAAATTCTTGTGAATTATTTTAATGTGCACTTCGTGCAACAATGTGATAATAACCGTTAATAGTCTGTTGATAATTTAAGTTAATTGTTCTACGTGAACTATATAATTTGAGAAATGCGAAGTATGAGCATTATGGAGCATGTATCAGATGTCAAGCATGTATAAATGTACAATATGAGAAAGATGAAGAATGTATAAAATGTGAATTATACATGAGATGTGAAGCATGAGAAATGTAACATATGCATGAGATACAAAGCATGAAAATTGTGATGTGATTATTTATTTATATGTGAATGATTTGATGATATTTGGTACTGATGAGAAAGTTGTGAAAACTATTAAACAATTTTATTCTCTAAATTTGACATGAAAAATAAACTTGATTTTTAGCATGAGAATTAATAAAATTGCACATGGTTTGTTTTTATCTTAGACTCATTATGTGGAATTCTTAAGAAATTTAATTCTTTAATGAAGAGCCTTTAGGAACACCTTGTGACTCAAGTGTGTGCATTTAAAGAAAAATAAAGGGGATTGGTATTGAACAAATTGAAGATGCCAGAATCATTGATAGTGTAATTGACTTAATAAATTGTACTCGACCTGATATTGAATATGTCATTAGTATACTTAGCAGATATACGCATAATCCTTCACAAGTTCATTGGAATGCATTGTCACGTCTAATGAGGTATTTAAAAGGAACATTTAATGTAAGTGTACATTTTTCTGATAATCCTAATGTTTTTGAAGGATATTATGATGTTAATTGGGTATCTGCTAATGATGAAACAAGTTCCACTAGTGGATATGTGTTTAAGTGGATGAGTTATTTCTTGGAGATCTGCTAAACAAACTTGTACTGTTAAATCTACTATAAAATCTGAATTTATTGCATTAGAATTGTGAGTCTGAAGCGCGAGTGTGAGAATTTATTAGCGAACATAATAATTCCTTATATATCTACGCATTTTGTGATTCTCGAGATCTTTATTAGACGAGGAATGAATCATGTGTATAATGGGAAATAGAGACATTGGCTTGAGACATAATATTGAATGAGGACTGATCAGTAAACTGTGTTATTTCCATGGAATTTGTGAGGTGCGAAAAGGCTTACAAAGGGATTAATTAAAAGAGTGTCCAAGAAGCATCCAGAGGATGGGACTATTGCCAACATCTTGAGTAAATGTCTGTGATGGAAACCCAACCCATGTGATTGGAGATCCCATGAATTGGGTTCGATGGGTAACAACAAGTCACGTAATTACTTAATTATAGTACTACAATTACTTATATCCCTTCTTGTGTGCATGTGGTGCTTCTTGACAAATTGTGAAAGGATGAATCGTTTAGATTCTTAATGAAACGTATAGCCACAAAAGGGTGGTGTATGTCGATATATACACTAGATGGGTTCACCTATATAAAGGTGGAAGTATAAAGTAGCTTCCTATGAGAGTCTGTGACTCTCTAGAGCCTTTATGAAAATATATGATATATGCGCGTGGCCTTGAAACCCTATGTTATGGACTTTGTGGATTCAGGGATTTTTAGATATGTGTGCAAAGTCAAATTGATTGTATCATAGATAATAGGTTCAAGAATATAGCTCACCTATAATCTACAATCATGAGCTTGTTACACTAAGTGTCGATTCAAACCCACAAGGTATCGACGTTATGTATCTAAAATCCATTGCCTTTCTTACTTCCTTTTAATTTTTTCTCTCTTTGATAAATTTGGATCATGTGGGGGATTGTTGGTTATGCTCCAAAATTTCTAAATTTCACATAGTCCCATATCATCTATTTTGAAAACTTTCTATGTGTATATTAGTACATGTTGGCTTGGGTGTAGTGACTTGGTTGAGGAAATAGGGATGGGCTCGTGCACATGAGGATGGCTAAGGAATTGGGCTAGGCCAAGCTTGGTTCTTGGACTTTTGGTCAGAAAACCTTAGTGCTTGTGTGTGCGCGATACGCTCGCGCAGGGGGGGTGCCGATCCGGTGAATTAAGCCTCACGGGTGCACCAAGTAGCCCATTGTTTTGTTTAATTCCCTATTTTTATTTCTTTTTAAACTAAGCCTAATTTAATACCCTAGACGTTTTTTCCCCAACATAAACCTTATTAATTCTCAACTTTATTGTTCCGTTTTGGAACCTCTTCTTCGTCTTCTTCTTAAAACACCAGTTTACGTTCATGGAAAATAAGATACACACAATAACAGTTTTATTTTTCCTCTGCATATTATCTCTGTGTATCCTGTTCTTCTTATCCATATAGTCATCTCTTATACTCTCTTAATTGGGCAATCCACATGAAATGAGTCCAAGCCTCCTTGGTAGTACACGATCGGAGACTTCATTGTTGAATCTGCAGAGTAATGGCCAGTAGCCATTTGTCTTTGTGATTATTATCGGTGGAAATGAAATCACTTTTTAGGATAGTAGCTACGCTACGCCTCGATTTTTTAGTTAAGTTGTTCCAATTTACTGTATTATTCATTTTGTTAATTGCTATATTTTCAACATTAGGATCCTTACTAATGATTGCTTATGAAGAATTACGAATATTAATATGTGTTATTCGCAAGGAACAACTTAACTACCAGTCCTCATGTGATTTTGAGTTTATATTATAGGCAAAATTGAATTGATGGAAGTTTGTCGCTATAAAGAAATGTGTATATAGGGAATAATGGAGTTGTAGGGTCATAAGATACAATATTGAATAATAAACAAAATGAAACATACTATATATATATATATATATATATATATATAATGACAGATCTACTCTAGGGCGATATAGGCAACTATCCTGGTAGAATTTTTTTAATAAGTATAGAGGAACAAATATGTAAATTAATAAATTTAAGAGGAAATATTAATGGAAGAGTTAAATTTAGAAGATACAAAAAATTATAAACCAATTCTAAATATAAATACAAAAATCTTCTTAGTTTTAAAACTTGGTGAAATCTTAGAAGAATTTTGATATAATTTTTGTTTGAAAATGAGATCATTTTGGTTTGAGTAGTTTATGTCATTTATTGTGAAAGCTTATAATAATTTTGTCTTATTAATAATGGGAAATGAAAAATAGAAAATAACTATGAGTCTTTAGCAACCCCTCATTTTAGTTGTTATAATTACTTTATTTTATGCATCTAACTAATAGATCAACCTTTTATAAATAAAGATGAATTTTTTCTATAAATATTATTTTTTATGAATATTATGGAATAAATTTGATATAATATTATAGTTGTGGGTAATATTTATAAATTTTGCAAAAAGTATCTGAGTTGTTATAAAATATTAGTTTGGTTGTTAAAGAATATTCTTTTTGTTAGGGAATATTAAACAAATGTTGATATACCTCCTTTAATAAGTCTCTAAAATCAGATTATTAAAGCTACGAGAGACTCAATCATTGGTGGACCCCTAGCGAATATTTATTATCGGATTGAAAAAGCGACAAAAATATTTTATAAAAATAACTTGGCGGAAATTATTCTGAATAAAAGCTGTTGAACTACCGTTGGTAAAAAATGCGATGTCTGGCGTGGTTGCGTAGTAGCGTAGCAACGGTATTGATTATTGATGCTTCGTGAGAAGTCACTTTCAATTATGCTTTCGATTATTACTTCTGATAATTCTTTGCATCATATCTCTTATATTATTGATTCAATTATTGTCACGATTATCATACGTATAATATGTTATAGTATTAAATCGATAATTGAGGCGACAGAGTTATAAATGATTAATAATTGTTGAAAGATTAAATATGTGTTGATGAAAAAAAAAATGATTTGTGGTAAGTTTGATTATTTTATGGGGGCTCGTATGTCATCATCTAAGAGTCTCTTAAATCGATAGTATTTACCTTCGTCGAAATTACCTTAATTACCTTCGTCGATAGTAATTACCCTTGTGAATAGTATTTACCTTAAATCGATAGTAATTACCTTCGTCGATAGTAATTACCCTTGTGAATAGTATTTACCTTCGTCGATAGTATTTACCTTCGTTAATAGTAATTACCTTTACAGACGTCGAACCACTTGTCGTTTCACATTCTGATGTCGAACCACTTGTCGTTTCACATTCTGAGTCGTCGAGCAGATTCAATCGAGCCACTTGCCTTTTCACCACAGCGGTCTTCTAAGCTAGAAATCTTCTATAAATAGAGGCTGAGGGCTTCATTATTTTCACAAATTCATTCGAGCTATAGAGAGAGAGTAAGATAGAGAATAAGAGAGAAAGAAGAAGAGTATTTTATTCTTACTGCTAACTGCGATATTCAATCTCTACCAAATGTAAGGGGTGTTATTCTTTCTTATTCATGAAGAAATTTGTTATTCCATTGCTTATTATTACATTGGAATAACTTTTGTATAAGTGGTTTACCCTATACTTGGTGACATTCTTCTATTATTACATTGGAACATCACATGCATGTTTTACAGGACTGGTTAAAATCTTTATTATTATTACATTGGAACATCACATGCATGTGTTTTACCACAGGACACTGGTCCGTCTTTATTATTACATTGGAACATCACATGCATGTGTTTTACAGGACTGGTTAAAATCTTTATTATTACATTTGGAATATCCTATCGTGTGTTTTACAGGATGCAGTTCCATCTTTATTATTACATTGGAACATCCTGTGGTTGTGAATTTCACGACTGGGTTAGTTATTTATTATTACATTTGGAATAACACATGCATGCGATTACATCGCATGCATGGTGATTTCTTTTGTTATTCCATTCTTTATTATACCCAGTTGGTTAAAACTTTGACTTCTATACTCCATGAAATTAGTAGAATATCCTTGATATTTGCGTTTCATCGATATCTTTTCATGGAAATATTCTTACGATCATTCTTGAATTTTACTCTACAAAAGCAGCGATCGTATTGATAATTTGGGCGTTAATAATTCACGGATAAAATAATTCTTGAACTTGTTTTATTGAATTCTTATATCATTGTCATCATCCTCGTATTTATATTTTTTTTGAAAGTCATACATGGCTTTTGTAGTGCGTAGATGGACTTGGTATGATTATGACCGAGAGACTATTGATTGTAATCATGGCCGTAATAATGTTACAAATGATGTGATAAAAATCCTCGATGGTAGTAGTAGTGCATTGATGGAATGAGTTGTTGGCATGATCATGACCATTAATGAATACACAAATATTCTTGGCAAAGTGATGCGTGAATAATTGTGGTCGTGATCTTAAAGAATATCCTTGGCGTAGTGCGGGGGGTGATTCGATGATGTGAAATATTTATTAAAGTTGAGTCTCACTATATAGCGATGATGAAAAACCTTTTAAAACCTAAAAGATAGTAGACTTTATTTTCTACTTGACTCTTTTAATGGATTGCATATTCATTGCGATTAAGCTGGTTTATCTATTGTATTTTATCGGTTTAACATTATTGAAGACTATTGATAATTTATTACGCATTATCTTAGTCATAATATTTCTTCTTGGGCTAGTTGAGCTCACCTTTTCTTTCCTTTATTCTCTTGAAATGATAATATAAATTTGGGGACGAGTCGGAAAGCAGTGATGGTCTGAAGATAGCATTAGTAGTCCTCACTATTACGTAAAATAGTGTGATAATAAGCTATAATGAGGACTTTTTTTTGAGTTTGTATAATATCTAGTAGAGCGATATTTGTATTTAAACTCACGATTTATATCGTATTGTACCACGGCAGTTATGTTAATAAGTTGTATTTAAATTACATACCATGTAAGTGGCGACCCAAGATGGGTGATGTATACCTAATTTTGGGGGCGTCACGGTTGATATCGAGCTTAGGATATGATCCACAGGCTAAGATGTGAGAATAGTACTAGGAGGAGGCAGGGAATACCTTGCTAGTATGACCTACTAAGTTTATGTGATATTTTATTGGTTGGTGGAAGATAGGGATAATTTGTTACATGTCGATTAACCTTTTGTTTTGTGGCGATGTCTGAAAATGACATCGAGAATGTTGAGAATAGCAATGGATAGGCTGAGCGATTGTTGATTCACCACATATCGATAATCGAGGATAATGTGCATCGGGAAGGCGACAATCCTCATACAAAACAACAACAACGACCAAATGATGAATGATCGAATGTTGAGAGGCTTTATGCACGATTTATCTGAATGATGAGTGAGGCGACTCTGTCCAAAACGTGTGGGTGGAAACACGGAAAACTCTCGGTGGTCACATTAAACAATTTAAGGAGCTGGGACCACCGGAGTTTAAGGAGAGCGAAAACCACTTACGGCGGAAGCATGGATAAAGCAGTTACCAAGATATTTGATGTCTTGGGATGCTCAGGAAGCAAAAGGTTCCCTTTACGCCTTTATGTTCTTGCGGAGAAGCGGATTCTTGGTGGGAATCGGTAAAAGCGTACTCAACCAATTTGTCTTGAAGATATCTTGGGAGAAGTTCGGGAGGCATTCAGCGACAAATACTTTCACGAAAGTATTAAGCCACATGAAGGAGGTGGAGTTTATCAAGTTGGAACAAAACAATATGGCCAGTAATCGCATGATCTGAGGCAAAATTTGCGGAGTTATCACGGTTCGTCCCACTTGGTGGATAATGAAGAGAATGGCGCGAATGTTTTTAAGAGGTTTGAAGCGGGAGATACGTCGACATCTTATTTCTCATAAAGCGTGTTTGTATTCGGATGTTGTAAATAGGGCTCGATTAGTGGAAGCGATAATGAGTCAGCCTTGACTAAAAGAAGCGGTAAGCAAAATTATAATACCGGCGAGAATAGTCATCGGCGGTGACAACAAGCGTGGAGGAATCAACGGGCGGAGATATGGTAACCACTTGGTGGTAATCGAGGCCCAACAATAAGAATGGACATTTCAAGAAAAGGAGATTCAACAATGATGGAAAGGCGTCGACACCGGCACCCATTGTTAAGGAAGGAGAAAGACCACCTATCGTATGCTTCAAATGCGGAGGAGAGGACACATCGATCAAAGCTGCGTCGTGCGAGTCAAAGCGTGTTATAATTGTGGAAGAAAGGTCACTTAGCTCGATTTTTGTCGTTCTAGAAGACAAATTCAAGCTAGGATGGAAGCACCAAAGGCCATCCCGAAAATTCAAAAGCCGGTAGTCTGAGGAGGCATTTGTTGTGACCTCCCAAAGAGCGAGAATCCGAATGAGGTCATCACGGGTAAGCTTATCATAAACTCTAATGAAGTCATACTTTATTTGATCTGGGTTCTACCCATTCTTTTATTTCTCTACTTGCGCTCATCGATTAAATTTGACTCAGGAGAAATTAGACTTTGACTTATCTGTGGAAACTCCGTTGGGAGAAACCTTCATTACATCCACTTTGTTTATAAGTCTTGTTTGGTTCAAATCGGTACCCTCACATTACACCGTCGATCTTATTTCATTAAAAATACTTGCATTTGGCGTGATTCTAGGATTGATTGGTTAACTACTTATCATGCAAAAATTGATTGTTTTAAAAGGTTGTTAGCTTTCATATTCCTAATCAACCTATTATCACGAATTCAAGCGACCAAACCATTAAAATCAATCACGGTCGTCTCGAAGCCATAAAAGCTATTCGTTTATTGAAAAGCGGATGTCGAGCTTTCTTAGCTCATATCACGATTTAAATAAAAATAAATGGGTTTTAAGCGATATTCCTATTGTTAATAAATTTCTGACGTATTCCCAGAAGAACTTCTGGCCTACCCAGGGCGTGAAATTGAATTTTGTATCGACCTTGAACCCGGTCTGAAACCTATTTCCAAAGCCCATGTCGAATAGCTCTATTGAACTTGAGGAGTTAAAGACCCAGCTGCGAGAATTGTTTAGACATTGGCTTTATTAGTCTAGTACTTCTCCTTGGGGTGCTCTGTTTACATTAAGTGAAGAAGAAAAAGATGGGAGTATCGCGACTTTGTATTGATTATCGGGGAGTTGAATCACGTCACCATCAAAAATAGGTATCCATTGCCACGTATTGATGACTGTTTGACCCGATTCTGCGGAGCCAAATTCTTTTCAAAGATTGATCTTCGTTAGGATATCACCAATTGAAGATTAGAACCATTGACATTCGAAAGGCGGCTTTGAGAACTTCGATGCGGGCATTATGAATTCTAGTCGTGTCCTTTGGATTGACTAATGCTCCTCTTTGCCTTCATGGATATGATGAGCCAAGTATTCAGGAATATTTAGATCACTTTGTGGTCGTCTTTATTGATGACATCCTTATTTATTCCAAAAGCCGTGAAGATCATGAAAGCAACACTTGAGTGACACTCCAAAAAGCTTCGTGAATATAAGCTTTATGCGAGTTGAAGAAATGCGAGTTACGGCTTGAAGAAGTAGCATTCCTTGGGCCGCGTGGTATCAAGTCATGGAATATCTGTTGACCCGGCAAAGATTGAAGCTATTCAAAGGGAACAACCTAATCGATGGCCAAAATCGTAGCTTTCTCGGTTTAAATTTGGTTATTATCGGAGATTCGTGGAAGGATTTTCTCGAATCGCTATTCCATTGACTCGGTGACTCGGAAAGATACAAAGTTCGGTTGGGGCGAAGAATGTGAGAAGAGTTTTCAAGAACTTCGAGGAGACTTATTTATTTTGTTACGTGATACCATCGGCTCGGAGGATTTGTCATCTCTGATGATGCTTGAGCGAAAAGGGTTGGGATGTGTTCTCATGCAACATGGAAAAGTAATAGCCTATGCCTCGCGACAACTCAAAGAATATGAGAGGAATTATCCTACTCGTGATCTAGAGTTAGCGGTTGTTATCTTCTACACTTAAAATTTGGAGGCATTACTTGTATGGGGAGAAAGTGGAGATCTTCTACGGATCATAAAAAGCCTCAAATATTTCTTCACTCAAAAGGAACTCAACATCGACAACGGCGTTGGCTTGAATCTGTTGAAAGATTATGATCATACCATCGATACCATCACCGGAAAAGCGAGCGTGGTAGGCGGCGCGTTGAGTAGAAAATCATATGCAATCTGAGTGCGATATTGTCAACGAGGCCCATTTGTGTGACTTGCAAAGGATGGAGATAGAATTAAAGACTCGAGGGACGCGTGTGATGATAAGCGAGTATCTGAGTAGAGCAGACTTTAATTGATAAAGTTAAAATTGCTTTCAAGCTCTGGACACGGAGGCGATCGCGTTATGAGGAAGAAAGTTGAGAAGGTCTTTATCTGGAAGCAAGAATCGATGAAGAAGGAATACTTGAGTCAACTCCGGACTTTGTGTTCCTAACGACCACGATTTAAAGTATAATATCATGATGGAGGCACACAACACACCATTTGCAATCCATCACAGGAGTACCAAAATGTATCATGATATTAAATAATACATTTTGGTGGAGCAATATGAAGAGAGAGATAGCATTTGTTTATCTCAAGGTGTCTAACTTGTCAGCGAGTTAAGCGGAGCATCAAGTACCAAAAGGTCCATTGCAACCACTTGAAATTCGGAATGGAAGTGGGAGCACATTACCATGGATTTAATTCTGGGTCTTCTAAGGTTTCTCAAGGCATTGATGCGATTTGGGTCATTGTTGATAGGTTGACCAAGTCTGCTCATTTCTTCTGAAATCTGAGAAACTTATACACTTGAGCGTCTTGCTCGTATGTACATAAGCGAGTTATGTAAGGCTGCATGGTATCTGCGGTATCCATAGTTTACGATCGAGACCCAAGATTCACTTCCGATTTTGGGTTGGTTTGCAAAGCTATGGGCACAGACTTACGATTTAGCTCGGCATATCATCCTCGAGACGGACGGACAATCGGAAGGACTATTCAAACTCTTGAAGATCTATTAAGACTACTGTGTCCTTGATTTCAGGGGAGTTGGGACAAGTTCTTACCATTGGTGGAGTTTTCCTCTGACAGCGATTATCAAGCAAGTATTGGCATGGCTCCATTCGAGCGTTGTATGGAAGAAAGTGTCGTTCTCGATTATCTTTGGGATGAGGTGGGTGAAACAGCGTTGTTGGGGCCGGGAGTTGATGCGTATGACTACGGAAAAAGATTGAAGCGATCCGAAAACGCGTATAAAAACCTCACAAAATCGACAAAAGAGTTATCTTGATCTTCATCGAAAGGGCGTGGAATTCGATATAGGAGATCATGTGTGTTGTTAAGAGTTGCTCCATGGAAAGGAGTTACAAGATTTGGAAAGAGGAAAACTTAACCCTCGATTCATCGGTCCATTTTAATCCTCGATCGGTAGGAAGCGTGGCTATAGACTAAACTTTCTGCTTGAAATATGTCTAAATGTGTTCATAACGTTTTTTCACATATCTATATTACGTAAATATGTGAAAGACCGAACCATATTATTGAGTTAGAAGCCGGACGAAATAGCGGAAGATTTGGCGTATGAAAAGGTTCTGTTCAAATTTTGGATAAGAAGGAACATATTCTACGCTCGAGTTATACCTCAAGTCGAAAGTTTTGTGGAGGAACCACGATGTTGAGAAATGACTTGGGAGTTAGAATCAAAAATGAAATCAAGGTATCCTTACCTCTTGACATACCAGTCGTACCCTAATTTGAGGCGAAATTTCATAAGAAGGGAGGTTGTAAGACCCCGACTTTTATAAATAAAGATGAATTTTTCTATAAATATTATTTTTGAATATTATGGAATAAATTTGATATAATGTTATAGTTGTGGGTAATATTTATAAATTTTGCAAAGTATGCAAGTTGTTATAAAATATTAGTTTGGTGGGGAATATTCTTTTTGTTAGGGAATATTAAATACAATGGCTCAAATCATTGGTGGACCCCTGTGAAATTATTGTCGGATTGAAAAAGCGACAAAATATTTTATAAAAATAACTTGGCGGAGGTGTTACTGTTTAAAAGCTGTTGAACTACCCGGTGGTAAAAGAATACGATGTCTGGCGTGGTTAGTTGCGATAGTAGCACTGCGCGGTATTGATTATTGATGCTTACGTGAGAAGTCACTCATTATGCTCAATTATTACTTCTCGATGAATTCTTTGCATCATATCTCTTATATTATTGATTCAATTATTGTCACAATTATCATCGTATAATATGTTATAGTATTAAATCAATAATTGAGGCGACAAGTTATAAATGATTAATAATTGTTGAAAGATTAAATATGTGTTGATGAAAAAAAATGATTTGTGGTAAGTTTGATTATTTTATGGGGGCTCATATGTCATCATCTAAGAGTCTCTTAAATCGATAGTAATTACCTTCGTCGATAAGTAATTACCTACCCTTGTGAATAGTATTTACCTTTGTCGATTTACCGTCGATAGTAATTACCTTCGTCCAATAAATAATTACCCTTGTGAATAGTATTTACCTTCGTCGATAGTATTTACCTTACGTTAATAGTAATTACCTTTACGGACGTCGAACCACTTGTCGTTTCACATTCTGATGTCGAACCATGAGGCGTCGAACCGATTATTCTCACACTCGAGCCACTTTCACAGCACTTGCCTTTTCACCACAAGCTAGAAATCTTCTATAAATAGAGGCCTAGGGCTTCATTATTTTTTTCACGAATTCATTCGAGCTATAGAGAGAAAAGTATAGAGAGATAAGAGAGAAAGAAGAAGAGTATTTTGTTACTACTGCTAACTGCGATATTCAATCTCCTACCAAATGTAAGGGGTGTTATTCTTTCTTATTCATGAAGAAGGCTGTTGTTATTCCATTGCTTATTATTACATTGGAATAACTTTGTATAAAAGTGGTTTACCCTATACTTGGTGACATTCTTCTATTATTACATTGGAACATCCTCATGCATGTGTGTTTTTTTACAGGACTGGTTAAAATCTTTATTATTATTACATTGGAACATCACATGCATGTGTTTACACCGGACTGGTTAAAATCTTTATTATTATTACATTGGAACATCACATGCATGTGTTTTACATGGACTGGTTCCGTCTTTTATTATTACTGTTGGAATATCCTATCGTGTGTTTTACAGGATCCGGTTCCATCTTTATTATTACATTGGAACATCACATGGGTTGTGAATTTCACGACTGGTTCCGTTATTTATTATTACATTGGAATAACTTTACGTCTGCATGCGATCTATCGCATGCATGGTGATTTCTTTTGTTATTCCATTCTTTATTATACCCAGTTGGTTAAAACTTTGACTTCTATACTCCATGAAATTAGTAGAATATCCTTGATATTTGCGTTTCATCCAAAGATATCTTTTCATGGAAATATTCTTCCGATCATTCTTGAATTTTACTCTACAAAAGCGATTATCGTATTGATAATTTGGGCGTTAATAATTCTGGATAAAATAATTCTTGAACTTGTTTTATTGAATTCTTATATCATTGTCATCATCCTCATGTTTATATTTTTTTTTGAAAAGTCATCTACATGGCACATAGTGCATAGATGGACTTGGTATGATTATGACCGAGAGACTATTCGATTATAATCATGGCCGTAATGTTACAAATGATGTGATAAAAATCCTCGATGGCCATAGTGCATTGATGGACGATTGTTGGCATGATCATGACCATTAATGAATACACAAATATTCTTGGCCGTAGTAGTGCATGAATAATTGTGGTCGTGATACTAAAGAATATCCTTGGCCGTAGTGCGAGGGGTGATTCGATGATGTGAAATATTTATTAAAAGGCGAGTCTCATTTATAAACGATGATGAAAAACCTTTTAAAACCTAAAAGATAGTAGACTTTATTTTCTACTTGACTCTTTTAATGGATTGCATATTCATTGCAGATTAAAGCGGTTTATCTATTGTATTTTATCGGTTTAACATTATTGAAGACTATTGATAATTTATTACGCATTATCTTAGTCATAATATTTCTTCTTGGGCTAGTTGAGCTCACCCTTTCTTTCCTTTGTTCTCTTGAAATGATAATATAAATTTGGGGCGAGTCGGAAGCAGTGATGGTCCTGAAGATAGCATTAGTAGTCCTCACTATTACAGTAAAATAGTGTGATAATAAGCTTGTAATGAGGACTTTTGTTTGAGTTTGTATAATATCTAGTAGGCGATATTTGTATTTAAACTCACGGTTTATGTCGTATTATACCACAGCGATTATGTTAATAAGTTGTATTTAAATTACATACCATGTAAAGTGTCGGCCCAAGATGGGTGATGTATACCTAATTTTGGGGGCGTCACACTATAACTTAAAAAATATATATTTTTGACATCTGCAGTATTAAACTGCAGATCCTGAAATATCAACTCTCCCCCCAAACTCTGTTCTTTTTTTTAAGACTCCAACAATAATAGTGGTTGCGTTAAAACAAATTCTCTTCTTTTAACTTCTTTATTCTATGTTCTCAACCCTCCCAGTTCTCCCATCTCCAACTACACCTCCATATTCTCTCTCCTCCCTTTATCTTCCTTGTCAAACCCGCTTCAATAACTTCATTTTCTCTCTCTTCTCAAATCTCCCCACATAAATCAATCCCACCCAGTTCCCCTCTACAATTTCACCAATTACTTTATTAAATCTTCATTTAATATCAGTTTGATAGCCTCTTTTCTATACCTAATCTAAAGTAAACAATTCCTATAAGTTATGTATACCAAATTACCTTTAGAAATTAGAAAGCGTTTAGCCATGGATGTGACGACCGGAGAAATTAGATAGCCATGTAATTAAATTTTTCGATGCGGATATCTAATAAAATAAAAATTTTATGAATATTGTTCGGGAGCATTTTACCGACCTTCACGTGGGCCGAAGGCCTGACGCTAGAAGGGCTTTAGGAGACCATTGGGCTGAAGCCCATGGAGAAGTGGGAGGTGTTCGGATTGGCGTCTGAGTCCTTTTGGACTGGAGCCTCACTTTAGTGGATGCTCCTCGGGTTCAGTGTCCGAGTCTTTTGGGCTGGATACATTACCCTGTCGTGTGGAGTTCGGGGTCGGGTCTTCGAGTCCTTTGGGCCAAAGCCCAGATTTAATGGTGGGATTGTTTGGGCCTACACAGTGGGCTCTCCTGCGTGCAGAGTTCAGGATCCTAATCATAATTGAATAAGGTAACTCCAAAGGTAGTGGTTGGATTGGATTCCACTTGCACCTTTTAAGGAGATTGTGTTGGACCCAAATTATGGTAACTACCATGATTTGGAGTCCTAATCCGACTCGGAGAAGGATTCTAAAGGTGGTGAGCACTATAAATACAAGGCCAAGGTTACAATTAACAGGTAATACTTACTTTTGAGCACTAAACACATAGTCTCCATTGTTAAACCTTGTGAACGGCCTGTACTTATTCTCACACCAGAGCTATCCCCCGGCGGCACAAGCCGTCAAGCTTCCGTGTGATCTGTTATTGTGCAGGTTCTAGCGCGTGAATTCTGTGATTGGACGAGACGGACAAAACTTGGCGTTAACAGATATTATTATGTGTTATGTGTTTAAAGGTCGTAATATGGCCTAAATTATATTTACGTGTAATTAGAATATACGAATTAGGGTTTGGTATGAGAAAATAAAAATTTCCTGAGAAAAACACTACACTATTCATAAAACGTAAAAAACTCTAATAAACGTTCTTTTTCAAAAATTTTGAATTATGTCATAGCGTTTATTTGAGAAAGAGAGATGAAATCTCAAAAAAAAAAAGTTTTTTGTGAGAAAAAGCCGTAAAAACATTATTCACGCTAAAAATGTCTTTTCGTTTTTCACTTTTCGAAATACGACATAACATTTATTCAAGAAATGGGGATTTGTAGCGAAATTAGATTTTTGAAAAATCAAAAGTTGGATTTTCGGCTAACCGAGCGGGTTACAAGAACGTAACCGAAAAAATTAGAAAACCTAACTAGAAAAGAAAATGACTAATTAAATTTAGTGGGCCAACTAAGCCTAGAATTTTAAAGTTCAAGGCTTGGTTAGGGTTTGGAGTGGCTTGGTTAGGGTTGAGCCTAAGATTAAACCCTAGTTTGTTGGAGCGAAAGTGGGAAGCCATGACTTGGACTTGGAGCCAAAGTCTTAGAAGACATGTGTCACCTGTTAGCAAATTGAACATGTGAGATAAAAGGTTAATTTAGTAACAGTTTGGTTCTAAATTTAAAGCAGACATGTTATAACAGGTTTTAACCCATCTGTTTTAGTGACAGATTAATTCAGACTTCAAAGAAAACAAGTCAACCCGTCTGGATGACTATTGTAGCAAAAAATGATAAAGTTAACTAGATGACTAACTAAAGCATAAAAAGGATGGAGGGATCATGTGATGACTTATGTACCATAGGTGGCAAACAATATTTAATGCTTAGCAAATAAAGTCATGGAGCCAATGGAAAGAAAGGTCATGTGTCACATGTTAGAAATTTAACATGTGGGAAATGAAAAGCCAAAAAGAGAGGGGTTGAGGGGAATGCGCGGTTGGGATAAGGAGGGGACAAAGTGGTATAAGAACTTACCATTATAGTAAATTTTAGTCTTGTAAGACAAATCATTAAATGCTTGTCTACCTTTACTTTTCCATAGCCCTTAAGTCTTACAAAGGCATGATCATCTCTTTTCTTTTCATTTGCATAAGTCATTTAGAGAGAAAAGAAAGCAAGAGAGAATAGAGAGAGAGATAGAGAGAGCACAGATTGGAGAAGGAGAAAAGAGAAGAGGAACAATCATCTAGCAAGCTCTATCAAGAAGAAGACGAACCAAGAAGAAGGTAGACAATAAACCCTAACTCTAAAATTTTCCTTTTATAAGTTTTATTTTACTTGGAAGATGTGGTTGTTGTGGTTTATGGGGTTCATGATGGATCCAGAAGAAATAAGGATGATATATAATGGTGTGTAAATGCTTAAAATGGTGGTAATATACATGTCAATCGAAACAAAAGAATTAAAAATGTAAACATATGCTTAAAGGATGGAAAAACATAATCGTGGAATGTTATTTGGACTTAAGTTAATAATGGACCAAGCATGAAATGAAAATCTAGAAAGATAGGTTTGTACTTCCATTAGTTGCGAAGGTAACCAATTGGAACGAAAAGAAAATCCGTTGTAACGAAGTTATGGCAGAATTTCTAGTAAAGTATGTAAAAAGATAGGAAAAACATTTTGTGCACTAACTTTTGAGTCAATTTTCTGGGTAGTTAAAGCTTTTGGAAATTGATTATTTTCTAGGGGTTTTGTATTTTATAGTATAATGAAGTTGTAGGCTCAAGAACAGACTCATTCTGACTTGGAATGAGCAAGTTATGATGTTGCAAAATAGGTGTGGCGTTAAAGAAAAAACTTCATGTTACTGCTTCAAATGCAGTAAGTTTTATTCTGTAGCGGACACCCTAAAGCAGACATTTTATATTGTCTAGATTATAAGAAAAAAACTTAGGCTAAAGCAGACACCATAAAGCAAACGGGTCAGACTGTCTGCTTTACCCCTATAGCAGAAAATGATAAAGTTGATTCGCGTTGATTAAATTATAAAACGTGAACACCGGGGGACTTTCCAAATTGAATTCTAAATTATGAATGAAGCTAAGAGAGAAGTAAACTGAGGTGTATAGGGTTATGTTACATTTTTTCAAGTTGTAAAACCCAGACATCATGAACTATGAAATAAGCTAAAATAAACCAATTTTAGCATCATTATGTGACTAATGGGTATGTTCGACCTTAATAATATATATAGGTCATTTGAAGAGCAATTGGTAGCATTCTGGTAAATCGTGTAGCAGACAAGTATCTTAACTCCATTCAATTTTCATATTGAATACAAGTTTCCTAATCTTGTACAATTAATTTTTATTGTGTGCAATTATGTTGATGTTGTGCAAACTTTTTATGTTAGCAAGGATCAAGTGCATATTTGTTATCTTCTTGCGCCATTTTCACCCCCCTTTAGCGGCGGACGACGACGGTCATACAACCGTCGCTCATACTTTTAGCGACGAACAACATATAAATGTCGCTAAAAGTATAGATTTACAACACGATTAATATGATCGAACCGTCGTCGGTCCGGCTCGCTAAAAAACGGAAAGAGCAAATGAGAAGATAAGGGTATGACTCGATCCTAATTGATATAAGTATTGTATCTTGTTCATATTATTATTCTGTGCAAGACATTCGTTTAAACTGTAGAATTTCGTTTGATATATGAAATTCATCGGATTATGTGATATGAGATATGAAAAAAGGATTATTGCTATTTGATTAGGCTTAACTCGATTTGTTGAGCTATTCCAATCGAAATATTTATTGTTGAGATATGAATTGTAATCATTCTTAAATTGTGATACGTTTATAATGTCAAATCAAATAATTTGGACAAGTATTCGTATGTATTGCACCCCGTGCAATAATGTGTTATGTGAATAAATGGTGTGTCATAGTAGTGAAGTAGACACATTAGATGTCAAATCTAAGAAAGAATAGAGAAGAAAGGTTAAGTTCTTGACGATTGGTCAATATGTCATTTCAAAAATGTTATATGAAAGGAAATTGTTGTTCCTATTTTATTTGAAACTACTTCACAACTATTGTTTAGTTGTTGAAGTTTTCAAACAATATGTTGATATTAATTATGTTGTTGATTGTTTATTCAACTGTTATACTTCCTGAGCAATTAAATGTTCACGCTTGCTTAAAATAAAATGTTTTTAGCAAAGCTAGAAAGTATAGAGGAATCCGGTGAAGATTAACAAAATGATCAAGTATTGATTAGAAGAATTGCATGTTAAATTGTATGTATCTGTTGTGGAGGAGAAAAGTCACAAATGTATTGTTGTAATAGATAAATGATGTAATATTCATTAGTATTATGATTTGAAAATGTAAAGGTCTTAGAATTAAACTAGGATTAGAAGTTATATATATATATATATATATTGTAATAATATTTAAATAAAATTTGTGTCTTAAGATTATATGGGTGTATGTATTAAATAAGTAGCACCGTGACACACCAGACCAGGGTTTGAAGGTAGACCGGGGTAGGTGGGGGCGTTAAAATGGAAATATCATTATGGAACTCAATTTCATCAACTAACGAATTATTGGACTTGATAACTAACGGATTCAGTGGAAGATAAAAATTAAATAAAAGTTTGAATTGTTTAAACCCACTAATTTTTCTCCAACAAACAAGTTCTTGTTGATTTTGTTTGTTTACCATTCTGCAAAATCATTATATCAATATGGGTATTAATAACAGAAATTAGGAGAAATTCATGATTAAATTGTGTTAAACCATAAATGTTGATACCTTTTGAAGTACAGTGGAGATGGAAATATAGAGAGAAAGAGAAAGAGAAAGAGAAAGAGAAAGCAAAATCTAAAAAAGGAGATGAAGAAAGGGGCACGTAGATGAAGAGACTGAGATGATGAGAAACATTGACTGAAATGGAGAGAGCGAATGAACCCAAGGAGAGAGAGAATTTTTTTTAAAATGATAGAGATATTCCAGGCTTCGCAATTTAATATTGCGAATTATAAGGATTTTTTTTTATTCTTTTAAGTTCCAGGCTCCGCAGTATAAAATTGTGGACGATGACTTGTACAAGAAGGGGTATTTTGGACATTTTTCTCGTCCGCAATATTAAACTACGGAATACTGAAAATTAAACTACGAACGAGAGTTATATCAATCGTTCAATATTCGGATGGACGTTCAAGATTTGTTGCAAGGATAACCTTAATTTGATAACGTTAGTTATAATTCACTCTCTCTCTCTCTCTATATATATATATATATATATATATATAGAGAGAGAGAGGCTGCATTTCACTTTGGAGTTGCATGTTCATTTTGAGACAAAATTGGGGGCATCTGTTTTTGAAATACACCTTTTCTTTCTCTCTTTTTTCTAATTTAACACACACTATCACACACACATCCAAGAATTAACTCTCAATTCTCATAGTAAACACTACAAAAAATGGGCCTTTAGTAACAATTTTTTGGATAACGACTTTGTAAGTCGTTGCTAAAAGTATATGTTTAGCAACGAAATTTGTCCTTCGTTGCAGATTGTGTCAGACTTTCACTTTTTGCAAAACGAAATTCATAAGTCATTGTAAAATTTCGTTGCTAATTCATTGGCGGGAAAAAAATTCGTTAGAAATTCGTTGCAAAAGTTTTGGCCACTTGCTTTCCCATCATCGTGGGCAACGAAAAAAAAATTTTGTTGCTAAAAATGGGGCTTCAGCAACGATTTTTCAGGCAACGACTTATAAAGTTTTTGCTAAAAGTGTATGTTTAGCAACGAAACTTGTCCTTCGTTACAGATTGTGTCAGCATTTCACTTTTTGCAACGAAATTCATAAGTAGTTGCAAAATTTGGAAACAAAATTCTTTAGAAATTAGTTTTGCAAAATTTTTAACCACTTAATTTCTCCTCATCAAGTAAATGAAAGTTTTTTGTTCTTTATATTTCGATTCTTTAATATGGATACATTCATTCATTTGCAAATAATTTTTATTTTCGTTGCATATTTTATAGAAACTTTTTGCAACGACTATTAAAATGTTGCCTTAAATTAAGATAATAATAATAATAATAATAATAATAATAATAATAATAATAATAATAATAATAATAATAATAATAATAATAATAATAATAATAATAATAATAATAATAATAATAATAACAATAACAGTAATAATAATAATAAAAAAAATAATAATAATAATAGTACTAGTAGTAGTAGTAGTAGTAGTAATAATAATAATAATAATAATAATAATAATAATAATAAAAATAATAATAATAATAATTTTTTATTTTATTTTACACGTGGACGGGCTGACGTGGCGAATATTAATGTTGACGTGGCGAACATTTTTTAGAAAAATGTTGATGCATAGATTCAAACTCAAGACCTTTAGTTTGGAATATTGATCCAATGATCACCCAAGCACATGAGTCTAGTTACTATTATTTTGCAAGAAATAGTATTTATAACTGAACAAATCATTTCCTCCAAATTATTATTATTATTATTATTATTATTATTATTATTATTATTATTATTATTTATTGTTATTACTGTTATTGTTATTTTTATTATTATTGTTATTGTTATTATTATTATTATTATTACTATTATTATTATTACTATTATTATTATTATTATTATTATTACTGTTACTGTTATTATTATTATTATTACTGTTATTGTATGTATACTTAGTACTCCCAGTCTGTACTGTATGCATTTTCCCTTGCCCCCTTCCCCCTTCCCCCCCCCTCCCCTTCCATCCCCGATTCCTCAGCCTCTTCTTGCCTCTCGACTCTCCGGCCTTTTCCCGTCTCAATCTCCGGCCTCCGCTTCTCCCCGTCTCAATCTCCGGCCTTCGCCGTCTGTCTGTCTCGCCGTTTCGTAGCTCTGCCTCTCCCTGTCGGCCGAAATAGAAGCCAAGCTTAAAGCCCTTAATCTCAAATACCCATCTAAAATCCGTCGGCCTTGAAGCTCTATCTTCACGTTGGCGGAAACACACCCAATTCCAAATTGATTGTATCCGATAAGGTCACTTCATATTCCTTCATCAAGACCCCCAAAATTGAAGAATCAGAAGGTGAAGAGGAAAATGATGATGAGGAGGAGGAGAAAGATGCTTGGTGGGTATTGAAGTTTGGGTCGAAAGTTCGAGTTAGAGTAAGTGCTGAGATGCAATTGAAGACTTTATCGGACCAACTTCGTGTTGATTTAGTTTGGAAGGGAGTTTGGGCCATGAAGTTTTTCAATGAGGAAGGTTATAGAAGTTTTGTGACCAAGTATCAAGAGTGTTTGTTTGAGAGAATGCCTATAGTGCTCTTTGTTCTTTGTGTACGGCCGGCAGAGATGTTTATTCAAGGTGATGTTTTATTAATCAACCTCAGCTGTTCGTGGTAGAGATTTTGATGAACCTCAGCTACATATTCAAGGTGAGCTCTCGTTAATTAGCTTATTTTAGTAAAGGTTGTTATTGATGTTTTATTAAACTGGGACATTAGCCTCATGTTATGATATTCCATTCTTCCATGGTTGTTTGTTGAAAAGCGTATATTTGGTGTCGAAAAGGTAGCTCCTGTACTTTTTTGCGAACATATGGTTGTTTGTTGGATTTCAGTTCTTACCATTTTTTTCTGATATAATAGTCCTGTAATGGTTCTTATATTTGTATATTTGGATGGAGTTATCGTCATGAAGTTGTATCCATCATGTCTCTTTTTCTTAGTGGGCATGGAGTAGAGTATTTGTCAGTATGCTGTCTAGGTGCACGTTTTTACTCATTATACAGTTGAATGAAAATGGGTTTGGCTAGTTGACTCAACTGGATTTCTGATGCTGTTTAATTTGCTGATGAACATACTATGTTCACTTAATGTAAATGTCAAAAAAGAGGTGGTCCATTTTGACAAAGTATAAGGAGAATAGCCTTGAAACTTCTCATTTGGCAGCTTACTTAGTGTAATGTTTACGATGTCAATCTAGTGTTTTGTGTATGTGTTGTGTTATGGATAAAATTATACTATTATTTTTACTTTGTTAAAGTGTAATGGGCACTCAACTTTGTTTACTTATGAGATTCACGGGACAATCTTAGGTACTGCTTCAGTTGTCTGAGTTATTGAGTTTAAACTTGATGAATTGTTGTCTAATTGTTGATTTTTTCCAGGACGAAGTTGACCCTTGGAAGCCTGCATCTTTAACTTGGCAGAGGAAAGTAAATAGTGAGAGGATAGCCCTTTCAGAGTTCAGTCTAAGCTTGAAAGAGATGATTTCTCTGGTATGAATGCATTTAGATGAAATCTACTGCTTTCACACATATAAGCGCACATTTTTGCTGCAATGTAGTTGACCCCAAGGGGTGGGAGAAATGGCAGAGACCTTGAGTTATAACTTCAAGACTGCTTGTTCCAATCATCATGCTTGGGGAAAAAATAACCTATTAAAAAAATGAAATAAAATATTTTTGTAATATAGTTTTTTAACAAGGTAAAGATTTCATACCGTCCAGTCCTCGTAAAAAAAATCGAAATTCTTTCTGGATAGATATTATGGTCAATTATTCTATGTTTGCCAAAGAATATATTGCAGGCACAGTAGTGTATCTGTCTTTTTTATTTTTATTTTTTCTTTTGATTGTTCTGCTTATCTGTTGTAGGCTCCAATAGGTTATCGTGTATGGCGTCATCTCCGAGAGGAAGCCGCCAAGGGATATGTAATTTTGTTCTGCAAGTATCACTGTCATCTTGACGAATGCCTATAGTTATGCTGAGAGAATGCCCTAAACCTTTATTTCATTCTCTCAGGGTGTATTTATGAATCCCTTTACAAAGCGTGCTGTTACATCATGTCAAGGTGTTCCATTAGGTGGTATTGGATGAGTTTTTTTTCCTTTTTTACTCGGGATAATACATTTATAAGAACAGTTGTTGCTCATTAATGATCAGTGTTATAAACTACATTTTCATGCTTGTACCATACATCTGTCCAGAAATTTAATAAAATGGAAGATGCTGCTTTTGTCCAATACTGGTCTGTCAGACACTCTCAAATGCGTGCATATTTAGATGTGTTTAGGCACTATGAGAACATTTTTCTTCACAATAAAATTTGAACTAGTAAACTCCTTTTGGCTACAAAAAAAATCTTATAGATTACCATTTTACTTACTTTTGTTACTTAATTTACTTCCACCCAATATTGATGTGCATTGTTGTTGCTGGCTATGGTATAATTAACCTTTTTGAATGTCTGGTTGTTATCCCTGGTTGTTATCCCTGTTTAGCATAATAAAGTTTACTGGATGTATTTGTTCTAATGTATTTGTTAGGATGTGCTAATGTATTTGTTAGGATGTGCAGAAATACAGTTGCCTTGGTTGGCTTGGATCAGTTCATCACTAAAAATGCTACTCTGACGAATGAGAAAGAAGTTGATGCCCATACAATTAAAGCTATGAAGTTTTCTGTGTCACCTGTTGTGCGTGTTTCGGTACAGTGCAAGGTTGCCTCTGACCTTCCCAAATCTTCTGTGATGATCAGTTTATTGTTATCTTTATTATTTGTCTTGGGTTCCTTTTCCTTTCCTAATCATGCTGAAACTTATGTCCATATCAACAAGTTTTTATTTATTTATTGAATTTGAAGTGACTTTGGATTTCTTCGGTCTTGTCCTGCAGTTTCTTAGAATTAGGTGATTACTAATGTGTAAATATACATAAACAAATTTGATCATCTTCCTGTTGCTAATTAGGTGCAGGAACAACCTAAACTTTCTGGCAAGACCCAGGCTTTTCTCACATCTTCAAAAGAACCAAGTCTTAAGGTTTGGTTCCTACTTTTCATATTTTTTTGGAAGCTGATTATAAAACATATTAGGACACCTATCTCATTTGACTGTGTGGTCGGTATCATTCCATCCCTTACTCTTTATGTGGCATGCTGATATCAATAAAGAGAGACTTGTTTTGGATCCCTGCATTTTCCAGTATTGAACCTGATGAAAGCTTTTATGTTATGTTGGTTTCTACTATATTTCTGTTAGAAGTTATGATTCCAGTATCTATGAAATTGCTGGTTGATGATGCTAAAAAGTGAAAGACAAACCTTGATACCCCCACATCCACATGCACAGCTGCACACTTACACCCACACCAGGATAAGACCTAAGATGGAAGCAAAAAAAGAGAAAAGAAGAGGCATAATTTAGTTCATATCTATTACTTTTAACTTTATTAAAGATATCGTCTGTAACCATTTTACAGGGTCTTAAGAATATTGTGGACTCTTTGCGATTCAGGGATGGCAAGAGGTTAATAACAGATGGAAATATAGAGAAGTTGGCTCACCAACCAAGAAGATTGATGAGGTATTGATTGAAACTTTTCACCTTTTTCTTGAGTTCCATTCTTCTGAATGGAGGAGGAAGTGCGAGTTTTGTTTTGTTTGGGCTGATTTCTTTCTTTTACCTTTGCTTTGTTTTTTACATTTGGTTGCACACCCTTTTTCTTCATCCTTTGGTTTTGCCGTACATATAATGGGTTTCTAGTGCACAATGACTATGGTATTGTCTGCTCTGCTAGTGATCAATCATTTTTTCTCATTAAATTGGCAGTACATTCAGTACATGGACTACTGCCTTGTTATGCAATTGGAAGAGCTCTAACCTCCAACTTGTAATTTAGTGGTCTCTAAATGTTGGTGGATATAAATTTCCACAAGTTGGTCATCAATGTACCATTGAACAATAGCCTGAGATCAGTAGGGAGAATTAAGTTGTTTTTATAGGCATTATTCGCAGATTATCTTGGATCTACTTGAGGTTCTAACTCTATCCAAATGGATGTTCATCTCTGGAATTAGACTTCTTGTATGTCTTAACTTTGTTTCTGTTGTTAGCCATGATGTGCATTATTATTATATGTTGCAACTAAATGAAAACTTGATCACTTAAAAAGATTGACAGTAAGAAGCTTACTCTTTTGCATTTTTAACAGGATTTTAGGAACTTTGATTCCCAAAGAAGTATATATGATATTCTTATATATGGATATAAGCACCCTCTTTATTAGTCTTTTTTGGTTACTTGAGTAAAAAGGTATCTTCATTACATGTATTGTCTTAATCTTCTTTCTCGAGACATATGGCTATCAAATGATAATTACCATAAAGCTACCAAATGATAATATTGTAAAAACTATCAATTGGATGTTTTTGTGAATTGATTGCACTCCCATCCCCTCTAACTATGAAATTATGTTTCAGGGACGAGTCCGAGTATTAGCTTTGATCGTGAAACTATTCTCTATTTTCAGCTCCGTGGCATCAGTAGTTTACAACTCTAATCTTCTTAGTCTACTGGTTGAAGAAGTACACAATGTGAATGACATGCTCATAACTTTGAGTGTTTTGGAACTTCTCTCTGAGGTTTGGCATCAATCACTTTTCTAGTATAATCTCTCTCTGTTAACTAGTTATTGCAATTTTTACGTGCCAATGTCTTTTTTTGACTAGTGCTCAAGTCATATAACAATGAGTATCACCAACTCCTATGAGAAAGCTGTGTCTTCATTGTATATGGTTGTATCACTTTTCAATGGTTTGTTTATCTGTTTTATATATAATGCTACTACAGTTTGTTGGACTTCTTTTTTTTTTCTTCTTCTTGTTGTTGGAATGACGAAGTTGGCAGAAATTCCACATGGTACTGAATACTAGAAATATGTTATGTGTGCATAACTATCCTCAAGTTTCTTAATGTAGAAGCACTTCCAGCCTTTCTTTTGTTGCTGTTGATACACAATTAGCCTGTGTGAGAAATCATGTTGTGAGCTTGTATATTCATGTTATCTCGTTTAAGGCATTTTATTTAGTCAGTTGAAGGACTCTAGAATCTTTCTATATGCTCAACCATTTAATAAATATTGTGTGTAGTCTGTTGGTTTAATAATATTAGTACCACGTAGCAATTTTATTGTCTTTGTGTATTGATTTTGGCATTAAGTGCCTCTGGTGACCTATTTGCTTCATTTTCCTGACTTGCTATTATTTTTAAATATGTGCAGGAAGACTGCTTCTACGAATTGCCTTACAATACTGGGTATCAAATTTTCGTGCTACGTTTACGGAAGACAAGGGACGAAATTATGAAGTGTACTCTCTATATATATGTAGATATATACTTTGATTGAAGAACTGTGGTAGCTTTAGATGGTTAATTGTAAAGATAATGAATGATTATGTAGTGGATGATTTTATTAAGTTAATAATATTTTAGTTTTTTTGTATTTTTGTTATTATTTGCTATGGGAACATTGAAATCAAATTTAGGTACACAAAAAGAAATGTCAAATTTTGATTTGGCAACAATATAATTCGTTACTAAAGCATTGAACAAGTTTTAATATAGCAACAATTTTTATAAATTTAGCAACAAATTTTTGTTAATAATGGCATTAAAAATATAATATTTGGCAACGAAAAATTAACCTAATAACAACTAGAGAGGATATTGTTGTTAATACTAACATAAAAGGCAACATTTTTATCGTTACAAATCATATCAACTTTCGTTTGCACATATAAAGAAACCAAGAAACATATAATGTCGTTATTAATCGATTTACTTTCGTTCTATTAAAAATAACCAAAGAACAAACATTTTCGTTCTTGATTCAAAGATAATGTCGTTGCCAAATACTATAATCAGCAACGAAAATCGTTGCTAAAAAGTTTACATTAAGCAACGAAAGCAAGCTTAGGCAACAATTTTCATAATTTTCTACAACGAAAAATGTCGTTGCAAAATGGTGTCAATTGCAACGAAAATGCATGGTCGTTGCAAAAAAAAAGAGTTCATTTCGTTGCCAATTAGCAGGCTTTTGCAACGAAATGGGATTTTTAGCAACAAAATTTTAATTATTCTGCAACAATATATTTTGTTGCTAAAGGATCGATGTCTCTGTACGAAAGCCAAATTTCATTGCAAAATGTAATACTTTTGGCAACGAAAAAAAAAACGTTCATTGTGGAACAATTAGCAACGCTCATTGCGCAACGAAAGATGCAACGACATTAAAGTCATTGCCAAAACCCTTTTGCAACGAAATTTGGCACCTTTAGCAACGAAAATTGATTGTTGCTAAAGCCCCATTTTTTTGTAGTGAAATATGGGTTAGGTCATACCACTAGGACAAATGCCTTTAGTAACCTTTTCTTTCTTTTGCATTAGAAAAATAAACTATAAATTAGAGGTGAGCATGGTGCGGTTTAAAGCTCAAATCGCACACGAAACCGCTTAGGTGCGGTTTGACTAATCCAAAACTGCACATGAAACCGTTTGTGATTGATGTGGTGTGATTTTGAACCGTGCGGTGCGGTTTTAGTTCCAAAATCAATTGAAATAACAAACCCGAAAATTTGGTTACAAACTATATACCAACTCCAATTTGATCTCTCCTCGTGTGCCCACAGTTTAATGTGGGCAATAAATTTGGAAGCTTTTCAATGATTCTTTAAATCTCACAATCACCTCTAGGCTTTAAACCACCAAATTTTTATGCAGAATTTGTTCAATGTGGTGGCCACAACTTATGGACCTTTGATGAATCTAAGAATCTGTAAACGTACTACATAGTGAACACAATCGCATGGAGCTAACTTAGCAAAATAGTTTCAGGCATCAACAATTATATGGTTGATTAATACTATGTTGTAAGACCCCAACTTTTTATAAATAAAATTGAATTTTCTCTATTCATTATTTTTGAAATAATAAGGTTTAATTCAATATAATACTTTGGTTATGGGTGAAATGTGCAAATTTTATAAAATAAGCAAGTGGTTATAAAATATTTATTGTTATCGGGGAATATTTGTTTGGTCGTGGAATATTCTTGCTGTCGGGGAATATGCGTACGACAGTGCAACCATTTGTGGGTCCCATAATGAAAAACGATCGAATGAAGAAAATGACAAGTTTGAGTTTTTATAAATAATGACGTAATTTTTACCGTTAACACTGTTGGAATACCTGGTGGTTAAAATACATTAATACGCGTGGTTGCACAATAGCACACTGTATTGCACAGTATTTTTAAATTATTTATTCTTACGTAAGAAGGCAATACTCAATAATTGTTACAGTAATTACTATTTAATATTTTATTTTATTAATTCAATAATTGCTGCGTTGATATTTTATATTATTTTTTTTTAATAATTGTCACTGCATAGTATTTCCATTATCAGATCAATAATTCATATTATTTGAATAATATTATTAGATAACATTATTGACAATGTCTAAGAAAGTTCTATCTAGGAAAGGGGTCTGGTCACCTAATTGCGCGCCAGTTAGGCACTACACCAAAAATGGCCTCTAGTGAAGGACAAATCCTTCACTAGAGGCTGTATATCTCTCACAAGTGATTTATTGCGAAGAAATATTTTCTTCACACGAGTGCTCGCATATGACCTCGCAATTGGGTATCATTCGCTAAGTAGTAACTAAATATTTTTTGTGAAGGATATATTGTGAATAACTTATTCCTTCACAAATTGTATTTAGTAATGGAATATTGTTATTTAGTGAAAGATTGATTTCCTTCACAAATAATATTTTAAAGACTATTTGAAATTAGTGAATAACTTGATTCCCTCACAAATAATATATTGCGAAGAAAAATTTATTTAACTAGAAAATATTTTCCTTCACTAATTATAAATTGAGAATCTTTTTTCAAATTAGTGAGAAAAATTCCTTCACAAATTATAAATTTGTAAATAAAAATTAATTGCTAAATAATCAAAATTCATTGAAAATTATAATTAATTTTCAAATCAATGATTTCATATTTATTATTATTACTATTATTTCTAGTAATTGCTATAATAAATGTTAAATTTAATATTTCAAGTTAATATAAATATCATACCTATTTCAAACTAATTAATAAACTAATGCATAAAAGAGCCAATAATTAAAACTAATACTCCATATATAAATAGATAATGCTCAAGTCACGATAGGTACAAAATTTGTTATTATGTCTTGATCTCCCAAAGATCATAAGACTTACAATATTTAATAACTAACACAAGAAAACCGAAAAGAATAACAACGAACTAGATAGAATGAAGTTATACATCATGTTAGGTCCACTTCATCATCATTTTCTTCAAGGAAATCAAGGTTGGACATGTAAATTTCCTGCTGCAAAAGAAACACCGAAATTCAATTTCAATAAGATGAGGAATAAGAAAAAATGAGCCTGGTGAACTTATGATCTAGTGTGTTGAATGTGTACTGATCAATGTGTACGTTACTTGCTTCAGGAAAAGAGCTGCAGTAATGGAACCACCCTGACGACCACCGGTGTTGACCATATCAGCTAACTCCAGATTTATGGAGTCCCAATAACTTTCTTCCAAAGGCAACCTCCAAAGTTTTTCTCCAAAGAACTTCTCGTCGCAAGTACTTCCTTTGCCATGTCATCACTAGGTATAAAGATTCATGTTTATGAAATGTTAAAAATGCCTTAGGTTTCCCCAGAGATTTAGATTCTCTTTGTAATTTCTATGAAAATGAGCAACAGAAAAAAATTGGGCACCACACCAGTAGTCTTAATACCAAAAAGAACTGCAAACTAGTGCATAAGTAACATTGTTCCATAAATACTATGAAGGAAAAACTACTCAAACTTCAAAGAATTTTCTTCGCTCCAAAAAATTCAACAACTTGACAGTCAAATTGATAAGAATCTCTAGTACTATTGTAGAGACATATATCTCATTCCAACCAGGAACTCATCAATGAGAAGAAGATCACATATTACCTACAATTGAGGGCCCAAGGGCAACCACACATGCTCCAGTCAATGTAGCAAGATCAACTATCTGTTGAAAAAGTAAACATGATCTTAGCACAATCTAAATCTATACTGCAGTTTAGTAAAGAGGAGCTTAATACTCCTTACAGCCTGACGTAAACTATAGAGATTACCTCCTTACAGCCTAACGTTGAACTCCTGAATACTCCTTCAACTTGATTTGCAGATCACCAAAAAACTTGAGTAGAGCACATAGTCTATGTGTTGACTCTACAGATGATGTGAATACAATGCACTTCTCCCCATGCGAGTTTGCAAAGAGTCTGATCGAGATATAGGGGTTTAAAGTTTGGTTCACATATCTGCATAGAAAATGGGAAGATAACAATCATTGCTCATCAATCGAATAATTCATATATAAAAAATTAAGAACATACCATATTTTTAATGCAAGAACAATATTAGAAAGAATAGGAAAAAGGGTGTAAAAATATTTAATGCAAGAACAATATTAGATTAACAAAAAAATATTCCCTCCACACCCATTATCAAATGTTGCATTACAAATTGTTACTTCAATTTCACAACAAAAGTTTAACCACAAGGTTACTAGTAACCCGGAAAAAGAATGGAAGTACATGTGATACGCTAGCTAAAAACACATTCCTGGCCCCCAAAAACATTTCAAGGGGAGTCAATGATGAGGACAGCACAGTCAGCCTGTGAGGTACCAGTAATCATGTTCTTGATAAAGTCACGATGTCCAGGGGCATCAATGACAGTGCAGTAGTACCTGGTGGTCTCAAATTTTCACAAGGCAATATTAATGGTAATAATAGAATTTCAATGGGTATTTGATAGTACTTACAAACAATTGAAGCAAAAGAGATGGTAGGCAGCTACTGTCCTAGCAGCAATTCATTCCCTGACATGAGTCAAAAGCTACTTTAAATTATCATGCTTTTTCAACAGGTGAAGCCACCACATTTAGCTAGTCTCAAGTCTTGAGGGTGGACTATATATACAGAATGTTCGTAATCACATAAGAATGATAACCAGCCAATTAGATAAACATAAGATTGGACCAAGAATTAAAAAAATAAAAATGAACTAACCAGAGTGAAGTTTCCACCCAAGATGGACTCAATATAAAACATCACAAAAATTAGGAAACCTAGCAACAAGACGAGTAGGTTAACTAAAATACCACAAAAAATTAGATTTATATTATAGTAAGTCAGCAACCGCCTAAAAGAAATTGAAAATGATATATCTCAAGACAAACCTTGCCACACATCAACATATTAACCCATGTATCTGCACTTCATTACATATTGTACCATTATATCTACTCACAACAAAGATCTTTATGTTTTGTCGCTAGCAGAAATCTATAGATATAACAGCTAATTAAACCTTATATGACCATAACCGGTGTAAATCAGAACTAAATCCTTTCAGATCCAACTGATAATAAACTGTAGTCGCACAACTATTGAGCTAACACTTTCATCTAGTAAAGTGAGTTTTGAAAAGAAAAATTATTAAGTTGTTCTCCCTTAGGTGGACTCTTGCTCCTTTTACTTGCGACTCTTCTCCATCAATAAGTTATTTTCCTACTACAAAGTGTGTGGATAAATAAAGGATTAAAAAACACTAACCTTCCGCAGCCTCTTTACGAGCAATATTAGCCTTCATAAGATCTGTTGCAGCTTCGGCAGCTTCAATTCCAGCAGGCCCGTACAATAGCTATTTCGAATTACCTGTTTGCAACACTTATATCCCCACTGGTGGTTATTCCACCATGAACCCCAAACAGTTGTATGGTTGTTAATGTACACATCTTCTTCGTACTTGCCCTTTGGCAGGGCCGTCTCCTGCAGATTCATAAAGAGGGAAACTGTTGGGTAAGGCATACAAGGTAATGCAATTAGGACTGATCAACTATTTAAACTGTATGGGTATTAGAGAACGAATGAATTAATGTTTTGCTACAATTATGGAAATTTATGCACATTTTAGCATTGTTTGTTGTATATCTTTTCCTAGAAGATGATATAAGAGCAAAGGTCATATTATCACCTGTTGTAAGCCCAGCTAGTATTTTTTTGGATAGAGGAACATCCCCAACAAAATTTTCATCCACGTACAAGTTCTTAACCTATTCATCATGCACATAATTCAATTAAATGGTGACTTAAAATGTATAGAGCACCAGAATTTTATAGAAGCAATAGTTATAGAACGTACAGGTTCATACAACCCAATTCTTAAACCCTCAAACAAGCATTGACGATGTAATACTGGTACAATTCCTTTCCAGAGAGCAGATAAACCTTCTTCCCTTGCAATGGTGCCAACTGTACCCAACATTCCCCTGTACTTTGGTAAGGCCACTCCATCCCCTGCAACTGCTTTCTTTTGGAGTTGAAGTCTAACCTTAGTAGTGTCCAACGGGATAGTACAAATCTGCATAAGAAAATATGTTATACGTGTGATGACAAAAAGCAAATATACGTAATCTCATTGACATTGCATCTAGTGGATTATGCAAACTAAAAGGTTCCAACACCAACATGATGATCCAGAACCAATTATGATCTATGTGGAGATTTCAAACTTAAGACTAAAAGGTGTCAAGCAATTGAACTCATACCAGCTTCAATCAAGAATAACAGAAAAGAGGACTAACTTGTTAAACTATAAACCATCAACACAGACCCTGACATATAAAAGAAGTTACAGAGTGTTGGATTGTGACTGTCATGGTAATGTGCTAAAATAAAAATTAACAAATAAAGAAGCTATCTTGATATTGATTATCAGGCAACTTGACCTGAATAATCTGACTAGTGGAGTTATGCAGCAGAATTGGGAAAATTCGAATGACTAAGTGACAACACTGTGAGTAGAGTGTAGACTTGCTTGGTAGGCTCTTATTTTTATTGTTTGTAGGCCCAAGTCATAGATCTATTCAGTTCAATAAACTCTTTCTCATCTATCACTAGATAGTTCAACGGAAAATATAAAAATGAAAAGACAATTAGTAATTCATAAACAGACAGATATATATTATAACAGAAAGGGCTAATAGTGATCAGTTGAAATTGATCACTATTATTATGGTCACTTGGGGCCATACATACACAACCAAGTCTCCCTAAGCACTTTAGTTCTTAAGAATTACTTCTACTCCAATACGCATAAATTTGTTCAACTTATGAATTTAGACAACAACTTACAAACTTCTAAAATACTTCAAACTGAACTTTTTAAAAAGACTAAAATTTTAGCGCACCAAAATAACCCATCAACCATGATTTGACGCACACAATCAACATTCACAAAAACAGCTTAGAAATCTAGCATAAGAAATAATTAAATCAAAATGCACGTACAATGAAGTTAACAATCAAATTCCACAGTAGTTTTCATCACCTATTCATCACCTGGCTCGGGAGTTCATAGTCAAGACGAGGCGCAGAAAGGTATAAATATTCCTCAGAGCTAACAGAGAATTCATTGTTTGAGAAAGATGCACTCTGCAGTCTGCGTTCTTGAAATCATTATCTATGACTACAAGTTGAGAATAGGTCACATCCAGCTGAAAAAGAAGAGAACTTTTTAATCAAAAACTGAAACTGAAACAGAAAGATCTAGGAGAAGGTATTAACAATTCTAATTTTGTTTAAAACTGCAGTAATGAACATGCTCAACATTTACCTGGCTGAGCAAGGTGTCATAGAGTGCCATGAGGCCATTCTGTCCGACAGATGCATATGCCTTTCCATCAAGTTCAACCTGAGGCTTTTGGAGATCAGCAAAACTGCAAGAGAAATACACAAATTACATAGTAGACAATGCCCTCTTCTGTTAAAATTTCATGGTTCCATCCTCTAGTAAAAGACTGCCAAGTAGGACTGCCGTATTACATATAGTAGTACATAAATATGCTGCACTTCAGCTTTTATACAAATTTCGGGTAAGTAAAGATATTTAAGATTTCAACTATTTCTTGATGAATAACAAAAAACAGATTCAATTTTCATAGAAACTTGAACCTTATTGTTTGGCTATCAGAAAATATAAATATCAACTATTATAGCAAAAAGAAACAACAAGAACCTGCATCCAGGGAATTTAAACAACTTTTGCAGTTTAAAATAGAGATCTAGAAAACAAGCGAAACAAACTTAAAAGTAAATATGTACTAGTCTAAGTTTTCGTAGAGGATAACTCATAAACACCAGGCCACTTGCGACGAATAGTAAATATCACATAGCCACAGATTAATGCCAGTCAGACAGGAAGGTTGAAAAAATATATTTATTTACTTTCAACACTAATTTTTTATACCTGCATTTCTGTTTAGCAAGGGAAAAGGGGACGGGGATGGATCCAGTATGGCAGTATGGGAGTTGCTACAGAAGAGCCACAGAACTCAAACAATACATTCAAATCCAAAGAAAGGAAATGCGCGAATCACTTTTACCAAATGGCAGGGGGAGGGGGAATTCAGTGGCATCAAAAACCTTTATGAACCAACATTTCACAATTGAAATAAAATAAAATAAAGCAATAAAATACCCCTCCTCATCCACATCATTCGCCAATTCATTTTCGACTAGAGAAAGACTGTTATCCTATACCTCACCAAAAATAGTAACTACAATTAAACAACATCCACATCATCACTCAGTGAACAGATATATAACAACTATCACAACAAGCTACATGTTTCCGCAGAAAATAGCATGAGATTACTCTTTAGGCTATCCTGAATAATTTAACTTTAATATCAAACGGACAGTTGTGTAAACAGCCACCATACCATCATTCAGTGAACAGTTATGTAACAACTAGCTCAACAAGCTACATGTTTCTGCAGCAAATTGTATATGATAGTTGCATTCTCAAGTATCACTCAGTTATAGATATACCTTATGTATTTGCTTGGATCAGAGGTTTTTGGTCCCTCAATTCCAAGAAAATGTAGTATCTTTCAAGAAATTAATAAAATGTAGTATCTATTGACATTCTACCTATTTCAAATGCCAAGTGAAAGGAGAACAAAAAAACCTATAATTGGTTTTTGATAACAAGCTCATTACCTTCTCTTGTAAACTTCTGCAGATGTGTTCTCTGGCAGCAAAATACCAGCCAGATATACATATAAACATTATCTCTAAGCAAAGAAACAGAACATAATCCATAAACACACACCAACATTAAGAGGACAAAGACAGAATGCAACATAGAAAAATATAGAAGTAAAATGTACCTGCAAATTGCCACTGTTACACTGAACAAAAGTGTGGGCAATTAGGTTTAAGTAAAATGAGCTTCTCCAGTCCACACCTACGTGGCTATCAAATGTAGATCAAAATCTGGAGATCAAAATCTGGATATCAAATGAAAAGGGAAGAGAGAGAGAGACAGTTGGAACCTGAGCATCCCATTCAATGACGGGAGAAATCAAACGACAAGAACCGCACCACGTGGCGACGAATTCAACCAGAACCGGACGATCGAACTTCAATACGACGTTGGAGAACTGATTCTCGTTTATCTCAGAAACGCCACCGCAAGTAATCGCCAATTTGCGAGAAGAATAGCTTTGAAAATCGAAACCTAAGAAGTTTCTTGGACTCTGCGGAGGACAAACAAGAGCTTCTTCTTCATCTTACTCGCCGGTGTAGCAGAAAACGATGAAGTCCATCGGCTGGTACTGACGAATACGTAACAGTACCCAACAAATTACAGGGAGAAACAAATAATTTTGGCCAAAACAGACCCAAAGTCAGTATTTCTAACAAACAATTGAAGAAATATACCAAAGAAATTTACCATAGTGGTTTTCCCAATTACCTTGCTAAAACCGAAATCTAAAGCAAATTAAGAGAAATTCTGCTCCTCAGTACTGAATACGAAGAAAGAGGGGTACAGAGGAGAGATGGGTTTTCTCTTTACAGGCTCTGAAGAGAAAAGGCTTCAGGCTAATTGAAACTTGGAAGTCTTTTTGTTGTTTTATTATTCTTTTTGTTTAGTTTTTTAATTTCTTTTTATTTTTAGGAACAATATAAGTTTAGTTATGAAACTAGATTTAAACCCGCGCGTTGCAGCGAGATTATATATTTTGTTAATAATAAATTTATATGTGCAATTACTAAATTAAAATATAATAAGAAGATAGTAGATTGTTGTGCGATGATCAAATTTTGGTAGCATATGTTGCATAGAGTTGGGTAAAAATTTTGTGCGTAAATACATATCCAAGTATAGAATCAATCTGATCACTAAACCCCAGTACATTATATAACAGTTGTGTGTGTGTATATATATATATATATTAACATTTTGATAAAAATGTTTATAATGTAACCAATAGAGTTAAAAATGGGCACCTCTTTCATTCTAAAGCACTAATAAATATTTAGAAAGTGTAATGCACAATGTCATCGAGTTGTTATATTGATACGGTTGTTAGTGGCATATTTGAAGTCTGTTACACATTTGACAAACCTCACCAAGCCTCATATCTGACACAAGTACTTGATGCATTTTAAAGAGTCCATGTCTCATATACGCTTACTTGCACCAGAATTTAAACATCCAAACGAAAGGAGAAACAGATAAAGAATGTCCTAGTTTCGGTCCTCAGATCGTAAGGGAAATTACATGTTAAACAAACATCGTATCCAAAAACATAGCAATATAACACTGTGTCATACATAACACAATGATATAGTTAAAAAACGAATACATTGTCTCATTTGTTTTTTATCCATTTTTGGCAATTGTCACAGTATTACCATAATGCCAAAAAAAAACTATTAATGATGATGAAAATAATTTACCATGCTAGTACTTAACAAATCATGCAAAGCTACAATCCAGATAATAGAATACAATAGATGAAGAGGTCATAAATATAAACACCGTGAGATATAGTCCACAAAATGAAGTCATAGCCCCTCCCATTGAATGCACTGTCACCACAATCTGAAGGTCTCCATATAAGTCATTTGCACTTTCAAAAGTATTTAGAATTGTTTGTAGCATGAGTTGTTGCATAATAGTTGGTATGTATTTATATGGAGAAATTAGGTTAATTAACGGAGAATAATGATAATAGCTCAATTTCAGCTAAATGACACTTCTGTCCTTTCAAGTTGCCACCCATTTTCAAAGTCGTCCCTAAAGTTCAATTTTCGTCAGTTAGGTCCTTAAAGTGACATTTTATTGGCGTTACCGTTCCATCAGCCCAATTTGACCTCAACTCGATAATTATTATTTTAAACTTATTTTAAAAATAATTTTATATTTTAAAATATTAAAATTTTGAGTTGGGTCAAATTGGATCGGGTTGGGTTAAAATTTGTCAAAATGGGTCGAGTTGAGGTTAAATTGGGTTGAATGAACGAAAAACGCCAACAAAATATCATTTTAAGGACCCAACTAACAATAATTGAACTTTAGAGACGACTTTAAAAATGAGTGAGAACTTGGAGGGACAGAAGTGTCATTCAGTAGTAATGATAATACCATAAAGTAGTGCTTTTAAAAGATAATAATTAAATTAAAATGAATAATATCGTAATGTATGACATTATCAAAACAGGTTTAGATTTGTAGTGATTTAGGGATTATAAATTCAAAATATTAAATTTGGGATTAAAAAGTAGTGATTTTAAGAGATAATAATTAAATTACTAATGATAATATTAAAAGCAGTTAACATTATCAAAACAAATTAGATTTGAAGCGATTTATGGGATTATAAAATTAAAATATTAACGTGAGATTAAAAAGTAGTGATTTTTAAGTAACGATAATATAAAAATCGTTTAGATTGAAAATGTAGTAATTTAGGGATTATAAAATCAAAATATTAATGTGGGATTCAAAAGTAGTGATTTCAAAGTAATGATTTAGGGGATTATAAAATCAACATAGTAAGTTATAAATGATATTATTTGTTATTTTAATTTTGTTTTAAATATTTTAAATCGTATAATATTATGTTGTAATATAATTATAAATGATATAATATTATGTTGTAATATAATTTAATTAGTAAATATCCGCATAGTTTAGATAGGTAGTAATTTTATTATTTTGTTATATACGTGTATTATAATATTATATCATACGTGATTAAAATATTATATCATACATGTATGATATAATGTATAGTACAATTATGAATGATATAATATTAAAAAAATAGTGATTTTAGGATATGATAATTATGTTTAGAAAAATAGTAGATTTTGGGGATTATAAAATAAACATAGTAAGCTATGATTGATATTATTTGTTATTTAAATTTTATTTTAGATGTCATAGTTGATTCCAGATTTAGGGGAATGAATTTAGATTTGTTTTAACCTCATTTGTTATGTTAGTTGGACATTTTTGTTAAGGGTCTTAAGGAACATTAATTAGACATGACATGTGTTAAATTTTGAGGATGACATGTGTCAAGCTATTGTGTCATGTACTGTGTTTTAATATAATTATTAGATTGGGGATTAAAGTGAAAAATTTAGCCAAACACCTAAATTTATTTCACTATTCAACCTAAATTAGTGATTATATTTGTATAAGTTGTGAATTAATTATTATAATTTTTTATTGTCAATTTATAATATTTTAAAATTTAAATTATTATAACTAATATTTTAATTAATAAAATATTTAATATTATAAATTATTTTAAAATATTATTAAGAATACAAATTTAAGGTATTTATATTCACCACAATTAATTTTAAAAAAAATTATTTAGAACAAGATAGCGACCAATTTTATCTCTCACAAAAAACTTCTGAATAATGATATATAGTGAGTAATAATTCTTTCACTAAATAGATTTTTTCCTCGCAAATTTTTATCATAAATTGGCTCCAAAAATCTTTCTATTGTCCCAATTTTGCGAGGAAAAAAATATAAATTGCGAAGGATGTTTCTTTCGATAATAACTATATTGTCACTATATTTTTTTCCTTCACTGTTCCTTCGCTAAACAACTCCTCATGTGAAGGAATAAATTCCTTCACATAATTTCCTTCGCTATAGGCCATTTTGGTGTAGTGAGGATAAATCCTTATCGAAAAGCCCCTTTCTTTCTTGGGAACGACCTGGTTGTCATAATTGTGATTCTGTAATATTATTTTTGAATAATTAATTATTAATTTATATGATAAGGAAGTATTTGTTTTATGTGGATATAAATGAAGGAATTAATGCTGAGCTATTTTATCAGTATTTTGTCGAAATTGAGGTATTAAAAATCATCCATATGTGGATTTCAGGCATTTTCTGTTTGGAATTTGGAAAACCTTTCTTCAAAGTTGCAGAGAATTAAATTTCCTATGGAATAGACATGAGATTTTAATTTTTCTGATAAAATGGCTATTTATTATGAATTATTAAAGTTTCAGAAATAAATATTTTTTCTTAAAAACATGGGTGGGCCCCACTTTTGGTTGGTATGAAAATTTTGAATTTGGTGGGCCCCACAGTGGTGTGCTGATATTTTGGTCAAGAAAATGTTCCTTAAAAAATTATATTAATATTTTATTAATTTAGTATTCTTTGGCGTTCTAGCATTTTCATATAAATAGGGTGCTTAGTTAGAATTGAAAATCACACCATAATCATAAGTTCTCTCTATATTATCGAACGTAGTTTTGTGAGTATTTAGATACTTTGAGAGTTGCTATTCAGTGAAAGTTTCCTTCGGCATTACATCCGATATTCTAGTCAGAAGTACTGTTCTTTTGAGGTAAGGGATGCAATTTTCTTTGTAAATGATGTTATTCTTTCAATATCATTATACTGAAATATTGGTATGAATTTTATTATAAAATTTTTACCTTTTCATGTCGAGGTTACTATTCACGTATACGACACTATTCACAAATACGGTACTATTCATGAGTACTATTCACGAAGTATAATTTTTCTTGTGAAATTTCTACCTTTTTGTGTCGGGGTTACTATTCACGTATACGGCACTATTCACGAATACAACACTATTCACAGAAAAAATGAAATTTTCTTTTCTATGTCCATATTATCTGGTATGGTTACTATCTTTGATTGGATCCATGTTTTCATTTTTGAATTTTACTCCAATATGGTTTATTATGGAGTATTTTTGAACGTGGATAAACTAAAGTACGAATCTCTAATCCTTGATCTTTTATATCACTGGATCCGTTTTCTTTAAGATATTTTCATCATCCTCAGTCCTAAATGGCGATATAACTGAATATCTTTGGCCTGTAGTGCAAAGATGAATGATTACCTGATGAATATCTTTGGCCCGTGGAGCAAAGATATATAGGTGTTGAGATGAACATGACCAACTGATGAATATCTTTGGCCTGTAGTGCAAAGATGAATATTTGATTCAAGATGTATATTGATTGATGTTACAGGGATAAAATATTGATGATAGATTTTTAAATTCATAGATAATAGTATATTTCATTCTCTACTTAACTCTTCTAATGAATTCCTATTTTCGCTGCGAATATTAATCTAAAACTGGTTGTCCATTATATTTTATCTGATGTATTAAAGGCTAACAATAATTTGTTCTACATTATCTTAGTCATAATATTCTTTACTGGGCTAGTTGAGCTCACCCTTTTTTGTTTTGTTCTATTTTTCTTCTCAAGAGGCTAGAATATTGCGGGAACTAGTCGGGGTGTGGAGTGATGTTTAGAGACATTTGTTTTAGTCGTCCTCACTATTTTGTAAAATAGTGTATCAATAATTATAATGAGGACTTATTTGAGTTTGGATATTGTGTAGAAGACAATATTTGTATTTAAACTCACAGTATATGTGTTGTCGTATTTTGCACGACAATTGTATTAATGAAGTTGTAGTTCTTTTCTGTACCATGTATTTGGCGACTCAGAATGGGTGATGTATACTTATTTTGGGGGCGTCACAGTTGGTATCAGAGCTTAGGGATATAGTCTCTGGCGGAGATCGGGGAATAGAACTAGGAGGGGAGAGACGAGTAAATTCTTCGCTAGTGTGTCCTATCTAAGCTTATTTGTTGGTCGGTCAGACTATAGACGTGACGCCCCCAAAATAGGTATACATCACCCATCTTGAGTCACCAAATACATGGTACAAAATACAAAATAAAAACTTAATTATACAACTATCGTGTAAAATACGACAAAATATAATCTGAGATTTTTAACACGAATATTGTCTTCTAGAAAATATACACACTCAATGGAGTCCTCACTATATTTATTATCACACTATTTTATAGAATAGTGAGGACTACTAAAACAACCATCTAGACCGTCAATCCGTTCCCCAACTCGTCCCAGCTATATTCTCATTTCCTGAAGAGAATAGTGAAAGAAAGGGTGAGCTCAACTAGCCCAAAGAAGAAATATTACGACTAAGATAATGCGTAATAAATTATCCTTAGCCTTCAACAAATATAACAACTGATAGAATATATAGACAACAAGTTTTAGATCAACAACTGCAGCGGAATAAGCAATCCATTAGAAGAGTCAAGTAGAGCATAAAATCTACTATCTTCTATGATTTAAAAAGTTTTTCATCAACTTTATCGCTGAGACTCAACTTAATAAATAAAATCGAATCATCCCTGCATCATGGCCAAGGATACTCATGTAATCATCAATGGTCATGATTATACCGAATAATCCCTGGTCATAATCATATCAACAACTGTCCATCAATGAACTACAGGCCAATGAGGACTTTCACCACATCATTCATCACATTATGGTCATGATTATACCGAATAATCCCTGGTCATAATCATATCAAGTCCATCTATGCACGTAAGCCAAAGATGACTTTCATCACAATATAAGCACGAGGATGATGACAATGACATAATAATTCAATAAAACAAGTTCAAGGATAAATTTTAAAGATTTATAATCTAATTTATCTAGAAATCAATAACGTCCAAATTGTCAACATGATACTACTTTGTGGAGTAAAATTCAAGAATGCTCAGAAGAATATTTCCATGAAAAGATACTGGATGAAGCACAAATATCTAGGATATTCTACTAATTCCATGAAGTATAAAAGCCAAAACTTTAACCAAATGAGTATACTAGAATATATGAAACTGCAAATGAATTTTCACCCGCCATGTGGTAATCCACGTAGATAGATCATTTCCACAATTTAATAAGGAATGAATACGAAGGATCATTCACCATGCATGCGGTAATCCACATAGACAGGTTATTCCAATAGAATAATAAAGAGACAGGTTATTCCAATAGAATAATAAAGAATAGAATAACAGAAGAATTCAACATGCATGCGTTAGTCCGCGTAGACAAGCTATTCCAATAGAATAATAAAGAATGGAATAACAGAAGAACTCACCAGGCATGTGATAGACCGCACATATAGGTTATTCCAACAGAATAATAAAGAATGGAATAACAGAAGAATTCACCAGGCATGCGATAGTCCGCACAGACAGGTTATTCCAACATAATAATAAAGAATGAAATAACAGAAGAATTCACTAGGCATGATATATCTGCACTGCATACATGTGTTATTCCAATGTAATAATAAAGAATGGAATAATGTAAGAATTCACCAGTGCATGCGATAGTCCGCATGCAAGAACGTATTCCAACGTAATAACAAAGAATGGAATAACAACCCTTACGAGTATTGAAAGAAAATAACTCTCTTCATGAATACGAAAGAAATAATACCCCTTACCTTAGAAGAAAACTGGATACTGAAATAATTGCTCTATAATTTCTCTCTATAATAATTGCTCTTGTGAGACTTAGTGAATTGGTGAGAAATGAAGGAAGAATGAGCTTCTATTTATAGGAAAATATAGTTTCAATAATTGCACATTTTGGGGCTCGAAATATTACAGTATAATACCTTCATCTTTTCCTTCATTTTTAATTTAGTCCTGCAAGTATTATCAAACTTGCACCACCTCCCCTAATAGTAAATCATGTGAATCAATAGTAAATCACGTGACTCAATAGTTCTAAACATTATACGTTCATTTTGGTTGAAGAAATATTTAAGGGTTTTAGAAATGAGTTTTGTACTGGGGTCAATACAAAATTCGATTTCACACTCTAGGGTAGGCCAGGAAGTCTTCAAGAATACGCCAGGAAATTTATTAATAATAGAAATATCATTCAAAACTGTGACTCTCATCCCAAGACTTGGATAAATATGTCTGCTTCTTATATTCCAAGACTTGAAGTCACCAAATGAAAAAACTCAAGGCTCTTTACTTATGGCTTGATATGACAATGATTGACTTTAGTGGTTTGATTGCTTGAATTCGCATAACAGGTTGGTTAGGAATATAAAAGCTAACAACCTTACGAAAATCATGATGAGTAGTTAACCAATCGATTCCTAAAATCACATCAAAGACAAGTATTTTCAAAGAGATAAGATCGACAAGTAACGTGAAAGTGTCGATTTGAATTAAACAAGATTTATAAACAGTGGAGGTAACGAAGGTTTCTGCTAACGAAGTTTCAATCGATAAGTCAAAGTCTAATTTTCTCCTGAGTTAAATTTAAACGTTGAGCGCAAGCAATAGAGATAAAAGAATGGGTAGAACCGGTATCTAATAAGGTATAGACTTCGCAAGAATTTATAATCAACTAACCCGTGCTAACTTCGTTCAGGTTACTCACTTTTTGAGAAGTCACGAAAAACGCTCTTCCTGAAACCACCGACTTTGTTTTGTCCGTATCCGCCTTTGGTGCCACCGTCCCAGCTAGACTTGACTTTGGTGCATGACAAAATCGAGCTAGGTGACCTTCTTTTCCACAATTGTAACATGCTTTGGACTGCATCGCATACTTGGATCGATATGTCCCTCCCTCTCAGATTTTCGAATACAATTGGTGGTCGTTCTCCTTCCTTGAAAATGGGTGTTGGTGCTACTATCTTTCCATCATTATTGAACCTTCTCTTCTTGAAATTTCCACTTATTATCTTGGCCATGATTACCAATCAAGTGGTTACCATTCTTAACATGATAATTTCCCCGATGGTTATCATTGTTCGATTACGGCCGCTTGCCATTTGCATTTATTATTATCGTGTTGTTGCTCGTTATCCTTTGGTTGGGCTGGCTCATTATCGCGCTCCAATAACTGAGCCATACTCACTACATTTGAATACAAACATAATTTGTGAGAAATGAGGTATTGACGTATTTTGGGTTTCAAACCTCTTAGAAACATTTGCGTCATTCGCTCCTCATTATCGACCAAATGGGATGCAAACCGGGATAACTCCGCAAATTTGGCCTCGTATTGCGACACGGTCATATTATTTTGCTCCAACTTGATAAACTCCACCTTCTTCATGTGACGAATACTTTCGGGAAAATACTTGTCGTTGAACAGCTCTTGGAACTTCTCCTAAGACATCTTGAGTGCGTCAGGCTGGGTACGCTTTACAGATTCCCACCAATAATCTGCCTCTTTACGCAACATAAATGCGGCGAAGGGAACCTTTTGCTCCTCGGAGAATCCCAAGATATCAAATATCTTGGTGATCTGCTTTATCCACGTCTCCGCCTTAAGTGGTTCTAGCATTCCCAAAAACTCTGGTGGTCCCAGCTCCTTAAACTGCTTAGCAGTGACCAGCCGTGGGTTGCCATTGTTTCCACCTGCATTATGAATAGGAGTCTCTCTCGTCTGATGTTACATGAATTGCATAAAGCCTCTGAACATCCTATCGTTCATCATCTGATCGGTGTTATTGTTTACCTGAGGATTATTGTCTTCCTGTTGCACATTATCCTGGATATTGATCGTTGGTGACTTAACGGTCTCATGTGCTTCATTGCTTATCTCAACATTTTCGGATGTCATTTTCAAATACTGCCACAAAACAAGGGTTAATCGACATGCCACATATTATCCCTATACTCTGACTGACCAATTAAATACCAAATAAACTTAGGTAGGTCATACTAGCGAAGGAATTCCCCCTCTCCCCTCCTAGTTCTTGTCTCACATCTCACCAGGATCATATCCTAGCTTTGATACTAACTGTGATGCCAACAAAATAGGTATACATCACCCATCTTGAGTCGCCAAATACATGGTACGTAATACAAATAAAAACTTAATTATACAACCGTCGTGTAAAATACTTACAAAACATAAGTCGAGAGTTATAACACGAATATTGTCTTCTGCATAATATCCACACTCAATGGAGTCCTCATTACATTTATTGTCACACTATTTTATAGAATAGTGAGGACTACTAAAACAACCATCTGGACCGTCGATCCGCTCCCTACTCATCCCAAATATATTCTCATTTCACAAGAGAAAAATGAAAGAAAGGGTGAGCTCAACTAGCCTAAGAAGAAATATTATGACTAAGATAATGCAAAATAAATTATCCTTAGCCTTCAACAAGATAACTAGGGGTGCTCATCGGTAAAAAACCTAACCTAAGATCAAAATACCGAACCTGTATTTCATCCGAAATTATCGGAAAAACAAGAACCAAACCGAACCAAATTACCGATTTCTAGATTTATTCTAAGCATAAAATTGGTACCGATTTTTTTCGATTCGATTTTCTATTATACTGTGATGGTAATATATATAATTATTAATAATAATTAAATAATTTTTTATATATTAATAATTTTTTTAATAACTAAGAAATCATTAACTATTAATAATAATTAATATATAAAATAAAACTACAAAACATTATTAATATATATATATAAAATTAATAAAAATACTATTATATAGAAATTATTAATATATAAAAAAAATTATTTAATATATAAAATTACAAAACATTAACTATTAATTATTAGATTATTAAATTTTGGTATTTTCGGTATTTTAATTTTTACCGAATTCAAAAAAGTCATTACTTGCAGACTTGCATCAAAAGTGTTAAAATACCAAAAACTGGTGCTGAAAAAATTCCAGATCAAAAAAAATAATCTTCTTGTCGATGCAAAAACCAAAAAAATCAAAAATTTTGAGCATCCCTAAGTGTAACAACTGATAGAATATAATAGACAACAAGTTTTAGATCAACAACTGCATCGGAATAAGCAATCCATTAGAAGAGTCAAGTAGAGCATAAAATCTACTATCTTCTATGATTTAAAAAGTTTTTCATCAACTTTATCGCTGAGACTCAACTTAATAAATAAAATCGAATCATCCCTGCATCACGCCCAAGGATATTCATGTAATCATCAATGGTCATGATTATACCGAATAATCCCTGGTCATAATCATATCAACAACTGTCCATCAATGAACTACAGGCCAATGAGGACTTTCACCACATCATTCGTCACATTACGATCATGATTATACCGAATAATCCTTGGTCATAATCATACCAAGTCCATCTATGCACGTAAGCCAAAAATGACTTTCATCACAATATAAACATGAGGATGATGACAATGACATAATAAATAAATAAAATAAGTTCAAGGATAAATTTTAAAGATTAATAATCTAATTTATCCAGAAATCAATAACGTCCAAATTGTCAACATGATACTGCTTTGTGGAGTAAAATTCAAGAATGCTCAGAAGAATATTTCCATGAAAAGATATTGGATGAAGCGCAAATATCTAGGATATTCTACTAATTTCATGAAGTATAAAAGCCAAAACTTTAACCAAATGAGTATACTAGAATATATGAAACTACAATAGGATTTTCACCCACCATGCGGTAATCCACGTAGACAGAACATTACCACAATTTAATAAGGAATGAATACGAAGGATCATTCACCATGCATGCGGTAATCCACATAGACAGGTTATTTCAGTAGAATAATAAAGAATGGAATAACAGATGAATTCACCATGCATGCGGTAGTCCGCGTAGACAGGCTATTCCAACAGAATAATAAAGAATGGAATATCAGAAGAATTCACCGTGCATCGCGATGTAGATCGCATGCATGGGATATTCCAAATGTAATAATAAAGAATGGAATAATGTAAGAATTCACCAGTATGCGATAGATCGCATGCATGTGTTATTCCAATGTAATAATAAAGAATGGAATAATGTAAGAATTCACCGGGCATGCGATAGTCCGCATGCATGTGTTATTCCAATGTAATAATAAAGAATGGAATAATAGAAGAATTCACCGTGCATGCGATGAATCAATGACAGATAGGTTATTCCAACAGAATAATAAAGAAAGGAATAACAGAAGAATTCACCAGGCATGTGATAGTCCGCACAGACAGGTTATTCCAATAGAATAACAAAGAATGGAATAACAACCCTTAAGAGTATTGAAAGCAAATAACTCTCTTCATGAATACGAAAGAAATAATACCCCTTATGTGACGCCCCCAAAATAGGTATACATCACCCATTTTGAGTTGTCAATACATGGTACAGAAACAACTACAAATTTATTATTACAACAGTAAAACTGTGAGTTTGAACACAAATATTATCTTCTAGACAATATCTATACTCAAATAAATCCTCATCACATTTATTGATACATTATTTTACAAAAATGGTGAGGACTACTAAACAATTCTTTCTAAAACCTTCATTCCATACCCCGACTCGTACTCGCTATATTCTCGCCTCCTGAGAAGAAAAAAATGGAACAAAAGGAAAAGGGTGAGCTCAACTAGCCCAAAGAAAGAATATTATGACTAAGATAATATACAACAAATTATTGTTAGTCTTCAACAGGAAAATCTAATAGAATACAATAGACAACAAATTTTAAATCAATATTCATGCAATTGAAATAATAATTCATTAGAAGAGTTAAGTAGAGAATGCAAACTACTATCTTCTATGTATGAATTTAAAAGTTCATCGCTCATCTTTTATCCCCTCAGTAACATCAATCAATATATATCTCGAATCAAATATTCATCTTTGCACTACAGCCAAAATATTCATCACCGTCATGTTCATCTAAACACTGCTCATCTTTGCTACTACTACCAAAGATATTCTTCAAATCATTCATCTTTGACTACAGCCAAAGATATTCAATAATATCATCATTTAAGATCGAGGATGATGAAAAATATTTTTAAAGAAACGAATCCAAAGGAAACAAAATGACAAGGATTAAGGATTAAGGATTCGTACTTTGTTTTATCCATGTTCAAAAATACCTCAAAATAATCATAGTGGTGTAAAATTCAAGAATAATCAAAACATGGATACAATCAAAGCTAGTATCCGTAATAGATATTTTGAACAAAAGAAGAAATTTATATTTCTATGAATAAGTGTTGTATACGTGAATAAAGGCCGTATACGTGAATAGTAACTCAGACACCAAAAGATAGAAATTTCCCAAAAACATCTTCACGCTTCATGAATAGTACTCGTAAATAGTAACTCGTGAATAAGAACTCATGAATAGTAACTCGTGAATAAGAACTCATAAATAAGAACTCATAAATAGTAACCCCATATGGAAAAGTTCCAAATTTGATAAAAAGTTTCAACCAATATTTCAAAGATAATGATATTGAAGAAATAATATCATTTGAGAAGAAAATAACATCCCTTACCTCGAAAGATTAGTACTTCTAAATTTGAATACCGGGTATAGTCTTTCAAGGAAACTTGCACCGCCTAACAACACTCAAAGTATACTCAAAATACTCACAAGAATACGCCGATAATATAGAGAGAGAAAACTTCAGCTTCGTGTGATTTTCAATTCTAACCCAAGCACCCTATTTATAGAAAATGCTTAGAACACCAAAGTAGAAAATTTAATATAATATTATTATTTATAATAAAATTTCCTACGCCAACCTTCCAAGAACTGAATTCAGCTCATTCAACCCACATGTAACACACATTATAATGAAAAAACGTTTTTCTAATTTTAAATATTTTAAACTTCCAAAATCAATTATTTTGAGTTTCTAACTTCAATAATTCATAATAAATAGCCCTTTCATCGTAAAATTTGAATCTCAGCGAATTTGTATAGGAAATTCAATTCTCTACAACTTTGCGTAAGAAAGTTTTTCCAAATTCCAAATAAAATTGACTAAAATCCACAAACCAAGCGATTTTACGTGCTATAATCAAATTTCAACCAATAAATGGGGTCCACCGACATGTTTAACATGTTTTAAACATTTATTGCAACAAAAATACTCTTCCTCCTCAGATACTCATATATCCCACATTCGTTGTAAAAATATCACCATTATTATATTATTAAAATATAATTATATATTTAAATGAATTATTTTATCGTAAAAAGATAAAATTTTAATTTTCAACAATTGTCACATTAATTATTCACAAATAATATTACGAATCACAATATTGACAACCAAAGGCAACTGCTCCTCAGAAAGAGGGGCTTTCCATAAGAATTTCTTCATCAAGCGCGCATGATTAGGTGACCAAACCTCTCCTGTAGCGTAACTTTCTAGACATTGTCAATAATGTTATCTAATAATATTATTCGGATAATATGAATTATTGCTTCGATAATGAAAAATACTATGTAATGACAATTATTGAAACAACAAAGAATATAAAATATCAACGCAAAGAATTATTAACTCAATAAAATATCGAATAAAGAATTATCAGTAACCATTATCGAGTAGGCCTTCTTCACGTAAGAATCAATAATTGGTGCAATACCGCAGCTACTATGTTTTAACCAATTTGTATTTTAACAAGATAATCTTGTGAATAACTACGCCATTATTTTTAAACCACTTATATTTGTCGCTTTTCTTCATCCAATCGCTTTCCATGGGGCCCATACACGGTCACTACTGGTCGCATTTAATATTCCCCGACAAAGATTTAATATTCCACGACCACCAAACGAATATTCCCCACAACAATGAATATTTTATAACCACTTGCTTATTTTGAAGTATTTATGATTTTTACCCTAACTATCCACATTAATCAAATCAACCTTACTATTTTAAAATAATAAATAGAGAAAATTAAATTTCATTAATAATAAGTTGGGGTCTTACAACCTCCCTCCTTATGAAATTTCGTCCTCGAAATCGACGTGACGTACTGGTGTTTCAAAAGGTGAGGATACCTCGCTTTCATTTCCGCTTTCTAATTCCTGTGTCATTTCCTCTATAAAGATGATTCCTCCACAAAACTTTAACTCTGGGTATGACCATTCTCATGTAGGACATGCTCCTTCCTATCCAAAATCTTGACAGTACCTCTCCTCATACGTTAAGTCTTCTGGCTATCTCGTCCTGCTTCTAACTCTATAACGTGGTTCGTGTCTTTCACATATTTACGAAGTACGATATGTGAAACACATTATGAACACGAGACATACTTTGAGGTAACGCGAGTCTATAGGCTACATTTCCTACTCGATCAAGAATTTGAAATGGACCAATAAATCGTGGATCGAGTTTTCCTCTCTTCCCAAATCTTGTAACTCCCTTCCATGGAGCAACTCGCAATAATACATGATCCCCATACACTAAATTCCACGCCCTTTCAATGAAGATCTCGTGATAACTCTTTTGTCGATCTTGTGCCGCTTGTATACGCGTTGTCGAATCATTTGGATCTTTTCCGTAGTCATACGTATTCAACTCTCGGGTCCCAACAAAGGTTGCTTCACCCACCTCGTCCCCAACATACCGAGAGCGACACTTTCGTCCATATAATGCTTCAAATGGAGCTACACCTATACTTGCTCGATAACTATTGTTGTAGAGAATTCCACCAATGGTAAATACTTATCCCAACCGCCTTTGAAGTCTAGGACACGAGTCTTAATAAATCTTCAAGAGTTTGAATAGTCCTTTCGATTGTCCGTCCGCTTGAGGATGGTATGCCGAATCAATCGTAAATCCGTGCCCTCATAGCTTTTTGCAAGCTAACCCAAAATCTTGAAGTGAATCTTGGGTCACGATCCGAAACTATGGATACAGTATGCCATGCAACCTCACAATCTCATTCACGTATATACTAGCAAGACGCTTAAGTGAATAAGTCTCCGTGACGGCAAGAAATGAGCGGACTTGGTTAATCTATCAACAATAACCCAAATAGCATTGATGCCTGAGAAACCGTTGGAAGACCCATAACGAAATCCATGGTAATGTGTTCCCACTTCCATTTCGAATCTCAAGTGGTTGCACCGGACCCTTAGGTACTAGATGCTCCGCCTTTACACGCTGACAAGTTAAACACATTGAGATAAACTTTGCAATCTCTCTCTTCATATTGTTCCACCAAAATGTATGTCAAGATCACGATACATTTTAAGTACTTCCGTGATGGATTGCAAATGGTGTATTGTGTGCCTCCATTATAATCTTGTACTTCAAATCGTAGTCGTTAGGAACACAATGTCTCAGAGTGGACTCAAGTATTCCTTCTTCATCAATTCTCGCCCTAAATAGCTCCTTCTTGTACTTTCTTTCTTCATACGCATCGACTCCCAAGCCTGCGGTGGCTTGACAACCTTAACTTTTTCTATTAAAGTCGGCTCTACGCGTTATACTTGACATCATCGCACTCGCTCCTCAAGATATGATCTTCTACTCAACGCGCCGCTACCACGCTCGCTTTTCAGATGGTATCAATAGTGGGTCGTAGTCTTTCAATAGCTCGAGCCAACGTCACCCGCATGTTGAGTTCTTTTTGAGTGAAGAAATATTTAAGGCTTTTTATGGTCCGAATATATCTCCACTTTCTCCCCATATAGATAGTGCCTCCATATTTTTAGCGCTGAACGATCAAGGCTAACTCTAGATCATGAGTAGGATAATTCCTCTCATACTCTTTAAGTTGTCATGAGGCATAGGATATGACTTTCCCACGCTTGCATGAGAACACATCCTAACCCTTTGCTCAAGCATCATCAGAGATAACAAATCCATCCGAACCCGGATGGTATTGTTGTAAAAGTCTTAAAATAAGTCTCCTCTTAAGCTCTTGGAAACTCTTCTCGCATTCTTCGCTTAAACGAATTTTGTATCCTTCCGAGTTAGCCGAGTTAATGGAGTAATGATTCCGTAAAACCCTTCCACGAATCTCCGATAATAACCAGCTAAGCCCAAAAAGCTACGTACTTCATGTTAGGTTTGTAATATTCATAACGCAATCAAATTGCAAAATAATGCGGAAACATGGTAAAAATCAGAGTTTAAAAATTTACAAACCATAAACCCGGATCATCCTTTATGCACAATTATTAATTAAACGAAAAGATAAAGAATAAATCATACCCTTGAAGATCGAAGCTTCCTCGTGTACAAGTTCACCTCCAAATCCTTTCGCTCAATCTTGAATCCACCGGGTTTGGTTCCTTCCTTTGATCAACGTTAGCCACCCATGTGTTTGGCCTCTGAGGTGATCCACCAAGGAAGAAGAAAATTCAAGAAGAAGGGTATTGCTCAAACCCTAGTTTTTCCTATCTCTATAGTAAAAAGGGCGACTCTCCAACAAATTGGAATTATGTCAGTATGTTGAAAAGTCAACAACCCCATCACCCATAATAAGACTCCTCTTATTAATAGATGTGGGCAACCCACCTTAACAATTAAGGAATTGGGTTTTATTTAATTAATTAAATTCTTTTAATTAATTAAGCTCCCTAATCTTATTAGGATAATTAATTAAACTCCTTTAACTAATTTTCCTCCTAATCCTATTAGAAATAAATGAGAGTACTTATATTAAATTAATTCCTAAACTCTTTTAGAAATTAAAATAATAATAATTGTAATAATATTAATAAGACTCTCTTATTAATTTATATTTAATATTTCTAAAATATTAAATAATAATATTAAGCTATTTAATTTATTCTATCACCATAGATTAAATTAAATATACATAACATATTATTACGATTATGCCATTTACTTCTTAAATAATTATTCTTCCTTTTATGGTGGTGTGACCCTTTAGGTTCTCTATATTAAACCCATGTGAATAAATCAATTAGAACAATTTAATCTTATTTAAATAAATAAATTAAATAATTAATTTATTTAAATAAATAATATTTATTCTACAATAGGGATAAGCCTCCCCTAATGATCAACGACTTTCCGTATAATATAGATTTCAACATTAATCATAAAAGAACCTTTCGAGTAAATAGTTACCGTATAATTCAATCCTTCCACCATACAATGTCCCAATTAAATATAAGACATGGAATTACCGTCAAGTCTTATTTTATTTAATTATATGTATTTCGATTCTTAAATGCACAACTCAAATAATGCAAATTAGAAACTCCTTTCTAATTTCATTCTCGCTTGCCAAGGACTACTGGGTTGTCATTTATCAATCACATAGGACATTTCTCTTCTTTATTAGAAGTGGTAGATTCTTTATCGATCATACATTATCTCCATGTACAACTTATTATACCCAAGCATACCCTTTGATATACCCTAAGGGTCTTAAGGAATAAGTCAAAGTATAACTCATCATACACAAGATACTATGATGATCTCAAGTCCAAGGATTACTTGTACTTACTATCACTACAGAATTCCTATCGACAGCAAATAAAACTCTATTAGGTATTCCTTAGCGAGCCACGTTCAAAGTGAACTTATTCTCTAATAAGCACCTACATACTTGCTTTAGTGTCTCCACACAAATGATCACGAGATCAATCATCCTCATCCAATGAAAGCAAGAACGACGTATGTACAATCTATCCTGGATTCACTAATCCCCAATTTAGTAATCCAATGATTGGGAACTATTTTAGTTTTAAGCTTTCTAAGAATTTAGATCTCATTAGAATGATCATCATCATTATTCTAAAAGCATTGCTTAAAACTATGGGTTTATCACATATTAAAAAACAAAGATCACGTAGATAATTAAAAGCCTTTAATAAATTAATACTTTTTATTAATAAATGAATAAGATTGTTACAAAGTATATGCTTTATCATCAAACATGATTGGCTTGTGTGCATACTACTTTCACTTCAGTCACCGACTTCGGTTGCTCCCAACTTTGTATTGCTTCAATCTTCGCCGGATCAACAGATACTCCATGTTTCGACACCACGTTCCCAAGGAATGCTACTTCCTCAAGCCAGAACTCGCATTTCTTCAATTTGGCATATAGTTTGTTTTCACGAAGCCTTTGGAGTACCATCTTCAAATGGTGCTTATGATCTTCACGACTTTTGGAATATATAAGGATGTCATCAATAAAGACAACAACAAACTGATCCAAATATTCCTTGAATACTTGGTTCATCATATCCATGAAAGTCATAGGGAGCATTAGTCGATCTGAAAGACATGACTAAGAATTCATAATGCCCGCATCGAGTTCTAAAGGCGCTCTTTGGAATATCCTCGCCTCTAATCTTCACCGATGATATCCGAATCGAAGATCGATTTTGAAAAAGAATTGTGCCCCTCAGAATCGGGTCAAACAAGTCATCAATACGAGGTAGAGGATACCTATTCTTGATGGTGACATGGTTCAATTCCCGATAGTCAATACAAAAGTCGCATACTCCCGCTTTCTTTCTTTACAAATAAAACAGGAGCACCCCAAGGAGATGTACTAGATTTAATGAAACCGATGTCCAACAATTCCTCGTAGTTGGACCTTTAACTCCTGAAGTTCAATAGAGCCATTCGATATGGGGATTTCGAAATGGGCTTTGTACTGTGTTCAAGATCAATAAAGAATTCAACTTCACGCTCGGGGTAGGCCGAAGTTCTTCTTGAAATACGTCGGAAAGCCAATAACAACAGAATATTATTCAAATTTGACGTGTCTTTATTCAAATCCATAACATGGGCTAAGAAAGCTTGACATCCGCTTTTCAATAAACGAATAGCTTTATGATTAGATATGACAGTTGATTGATTTTAATGGTTTAGTTGCTTAAATTGCATAAACAGTCAAGTTGGTTAGGAATATGAAAACTAACAACCTTACGAAAACAATCAATTTTGGCATGATGAGTAGTTAACCAATCAATCCCTAAAATCACATCAAAAGCAAGTATCTTTAAAGAGATAAGGTCAACGGTAAGGTAATGGTGCCAACTTGAATCAAACAAGATTTATAAATAGTGGATGTGATGAAAGTTTCTCCTAACGGAGTTTCCACAGATAGGTCAAAGTCTAATTTCTCCTGAGTCAAGTTTAAACGCTGAGCACAAGCAGAGAGATAAATGAATGGGTAAACCCAGATCAAGTAAGGTATAAACTTCGCAAGAATTTATAAATAGCTTACCCGTGATCACCTCGTTTGGGTTCCTCGCATTATGACCAAATACAACAAACGCTTCTTCCTTAATCGCTGACTTTGACTTTTCTCGGACGATCTTTTCGAGTCACCGCCCCGCTAAACTAGGTTTCGCTTATTGTACAATCTCGAGCGATATGTCCTTACTTTCCACAATTATAGCATACCTTGAACTGTTGTGGGCGCTTGACCGATATGTCCTCTTTTCCGCATTTGTAACATATATGACCGGTGGTCGTTTCTCCTCCCTTAGAACCGATTCTTGTCACGCCAAGACCGCTGCCTTCTTGACATGGTCATTGTTAAATCTCCTCTTTTAAAATCTCCTCCCGACTCGCTTCTTCTATTTTCACGGCCATGATTACCACCAGAGTGGTTACCATTTTGTCCGTCTGCTTTCTTTCTCCGTCGGGTTATCATTATTCGCTGACCGCTATCTCTGGTACGATCCTCGTTGTGGTCCTCAAATGACCGTACTCGTTATCTCGCTTCTAATAATTGAGCCTTGTTTACAACACTGAATAGAGAGAAAATTTATGAGAAATGAGATACCGACGACGCCTTGGGTTTCAAACCTCTAAGAAACATCCGCGTCATACGCTCCTCATTCTCCACCAAATGAGGTGCAAACCGATAACTCGCAAACTTTGCCTCGCATCGAGACACCGCCATGTTGTTCTCGCCTCCGATCTAATAAACTCCACTTCCTTCATACGACGAACACTTTCGTGAAAGTATTTGTCATTAAATAGTTTCAAACGCTCTCCCAAAGACATGCCGAAAAGTACCGGATGGGTACGCTTCACGCATCTCCACCAAGAGTCCGCCTCGCCACGGAATATAAGGTGGCGAATGGAACCTTCTGTTCCTCCGTGCATCCCAAGACATCGAATATCTTGGTAATTTGCTTGACCCATGTTTCCGCCATGATCGGATCTCGCTTTCCTTAAATTCTCGTGGTCCCAACTCTTTGAACTCGTTGGTTGTGACAACCCGTGAATTGCTATCATTTCTCCTCAGATTTTGTACACGAAGTCTCTCGTCTCGATTTTGCATGAATCGCAAAAAGCTTCTAAACATCCCTCATTCATCATCTCGCTTCAAAGGTGTTGTTCATGGAGGAACATTGCCACTGCTGTTGCACGCTTCTCCTCGTTGGTGAGTACAAAGGCCTCTACTGGTCTCATTTCCATTGTTAATATTCTCAATCGACATTCTCAAATACCATCATAAAATAAGGGTTAATTAAGGAAATCAATATATCACATAATATCCTTATATATCGACCAACTAAAAAATAAGCTTAGTAGGACACACTAGCGAAGGATTTACTCGCCTCTCTCTCTAGTTCTATTCCCCGATCTCCGCCAGAGATCATATCCCTAAGCTCGATACCAACCGTGACGCCCCCAAAATAGGTATACATCACCCATTCTCGAGTTGTCAATACATGGTACGTAAACAACTACAACTTTATTATTACAACAAGAAAAACTGTGAGTTTGAATACAAATATTATCTTCTGTATAATATCTATACTCAAATAAATCCTCATCACATTTATTGATACATTATTTTACAAAAATGGTGAGGACTACTAAACAATTCTTTCTAAAACCTTCATTCCATACCCCGACTGCACTCGCTTATATTCTCGCCTCCCGAGAAGAAAAATGGAACAAAAAGGAAAAGGGTGAGCTCAACTAGCCCAAGAAAGAATATTACGACTAAGATAATATACAACAAATTATCGTTAGTCTTCAACAGGAAAAATCTAATAGAATACAATAGACAACAAATTTTAAATTAATATTCGCAATGGAAATAATAATTCATTAGAAGAGTTAAGTAGAGAATGCAAACTACTATCTTCTATGTATGAATTTAAAAGTTCATCGCTCATCTTTTATCCCCAGTAACATCAATCAATATATATCTCGAATCAAATATTCATCTTTGCACTACAAAGCCAAAGATATTCATCACCGGTCATGTTCATCTAAACACTGCTCATCTTTGCACTACTACCAAAGATATTCTTCAGAAATCATTCATCTTTGCACTACATGTGCCAAAGATATTCAATAATATCATCATTTAAGACCGAGGATGATGAAAATATTTTTAAAGAAACGAATCCAAAGAAACAAAATGACAAGGATTAAGGATTAAGGATTCGTACTTTGTTTTATCCATGCTCAAAAATACCTCAAAAATAATCATAGTGGTGTAAAATTCAAGAATGATCAAAACATGGATACAATCAAAGCTAGTATCCGTAATAGATATTTTGGACAAAAGAAGAAATTTTATATTTCTGAATGAATAAGGTCGAGATACGTGAATAGTGCCGAACGTGAATAAGAATCTCCGACACCAAAAGATAGAAATTTCCCAAAAAACATCTTCACACTTCATTAATAGTACTCGTGAATAAGATTCTCATTAATAAGAACTCGTGAATAAGAACTCATGAATAGTAACTCATGAATAGTAACCCCGATATGAAAAAGTTCCAAATTTGATAAAAAGTTTCAACCAATATTTCAAAGATAATGATATCAAGAAATAATATCATTTGAGAAGAAAATAACATCCCTTACCTCGAAAGATTAAGACTTCTAGTTGAATACCGTATAGTCTTTGAAGGAAACTTGCACCGCCTAACAAAACTCAAAGTATACTCAAAATACTCACAAGAATACGCCGATAATATAGAGAGAAAAACTTCAGCTTCTCAAATGATTTTCAATTCTAACCTAAGACCCTATTTATAGGAAAATGCTTAGAACACCAAAGCGTAAAATTTAATATAATATTATTATTTATAATAAAATTTCCTACGCCAACCTTCCAAGAACTGAATTCAGCTCATCATTCAACCCACATGTAACACACCATAATGAAAAAAACGTTTTTCTAATTTTAAATATTTTAAACTTCCAAAAATCAATTATTTCGGAGCTTCGGAACTTCAATAATTCATAATAAATAGCCCTTTTATCAGAAAATTCGAATCTCATGAGTTTTTATAGGAAATTCAATTCTCTACAACTTTGCAGAAGAAATTTTTTCCAAATTCCAAATAGAAATTGACCAAAATCCACAAACCAAGGCGATTTTACAAGCTATAATCAAATTTCAAATAATAAATGGGGTCCAATTTACATGTTTAACATGTTTTAAACATTTATTGCAACAAAAATACTCTTCCTCCTCAGATACTCATATATCCCACATTCGTTGTAAAATATCACCATTATTATATTATTAAAATATAATAATATATTTAAATGAATTATTTTATCGTAAAAGATAAAATTTCAATTTTCAACAATTGTCACATTAAAATTTTTCTCCATCTATATCCACATAAAATCAATATTTTCTCATCATATGAATCAATAATTAATTATTCACAAATAATATTACGTAATCACAATATCGACAACCAGTGCGCCTGTGAGCAGGGGCTTTCCAATAAGAATTTCTTCTTCATCAAGCGCCGCAATTAGGTGACCAAACCTCTCCTTAGATGTAACTTTCTAGACATTGCCAATAATGTTATCTAATAATATTATTCAGATAATATGAATTATTGTTTCGATAATGAAAAATACTATGTAAATGACAATTATCAAACAACAAAGAATATAAAATATCAACGCAAAGAATTATTAACTCAATAAAATAATCGAATAAAGAATTATCGTAACCATTATCGAGTAGTGCCTTCTTACGTAAGAATCAATAATTGGTGCAATACCGCAAAGCACCGTGTTTTTAACCACCGGTATTTTAACAAAGATTAATCTGTAAATAACTACGCCATTATTTTTAAACCACTTATATTTGTCGCTTTCTTCATCCAATCGCTTTCACATGGGGCCCACACACGGTCGCTACTTCGTTGCATTTAATATTCCCCGACAAAGATTTAATATTCCACGACCAAACGAATATTCCCCGACAACAATGAATATTTTATAACCACTTGCTTATTTTGAAGTATTTATGATTTTACCCCTAACTATCCACATTAATCAAATCAACCCTTACTATTTTAAAATAATAAATAGAGAAAATTAAATTTCATTAATAATAAGTTGGGGTCTTACAACCTCCCTCCTTATGAAATTTCATCCTCGAAATCGACGACGCACTGGTGTTTCAAAAGGTGAGGATACCTCGCTTTCATTTCCGCTTCCAATTCCTGTGTCATTTCCTCTATAGCATGATTCCTCCACAAAACTTTAACTTGTGGTATGACCATTCTGCAGTAGGACATGCTCCTTCCTCCAAAATCTTGACAGTACCTCCTCATACGCTAAGTCTTGGCTATCTCATCCTGGTTCTAACTCTATAACGTGGTTCAAGTCTTTCACATATTTACGGCACGAGATATGAAACACATTATGAACACGAGACATACTTTGAGGTAACGCGAGTCTATAGGCTACATTTCCTACTCTCACAAGAATTTTAAATGGACCAATAAATCGTGGATCGAGCTTTCTCTCTTCCCAAATCTTGTAACTCCCTTCCATGGAGCAACTCGCAATAATACATGATCCCCTACACTAAATTTCACGCCCTTTCGATGAAGATCCGCATAACTCTTTTGTCGATCTTGTGCCGCTTTGTATACGCTGTCAATCATTTGGATCTTTTCCGTAGTCATACGCACTCAACTCGGGTCCCAACAAAGTTTGCTTCACCCACCTCGTCCCAACATACCGGAGAGCGACACTTTTGTCCATATAATGCTTCAAATGGAGCTACACCTATACTTGCTCGATAACTCGTTGTTGTAGGAGAATTCCACCAATGGTAAATACTTATCCCAACCGCCTTTGAAGTCTAGGACACAGTAGTCTTAATAAATCTTCAAGAGTTTGAATAGTCCTTTTCGATTGTTCGTCCGCTTTGAGGATGGTATGCCGAATCAATCAGAATCAGCGCGCTCATAGCTTTTTGCAAGCTAACCCAAAATCTTGAAGTGAATCTTGGGTCACGATCCAAAACTATGGATACAGTATGCTATGCAACCTCACAATCTCATTCACGCATATACTAACAAGACGCTCAAGTGAATAAATCTCCGTGACGGCAAGAAATGAGCGCACTTGGTTAATCTATCAACAATAACCCAAATAGCATTGATGCCTCGAGAAACCGTAGGAAGACCCGTGAACGAAATCCATGGTAATGTGTTCCCACTTCTATTTTGGAATCTCAAGTGGTTGCAACGGACCCTTAGGTACTAGATGCTCCGCTTTACACGCTGATAAGTTAAACACATCGAGATAAACTTTGCAATCTCTCTCTTCATATTGTTCCACCAAAATGTATGTCAAGATCACGATACATTTTAGTACTTCCAGATGGATTGCAAATGGTGTATTGTGTGCCTCCATCATAATCTTGTACTTTTAAATCGTAGTCGTTAGAACACAATGTTCAGAGTGGACTCAAGTATTCCTTCTTCATCAATTCTCGCCCTAATAGCTCCTTCTTGTACTTTCTTCTTCATACGCATCATTTCCGGCCCATGGTGGCTCGAGCAACCTTAACTTTTTCTATTAAAGTTGGCTCTACGCGATATACTTGACATCATCGCACTTCGTTCCCACATATGATCTTCTACTCAACGCGTCACCTACCACGCTCGCTTTTCCAGATGGTATCAATAGTGTGGTCGTAGTCTTTCAATAGCTCGAGCCAACGTCATTGCCAAGATGTTGAGTTCTTTTTGAGTGAAGAAATATTTAAGGCTTTTATGGTCCGAATATATCTCCACTTTCTCCCCATATAGATAGTGCCTCCATATTTTAAGCAAGCTTAAACGATCAAGCCCAACTCTAGATCATGAGTAGGATAATTTCTCTCATACTCTTTAAGTTGTCGCATGAGGCATAGGCTATGACTTTCCCACGCTGCATGAGAACACATCCTAACCTTTTCTTCTCAAGCATCATCAGAGATAACAAATCCATCCGAACCAGATGGTATTGTTAGAACAAATCTTGAAATAAGTCTCCTCTTAAGCTCTTGGAAACTCTTCTCGATTCTTCGCTTCCAAACGAATTTTGTATCCTTCCGAAGTTAGCCGAGTTAATGGAGTAGCGATTCGAGAAAACCCTTCCACGAATCTCCGATAATAACCAAATAAGCCCAAAAGCTACGTATTTCATCCACCACGATTTGCTGTTCTAACTTTGTATTGCTTCAATCTTCACGGATCAATAGATACTCCATGTTTCGACACCACGTTCCCAAGGAATGCTACTTCCTCGCCGTAACTCGCATTTCTTCAATTTGGCATATAGTTTGTTTTCACGAAGCCTTTGAGAGTACCAAACTTTAAATGGTGCTCATGATCTTCACAACTTTTGGAATATATAAGGATGTCATCAATAAAGACAACAACAAACCGATCCAAATATTCCTTGAATACTCGGTTCATCATATCCATGAAAGTCATAGGAGCATTAGTCATCCGAAAGACATGACTAAGAATTCATAATGCCCGCATCGAAGTTCTAAAGGCGCTCTTTGAATATCCTCGCCTAATCTTCACCGATGATATATCCGAATCGAAGATCGATTTTTGAAAAGAATTGTGCCCCTTGCAAATCGGGTCAAACAAGTCATCAATACGAGGTAGAGGATACCTATTCTTAATGGTGACATGGTTCAATTCCCCGATAGTCAATACAAAGTCGCATACTCCCGCTTTTCTTCTTTATAAATAAAATAGAGCACCCCAAGGAGATGTACTACTAGACGAATGAAACCGATGTCCAACAATTCTCGTAGTTGGACCTTTAACTCCCCGAAGTTCAATAGAGCCATTCGATATGTGGTTTTAGAAATGGGCTTTGTACAAAGTTCAAGATCAATAAAGAATTCAACTTCACGCTCGGGGTAGACCGAAGTTCTTCTTGAAATACGCCAGAAAGCCAATAACAACAGAATATTATTCAAATTTGACGTGTCTTTATTCAAATCCATAACATGGGCTAAGAAAGCTTGACATCCGCTTTTCAATAAACGAATAGCTTTTATGATTAGATATGATGAAGATTGATTTTAATGGTTTAGTTGTTTGAATTGCATACACAAAGTTGGTTAGAATATGAAAACTAACAACCTTACGAAAACAATCAATTTTGGCATGATGAGTAGTTAACCAATCAATCCCTAAAATCACATCAAAAGCAAGTATCTTTAAAGAGATAAGGTCAACAAAAGGTAATGGTGCCAACTTGAATCAAAAAAGATTTATAAATAAAGGATGTGATGAAAGTTTCTCCTAACTGAGTTTCCACAGATAGTCAAAGTCTAATTTTTCCTGAGTCAAGTTTAAACGTTGAGCACAAGCAGAGAGAGATAAATGAATGGGTAGCACCCCAGATCAAGTAAGGTATAAACTTCGCAAGAATTTATAAATAGCTTACCCGTGATCACCTCGTTTGGGTTCCTCGATTATGACCAATCACAACAAACGCCTTCCCGTAATCGCTGACTTTGACTTTTCTCGGATAGTCTTTTGAGTCACCGTCCCCACTTAAACTAGGTTTCGCTACTATACAATCTCGAGCGATATGTCCTTCCTTTCCACAATTATAGCATACCTTGAACTGTTGTGGGCGCTTTGACCGATATGTCCCTCTTTTCCGCATTTGTAACATATATGACCGGTGGTCGTTTCCTCCCTTAGAACCAAGGCTTGTCACCAAGACCGCTGCCTTCACATGGTCATTGTTAAATCTCCTCTTTTAAAATCTCCTCCCCGACTCGCTTCTTCTATTTTCACGGCCATGATTACCACCAGAGTGGTTACCATTTTTGTCCGTCTGCTTTTCTTCTCCGCCGTTATCATTATTCATGCTGATCGCTATCTCTGTACGATCCTCGTTGGGTCCTCAATTGACCGTACTCGTTATCTCGCTTCTAATAATTGAGCCTTGTTTACAACACCCGAATAGAGAAAATTTATGAGAAATGAGATATCGACGTACGCCGTTTTCAAACCTCTAAGAAACATCCGCTACATAATGCTCCTCATTCTCCACCAAATGAGGTGCAAACTCGATAACTCGCAAACTTTGCCTCGCATCGAGACACCGCCATGTTGTTCTCGCTCCAGCCTAATAAACTCCACTTCCTTCATATATTTAACACTTTCGTGAAAGTATTTGTCATTAAATAGTTTCAAACGCCTCCCAAGACACATCCGAAAAGTACCGGATGGGTACGCTTTCACGCATTCTCCCACCAAGAGTCCGCCGCCATGGAACATAAAGGTATGAATGGAACCTTCTTCTCTCCGCATCCCAAGACATCGAATATCTTGGTAATTTGCTTGACCCATGTTTCCGCCATGATCGGATCCGCTTTCCCTTAAATTCGTGGTCCCAACTTCGAATCGCTTGGTCATGTGACAACCCGTGAATTGCTATCATTTCCTCCTCAGATTTTGTACACGAAGTCTCCTCGTCGATTTTGCATGAACTGCAAAAAGCTTCTAAACATCCCTCATTCATCATCATCTCGCCAGGTGTGTTGTTCACAGGAGGAACATTGCCACTGCTGCACGCTCTCCTCGTCAGGAGTACAAAGGCTCTCCACGGCCTCATTTCCATTGTTAATATTCTCAATCGACATTCTCAAATACTGCCATAAAATAAGGGTTAATTAAGGAAATCAATATATCACATAATATCCTTATATATCGACCAACTAAAAAATAAGCTTAGTAGGACACACTAGCGAAGGATTTACTCGCCTCTCTCTCCTAGTTCTATTCCCCGATCTCCGCCAGAGATCATATCCCTAAGCTCGATACCAACCGTGACGCCCCCAAAATAGGTATACATCACCCATTCCGAAGTTGTCAATACATGGTACGTAAACAACTACAACTTTATTATTACAACAAGAAAACTGTGAGTTTGAACACAAATATTATCTTCTGCATAATATCTATACTCAAATAAATCCTCATCACATTTATTGATACATTATTTTACAAAAATGGTGAGGACTACTAAACAATTCTTTCTAAAACCTTCATTCCATACCCCTAACTGCACTCGCTTATATTCTCGCCTCCCGAGAAGAAAAATGGAACAAAAAGGAAAAGGGTGAGCTCAACTAGCCCAAAGAAGAATATTATGACTAAGATAATATACAACAAATTATCGTTAGTCTTCAACAGGAAAAATCTAATAGAATACAATAGACAACAAAATTTTAAATTAATATTCGCAATGAAATAATAATTCATTAGAAGAGTTAAGTAGAGAATGCAAACTACTATCTTCTATGTATGAATTTAAAAGTTCATCGCTCATCTTTATCCCCTCAGAACATCAATCAATATATATCTGGAATCAAATATTCATCTTTGCACTACAGCCAAAGATATTCATCACCGTCATGTTCATCTAAACACTGCTCATCTTTGCACCACACTACCAAAGATATTCTTCGAAAATCATTCATCTTTGCACTACTGTGCCAAAGATATTCAATAATATCATCATTTAAGACCGAGGATGATGAAAAATATTTTTAAAGAAACGAATCCAAAGGAAACAAAATGACAAGGATTAAGGATTAAGGATTCGTACTTTGTTTTATCCATGCTCAAAAATACCTCAAAAATAATCATAGTGGTGTAAAATTCAAGAATGATCAAAACATGGATACAATCAAAGCTAGTATCCGTAATAGATATTTTGGACAAAAAGAAGAAATTTTATATTTCTATTGAATAGTGTTGTATACGTGAATAGTCCCGATACGTGAATAGTAAATCTCACACCAAAAGATAGAAATTTCCCAAAAACATCTTCACACTTCATGAATAATAGTACTCGTGAATAAGAACTCGTGAATAAGAACTCGTGAATAGTAACTCATGAATAAGAACTCATGAATAGTAACCCCTACATGAAAAAGTTCCAAATTTGATAAAAAGTTTCAACCAATATTTCAAAGATAATGATATCAAAGAAATAATATCATTTGAGAAGAAAATAACATCCCTTACCTCGAAAGATTAAGACTTCTACCGGAATACCGGGGTATAGTCTTTGAAGGGAACTTGCACCCGCCTAACAATACTCAAAGTATACTCAAAATACTCACAAGAATACGCCGATAATATAGAGAGAAAACTTCGCTTTCAAGTGTGATTTTCAATTCTAACCTAAGACCCTATTTATAGAAAAATGCTTAGAACACCAAAGTAGAAAATTTAATATAATATTATTATTTATAATAAAATTTCCTCGCCAACCTTTCCAAGAACTGAATTCAGCTCATTCAACCCACATGTGTAATACACCATAATAATGAAAAAACGTTTTCCTAATTTTAAATATTTTAAACTTCCAAAATCAATTATTTCGAGCTTCTAACTTCAATAATTCATAATAAATAGCCCTTTCATCGAAAATTCGAATCTCGCTAGTTTTTATAGGAAATTCAATTCTCTACAACTTTGCGTAAGAAAGGTTTTCCAAATTCCAAATAGAAATTGACCAAAATCCACAAACGAAGCGATTTTACAAAAGCTATAATCAAATTTCAAATTCCAATAAATGGGGTCCAATTTACATGTTTAACATGTTTTAAATATTTATTGCAACAAAAATACTCTTCCTCCTCAGATACTCATATATCCCACATTCGTTGTAAAAATATCACCATTATTATATTATTAAAATATAATTATATATTTAAATGAATTATTTTATCGTAAAAAGATAAAATTTCAATTTTCAACAATTGTCACATTAAAATTTTTCTCCATCTATATCCACATAAAATCAATATTTTCCTCATCATATGAATCAATAATTAATTATTCACAAATAATATTACGTAATCACAATATCGACAACCGTGCAGCTTCCTGTGAAAGAGGGGCTTCCAATAAGAATTTCTTTTTCTTGCGCAATTGATTAGGTGACCAAACCTCTCCTTAGATGTAACTTTCTAGACATTGCCAATAATGTTATCTAATAATATTATTCAGATAATATGAATTATTGCTTCGATAATGAAAAATAATATGTAATGACAATTATCAAACAACAAAGAATATAAAATATCAACGCAAAGAATTATTAACTCAATAAAATACCGAATAAAGAATTACCGTAACCATTATCGAGTAGTGCCATTCACGTAAGAATCAATAATTGGTGCAATACCGTAAGCTATCTGTTTTTTAACCACCGGTTATTTTAACAAGATAATCTGTGAATAACTACGCCTGTTATTTTTAAACCACTTATATTTGTCGCTTTCTTCATCCAATCGCTTTCACATTATGGGGCCACACATGGTCATACGCATCGCATTTAATATTCCATGACAAAAGATTTAATATTCCACGACCAAACGAATATTCCCCGACAACAATGAATATTTTATAACCACTTGCTTATTTTGAAGTATTTGCGTATTTTACCCCTAACTATCCACATTAATCAAATCAACCCTTACTATTTTAAAATAATAAATAGAGAAAATTAAATTTCATTAATAATAAGTTGGGGTCTTACACCTTACCTTTGAAGAAAACTGGATACTGAAATAATTGCTCTATAATTTCTCTCTATAATAATTGCTCTTGTGAGACTTAGTGAATTGGTGAGAAATGAAGGAAGAATGAGCTTCTATTTATAGGAAAATATAGTTTCAATAATTGCACATTTTGGGGCTCAAAATATTACAGTATAATACCTTCATCTTTTCCTTCATTTTTAATTTAGTCCTGCAAGTATTATCAAACTTGCACCACCTCCTTTAATAGTAAATCATGTGAATCAATAGTAAATCATGTGACTGAATAGTTCTAAACACGTGAAAAAATTAATTATAGTATAGTACATTCATCTATACCTCCATTTTTAATTTAGTCATGCAAGAATTATCAATCTTGCACCAATTCCCCTAATAGTAAATCATGTGAATCAATAGTACACACATGTGAACACATAGTTATAAGCATGTGAATTAATAACATTTAATTTCTCATTTATTCGGTTAATTACCCGATTGATCAATATATCTTTCAGACATCAATTATCATCGAAATAAATGTCAATTTCCACTAACACTAATAATTCTCACACAATGGCACTATCAATTTCATCTTTAATCAACACGAACTTATTCATCATTAATATATAACTCACAACATTTAACAACCAGGTCGTTCCCAGGAAAGAGGGGCTTTCCAATAAGGATTTCTCCCTATTGGCGCACAATTAGATTCTCTAACCTCTCCTTGATAGAACTTCTAGACATTGTCAATATTGCAAATAATAATATGAATAACTTTGTCATCTCAATTATTGATTTAATAATAATAAATATTATGCAGATGATATTGTGACCACAATTGAATCAATAATATGAGAGATATGATGCAGAAATTACTGTAGCAATAATTGAGTATAACTGAGTGACTTCTCACGTAAGCATCAATAATCAATACCGTGTGCTACTATGCAACCACGCGTATTACTGTACTTTTACTACTGGTTAGTTCAACAATTTTAACGGTAACACTTTCGCCGTTATTTTTATAAAATGATAATTCTGTCGTTTTCTTACTATGACAATACTTCCATTGTCGGGTTCACCAATGATTGTGTTGTCGTACGGATATTCTCCGACAAAAAGAATATTCCCCGACCAAACGAATATTTTATAACAACTTACATACTTTGCAAAAATTTTCACATATCACCCTTAACTTTAACCTTTTATCAATTTAACCATTTATAAAATAAAATAATAATTATAAGAAACTTGAATACTTTCATTTTATAAAATTCGGGGTCTTACAATAGGGGTATTATGTGGTATGTCATTTTCTTTAATTAACCCTTGTTTTGTGGCATTATTTGAGAATGACAGCTGGAAATGTTAACAATGGAGTGAATGAGATCGCGGAGACACCTTTAATCACCAACAAGGAGAACGTGCAACAGGACGAAAATGTTCTTCCTGTAAACAACACTACCGAATAAACGATGAATGATTGGATGTTTAGAAGCTTTTTGTAGTTCATGCAAAATCAGACGAGGGAGACTCGTGTACAAAATACGGGTGGAAATGATTTCAACGCGCGGCTTGTCACAGCCAAATAGTTCAAAGAGTTGGGACCATCAGATTTTTTGTGAAAGTCGAATCCGATTAACGCAAAAATGTGGGTTAAGCAAATTACCAAGATATTTGATGTCTTGTGATGTACGGAGGAACAGAAGGTTATATTCGCCACCTTTATGTTCCATGGTGAGGCAAATTACTGGTGGGAATCTGTGAAGCATACCCAGCCAGCCACTCTCAATATGTCTTGGGAAACGTTTAAAAACTGTTTAATGACAAGTACTTTCCTGAAAGTATTTGTCATATGAAGGAGGTAGAGTTTATTAGACTGGAACATAATAACATGACGGTGTCCCAGTATGAGGCTAAGTTTGCGGAGTTATCCAGGTTTGCACCTCATTTGGTAGAGAATGAGGAACGTATAACGCGAATGTTTCTGAGAGGTCTGAAACCCAAAATTCGTCAATACCTTATCTCTCATAAATTTTATCTATATTCAGATGTTATGAACAGGGCTCAATTATTAGAGCGAGATAATGAGTATGTTCAATCGAGGGACTACAATCAGGGTCATACCTATGGCAGTAGTCATCGGAGTAATGATAACTAGTGGGAAGGAAAAAATACGGACAAAAGCGGTAACCACTCTGGTGGTAATCGTGGCCATGATAGTGAAAGAAGCGAGTCGGGTGGAGATTTCAAAAAGAGAAGGTACAACAATGACAACGTGAAGACATCATCACCAGCATCAACTGCTTCTAGGGGAGGAGAACGACCACCAGTTGTATGTTATAAATGTGGGAAAGAGGGACATATCAGCCCAAACTGCCCACAACAATTCAAGGTATGTTTTAACTGTGGAAAAGAAGGTCATATAGCTCGAGATTGTTCTGTAGCGAAACCAAGTTCAGCGGGGATGGTGACTCCAAAGGCTGTCCCGGACAAGTCAAAGTCAGCGGTTCCTGAAAGAGCATTTGTCGTGACTGGCCAAAACGCGAGGAACCCGAATGAGGTGATCACAGGTAAGCTAATCATAAACTCTTGAGAAGTTTATACCTTACTAGATACCGGTTATACCCATTCTTTTATCTCTCCTGCTTGTGCTCAACGTTTGAACTTTGACTCCGGAGAAATTAGACTTTGACTTATCTATTGAGACTCCGTTAGGAGAAACTTTCATTACATCTACTGTTTATAAATCTTGCTTGATCCAAGTTGGCACCATCACATTACCTGTTGATTTTATCTCTTTAAAGATACTTACATTTGATGTGATTTTAGGGATTGATTGGTTAACCATTCATCATGCTAAAATTGATTGTTTTCGTAAGGTTGTTAGTTTTCATATTCCTAACCAACCTATTGTGCGAATTCAAGCAACAAAACCACTAAAGTCAATCACTGTCATATCAAGACATTCGTTTATTAAAAAATGGATGTCAAGCTTTCTTAGCCAATGTCATGGACTTGAACAAAAACACGTGAGATTTGAATAATATTTCTGTTGTTAGTGAATTTCCTGACGCATTTCCTGAAGAACTTCCTGGTCTACCCCCAGAACGTGAAGTTGAATTCTTTATTGACCTTGAACCTGGTACTAAACCCATTTCTAAAACCCCATATCGAATGGATCCTATTGAACTTCAGGAGTTAAAGGTCCAACTACAGGAGTTGTTGGATATCGGTTTCATTCGTCCTAGTACATCTCCTTGACGTGCTCCTATTTTATTCGTAAAGAAGAAAGACGGGAGTATGCGACTTTGTATTAACTATCAGGAATTGAACCATGCCACCATCAAGAATAGGTATCCGCTACCTCGCATTGATGACCTGTTTGACCAGTTGCAAGGAGCACAATTCTTTTCAAAGATCGATCTTCATTCTGGATATTATCAGCTGAAGATTAAAACTGAGGATATTTCGAAGACTGCCTTCAGAACTTGGTACGGGCATTATGAATTCTTAGTCATATCTTTTGGATTGACTAATGCTCCTGCTGATTTCATGTATATGATGAACCGAGTATTCAAGGAATATTTGGATCAATTCGTTGTTGTCTTTATTGATGACATCCTCATCTATTTCCAAAAGCCGTGAAGATCATGAGCACCATTTGAAGCTGGTACTTCAAAGTGTTAGGAATAAGCATGTGAATGATATTCCTATTTACATATGATTTGATTATGATATATATATGAATGAATATCCAAGTATGCTTGCATTAAGAAAAGCTGTAAAGTCCTTTGATAGATAATAGAAACATATGTACAAGGACTTTGATTGAATTGATCAAATATGTTAGGGTGATCCTACATAAGCAAAATAGCTCTATAAAGTCCTTAAAAAGAAATGATGTACAAGGACTATAAATATAGAAAGATCAAGCATGTTAGGTTGATCTTATGATACAATAGATAGGCTTGTCTGATCGTCGAGCACTTTGCACTGTAAATCGTGAGTCTGCGCCAGATAGTCAAGGATAACTCGAGAGCTATCAAGGCAGAATCTTAGTTTGCAAGATAGTAGATCTCGGAGTTCGTAGACTTCCAGGAGAGACGAGGAAGGATTGTAGTGTGTCGAGTAGCACTTCCTCGGAGCCGTAGTCTACTGAAGAATTCATGTTCAGAATCATAGAGACAGCCTACCTACGAGCCGACCGAGCATCTGTCATAGCCAAGTCAAGAATCGTAGGCTACACCCTGAGTCGTAGAGTCTACTGATGTCGAAGCCAAGTCAAGAATCGTAGACTACACTCTAAGTCATAGAGTCTACTAATGTCGAAGCCAAGTCAAGAATCGTAGACTACACTCAGAGTCGTAGAGTCTACTGATCGTATCAAAGGCAGGGATCATAGTTGAGCAAGATAAAATGAAGATAACAAATACAACAACAGAAATTGTAGAGTGTCAAGATCTGATCTCGGAGTCGTAGTGTCAACCCAATCAGCATGCAGATTGAGTTGTGAAGCCATTCGAGATGAAGTCTTCCACAAGATGATCATAAGAAGACTTCAGTAGCTAACTAAGGAAAGTCAGTATGTGCACTAGCTGTCAAAGTGGTAAGATGACAAAGATTTTGGAAGTAACCAGGATCATAGTGTTTTTCAACCAAAGAAAGAACTGATGAAGTGTACACAAAGATACTGGTCAGCTTCTGAAAAACAAGGCTAAAGTGATTAAGCAGTGGGTCAGTCCATTGATGATAAGTGAACGAGAGATCACAAGGAGAAAGCGAGCAGGACATGCCACAAATCTGAAGTGTCTTGCTATTCAGAAGGGGCCAGAGCAAGGAGTCAAACCATCAGTATCTAAGAACAGTCAAAGCAAACAAGAAGCGTTGAAGCACTGTACAATAGAAGGAAGAGGTATTCTACACTGAAGATCAAATGAACACTCTTCAAAGTTCGTAGTGTTAACTCTACATGTCTATAAGCATCAGTCAACAAGAAACTACGATCAGGTCCAAGAGATGTGCATCAGAATCGTAGAGTTCGAACAACTAAGGATTGAAGCATTGGCAACGGTTCAATCTGAAGGATGGAATTCGGACAAAAGCTTATTGAGAGCATCGATGCAAGGACAACCTCTGATCTAGAAGTCAGAAGGGGGAAATAAAGTCATCGACCTGCCCGAGGCATCAAAGTAACATATCTGACAGGGTAGGTGAAATAGTATACTGCAGTGTCAGAAAGTCATGACACGTCACATCTGCAGTCTGCACCAAATAACTCAAGATCTGCGAAGCAATTCAAAAAGCCTTTAACGGCTACTTTCCAACGGGAAGATTGGGAAGGAGTATAAATCAATAGAGCTTCAAAGATCAAAAGTTGATGATTTTCTAAGTTGTAGAATTGTTGAGTTGTTGGAATGCTATTGTTGACACTTCGAGTTCCACCAGAGATTAAGAGAACAAGTCTCAGTGACAATGAGACTACATAGGTGGAAGTGAAGCAGCTTTGAAGAAGGACTTAAACATATTAGAGCTTCACTCAACAAATATGAGAATGCCACTGAAGATGGCAGCCAAGCTGATAATCGAGAAGGCCAAGAAGATAGCATTCAGAAAAGTGGCAGAGTATAAAGAAGATCAAGAGAACCACTCTACAGATCACCATGAACCAAAAGCTGAAAAAGAACAGAAGCAGAATCATGTCTGCAAAACATTCAAGAAGGGTTTAGGGTTTGCTAAGTGCCAGACGAAGTTTACCAAAAGTTAAGAGACTTAGCAAATCCAGATGGTGATGGTGCACAGCTGACATAAGATGAAGATGAACAGAAAGGAGTGAAGATCAGTTGCACCAGAGAAGATGTGGTCCAGACTCAAAGCAGAATACAAAGAGGACCACACCAAGCTGCTAAGTACATAAGATGTTCAAGCTTAAAGACATCTTAGCAGCTTCAACACCAACAACACCAACAACTACAACAACAAGAAGCCAGGGCCTGAAGAGTCCTTGTCCAGAGGGGCTAAATGAAGTTCCAAGCCTGCTGGGCTTAAAGAGTTCCTAGGGAACTAGAGGAGTTCCAAGGCTGCTGGCCTTGAAGAGTTCTTAGTGAACTGAAGTGAAAGTAGTATGCACACAAGCCAATCATGTTTGATGATAAAGCATATACTTTGTAACAATCTTATTCATTTATTAATAAAAAGTATTAATTTATTAAAGGCTTTTAATTATCTACATGATGCTGTTTTATAATATGTGATAAACCCATAGTTTTAAGCAATGCTTTTAGAATAATGATGATGATCATTCTAATGAGATCTAAATTCTTAGAAAGCTTAAAACTAAAATAGTTCCCAATCATTGGATTACTAAATTGGGGATTAGTGAATCCTGGATAGATTGGTACATACGTTGTCTTGCTCATTGGATGAGGATGATTGATCTCATGATCATTTGTGTGGAGACACTAAAGCAAGTATGTAGGTGCTTATTAGAGAATAAGTTCAATTTGAGCGTGGCTCGCTAAGGAATACCTAATGGAGTTTTACTTGCTGTCAATAGGAATTCTGTAGTGATAGTAGTATAAGTGATCCTTGGACTTGAGATCATCATAGTATCTTGTGTATGATGAGTTATACTTTGACTTATTCCTTAAGACCCTTAGGGTATATCAAAGGGTATGCTTGGGTATAATAAGTTGTATACGTGGAGATAATGTATGATCAATAAAGAATCTACCACTTCTATTAAAAGAAGAGAAATGTCCTATGTGATTCGATAAATGACAACCCAAAGAGTCCTTGGCGGCGAGCGTAATGAAATTAGAAAGGAGTTTCTAATTTGCATTATTTAGAGTTGTGCATTTAAGGATCGAAATACATATAATTAAATAAAATAAGACTTGACAAGAATTCCATGTCTTATATTTAATTGGGACATTGTATGGTGGAAGGATTGAATTGTACGGTAACTATTTACTCAAAGGTTCTTTAATGATTAATGTTGAAATCTATATTATCCGGAAAGTCGTTGATCATTAGGGAGGCTTATCCTATTGTAGAATAAATATTATTTATTTAAATAAATTAATTGTTTAATTTATTTATTTAAATAAGATTAGAATTGTTCTAATTGATTTATTCACAACCGGTTTAATATGGAGAACCTAAAGGGTCACACCATAAAAGGAAGAATAATTATTTAAGAAGTTAATGGCATAATCGTAATAATATAGTTAAGTATATTTAATTTAATCTATGGTGATAGAATAAATTAAATAGCTTAATATTATTATTTAATATTTTAGAAATATTAAATATAAATTAATAAGAGGAGTCTTATTAATATTATTACAATTATTATTATTTTAATTTCTAAAAGAGTTTAGGAATTAATTTAATGTAAGTACTCTCATTTATTCCTAATTGGATTAGGAAGGAAAATTAGTTAAAGGAGTTTAATTAATTATCCCTAATAAGATTAGGGAGCTTAATTAATTAAAAGAATTTAATTAATTAAATAAATCCCAATTCCTTAATTGTTAAGGTGGGTTGCCCACATCTATAAATAAGAGGAGTCTTATTATGGGTGATGTGGTTGTTGACTTTTACAACTACGTAATATTTCCAATAGTTGGGAGAGTACGCCTTTTCTATAGAGATAGAAAAACTAGGGTTTAGCCAACCACCCATCTTCTTGAATTCTTTTTCTTCCTTGGTGGATCACCTCTAGAGGCCAAACACTTGGGTGGCTAACGTTGATCAAAGGAAGGAACCAAACCCGGTGGATTCAAGTTGAACGCGAAAAGGATTGGAGGTGAACTTGTACCTGAGGAAGCTTGGATCTTCAAGGGTATGATTTTATTCTTTATCTTTTCGTTTAATTAATAATTGTGCATAAAAGGTGATCCGGGTATATGGTATGTAAAATTTTAAACTCTGATTTTTACACGTTTCCGCACTTTTATGCAATTTGATTGCGTTCATAAATATTACAAACCTAACAGTGGCATTAGAGCCAAACCTTTATGCGAATTATTAATTGTTTTAATTTGATATGTACATTGATATGTGTTTAGAACAATTTAATTGGGCATAATTTTATTGTATAAAATTTATTAAAAAAAATATGCAAAATTGGTACTGTGATTCGCAAATTCCGTGAGGCATGCTTTTGAAATTCCCGAAACCTGTTAAAAGAAAACATGGCTTGGTTAATATATCATATATGATTTAGTGGGAATCACGTGAAACAAGAAAAAAAAATCCGGCAACGTGGGCAATTTTTTTAATAATGCACGGAAATCAAGGATTCATGGTGGCTTTTATAATTCAAAAGTTAACAGGCATCACGTGATTAGTTTATATATATATGTATATATACTTGATATATATATACGGTTATTATATATATATATATATAATAGTTATATACGGTTATTACATATATATATATACGTGATTAGTTTATATATATATGTATATATACTTGATATATATATACGGTTATTATATATATATATAATAGTTATATATATATATATATATTATTCTTAATAATTTTATAATTAAAATAAAAAGTTTATTTTAATTTTAAAATTAAATTTCATGCTAACTAATTAGAGTTGGAATTTGATTTCATGATAACTAATTGGAGTTGAAATTGGATTCTATTTTTCCTTAAATAAAGGAGTTTATTTTGATATGAAATTAGATTTCATATTATTCAAAATAAAAAGTTTATTTGTGAATAGGAAAAAGAATCACCTCTTTCCTTAAATAAAAGAGTTTATTTAGATATGAAATAAGATTTCATATTATTCAAAATAAAGGAGTTTATTTGTGAATAGGAAAGAGAATCCGTGTTTCCTTTAATAAAAGATTTTTATATATATATATGGAATTGGATTCCATAATTAATTAAAATAAAGGAGTTTATTTTGATTAAATATTTTGATTAAAATAAAATAGTTTATTTTATTCAAAATTAGATAAATTAAAATAAAATAGTTTTATTTTGATTTAAATTTGGATTAAAATAAAGGAGTTTATTTTGATTCAAAATTGATTTTATACTAACTAAAGTTGCCCATTAAATGATATCAATATATATATTAAATGTTTATTATTCATAAGATGAATGTTATTTATTGATGCATATGATGATGTGTTTGATAATAAATGAGATTGATTATGGACTATCAATTAACTGATTGGATTTTATTTTAGTTGGATGCATGAATGTATGGGTTTTATTAAATGGGGTCTGCGTACCTCGCCTTCTCTAATTTTTTCCGAATGTAAATTCTATCTCCTCCCATGTATTTCCCTCGATCACGATCGAGGTTTCTATTTATTTTAAAATAGTTATGTAATAGGAATAGTTAGAATTAATTTTTGAAGAATTAGAGATCAAGGAGCAAGGAGCGCTTGAAGACCCGTTTGTAATGGAGCCTGAGTTTAAATGTAATAGTTATAGGGTTTGACCTTTTGGTTCACTTGGTGGCTCTAGTGAACCAAACTAGAATAAAAGTCCATAATCAATCTGGGTAGAATATAGTATTCTATATGTGCATGCTATACTATATATATATATATTATATATTATGCAAACATGCTTCGCATGTTTATTAATATGACGCGTATTTTATATATATATGTGCATGCGCGCTAAACAAGACGAGACAAATTAAAAACAAACCCCTCAAAATTTTTTATATTAAGTCCTAAGCGTTCAAAGATATTTGGAATATCGAACGTTGTCTTCTAGCATGATAAAATTAATAGAGTATTAAATATTTAATATGAGTTTGTTGTGTCACCACAAGGCAAGTATTAAGTATTTAAGATGTTAATTTATCACATTTGATGCTTATAAAGAAAATTGAACAATATTGTTTTGTTGTGTCACCACAAGGATGATATTTTTTTTTTTTGAATATATGGAGTGCTAGGTGGGACTTAACTTGGATAATTTTGATTCTGGATGTGCCACCACTGATCAAAATAATCTAAGAGGCAAAAGAAAAGGAGTTATATAGTTGATGTAATTGACAAAAGTTGTCTACCTATTTATTTATATATAGTTTGTTGTGTCACCACAAGGCTATATACATTTGAAATGGGATGCTTATTCTCACTAGCAAATCTTTAATTAGATTTTGCCGAACTATATAAGTGAGGTAATATAGTTTGAAGAAAATAGTGGGAGATCCAATTTAAAACAAGACCTAAATTATTTTGGTAATTAATAAAAGAATGTATGTTAAAATGTTGTTAATTACAAATTCATTTACGAATTTTTACAATGTCTAAAATTACTATCATCACGAAACATATTAGATGCTAAATTAACCGCATCAATCAAATGGATTGGTTAAGGAATATGAGAATAGTTCTCATGGCTGAAAAGCTATCTTATGTCCTTAATACGTCTATCCCTGCAATGGTTGCAGACAATGCCTCTGAGGAAGAGATTGCTACTTTTAGAAAGTGGCAAGATGATGCACAGTTGGCTCAATGCATCATGCTCGTATCCATGAGTAATAAGCTTCAGCGTTAGCAAGAAACTATGGATGCTTCTACTATATTCCTGCACATCAAGTAGTTGATGGTGAGGAAAGTAGGACTGATAGATATCAGATATCAAAGGAGCTCTTCCGATCTAGAATGATCAATGGCACTATAGTATAGACAAAAAGTTCTTAACATAATCAATATGATTGATCAATTAGGACAACTGGTTTTGTCATGGATGGAGAGTTGAGCCAAGATTTGATCTTGCACTCACTCCCGGACTCCTTTCACAATTGTTGTGAATTTTTTCATATGAATAAGCTAGATATCAGCCTCGCTGATTTGCTTAACATGTTGAAAAATGTTGAAAGTCACTTTCCAACCAAGAAAGACCGAGTCTTACTGGTAGGGGCCAAAGGATCTTCTGAAAAGAAGAACGATTCTAAGAAGGTAAATATAGAAAGGCAAAAACAAAGGATAATAAGAACAAAACTGATACAGATAGCAAAGGAGTTTGCTTCCACTGCAATAAGCCGGGACACTGGAAAGAAATCATGAGAAGCATCTTGCGCAGAGGCTAACCAAAGAAGCTTAGTGAAGTTTCTTGCCATAATACGCTTTTGTTTATGATTGAAATAAATTTTTCTTTAAGTCAAGGTTCTCTTGAGGTATTGGTTACCGACTTTGGTTATCATAAATATAGATTTATGAAGGGACTAAGCAGTAAAAGCTAAACAAATATAAGTAATCCTATGTAAGGGAAATATAACAAAGGTTGTCATATTAGCCATAGAAACTTATAGTTTAGCAATGCCTACGGCAAATCTATTAAGTCAATAAGTTGTTATTGTATTCCAGTTCTTGTTAAAATATTATTTCCATTTTATTGTTGGACAATGAAATCTTTGGTATTATAATTAAGAACAATTGTTGTTCTATTTATAATAATAATGTTTTGTATAGAATTTGAATATTACTTAATAAATTTTGTATACTTGACTTACATGAAAATAATTTTGCATATTGAACAAATTATTATGAGAAAAGGAGATGATCATTCAAAGAGTTGAATGTGTGTATTTGCTAAAATACAAGTGTGAATTATTCAAAGGTTCAAAGAATTGAGAAGTGAAACAAATTGGCAATGTATTAAGATTCTTCGATTAGATCAAGGAATAAATACTTGTGCAATAAGTTTCTAGATCATCTCAAATGGTTTTCTCATAATGGACACATCCCGATCTGCAATAATTGATTGATGTATCCGAATGAAAAATCGTACTTGTTGTTGGACATGGTGCGGTCCATAATGATTTTACCGACATTTCAATATCCTTCGGGATAATGTCCTAGAAATGGTCAGATATATCTACGAAAAAGGTAACCTCAAAATCCAAATTTCAAGACTCCATAAAAGTTATGGACAGGGAGGATTCCTAATCTTAAGTATGTTAAGATAAGGGGTTGTCCAACTTATGTGAAAAGGTTTCGAAGGATAAGCTTGGGACAAGATTTGACATGTACAGATTTGTGGGACATCCTAAAGTAAGTTTAGGGTATATGTTCTATAATTCTACTTAACAAAAGGTGTTTGTTGCAAAACACGCTGCCTTCTAAGATAAAGGTGTTTATTATTGAAGGGGCTAGTGGGAGGATAATAGATCTTGAAGAGTTCAAGAACCACAAAACACTATAAGTCAAATAAGAGGAACCTATAGATAGACCTATTGTACCACAAACGAATCGTAAATCTGAATAGTCATCAAGATACCTAGGAGGTATGGATTCATCATAGATGATGATGATGAGGTACACATCATGAAGATGATTATCCATTACATACGATGATGTAAGAGTTCTAGTGTGTACAAAAGGGACGATTGGGAGCGCCAAGTGACATTCCTAATATTATATGTTGATATACTACGGATAAGGAATGACATACTAATGCTACAATCAAGAATGATAAAGTTGTCTAAACATTCCTCCATGAATGGTTTGGGAAGAGTATCTTAATTGGGGATAAAATCTATATAGATAGATACAAGAGGATGCTCGACTTAACCCAAGGAACGTATATTCATTTGATGCTAAAGTCGTTTAGCATGGCAAACTCCAAGAGATGTCTCATGTCGATGAGCTATGGAGTGTATCTCTTTAATAGTCCCCACAGACTCTCGAAAAGAGATGTCGCGTGAGTGACAATCATGTATGCAATGAAATGTACGAGACCTGATGTTGATCAGTCATATTATGGAGAAGTTCACTATGAGTTAGTGAAAAACTTCTTAAAGTACTTTACCGGCACTAAGGATGTGATGATATTTATGGTGGAGTCCGAATTAAAACTAGAGGGCTTAATGACTCAAGTTTTTCGAGACACCAAGATGACGAAAAATCCACTTTAAGGTAAAAGCGTTATCTTGAAACGAAGGTGCAAATGAATGGAAAGGTTCCAAACAACAAAGAGTTCTTTGGTTTAGTGATAAAGACAAAGTATATAGCTATAAATGAAGTCGCAAGTTGATTGTTTGGATTAAAAGTTCATTACTGAACTAGGATTAGTTCCTAAGTCTCATCTTGGATCTAAACATGTGTTGTGGCACTTTCATTTGATTATTAGAATCATTAAAAGATGGGAAATCACTATAGAGATAGTGGACTCGCATGAACAACATTACATATCCATTAACTAAAGCTTATCCAACAGCAGGATAATCGTCACTTAGAGAAGAAGAGTATGAGATACCATGACGATTGGCTTTAGTGTAAGTGGGAGATTGAAAGTAGTATGCACACAAGCCAATCATGTTTGATGATAAAGCATATACTTTATAACAATCTTATTCATTTATTAATAAAAAAGTATTAATTTATTAAAGGTTTTAATTATCTACATGATCTTTATTTTATAATATGTGATAAACCCATAGTTTTAAGCAATGCTTTTAGAATAATGATGATGATCATTCTAATGAGATCTAAATTCTTAGAAAGCTTAAAACTAAAATAGTTCCCAATCATTGGATTACTAAATTGGGGATTAGTGAATCCGGATAGATTGGTACATACGTTGCTTGGTCATTGGATGAGGATGATTGATCTCACGATCATTTGTGTGGAGACACTAAAGCAAGTATGTAGGTGCTTATTAAAGAATAAGTTCATCGAACGTTGGCTCGCTAAGGAATACCTAATGGAGTTTTACTTGCTGTCAATAGGAATTCTCAGTAGTGATAGTAGTACAAGTGATCCTTGAACTTGAGATCATCATAGTATCTTGTGTATGATGAGTTATACTTTGACTTATTCCTTAAGACCCTTAGGGTATATCAAAGGGTATGTTTGGGTATAATAAGTTGTACATGGAGATAATGTATGATCAATAAAGAATCTACCACTTATTAAAAGAAGAGAAATGTCCTATGTGATTCGATAAATGACAACCCAAAGTAGTCCTTGGCGGCGAATGAAATTAGAAAGGAGTTTCTAATTTGCATTATTTGAGTTGTGCATTTAAGGATCGAAATACATATAATTAAATAAAATAAGACTTGTGAAAGAATTCCATGTCTTATATTTAATTGGGACATTGTATGGTGGAAGGATTGAATTATACGGTAACTATTTACTCAAAGGTTCTTTAATGATTAATGTTGAAATCTATATTATCTGGAAAGTCGTTGATCGCTAGGAGGCTTATCCCTATTGTAGAATAAATATTATTTATTTAAATAAATTAATTGTTTAATTTATTTATTTAAATAAGATTAGAATTGTTCTAATTGATTTATTCACAACCTAGGTTTAATATGGAGAACCTAAAGGGTCACACCATAAAAGGAAGAATAATTATTTAAGAAGTTAATGGCATAATCGTAATAATATGTAAGGTATATTTAATTTAATCTATGGTGATAGAATAAATTAAATAGCTTAATATTTATTATTTAATATTTTAGAAATATTAAATATAAATTAATAAGAGGAGTCTTATTAATATTATTACAATTATTATTATTTTAATTTCTAAAAGAGTTTAGGAATTAATTTAATATAAGTACTCTCATTTATTCCTAATTGGATTAGGAAGGAAAATTAGTTAAAGGTGTTTAATTAATTATCCCTAATAAGATTAGGGAGCTTAATTAATTAAAAGAATTTAATTAATTAAATAAATCCCAATTCCTTAATTGTTAAGGTGGGTTGCTTGTGATACTATAAATAAGAGGAGTCTTATTATGGGTGATGTGGTTGTTGACTTTTTACAACTACGTAATATTTCCAATAGTTGGGAGAGTACGCCTTTTCTATAGAGATAGAAAAACTAGGGTTTAGCCAACCACCCATCTTCTTGAATTCTTTTTCTTCCTTGGTGGATCACCTCTAGAGGCCAAACACTTGGGTGGCTAACGTTGATCAAAGGAAGGAACCAAACCCGGTGGATTCAAGTTGAACGGGAAAAGGATTGGAGGTGAACTTGTACCTGAGGAAGCTCGGATCTTCAAAGGTATGATTTAATTCTTTATCTTTTCGTTTAATTAATAATTGTGCATAAAGGGTGATCCGGGTATATGGTATGTAAAATTTTAAACTCTGATTTTTACACATTTCCGCACTTTTATGCAATTTAATTGCGTTCATGAATATTACAAACCTAACATGAAGTTCCAAGGCTGCTGGCCTTGAAGGAATCTTAGTGATTCAGGGTGCCGCCCTTCCTTAGTGAAAATCCTGCTAGTTGAAAGCAGAAGAGTGGATTAGGAGCTTGAGTCTCTGAACCACTTAAAACCCCTTGCGTCTTTTACTTTATGTCATTTACATTATGTATATTAACTGCTATAATTGCTATGTATGTTTTAACTGCTTACTACTGAATTATCTCTACGATCAATGTATGTCTGATTATGAATATATCAATGAAGGGGATCTTTTACTTATTCCGCTGTGCTCGAAAAGATTCTTATGTTTGCCATATGCTAATTCATGAGTGAGACAAAATAAACGAAAAAAGTATTTGAAATAAAAAAGGATCTATTCAACCCCCTCTTCTAGATCTATATTGTGCCTACTAGAAAACTAACAATTGGTATCAGAGCAGGTTCTCTTGCTATATTCAAAAGCTAATCGCTTTGAGTCTGATCTTAGGCACAAAAATTGTTCTAAACTTAGTTTAGTAGTAAGTCACTTGTTATATGCAGATGAGCTCACACGTTGGAAATATTATATACAGGTAAATGTGTATATACACCTGAAGCTGCTCAGATTGGTCTATATTCTTGATATTCATATCAACAAGACCAATCCTTGCTCGTGGTCAATCTTGTAGTCTGAAGATCAGGCTAGAAAGCTCAAAAGACATCTAAAGAAAAGAGTCAAATATTCACCAGCCTGAAAAGATGAAAAGGCCAAATATGCTAAGAAATGCTTATCTGGAGAAGAAAGGAGAGCTTCTCAAACATGTATCTGGCCAACCAGCAGCTAAATGTAAACCTTGTGAACTAAAAGGATGTCGAAGAACTAAAGATGATGATACTCTCTTAGCTTGCATCTTCAAGACCACAACTGATTGATTGAAGGTCAACTGGAGCAACTAGCTGTCAGGAGCAAATGAGAAATTATGCACATCAATGCCTAAACTCAGTATATCTAAGATAAATGACTGTGAAGAAACTGACAGTAAAAAGATACGATTCCTCACTAATATAAATTTGTACATCATGATTGCACATCCTTATGAACTATAACAACATTCTTTTAAGGAATCATAATCTGTCTAAAAAGGTGAAGAGAGAAAGTACACTGAGGGTGGAAAACTCTAATGTCTATAAACTTTCTCTCCATCCAAATTTTAGGTTGAAGATGACATCTTGAAAGAAATTTGAAATGGGTCATAAGAGCATCACATGTTAAATTAATTTTATGTGAAGTAATCTTTGGTGATGTGTTAGTATGTATGTATAACCTATGGTCTAAGTGTTTAATAACACACAGAGTATGATCAGTTCTACAAGTGTATCTTGAAGATTCATAGAAACTGATCACCTCCATGAATCAACCAGATACAAATAAATCGTAGAGTTGATTCCCACTCTGTGAACATTTAAATCCTGTGAACATAACCTAGCAAATGATAAAACCATCAAAGAAAGTGTGTGTTTTATTAAAATAGCAAATCTTACACACTCACCATCTTGTATCTCAAAATGCATTATCTAAATTAGTTACATGCATGAATATGACTGTTGGTGATAAATATGATGATTATCCAAATATATGAGGAACAGGGGTTTAAAAAACTAACCTAGTAGGACCCATTTAATTATGGGTACCAAAATAGAAATGTATCTAACTTGCAGGTACTTGGCCTATCTGACCACACTAAGGAATGCTGAAGTAGAAGACTTTAGTCAAGAAGATTTAACCAGCAGCAAGCTTAAGACTATTCAGAAATGATTCTGATAAAAATCCTATATGTCAAAGCATGTCCTTGAAGACTTACTGAGCTAATCTGAATGAAGCTCACATTGTTGCTGATCCTTATAAGGAAACAAGTCATTCAACCAAAGATGTAAAAGGGTCTTAGATGACAAATCATTCAAAGCATGTTATAAGAGAAGAATCCTCAAGGAAGCTCACCACAGAGGATCATCGAGCATCAAACATGAGGAACTCATTACGGGAGCAGAACTCCACAAGTACATACTGAAAAAGAAAACTACAATCGTAGTGCTGTCAAATGATCGTAGAATGTTCAGTCCTGGAGATATCCATGTCTATGATGTAAACAGATTCAATTTTCAGGTATGACTCAAGCTCGAAAGAGACATGCAAGGATACCTCCTAATGCACATGAAGAAAAGGAAATCACACCTCACTGAAAAGATAACATCAACCATGAGGGAGCAGTGATCTGTTAAGGAACAACAACACTAAGATATACTATGAAGAAATGTACCAGCTACAGAGTCCCAAAACTTTGTAACAGATGAACCAAATGAAGATCCATAGTCAGTAGGAACGTCTCAAAACGTACTATTATTAACCTATCAGTCACCCAACATAAAATCGTGGAGTGCCTACGATCAAACATCTGATCGTAGTGTAAGAGCATGAGGACACCACGATTACAACAAATGCAATTGTCTAAAGTTGGTAGAGGACCTCCCCATTAGAAAAGGTCAAATGAGAAATCAGTGCAAATTACTTCTAAAGTACTTCATCTGGAAAGCGCCTCAGGGACAAACCTGACCCTTAGCTCACTCTAAGAGGTTGGCCCTTCCTGAGCTACCTTAAACCAGAAGGATTGCTTGATCAAGTTCATCTCAAGGACCAAGACAGTCAACGATCGTAGAGTAGAGTTTGAAGAGAACTCAACGATCGTGATGTAACCTCAACGATCGTAGTGCAACCTCAGCGATCGTAGAAACAGACTCGACGATCGCAGTCTTATAAGAGGCTACTCTAACTCATGAGGAGCTTGAAAGAACGGGACAATTGCTCAACCATTCAAATTTTGAGAGAGATAAGTTCAAATACAGTTTGGAAAGATATCATGCAAACGCATCTTAGAACTTAAGTGCGCGAATTGGCTTGGGGTACATCAGTGATCAAGCTACGCAGTTTCAAAATGAGGATTAATGTCAAAACCATCCACTGCAGCATCTCTCAAAAGTTGATCGTTGAATCAACAAAGGAAAATGTAGAGTCCATAGCTGTCTTACCATGCTACCCTACGAACCAAGATGGTCAATGGTCAATCCACGTCATTAACGACTATTTGTTTTAAAGGGACATTAAAATGAAGAGTTAATGGGGGAGTTACAGCTCATTACTGGGCATCGTGCAACCACTGGCTAGTTAACACATCACAGCGTATGTAGAGTCAGAAGGAACTACCATAAAGACAAATTCACAATTTACAAATAGTTATTAGAAACTATCGAACCTCTTTCCCTCTCTTTTTCAAACCCTAAAAGCCTCCTCACATACTAAATCCATTAACCCTCCAAATCGTTTCCCAAATCACATTCAACTATCTCTCATAAGACTCCCTAAAACAAATACCCATATTCTTCGAACTCCTCAAATGGCAGATTGACGAGTAATCACTAGCATTCAGCTAGGAACCAAGACGTTCAAAAAATCTGAGAAGAAGTTCAGGGATATTCTTGAACTTGTGAAGAAGGCTGGGTTCTCAGAATGTCTTGAGGCAAACACATGAATATATGGTGACCTGGTCAAAGAGTTTCATTCAAACGCAATCGTAAATTCTGGAATCCTCTCCACCAAGGTTAAGGGTCAAATTCTGAAGCTATATTCTTCTGACATCAATCAATGCTTAGGCCTTCCTGACCGAGATCTAAAAATCCTGGAAGAGATTGACACTGAAAAAGCTAAGAAGATTATGCAGTACAAAAGAAACCCTAGTTTGAAGGACATAAAGAAAAAGGAGTTTCCTGAAGAATTCGAGTTCCATGCTGAAATAGTGGGTAAATGTATCTTATGCAAAGACACTGCACATGATACTGTGATTGACCAACAGCTGAAGATCATGTTTGCTATAGTCCCAAGGAACACATCAATTTTGGAGCTATCTCGCTTGATCATATGTCTAAAGTATTTGGATAAGGAAGAAAAGAAAAGGTTAATCGAAAAACCACAAAAGGTTTATATATTTGGAAGAAAAATCCCAAGGAGAATCAAGAGGCTAATAACAACCGGGAGCAAATTAAGAAGGTCTCTGTCAAGAAAAGGAAGGCACAAGAAGTGGAAAACTCTCAATGATAACTCGCATCGATTGGTTGCCACACCGGAAAAAAAGAAGAAGTCTAAGAATGTGAAGAATATAGACGCTTAAATCAGCCCATGTCTCCACCGACAAGAAGAAACAAGGAGCTCAGAAAAACCAGAAGATCAAGAAGTGAAACCCCAAAAAGAAGAAGGAGTAGCAGACTACTCCAAGAATCACCCAAGAATAAAGCAAAAGTGATGAAGAAATCAGTTCCAGTTCTCCTAAAAAGTTCATCCAACAAAGAAGAAAATTTAGAGTCTGAAGATAGGAAGGGAACTGAAAGCTCTAAGATTGAACCCTCAAAGAGCAAGTCCAGCAATGAGTAAGAAGTTGAATCTATGAAAGGAAGAGCCAAGTCTGATGGTGAAGAAAAAGAATGTGCAAGCCCCATGGCTAACTCTCAGAGCATCCATTCTGATGATGAAGAAAGGTTGCAAGTTGACACAACAACATCCTCTACTGTAAATGCTCCAACAAACTCAAAAGATGTCGAGTCTGAAGAAGAAGAACATGCCCCTACTATTGCTGAACATCAAGCTAGTCTGTCTGATGACACAGAAGCTTTGGATTCTGAAGAAGAAGAGGAGTCTGAAACTATTATAGCTAAACCCCCAAGGAGAAGAAAGAGCAACAGACTGCTTGCCAGGGATGTTCTAAAGAAGAAAGAAGAATCTTCTACTGCAGTCATCGAATTAAGCGATGATGAATCTGAATCACTGGAAGAAAGTGCTAAAGATGGGACCAGTAATGAAGAAGATGAGTCCAAGGAAGATCTTGCAAAAGAAGGTTCTGAAAATGAAATACAGCAAGAAGGATTCGCTGATGGATCTGATCAGAATGTTTCAGGCTTAGAAAGAGAGGAAATGGGGAAGGATTCTGATTCTGCACATCAGGAATCAGAGGAACCAAAAGATCATCCTGTCATTTCTCTAGCGAAGATTAACAGGAAAATAGCAGAGGAAGTCTCGAATGGACCACCAGAGATTCCAAACCAAGAACTAGTGGCTCAGAACTTCCCAAGGGTGAAGAGTTATGCCACAATGATGATCAAAGATCAGCCTCACTACAAAGTCTACAGACATGCTGGAAACCACTATATTCCTTATGATCGTAAAGTGAACTCTGATGGAAAAAGGAGCATGGCCAAGGAGATGATCGTAGAATCTGATCACTCTACCAATGATGTTGATCAAATTCAAAATGAGAAGCCTCCATCTGCTCAAGCACCGTTACCCAACATTCCTTCATCCTCCAATAGCGATTGGTACTCAACGATTTTTTAGATTCTCAACACTTTCAAAAATTTGTCCAAGGATGAAAATCATAGAGTCCAATCTGGTGTTCAACAAGAGGCTGCCCAACCAGATGAACAAATTCCCACGGAGCTGGAGTTACTGAAGAATTGTGATGAATTGGTCAAGAAGATGTCTATCATCACTGAAGAGGCAAAGATGTTGATAGAAGCAAGAGATAATGTGGTTCAAGACAGACTCCACGCCGCTATATCTGACATATCTCTCAAAATCAAAGAATGAGATCAAATCTATCTGAAGACTATAAATGAACAGAAGGCAGAAGCTCTACGAGCACAGAAGGCTAACAAAGAGCAAATTCAAGCCCTCTCTGACAAGATTGACAATCTGAATCAGTCTTTCTCTCTACAACTTGAGCTGAGCCAACAATAACTTAAGACTGAGGTTGGTAACTCATCTTACCTGATGGAAAAAGTGATGTCCAACATGGAGCAGCTTTCACAAGTGATTAATGACAAAAAGGGGGAGAAAAAGAGACAAAGGAAGAAGAACTCAAGGAGGAACAAGGAGAAAAGAAGCAAAGAAGATCATAGCAGCTGCAGCAGTAGAATCATCATCTGAGGGGGAGCCAGAGGATGATGATTCTATTAATAGAGAATTTGAGGGGGAGCTAAATAAAGAAGAAGATCATGAGTCTGAGGGGGAGCAGGAGCAAACAAATCAAACAGACGAATAGCTGATCAATAGACATCCTGAAAACATACATGAAGCCAAAGAGGTACATCTCTAACTAGTTAGGTATGTTCTGGATCCAGGATGTAAAATGTCATAGTGTATTAAATTCCATATCATTATAAATGACATTCATAATTACCTATTTTAGAAATACAGCTGCTCACTGTATATAAGATTCATTCATAACATGCATATGCACTTATTATTTTTGTCATAATCAAATAGGGGGAGATTGTTAAGGATAAGCATGTGAATGATATTATATATATATATATATATATATATATATATATATATATATATATGAATGAATATAAGTAGTATGCTTTCATTAAGAAAAGTCAGAAAGTCCTTTGATAGATAATAGAAACATATGTATAAGGACTTAGATTGAATTGATCAAATATGTTAGGATGATCCTACATAAGCAAAACAACTCTATAAAGTCCTTAAAAGAAATGATGTACAAGGACTATAAATATAGAAAGATCAAGCATGTTAGGTTGATCTTATGATACAATAGATAGGCTTGTCTGATCGTCGAGCACTGCACCAGAAATCGTAGTCTGCCAGGAGAGTCAAGGATAACTCGAGAGCTATCAAGGCAGAATCGTAGTCTGTAAGATAGTAGATCTCGCAGTTCGTAGACTACCAGGAGAGACAATGAAGGATTTTAGGGTATCGAGTAGCACTTCCTCGGAGCCGTAGTCTACTGAGGAAGTCATGTTCAGAATTGTAGAGACAACCTGCCTATGAGCCGACCGAGCATCTGTCAAAGCCAAGTTAAGAATCGTAGACTACACTCTGAGTCGTAGAGTCTACTGATGTCGAAGCCAATTCAAGAATCGTAGACTACACTCTGAGTTGTAGAGTCTACTGATGTCGAAGCCAAGTCAAGAATCGTAGACTACACTCAGAGTTGTAGAGTCTACTGATCGTATCAAAGGCAGAAATCGTAGTTGAGCAAGATAAAATGAAGATAACAAATACAACAATAGAAATCATAGAGTGTCAAGATCTGATCTCGGAGTCGTAGAGTCTGCACAGTTAAAGCTGAATCGTAGAGTGCAGAACTAAGACCTCAACAGATGTGCTCATAAAGCTAAGGTAGAATTGTAGAGAAAACACGACTCTCAGCAATTGAACACTCCCAGAATATCCAAAGGAATGAAGCCTTTGGTTGGTACTGAAAAGATACATCTCACCTAAAGGAAGCCAGAGAGCACTCAACAAATGGCATGCAAGCTAATTAAAGATCTAAGCATCAACCCAACCAGCATGCAGATTGAGTTGTGAAGCCATTCGAGATGAAGTCTTCCACAAGATGATCATAAGAAGACTTTAGTAGCTAACTAAGGAAACTAAGCATGCGCAGTAGCTGTCAAAGTGGTAAGATGACAACGATCTTGGAAGTAACCAGGATCGTAGTGTTTGTCAACCAAACAAAGAACTAATGAAGTGTACACAGAGATATTGGTCAGCTTCTGAAGAACAAGGCTAAAGTGATTAAGCATTGGGTCAGTCCATTGATGATAAGTGAACGGAAGATCACAAGGAGAAAGCGAGCTGGACATGCCAAAAATCTGTAGTGTCTTGCTATTCAGAAGGGGCCAGAGCAAGGAGTCAAACCATCAGTATCTGAGAACAGTCAAAGTAAACAAGAAGCATTGAAGCACTGCACAATAGAAGGAAGATGTATTCTACACTGAAGATCAAATGAACACTCTTCAAAGTTCGTAGTGTTAACTCTACATGTCTATAAGCATCAGTCAACAAGACACTACGATCAGGTCCAAGAGATGTGCATCAGAATCGTAGAGTTCGAACAAATGAGGATTGAAGCATTGGCAACGGTTCAATCTGAAGGTTGGTATTCAGACAAATGATTATTGAGAGCATCGATGCAAGGACAACCTCTGATCTAGAAGTCAGAAGGGGGAAATAAAGTCATCGACCTGCCCGAGGTATCAAAGTAACATATCTGACAGGGTAGGTGAAACAGTAGATTGCAGTGTCAGAAAGTCATGACACGTCATATCTGCAGTCTGCACCAAATAACTCACGATCTGCGAAGCAATTCAAAAAGCCTTTAACGGATACTTTCCAACGGGAAGATTAGGAAGGAGTATAAATCAATAGAGCTTTAAAGATCAAAAGTTGATGATTTGCTAAGTTGCAGAATCGTTGAGTTGTTGGAATGCTATTGTTGACTCTACGAGTTCCACGAGAGATTAAGAGAACAAGTCTCAGTGACAGTGAGACTACATAGGTGGAAGTGAAGTAGCTTTGAAGAAGGACTTAAACAGATTAGATCTTCACTCAACAAAGATGAGAATGGCACTGAAAGCCAAGCTGATAGCCGAGAAGGCCAAGGAGATAACATTCAAAAAAATGGAAAAGTACAAAGAAGATCAAGAGAGCCACTCTACAGATCACCATGAACCAAAAGCTGAAAAAGAACAGAAGCAAAATCATGTCTGTAAAACATTCAAGAAGGGTTCAGGGTTTGCTAAGTGTCAAACGAAGTCTACAAAAAGTTCAGAGACTTAGCAAATCTAGATGGTGATAGTGCACAGCTGACATAAGATGAAGATGAGCAGAAAGGAGTGAAGATCAGCTGCACTAGAGAAGATGTGGTCCAGACTCAAAGCAGAATACAAAGAGGACCACACCAAACTACTAAGTACATAAGATGTTTAAGCTTAAAGACATCTTAGCAGCTCAACACCAACAACTACAACAATAAAAAGCCAGGGCCTGAAGAGTCCTTGTCCAGAGGGGCTAAATGAAGTTCCAAGCCTGCTGGGCTTGAAGAGTTCCTAGGGAACTAGAGGAGTTCCAAGGCTGTTGGCCTTGAAGAGTTCTTAGTGAACTAAAGTTCCAAGGCTACTAGCCTTGAAGGAATCTTAGTAATTCAGAGTGCTGCCCTTCCTTAAAGGAAATCTTGCTAGTTGAAATCAGAAGAGTGGATTAGGAGCTTGAGTCTCTGAACCACTTAAAACCCCTTGCGTCTTCTACTTTATGTAATTTACATTATGTTTATTAACTACTATAATTGCTATGTATGTTTTAATTGCTTACTACTGAATTAACTATACGAACAATGTATGTCTGATTATGAATATATCAATAAAGGGGATCTTTTACTTATTCTGTTGTGCTTGAAAAGATTCTTATGTTTGCCATATGCTAATTCATGAGCGAGACAAAATAAACGAGAAAAGTATTTGAAATGATAAAGGATCTATTCAGCCCCCCCTTCTATCTCTATATTGTGCCTACTAAAAAACTAACACAAAGGCTTCGTGATAACAAGCTATATGCCAAATGGAAGAAATATGAGTTTTGGCTTGAGGAAGTAGCATTCCTTGGGCACGTGGTGTCAAAACATGGAGTATCTGTTGACCCGACGAAGATTGAAGCAATACAAAGTTGGGAGCAACCGAAGTCGGTGGATCAAAGTCACGTAGCTTTAGGCTTAACTGCTGATTATTATCGGAGATTCCCGGAAGAATTTTCTCGAATCGCTACTCCGTTAGCTCAGCTGACTCGAAAAGATACAAAATTCGTATGGAGCGAGGAATGTGAGAAGAGTTTCCAAGAGCTCAAGAGGAGACTCATTTCGGCACCTATTCTGACAATACCATCTGGTTCGAATGGATTTGCTATCTACAACGATGTTTTAGGCAAAGGGTTAGGATGTGTTCTCATGTAACATGGGAAGTCATAGCCTATGCCTCGCGATAACTCAGAATATAAGAGGAATTATCTTACTCATGATCTAGAGTCGGCAGCAGTCGTTTTCACATTAAAATCTGGAGACACTACCTGTATGGAGAGAAAGTGGAGATTTATACGGATCATAAAAGTCTTAAATATTTCTTCACCCAAAAAGAACTCAACATGCGGCAACGATGTTGGCTCGAGCTGTTGAAAGATTATGACCATAACATTCAATATCATCCTGGAAAAGTGAACGTGGTAGCTAACGTATTGAGTAGAAGATCGTATGCGGGTACGAGTGCGATGTTGTTAACACAAAGACCCGTTTTGTACGATTTACAAAGGATGGAGATAGAGTTAAAGGCTCCAAGTACCCACGTGATGATATCAAACATACGAATAGAACTGACTTTAATCGATAAAGTTAAAGCTTCTCAAGCCACAGACCCAAAGCTGATGCGTATGAAGAAGAAAGTACAAGAAGGTGTTATTCCAGAAGTAAGAATCGATGAAGAAGGAATACTTCGAGTCAACTCCAAACTTTGCATTCCTAACAATTCTGATTTGAAGCATAGAATCATGATGGAGGCACACAACACACCATTTGCAATCCATTCTGAGAGTACCAAAATGTATTATGATCTTCGACATACATTTTGGTGGAACAATATGAAGAGAGAGATCGCGGAGTTTATCTTGAGGTGTTTAACTTGTCATTATGTAAAGGCGGAGAATCAAGTGCCAAAAGGTCCACTACAACCACTTGAGATTATAAAATGGAAGTGGGAACACATTACCATAGATTTTGTTACGAGTCTTCCCAAGGTTTCTCAAGGCATAGATGCGATTTGGGTTATTGTTGATAGATTAACTAGGTCTGCTCATTTCTTGTCGATACGGGAGACTTATTCCATTGAACGTCTTGCTCGTATGTACGTGAATGAGATTATGAGATTGCATGGCATGCCAGTATCCATAGTTCCAGATCGTGACACAATATTTACTTCATGATTTTGGGTTAGTTTAGAAAAAGCTATGGGCACGAATTTATGATTCAGTTTGGCATACCATCCTCAAACGGACGGGCAATCGGAAAGGACTATTCAAACTCTTGAAGATCTATTAAGACTCTATGTCCTAGATTTCAATGAAAGTTGGGATAAATACTTGTCATTGGTGGAATTCTTCTACAAAAATAGTTATCAAGCAAGTATAGGCATGGCTCCATTCGAGGCATTGTATGGATGAAAGTGTCGTTCTCTAGTATGTTGGGACGAGGTGGGTGAAGCAACGTTGTTGAGACCAGAATTGGTACACATAACTACAGAAAAGATCTAAATGATTCAACAACGTATACAAACGACACAAGATCGACAAAAGAGTTATGCAGATCCTCATCGAAAGGATGTGGAATTTAATATTGGGGATCATGTATCGTTACGTATTGCTCCATGGAAGGGAGTTACAAGATTTGGGAAGAGAGAAAAACTCAATCCACGATTTGTTGGTCCATTTGAGATTCTTGACCGAGTAGGAAATGTGGCCTATAAACTCGCATTACCTCCAAACATGTCTCGTGTTCATAATATTTTCACATATCCATACTTCATAAATATGTGAAAGACCCAAACCACATTATTGAGTTAGAACTAGACGAGATAGCCAAAGATTTAACGTACGAGGAGGTACTTGTCAAGATCTTGGATAGGAAAGAGCATGTCCTACGCACAAAGGTTACACCACAAGTCAAGGTTTTGTGGAGGAACCATGCTATTAAGGAAATAACCTGGGAGCAGTGGCGGAACCAGAACATATTTTAAGGGGGGGCAAAATACATCAATAAAAAAAAATTTATTTATTGACGCTTGAAGAGCTTCTTTCGGTTGTACGAGTGAGATCTTACTTTTATAGCTTTCATTACATCTTTTGACAAATAAAAAAAAATATATCTAACTCAAACTTGAAGCTTGCTTGACCCTTGAAACAAATAAAATATAAAAAATAATTAAAACCAAGAATTTAAACACTCTCCCTGATATATTCGTGGGTTATTTTAGCATTAAGCAAACTAATTTAGCGAAACTATAGTTCTATTAAACTGCAATGCTTCTGAGGAAAAAATTTTCGTGTCCAAAGCAACTATCATTTTGACAAATAAAAATTTAGCAAGAACAGTTTAGCAATTTAGCCATTACGTAAACTATTATTTTGATAATTTGGTAATTTGATTCTTATGGTTTAAAAAATAAATGAAAATTAGCAAATTAAAATTACCAAATTTGAAAAACATTTAGGCTGAATTAAAATTAGAAATTAGTCAAATTACTTACCAAAGTCCAAAGAAGTGGGCGGCGGAGCGGACTACTACTGACCATGCAGTGAGTAGTGGCGGCAGAGGCCATTTGAAGAGCAATCGGAGGAGAGGCGGAGAGTAACTGAAAAGAGGGAGAGGCGGAGAGGGAGTGAAGACCTAATAAAATAAATTATTTTTAAATTATTTTTTAATAAAACGACGTCGTTTCATGTTATTTAAAAAAAGAAAAGTTAAAACAGATCTGTGTTTGTTGCAGTCGGAGAAGAAGAAGAAGTGAAGAACCATATATATGTTGGTGTTGGCTCAGTGGTTGCCGGCTGCCCCCCCTGCCCCCCGCCCCTGCCCCTGCCCCTTCCTAGTTCCTCCTCTGCCTGGGAGTTGGAATTGAAAATGAAAGCAAGGTACCCACACCTTTTCAAATACCAGGTACGTACGTCAATTTCGAGGACGAAATTTTATAAGGAGGGGAGGTTGTAAAACCCCAACTTTTTATAAATAAAAGTGAATTTCGTCTATTCATTATTTTTGAAATAAAAAGGGTTAATTTGATATAATGCTTTGGTTATGGGTGAAATGTGCAAATTTTGCAAAATAAGTAAGTGGTTATAAAATATTCACTGTTGTTGGGGAATATTCGTTTGGTCGTAGAATATTCTTGTTGTCGGGGAATATTCGTATGACGGCGCATCCATTTGTGGGCCCCATAAAGAAAAATAGTCGGATGAAAAAATGACAAGTTTGAGTTTTTATAAATAACAGCGTAATTGTTACCGTTAACACTATTGGAATACCTGGAAGTTAAAATACGAATAAAGTGGTTCGCACAAAGAAGCACACCAGTATTGCATAGTATTTTTGAATTATTGATTCTTATGTAAGAAGGCACTACTCAATAATTGTTACAGTAATTATTATTCAATATTTTATTTTATTGATTCAATAATTATTGTGTTGATATTTTATATTATTGTTGTTTCAATAAATATCACTGCACATTATTTCCCATTATCAGATCAATAATTCATATTATTTGAATAATATTATTAGATAGCATTATTGGCAATTTCTAAGGAAGTTCTATCTTGGAAAGGGGTTTGGTCACCTAATTGCGCGTAAATAAGGAGAAATCCTTATTAGAAAGCCACCTTCTTTCCTGGGAACGACCCGGTGTCATAATTCTAATTCTATAATATTATTTGTGAATAATTAATTATTGATTTATATGATAAAGAAATATTTATTTTATGTGGATATAAATGAAGGAATTAATGCTGAGGTATTTTATCAGTATTTTGTCAGAATTGAGGTATTAAAAATCATCCGTATGTGGATTTCGGGCATTTTCTGTTTGAAAATTGGAAAAACTTTCTTCTACAAAGTTGTAGAGAATTAAATTTACTATGGAATAGACATGAGATTCAAATTTTTCTGATAAAAGGCTATTTATTACGAATTATTGAAGTTTCAGAAATAAATATTTTTATTAAAAACATGGGTGGGCCCCACTTTTGGTTGGTGTAGAAATTTTGAATTTGGTGGGCCCCACAGTGGTGTGCTGATATTTTGGTCAAGAAAATGTGCGTAGAAAAATTATAGTAATATTTTATTAATTTAGTCTTCTTTGGCGTTTTAGAATTTTCCTATAAATAGGGTACTTAGTTAGAATTGAAAATCACACCAGAATCATAAGTTTTCTCTCTCTATATTATCGAGCGTATTTTTGTGAGTATTTAGATACTTTGAGAGTTGTTATTCAGTATAAATTTTCTTCAGCATTACATCCGATATTCTAGTCAGAAGTACTGTTCTTTTGAGGTAAGGGATGTTTTTTTCTTCGTAAATGATGTTATTCTTTCAATATCATTATACCAAAATATGAATTGGTATGAATATTATTATGAAATTTTTACCTTTTTATGTCGAGATTACTATTCACGTATACAACAATATTCACGAATACGGCAATATTCACGAATACGATACTATTCACGAGTATTATTCACGAAGTATGATTTTTCTTGTAAAATTTCTACCTTTTTGTGTCGGGGTTACTATTCACGTATACGACACTATTCACATATACGACACTATTCACGAATACGACACTATTCACAGAAAAAAAAATGAAATTTTCTTTTCTATGTCCATATTGTCTGGTATGGTTCCTATCTTTGATTGGATCCATGTTTTGATCTTCATTCTTGAATTTTACTCCAATATAGTTTATTATGGAGTATTTTTGAACGTGGATAAACTAAAGTACGAATCCCGAATTCTTGATCTTTTATATCATTAGATTCATTTTCTTTAATATATTTTCATCATCCTCAGTCCTAAATGGTGATATAACTGACTATCTTTGGCTTGTAGTGCAAAAATGAATGATTACCTGATGAATATCTTTGGCCCGTGGAGCAAAGATAGACAGGTGTTGAGATGAACATAACCAACTGATGAATATCTTTGGTCTGTAGTGCAAAGATGAATATTTGATTCCAGATGTATATTGATTGATGTTACAAGGATAAAATATTGATGATAGACTTTTAAATTCATAGATGATAGTATATTTCATTATCTACTTAACTCTTCTAATGAATTCCTATTTCCGCTGCGAATATTGATCTAAAATTGGTTGTTCATTATATTTTATCTGATGTATTGAAGGCTAACGATAATTTGTTCTATATTATCTTAGTCGTAATATTCTTTACTGGGGTAGTTGAGCTCACCCTTTTTTGTTTTGTTCCATTTTTCTATTTAGGAGGCGATAATATTGCGGGAACTAATCGGGGTGTGGAATGATGTTTCGAGACAGTTGTATTAGCAATCCTCACTATTTTATAAAATAGTGTATCAATAATTGTAATGAAGACTTATTTGAGTTTGAATATTATCTGATGATAATATTTGTATTTAAACTTCATGATATATGTGTTGTCGATTTTGCATTTACGTCAACAATTGTATTAATAAAGTTGTAGTTTTTTTTTCATGCACTAGTATATTTGGCGATTCGAGAATGGGTGATGATATCTTATTTTATTTTGCAAGCGTCACATATGTTATCACATTTGATTTAGGAAATAACAAGTCACTTTTAATTTGCAAACATAATTGATAATGCTGATTTTTCATTCAACCCTGTAAAATATGTCTTCTAAAATAAAATGAGGAGAATATGTTACAATAGAGAAATTATATATACTCGTAGTAAAATTGAGAAAATATGATGATTATTTGGTGCAATTTCGGTTATATGTGTATAATTTTGATTAGTAATTAAATCGAAATCGTAAATTTGATTTTTCAACTGGCCTAAAATTATTACATACGCCAAAACAGTTATATGCGAATTTTAATGCAGGAAGAGAGGGACGGGCCGAGCCGAGGTCTAATTGTTTGCCGACAGATGTTCACATCTTGTGTGGAGAGTAAATAGATACCAACCTATCGTGCTTTGAACGTGCGTGTAAACTCAGAAGAGGAATGTCAGCATATATATATATATATATATATATATATATATATATATATATATATATACCTCAAGACGCGTTTTTAGTTGTGTTCCTCTATTTCCCTTGAGACCCACTCATATATGGGAGCAGCAAAAAGTAGGGACTATACTCTCTGTCCATGTACTTTTATTAATCTTCGCATAAATAAATTATGGTTCTAGAAAGTATCAGAATAAAAGTAATAAGGTTAGAGATATTTATAATTTATCATAACGATACATAAAACTTTAAGCGATATTTATTATTTTAGTAACATAATTTTTTATTTTGATATATTAGTCTAAATTAAAAAATAAAAATTATTACTATCATCTCAAATATTAAGGTTTGCAAAGGAAAAATTATAAAAACCTTATAACTAAAATTGGTGTTACGCTTGAAAAATCAAAAGATATGTTATTAAAAGAAATGTGTACGATAAGTGTGTCCTAGTATATAACCTTTTAAGATAGACTTATGTAAAATTAATAGATTCGATTATTATAAAGTTAATTTCATGATAAGTTGGTCAATTGATCAATACATTGTTTACACGTAAAGAGAGATCACCCCACAACCTACGTGTCAACATTGTATTGATCAATTGACTAAAATTAATTTCATACTAATTACTCCCACAACTTAAAGTAATCTATATTCCATATCTAATAAGTAGCAATATTTTAGGATTGTTTTAATTATCTACATGCTTTTAATATTTTATTTGGTCATCATTTCTGACTATTTGATGACTAAAATTGTCAAGATAAATATTAGCAAATCACTTGCAGTAACTTTAGGCCTTATTTAGTGATGTGACTCACAATCCTTAAAGGCTTTTATTTTCCGGAAATAGCTCCTCATGTTTGAAAAAGAAAAAAACAAAACAAAAAAGCATCCATGCATGATCCATCCTCCACAAAAAGACATACATCTCACAAAGTTTAGAATATATATCTCAACAAACATAGGAAAAAAAGGTGACACTGTAAGACTATTTGGTAATGAAGAAGTTTGACAAGCAAACCATGTAAAGCTAAACCACCTGACTAGACAAATCAAATTTTGTCACCCAAAAGTTGTTTTTACTGCTCAAATATTGGTACAAAATCAGTACAAAGGCACCACTAATCTCCTTTTTCACTTCCTTTTGTTCAAATAATAAGCAAATTGGAGAAAAATCATCATTAATTAATAAAAACTTATAATTAACTTTATTAAAATTAATTAATATCTTGTTTGATTTAAGTAAATAAATTTAGGGTTTAAATCCCGGAACTATTATTACAACGAACTAAAAATACATTATAATTAAAAAGTAAGCGCGCAATAAAAATTTAATAAACTTTTGTTTTGTGGAAGATTATTTTAATTTCTTGATCATGTCCAAAGTGGTTCCAAAATCCCGCTTAGATTGACATCATCCGGAAAGAAATTTAGGTTTTCATAGGGTTCTTGTGGGATGATCATGGATTGATCTTGATTAGGTTGTGACAAATCCATGCAAATTAGGGTTAGTAAATTGGATTGCTGGCTTTGCATGTTTACAATCTCGGCTTGTGCCTTGGCCAATTCTGCTTGCAGATCACTAATTTGCTTTTGAAGGTGACAAATTGCTCCTGCGCATCCATAAACGGGGTCTCTAAGTCTTGCATTTGCTTCATAAACCATGCTACTAACTGCATCTGCCCTATGAGACTCTGGTAATTCCTGAAAATGGGTGAAAATAAAATTAATTATTTTTATGATTATGACCAAATCATATAAATTTATTTGCCATATATATATAATGACTTTATTTGTTTAAAATGATTATCGTTTCTGTTATTTTTGCCGTCATAATTTTTCATCATTTGTAATAGATGGTAATCTCAATATATTTCAGTAGTTTGTGTTGTTTCAAAAAAAAAGTGAAATATGATGACTGTCTATTTAAGTCTATTTTCAATTTGATCAGTAGAAAAAAAATGACTTGTAATTGAAATTTGATAAAACTGATAAGATGTAAATCAAACTTGGACCTTTTCTGTGTATTTACCTACTTGTATTGACTAGTTCTTTAAAGTATAATTTGGTTTTCTATGGTAGAAAAGGGCAGTGTCAACTCTTCTAGGGAATATTTTTCATGAGGTGGATCCCATTTTTACTAGTACACTAAAATGCTGCTCAATTCAATCATGAACCACTATATAGAAGAAACTATGAAGAATAATTACCAATATACACAATTTTCCTAATGCTTGAATATATTATAAATTTAGTGTGCGTATACTTTCTTAATTTTTAGAAATTTTTAAAATAAGAATGCTAGTAATATAGAAATTCTATGGAGTAGAAATTAGATTAATTATGTACTTGCATAATTTAAAATTTAAGAAATTATAAGTACGTAGTACTTTAAATGATATTCTTGTCTAACTAAAAGAAATAATACCCACTAGGAAGTCAAATCTAATTAACTATAGAACATAGATCACTATAGTACTACCTATTCAAAAATCTTAGTATTAATAAAGGGGTTTTTAATGAATCAAAAAAGATAATTTGCTGCTAGTACGTGTTTGTTCACATTGAACCCAAATGTGAAACAAATTAAGCTATCTAGTTGTTTTTTGTTTTTTAGTTTTATACCTGCAGCAACTTGATGATGTTGCTAGCTCCAAAAACTCTATGGGCAATGGTGAACTTGAGTGGCTCGGTGGGCGGAAAATAGGGCGCCAGCACGCATTTCTCGACGCATCGCCGCCGCAGGATTTTGCATGCTGCACAAGGACTCATTATAACTACCGGTGGATGAGCCTCATGATGAACTGGTGAAGATGAAGCATATGATAATTTTGGTGTCGAAATATTCTGAGGTGAACTAGTAGTACTACTAGTGTTGATCATCATCTTGTCACACAATAATTCCATTTAATATATATATATATATATATATATATAGAGAGAGAGAGAGAGAGAGAGAGAGAGAGATTGTTAGTGTGAAAAAAGCTCAAGGGAAAGAGAAGAGTGAGTTGCTTTGGGGGTGCTTTGGTTAAGCATAAAAGGCGAGATTATATATAGAGGGAAAGAACCCGGGAAATTTATTGGAAGGTATATGAGTGTGACGTGAAATTGAGTAATTAAAATCACTAGATGATGTCATCAGTCCTTTTTTTTTTGCAAGAATTTTTTTAAAAAAAATCAAAAATTGAAGCGGCCAACTTTTTCTTTCTAATCTTTATTTGGTGTTTAGATTTTTTTATTTTATTTTTGGTGAAAAGTCAAGTTAAGAATTGGACTTATATATTTAGACTTTAGGATAACACCTTTTTTACTTTCTATGGTCTAGCTTACGTATATAATTTTAATATATCTTGTGTACGTACCAATAAAGCACATTAATTTTACTATTTCTAATTCAGCAAATTAAATTAGAAGTACAACTTTAAAAATATCACAAGCAATGCTTCAACTTAATATCACAATCGGCTTATTTAATCTAATCAGCTTATTTGATCTAATTTTTTCTTTCACACATGCATTAATATAATTTTCTTCCGAAGAATAAGTTAAAAAACTTTTTGATCCAAACTTTTAGACAAATTTAGTTAAGAAAGTAGAGAAAGAAAGAATAGGGTAATGATAACCTAAATATTATGGGCATTTTGTAGTTTATAGTGTGAAGGCAAACCAGAACATCAAGAAAAATAACTAAGCTACTTCAAACAGAACATGTACATTCACTTAAATTTTATAAGCTAAAAGGGGAAACAGCGGCTAGGAGATGAGAAAGCAATTAATGAACTAAATTGTTTGTGCATGTTTGATTGTTTATTAGTAGTTTTTTTAATTTTTTATAATTTGTTTAATTAATCCGTTTAATTAATATATATATATATATATATATATATATATATATATATATATATATATATATATATAGATATATATATATCTATAATGCTAGTTACTTTAGCGGCTGAGACGGTTTGTTGCTATTGATATATATTTTAGCGATTAATCACACCCAAAAACTATCACGATGCATAAAAGGGGGTATGTAAAAATTTCATGATGACTTCATAAAATATTAAACTTTTTTAACTCACCCGAGCTGTTTTTAAAAAACGAAAAAAATATTACAATTTACTTTTACAAAATATACGTTCTTACTAGAACGACGGTTGAATGATCGAACCGTCTTGTGTTTTGTTATTTTGTATATATATATATATATATATAATGAGGATAGTAATTGAGTGAGTCAATTTGTGAAGTAGCTTAAGTATGACTAATGAATATGTACACGTATGGGTTGTGGCAAAGCGATACCGGCCGGTCAAAAAGGTTGGAGAATGTAATTATGTCGAAGATTCTAATTGATGCAATTAGTGGAATTTAGTTTTGTTGTTTAATTAGTTTTCTTTTCTATGTAGACACAAATTAAAGCCCATTTAAATTATGGAAATAACTACACACTTATAATTTACGTAGTAGACTACTTTGTATCATATTAATGCATGTCCTACTAGTGCAATTATGAAAGTAAAAATGATTTTTTCACACCATATTAGGGTAATGTCTTAATTGAATGTTTTTTTTTAATGTTTTTTTTCTTAAAAGTGCCTATTCTCAAGCTCCAAACACTGATAATTTCATCTGTTTTACAAAAAACGAGTTTTATTTGTTAGATTTATAAATTTTAAGGATATTTTTTTAAGAATATTACTAAATTCTAAGTATCTCTTAATATAATGACTGTTTAGTTTACTATATATATATATATATATATATATATATATATATATATAAAGAAGATCGCATACCACTCAAACTTGACATTCTATAATCTTATTGTAATTTTTTTTTCTTTCTATTTTCCATTCTTATGCTTGATTTAGGAAAATAGTATTTAATATCTAAATTTTTTTTATGTGATCTACAACAAAATTAAAATGATACAAATTTTGTTTTTATAAATTAAGTTAAAACGGAAACTCTTGGCATTTCAAAACCAAACTTGTTGGACCTATATTGATGTATATCACAATTAAGGCACCGGATATTTATGTTGGGTTCCCACAGAATGCCACCTGGACAGTTTTCGCCACGCTGAAATAAACTCGTTCAGGCGCCGACCGTTAGAATATAGTCCTTCTCCATGGAAATTTTATTTGGACCGACATTTTCAATTTTTTATTTTTTTTTGTTTTTCTTGTGATTTTCAAAAAATAAATAATATTTATTTCAATCAAAATTTTAACACAATATAATATTTAAAGTGTAATTTAAATATATATATATATATATATATATATATATATATATATACAAGAACATAATTGAACAATCACAAGAAAAACAAAAAAATTATTTAAAATACTTAATATTCTGGTCGGACAAACCTATCCGCCAAGATTTATAGTAGAATATAGGGTGGTGGTATCACTATTAAGGCATGCAATGCAGGCATAATTAAGCAGAATATATATGTGTCATCTAATCCAATTTAATGCAATGGATGGTGGGACATTAGTTGGGTAAGGGAACCGCTGAGCTCGTGCAGAACGAGATTGAGACCCTGCCAGGGCCTAGGTGAGCTTTAATAACGAGATAATTTAAATTAGACAGTTCATTTGAATATTTTATGAAAATAAATTGTTATTTTTCATAGTCGAGATTTTTATTTTTATGATACTTATATAACAAAGGTGATTTGAATGCACCTTATTTTTATAAATTGATCATTTTAAACCGTTTGACATGAATCCCTTCAAAACAATTAGTGGCGTATCTAGGAGGAAGGGATGCCCCCCACCCACGGCCCATGCCTACCCTATACCCATTTATAATATAGTATAATTTTTCTGTTAATATTGATATTGGCCTCTCTCTCTCTCTCTCATTGTATAAATATTTTTAATGGTGGATTCACATTTTGAGAATATAAATTTATTTTATATTATACTTTAAATAATATATAAAATGTATTTTTAACTTTCAATACATATCAAAGTTTAATTATAATTTTCAAAGGTAGATAAATAAGATTAATATTAAAAAACTTAATTTAATTTTAAAGTCAAATAAATAAGACTAATATTATAGTTAATATTAGGTGTCTCTCAAACTTACATGAAATTTGAAATGTATTAATTTGTTAACGCTAATATTCTTTCACGCGTCTCAATCATCAAAAACGCGTCTAATTCTGTACAGAAACAAAATCACACGTGAAGTTTGATGGCTTGGGGCGTCAGGAGATAATTTCAAATGAGAATAAGATGACCTGGACAATATTTAATAATGGAGGTATTTAGTGCAAGAAAGTAATAATGAATTGTGTGTACCTAAGAACTAAAGTATCACACATCCTCTACATGTCTTTCCCCGTATAAAAATATGATTCCTCATTAGGTCAGATTCCTTAATAGGATTTGTAAGACCCCAGCTTTTATAAATAAAGATGAATTTTTCTATAAATATTATTTTTGAATATTATGGAATAAATTTGATATAATGTTATAGTTATGGGTAATATTTATAAATTTTGCAAAGTATGCAAGTTGTTATAAAATATTAGTTTTGGTCAGGGAATATTCTTTTTGTTAGGGAATATTCGCATAATGGTTCAATCATTGGTGGACCCCTACAATGTAATTATTGTCGGATTGAAAAACGACAAAAATATTTTATAAAAATAACTACGGAGAGGTGTTACCGTTAAAACTGCTGAACTACCCGTGGTAAAAGTACGCGATGTCTGCCGTAGTTGCATAGTAGCACACGGTATTGATTATTGATGCTTACGTGAGAAGTCACTCACTTATGCTCAATTATTACTACAATAATTCTTGATCATATCTCTTATATTATTGATTCAATTATTGTCACAAGATCATCTCAGATAATATGTTATAGTATTAAATCAATAATTGAGACTGACAAGTTATAAATGATTAATAATTGTTGAAAGATTAAATATGTGTTGATGAAAAAAATGATTTGTGGTAAGTTTGATTATTTTATGGGGGCTCATATATAATCATCATCTAAGAGTCTCTTCAATCAATAGTAATTACCCTTGTGAATAGTATTTACCTTCGCCGATAGTAATTACCTTCACAATAGTAATTACCCTTGTGAATAGTATTTACCTTCGCTCAATAGTAATTACCTTCGTCAATAGTAATTACCTCAGGTGAATAGTATTTACCTTCAATCATAGTAATTACCTTCACAATAGTAGAATTACCCTTGTGAATAGTATTTACCTTCACGATAGTATTTACCTTCGTTAATAGTAATTACCTTTACCGTAGACGTCGAACCACTTGTCGTTTTTCACACATTACAGCGTCCACTTGCGTTTCCAATTCCAAAAACCAACTCGAGCCACTTGCTTTTCACACTGCGGTGCTAAGCTAGAAATCTTCTATAAATAGAGGCCTAGGGCTTCATTATTTTCACGAATTCATTCAAGCTATAGAGAGAAAAGTATAGAGAGAATAAGAGAAAAGAAGAAGAGTATTTTGTTACTACATGCGTTATTGCGAAGATTCAATCTCCTACCAAATGTAAGGGTGTTATTCTTTCTTATTCATGAAGAGAACTGTTGTTATTCCATTGCTTATTATTACATTGGAATAACTTTTGTATAAGTGGTTTACCCTATACTTGGTGACATTCTTCTATTATTACTCATTGGAACATCCATGCGTATGTTTTACACCTAACTGGTTCCGCCTCTTTATTATTATTCTGTTGGAACATCCCATGCATGTGTTTTACACCGGACTGGTTCGCTTTTTATTATTCTCATGGAACATCCTCGTCTGCATGTGTTTTACACCGGACTGGTTCCGCTCTTTATTATTCTCATTGAATATCTATCTATCATGTGTTTTACACCGGATCTGGTTCCATCTTTATTATTCTCATTGGAACATCCAGCTTGTGAATTTCACCCTAACTTTGGTTCCGTTATTTATTATTCTGCTGGAATAACTCGTCTGCGAGGTCTATCGCATGCATGGTGATTTCTTTTGTTATTCCATTCTTTATTATACCCAAATAAGTTAAAACTTTGACTTCTATACTCCATGAAATTAGTAGAATATCCTCGATATTTGCGTTTCATCCAAAGATATCTTTTCATGAAAATATTCTTCGATCATTCTTGAATTTTACTCTACAAAACAAGATTATCATGTTGACAATTTGACGTTAATAATTCCTGGATAAAATAATTCTTGAACTTGTTTTATTGAATTCTTATATCATTGTCATCATCCTCATGTTTATATTTTTTGAAAGTCATCTGTGGCATGTAGTGCATAGATGGACTTGGTATGATTATGACCGAGAGACTATTCGATTGTAATCATGACCGTAATGTTACAAATGATGTGATAAAAATCCTCGAAGGGCCGTAGTAGTGCATTGATGGGCGATTGTTGGCATGATCATGACCATTAATGAATACACAAATATTCTTGGCCCATAGTGCATGAATAATTGTGGTCGTGATACTAAAGAATATCCTCGGCAGAAGTGCGGGGTGATTCGATGATGTGAAATATTTATTAAAGTTTGAGTCTCATTATAAACGATGATGAAAAACCTTTTAAAACCTAAAAGATAGTAGACTTTATTTTCTACTTGACTCTTTTAATGGATCAGCATATTCACCGCAGCTTAAACCGATTGTCTATTGTATTTTATCGGTTTAACATTATTGAAGACTATTGATAATTTATTCGCATTATCTTAGTCATAATATTTCTTCTTGGGCTAGTTGAGCTCACCCTTTCTTTCACCGTTTCTCTTCAGAAATGATAAAATAGTTTGGACGAGCCTGGGAAACGAGTGATGGTCCAAGATAGCATTAGTAGTCCTCACTATTCGTAAAAAATAGTGTGATAATAATCAGAATGAGGACTTTTTATTTGAGTTTGTATAATATCTAGTAGACGATATTTGTATTTAAACTCACAGTTTATGTCGTATTGTACACGACAGTTATGTTAATAAGTTGTTTTTAAATTCTGTACCATGTAAGTGTCGACCCAAGATGGGTGATGTATACCTAATTTTGGGGGCGTCACAGGATTGAACTGAATCTCCTTAAAGAAAGGAACTCGGATTTTATCCTGACACTTTCCTTAGGAGTTAGAAATATAATTAGGAATCACGGATTCCTTAATGTTCTCAAACTGTCCAAATAGGATAATTTGTCTATTGTATTCTATCAGATTTTTCCTTGTTGAGAACTAAGGATAATTTTTTCTACATTATCTTAATCATAATATTCTTTACTGGGCTAGTTAAGCTCACCCTTTTCTTTTTGTTCCATTGTTCTTCTCAGGAGACGAGAATGTAGTTAGAACTAGTTGGGGAGTGGAGTAGTTGTCCAAGATGGTTATTTTAGTAATACTCACTATTTGGTAAAATAGTGTGATAATAATTGTAATGAGGATTTTATTTGAGTTTGAATATTGTCTACGAGACAATATTTGTATTAAAACTCACAACGTATGTGTTGTCGTATTTTGCATTACAGTTGTATAAATAAAGTTGTATTTGATTTATGTACCATGTATATCTGACGACCCAGAATGGGTTGTGTGGACCTATTCTACGTGACGCCCCCAAAATAGGTTTATATCACCCATTTTGAGTCGCTAAATATATGATACAGAATACAACTATAAACTTAATTATATAAATGTCATGTAAAATACGATAAAACATAGTTGAGACTTTTAACACGAATATTGTCTTCTAGACAATATCCAAACTCAAATGGAGTCCTCATTACAATTATTATCACACTATTTTATAAAATAGTGAGGACTACTATAGCCACCATCTCGGACCGTCACTCCATTCCTCGACTAGTCCCGGTTACGTTCTCATTTCCTGAAGAGAACAATGAAAGCAAAAGGGTGAGCTCAACTAGCCCAGTAAGAAATATTATGACTAAGATAATGTAGAATAAATTATCGTTAGCCTTCAACAGTATTAAACTGATAGAATACAATAGACAACAAGTTTAACTGCAGCGGGACAACCAATCCATTAGAAGAGTCAAGTAGAGCATGATTTTTAATATCTTCTATGATTTAAAATTTTATCATCAATTTTATCGCTGAGACTCAGCTTAATAAATAATCTATATCACTGAATTAACCATGCACTACGACCAAGGATATTCATTAGTATCACATCCACGAATTATCTATGCACTACGTGCCAAGGATATTCTTGTTATCACCAATGGTCATGATCATACCAATAACTGTCCATCAATGCACTACGGGCCAATGTGGACTTTTACCACATCATTTATAACATTACAGGTCATGAGTATACCGAATAATCCCTGGTCATAATCACATCAATCAACAGTCTATCTATGCACTACGGGTCAAAGATGACTTTCATCACAATATAAACAAGAGGATGATGACAATGATATAATTAAGAATTCAATTAAATGAAAGCAAATGTTAAATTTTAAAGATTTATAATTCAATTTATTCGAAATTCAATAATGTCCAAATTGTCAACATGATACTGCTTTGTAGAGTGAAATTTAAGAATAATATTGTATCAAAAATAATTTGGACAAAAAAAAATCAATTTTTATCATGAATAGTACCTCGGGTGAATAGTACTTTTTGTGAATAAGACCATGAATAAGACTTAAGTGAATAGTACCCCGATATGAAAAGATAAAAAATTATCAAGAATGTTCATAATAATATATCCATAAAAAGATACTAGATGAAGCGTAAATTTCAAGGACATTCTTCTAATTTTAAGGAGTATATATGCAATACTTAACAAAACGAGTGTAGAATTTAGAATCTGAAATGAAATAATATTACTTACATACTACAGAGTATGGAAGAAAATATTATTTCATACGAATATTAAACAAAAATAATATTCCTTACCTTAAAAAGAGAGTACTTCTGACTGGTAGGGTGAAAATATTCTTGAAGAAAACTTATACTATTTTCTACGCTCAAAGATTTCTTAAACTCTAAAGAAATACGCTCAAGATTATAGAAGAAGAATTTTCTAATTCTGGTGTGATTTTAAATTCTAAACTAAGCATCTTATTTATAGAGAATGGAAAAGATACTATTTGAATTTAGAAATCACGGACCAATAGTAAGTTTTTTCACAGGCGAATTCACGGACGATTCAACAAAAAATTTTGATTTTACTATGCAACACTATGCACACACTATGCAATACTATGCAACACTATGCATAATAAAATATAATATATTATATTTTTCATAAAAAACAAAACTTTATATAATATATATATATATAACTGAGATAACTTCTACTGATGATTTTGAAAAATGAGTAAGTGGGGGTCCATGTAATAAGCCAAATTTATATTCATAAAAATCTCAATATTTTTAACAACATTTATTCATCAAAATATAACTTGCAATATTAACAACCAGATCATTCCCAGGAAAGAGAGGGCTTTTCGATAAGGATTTCTCCCTATTGGCGCGCAATTAAGTGAACAAACCCCTTTCCTCGACAGAACTTTCTAGACATTGTCAATAATGCAAATAATAATATAAATAACTTTGTCATTTCAATTATTGATTTAATAATATAAATTATTGTGACAATAATTAAATCAATAACGTGAGATACTATGTAGCAATTACTATGGCAATAATTGAAATAAACTGAGTGACTTCTCACGTAAGCATCGATAATCAATACCGTGTGCTACTATGTAACCACGCGTATTACTATACTTTTACCATTGGGTATTTCAAAAGTTAAAGGTAAAACTTTTGCTATTATTTTTATAAAAAGATATTTCTATCATTTTTCAACTCCGGCAATAATTTCGTTGTGGGGTCCACCAATGATTGTGTCGTCATACAAATATTCCCTGTTAAAATGAATATTTCCCGACCAATTAAATATTTTATAATAACTTGCATACTTTGCGAAATTTATATATATTAACCACAGCTATAACATTATATCAAATACATACCATAATATTCAAAAATATATTTTATGAAAAATTCATCTTTATTCATAAAAGTCGGGGTCTTACAACCTCTCATTCTTATGAAATTTCATCCTCGAAATTGGTGTACGTACCTGGTATGACGAAGAGGTGAGGATACCTTGATTTCATTTTAGATTCTAACTCCCAGGTCATTTCCCCAACATCGTGGTTTTTTTACAAAACTTTAACTTGAGATATAAACTTGGAGCGTAGAATATTGTCCTTCTTATCCAAGATTTTAACAGGTACCTCTTCATACGTTAAATCTTCCGCTATTTCATCTGGTTCTAATTAAATAATGTGGTTTGGGTCTTCCACATATTTACGTAACATAGATATGTGAAAAACGTTATGAACACAAGACATACTTGGTGGTAAGGCGAGTCTATATGCCACCGTTCCTACTCGATCGAGGATTTCGAATGGGCCAATGAATCGAGGATCTCTTTCCAAATCTTGTAACTCTTTTCTATGAAGCAACACGTAATAACACATGATCTCCAACATTGAATTCTATGTCCCTTCGATGAAGATTAACATAACTCTTTTGTCGATCTTGTGAGGTTTTTGTACGTTGTCGGATTATTTGAATCTTTTCCGTTGTCATGCGTACCAATTCCGGTCCCAACAACGTTTCTTCACCCACCTCATACCAGCATACTGGAAAACGACACTTGTGTCCATACAACGCCTCGAATGGAGCCATACCAATACTTGCTTGATAACTGTTGTTGTAGGAAAATTCCACTAATGGAAAGAACTTGTCCCAACTTAATTTGAAGTCTTTGAAGTCTAGGATACAAAGTCTTAATAGATCTTCAAGAGTTTGAATAGTCCTCTTCGACTGCCCGTCCGTTTGAGGATGATATGCCGAACTAAAATGTAAATTCGTGCCCATGACTTTTTGCAAACTAACCCAAAATTGTTAAGTGAATCTTGGGTCTTGGTCAGAAACTATGGATACTAGCATACCATGCAGTCTTATAATCTCATTTATGTATATACGAGCAAGGCATTCAAGTGAATAAGTTTCTTGTATAGGTAAGAAATGAGCAGACTTGGTTAATCTATCAACAATAACCCAAATTGCATATATGCCTTGAGAAACCTTGGGAAGACCAGTAACGAAATCCATGTTAATGTGTTCCCACTTCCATTCTGGAATTTCAAGTAGTTGCATTGGACCTTTTGGCACTTGATGCTCTGCCTTGACACGTTGGCGAGTTAGACACCTTGAGATAAACTCCGCTATCTCTCTCTTCATATTGCTCCACCAAAATGTATGTCGAAGAATCACGATACATTTTGGTACTCCCAGGATGGATTACAAACGGTGTGTTGTGTGCCTCTATCATGATTTTATACTTCAAATTAGAGTCGTTAGGAACACAAAGTCTGGAGTTGAATCAAAGTATTCCTTCATCGATTCTTGCTTCCGAAATAGAATCTTCTTACACTTTCTTCTTCATACGCATCAGCTCCAGCTCCAGCTTCGTAGCATGAGCAGTTCTACTCGTATATTTGACATCATCACGTGGGTCCTTGGAGTCTTTAACTCTATCTCTGTCCTTTGTAATTCATATAAAATGGGCCTTTGCATTGACAATATCACACTCGTACCCGCATATGATCTTCTACTCAATGCATTAGCTACTACGTTCGCTTTTCCAGGATGGTATTGAATGGTATGATCGTAATATTTCAACAACTCAAGCCAACGTCGTTGCCGCATGTTGAGTTTCTTTTGGGTGAAGAAATATTTGAGACTTTTATGATCAGTATAGATCTCCACCTTCTCCCTATACAGGTAATGCCTCCAGATTTTAAACGCAAAAACGACTGCTGCCAACTCTAGATCATGAGTAGGAAAATTCCTCTCGTATTCTTTGAGTTGTCGTGAGGCATAGGCTATGACTTTTCCATGTTGTATGAGAACACATCGTAACCCTCTGTCTGAAGCATCACTGTAGATGACAAATGTAAGACCCCGGATTTTATGAAATAAAAGTATTCAATTTTTCTTATAATTATTATTCAGTAAATGGTTAAATTGATAAAAGTTTAAAGTTAAGGGTGATATATGAATTTTTTTTTTCAAAATAAGCAAGTGGTTATAAAATACTTATTGTTGTCGGAGAATATTTGTTCGGTCATTGAATATTCTTGTTATCGGGGAATATTCGTACGACGGTGCACCTGTTTATGGGCCCCATAACAGAATAACTGTCGGATGAAGAAAATGACAAGTTTAAGTTTTTATAAATAACGGCGTAGTTGTTATCGTTAACACTGTTGGAATACCTGGTGGTTAAAATATAGTAATACGCATTGTTGCACAGTAGCACACGGTATTGTATAGTATTTTTGAATTATTGATTCTTACGTAAAAAGGCACTACTCAATAATTATTACAGTAATTACTGTTCAATATTTTATTTTATTGATTCAATAATTGTTGCGTTGATATTTTATATTATTGTTGTTTCAATAATTATCACGGCATAGTATTTCAGATCAATAATTCATATTATTTGAATAATATTATTAGATAGCATTATTGGCAATGTCTAGAAAGTTCTGTCAAGGAGAGGTTTGGTCACCTAATTGCACGCCAGTAAGGAGAAATCCTTATCGGAAAGCCCCCTCTTTCTTGGGAACTGCCTGGTTGTCATTGTTGTGATTCTGTAATATGATTTGTGAATAATTAATTATTGACAAGAAAATATTTATTTGATGCGATATAAATGATGAATTTATTTATGTGGTTATAAATGAAGGAATTAATGCTGAAGTGTTTTATTAGTATTTTGTCGAAATGAAGAACAAAATATGGGATTTTCAGAAAAATTAGTTTATTACTTGATTTTGTAAAATCTATATCCCTTTGTGTATAATGAGTTAGGAGATGAGCCTTATATCAAAAGAAAGCCCTGGAAGTAATCTAAATGTAGAAATTTGAATCACCCAAAAATCCTTTGTAGATTTATCATGGTGAAATTTTGAATGAAACTGGTCCGAAGGACAAATAATCCGAAAAATCAGTGTTCTTGAGATATATTGCGTGAGCTATAATTTTTAATCCAACCATTGGATCGTTGTGATTTTTGGATATGTTATACATATATAAGTTGAGTATATGTCCATAAATTTTGAACCGTTAAAAATTAACGTATGATTTGTTATGAATTTTAAGAGGTGACTGATTCAGAAATTATTTTTATAAATGTTTTTAGTGGAAAATTCTAGAAGGCGGGCCCCACTTTTTGGTTGGTGATTGAATGCATGTGCTGAATTGGATTTTCAAAGGTGATGGCTGCCATTTTTTTTCAAAATGGCATGCGTATAAAATAAATTAATATTTTATTAATTTAGTCTCCTTTGGCGTTCAAGCATTTTCCTATAAGTAGGTGCTTAAGTTAGAATTGAAAATCACACCAAAAACAAGTTTTCTTTTTCTCTATATTGTCGAGCATATTTTTGTAAGTATTTAGATACTTTGAGAGTTACTATTCAGTGCAAGTTTCCTTCGGCTTTACATCCGATGTTCCGGTCAAAAGTACTGCTCTTTTGAGGTAAAGACATGTGATGAAAAATATCTTTGTCTTGGATGAGAAGAGAAAATTAGAACCACAATTGTGATTATGAGTTATTCACATGACTGTAAACATGATCTGTTGATTAATATTGCAGGATTAAAGCATTGTTGGTGGACTTTTAACATGGAGAAGATAATAGACTTTATGGTCTAATTGGCTCTTCTAATGGATTGCTCGTTCCGCTGCAACTATGGTTGAAAAGTTTTATCATCTACCATATGTTCTAAATCTCTGATTTATTACTGATGAAGGCTATTGATAATTTAATTATCTTTAGTTATGATATTATTTATCGAAGCTAGTTGTGGTTTCACCCTTTTTGCTTCACAATTCCTTTCGTAAATAAGAGTGTAGTTTGGGTCGAGCGGGGATAACGTGGGAATAGAATCGGTGGTCTATAGGTCGCTGAGGTTCTCCCTAAATAGTATGGAAATAATTTTATTGAGAACTTTAGATAAGTGTGTCGTATTGTATACGTCATTTGATATTTAATTTTGGTGAACCGAATAGGGTGAGGTGAACCTAACTTTGGAAGGGTGTTTTTCCACTATCATATAAGATGTCTAATGACATACAATCTCGTGTTATCATAAGAAAGGGTTGTGCACATCCACTTGCTGAGTATATCTACGAGCACAACCTATATGATCTTGGAGTTGGGTTGAAACATAATGTTCAATCGCAGACGGTGGAGATAGTTATATGTCAAGAGAAGATTCACCATTGGAAGGAACATGATAGTAATCTTCTCATTTCTCTTTGGGGTCTATTGGATCAACCAAGGATAATTCTCTGGACATATGATATCTAACATAACTTAGATTCATGTCCTCCTATGTACGAAGGTTTCCTTGAGCACTTTCCAAAGATTTTAATTTCTAAAACAGTTCTAGACTATAACTTTATGTAAGGTATCACTGTGAGGTGTTGTCCATAGTTGGGACATGAGTCACAGTTGGTATATATTTGTATCAAAACTCATAGCATATGTGTTGTTGTAGTAATAAAGTTGTAGTTATTTTCTGTACCATGTGTTTGGCGACTCAGAATAGGTTGGATGGATTGGACCTATTTTGGTGGCGTCACAACAAATCTCTCCGAACTAGATGGTATTGTTAGAATAGGTTTTTAAATGAGTCTTCTCTTGAGTTCTTGAAAACTCTTCTAACATTCCTCGCTCCAACTGAATTTTGTATTTTTTGAGTCAACTGAGTTAGCAATTCGAGAAAATCCTTCCACGAATCTCCGATAATAACCAGCTAAACCCAGAAAGCTACGTACTTCGGTTACTGATTTAGGTTGCTCCTAGCTTTGTATTACTTCAATCTTCGTTGGGTCAACAGATATTTCGTGATTTGATATTACGTGCCCAAGGAATTTTACTTCCTCAAGCCAGAACTTGCATTTCTTTAACTTGGCATATAACTTGTTTTCACGAAGCTTTTGGAGTATCAGCCTCAAGTGTTGCTCATAATCTTCACGACTTTTTGAGTAAATGAGGATGTCATCAATAAAGACGACCATAAAATGTTCCAAATATTCTTTGAATACTCGGTTCATCATATCCATCAAGGCAGCATGAACATTAGTCAATCCAAAGGACATGAATATGAATTCATAATGCCCGTACCGAGTTCTGAAAGCAGTCTTTGGAATGTTATTAGTTTTAATCTTTAACTAATGATATCCGGAACGAAGATTAATCTTTGAAAAGAATTTGGCACCTTGCAACTGGTCAAACAGGTCATTAATGCGAGGTAACGGATACCTATTTTTGATGGTGACATGATTCAACTCCCGATAGTCAATACAAAGTCAAATACTTCCATCTTTCTTCTTTACGAATAGAACAGGTGCACCCCAAGGAGACGTACTAGGATGAATGAAACCGATATCTAACAATTCCTGCAGTTGGGTTTTTAACTCCTAAAGTTCAATAGGAGCCATTTGATATTAGGCTTTGAAAATGGGCTTTGTACCGGGTTCAAGGTCGATACAAAATTCAATTTCATGCTCTGGGGGTAGGCTAGGAAGTACTTCTGGGAATACATCAGGAAATTTATTAACAATAGAAATATCATTAAAATCTAACGTATTTTTGTTTAAATCCATGACATGGGCTAAGAAAACTTAACATCTATTTTTTAATAAATGAATAGCTTTATGGCTTGATATGAAAGTGATTTATTTTAGTGGTTTGGTTGCTTGAATTCGCATAATAGGTTGATTAGGAATATGAAAACTAACAACCATACGAAAATAATCAATTTTAGCATGATGAGTAGTTAACCAATCAATCCCTAAAATCACATCAAATGCAAGTATTTTCATAGATATAAGATCGACAGGTAACGTGATGGTACCGATTTGAATTAAACAAGACTTATAAATAGTGGATGTAATGAAGTGTTATTGTAAGACCCCGGATTTTATGAAATAAAAGTATTCAATTTTTCTTATAATTATTATTCAGTAAATGGTTAAAATTGATAAAAGTTTAAAGTTAAGGGTGATATATGTAAATTTTCAAAATACGCAAGTGGTTATAAAATACTCATTTTTTTCAAGGAATATTCGTTTGGTCGTGGAATATTCTTATTGTCGGGGAATATTCGTATTTACGGCGCCATGCAGATCATTTGTGGGCTCCATAATGTAATAACCGCTTTGATGAAGAAAACGACAAGTTTGAGTTTTTATAAATAATGGCGTAGTAATTAGTTACCAAGTAACACATTGAAATACCCGGTGGTTAAAATACGAGTAATACGCGTGGTTACACAAAGAGCACACTGTATTGCATGATATTTTGAATTATTGATTCTTACGTAAGAAGGCACTACTCAATAATTGTTACAATGAATTACTTGCTCAATATTTTATTTTATTGATTCAATAATTGTCATTGCGATATATTTTATATTATTGTTGTTTCAATAATTGTTACTTGCACAAGATTTTCCATTATCGGATCAATAATTCATATTATTTGAATGATATTATTAGATAAAGATTATGGCAATGTCTAGAAAGTTCTCATCGAGGAGAGGTTTGGTCATCAAATTGCTTGCCACCAGAAGGAGAAATCCTTATTGAAAGCCCCTCTTCCTCGAGAACCATCCAGTTATCATTATTGTGATTCTGTAATATTATTTGTGAATAATTAATTATTAATTTATATGATAAGGAAATATTTATTTGATGCGGATATAAATGATAGATTTATTTATGTGGTTATAAACGAAGGAATTATTGTTGAGGTGTTTTATTAGTATTTTGTCGGATTGGAGGTATTAAAAGATCAAATCGGTGTTCTTAAAGCTCTATTGCGTGAGTTATAATTTTAATCCGAATTGTTGGATCGTTGTGATTTTTGGATATGTTATACATATATGAAGTTGAGTATATGTCCACAAATTTTGAACCGTTGAAAATTAACGATGATTTGTTATGAATTTTAAAAGGTGTTTGAAAGCGGTGTTGAAAATCATCCGTTTGTGGATTTCTTGATATTTTCTGCTTGGAATTTGGAAAAACTCAAAGCTACAAAGTTGTAGAGAATTCGATTTCGTGTGGAATGGACATAAAATTTTTATTTTTCTGATAAACAAGCTATTTTCTATGAATTGTTGAAGTTTTGGAATTTATCATTTTGGTGGAAAATTTTAGAATGCGTGGGCCCCACCTATGCTTGGTGAAAAAATGTGCTGAAATTCTAATTCAAATGTGGTGAGTGGCAATAGTAGCATGTCAAGTCTGCTTCGGCGTGCTAACATTTTTCTATAAATAGAGTGCTGAGTTAAAATTGAAAATCACACCAGAAACATAAGCTTTCTCTCTTTCTCTCTATATATTATCAAGCGTATTTTGTGAGTATTTAGATATTTTGAGAGTTTCTATTCAAAGGTAAGGTTCATTCTTGCTTTTACATTCCGATCGTAAATACTTCTTTTGAGGTAAAGAATTTTAAGGATTATTATGTTTATCATGTTTTGTAATTTTTCGGACCTTCAAAAATTCTGGAAAAATTTGAAATGATAATTTGAAGAGTTTCCTTGATTGTGTCCAAAAATGGCAATTTTTTGATGTATCGATTAGGAGTTATGAATTTTATGAGAAAAGACTATTTTAAAAGTAAACCCTTATAACTCCTTGTGGTTAACTCCAAAATTGGTGAAATTTTTATTGGGAGTACATCTATATAACATCAGTATATTCTGTAAATTTCGGAATTTTTGGACAAAAGTATAATTTATGATAAATGTCTAAGTATTCGGCAGTTTTGACCATGTAAAAAATTGTAAATGAATTTTAAAAATTTTGAGAAAAATATATGTTCAATATGGGACTATGTTCTGCTAAATCCCAGAAAAGAAAATTTGTTTGTACTGATTTGGTATTTTCATGAAAATGGACTAGTTACAAGTAAATGAATTAAATATGTTATGTGAAGTAACAAAATTGAAAAAATAGGATTTTATGGCTTGAGAATCCTATATAAGGTATATGCAGATTTTTGATGAGGGTTTTGGGTATTGGTGATGAAATTTTATGAGTTTGGCATTTTAGGATGGTTAAATGCATTAATTTGTAAAGTATAAACAATTAAAATTAATTGTTTCTAAGTTTAAGAAATGATTAAGATATTGTGGTAATATTAATAATATTAGATTATGAGATTATTAAGTGATTTATAACATTTGGATTAAGGTGTTATGAAATCGTTGATTTATGAATCTTACTCTTGAAATTAAATCCATGTTTTGATAATATTGTTTTTATTATCATATATAACATTTTTATAATCCTGGTGAAGAAATTTCTCTTTGACTTGAGTGTAAAGATGGGTAGATTAATGGTATGATCGTGACTATGGGTTCTCTTTGGCCAGTAGTGCAAAGTTGAATCGTTGACTGGTATGATCATAACCATTGAATTTACAATTGAATATTTTTAGCTTAAGTGCAAAGGTGAATTGATCAACATGGTTATAATTATGGTTTATATAAATTCTGAAATGATTATGTATTTCTTTGAGATATTAATATCTTTGGCCTATAGTGCAAAGATGAATTATTGATGAATATCTTTGGCCCACAGTGCAAAGATGATCTGTTGCTGAATATCTTTGACCTGTAGTGCAAAGATGAATTATTGATAAATATCTTTGGCCCGTAGTGCAAAGATGACCTATTGCTGAATATCTTTGGCATGTAGTGCAAAGATGAATCATTAATGAATATCTTTGGCTCAGAAAAAAGATGAATTTATTAGTATGATTATGAACAGGAACTGTGATGTGGTATAACGATGATCTTTGATGTTTCAGGTAAAGACAGGTGATGAACATTATCTCCGTCCTGGATGAGAAGAGTAATTAGAATCACAATTATGATTATGGGTTATCCATATGATTGTGGAAAGGAACTGTTGATTGATATTACAGGGATAAAACATTATTGGTGGACTTTTAATGTGGAGAAGATAATAGAATTTACAGTCTATTTGACTCTTCTAATGGATTGCTTGTTCACGTTAAACTATGGTTGAAAAGTTTTATCATCTACCATATGTTCTAAATCTCCGATTTATTATCGATGAAGGCTAATGATAATTTAATTATCTTTAGTCATGATATTCTTTATCGAGCTAGTTGTGCTCACCCTTTTGCTTCACAATTCCTTTCAGGTAATAAGAGTGTTACCGGTCGAGCGGGGGATAACAGGGAATAGAATCGGTGGTCTATAGTGCTGAGGTTCTCCCTAAATAGTATGGAAATACTTTTATTGAGAACTTTAGATAAGTGTGTCAGATATTGTATATGTCATTTGATATTTAATTTTGGTGAACCAAATAGGTCAAAGAAACCCAACTTTGGAAGGGTGTTTTGCCACTATCATAAAAGATGTCTAAGGACATAGAACCTCGTGTTATCATAAGATGGGTTGTGCACATCCACTTGGCCGAGTATATCTACGAGCACTACTACTATATGATCTTGGAGTTTGCTTAAAATATAATTCTCAATTGCAGACGGTGGAGATAACTATATGTCAAGAGAGGACTCATCATCGGAAGGAACATGATAGTAATCTTCTCATTTTTCTTTGGGGGTCTATCGATCAACCAAGGATAATTCTCTGGACATATGATATCTATCATAACCTGCATTTACGGCCTCCCATGTACGAAGGTTTCCTTGAGCACTTCCCAAAGATTTTAATTTCTAAAATGCAGTATCGATTGTACCTTTATGTAATGTATCAATGTGAGGTGTTGTCCATAGTTGGGACATGAGTCACAATTGGTATTAAAACTCACAAAGATATATGTTTTTGTCGTATTTTGCACGATATAATTGTAGTAATAAAGTTGTAGTTGTTTTTTCGTACCATGTATTTGGCGACTTCGTAATAGGTTGGATGGATTGGACTTATTTTGGGGGCGCCATAGTTGGTATCGAGCTTAGGATATGATCTCCATGAGATCGGGAATAGAACTAGGAGGGAGAGATGAGTAAATCCTTCGCTAGTGTCCTACCTAAGCTTATTTGTTGGTCACCATAATATCGTGATATTATGTGATATGTTAATTTGTTCAATTAACCTTTGTTTTGAAGTTGTATTCTAGAATGATATCCGAAATACGGGAGATGAGCAATGGAGAAATCATGATGATGAGGAAGATGGAATCTTAAATGAAAGCAAGGTATTCTCAACTCTTTGAAATACTGTGCGTAAATTTCGGGGACGAAATTTCATAAGGATGGAGATCAGAAGACCCTGATTTTATGAAATAAAAGTATTCAATTTTTCTTATAATTATTATTCAAAGAAATTGTTAAAATTGATAAAAGTTTAAAGTTAAGGGTGATATATATAAATTTTCAAAATACGCAAGTGGTTATAAAATACTCATTTCGTTGGGAATATTTGTTTGGTCGTGGAATATTCTTGTTGTCGGGAATATTCGTATGCGGCGCAGATCTTTTGTGGGCCCCATGTATAATGTAATAACCGCTTGGATGAAGAAAATGAAAAGTTTGAGTTTTTATAAATAACGACGTAGTTGTTACCAGCTAACACTCGCTGGAATACCCGGTGGTTAAAATATCGTAATATGCGTGGTCAGCACAAGAAGACACCAGATTGCATAATATTTTTGAATTATTGATTCTTACGTAAGAAGGCACTACTCAATAATTGTTACAAAGAATTACTATTCAATATTTTATTTTATTGATTCAATAATTGTCATGCGTTGATATTTTATATTATTGTTGTTTCAATAATTGTTATCGCATGATATTTTCCATTATCGATCAATAATTCATATTATTTGAATGATATTATTAGATAACATTATGGCAATGTCTAGAAAGTTCTCATCGAGGAGAGGTTTGGTCATCAAATTGCGCTACCAAGAAGGAGAAATCCTTATTGAAAGCCCTCTTTTTCTCGAGAACCGCCTCGATTGTCATTATTATGATTCTCAGAATATTATTTGTGAATAATTAATTATTAATTTATATGATAAGGAAATATTTATTTGATGCGGATATAAATGATAGATTTATTTATGTGGTTATAAACGAAGGAATTATTGTTGAGGTGTTTTATTAGTATTTTGTTTCTGATTGAGGTATTAAAAGATCAAATCGATGTTCTTAAAGCTCTATCATGTGAGTTATAATTTTAATCCGACCGCTGATCGTTATGATTTTTGGATATGTTATACATATATAAGTTGAGTATATGTCCACAAATTTTGAACCGTTGAAAATTAACGCATGATTTGTTATGAATTTTAAAAGGTGTCTTTGAAAATTGTTGAAAAAATCGTCCGTTTGGATTTTATATATTTTCGCTTTGGAATTTGGAAAAACTCAAAGCTACAAAGTTGTAGAGAATTCGATTTCGTGTGGAATGGACATAAAATTTGTATTTTTCTAATAAACGGGCTATTTTCTATGAATTGTTGAAGTTTTGGAATTTATCATTTTGGTGGAAAATTTTAGAATGCGTGGGCCCCACCTATGCTTGGTGAAAAAATATGCTGAAATTCTAATTCAAATGTGGTGGGTGGCAATAGTAGCGAAAAAGTCTGCTTTAAGGCGTGTTAACATTTTTAATAAATAGAAATCTTGAAATAAGTTAGAATTAGAATTGAAAATCACACCGTAAACATAAGCTTTCTCTTTCTCTATATTATCAAGCATATTTTTGTGAGTATTTAGATACTTTGAGAGTTTCTATTCAAAGGTAAGGTTCCTTCTGACTTTACATTCCGATCGTAATAATTTTTTCTTTTGAGGTAAGGAATTTTAAGGATTATTATGTTTATCATGTTTCAGTAATTTTTCTGACTTTCAAAAATTTTGAAAAATTTGAAATGATAATTTGATGAGTTTCCTTGATTGTGTCCAAAAATGGCGATTTTGGATGTATAGATTAGGAGTTATGGATTGTATGAGAAAATACTATTTTAAAAGTAAACCCTTATAACTCCTCAGGGTTAACTACAAAATTGGTGAAATTTTTATTGGGAGTACATCTATATAACATCAAGATATTCTCAGAATTTCAAAATTTTTGGAAAAAAGTACAATTTATGATAAATGTCTAAATATTCGGCAGCTTTTGACCATGTAAAAAATAGTAAATGAATTTTAAAAATTCTGAGAAAAATATATGTTCAATATAGGACTATGTTCTGCTAAATCCCAGAAAAGAAATTTTGTTTGTACTGATTTAGTATTTTCATGAAAATGGACTAGTTACGAGTAAATGAATTAAATATGTTATGTGAAGTAACAAAATTGAAAAAATAGGATTTTATGGCTTCGAAATCCTATATAAGGTATATGCAGATTTTTGATGAGGGTTTTGGTTATTGGTGATGAAATTTTATGAGTTTGGCATTTTAGGATGATTAAATGCATTAATTAGTAAAGTATAAACAATTAAAATTAATTGTTTGTAAGTTTAAGAAATGATTAAGATATTGTGGTAATATTAATAATATTAGATTATGAGATTATTAAGTGATTTATAACATTTGGATTAAGGTGTTATGAAATCGTTGATTTATGAATCTTACTCTTGAAATTAAATCCATGTTTTGATAATATTGTTTTTATTATCATATATAACATTTTTATAATCCTGGTGAAGAAATTTCTCTTTGACTTGAGTGTAAAGATGGGTAGATTATTGGTATGATCGTGACTATGGGTTCTCTTTGGCCAAGAGTGCAAAAAGTCAATCGTTGATCGGTATGATCATAACCATTGAATTTACAATTGAATATTTTTAGCTTAAGTGCAAAGGTGAATTGATCAACATGGTTATAATTGTGGTTTATATAAATTCTAAATGATTATGTATTTCTTTGAGATATTAATATCTTTTGGCCTATAGTGCAAAGATGAATATTGATGAATATCTTTGGCCCGTAGCAAGAGAAATGACGACTCTTTCACTGAATATCTTTGGCATGTAGTGCAAAGATGAACTTTTAATAAATATCTTTGGCTCGTAGTGCAAAGATAAATTTATTAGTATGATTATGAACAGAACTGTGATGTGGTATAACCATGATCTTTGATGTTTCAGGTAAAGACAGGTGATGAAAATTATCTCCATCCTGGATGAGAAGAGTAATTAGAATAACAATTATGATTATGGGTTATTCATATGATTGTGGAAAGGAACTGTTGATTGATGTTACAGGGATAAAACATTTGTTGGTGGACTTTTAATGTGGAGAAGATAATAGACTTTATACCTATTTGACTCTTCTAATGGATCGCTTCGTTCAACTGCAAACTATGGTTGAAAAGTTTTATCATCTACCATATGTTCTAAATCTCGATTTATTATCGATGAAGGCTAATGATAATTTAATTATCTTTAGTCATGATATTCTTTATTGAGCTAGTTGTGCTCACCCTTTTGCTTCACAATTCCTTTCTGGATAATAAGAGTGTTACTCTGGTCGAGCGGAGATAACAGGGAATAATCTATGTGGTCTATAGTCATTGAGGTTCTTCCTAAATAGTATGGAAATACTTTTATTGAGAACTTTAGATAAGTGTTCCGTATTGTATATGTCATTTGATATTTAATTTTGGTGAACCAAATAGGGTCAGGTGAACCCAACTTTGGAAGGGTGTTTTGCCACTATCATACAAGATGTCTAATGACATACAACCTCGTGTTATCATAAGACAGGGTTGTGCACATCCACTTGCTGAGTATATCTACGAGAACTACCTATATGATCTTGGAGTTTGCTTAAAATATAATTCTCAATTGCAGACAGTGGAGATAACTATATATCAAGAGAGGATTCATCATTGGAAGGAACATGATAGTAATCTTCTTGTTTTTCTTTGGGGTCTATTGGATCAACCAAGGATAATGCTCTGGACATATGATATCTATCATAACCTAGACGCATGGCCTCCCATGTACGAAGGTTTCTTTGAGCACTTCCCAAAGATTTTAATTTCTAAAACAGTTATTGACTGTACCTTTATGTAATGTATCAATGTGAGGTGTTGTCCATAGTTGGGACATGAGTCACAGTTGGTATTAAAACTCACAGTATATGTGTTGTCGTATTTTGCACGATAATTGTAGTAATAAAGTTGTAGTTATTTTCTGTACCATGTATTTGGCGACTCAGAATAGGTTAGATGGATTGGACTTATTTTTGGGGCATCACATTTCTCCCAACGGAGTTTCAATAGCTAAGTCAAAGTCTAATTTCTCCGGAGTTAAATTTAAACGTTGAGCGCAAGTAGGAGAAATAAAAGAATGGGCGGAATCGGTATCAAATAAGGTATTGACTTCGCAAGAGTTTATGATTAGCTTATCCGTGATAACCTCATTTAGGTTCCTCACTTTTTGGGAGGTCACGACTAACGCTCTTCCTTGAACTACCAGCTTTGACTTGTCTGGGACGACCTTTGGTGTCTCTATCCCAGCTGGACTTGGCTTCACTACACGATAAAATCGGGCTAGGTGACCTTCTCTTTCACAATTGTAGCATGCTTTGGACTGCATCGTGCAGTTTGGACTGATGTGTCCCTCCCCTCCACATTTGAAGCATACGATCGGTGGTCGTTCTCCTTCCTTGAAAACGGGTGCTGGTGCTGCTATCTTTCCATCATTGTTGAACCTTCTCTTCTTAAAATTTCCACTTCTATTGTCTTGGCTATGATTACCACTGAAGTAGTTACCATTTCGGGCATGTTGATTCCCCCACGTTTGTTGTCACCGCTTCGATGACTGCTACCACTGTATTATCAATTTACCGGCTACTCTCTCTTAGTTGGGTTGACTCATTATCGCGCTCCAATAACTGAGCCATATTCACAACATCTGAATACAAGCAAAGTTTGGGAGAAATAAGGTATTGACGTATTTCAGGTTTCAAATCTCGTAGAAACATTCGCGTCATTCTCTCCTCATTATCAACCAAATGGGATGCAAACCGGGATAACTTTGCAAACATAGCTTCGTACTGCGACACGGTCATATTGTTTTTCTCCAGCTTGATGAACTCCACCTTCTTCATGTGACAAATACTTATAGGAAAGTACTTGTTGTTGAATATTTTTTGGAACTTCTCCCAAGACATCAAATATCACGGTGATCTTCTTTATCCACGTCTCTGCTTTAAGTGGTTCTGTCTTTCCCAAAAACTCCGATGGTCCCAGCTCCTTGAATTGCTTAGCGATAACCATCCGTGAGTTGCCGGTGTTTCCACCTGCATTTTGCATATGAGTCTCTCTCGCCTGATGTTGTATGAATTGCATAAAGCCTCTGAACATCCCATCGCTCATCATTTGGTCGGTGTTGTTGTTTAAATGAGGATTGTTGCCTTCCTGATGCACATTATCCTGGTTATTGATCTGTGGTGACTCAACGGTCTCCTGTGCTCCATTGCTTATCTCAACATTTTCAGATGTCATTTTCAAACACTGCCACAAAACAAGGGTTAATTGACATTCCACATATTATCCCTATATTTTGACCGACCAATTAAATAACAATTAAGTTTAGGTAAGTCATACTAGCGAAGGATTTACCCGTCTCTCCCCTCCTAGTTCTATCCTCACATCTTAGCTAGGGATCATATCCCTAAGCTTTGATACCAACTGTGACGCCCCCAAAATAGGCATACATCACCCATTCTGAGTTGCCAAATACATGGTACATAATACAACTACAAACTTTTTTTTTTTTGAAACATAGTTTAGAGTTTTAATACGAATATTGTCTTTTAGACAATATCCAAACTCAAATGGAGTCCTCATTACAATTATTATCACACTATTTTATTAAATATTGAGGACTACTATAGCCACCATCTCGGACCGTCACTCCATTCCCCGACTAGTCCCGGTTACGTTCTCATTTTCTGAAGAGAACAATGAAAGCAAAAGGGTGAACTCAACTAGCCCAGTAAGAAATATTATGACTAAGATAATGTAGAATAAATTATCGTTAGTCTTCAACAGTGTTAAATTGATAGAATACAATAGACAACAAGTTTAACTGCAGCGGAACAAGCAATCCATTAGAAGAGTCAAGTAGTGCATGATATCTACTATTTTCTATGATTTAAAATTTTATCATCAATTTTATCGTTGAGACTCAACTTAATAAATAATTCACATCACTGAATTATTCATCCACTACAGCCAAGGATATTCATTAGTATCACATCCACGAATTATCCATGCACTACGGGCCAAGGATATTCGTGTTATCACCAATGGTCATGATCATGCTAACAACTGTCCATCAATGCACTACGGGCCAATTAGGACTTTTACCACATCATTTGTAACATTATAGGTTATGATTATACCGAATAATTCCTGGTCATAATCATACCAATCAACAGTCCATCTATGCACTACGGGCCAAAGATGACTTTCATCACAATATAAACATGAGGATGATGAAAATGATATAAGAATTCAATTAAATGAAAGCAAAGGATAAATTTTAAAGATTTATAATTCAATTTATCCAGAATTCAATAATGTCCAATTGTCAAATGATACTGCTTTGTGGAGTAAAATTTAAGAATAATATTGTATCAAAAATGATTTGGATCGAAAAGAAATCAATTTTTGTCATGAATAGTACCCCTGGTGAATAGTATTTTATAAATAGTACCCCGTGAATAGTATTTCATGAATAGTACCCCGTGAATAGTACCCCGACATGAAAAGATCAAAAATTATCAAGAATATTCAGAATAATATATCTATGAAAAGATACTAGATGAAGCATAAATTTCAAGGATATTCTACTAATTTCAAGGAGTATATAAGCAATACTTAACAAAACGAGTGTAGAATTCGAAATCTAAAACGAAATAATATTACTTACATACTATAGAGTATGGAGGAAAATATTATTTCATACGAATATTGAACAAAAATAATATCCCTTATCTTAAAAAGAGAGTACTTTTGACTGGTAGGGTGGGGATATTCTTGAAGAAAACTTATAATGTTTTCTACGCTCAAAGCTTTCTTAAACTCTAAAGAAATACGCTCAAGATTATAGAATAAGAATTTTCTTATTCTGGTGTGATTTTTAATTCTAAACTAAACATCCTATTTATAGTAGAATGGAAATGATACTATTTGAATTTAGAAATCACGGACCAACAATAATTTTTTTCGCGGGTGAATTCACGGACTATTCAATGAAAATTTTTGATTTTACTATGTTGTACTATGCAGTACTATGCACACACTATGCAGTACTATGCAACACTATGCATAATAAAATATAATATATTCTATTTTTCATAAAAAATAGAACATTATATATATAATATATATATATATATTATATAATTTCCCACCACACACGGCACCACACAATTTTCACACACAAACACACCCACCCACCCACCCACCCACCCACCCACCCCCCCCCCCACACACACACACACACACACATATATATATATATATATATATATATATATATATATATATATAATTGAGATAACTTCTAGCGATGATTTTGAAAAATGAGTAAGTGGGGTTCCATGTAATAAGCCAAATTTACAACAAATACTTCATAAAAATCTCCTCAATATTTTTAACAACATTTATTCATCAATAATATAACTTGCAATATTAACAACCAGATCATTCCCAGGAAAGAGGGGGCTTTCCGATAAGGATTTCTCTCTATTGGCGCGCAATTAGGTGACCAAATCCCTTTCCTCGACAAAACTTTCTAGACATTGTCAACAATGCAAATAATAATATGAATAACTTTGTCGTTTTGATTATTGATTTAATAATATAAATTATTGTGACAATAATTGAATCAATAACGTGATATAATATGCAGTAATTATTATGGTAATAATTGAAATAAACTGAGTGACTTTTCACGTAAGCATCAATAATCAATACCATGTGCTACTATGCAACCACACATATTACTGGAATTTTATCACTGGGTATTTCAATAGTTAATGGTAAAACTTTTGCCGTTATTTTTATAAAAAGATATTTATGTCATTTTCCAAGTGCGACAATAATTCCGTTGTGGGGTCCACCAAAGATTGTGCCGTCATACGAATATTTCCTGCTAAAACGAATATTCCCCGACCAATCGAATATTTTATAAAAACTTGTTTACTTTGCAAAATTTATAAATATTGCTCACAACTATAACATTATATCAAATCCACACCATAATATTCAAAAATATATTTTGTGAGAAATTCATCTTTATTCATAAAAGTCGGGGTCTTACAGCGTCACATACGACATTCGATTTCCCCTACATGATTTAATCTCCTCTTTTCTAGCTAGGGCTCATTAGGACCGATTTCGCATAGCTGGTGCCGAACTAATATATTCATTTGATTTCATTCATCGATTCTAGCCAAGAGCTGAAGATCACTCCAGGATTAGACTTCTTTTTTGTTCTGTTTAACGTAATCCGATGCAAGGAACCAAGTCTACGACATTTAAACCTTTGTCCTGGGTAAACCACCTGTATAAAGACTCCATCTAGCAACAAAGGATGGCACCCCCAATGGATCTACATCAAGGGAACCGACCTAAAGCTTCTGCTGAGCCGGGCTCCCCGAAATGAACCCATCCTCAAAGTTACCAAGTTTTCGAAGAGCTGAATCAACATATTATGATTCTTTTATAGTAAGATGAAGAAAATTGATTGGCCTATTGAAGTACTATCCAACCCAGCTTGGCTTTACACTCATAGATGTAAGTTCCTATACGAATCCATTCCTTTTTACTTCAGTATTAATTGTCTTTTAATCTAACTCCCTTTTATATTTCCAGTATCAATCTTTAAACTAGAAGACTTTGAGGCCTCTAGCTCATAACCGCCCCTCCTTCCCAAACCGATTAATTCCTCAATCGATCACTGATGAAAGCTTAGACATCGAGAGCATCCTCATTATCGAAATTCCAATCAACACCCCTCCAAACTCTTCTCAAACAGCTGAACTTCCCCTCATCGTGCAAGCAATAACCATCGTCTTGATGCCTTTGACGATATCCACTAAAAAATCCCTAGATATGACCAAATCTGACAAAGTGGACCTAATGAAAAAGAAAAAAAGGAAACAAGCTAAAAAATTAAACACCAACCTCAACTTCCATCACTGAAGCTCCTATCGTCAAGGACCCTCCCCAAATCCCTAAACCATCAATCACCCGAGAACCTTCTTCTGACCCCCAAGTTGTAGAAATCACTATCGAACCCCCTTTAAAAAGGGCCTGGGCAAAAGAGACTAGCCAAATTCTTCCTCCTCCTCCTCCTGCAAAGGCATCGACCTCTGCAGACCCACCAGGGCGGTTCCTGAACACTGTCTGGTCTCGAAATATGCCACACGACTTTCTATACGAGAATTTTAATGCCTTCGTCTTTCTGGGAGATAATGAGAAATTTGAAGTTCTCAAGCCCAAGAACATTGTAATCACTACTACTGTCCCCATGGGTCGGGTAAAAACAACTACTTTATCCTTTTTGTTCTAATAGATACCCCTGAATACATCCTCTTAATTTATTTATATTATGCATATTCTTTTTCCTTCTTTAGCTGACTGCAACTTCGGGTCGAGGAGATTTCATCTTGGAAAAAGGAGTTTGAAAGCAAAGTCGAACACCTAGAACTGGAAGTTGCTTCAAATAATATAAAAGAAGAAAAAGGGAAATTATATGTTATCCGACTCCACTTTGATGCACTATCATCGGATGTGAAATAATTGAAGTGAAAAATCTCCAAGCTCTCCAAACAAAAGGAAAAACTTCTTATGGAATGAGTCTAGCTTAAAGAAGATAGAGATGCCCTCCATAAAGCTTACACCACTCTGACTGATCAGTTCAAGCAACTTCACCAGAAAATGAGAGACATGATGAGGGTAGTCGCCGAGCTGGAGAAAGAGATTTAACGCTTGAAAGCTGAGAAGTTTACTGTCTTCGAAGCTGACAAGTAGAAGATCATCGAGGAGTATCAAGAATCTCCTGAGCTAACTAACGAATAATTTGTCAAAGGCTTTCAAAGCCACAAAGAAAAGATATGGGAGAAGATGTTGGCAGCTGGTCTCAGAACCACCATCTTGGACTCATTCGATAACGAAGCTGACCCTCCTTAAGAATGATTGTATATCTTTATTTTTTTACATGTAAATAATTTCAAATGTACAAATACTTTGGCAATCAATGAATATATATTTTGAGTAAAATTGAATGTCTATTTTATTGATAACTTGGAAAAATGTTACATAATTCCAAAATAAAAAGTTCTTATCATGAATTATTGATAATACTTCCTAAGCCTCCCCGTATTCCAAGTATTTTTTTATTTTTGTCCCATCCATTGCTCGAAGTCGGTAAGTTCCTGGCTTCAGCACTTCAGTAATTTCATAGGGCCCTTCGCAGTTGGGTATTAACTTTTTGAGGTTTCGGGGCATCAATGCCTCCACCTCTCGAAGAACCAGATCTCCAACTTCAAATCTCCTCAACTTTACCCTGTTGTTATAATGTCTGGTCGTTCTCCTCTGGTAGACTGCTAGTCTTACTAAGGCTGATTCTCGAACATGCTCTAACAAATCAAGATTGAGGCGAAGACCTTCATCATTGTATAGCTCCTTAAATTAGCTGACCCAAAGCGAAGTAGACCCAATTTTGACTGGAATAAAGGCATTAGTCACATAAGCTAACCTAAACGACGAATCGTAATTCGTTTTCCTAGAGGTAATTCAATATTCCCACAAAACACTGATAACCTCCCCCGACCTTTGGCTTCATCTAGCCTTCTTTTAATTCCAGTTAAGAGGGTCCGATTAGTGACCTATACATGCCTATTGGATTGAGGATAAGCAGCTGAAGTTTTTGATACTGGATTCCCAAGTCTTTTAAAATTTCTTCGAATTTATACCCCACAAACTGTCTACCATTGTCCGATACTATCACCATAGGAGTTTTGAATCGAAAGGTAACGAACTCTTTTAGAAATTTAAAACACTCCTGTCCCATGATTGACCTAAAGGGCTTAACCTCCACCCACTTGGTCATATAATCGATAGCTACCAACAGAATGCTGACTTTCCCTTTAGCCTTCGGTAATGGACCTAAGATGTCGATCCCCCATACTGCAAATGGAATCGGGGACAAAACCAAATACGTTTCTTAGAGAGGATGATAAGGAATATGACTATTCAACTGGCATTTAGGACACTTATGTACATACTCCTTTGCCTCCTAGAAGATTTTTGGCCAGTAATATCCCTGTCGGAACACCTTATACACCAACGCCTTAGCTCTCATATGATCTCTACAGATACCTTTGTGAACCTCCCAAAGAGCGTGTTCAGTTCCAGATGGTACCAAACACTTTAGCAGAGGGAAGAGAATGCTCGTCGATATAGATCCCCGTCGATAAATATGAATTTTGAACACCTATACTTTATTTTCTTTGCTAGTATCTGATCCAAAGGTAACATGTCATCTGCCAGATAATCTATGTAAGGTGTGAGCCAGTAATCCGATAGTTTGAATACCAATATTTCGGACCTCTAAACACTCGGAGTATCGAGAACCTCCAAATAGAGTGACCCATTGAAAGAGTTTGCATCCGTTATAGCTAGCTTGGCCAGAGAATCGACGACTATATTTTTTGATTGATCGACTCAAGACTTTTTGCTACCTTAGACTTGTCAAAATCGCCTTATACACGTCTTCATTATTTGTCACTTTAAACCCGAAGCGAATAGCCTATTTCACTTTAAACCCCTCGGGACTTGTCAAAATTATCCCTGCACCACTGATATCCGATGTTGATGACCTATCCACTTATAACGTCCATAAAGTTGTTAGGTTTGTATATATCATTATCATGCAATCAAATTACATAAAAGGTGCCGACGCGCGATAAAACAAAATTTTAAATTTTTTATGGAAACGATCAACATAATCATACTTTGTGCATAATTATCAATCAATAGAATATTAATGGAGATCAGATTTATACTCTTGTTGAAACTAGTTTCCTCGGGTATGAGTTCACCTCCAATTCCTTTTCACGTTTAACTTGAATCCGTCGGGTTTGATTCCTTCATTTGATCAACGTTAGCCACCCAAGTGTTTGGCCTCTAGAGGTGATCCAGCAAGGAAGAACAAATATTCAAGAAGATGGGTGTTTAACAAAACCCTATAATTCTATCTCTATAGAATATTGTATACTCTCCTAACTCTTGGAATTGTCATTTTTTGTGTGTGTCACCCTTATCCATAATAAGACTCCTCTTATTTATAGATATGGGCAACCCTCCTAAACAATTTAGGAATTGAGTTTTAATTTTAATTAATTAAACTCCTTTAATTAATTAGGCTCCTAATCTTATTAGGAATATATGAGAGTACCTTTTATTAATTAATTCTCAAACTACTATAGGAATTAAATAATAATAATAAGATTCATCTTATTAATTTATATTTAATATTTCTAAAATATTAAATAATAAATATTAAACTATTTAATTTATTCTATCACCATAGATTAAATTAAATACAATTAAATTATTATTATGATTATGACATTTACTTCTTAAATAAATATTCTTCCTTTTATAGTGTGACCCTTTAGGATCTCCATATTAAAACCTAATTGTGAATAAATCAATTAGAACAATTCTAATCTTATTTAAATAAATAAATTAATCTATTAATTTATTTAAATATATAATAATTATTCTACAATAAGGATAAATCTCCTTAACGATTAATGACTTTTCAGATTATATAGATTTCAACATTAATCATAAAATAACCTTTGAGTAAATAGTTACCATACAATTCAATCCTTCCACCATACAATGTCCCAATTAAATATAAGACATGAAATTACTGTCAAGTCTTATTTTATTTAATAATATGTATTTCGATTCTTAAATGCACAACTCCAAATAATGTAAATTAGAAAATCCTTTCTAATTTCATTCTGCCTTGGCCAAAAACTACTGGGTTGTTATTTATCGAATCACATATGACATTCTCTTCTTTTACTAGAATAGGTATATTCTTTGTTGATCATTCATTATCTCCATGTAGAACTTATTACATCCAAACATACCCTTTGATATACTCTAAGGGTCTTAAGGGACATGTCAAAGTCAACCTAATCATACATAAGATACTATGATTATCTTTGTAATAACCCGAGATTTCGAGTAATCCAAATTTTACGAATAATTTTTTTATTATTTAATATTGACATTGAATGTTAATATAATACTGTGTATCTGTGATACGAGTCTCAAGTAGTGGTCAATATGTGTATTGACTAATAAAATTAGAGTAGAGTTGTGCTTAACAGTTTTTGAAACCCTAACCCTAAGTTTAGATAAGGATTCAATACAAAATATAATTAAAATAATTATATTGAAAAGTATCTGTGGCTATGTGTACCGTATGAACTTAATGACCAATGATTGACTTGATAGGGTTTAAACTTTGTAAACCCTAATAAGGGATTAGAAACCCTAATCTCAAATTGAAAAACCCTAATTTACAGTTAAAAACCCTAATTGTACATCGGGAAACCCTAATTTAAAATCCGAGAATTCTAAACCCTAATTAAGAAACCCTAATCCTAATTAGTAAGCCTTAATGTGCTTGATAACAATTAATGCAATTAGTAATCACTAATTATATTTTTATCATCTTAATTTTCTATTTTGAAAATCCTAATTTTAATTTTTTTTTGAAATTAATGATTTAAAACCCAAGGGTTAGAACCTTAGGGTTAAACCCTAAGGGTTTGAATAAATGTCAAGTATGCCATTAAAATGATAGTACAATGACCAAAATACCCTTTTTACATATTTTAGTAAGTTAACTTGTAAATGTTGCTAAAACTTTAGTTGGTAACCTAATGCTTTGACTTGTGACTCAAAATCTCAGCACATTTAATATCATTTGACACCTTGCATGCTTGAATTCAATGAATCTAAGTGATATATATTAGTTTGGAGAGAGAGAAAGTCACAAATAATTGTCATTTGCTAACTTGCTATCACCAACTCACTCTCTCTCTAACCCTCCGAATTCATCAAGTGACTCAGTCCCTAGAACATCCTTAGAACACAAAAAATCAATTAAGGAGATCTAGATCAAAGCTTGGACTAAAAAGGTATAAACCCTATCTTAACCTAGATCTTGTATGCTATGTCAAAATTTATGTTTTTGTGTTTTTATAAGTGTTATATGATGTTTTTAAATGATCTATGATGATCCATCATGGATCCATAGCATCAAAGTGGGTAAAAATGGTATTTTTCAAAAACTGTCCAAGAACAAATTTTGTGGTCTGACAAGCTAATGTCAGGAGCCACAGATTCTTGTTTGTTTATGGTTTTTGATGTTTTAAAGTTGTTAAATGTAGCTTGTCATGTGGTCTTTAATCTGCAAGTGGAATCAGTGTCATTGGATGTCTAGATTTGTAGTTATAATTGGTCAAAGTCACCGACCGACCACGATCGTCAAAATCAAGCAACCCGTAAAGTGTAAACAAACGTTCGACAAGGTTTTTATTCGCTTTGATCATCAAGATTTTTAGTGTTATATTGTTTGTGTTTGTATTAGATTATAGCCCCATTATGTGGACTCTAGAACCATGCCTTTAGATCTCTTAAACAGTTAGTAGATTAAGTTTAGTGTGTGGTCAAATGTGACCAGTTGATCACAAAGTTCAATTTCTGGTAATTCCAGAAACCATAAGAACAGCTTTCTGACAGCCTTTGACCGAGCTGGATCTGGCGATGTCAATGTTGTTTGATTGATATGTTGTTATAGTTATGTTCTATGACATGTATACTTCAGGTTTAAACCATAATATCGCTTAACTAATGATCAAAACACTATACAAATCGAGCTTCAATATCACATGTTGTGACTGCCAGGTTTCTGGGTTACCCAGAAAACCCAACAGTACTCTGACAATGATTTTGGGATATCAGATCGCCTTGTTGTTTTATTGTATGATCAAGATGTTAGTTGATTATTGTAGTATTACAAACAAACTATCAAACCAGTATCTTAGCAAGCCTAGAACATGTTTAGTAGACGAATTACAGTTAGTCAAATCGAGGCCTCTGAAAGCTAAGCTGTCAGAGTTGTTCTTGAGCTCAAGAACACCAACAACGACGCTTTATGTCGCTAAAGGCCTACAACGACGGTTTTATTATTTTCTAATTTCTGATTTTTTCGGAAATTATTTTAAAATAGAAATAAATTATAAAAATTATTAAAAATGGTTTTAAAAATTATTTTAAATTATGAAAAATAATTTTTGACCATTAATGAAATATTTTTCTTTAATATTTATAATTATTTAAATATTAAAGGTATTTCATTTATTTAATTACTATATTAAATAAATTAGAGAAAAATGATTTAATATTATGAAAAATCATTTTAAATAAGAAAATGTATTTAAAAATATTTTGAATTATAAAATATAAATTTTAATATTTTTAGAGAATTTTCATTAGTAATTTAATATTAATGATATTAGATTTATTTAATTAATATATTAAATAAATGAGTTAAAATAATTTTAATATTTTAAAAAATCATTTTAAATGAGAATAAAGTATTAGAAAATGTTTAAAATTATAAAATATAATTTTCAATATTTTTGGAGAATTCTCATTAATAAATTAATATTAATGATGTTAGACTTATTTAATTATTAAATTAAATAAATGAATTAAAAATAATTTATTGATTTAAAATTATTTAAAAATGAGAAAATGATTTAAAAATATTTTAAGTTAAAATTAATGACTTTTAATATTTGGTTGATAATTTCATTAATATTTAAATATTAATGGTGATGATTTAAAAATAATTTTAATTACTTTAAAAATTATTTAAATAGAATATTGATGATTTAAAAATATTTTAAGTTATTATTAATAACTTTAATATTTTGATTAAATATATATCATTAATATTTTAATATTATTAAATATTAATGATGATGGAATTAGACAATATTTAAATCATTGATAAATGATTTCGATGTTTGAAAAATCATTATAAATTATAATAATTGTCTATAAATTATTAAAAGCTTCCGAAAAGTGTTATAAAGGATAATTGACTTATCTAATATAATATTGAAGCTTAGAGACCAAGTGTAATTGATAATAACTGTGTTAATTGTCGGATAGGGTGACCTGTACACCGAAAATAGATCGAAGTCCAACCAGACTGAACTAGTTAGACTTGTTAAGTGTTTATATAGGTTATAAACACTTGATGTGGCTATGTGGTAATGTGCCTAGGAGGAAGATTGACTTTGAATTACGCTTTGTGTGTTAAATGATTGTACTAATTGTGAGACCGACATTATTGATTATAGGTCTTACGAACGCAGTTAATTATATTGTGTAGCAGTAATCAACGCGAAAGGCAAGTTTCCTAACTCAACTTGAGTTACTATTTTTCCAACATGGTAGTGAATAATTATTGATAGTTATTCACATCTATAATGATTGTTATAATTCGCACGTAGTAAAATTAAATCTTGTTCTATTATTTGAACTACTTATAAATCATGTCTCAAATTAATTGTTTAGGCGAGAATAATATTTGTTCAAGCATGAAATGCTTTATTCATTATGAACCTGAATTGTTATCGAAGATCTATGCCATTGATTTCTGGCTAGATTAGTATTGTTATTAATTATTGAAGTCATAGTATTTCTTTAAAAGTAATCCAAACCATATTGTTGTGGTACGGACTCGATCGTGAAGGAAGACTGAGATGAACAAATTTTAATGTCGTAAATCGACTAATGTGCTATTATTGAGTATTATGCATAATATAGGTACAAAGGAGTTGGCCACTCTAGGTACTTGCGAAGAGAGTATAGTTTAGTTTTTATAACTAATTTATATTCTTGTAGAAATTTAGTTTTAATAACTAAATGAATCCTCTATTAGTTCATGATCCTCTGTGATCACTCAATATGAAATCTAGGTATATCCCACATTATCAAGATTGTTTCAAAGATTATTAAATCCTTTTATTCAATTGAATATTATTGAATCTTTGAAAGAATTATACTCTTTCATCTCGGATATGTTATTCAGTATGAAATAGTAGAAAGTTTTATTATTGAGATTGAATTATTATTCCGCTATCTCGAAATCGTTTGATTGTTGCTGAAGTTCTATACAAGCTAGACTCTTCTATTCATGATATATATATATATATATATATATATATATCATTTATTGTATATCTTATCTTGCGGGGCAAACTTGTTGCTCACCCTTGCTAAATAAAATATTTCAGCTAGGAACGATGAGGCCAGCGGTGTGACGCCCCCAAAATTAGGTATACATCACCCATCTTGAGTCGCCAAATACATGGTACAAAATACAAATACAACTTAATTATACAAATGTCGTAAAAAAGCAAAGACGACAAAAACATAGCCGAGAGTTTTAATAAGAATATTGTCATCTGACAATATCCACACTCAACTTGAGTCCTCATTACATTTATTATCACACTATTTAACAAAATAGTGAGGACTACTAATGCTATTATCTCAGACCGTCACACCGCTCCCCGACTTATCCCAAATATATATTCTCATTTCCTCGAAGAGAACAACGAAAGAAAGGGTGAGCTCAACTAGCCCAAAGAAGAAATATTACGACTAAGATAATGCGTAATAAATTATAATTAGTCTTCAACAATGTTAAACTGATACAATATAACAAACTTCAAGTTGAATCACAAATAAACAAACAATCCATTGTAAGAGTCAAGTAGAGAATAAAATCTACTATCTTCTATGATTTAAAAGGTTTTTCATCACTTTTATCACGAGACTCAAATTTTAATAAATAATCCACATCATCAAATCATCCCCGCACTATAGACAAGGATATTATTTAAGTATCACGACCACGAATTATCCATGCACTACGGGCCAAAGATAATTGTATTTTCATTAATCATCACGATCACGCCATAAAATAATTCATCTTTGCACCCTTGGTCAAGAGAATCCATAGCCATAATCATACCAAAAACCCGTCCCATCAATGCACTACGGGCCAACGAGGACTTTTTCCACATCATTTGTAACATTACTACCATGATTATACCGACTAATCCTCGGTTATAATCATACCAAGTCCATCTATGCACTACAAGCCACGTATGACTTTCAACATAATATAAACATGAGGATGATGACAATGACATAATAACTCAATAAAACAAGTTCAAGAATTAATTTATCCAGAACCAATAATGTCCAAACCGTCAACACGATACTTCTTTGTAGTAAAATTCAAGAATACTCGTAAGAATATTTCCATGAAAAGATATCGGATGAAGCGCAAATATCAAGGATATTCCACTAATTTCATGGAGTATAAAAGTTAAAACTTTAACCAACCGAGTATAATAAAGAATGGAATAACAAAATAAATCACCGTATACGCGATAGACCACACGCATAAAAGTTATTCCAATGTAATAATAAATAACGGAACCAGTGTCACGCGAACGCATACGCATGTGATATTCCAATGTAATAATAAATAACGGAACCAACCAGTCGCAAAATTCACACCATCGGCGGATATTCCAACAGATTAATAAATAATCGGAATTCAGTCACGCAGAAACGCATGCATGTGGTGTTCCAATGTAATAATAAATAATAGAACTAGTGTCGTGGCAAAATTCGCTCCAAAACCAGATGTTCCAATGTAATAATAAAGAATAGAATAATGTATGAATTTCACCATGTATGCATTAATTCGCATGTATGCTTTTTTCCAACATAATGGTAAAGAATAGAATAATCAAGAATTTCACCATGTATACTATTGATTGATAGATGAGTCATTCCAACATAATGATAAAGAATGGAATAATGTAAGAATTTCACCATGTATGCAAGTGTACTTTACATGATGTGTTATTCCAACATAATGATAAAGAATGGAATAATGTAAGAATTTTACCAAGTATAGGGTAGCCCACGACACAAAGTTATTCCAATGTAATAATAAAGAATAGAATAATGAAGTTATCTTCATGAATACAAAAGAAATAATACCCTTAGAGTACAAATCGAATAATATCCCTTACCTTAGAACAAACTAGATATAGGGGTAAAGAAGTAGCGAGAATATTTTTTCTTCTTTCTCTCTATAGTTTCTCTCTCTCAGAGTGTCAAAGGAATTCGTAAGAAATAATGAAGGAATGAGCTTCTATTTAGGAGAATGGACCTAATAGTAATTAATTCTAACGGTCCAGATTGATTTACTTTTAAACTAGACGGTCCGTATCATTGTTTTACTATAAAGTATTCTAATAAAACAAAATATTTTAAATAAAATATAATATATTCTATTTATAATCTAATAAAATGAATATCTTTATAAAAGTATTCTGTTTTATATAAAAAGATTTTTACTATGCAAACACTATGCATAATAAAATATAATATATATTCTAATTATTGTCTAATAAAACAAATAACTTTATAAAAGTATTCTGCTTTTATATAAAAAGATTTTACTATGCAAAAACACTATCGATAATAGAATATAATATATTCTATTTATAGTCTACTAAAACGAATAACTTTATAAAAGTATTCTGTTTTATATAAAAAACTTTTCTGTTTTATTACATTAATAATACTAATAAAACAAAGCTTCATCATCAATATTATAACTCACATTATTAATCGACCAGGTCATTCCCAGGAAAGAGGGGGCTTTCTAATAAGGATTTCTCCCTATTGGCGCGCAATTAGGTGACCAAACCTCTCCTTAACAAAACTTCTAGACATCGTTAATATTGCAAATAATAATATTAATAACTCTGTCATCTCAATTATTGATTTAATAATATATAAAATATCGACAATAATTGAATCAATTAACGTGAGATACTATGCAACAATTACTGAAGCAATAATTGAAAAAAACTAAGCGACTTCTCACGTAAACATCAATAATCAATAACGTGTGCTACTATGCAACCACGCGTATTACTGTACTTTTACTACCGAGTAGTTCAACAGTATTAACGGTAAAACTTCCGCCGTTATTCTCATAAAAATATTTTTGTCATTTTCTCAATTCGACAATAATTCCGTTGTGGGGTCCACTAATGGTTGTGCCGTCGTACAAATATTCCCTGTTAAAACGAATATTCCTCGACCAATCGAATATTATATAAAAACTTGCATGCTTTGCAAAATTTATAAATACTACCCACAACTATAATATTATCTCAAATTCACACCATAATATTCAAAAAAATATTTCGAGAAAATTAAATCTTTATTCGTAAAATTTGGGAGTTTACAATCTCCCCCCTTATGAAATTTCGCCCTCGAAATTTACGTGACGCATTTATGCGCCGAAACGAGATGAGGACACTTCACGATTCTAACTCTTGAGGTATAACCTTTAAGCGTATAAATATATTCCGTGATTTTAATAGTACATCATCAAACATTAAATTATCTCGCTATCTCGTTCGGTTCTAAATAATATTGTTGTTCGAAGTCGTCCACATATTTACGTAACATCGATACGTGAAAAACGTTATGAACACGCCGACATACTACTGCGGTAAAAAGCGAGTCTATAGGCCACGCTTCTTACTCGATCAAGGATTTCAAATGGGCCAATAAAATCGAGGTTGAGATTTCCTCTCTTCGATTCATGCTTCTAGAATAACGCCCATCAACCTTTTTCTTCACATTTATCAACTCAGAGTATTTAGCTTGGCGGCTTTAACTTTATCGATTAAAGTCGATTCTACTCGTATATTCATTATCTTCACGTGGGTTCGTATATTTGCACTCAGAACGCATACGATCTTCTACTCAACGCCGTCGACTACCACGCTCACTTTTCCCACGATGGTATCAATGGTACGATCGTAATCTTTAATGAATCGAGCCAACTTCTTTGGCGCATGTTATGTTCGTTTTAGTTGAAAAAATATTTAAGGGTTTTAGAAATGGGGTTTTGTACTAGGGTCAGTACAAAATTCGATTTCACGCTCTAGGGGTAGACTAAAAAGTCTTCAGAATACGCCAGGAAATTTATTAACGATAGAAATATCATTCAAAACTGTGACTCTCATCCAAGACTTGGATAGTACGTCACATTGATACCTATCAACTTGCCATCGTCATTCACGACGTCGCCTACAGAAAGTTTGGCTTCGGTGTATTCCACACAAGGAAGTCAACAACGAAAGGATCGGGGCTCTTTACTTATGGCTTGATATGACAATGATTGACTTTAGTGGTTTGGTTGATTGAATTCGTATAACAGGTTGGTTAGGAATATGAAAGCTAACAACCTTACAAAAAGCTTGATGAGTAGTTAACCAATCGATTCCTAAAATCACATCAAAGGCAAGTATTTTCAAAGAGATAAGATCGACAGTAACGTGAAAGTGTCGATTTGAATCAACAAGATTTATAAACAAAGGAGGTAACGAAGGTTTCTACTATCGAACTTTCAACCAATAAGTCAAATTCTAATTTTTCGAAGTCAAATTTAAACGCTGAAAGCGCAAGCAAGAGAGATAAAAGAATAGGTAGAACCAAATTATCGAATAAGGTATAGACTTCAGTAAGAGTTTATGATTAACTTACCCGTGATAACTTTGTTCAGGTTCCTCGTCACGAGAGAAAAAAATGCTCTCTCTTAAACTATCGATTTTGACTTGTCTGGGACATCCGTTGGCATCACTATCCCAGCTGGACTTGACTTCACTACACGACAAAATCGAGCTAGAGACCTTCTCTTCGTGAATTGAAACACGCTTTGGATTGTCACAGCGTCTGGTTTGAGACGGATGTGTCCTCCCATCGCATTTGAAACATACGACCGGTGGTCTTTCTTCTTCCTTTGAAATGGGTCTTGCGATCATTCGCCTTTTCCATCATTATTGAACCTCCTCTTCTTGAAATTTCCACTTCTATTATCTTGGCCGCATGATTACCACCGAAGTGGTTACCATTCTTAGCATTATAATTTCTTCCACGATGGTTATCATTGTTTCGATGGTCGTTGCCACCGGTACAATTATTATCGTGTTGTTGGTCGTTGCCTTTTGGTTGTGCTGACTCATTATCGCGCTCCAATAACTGAGCCTTATTCACAACATCTGAATATAAACAAAGTTTGTGAGAAATGAGGTATTGACGTATATCGGGTTTCAAACCTCGCAAAAACATTCGCGTCATTCGCTCCTCATTATCGACCAAATGGGATGCAAACCGGGACAACTCCGCAAATTTAGCCTCGTATTGCAACATGGTCATATTGTTTTGTTCCAGCTTGATAAATTCCACCTCCTTCATGTGACGAATACTTTCAAGAAAGTACTTGACGTTGAATAATTCTTGAAATTTCTCCCAAGACATCTTGAGTGCGTCAGGCTGGGTACGTTTTACAGATTCCCACCAATGATCTGCTTCTTCACACAACATAAAGGTGGCAAATGGAACTTTTTGCTCCTTTGAGCATTCCAAGACATCAAATATCTTGGTGATCTGCTTCATCCACGTTTCTGCCTTAAGTGGGTCTGGCTTTCCCAAAACTCCGTGGTCCCTCCTTGAACTATTTAGCGGTGACCAAATGGTAGGTTGCCATTATTTCCACCTATATTTTGAACATGAGTCTCTCTTACCTGATGTTGCATGAATTGCATAAAGCCTCTGAACATCCCATCGTTCATCATTTGATCAGTGTTGTTATTTACTTGAGGATTATTGTCGCCTTCTTGATGCACATTATCCTGATTATTGATCTGTGGAGACTCAACGGTCTCCTGTGCTCCATTGCTTACCTTAACATTTTTAGATGCCCTTTTCAAATACTGCCACAAAACAAGGGTTAATTAACAAATCACATATTATCCCTATACTCTAACCGACCAATTAAATACCAAATAAACTTAGGTAGGTCATACTAGCGAAGGAATTCTCCATCTCTCCCCTCCTAGTTCTTGTCTCACATCTCAGCCAGGGATCAAATCCCTAAGCTTTGATACCAACTGTGAAGCCCCCAAAATTAGGTATACATCACCCATCTTGAGTCGCCAAATACATGGTACAAAATACAAATACAACTTAATTATACAAATGTCGTGTAAACAATACGACAAAACATAGCCGAGATTTTTAATAAGAATATTGTCATCTAGAAAATATCCACACTCAAAGGAGTCCTCATTACATTTATTATCACACTATTTAACAGAAAAGTGAGGACTACTAATGCTATCATCTGGACCGTCACTCCATTCCCCGACTCGTCCCATTTTATATTCTCATTTCACAAGAGAGAATAAAGAAAAGAAAGGGGCGAGCTAAACTAGCTAGTGAAGAAGAAATATTATGACTAAGATAATGCGAATAAATTATCACTAGTCTTCAATAATGTTAAACTGATACAATATAACAAACATCAAGTTTAACTGCAGCGGAACAAACAATCCATTAGAAGAGTCAAGTGGAGAATAAAATCTACTATCTTCTATGATTTAAAAGGTTTTTATCACTTTTATCGCTGAGACTCAGCTTAATAAATAATCCACATCATCAAATCATCCATGCACTACAGGCAAATGATATTATTTAGTATCACGACCACGAATTATCCATGCACTACGGGCCGAAGATAATTGTGTTTTCATCAACGGTCACGATCATGCCATAAAAAAAATTCATCTTTGCACCCTTGGCCGAAGAGAATCCATAGACATAATCATACAAAAAACTATCCATCAATGCACTACGGGCTAATGAGGACTTTTTCCACATCATTTGTAACATTACGGTCATGATTATACCGAATAATCCTTGGTTATAATTATACCAAGTCCATCTATGCACTACAGGCCACAAATGACTTTCAATATAATATAAACATGAGGATGATGACAATGACATAATAACTCAATAAAACAAGTTCAAGAATTAATTTATCCAGGAACCAATAATGTCCAAACTGTCAACATGATACTTCTTTGTTGAATAAAATTCAAGAATGTTCAGAAGAATATTTCCATGAAAAGATCTTTGGATGAAGCCTTGAAATATCGAGGATATTCCACTAATTTCATGGAGTATAAAAAGTCAAAACTTTAACCAACCGAGTATAATAAAGAATGGAATAACAAAAGAAATCACCAGAATGTGATAGATCGCATGACGAATGAGTTATTCCAATAGAATAATAAATAACGGAACGAATCAAATACGTAAACGCATGCATGTGATATTCCAATGGAATAATAAATAATGGAACCAAAGTCGGTGAAAATTTTGCACCAACGGGATGTTCCATAAAATAATAAATAATCGAACCAATCATGCGTAAATGCACGCATTGTGGTGTGTTCAATGAATAATAAATAACGGAACCGGTCGAGCAAAATTAAAGACAAACATGATGTTCCAATGAGAATAATAAAGAATGGAATAATGAGAAGAATTTCACCATGTATGCGATACTTGGCGTATGCAAAGTTATTCCAACATAATGATAAAGAATAGAATAACGAAAGAATTTCACCATGTATGCGGTACTTGGCATGACGCGAGTTATTCCAACATAATGATAAAGAATGGAATAATAGAAGAATTTCACCATATATGTGGTACTTGGCGTAGGCAAGAGTTATTCCATATAATGATAAAGAATGGAATAATGAAGAATTTCACCAAGTATAGGGTAGCTTGGCGTGTATCTGAAAGTTATTCCAATGTAATAATAAAGAATTGAATAATGAAGTTCTCTTCATGAATACAAAAGAAATAATACCCCTTACGAGTACAACAAATAATATCCTTTACCTTAGAACAAACTGGATATAGGGGTAGTGAAGTAGCAAAATACTTTTCTTCTTTCTCTCTATAGTTTCTCTCTACAGAGTTTCAAAGTGAATTCGTAAGAAATAATGAAGGAATGAACATCTATTTATAGGAGAATGGATGAAATAAGAACTAATTCTGAATCGGTCCCGTAGATTGATTTACTTTTAAACTAGACGGTCCAGATTGGTTTACTATAAAATATTCTAATAAAACAAAATCTTTTAAATAAAATATAATATATTCTATTTATAATCTAATAAAACAAATAATTTTATAAAAGTATTATGTTTTATATAAAAAGATTTTACTATCTGAAAACATTATGCAGAATATTTATGCATAATAAAATATAATATATTCTAATTATTGTACAATAAAATAATTAACTTTATAAAAGTATTCATTTTATATATAAAAAGATTTTACTATGCAAAAACACTATACATAATAGAATATAATATATTCTATTTATAGTCTAATAAAACGAATAACTTTATAAAAGTATTTTGTTTTATATAAAAAGCTTTTCTGTTTTATTACATTAATAATTGTAACACCCCCTTCCCGAAAAGGAAAGGGAGGTCACGCAAGAAAGCACAACAAACCTCAAAATAAATAAACAGAAAGACTAACAACCTCAAAATATTAATAGTGGTGATCCATTAATAAAGTAATAAGTACAATTTTTCAAACTGAGTCAAAATAATCAAAACTTAAAATTCGAATCAACCTAAATGGTCAAAGACAAAAATCTAATCACACTAGCCCTGAATCACCCTCGCAAACTGCGCTTAGGAAGAAAAACACAAAGACATGAGCCAATTGCCCAAAGACGGATACGGATATACAAAAGATATCTGGTGATATCTGAAAATAATCGAGACAAAATCTTGAACAAAGCCTCAAGTGCAAATCTGAACGAAAATATAATATCCAAAGATCTGAATGGAATATATCTGAATCAACGTAATGAATATATCTGAATCAACGTAATTGATGAAACCAATAAAAGAATAAAGAAATAACGAACTGGAGTAACTAACTTAATGACTTGAACTGAACAGAAACCAACAAAACTAATCCAATAAAATAATAGGTTTTGAACAAATGGTTTGGAGTTATTTTATACCGAATGAGCTCAGAAATACACATTGCCACACAGGCAAGTCAAAATAATGCCACACAGGCAAGTCAAATGATGCCACACAGGCAACCAAAATAATGTCACACAGGGAAATCACACATTGGACCGCGAATCCAAATGTATGCAAATCGTATAGGTGTGTTTGGCACAACATCACAAATCATGAGCAGAAAACTAGGGTTAACCCATACGCCCCCCAAAAAAAATACCAAATGACCCACTTCCTCCTAGACCCAAAATGGAGACGTCAGGACTAATCACACCGCCACGGAAAGTGTTACGTCTCTCGTGCCAAGACGATGTGCTTGTGGTACCTCCACAGATAATTATAACTCAGGTATACTCTACGGTATATTCTAACAAAAATATCATATCACAACACATGCGACATAATACCAACAAAAGGGTTCTATATGTACATGTTGAACCGAATCAAATTATAGTCACGAGGTTTCAAAAGGAAGGTAGCAACATGTACCGCTCTACAATTATCAAAATAAATAATACTAAACATGATAACCTAATTCAAAGAGTACAAATACAAGTCATACGTATCAACTCTAAAATAAAACTAATATATTTATTTCACAAGAAACAATTATGTGAAATCATATTAGAATTCAAAAATAAGGAAACAAACGAACAAATCAAATTTAACAAAGGTATCATTTGAAAAAAGACGGAATCCGTGACTGATACTTCCAAATCATTTATAACACACTCCACAAAATCTTACCCTCAAATGTCAACGATATCAAATACGAAACGTTATTCATCACCTAAACATATTCACCTCAAATTAAAAATAATCCAAACTAATAATTCTAAAATAATTTATAATCTATTTAATATGCCTTTAATCATCGCTTTATATCAATTATTAATACTCCAAAATTTATATTTCAAAATAACTCTTTAAATTCCTCCGTCCTATCAAAATAAAAGGTAATAATAATACAATTATAAGTTACTTACTAATTATAATTTATATTAATATGAAATTAATTTCTCCAATTATATTAATTTTACAAAATAACTCGAATTAAATACTAAAAAAATCTTTTAATCAACATTTTTTAACGAATTACTATATTCGCGTATATAATAGATATAATACATAAAAAATAATTCCAACCATGTTTCTATCTCTTTGATCATTCAGGCTGCGTTTTTTTTCCATTCACATGTTATTATTATTATTATTATTATTATTATTATTATTATTATTATTATACAATCCGTTCCTTAATTAATAGGATGTATATATATTATTACTATATGCTAAAATAAAAAAATGATAACTTCAGGAGTGCAGACTTCTTCCTTTTTTCCCAATTCATGATGGTTAGCTTATTCATTGAACTCTCCTTTATATATATATATATATATATATATATATATATATAAGTCTAATGCCCTCCGTTCCAACTTCCAAGACAAGGCCAACTAAAAAAATTAAAATCACATAGGGTTTCAATACTGATTGTTATACTCCTCAATATTTTCAATAAGAAATCAGAGATAGACTTACAGGTATGATAAAAGTTTTCAATTCTTGATCTTCAGTCTTGATAGTTCTACCCCGTTGCGCCGTTCCTCTCCACAATTCTTATCAGATGTGATGAAATATAAGTAGGTTTTAGATATTTATTTAACATATCTTATTAACTCTCCTAATTTTAATAGGATTTATTATTACCCACATTTAATTAAATTAAACCCAAATAAACTTTAAGGTCCAAATCGTACTAAATTAATTTACCCATCTCTTATTAATATATTAGCCCACATAAATTAAATGACTAATTTGACCCAATAAATGACAAAGTCCAATTAATATGTTTTAAAACAAAATAATTTTTAAAAATTAATATATATATTTTTTTCGGGTATTTCATCACCTACCCCTTAAAAAGGATTCCGTCCCCGGAATCAAAAGAATGAACGTATCTAATTATCAAAAGATGTGGATACTTTCAATTTCGAATAAGTACTACTCTCTCCTCCCAAGTAGGCTTCATTCCAAATAATTTTAGGAAAATAAAATTAATATTTAATTATTAACAAAATTTCAGATTATTACAATAATACTAATAAAATAAAACTTCATCATCATTATTATAACTCACATTATTATTCGAATGAGGGTCTTTTCCTGCGAAAGAGAGAACTTTCCAATAAGGATTTCTCTATATTGGCGTAATTGGGTGATAAACAAACCTCTTCGACAAAACTTCTGTACATCGTTAATATTGCAAATAATAATATTAATAACTCATCATCTCAATTATTGATTTAATAATATATAAAATATCGACAATAATTGAATCAATTAACGTGAGATACTTGTCACAACATTCTGAAGCGATAATTGAAAAAAGCGAAATGACTTCTCGTAAAACATCAATAATCAATACCGTAATAGCTTCTTGCAACCACGCCAGACATCGCATTTCTTTACTACCGAGTAGTTCAACAAGATTAATAGCGGAAAACTTCCGTCGTTATTTTTATAAAATATTTTTATCATTTTCTCAATCCGATGATAATTCCGTTGTTAGGGTCCACCAATGATTGTCTTCAGTCGTCTAAATATTCCCCATTAAAACGAATATTCCCCACCAATCGAATATTATATAACAACTTGCATACTTTGCAAAATTTATAAATACTACCCACAACTATAACATTATCTCAAATTCACACCATAATATTCAAAAAAATATTTCGAGAAAATTAAATCTTTATTCGTAAAATTTGGGATTTTACAAGCGGGGCTAAGTAGAATAAAGGCAAAGGCTTAATGCTGGAGTAGTTTTATGTAAAGCATATTTACTATGTTGTTTTTTAAACCCTTTTTGTATATCTATAGGGTAAGTTTGTAATGTTAAGGTTAGATGACCTGGGATAATGTTGTTAACCTTTTAATTAATGTTATATAAGTTTATATTCATCAATGAATGGGTAGTTAGATATTATTTTATTGTGGATCAGAGCACCAAATTGGGGTCGTCGAATAACTTAAATTTGGGCGTCACAATCTCAAGTCTAAGAATCACTTTTACTACTATCACTTTAGGAATTCCTATGGACAGGTGCAAGTAAAACTCCATTAGGTATTCCTCAACAAGTGATGTTCAGTGAACTTATTCTCCAATAATCACCTATATACTTGTTTTAACGTCTCCACACAAATGATCATGAGATCAATCTTCCTCATCCAATGAACAAGTAATATATGTACCAATCTATCCGGATTCACCAATCCCCTTTATAGTAATCCAATGATTCGAAACAATTTTAGTTTGTGAGCTATTTAAGAATTTAGATCTCATTAGCATGATCATCATCATGATTCTAAAAGCATTTCTCAAAAGTATGGGTTTATTACATATTATAAAATAACACCGTATTGATAAATTAAAAGCCTTTAATTAAAAAATTCTTTTATTAATAAATGAATAAGATTGTTACAAAATATATGCTTTATCATCAAACATGATTGGCTTGTGTGTATACTACTTTCAATTTGAATTGGTTAAACATTTGAGTCTGAACCCACAACCTCTAGTTCATCAACTAGGTCTGGTTTAGAAAAGGAACACTCCACCACAAAGTCGACTAAAGTCTTACCCTTATTCGTTGTCCGAAGATGATACTCTAGAATAAACTGAGTTAACTCTATAACCTAATCTGCAATTCGCCTCGATATATCTGGTTTATTCAAGATCTTCTTCAACTGTTATCTGTGTACACCACGATCAACCAGCCTTAAAAATAGTGTCAAAGCTTCTTACTAGCTATTATTAGAGCAAAAGAAAACTTCTCCAAATTTGAATACCTGGTCTCTGTGTCTCAAAGAGCATGATTAACATAGTAAACGTGGAATTATTTTCCTCCGATCTCCCTTACTAATACTGTGACGCCCCCAAAATTAGGTATACGTCACCCATCTTGGGTCGCCACTTACATGGTACATAAATTCAAATCGACTTACTAATATAAGCGTAGGTGTACAATCGACATAAACTGTGAGTTTGAATACAAATATTGTACTACTAGATATTATACTGAACTCAAAAGGAGTCCTCATTACAAATATTATCACACTATTTCACGAATAGTGAGGACTACTAATGCTATCCTCGGACCATTACTTACGTTCCCAGATCTCGTCCCAAATTTATATGTTCTCATTTCAAGAGAATAAAATGAAAGAAAAGGTGAGCTCAACTAGCCCAAGAAGAAATATTATGACTAAGATAATGCGAATAAATTATCATTAGCCTTCATAGTGTTAAACCGATAAAATACAATAGACAAACCGGTTTAAGCTGCAGAGGAATAAGCAATCCATTAAAAGAGTCAAGTAGAGAATAAAGTCTACTATCTTTTAGGTTTTAAAAGGTTTTCATCAATTTTATTCTTTGAGACTCACTTTTAATAAATAAACCACCACATCTAATCATCCCCGTACCACCTGGCCAAGGATTTTCATCAAATTATCAATGGTCACGACTATACCGAATCACCCCCAGTCATAATCATACCAAAAACTATCCATCATCGCATTACAGACCACCGAGGACTTTTGTCACATCATTTATATCAAGTCATGATTATACCGAATGATCCCCGGTCATAATCATACTAAGTTCATCTATGCACGTAAGCCAAAGATAACATAATATAACATGAGGATGATGACAATGACATAGTAATTCAATAAAACAAGTTCAAGAATTATTTTATCCGAGAAATTATTAACGTCCAAATTGTCAACATGATCTCGTTTCGAGAGTAAAATTCAAGAATGATCGGAAGAATATTTCCATGAAAAGATATTGGATGAAACGCAAATATCAAGGATATTCTACTAATTTCACTTGAGTATAAAGTCAAAGTTTTAACCACTGGGTATAATAAAGAATGGAATAACAAAAGAAATCACCATGCATGCGGTGCAGATTGCATGAGCAAGGTTATTCCAACGAATAATAATAACGGAACGTGTCGGTGAAATTCACACCATGAGGATGTTCCAATGTAATAATAAAGATGGAACCAGATTCTTGTAAAACACACGAGATAGGATATTCCAACGAGAATGATAAAGATTTAAACCAGTCCTGGTAAAACACACGACATGGATGTTCCAACAGAATAATAAAAAGCGGAACCGGTCCTGTAAAACACACGACGGGATGTTCCAATGTAGAATAATAGAAGAATGTCACCAAGTATAGGTGTAAACCACAGCGATACAAAAGTTATTCCAATGTAATAATAAGCAATTAATAACATAAGGATTTCACCAAGTATAGGTATGTCACGTACACGAGTTATGTATAGGGTATGCCACTTTTACAAAAGTTATTCCAATGTAATAATAATGAATGGAATAATGTAAGTTCTCTCAAGAAGAAAGAATAACACCCTACCGTAAAAGAACCGAATATAGAAGTAGTGAAGTAGCGTAATACTCTTCTTCTTTCTATAATTTTCTCTCTATAGCTTCTATAATTTCTCTCTCTAGAGTTTCAATGAATTCGTAAGAAAATAATGAAGGAATGAGCTTATTTATAGGAAAATGGAATGCATAATAACTAATCCATGAACGGTCTGCATTGATTTACTTTATTCTCGACGATCCATATTTAAAGCAAAATCTTTTAAATAAAATATAATATATTCTATTTATATAAAAAACATTTTACTATGCAAACACTATGCAACACTATGCAAAACACTATGCAAAATACTATGCAACACTATGCATAATAAAATATAATATATTCTATTTATAGAATAACTTTAATAAAGTATTCATTTTATATAAAAGATGTTTACGCTTTTATTACGTTAATAATACGAATAAAACAAAACGTCATTATCGCTATAATAATTCATATTATTAATCGACAATAATGGAATCAAACCGAGTGACTTCTCACATAAGCATCAATAATCAATCTGCAAAGCTACTATGCAACCACACGTATTCATCGTACTTTTACTACCGAGTAGTTCAACAAAGATCAACGGTAAAACTTTCGTAGTTATTTCAATAAAATATTTTTGTCGTTTTCTTTCAATCCGACAATAATTTCATTAGGGTCCACCAATGATTGAGCCGCTTTTACGAATATTCCCGCTAAACCGAATATTCCCAGACCAATCGAATATAATATAACCACTTGCATACTTTGCAAAATTTATAAATACTACCCACAACTATAATATTATCTCAAATTCACACCATAATATTAAAAAAAATTATTTCGACAAAATTTAAATCTTTATTGATAAAATCTGGGGTCCCACAAATACTGCTCCCACTGCCAATGAGCTAGCCGCCAAGTATAAATATAAAGGTTCCGAAAGAACTGGCTTCATCAATAGAGGTGCTGAGGACAAATACCTTTTGATTCCCTGAAAAGCATCCTCGTACTTCGAAGTCCATTGAAATGTATTCACGTTTTTGGCTCTTTTAGTGTATCAAAAACTGGTAAACATCTCTCTCCTGACTTAGACATGAACATTCTCAAAAGCTGTGATTCAACACGTTAAGCGCAGAATATCTTTGAATGATTGAGGAGACTTCATATCTTTGATCGCCTGTATTTTTTCCAGATTCGCCTCTATGCCCCCTTTTACATACTAGATAACCCAGAAATTTTCCTAAACCGAGGCCCAAAGTGAACTTCGTCGAGTTCAGTCTAATATTATAATGTCGAACAATTTGAAAGTAGTCCTCTAAATCATCTAAATGATCCCGGACTAACATAATTTTAACGATCATATCATCCACATACACCTCCATGCCCCGACCCAACTGCTTCCGAAATACGTAATTCATCATCCTCTAGTAGCTAAGTAGCACCGACATTCAAGAGTCCGAACGTCATTTTCCTGTAAGCATAGATTTCTCGATGTGTGATAAAGTCATCTTGGAATATCCTCCTTATGCGTTAAAATCGTCAGTATCCCAAAAGACGTCCATGAAGCTCAATAATGCATACCCCGATGTGGCGTATTTGAGTTGGTCGATATAAGGATGTAAATAGAAGTCCTTCAGACAAGCCTTATTCAAATTCGTATTGCCGATGCAAATTCTCAACTTCCCGTTCTGTTTTTGAACCAAAATCACATTTGTTAACCACTCGAGATAATCTATCTAAAATATGAAATTTGTAAGAACTCGAATTTTTAGAAATTATTAAAATAAGAATTTAGTAAATAAAATTCTTAAGGCATGAGAAGGGTTTGAATAAGAATATATATGTGTGTTGTGAGGTATGTGGAATGGTGTTGCATGAGGTAATATAAACTATGCAATAAGTGATTTTTGTGTTTAATAAATATATTATTATTATATATTTGTTGTTTATTGAGGAGGCGAGTTATTTGAAGTAAAGAAGATGGATAGAAATCTATTTATCGATATTAAATAATTTATGTGAAATTATTTTATCATAGTTAGTTAGTGACATTAAATATCTTTGATAATCACCAATTTCTGGAGTATATGTACAAGTAAGTATAAAGTCTAAAGCAGTTCAACCGTACCTTTAATGGTGGATGTATAGGAGCTGGGCTAAATGATTCCTTTAGAGAGTAGAGGTATATACGAATTAGTAACCGATCTAACTTACTGTGAAAACAGTGTAGACGAGACGAAAACTAATTTGTTGGTTGTTTGTGGGAAACCACTCAGTGTACTATATTGAATACTATTAAAGACTCGATGTGTGCTAGGTTTAGACTTGTATATATATACGTTGTTAACGAAAGATGAAAATTGATATATCTTTAGATAAATATTGGTTAGAGATTTATTAGTTAATATTGCGATATGATTAAATGTATAGATTAAAGAAATTGTGTTGAGATAATTTATAGAAAGGAAAGAGAAATAATTATAGTATATTTCTAATAAAAGATATTAAAATAAATTCTAGCATTTGATTATTTTAATAAAAGGGAAATATTATTTTGATATTACCTTGTATAGCTTTATGCGAGGTAATGTGTGTGATTAAGTAATATGGTAAATATATTAAAACATATTTGATATATAAGTTGATGGAAACAATTTATCATGATAGAAATAAACTTATTTTTTATATATATAGTGTGTACGCGTGTGTCATGCATGTAAATATTCTAATAATACATATATATTATATTAAGAATAATATCTTGAGAAAATGAGTAAATCATTTTATTATTATTAGTTCCTATATTTTGAGAAAAATGATTTTGATTATAGTAATGTGGTGGGAAATGAATAAGTAATGAGAATAAGTAATAAGCTTAATGTAAGCTTGTGTGATATGCCTAGTGTGACAAAGTGATGGAATAAGCATTCATTAAATAATTTAATGAATGAATAATTGAAGGAATTAATTTGTATGTGCAATGATTTTTATATTATATAGTAGCTACATCTATATGATATGAAATGAAGTGGGACACTTCAATGGTAACTATATAATATAGGAAGTATATGAATACATACATATAAAGGCTTGTATGCTAGCATTATATACAAGTGAGATAATAAAATGTAACATGGTGCAAAGGACCACTTCCATAACCATATTATAAGATGTAATGTTAAGAATAATATTATTTTGTGAGATTACATTATAAGGTTGTGAACTATTAATTATTAAGTTCACATAATTAGGTCTTGTGTGGCATATCTAGGAAGATAAATCAAAGGGAGATTTAATGGGAAGTATTAAAAGAAAATAAATGGCGAGTTTATAAATAGTTGATATTAATTATCATTATGATAATTGGGTATATTTGAGATGATAACTTTTAAGAAAAATGATGGATTGAGAATATCCAACTATTTTATAATTAGCCCAATTAAAATATTATTTAAAATAAACTAATGTACATGGATTATATAAATTCTATGTGTAATGTATGATTAATTAGGTGTATATGCTCATTTGGGGACAAATATCAAATAACCCATGTATTCTAATAGTGGTTGTCTAAATGCTGAGCATTAGAGAGTTGTCCCAAAATGAGTGTCTTTCTTCCCTTATCACGTGAATAGGCCAATGGCCTACTCCTCTATTGCTTAAACTTAACAATGGCTAGAATGGGTGATGATGAAGGAAAGAATGGTTGGGGAAGGAGTTGGTAACCAACTCTTCATCATCCAATGACTTCTTCTTCTTCCTCTTAGTTTAAATCTTTGGGCAACGGAATTGTATGGATAATGAATTTCCTATAAATAAGGACTCCTCCTTCTCATTCCCGTTTGAAAAATTCTCTAAGATTTTGGTTATGAGAGTTTGGTAAAATTAAGAGCAATTAGAGATTGGGAGAGCTATAGATAGTAAATTAGAGCAATCAAGAGGTAATGATGCTAACTTATATGATTTTGATTTTCTAAGTTTCAATTTCTTAGAAATATCATGAAAAAGTAGCTTTTGAGTCACAAAATTGATGGCTAAGGGTTCTTATAATCCATGAATTGATGCTAGGTACTAATAATATAGTCATAAGTGAAAACAACGAGAGTTAAACGAACCAATTTGGTTTAGAAACGAATTCGCAGTGAATGGATTCGCTAAACTTTTCAAAACATGAAAATTAGTATGAACATGAGTTTTGGATTAAGAATTAGGTTAGTTAGGGTTTCTGTAAATTGTTATAATTTTAGTATGTTGTAGTTCTATGAATTACAAATCCATAGAATCGAAAACGGACTAATTTGGACTTGTATAACTCAAATTATGAAAGTTAGAAAGAAGTTTGGCATAATAGCTCGTAGAAGGGGAAACGAAAAATTTCATTTTCCGTAGCTATGCCCGCCTCGGTGGGGTCATACAAACTCCGATTGAGGAGATTTAAGATGATCCGGAATGAGAACGAATAGACCTACAATTTTTGGTCTTTCAGTTTTTCAATTTTAGGTCGTTAGAAGGGGTCAAAACAAATCATCTTTGTGGTCATTACGTATTCGGAGACAATCGAAGGCGTCGCCAATCAAGCACACATACGCAAGTATAGTGCTCCCGACGATGGAATATGTTATTCTAAGTGATAAAAAATAAATATGCATGATAATAGACATATCATATAGCTAAGATTTCTTTACTCATAATGGAATGCTTTAACATGATTTTCTAAAAGAAAACTTAAAGTTTTTGAGAAACGAAAGTTGATGAATTTGGTGTCCTTTGAGTTCTGACCTTGGACCCTATGTACGCATATCAACGGACATGAAATGTAGTTTTAAAGTTAACTTGCATATACTAGATTGATATAGCTTGGTTTAAAGTGTTTTAAAAGAAAATTTTGAAGTTTTAAAAATAAAACTTGATGAACTTTGTGTCTTTTAAGTTTCAACTTTCACTACAAGAAAATGCTCTAACAGCGACCAACAATATCAGCGACCGCACATCCGGTCGCAGATACTATAATTAGCGACCGCCAGTGGCGACCACAATGAAATGTAGTCGCTATTTTGTTTTAGTGACCGTATGCGGTCGCTACTACAATTTTACCGCCTAAAAATTTACTGGAAATGTTGGCGCCCTATTTTTACCACATCATTAAATATTCAGCGACCGTAAGCGGTCGCTATTACCGGTCGCTGATTCTTTTAATCTATCAGCCACTCCTCGCTCGACAGTAGCTGAACCAGAAGAGAAAAAAAAAGAGGGAGAAAGAAAAGGGAGAAAAGGGAGAATAGGGAGAAGGGGAAGAAGAGGGAGAAGGTCACGCCGCAGGAGAGAAGCCACCACCGCCACTACTGCAACCGACGCCCACCGCCGCCACCCACCGCCTTGATGTATTGATTTCAATGAATAATGTTTCAATATTGAATATGAATTTTATTATATATGCATTAGATTGATATATATGGATTTGATTATGTTTGGGTAATATGATTATGATTTTATTAGTATTTGAAGTCGATTTTGGTAATATGATTATGTTTGGTTTATAAGTTTTGATTAGAGTAAAATTTATTTTGGTAATATGCAGTACTTTGGGTAATTTGATTTTGTTAATTTATGTCAGTTTGGGTAACTTGATAAAGGAAAATTTGAATTATCCGACATATATGTATTTTATTGTTTTGTCTTTGTGTCTTTAGAAGTCATTTTTTTCGACTTTAACACGATACTTTACATTACATATTTTGATTAGTGGGACTTCACTTAGAAAACTACTACATCAAATGGCTAAAGACCATCCTAATATGCGCCTTTTAAAATAGTTCACCAAGTATTAATGCGTTTCATTTTCCTTTTATCAATCGAAAAATATAAACTTGCCCATCTTCCCTATAAATTTATTGACTAAATTAAAATGTGTGTGTTGATCAGTAGGGATGTATGTAATCAAAACTTATATAATTTCTCATTCTTGATTGTTTCACAAACTCCAAGACCTCCCATATGCAAATGGCCATTTATTTTATGCTTAGTTCAAGATTGAATAATGATTTTACAAATATCTTCAAGCTTGAAAAATGTTCATAAGTATTATAAGTATAAGTTTGTAGTTGATTTTTTTACCTCTTTTATTGTGAAAAGTTTTAGGTTTAAAATATATAATAGCTTTTGGTTATAGGAAAGCTATGCCCATTATTGAAATAAAATGAGAAATTGAATTGTTTGAATATGTGAGTAGCTTAATTTTAGTAATTCTCGATAAAATTGGGTTACATTTTATATAGAGAGCCTGGTAACGCTTATCAATTGGATATAAATATATTGGTGATCCACTAGAGCCTATTAAGGGCCGTTGGAGCCGATGGGTCGGGCTTGAGTGATGAGGCCATGAGGCCATGCTGAGCTTAGCTTAAGCCTCACTTGGGCCAAGCCAAGCTTGGTTGTCGACAAGTAGTAAGCTATTGAAATCATTAAGCCAAAATAGGCAGTGTTAGGGAACTGTTAGTGCAACAGAGAAGGTAACTAGACACACTTGGTCAATAAAGAGACTGTTTTGGCTATAACAAAAAAATAAGGGTATTTAACACTTATGTATACAAGAATAAAGCTACAAAATGTTATAAAAGCTATAAATTCTCAACCAAGTTGTAACTATCCCAAAACATAAAAGATTATAGAAAGGGACCGTGAGGGGTATAATCTTAAAACATGTTAGCCTAGGCCTTAGATAGACTCTTCAATTCTTGGCGTGAAGCCTTAGATGGTGGTAGTTTTCTTAAGAAGAAACATTTCAATGCATCTGAATACCAACCAAATATGTAACAACCAAAAATAGTTGTATATGTAACAACCAAATACAATGTTTATAAGATAAGCATTCCTAAAAAGAAATGAAAGTATTACTAATTTATACATATAGCTATGAAACTTAAGAATAGCATTCCTGAAAAGGATGTGGATAAATCTTTTGAATAAAGAGCATTTTTCCATCTATTTATCCTATGTCTGGTAAATGTATGGAACAGAGTAGGAAAAAATTTAAGAGATGTTAAAATTTAAGAAATGTCAAAACTTTTATAAATGAGATACTTTAACTCGATATAAAGCTAGCATGAATGAAATACCTTACGATTCACTTACATTCAACAATAAAACAAATTTAAAACAAATTAAAGTAAAATAACATGATATAATATAACTATTAAACTAAGTAGTATTTGGGAACATGTGATTGTGGCCTAGTTATGTGCACGGATGGATAAGGAATGTAATTTCAAGATATATTGCACATAAAAAGGTTGTCAAGCTCGGTTTAGTATGTGTTTTTAAAGAGAAATTTAAAAGTTTTAGAAACTAACTTTGATGAGCATTAATTGTAATACTTGTATTATGACCTTATAAGCAAGCATGATAGAGTTGTCTATGCCTTTGAACATGAATGATATGTGCACTAAACTAGTCAAGCATGACATAAGTTATTTAAGCATGTTTTAAAAGTATGAACTATGCTATGTCTATGTAAATGAGATAGATACATGTGAGCATGCTATTAGAGGCTTATTAATACCAATATATGGTTTAAAAGCTTATAACATCGAATCTTGTTAAAGAAAGTTTTTAAGCCTTATTGATTGAAATAAATCATTATGGAGCTAAGTAGTTTGAATGTGAACTTGAAAATAGATCACAACCTATTTGATGTCAAGTAATCGAGGGTTAAGGTATACCTATACATACCTAGCTATTCTAAGAGTATGATTAGAAAGTGAAATGAAGGTTTTACAAATCTAGTTAGGAAACGATGTAATATTTATTGTTATATTAAGAACGTATGAAATGTATGAATAATGGATATGAATCCATGATTATATAACTGTGTAGGAATACACGCAAAGCGAGTATAAGCTTTAAGCAGTTAAGTCGTAGTTGATAAACTACTTAATCGTGCAAGTCTTTCATTCTTATTTGATATATGAATTCAATAATCATTAGTTGAGCTATATTATGCTATGCAAATGTTGATGTATATATATATGAAATGCACATAAGATATGTATGAAATTTGAAAGTTAATCTTGATGATATGCTTGTGAAATAAATCTCTACGCTCATATGTGAGAAGTAACATGCGTAGTAAATATTATTTGATTATGAATGCATGAACCGAATATGCTATTATATACTATGTGCTGTATGAAAACTGTTAGAATTGCTGGGCTATCGAGCTCACCCTTGCAAATAACCACTTTTGCAGGTTAAGGACTCACGGTAAAGATTACGTGCTATTTAATTGACAAAGTTTAATAGTATCAAAGGAGATTGATCTATTTATTTAAATATATACTCTTGAACCATGTTTAGGTTCTAGGAGATGTACATGATATTAGTTTACGATGTGTAATACAGGTGAAGTTGTAAAGTTGTATTATGTGATACATAGAGGAATTCAAATCGAGATGTAAATAATTATACAGTAACTCGAATTGAATGAATAGTAACATTCTTTGATTCAAGGATATGTAATTGATTCAAGTTAAGATATTAATAAAAGATTCATTTTCAAAGGAGATTGAAAAAGTTTAAATTATTTCGCATATTTTTATAACATCGAATATGATATAAAACGGGAATGGTAAATGACCAAGATTAGAAACTTATAAAAGTTTGGGGTCATTATACAAATCCTCAAAATGGAAAGAATTTATATTCTAAATTAAAATAAGCAAAGTTATATTCATTAAGTTATGAATAAAAGATATAAATAGTTTGACGATAGTAGTATCGTGGCGGACCAAATCTGAGGTTCGAAGGGAGTCGAATTTGGGGCGTCACAAAATCAGCCGCTAACAACTTGACCACCTTATCATCAATAATCTTTTGCCTCTCTGGGGAAAAGATTCTCCTCTTCTACTAGACTAGTTTCCTGGTAGGGTCCACATTCAACCTATGCACATCAATGGATTCTAAATTTGGGGTATGCCATCCGGCTCCTAAGAAAAAATATCTCGTGATATACCGGCAGACCGATTAGTCCTATCCGAAAAGGCTCCTTTATCCTTGTTCCTATCTTTACTATTTTATCCTTCTTCCCGGGGACAAGCTCGATATCCTCTGGCCTCTCTCTTGATCGATGGGGAAAAGGGTTCAAGATTTCCTTCGATAAACGATTCTACCTCGATCTCCATTGTTTGCCTCGCTTGCTAACTCCAACCCTATATGATATCAATAAATTTCGATAACACCTTCCTCGCCATATGCAAATCTTCTTTAACCTCGCCAACCCAATTCGTTCTAGAAATTTTAACTTAAAATGGGGGATTAATGTTACTGCTTGTAATGTTGTCAATGTTAGACGACCTAGAATGGCATTATACAATGAATCCACATACACCACAAAAAACCTGATGTTGATTTCCACCTGCTGAGGAGTCGTCTCGAAGATGACTGGCAACTCGATGGTTCCCGCTTCCCGAACCAGATCGTTACTGAACCCATACAGTAGAGGTTCTTGCTAGACCTCCATCTTTATGCCATTAAAGTCCAGCCTCTGATATGCTTAGGCATAGAATATATCTATCGAAGAACCATTATCGATCATGATCCATTTCATATCCATCGATCCCACCTGGGCAGTGATTGTCAATGCTCCTTTGTGTGGCTCAATGGGTTCCAATGGGTAGTCCTCATCGGGGAAAGAGATTACCGTGCTAGGGTATAATCGATCCCACCTGTTGGGTTGCTCAGATACTAACATAACCGAGTACAACACCCCACGCCTCTTCTTCCCTATCAACTTTTTCACCCGACCCACCACCGTGATCACATATACTATCCGGCGGGATGCCCGGATTTGATCAAAGTTGTGGTTGTGGTGGAGGGTCGATTTTTGAGTGTTACTTTGCCTAATTTTTGTACCTTCATGCACTGTAACATACTGAACCAGCTCACCACTCTAAACATTCTTTTCGATCAACCTTTTCAGGTTCTTACAAGCTTTGGTGGTGTGTCCTGCGGCCTGATAATACTCACAGTGTTTGTTCTGGTTCCCCCTCTTTGGTCAAGTGTTGTGTGCACATGGTTCAAAGAAAGACTTATCCTTTATTTGTTCCAATATAGTTGCCCGATTGATATTGAGTGGGGTGAACACCTTATTAGCCCTTCGGGATGGGAAATATGGATAGCCTCCTCCCGAACCCTCATTATTGTAATCTTTCTTCTAGTTGTCTGTTCTGTTACTATTTTCTGACCTGGGATTATTGTTCTTGTCCCGATCCCGTGGCTTCTCCACAACATTTGGTTTTAAACTGCATATTGCCTCATCGATCACTATGAACTCCTCTGCTTTGTCATAGGCCTTTGATAAATCCTTTGGGATATTAAATATTAAATTCTTCGTTAACTTTCGAGACATCACCACATCTAGTCCAGACTGGAAATACCCGAGGGCCAAATAACTATCCAATTATCTCACCTGTACGATCCCTTCTCAAAATATCTTCACATATTGGCTAAGGGTCTCATTGAATACTGCTAGATCTGAACCAGAGAACCGGTAGGCTTGCCCCTCCTTTTATTACTCTTGAAGTGGCTATAGAATCGGTCATAGAGCTCCTTCCATGACGAGATTGTGTTCGAATTTAGCGTCACCATCCACTGCCGAGCCTCTTTCCTTAAACTTGTAATAAACATCAGACACTTGGAGGCATCAAAATAGTCATAATACTTCATCAGTCGATCATACGCCTGACTATGCTCATATGGATCTCGTGTTCCATCATAACTCTCCATGTTTGGGCCTTTTTGTTCAGATCAGCCCTAATCCGATCTATCTTTAGAGAGAATGGCAACGTTTGGTTAATTAGAGTTTCTTCCTGATTGGAGGCCGCAAGTCTCTTCTCCAACTCTGCCAATCTTTGGGCAAGTTCCTCGGTCTCATTTCTCCAAGGGGATGACTCTCGCCTATCTCAATCTTTGGGCACTAGAGAGGCTTCTCGCTTTCTCTGTTCAGTCCTTCCTCCCCTTCATTGCTTCCTTTATGAGAGCGGCTCTTGCACCTGCTCTTGTCCTGAGAGTGGCTTCTATGCCTGCTCCTCTCTTGAGAGTGGCTTTGGCGCCTGCTCCTTTCTTGCGGAGAACCATCCGGACGATGTGTCCTGGATTGTTTCTTGGGTGATGCTTCCCGACGAAGATCATACATAGCGAAAACCTCTTCTCCATTCAGCAATGCCAACTATGCATCCAACTCTTTTCGTTGAAGACCGAGGGCTTTGGCGACATCCTCATTCTCCTGGACCTTTCTGGTTAGGATCAACTACCTGGTGTCCTGACTTTCTTGCATGGAGTCATGATCCTCCTGGGTTTGAGTTCGGGTTGGGATACCCTCGACGCAACCATTATGTCCCTTTTCATTTCTTGTCGTTGAGAACAACCGGTGTTTAACTTCAGCCGCTTGAGTATTCTTTTGACCCACTAATTGACTATGGGGCCATAGTATATCCAAGATTTCTTTAGATAACCCCAATCTATCCTTGACTGAACCCCTAAGCTGAGCAAATGGGTCGGCAGTCGATTTTTCGTGTCGAGAGACCGTCTTAGTAGACGTCATTATTCTTGATCAAAATCCTTGTGATTGAAAATTCCTAGCACTAAACTGCCCCCCTTCTAGCGCCAATGTTAACACCAAGATTCTTCCACGCGTCTCATCACCAAAAGCGCGTCTAATCCTCGCACGTAAACAAAATCACGCTTGAAACTTGGCGACTTGGGTCGCCAGGATAGCTCGGTGTGAGAATAAGTACAAGCTAAAATAGGTTTAAGAATGATGGTATTTAGTAATCGAAAGTATTAATGTGTGTACTTGATAACTAAAGTATAATCTTGTATTTATAGTGATCACACCTCCTCTACATGCCCTTCTCCGTAGTATAGATAAGATTCCTTATTAGGTCATATTTCTTAATGGGATTAAACCGAATCGCTTAAAGGAAGGAAGTCGAATTCTATCCTGACACTTTCCTTAAGAGTTAAAAATCAAATATAATTAGGAATCACGAATTCCTTAAAGTTCTCAAACTGCCTAAACATGTTCTTACGTAAGGAGACTTACTCCACGTGGATCATGATCTATCAAATCATCCAACCCAAATAATCATGCCCTAACATATATGTATATTTGAAACATATTAAAAAAATGAATGTTCTTAACTTTAATATTGAAATACTTTGATAAGATGAATTTATATATATGTTAAAATTAAAATATATAAAACTTTCTTTTATGTTTATAAATTTTTTATTTTACATTAATACTTTTTAGTGCTTAAACTTTTTCATAAATTTTCCGGCCCCTCCCAATCGAAATCATAGCTACGGCTTTGGAAACAACTCATCTCTCTCTCTCTCTCTCTCTCTCTCTCTCTCTCTCTCTCTCTCTCCATTATCCATATGCACAAAGTCCTTCAGGGCTCCAAGGATCTTAATAAAGCGTAATCAATGATATTTTACACGTAACTGGGTTTAATCCATCTATTTTTTCTAATTTTATTTTTTATATTTTTATTTGTTTTTTGCTGCATTATGGGAACATTGTGCAATTAATAAAAAAAAACTCTCTTCATGTAGTGAGAAAAATGTTTAATGTTGATAAGCCGCATATGCATCGTTTTTAAGAAAAAAATTTCAACCTCTCAATCTGACGAAGGATTAAATATAAGAAGGTAAATCACACAATTTGTAAAGATTCTTATATACTCGATCTTTACTCAATGAACCCTACTCGTTTAGAAGTTCGTTCTTACTCGATTCTTAATCTCTGATAAGGGAGTAGAAAGGTTTAACCATTTGGTTGTTTACTATACCCTTTCATCTCTTCAGACTTCAAACTTCAAACTTCAAACTTCAATCGTTTCGCTTATAGAAAAATTAAAAGTTTCTAGGCTCGAGGGGGATGAGATTTGAGGCAGAAAACTGAATCATCCCACAAAAGACGATTGATGTGTTATGTGTAAGTCATTCTTTCATATTTTCTTCTTCTAATCTTCTCTTTCACTTAAGTAATCTATATATATGTATACCTTTAATATTTCCTATCCAACCATGAGATAAATCAGCACCTACTCCTCCGATTCAAAAATCAGACTTAATTTTTGATTACTTCAGTTATACCAAAAATCCCCAGTCAAAAAATTAAAACCCTAATTTCTAGCTTTCAAGTTTCAATTCGATCTTATACAATTGAACACTTTGATGCTTCATGTATATACATTTCTATAATAGTCTGCTCAGCATAGATCTGCAGTTTTTTGTTAATTGATATGTGGTTTTAAAAGATTGATTTATGTAATGTTATGTTCATGTGCTTTGTTAGCTATTTCCACATCTGATTTATCATTTCTTTATTTATGTACTTTGTAGTTGGATGTATCATTTAATATTCAGCATATTCAGAAGTAGATTGTGTGGTAGAATTTTTAGAAGATCTGTTTGGCATCTCACTGAAATTTTAGCTTTTTATATTTGATTTATGATAAACAGTTTAAAAATATGGTCCTAATTAAAGAGGGCGTATGTATATATTTATAATTTCTGGATCAAGGTCATTTGTGTCCACCTGTGTATAAATGAGTTTCTATTTCCTTATATGTTTGTTGTTTTCAGTTTTGATGATCTATCTTTTACTTGTAAAAATTTGTAGATGATAAATTTGTTATTGACATGATATTTATTTTTAGTTTCTCAACTGAAAAAGAATGTTTTTAATAAAAATCATATTTTGACTTTTGATATCAAAAATAATTTTCTAAATAAGTCCAAAAAATTCATTTTTGTCAAAAATTTTCAATTGGCTTTTAATCATTATGATTGTAAACATTTGGTTTTGTTATTGAATATAAAACTTAATGGTGGAATTGTGTTTTATTCGCCTAGAAGGCACTGCTTGCAACTTTTATGTGAAGATATAAATTCATGACTAGTGTTTGTTATAAGGGATAGATGATGATATGATACTCACAGATATATTCATGAGAGAGACTAATGGCGATAATATTTTTTTGAAATTATAGCGACGGTGAACTGTCATCATAGCCGAATAATAGCTATGACGACGGATGAAACCGTCATTATAAACCCAAAAATCGTCGTCATAAACTATCGCGTAATACACAAATACAGCATATACATTTTTTCCTCATTATAATGGTAACTAATTGTGTTACTTGCGTATTGATTATTTTGTATGCGTCTGCTTTAATTGCTTTAAATTTCTACTTTAGCATTACTGTTTTATCATAATACTTGTTCTTTCCTAGGGTCCATAGACATTTGGTTAAAGTATATATTATATGTAGGTAATTGTATGTAATTCATTACTTACTCATTGTAAAAGTAGACAACAGGATAAAAGAGTAGGCATATGCAATAAGTCATACTAGATCTTAAGCTGCAAGTCAAATTGATAGTTCTGGTTTTTGCCTGGATATTACAATACTGTTTTTATGTGAGCATGACTGATGTATTGTTACAGTTGATCGTGTAGTGTGTTTTTCGTTGATAATAACTCATGTGATGTATTCCCGTAATCAGTTGTACAATTGTATATCCTAAATTGTTCATCAAGTGGTGTGGTAAATAATCTCACGTAGTCTTAATGCAATATGATATTTTTGATATTAATCTTGCAGTAGGGAGTTTAATTTATTTGACATTGACTTCCAAAGTTTGGCTCATACTTTTAGAATGTATTCAGTTGAATGTAATACTTGTTACAATAATTTTATTTTGCATGCATATGTTATATCCGTTGTCTCTAATTTTGATAATTTTTTATTTGTTTATTTGAGGTAACAATGAGATCATAAGTTTGATTGAAGACCCATCTGGACCATATTAAGTTCAAAATACTCAAATTGAAAATCAGCCTCAACTTATCGGGTGATTCTCACTTTGAAATGCTACTAAAGTTGAGACGTGTTTGAGCATAGGAAAAAAACAAAAAAAAACCTCAAAAGCATGGGACGAGTTTACTGTTGTGACATTAAGAGATGGAAACAAGAAGGTTGAGTGCAAGCATTGCAATTCAAGACTTGCTCTTCGAATCTGAGGTCTACCACCATTTGAATAGGCACATGGACTCCTACTCTATTCGGCTGACTTTAATTTCTGGCTCTGGAAAACCCAAGCAACAAGTATTATCTTATCCTATTTTAGAAGTTGAAGGTAAAACTGATAACTTGAATTTCTTCAAGTATGATAAAGAAAAAGTAAGGGAGTTTTTTCCTAAGATGATATGTGTGCATGAATACCCTTTTCGTATGATTGAGCATGAGTTTTTCATACTATTTTTGAAACATTTGAATCCAAGATTTGATCTCATTTCTAGGGTGACAGTAAGGACCGCTTGCATGAAGCTTTATGCTTTAGAGAAGAAAAAAAATTAAGGCTCTGTTTGATGGTATTAGTAGGATAAGTTTAACTTTTGATTTGTGGACTTCTAATCAAACTATTGGTTATATATGTCTCACTGCTCATTTTTTGGATTCAGCTTGGAACTTGTATAAAAGTGTTATAAATATTTTGTACCATGGCACTTCCACACACTGGTCTTGTGATTTCTGATTTTATTTTGCATTGTATAACTGAGTGGGGAATTGAAAATAATATATCGACCGTAACTCTTGATAATGCATCTGCAAATGATTCTACTGTAAGGAATCTTAGGGATAATTTTACATTGAAAGGTGACCTTTATTTTAGTGGTAAAATATTCATGTTAGATGTTGTGCCCACATTCTTAACTTGATGGTGCAAGATGGTTTGAGAATTATCTAAAATGTTATTCAAAACATTCGTGAGACCGTCAAGTACTTGAATATGTCTCCATTTGGTGAGATTGTGAAAAATTTGCAATTACCATCTTCAAAAAGATTGATCTTTGATATCCCCACTAGGTGAAACTCCACTTATGCCAAGTTAGAGTCTGCTTTGCAATTCAAGAATGTGTTCGCATTATACAAAGAGAGAGACCTTCATTAGAACTCTTTGCCTAGTAGATAAGATTGGGACAGGGCTGTGAGGGTTATTAAATTTTTAGAAGTGTTTAATGAAGCAACAAATGTGTTTTTTGGCTGTGAATATCTTACTTCCAATTTATTTTTACCTAAGATTTGATAAATCAATGAGCTGTTGAATGAAACTATTACTGATGATTATGAATATATGAAAGAAATGGCTTACAAGATGAAAGAGAAGTTTGATAAATATTGGAGACAATGCAACTTACTGATGGCTATTGCATCTATCTTAGATCCAAGATATAAGATTTAATTAGTTGTATTTTGTTTCCCAAATATGTATGTTTGTGAGTTTGAAGCAAAGAAGAACTTAACACTTGTTCAAAATGCTTTGCAAGAACTTTTTGATGAATATGTGGCACTTTACAATGCAAAAAAAGTTGTTAATAGTCAATGTGAAACTTTAAGTGCTAGAAATAGTGTTAAACCAATGGTTTCTGTTGGTGGATCTAAGATAAAGAACAAGAGCAGAGCATGAAAGTAGTATGCATATAAGCCAATCATGTTTGATGATAAAACGTATACTTTGTAAACAATCTTATTCATTTATTAATAAAAATATTTATTTACTAAAGACATTTAATTATCTACATAGTGCTGTTTTAATAATATGTGATAAACTCATAGTTTTAAGCAATGGTTTTAGAATCATGATGAGATCATACATTCTAATGAGATCTAAATTCTTAGATAACTTAAAAACTAAAATGTTCCCAATCGATGGATTATTAAAAAAAGGATTAGTGAATCCGGATATATTAGTACATACATTGCTTGCTCATTGAATGAGGATGATTGATCTCATGATCATTTGTGTGGAGACACTAAATTAAGTATGTAGGTGCTTATTAGAGAATAAGTTCACTGAACGTGGCTCACTAAGGAATACCTAACGGAGTTTTATTTGTCTGTCAATAGAAATTTCTTAAGTGATAGTAGTACAAGTGAACTTTGGACTTGAGATCATCATATTATCTTTTGTATGATAAGTTATACTTTGACATGTCCCTTAAGACCCTTAGGGTATATCAAAGGGTATGCTTCAGTGTAATAAGTTATACATGGAGATAATGAATCATCAATAAAGAATCTACCGCTTCTAGTAAAAAAAGATAAATGTCCTATGTGATTCGATAAATGACAACCAAGGAATCATTGGCCAAGGTAAAATAAAATTAGAAATGAGTTTTTAATTTGCATTATTTGGAGTTGTACATTTGTGAAACGAAATACATATAATTAAATAAAATAAGACTTGACAATAATTTCATGTCTTATATTTAATTGAGATATTGTATGGTGGAAGAATTGAATTGTAAGGTAACTATTTACTCAAAGATTCTTTTATGATTAATGTTGAAATCTATATTATTTAGAAAGTTATTGATCGCTAATGAGGCTTATCCTTATTGTAGAATAAATGTTATTTATTTAAATAAATTAATTAGTTTAATTTATTTATTTAAATGAGGTTATAATTGTTTTAATTGATTTATTCACAACCAGTTTAATATGAAGAACCTAAAAGGTCATGTGAGACCCCAGATTTTATCAATAAAGATTTAAATTTTGTCAAAATAATTTTTTAATATTATGGTGTGAATTTAAGATAATATTATAGTTGTGGGTAGTATTTATAAATTTTGCAAAGTATGCAAGTTGTTATAAAATATTCGTTTGGTCGGGGAATATTCTTTTTGTCGGGGAATATTCATACGACGGCTCAATCATTGGTGGACCCCACAACGAAAGTATTGTCGTAGTTAGAAAACGACAAAATTATCTTTCTATAAAAATAACGGCAGAGGTGTTACTGTTAAAACCGTTGAACTACCCTAGTAGTAAAAGTGCGATGTCTGGCGTAGTTGTATAGTAGCAGACACGATATTGATTATTGATGCTTACGTGAGAAGTCACTCATTTATGCTCAATTATTGCTACTGATAATTCTTTGCATCATATCTCTTATATTATTGATTCAATTATTGTCATAATATCATCTGTATAATATGTTATAGTATTAAATCAATAATTGAGACGACAAGTTATAAATGATTAATAATTGTTGAAAGATTAAATATGTGTTGATTAAAAATAAAATAATTTGTGGTAATATTTATTCAATCCTTGATGTATATAAAGAGTACATTATATGAGACATTTGTGGTAAGTTTGATTATTTTATAGGGGGCCCATATGTCATCATCTAAGAGTCTCTTCGTCAATAGTAATTACCTTTGTGAATAGTAATTACCTTCGTCAATAGTAATTACCTTTGTGAATAGTAATTATCTTCGTCAATAGTAATTACCTTTGTGAATAGTAATTATCTTCGTCAATAGTAATTACCTTCGTCAATAGTAATTACCTTTGTGAATAGTAATTATCTTCGTCAATAGTAATTACCTTTGTGAATAGTAATTATCTTCGCCAATAAGTAATTACCTTCGCCAATAGTAATTACCTTTGTGAATAGTAATTACCTTCGTCGATAGTAATTACCTTTACCAAAGTCGTCGAACCACTTGTCGTTTCACATTACAAAGGTCGAACCACTTGTCGTTTCATATTACAAAGGCGTCGAACCACTTGTCGTTTCACATTACAAAGCGTCGAACCACTTGTCGTTTCACATTACAAAGCGCCAAACCACTTTTCTTTTCACATCACTAATTCGTCAAGCCACTTGCCTTTTCATACGGCAAAAAGCTAGAAATCTTCTATAAATAGAGGCCTAGTGCTTCATTATTTTTCACGAATTCACTGAAACTCTAGAGAGAGAAACTATAGAGAGAAAGAAGAAAAGTATTCTGCTACTTCACCTTGCCAATATTCAGTTCTTCTAAGGTAGGGAATATTATTTGTTGTACCCGTAAGGGGTGTTATTTTTTTCTTATTCATGAAGAGAACTGTTGTTATTCCATTGCTTATTATTCTGTTGGAATAACCTGTATACGTGGTTTACCCTATACTTGGTGACATTCTTCTATTATTCTATTGGAACATCCTGTCTGTGTGTTTTACACCGGACCTGGTTCCGTCTTTATTATTATTCTATTGGAACATCTTGTCTGTGTGTTTTACACCGGACCTGGTTCCATTGTTTATTATTCCGCATTTATTATTCTCGCTGGAATATCACATGCAGGTGTTTACACCGACCGGTTCCATTGTTTATTATTCAAGATTTATTATTCTCATTGGATCATCCTCGCTTGTGTGAATTTCACCCGACCGGTTCCGTTATTATTATACATTGGAATAACTTTTGTCATGCGCTGAGCACCGCATGCATGGTGATTTCTTTTGTTATTCCATTCTTTATTATACTCGGTTGGTTAAATCTTTGACTTATACTCCATGAAATTAGTGGAATATCCTTGATATTTGCGCTTCATCCAAAGATATCTTTTCATGGAAATATTCTTCCGATCATTCTTGAATTTTACTCTACAAAAATAAGATCATTTTGACAATTTGGACGTTAATAATTCTCGGATAAAATAATTCTTGAACTTGTTTTATTGAATTATTATGTCATTGTCATAATCCTCATGTTATATTATGTTATCTTGACTTACGTGTATAGATGAACTTAGTATGATTATGACCGGGGATCATTCGGTATAATCATGGCTTATTATAAATGATGTGATAAAAGTCCTCGGTGGCACAGTAATGTAGTGATGGATAATTTTGGTATGATTATGACCGGGGTGATTCGGTATAGTCATGACCATTGATAATTTGATGAATATCCTTGGTCAGTAGTGCGGGGTGATTCGATGATGTGGATTATTTATTAAAGTCGAGTCTCAAATATATAATGATGAAAAACCTTTAAAACCTAAAAGATAGTAGACTTTATTCTCTACTTGACTCTTTTAATGGATTGCTTATTCCATTGCAGATTAAACTTGTTGTCTATTGTATTTTATCGGTTTAACACTTTGTTGATGGCTAATGATAAATTATTCGCATTATCTTAGTCATAATATTTCTTCTTTGGGCTAGTTGAGCTCACCTTTCTTTCACTTGTACTCTTCGTGAAAATGAGAACATAAATTTGGGACGAGTCGGGGAACGGAGTAATGGTCCAGAGGATAGCATTAGTAGTCCTCACTATTCTGTGAAATAGTGTGATAATAGTAGTAATGAGGACTCCTTTTGAGTTTGTATAATATCTAGTAGACAATATTTGTATTCAAACTCACAGTTTATGTCGTATTGTACATGACAGTTATATTAGTAAGTTGTATTTGAATTTATGTACCATGTAAGTGGCGACCCAAGATGGGTGATGTATACCTAATTTTGGGGGCGTCACAGTTGGTATCAGAGCTTAGGGATATGATCCCTGGCTAAGATGTGAGAATAGTACTAGGAGGGAGAGACCGGGGAATACCTTCGCTAGTATGACCTACCTAAGTTTATTTGGTATTTGATTGGTCGGTCAGAGTATAGTGATAATATGTTGCATGTCAATTAACCCTTATTTTGTGGCAGTGTTTAAAAATGGCATCCGAGAATGTTGAGAATAGCAATGGAGCACAGGAGACTGTTGATTCTCCACAGATCAATAATCAGGACAATGTGCAACAGGATGGCGATAATCCTCCTGTAAACAACAACACTGATAAATTGACGAACGACGGTACGTTTAAGAAGTTTTTAGAATTCATGCAACATCAGGCGAAAGCGATTACTGTCCAAAACGTAGGTGGAAACACGGAAAACTCTCGGGAGGTCACCGCTAAACAATTCAAGGAGCTGGGACCACCGGAGTTTAAGGGAGAGCCAAAACCACTTCTGGCGGAAGCATGGATAAAGCAGATTACCAAGATATTTGATGTTTTGGGATGCTCAGGAGCAAAGGTTCCTTTTGCCGCTTTTATGTTCTTGCGAGAGGCGATTAATGGTGGGAATCGGTAAAACGACTCAACTCGACTTCTTTGTCAAGATATCTTAGGAGAAGTTCCAGAGTCGCTCAACGACAAATACTTTTCTCGAAAGTATTCGCCACATGAAGGAGGTGGAGTTTATCAAGTTGGAACAAAACAATATGGCCCGTGTCGCAATACGAGGCAAAATTTGCGGAGTTATCACTTGGTTCGTCCCACTTGGTGGATAATGAAGAGAGAATGGCGCGAATGTTTTTAAGAGGTTTGAAGCGAGATACGTCCAACATCTTATTTCTCATAAAGCTGCGTTTTATTCGGATGTTGTAAATAGGGCTCGATTAGTGGAGCGCGATAATGAGTCAACTCAACTAAAAGAGAGCGGTAAGCAAAATTACAATACCAATGAGAGTAGTCATCGAGCGGTGACAACAAAGTGTGGAGGAAATCAACAAAGCCAAATATGGTAACCACTTCTTGGTGTAATCGAGGCCAAAACAATAAGAATGGACATTTCAAGAAAAGGAGATTCAACAATGATGGAAAGACGTCAGCACCAGCACCCGTTGTTAAGGAAGGAGAAAGACCACCAATCATATGCTTCAAATGCGGAGGAGAGGGACACATCAGTCCGAACTGCGCCATGCCGTCCAAAGCATGTTATAATTGTGGAAGAGAAGGTCACTTAGCTCGATTTTGTCGCCATCTACCGAAGACAAATTCAACTAGGATGGAGGCACCAAAGGTCATCCCGCACAAACCAAAGCCGTGGTTTAAGAGAGAGCGTTTTTTTTTCTCGTGACGAGGAACCTGAATAAAGTTATCACGGGTAAGTTAATCATAAGCTCTTGCGAAGTCTATACCGTGTTAGATACCAGTTCTACCCACTCTTTTATTTCACCTAGTTGTGTTCAACGTTTAAATTTGACTCCGAAGAAGTTAAACTTTGACTTATTGGTTGAAACTTCGTTAGTAGGAGCCTTCGTTACCGCTACTATTTTTAAATCTTGTTTGATTCAAATAAACGTTTTCACGTTACCTGTCGATCTTATCTTTTTGAAAATATTTGCCTTTGATGTGATTTTAGGAATCAATTGGTTAACTACTCATCATGCTTTTCGTAAGGTTGTTAGCTTTTATATTCATAACCAACTTGTTGTGCGAATTCAAAGTAACCAAACCACTAAAGTTAATCATTGTCATATCAAGCCATAAGTAAAGAGCCCCGATCCTTTCGTTGTTGACTTCCTTGTGTGAAATGCACGAAGCCGACTTTTTGTAGGCGACGTGGATCAAAGATGGCAAGTTGATAGGTATCATTGTGAGGTGCTATCTGTGTTAAGGGATAGAAGTCACGATTGGTATTAATGTGACGTACTATCCAAGTCTTGACGAGAGTAATGATTTTGAATGATATTTCTATCATTAATAAATTTCTTGGCGTATTCTTGAAGACTTCTAGCCTACCCTAGAACGTGAAATCGAATTTTGTATTGTCCCCAAAGATAAAAACCCATTTCTTAAACCTCAAATATTTCTTCAACTAAAAGGATCATTTTACGAGGATTATGATGAAAGTCATAATAAAAGCATTGGACTAATGAAAATCATGGGTATATGAAGTATTAGTAAGTGTTATGATGATTTATGTTGGTTATTATGTGAAAACATGAAAGTTCTTAGAAATCACAAAGAGTTGAAAATCGATTTTGGTGAAAACGTAAAATGAAATTCAATTGACCATATCTCCTATTATATTTTGAATTTTTGAGTGTGGTCAAGTCCTAGAGTTAGATCTATGAGTTACCTAACTAATCCAAGTGGAATTACTGGAAAAGGTGTTGTAGATTTTTGTGTGGACTGATTTTAGCAAAGGAGTGCAAAGCTGCAAAAAATCGAAAAAAAGTCACTTGCCATGATTTTAGACGGGCTGTTTCGGCCACTTAAATTATGAGAAAAATTCTGGCCTTTTGGGACATGAAGGTATATGGTATAAAATACCTCCTGTCCAAAAATGAGCTCATTCTCGACTTAAAATGAGCAAGTTATGACTATTTCAATATTTAGGTTTTTCGATTTAAAACGCTATAACCGGAGTTCTATAACTCAGATGACCATGAAATTTAAACTGGAAGCTCATGTTAACATGTGTAAGGTCCTGCCAAGATTTGGGAATTTTGGAGTTAAACTTGAGGTAGCTAATTTCTTAAGGAATTAATTAGAAATTGATTTTGAAAAATAGTAAATGAATTTTAAAAATTCCTAAAAATATATTTTTATTATGAGACTATATTATGCTAAATCCCAGAAAAGAAATATTTTTTGGGACTGATTTGGTATTTTTCATGAAAATAGTTTAATTACTGAACATATGAGTTAAATATGTTATGTGAAGTATGAAAGTTGAAAATAGGATTTTATGGCTAGAGAATCCTATATAGAGTATATGCATATTTTTTGATGAGGGATTTGATAATTGGTGATGATATCTTATGAGTATGGCATTTTGAATGATTAAATGCATTATATGGTAAAGCGTAAACAATTGAAATAAATTGTTTATAAATTTAAGAAGTGATTAAAATATTAAGGATATTAGATTATGAGATTATTAAGTGATTGATAACATGGGGATATTCTTGAATCTGGATAAATTATATTATAAATGTTTAATATTTATCCTTTATCTCATTTGATTGATTCTTTATATCGTTATCCTCATGTTTATATTATGGTGAAAGTCATCTCACATGGCACAGTAGTGCATAGATGGACTTGGTATGATTATGACCGAGGATTGTTCTATATAATCATAACTAGTAATTGAAAACACAATTATCTTTGGTAGTAGTGCATGGATAATTTGTGGTCGTGATACTAATGAATACACGATTATCTTTGGTAGTAGTGCATGGATAATTTGTGGTCGTGATACTAATGAATACACGATTATCTTTGGTAGTAGTGCATGGATAATTTGTGGTCGTGATAATCTTGTCGTGATACTAATGAATACACGATTATCTTTGTACGTGGTGCATGGATAATTCGTGGTCGTGATACTAATGAATATCCTTGGCACAGTAGTGCGGGGATGATTCGATGATATGGATTAATTATTGAAATGAGTCTCGTGAATGAAATATTAATTCATGGATGTGGTAAAAGTCATCTTTGGTAGTAGTGCATTAATAGACTTGGTATGATTATGACCAAGGATTATTCTAATAATCATGATCAGAATGAAAACACGAATATCCTTGGCCAAAGGTGCATGGATAATTAAGTGGTCGTGATACTATTAAGTCTGCGTCTCGAAGATTATTGGTTTCTGATTGTATATCTTTGGCAGATAGTGCAAAGATGAATTGTGAATAAATATCTTTGGTAGGATTGCAAAGATGAATTTAATGTTTTCAACGATAAAGGTATTCAAGGTATCCTCATCTCTTTATCATACCGTAATGTACCCTAATTTTGAGGGCGAAATTCCATAAGGAGGGGAGATTGTGAGACCCAGATTTTATCAATAAAGATTTAAATTTTGTCGAAATAATTTTTAATATTATGGTGTGAATTTAAGATAATATTATAGTTGTGGGTAGTATTTATAAATTTTGCAAAAGTATGCAAGTTGTTATAAAATATTAGTTTGGTGGGAGAATATTCTTTTTGTCGAGGAATATTAAATGCGACGGCTCAATCATTAGTGGACCCCACAATGTAAGTAATGTCGTAGTTAGAAAAACGACAAAATTATCTTTCTATAAAATAACGGCGGAGGTGTTACTGTTAAAACTGTTGAACTACCCAGTAGTAAAAGTACGATGTCTGGCGTAGTTGTATAGTAGCACACGATATTGATTATTGATGCTTACGTGAGAAGTCACTCAGCTATGCTCAATTATTACTACAGTAATTGCTGCATCATATCTCTTATATTATTGATTCAATTATTGTCATAATATCATCTGTATAATATGTTATAGTATTAAATCAATAATTGAGACGACAAGTTATAAATGATTAATAATTGTTGAAAGATTAAATATGTGTTGATTAAAAATAAAATGATTTGTGGTAATATTTATTCAATCCTTGATGTATATAAAGAGTCTCATTATGAGACATTTGTGGTAAGTTTGATTATTTTATAGGGGCCCATATGTCATCATCTAAGAGTCTCTTCACAATCGATAATAATTACCTTTGTGAATAGTAATTACCTTCGTCAATAGTAATTACCTTTGTGAATAGTAATTATCTTCGTCAATAGTAATTACCTTTGTGAATAGTAATTATCTTCGTCAATAGTAATTACCTTCGTCAATAGTAATTACCTTTGTGAATAGTAATTATCTTCGTCAATAGTAATTACCTTTGTGAATAGTAATTATCTTCGTCAATAGTAATTACCTTCGTCAATAGTAATTACCTTTGTGAATAGTAATTACCTTCGTCAATAGTAATTACCTTTACCAGGCGTCGAACCACTTGTCGTTTCACATTACAGGCGTCGAACCACTTGTCGTTTCACATTACAGGCGTCGAACCACTTGTCGTTTCACATTACAGGCGTCGAACCACTTGTCGTTTCACATTACAGGCGTCAAACCACTTTTCTTTTCACATCACCAGTCGTCAAGCCACTTGCCTTTTCACATGGCAGGTGCTAAGCTAGAAATCTTCTATAAATAGAGGCCTAGTGCTTCATTATTTTCATTTAATTCACTTTGAAACTCTAGAGAGAAACTATAGAGAGAGAAAGAAAAGTATTCTGCTACTTCACCTTGCCAATATTCGGTTTTCTAAGGTAGGGAATATTATTTGTTGTACCCGTAAGGGGTGTTATTTTTTTCCTTATCATGAAGAGAAACTGTTGTTATTCCATTGCTTATTATTCTGCTGGAATAACTTTGTGATACGTGGTTTACCCTATACTTGGTGACATTCTTCTATTATTCTATTGGAACATCCTCATGCATGTGTTTTACACCTTGACTCAGTTCCGCTCTTTATTATTATTCTATTGGAACATCTTGTCTCGTGTGTTTTACACGGACTGGTTCTATTGTTTATTATTCCGCATTTATTATTACATTTGGAATATCCTGCGTCATGTGTTTACACCGGACTTCGGTTCCATTGTTTATTATTCAAAGATTTATTATTCATTGGATCATCCCGCATCGTGAATGTGAATTTCACCGACCGGTTCCGTTATTATTATTCATTGGAATAACTTTGTCTATCTGCAAGTACCGCATGCATGGTGATTTCTTTTGTTATTCCATTCTTTATTATACTCGGTTGGTTAAATCTTTGACTTCTATACTCCATGAAATTAGTGGAATATCCTTGATATTTGCGCTTCATCCAATCTTTTTCATGGAAATATTCTTACGATCATTCTTGAATTTTACTCTACAAAATAAAGTATCATTTTGACAATTTGGACGTTAATAATTCTGGATAAAATAATTCTTGAACTTGTTTTATTGAATTATTATGTCATTATCATCATCCTCATGTTATATTATGTTATCTTCTACTTACGTGTATAGATGAACTTAGTATGATTATGACCGTGGATCATTCGGTATAATCATGGCTTATTATAAATGATGTGATAAAAGTCCTCGGTGGCACGTAAATGTAGTGATGGATAATTTTGGTATGATTATGACCGAGGGTGATTCGGTATAGTCATGACCATTGATAATTTGATGAATATCCTTGGCCGTAGTGCAGGGGTGATTCGATGATGTGGATTATTTATTAAAGCTGAGTCTCAGCTATAACAGTGATGAAAAACCTTTTAAAACCTAAAAGATAGTAGACTTTATTCTCTACTTGACTCTTTTAATGGATTGCTTATTCCTACTGCAGCATTTAAACTTGTTGTCTATTGTATTTTATCAGTTTAACACCGTTGAAGGCTAATGATAAATTATTCTGCATTATCTTAGTCATAATATTTCTTACTGGGCTAGTTGAGCTCACCCTTTCTTTCACTGTTCTCTTCAGGAAATGAGAACATAGCCGGACGACAGTCGGGGAGCGGAGTAATGGTCCGAGGATAGCATTAGTAGTCCTCACTATTACGTGAAATAGTGTGATAATAGTAGTAATGAGGACTCCTTTTGAGTTTGTATAATATCTAGTAGACAATATTTGTATTCAAACTCACGCTTTATGTCGTATTGTACATGACGCTTATATTAGTAAGTTGTATTTGAATTTATGTACCATGTAAGTGGCGACCCAAGATGGGTGATGTATACCTAATTTTGGGGCGTCACAGGTTGGTATCGAGCTTAGGGGATATGATCCTGGCTAAGATGTGAGAATAGTACTAGGAGGGGAGAGACGGGAATACCTTCGCTAGTATGACCTACCTAAGTTTATTTGGTATTTGATTGGTCGGTCAGAGTATAGTGATAATATGTTGCATGTCAATTAACCCTTATTTTGTGGCGGTGTTTGAAAATGGCATCCGAGAATGTTGAGAATAGCAATGGAGCACGAGAGACCGCTGATTCTCCACGGATCAATAATCGAGACAATGTGCAACAGATGGCGATAATCCTCCTGTAAACAACAACACTGATCAATTAACGAACGACGGTACGTTTAAGAAGTTTAAATTTTGTTTTATCGCCCTTTCGCTATGTTTATGTGATTTGATTACGTAATCGCGCTATATATAAAACTAACAGTGAAATCAGAGCCAAACTTTGTGCTAATTATCGATTTTATGATTCCATTTATGAGTTGATATGCGATACGATCAAATTATGGGCAATTGAAAAAGTTTTCTGATTCTGCGTCGCGACGCGGCCAAGCTATCTCCCGTTCATTCTGGAGTGTGGCTGTGCCCTAACCCAGAATTAGTTCCTGGCCTTGCAGCGTGGCCGCGACCTAGTTCATTCTGGGCGTGATCATGCCACACCCTTTGGAACAAAAAACTTTTGCTTTCTTTAATTAAATTAAATGGTTTATTTAATTAATAATAGTTTAAAATAAAGATGTTTATTTTATCTGAAATATTATTTCAGATTGCTAAAAAATTAAATAGTTTAATTTTTGATTTGGTTTTTGATTAAAATAAAAGAGTTTATTTTGTTTTAAAAACTAAATATTTACAAACTTTTGCCCATTAAATTGATATTGATGCATATATAGAATGAATTTATGATTCATGAGATGAATGTTATTTATTGATGCATATGGTGATATGTATGATAATAAATGAGATTAATTATGGACTATTGACCAATGTGATTGGATTTTATTTTAGTTGGATGCATGAATGTATGTGTTTTATTAAATTGGCTCTGCGTACCTCGTCTTCTCTTGTTTTTCTTAATGTAAATTTTATCTCCATCCTATGTATTTCCCCTTGACTGATGATTAATGTTTCTATTTATTGTATAGTTTTTTAATAGGAATAGTTAAAATTATTTTGAAGAATTAGAGATCAAGGAGCAATGAACGCTTGAAGACCCGTTTGTAATGGAGCTTGAAATTAAAATGTAATAGTTATGTTTAAATTTAATTCTTGCACCCTAGGATTTGACCTTTTTTGGTTAACTTGGATGCTTATACTATATATATATATATATATATATATATATATATATATATATATATATATATACGATCGGATCAAGTAGCATACCTTATCTCACTCACAGTGCTCACCCCCCTTTAGCATTTTATTCTTAATTTACAGCCTCGGTCATACAACCATCGCTCTATACTTTTAGCGACGCTATATGTTGTCCGTCGCTAAAAGTATAGACGACAATTATATGACCGAACCCGACGAATCCCGTCGCTAAAGGGGGTGAGCACGGTGAGTAAGATAAGGGTATGCACTCTCCTCTCTCTCTCTCTCTCTCTATATATATATATATATATATATATATATATATATATATATATATATATATTATGCAAACATGCTTCACATGTTAATTAATATGATGCGTATTTTATATATATGTGTGCTTGCGCACTAAACAAGATGAGACGAATTAATAACAAACTCCTCAAAGAAGTTATATTAAGTCTGAAGCGTTCAAAGATATTTCGAATATCGAACGTCGCCTTCTAGCATGATAAAAATAATAGAGTATCAACAAAATTACTATAAGTTTGTTGTGGCACCACAAGTCTTATATTAATTTGTTGAGATATTATTTTTATCACATTTGATGCTTATAAAGAAATTGAATGATGGTGTTTTATTGTATCACCACAAGGACAATATTTTTCTTTTTGAATATATGAAAGTGTTATGTAGGACTTAACTTGGATAATTTTGATTCGGATGTGTCACTACTTGATCAAAATAATCTAAGAGGCAAAAGAAAATGAGTTACATGATGATGTAATTGACAAGAGTTGTCTACCTATTTATTTATATATAGTTTGTTGTGTCACCGTAAGGCTATATATATTTGAAATGGGTTCCTTAATGTCACTAGCAAATCGTTAATTAGATTTTACCAAACTTTAAAAGTGAGGGTAATATAGTTTGAAGAAAATAGTGGGAGATACCAATTAAAAAAAAGACCTAATTTATTTTGGTAATTAATTAATTAAATGAATGTATGCTAAAATGTTATTTTTCACATGCAGAAATTTAAATATCTTAAACTCACTAATTTCACTGTGTAGCATACTTGATGCTAACAAACTGACTGTACCAAATTTTGCGGATTGGTTAAGGAATCTGAGAATTGCTCTCAATGCTGAAAAGATTTCTTATGTCATAAATTCGCCTATCCCTGCAAAGGTTGCAGAAACATCCTCTGAGGAAGAGTTTGCTACTTTTAAGAAGTCAAAAGATGATGCATCTTTGCCTCAATGCATCATGCTCGCATCTATGAGTAACGAACTTTAGCGTTAGCAAGAAACTATGGATGCTCCTAATATACTGCTATACCTCAAGGATTTGTATGGTGAACAAAGTATAACTGCTAGATATGAGATATCTAAGGAGCTCTTCCAATCTCGGATGACCGAGGGCACTACTGTTGAGACTCATGTCCTAAAGCTGATCAATTTGATTGAACATTTTGGACAACTGGGGTTCGTCATGGATGAGGATTTAAGCAAAGATTTTATCTTGCAGTCACTCCCAGACACTTTCTCATAATTTTTAATGAATTTTCACATGAATAAGTTGGACGTCAGCTTGTCTAAATTACTTAACATGTTGAAAACTACTAAAGGTCACTTCCCATCCAAGAAGGACCAAGTCTTAATGGTGGATAATTCTTTCAACAAAAGAAAAAGGCCCAAGGTATCTTCTAAAAAGAAGAAATCTAAGAAGGCTAAGGGCAAGGCAAAAGTGAAAGATCAAAAGAATCCTAATCCAGCTAGCAAAGGAATCTGCTTCAATTGCAATAACTCGGGTCACTGGAAGAGGAACTTCAAGGAGTTTCTTACTGAACAAAAGCAGAAGAAGCATGGAGAAGCTTCAAATCCTAATCAAGGTTTATTTATGATTGAAATTAATTTTTCTAAAAGTCAAAATTCTATTTGGGTATTGTATACCAGCTGTGGTTCTCATATATGTAATAATATGCATGGACTTATCAGAAGTAGAAAGTTGAACAAGGATGAGGTTATCCTACGAGTGGGAAATGGAGCAAAGGTTGTTACATTAGTTGCAGGGACTTATTGTTTAGCACTGCCTACGGGCAAGTCCATTATTTTAAATAATTTTTATTTTGTTTCAACACTCATTAAAAATATTATTTTAATTTCTGTATTGGATATGGATGGTTTTGATATTATAATAAAGAACAATAAATGTTCTATTTATAATAAAAATATTTTATATAGTGTTGGTAATTTGTGAAATAGACTATACATACTTGACTTGCATGAAAATATATTTCAAAATGAAAAACTAAGAAAAGGAAAAGAAACGATGTTAATTATACCATTATGTGGCACTATAAACTCGGTCATATTAATGAAACAAGATTATCCAAGTTGCATAAAGATGGGCTCTTAGAGCTATCTGATTATAAATCATATCTAACTTATGAATCTTGTCTCATGGGTAAGATGACTAAATCTCCTTTAAGTGGAAAATGAGAAAGAGTTAAAGAGTTGTTATCATTGGTTCAGACAGACGTATGTGGACCTATGACAACGACTACATGAGGATGGTATTCTTATTTTATTTCTTTCACTGATGATCAGTCAAGATACGGATATGTGTATTTAATAAAATTCAAATCTGAATCATTTGAAAAGTTCAAAGAGTTCAGAAGTGAAGTAAAGAAGCAAATTGACAATAGCATTAAAATTCTTCGATCTGATCGAGGTGGTGAATACTTAAGTAGTGAGTTTCTCAATTGTCTTAATGAAAATGGTATAATCTCATAATGGACTCCACCAGGGACACCACAGTTGAATGGTGTATTTGAAAGAAGAAATAGATCATTGTTGGACATGGTTCGTTCCATGATGAGTTTTATCGATCTTCTAGTTTCCTTATAAGTTTATACCCTAAAATCGACTGTATACCTACTTAACAAGGTACCTACCAAATCCATCCCAAAGACTCCATATAAGATATGGACAGGAAGGAAACCAATTCTTAAGCATGTTAAGACTTGGGGTTGTCCAGCTTATTTCAAAAAGTTTGAGAATGAGAAGCTGCAGACTAAATCTAACAAGTGTAGATTTGTGGGATACCCTAAAGAAACATCAAATTATTATTTCTATCATCATACTGATTAAAGGTGCTTATTGTGAAACATGTTGCCTTCTTGGAAAAGGATTTTATCCTTGAAGGGGTCAGTGGGAGTAAGATATATCTTGAAGAAGTTTAAGAACTACAAATTACTACGGATCAAAGTTAGGTACTTGACCAAGTGGAAGAACCTACTGTATCACACCCTATTGGTAAATATGGAAGAGTACCGAAGATACCTTAGAGGTACAGATTCTTCATAGAGGATGACGATGAGGTACACATCATGAATGATGATGATGCATTGAATTACGAATAGGCTATGAGTAGTAAAGACTCAGAGAAATGGCTAGAAGCCATGAAATTCGAGATGGACTCCATGAATGAGAACCAAGTATGGATTTTGGTTTCAATACTTGAATTTGGGTGCAAATGGGTCTTTAAGAGAAAGATTAGAAAGGACGGCAAGATAGAGACCTATAAGGCCTGACCAGTTGCAAAAAGTTTCAAATAAAGACAAGGTGCTGACTATGATGAAAATTTCTCATCAGTAGCTATATATGCTCAAGTTCATTTGGATTTTGCTTGCGATTACAGCTTATAATGACTACGAAATTTGGCAGATAGACGTGAAAACGACATTCCTCAATGCGAAACTTGAGGAGGATGTGTATATGACACAACTAGAAAGTTTTGTTTCAACATTTGGAACAAATCAAGTCTGTAAGTTATAACGATTCATTTATGGATTGAAGCTGTGACAACCTGAGAAATTAGACAAATTATTATAATCTTAAATGATTGAATTAAGGTCAAATAATAGACCTAGACAGAAAATAAGTGTATACGTTTGACGTTTTTGGGAAGGAATTTTGAGGATTTCAAAATTCTGTGTAGGATTTTGGAGAATTATTCAGGATTAAGTGTATATGTGTATATGTTCTGTGATTATGGTATTATATGAGTACAGTATGTGGTTAAGGGTCAAGGGTTGACCAGATAAATTTTATCAGTGTCAAACCCTAATATTATTAAGAACGTCAACGTTTTGTTAGAAAACCCTAACGCCTGATAAGAAACCCTAGAAACCGATTTTGAAACCCTAATTTTAGTTCCAGGAGTCTGAAACCCTAATTCAGAAATTTAAAACCCTAGATTGGAAATGCAAATGCTGGTATAAGGTTTAAACGTTATTAATTATAACTTAATTAGGGAAAACCCTAATGATTCACTTGAAACCCTAATTGATTTTTTAGAAAACCCTCATACCAGATCTAAAATCCCTAATTTCAGATTCTGGGAATTTGAAACTCTAATCTGGGAACTTAAAGGATATTTATAATGTTTAAGTGCTATTAATTATAATATTAATTAGGGTAAAGCTTAATTAATTATCAAACACTAATTTCATATTTTTAAACCCTAATTATTTTGTCAGAAACCCTAATGCACAATTGTAGACTTAATTGGTAAATTAGGAATTTTAATTGGGATAAAGTAATCCTAATTAACAAGATTGATTTATGAATGGGAAAGTTTAATTTAATTAAATAATTCTAATTATAATTTAGAAATATTAATTTTCTAATTTGAAAACCTTAAGTTGAAAATCCTAGAAATTGGTATTTTTAGAACCCTTAGGGTTTAACCCTAGTTAAAACCGAAGGTTTTAAACCCTAAGGGTTGCTTCAAATGACATTTTTGGTATTAAAATGGGGTACAAAAAGACCAAAGTGCCCTTTTTGAATATTTTAGTAAGTGAACTTGTAATTTTGCTAGCAACTTTAGTTGGTGAACCACTATATTGACTTTGTGACTTCAAGACTTCAACCAAATCAGTTCATTGCATCAGATCTATACATATATCATATTATATATTGATTAAAGAGAGAGAAATTCACTAAAAGTGGCCCAATTATGTACCAACTCTCAAACAACTCTCTCTCTCTCTCTAAACATCCGAGGTATACAAGTGAATCAGTCCCAAATACAGCCCTTTGATTAACTAATATCATATTGGAGATCAAAGATCAAGATTTAGAACAAAAAGGTATAAAAACTCTAACCCTATTTGATCTTATATAGCAAGAAATTTTTTGTGTTTAAGTGATTAATCAAGTGTTATATGATGTCTTTAGATGATCTATGTTTGTGACGCCCCCAAAATAGGTATACATCATCTATTCTGAGTCGGTATTACATGGTACAGAATACAAATATAAACTTAATTATACAACCGTCGTGTAATATACGACAATACATAAACTGAGAGTTTTAATATGAATATTGTCATCTAGACAATATTCACACTCAAAGGATTCCTCATTACATTTATTGTCACTCTATTTAACAGAATAGTGAGGACTACTAATACTATCATCTGACCCGCACACTTCGCTTCCCGACTAGTCCCTGCCACGTTCTCATTTTCTCAAGAGAACGGTGAAAGAAAGGTGAGCTCAACTAGCCCAAGAAGAAATATTATGACTAAGATAATGCCAGAATAAATTATCGTTAGCCTTCAACAGTGTTAAACTGATAAAATATAACAAACATCAAGTTTAACTGCAGCGGAATAAGCAATCTATTAAAAGAGTCAAGTAGAGAATAAAATCTACTATCTTTTATGATTTAAAAGGTTTTTCATCACTTTTATCATTTGAGACTCGACTTAATAAATAATCCACATCATCCCCGCTTTACTGACCAGGATATTCATTAGTATCACGACCACAAATTATCCATGCACTACGGGCCCAGGATATTCGTGTATTCATCAATGGTCATGATCATGCTAACAACTATACATCAATGCACTACGGGCCAATGATGACTTTTACCACATCATTTGTAACATTATGGTCATCATTATACTGAATAATCCCTGGTCATAATCATACCAAGTCCATCTATGCACTACAGGCTACAGTTGACTTTCAATATAATATAAACATGAGGATGATGACAATGATATAAGAATTCAATAAAACAAGTTCAAGAATTAATTTATCCAGGAACTAATAACGTCCAAATTGTCAACATGATACTTCTTTGTAGAGTAAAATTCAAGAATGCTCAGAAGAATATTTCCATGAAAAAGATACTGGATGAAGCGCAAATATTAAGGATATTCCACTAATTTCATGGAGTATAGAAGTCAAAACTTTAACCAACTGAGTATAATAAAGAATGGAATAACAAAAGAAATCACCAGGCATGCGATAGACCGCACAGAAAGGTTATTCCAACAGAATAATAAATAACGGAACCGTGTCGGTAAAAATTGCAATGAAGCATGGATTTCAAATGAATAATAAATAACGAAATCGGTCATGCGTAAACGCATGCATGTGATGTTCCAATGAATAATAAAGAATGGAATAACTTAAGAATTTCACCATGTATGCGGTACTTCGCATAGACAGGTTATTCCAACATAATAATAAAGAATGGAATAACAGAATAATTTCACCAAGTATATGGTAGTCCACGTATACAGGTTATTCCAACAGAATAATAAAGAATGGAATAATAGAAGTTCTCTTCATGAATACGAAAGAAATAATATCCATTACCTTAGAAGAAACTGGATATATGAGTAGTGAAGTAGCAAAATACTTTTCTTCTTTCTCTCTATAGTTTCTCTCTCTAGAGTTTCAGTGAATTCTTAATAAATAATGAAGGAATGAGCTTCTATTTATAGGAGAATGGACTGAATAGTAACTAATTCATGAATGGTCCAGATTGATTTACTTTTAAACGGACGGTCCATATTGATTTACTATGCAGTATTAATAAAATATTCTAATAAAACAAAATCTTTTAAATAGAATATAATATATTCTATTTATAATCTAATAAAATGAATAATTTTATAAAAGTATTACGTTTTATATAAAAAGATTTTACTATAGAAACACTATGAAGGCACTATGCAAACACTATGCATAATAGAATATTATATATTCTATTTATAGTCTAATAAAACAAATAACTTTATAAAAGTATTCTGTTTTATATAAAAAATTTATTATATGCAAATACTATGCAGGCACTATACAAACACTACACATAATAGAATATTATATATTCTATTAATAGTCTAATAAAATAAATAACTTTATAAAAGTATTCTATTTTATTAAATTTATAATAATAATAAAACTAAACTTATCACTTTTGTTATAATTCACAATATTAATCAACCAGGTCATTCCCAGGAAAGAGGGGGCTTTCCAATAAGGATTTCTCCCTATTGGTACGCAATTAGGTGACCAAACCTCTCCTTGGATGAACTTCTAGACATCGTTAATATTGCAAATAATAATATTAATAACTCTGTCATCTCAATTATTGATTTAATAATATATAAAATATCGAAAATAATTGAATCAAATAACGTGAGATATTATGTAACAATTACTGAAGCAATAATTGAACAAACTGAGTGACTTCTCACGTAAGCATCAATAATCAATACCGTGTGCTACTATGCAACCACGCGTATTCCTGTACTTTTAACATCGGGTGTTTCAACGGTTAACGGTAAAACTTCTACCGTTATTTTCATAAAATATTTTTGACGTTTTCTCAATCTGACAATAATTCCGTTGTGGGTCCACTAATGATTGTGTCGTGGTAAAAATATTCCATGTTAAAACGAATATTCCCCGACCAATCGAATATTATATAACAACTTGCGTACTTTGCAAAATTTATAAATATTACCCACAACTATAATATTATATCAAATTCATTCCATAATATTTAAAATTGATATTTATAGAAAAATCATCTTTATTAAAAAAAATTGGGGTCTTACAACCTCCCCTTATTATGAAATTTCTCCCTCGAAATTAGGGTACATACCTGGTATGTCGAAGAGGTAAGGATACCTTGATTTCATTTCAGATTCTAACTCTAAGGTCATTTCCTCAACATCGTGGTTTCTCCACAAAACTTTGACTTGAGGTATAACCTTGGAGCGTAGAATATGTTCCTTCTTATCCAAGATTTGAACAGGAACCTCTTTATACATTAAATCTTCCACTATTTCGTCCGGTTCTAACTCAATAATGTGGTTCAGGTCTTCCACATATTTACGTAACATGGATATATAAAAAATATTATAAACACGAGACATACTTGGCGGTAAAGCGAGTCTATACGCCACAGTTCCTACTCGATCGAGGATTAATAATTGGCCAATGAATCGAGGATTGAGCTTTTCTCTCTTTCCAAATCTCATAACTCCTTTCCATGGAGCTACACGTAACAACACATGATCTCCAATATCGAATTCCACGTCCTTTCGATGAAGATTAGCATAACTCTTTTGTCGATCTTGTGAGGTTTTTATACGTTGCCGGATCGTTTATTTCTTTTCCGTAGTCATACTTACCAACTCCGGTCCCAACAACGTTGCTTCACCCACCTCATCCCAGCATACTGGAGAATGACACTTTCTTCCTTACAACACTTCGAATGGAGCCATGCCAATACTTTCTTGATAACTGTTATTGTAAAAAAACTCCACCAATGGTAAGAACTTGTCCCAACTTCCCTTGAAGTCAAGGACACAGAGTCTTAATAAATCTTCAAGAGTTTGAATAGTCCTCTCTGATTGTCCGTCCGTCTGAGGATGATATGCAGAACTAAATCATAAATCCGTGCCCATAGCTTTTTGCAAACTAACCCAAAATTGTGAAGTGAATTTTGAGTCTCAATCAGAAACTATGGATACTGGCATAACATGCAATCTTACAACCTCGTTTATGTACATACGAGCAAGATGTTCAAGTGTATAAGTTTCTCGTATAGGTAAGAAATGAGCAGACTTGGTCAATCTATCAACAATGACCCAAATTACATCTATGCCTTGAGAAACCTTGGGAAGACCAGTAACGAAATCCATGGTAATGTGCTCCCACTTCAATTCTAGAATTTCAAGTGGTTACAATGGACCTTTTGGTACTTGATGCTCTGCCTTGACTCGTTGACAAGTTAAACACCTTGAGATAAACAGCGTTATCTCTCTCTTCATATTGCCCCACCAAAATGTATGTCGAAGATCATGATACATTTTGGTACTCCTAGGATGGATTGCAAATGGTGTGTTGTGCGCCTCCATCATGATTTTATACTTTAACTCAGGATTGTTAGGAACACAAAGTTTGGAGTTGACTCGAAGTATTCCTTCTTCATCGATTCTTGCTTTCGGCATAGCACCTTCTTGTACTTTCTCCCTCATACGCATCAGCTCCAGGTCTGTAGCTTGAGCAGCTTTAACTTTATCGATTAAAGTCGGTTTTACTCTTATATTCGCCATCATTACGTGGGTCCCTAGAGTCTTTATCTCTATCTCCATCCTTTCCAAGTCATATAAAATGGGCTTTTGCGTTGACAATATCGCACTCGTACCCGCATATGATCTTCTACTCAATGCGTTAGCTACCACGTTCGCTTTTTCAGGATGGTATTGGATGGTATGATCATAATCTTTCAATAGTTCAAGCCAACGTTGCTGTCGCATGTTGAGTTCCTTTTGAGTGAATAAATATTTGAGGCTTTTATGATCTGTAAAGATCTCCACTTTCTCCCCATACAAGTAATGCCTCCAAATCTTTAGTGCAAAAACAACTGCTGCAAACTCTAGATCATGAGTAGGATAATTCCTCTTATATTCTTTGAGTTATCGAGAGGCATAGGCTATGACTTTCCCATGTTGCATGAGAACACATCCTAACCTTTTGCCCGAAGCATCACTGTAGATGACAAATCCCTCCGAGCCAGATGGTATTGTCAGAACAGGTGCTGAAATAAGTCTTCTCTTGAGTTCTTGAAAAATCTTCTCGCATTCCTCACTCCAACCAAATTTTGTATCCTTCCGAGTCAGCTGAGTTAATGGAGTAGCGATTCGAGAAAACCCTTCTACGAAACTCCGATAATAACCAAATTAAGCGAGAAAGCTACGTGCTTCTGGTCCATCGATTTAGGTTGTTCCCAGCTTTGAATAGCTTCAATCTTTGCCGGGTCAATAGATATTTCATGACTTGATACCACGTGCCTAAGGAATGCTACTTCCTCAAGTCAGAACTCGCATTTCTTCAACTTGGCATAAAGCTTGTTTTCACGAAGCTTTTGGAGTATCAGCCTCAAGTGTTGCTCATGATCTTCACGGCTTTTGGAATATATGAGGATGTCATCAATAAAGATGACCACAAAGTGATCCAAATATTCCTTGAATACTCGGTTCATCATATCCATGAACGCAGCATGAGCATTAGTCAATCCAAAAGACATGACTAGGAATTCATGATGCTCCTACCGAGTTCTGAAAGCCGTCTTTGGAATGTCATCAGTTCTAATCTTCAATTGGTGATATCCAAAACGAAGATCAATCTTTGAAAAGAATTTGGCGCCTTGCAACTGGTCAAACAGGTCATCAATACGTGGCAATGGGTACCTATTTTTGATGGTGACGTGATTCAACTCCCGATAATCAATACAAAGTCGCATACTCCCATCTTTCTTCTTCACGAATAGAATAGGAGCAGCCCAAGGAGAAGTACTAGGACGAATGAAACAGATGTCTAACAATTCCTGCAGTTGGGTCTTTAACTCCTGAAGTTCAATAGGAGCCATTCGATATGGGGCTTTGGAAATAGGTTTTGTATCGGGTTCAAGGTCGATACAAAATTCAATTTCACGCTCTAGGGGTAGGCCAGGAAATTCTTCAGGGAATACGTCAAGAAACTGACGTATTTTTGTTTAGATCTGTGACATGAGCTAAGAAAGCTTGACATCCGTTTTTCAATAAATGAATAAATTTATGGCTTGAGATGACAGTGATTGATTTTAATGGTTTGGTTTCTTGAATTCGCATAATAGGTTGGTTAGGAAAATGAAAGCTAACAACCTTACGAAAACAATCATTTTTTGCATGATGAGTAGTTAACCAATCAATCCCTAGAATTACGTCAAATGCAAGTATTTTCAATGGAATAAGATCGACAGGTAATGTGAGGGTACCAATTTGAACCAAACAAGACTTATAAACAGTGGATGTAAAGAAGGTTTCTCCCAACGGAGTTTCAACAGATAAGTCAAAGTCTAATTTCTCTGGAGTCAAATTTAAACGTTGAGCGCAAGTAGGAGAAATAAAAGAATGGGTAGAACCGATATCAAATAAGGTATATACTTCGCTAGAGTTTATGATAAGCTTACCCGTGATGACCTCGTTTGGGTTCCTTGCTTTCTGGGAGGTCACGACAAACGCTCTCCCTTGAACTACCAATTTGTCTTGTCTAGAACGGCCTTTGATGCCTCCATCCCAGCTGGACTTGTCTTCGGTGCATGACAAAATCGGGCCAGATGACCTTCTCTTCTACAATTGTAACATGCTTTGAATGGCATCACGTAGTTTTGACTGATGTGTCCCTCCCCTCCACATTTGAAGCATATGATATGTGGACATTCTCCTTCCTTAACGACGGATGCTGATGCTGACGTCTTTCCATCATTGTTGAATCTCCTCTTCTTGAAATGTCCACTCTTATTATTTTGACAATGATTACCACCGAAGTGGTTACCATTTTTGGCATGTTGATTCCCTCCACGTTTGTTGTCACCGCTTCGATGACTGCTATCACTGGTATTATCATTTTGCCGCCTGCTCTCTTTTGGTTGGGTTGACTCATTATCGCGCTCCAATAACTGAGCCCTATTAACAACATCTGAATACAAGCAAAGTTTATGAGAAATGAGGTATTGACGTATCTCGGGTTTCAAACCTCTTAGAAACATCCATGTCATTCTCTCCTAATTATCAACCAAATGGGATGCAAACTGGGATAGCTCGGCAAACTTGGCTTTGTACTGCGATACGGTCATGTTGTTTTGTTCCAATTTAATGAACTCTACCTCTTCCATGTGACGAATACTTTCGGAAAAGTACTTGTCGTTGAATAGTTCTTGGAACTTCTCCCAAGACATCTTCAGTGCGGCATGTTGAGTACGCTTTACAGATTCCCACAAGTAATCTGCCTCTATCCGCAACATGAAGGTGGCAAAGGGAACCTTTTTCTCCTCGTAGCATCCCAAGACATCAAATATCTTATTGATCTGCTTTATCCACGTCTCCGCCTTAAGTGGTTTTGGCTCTCCAAAAAACTCTGGTGGTCCCAGCTCCTTAAACTTCTTAGCAGTGACCGTCCGAGAGTTTCCAGTGTCTTGCATTTCGGATAGGAGTCTCTCTTGCCTAATGCTGCATGAATTGCAGAAAGCCTCTGAACATTCTATCATTCATCATTTGGTCAGTGTTGTTGTTTGCATGAAGATTGTCGCCTTCCTGATGCACATTTTCCTGATTATTGATCTGTGGAGACTCAACGGTTTCCTGTGCTCCATTGCTATTCTCAACATTCTCGGATGATATTTTCAAATACTGCCACAAAACAAAGGTTAATTGACATGCAATATATTATCCCTATACTATGACCAACCAATTAAATGCCAAATAAACTTAGGTAGGTCATACTAGCGAAGGAATTCCCCGTCTCTCCCTTCCTAGTTCTTGTCTCACATCTCAGCCAGGGATCATATCCCTAAGCTTTGATACCAACTGTGACGCCCCCAAAATAGGTATACATCACTTATTTTGAGTCGCCAAATACATGGTACAGAATACAAATACAAACTTAATTATACAACCGTCATGTAATATACGACAATACATAAACTGAGAGTTTTAATAGGAATATTGTCATCTAGACAATATTCACACTCAAAGGATTCCTCATTACATTTATTGTCACTCTATTTAACAGAATAGTGAGGACTACTAATACTATCATCTGGACCGTCCACCCGCTTCCCCGACTAGTCCCGCTACGTTCTCATTTTCAAGAAGAGAATGAAAAAAAGAAAGGGTGAGCTCAACTAGCCCAAAGAAGAAATATTATGACTAAGATAATGCGTAATAAATTATCGTTAGCCTTCAACAGTGTTAAACCGATAAAATATAACAAACATCAAGTTTAATCTGCAATGAATAAGCAATCTATTAAAAGAGTCAAGTAGAGAATAAAATCTACTATCTTTTATGATTTAAAAAGGTTTTTCATCACTTTTATCGCTGAGACTCAGCTTAATAAATAATCCACATCATCCCTGCACTACGACCAATGATATTCATTAGTATCACGACCACAAATTATCTATACTTACTGAGCCAAGGATATTCGTGTATTCATCAATGGTCATGATCATGCCAACAACTGTCCATCAATGCACAACGGGCCAATGAGGACTTTTACCACATCATTTGTAACATTACGGTCATGATTATACCGAATAATCTCTGGTCATAATCATACCAAGTCCATCTATGCACTACAGGCCACAGATGACTTTCAACATAATATAAACATGAGGATGATGACAATGATATAAGAATTTAATAAAACAAGTTCAAGAATTAATTTATCCAGGAACTAATAACGTCCAAATTGTCAACATGATACTTCTTTGTAGAGTAAAATTCAAGAATGCTCAGAAGAATATTTTCATGAAAAGATACTGGAATGAAGCGCAAATATCAAAGATATTCCACTAATTTATTGAGTATAGAAGTCAAAACTTTAACCAACTGAGTATAATAAAGAATGGAATAACAAAAGAAATCACCAGGCATGCGATAGACCACAAAGACAGGTTATTCCAATAGAATAATAAATAACGGAACTAGGTCATGCGTAAATGCACAAACAGGATATTCCAACAGAATAATAAATAACGAAACCAAGTCGTGCAAAATTACATGCCGGCTGCGATGATGTTCCAATGTAATAATAAATAATGAGAACTAGGTCATGCGTAAAACGCAGATGTGAGATGTTCCAATGTAATAATAAAGAATGGAATAACTTAAGAATTTCACCATGTATGCGGTACTTCGCATGCATACGAACAGTTATTCCAACATAATAATAAAGAATGGAATAATGAATAATTTCACCAAGTATAGGGTAGTCCACGTATCGTGTTATTCCAATGAATAATAAAGAATGGAATAATGAAGTTCTCTTCATGAATACGAAAAAAATAATACCCTTACCTTAGAAGAAATCGGATATATGAGTAGTGAAGTAGCGAGAATACTTTTCTTCTTTCTCTCTATAGTTTCTCTCGCTGAGAGTGTCGATGAATTCGTAAGAAATAATGAAGGAATGAGCTTACAGTTATAGGAGAATGGACCTGAATAGTAACTAATTCATAAACCGGTCCGGAGTTGATTTACTTTTAAATCAGACGGTCCATATTAATTTACTATGCAAAGATTAATAAAATATTCTAATAAAACAAAATCTTTTAAATAAAATATAATATATTCTATTTATAATCTAATAAAACGAATAACTTTATAAAAGTATTCTTTTTTTATATAAAAAGATTTTACTATGCAAACACTATGGCCACTATCTGCAACACTATGCATAATAGAATATTATATATTCTATTTATAGTCTAATAAAACAAATAACTTTATAAAAGTATTACATTTTATATAAAAAGATTTTACTATGCAAACACTATGCAGCAGCCTTATGCAAACACTATACATAATAGAATATTATATATTCTATTTATAGTCTAATAAAATAAATAACTTTATAAAAGTATTCTATTTTATTACATTTATAATAATAATAAAATAAAACTTATCACTTTTATTATAATTCACAATATTAATCGACCAGGTCGTTCCCAGGAAAGAGGGGGCTTTTCAATAAGGATTTCTCCCTATTTGCGCGCAATTAGGTGACCAAACCTCTCCTTGGCAGAACTTCTACCATCGTTAATATTGCAAATAATAATATTAATAACTCTGTCATCTCAATTATTGATTTAATAATATATAAAATATCGATAATAATTGAATAAAATAACGTGAGATACTATATAACAATTACTGAAGCAATAATTGAACAAAACTGAGTGACTTCTCACGTAAGCATCAATAATCAATACCGTGTGCTACTATGCAACCACGCGTATTCCTGTACTTTTAACACCGGGTGTTTCAATAGTTAACGGTAAAACTTCTGCCGTTATTTTCATAAAATATTTTGGTCGTTTTCTCAATCCGACAATAATTTCGTTGTGGGTCCACTAATGATTGTGTCGTCCTAAAAATATTCCCTGTTAAAACGAATATTCCCCGACCAATCGAATATTATATAACAACATGCATACTTTGCAAAATTTATAAATATTACCCACAACTATAACATTATATCAAATTCATTCCATAATATTTAAAAATGATATTTATAGAAAAATCATCTTTATTAAAAAAAAAATTGGGGTCTTACAATGTTGATCCATCATGGATCAATAACATCAAATTGCTTTAAAAATGAAGTTGTCAAAAACTGTTCTTGAACTCAAAATATAGTCTGACAACCGAATGTTAGTGGCTGTAGATCTTTATAAATTTATGATTTTTATTGTTTGATGTGTTGGATCTATAGCCTGGTATGAGATCTTTCATCTGTAAGTGGTGTTATAGCCATCAGATATCTATATTTATTGTTATTCATGGTCAAAGAGGGTTGACTGAGCATGACCAGTCACTTTCTCGGTAACCCAGAAAGTGTAAAACTGGGTCTAACAAGGTTTTGTAATGCATAGATCTGTCAAGTTATTAGTGTTATGATGATGTTTTTGTATACAACTTGTAGCCTGTTGTATGAACTTTAGATTCATGTCTTTAGATCCTTTAAACAAGCAATGGATCGAATGGAATGAGCAGTCAAAGTTGTCATCCGAGCCTGATTTAGCATTTCTAGGAATTTCCAGAAACTCGATGAACACCCGTTTTGACAGAGTTTGACTAAGCTATAACTTATGATTTAGTTGTTGTTTAATTGATCTATTGTTGTAGTGTTGTTACCTGTTATGTATACTACGAATATGAACCAAGAAAGCACCAAAAGAAGGACCAGAACACTTAGCTAATTGAGCTCGAAATGAGACACTCGAACTGCCTTGGGTTTCTGGGTTCCCCAGAAAACCCAGGTATGGTCTGTGTCGACGTCGGGATTTTTAAGAGTCCCTTTTCGTTACTTTTTCTTTGGTGTTCTCATGTTAATGTGAGATTTGTTTGAAAAAATAAGTGAAAAAGGTCCGACATGTATAATGTCAATGATTTGACTTCAAGAGTCACCAGTTGGTGTATTTAACTGGTTGCACCAACGTAACCGAAAAAGTTTGCACTTTGACCCAGTGTTTTGACACTGTTAGATGGGTCTATGAAACTGAGATTCATTTTGGGTCCGAGGGCTTGATTATGCGGAGGGAAGGTGTTAGGCACCCCCCGACATCCGTGTTACCACGATGACTGCCACTTTTCAAAGAAATTGTTATATGAATGTGTGTGTGTGTGTGTGTGGATCAATGTTCAATTATTTGAAAGCAGTGCGAGGCCTCATTTGCACCTATATACACAAGGTTTGAATTTTATAGAAAAATTCAGTTTTAACCAAGATATACCAATGAAGTTTTGTAAAAGAGGTTTTTCAAACCACATTTCAATAGAATTGAGACCTTTTCATACTTCCATTTTATTATTAAATGTTCTACTTGTTTGCTTTTATTTTCTAGATGCTAAGCATTCTCGAGAAAATAATATCTGACGATCTTAGAACTCCTCATGGGCATGATGACCATCCAAGGAAATTCAGCCTTCGAAAAATAATGTACAAGCTAACATCTGACGGAAAATGTCCATCATGGAACCGAATCTAGATTCAAGAGATCAACACAGTGATCACATGATTCCTAGGCTCACGTGATCTTGCAATTTATATGGAAAAGCGATGAAGATTATATATATAAAAATCAGTAAATATATATATATATATATATATACGAATCAACCACCACAAATTAACTCCATGGGGGATCGGAAATGTAAATATATAAAAGCGGTAAATATATATATGGACATGATCAACCACCACGAAGTAAACTCCAGGTGGGACAAAATATAAATAAAGCTGTAAAAGCGATCAACTGCCATGAAGTAAACTCCAGGCAGGACGAAATGTAAATAAAGCTGTAAAAGGCCACGAAGTGAACTCTATGCCTGACAGAAATGTAAATATATATATATATATACACTTATATATATAATTATTGTCGGACATATCCGATGAGCACAGATTCACATCCGGTCGTTTCTTATCGCTTATATATATATATATGTATATAAGCAATTAAACGCACTGATATATAAAATCCGTGCTCATCGATGTAGTCGACCACGCTTTATATATATATATATATATATATATATATATATATATATATATATATATATACAGATGGGATCAAGTAGACCTCTTAAGTACTAGAACTCTCTTAAATAATAGAACTTTATCAAAAGCGACGTAGTTTTGATAAGATAGCGATAACATTTTGTAAATACCATGCCACCGCGTATTTACAAAAAATACCATAGCGTCTTATCAAAACTACGTCGTTTTGATAAAATTCTATTATTTAAGGCATTCTTCTATTTAAGAATTCTACTCGATCCTTTCTATATATATATATATATATATATATATATATATATATATATATATATATATACAAGCAAACGCTCCTGCATCAAATTCTAGGCTCAATCGAGGCATAACTCGATAATGTTAGTCCATATATAAAATATATACATATATATAAGTATATATATACTGAGGCAGAAATGAAAACCACGAATAAAAGTCCGGGCGAACACACTCTCACACGACTCTCAACGCGTGTAACAAAGTGTGCTAATATGAGAAGAAGGCTTTATAGAATATGAGAAGGCTTACGGTTGGTGCCAAAGTAGACTTCTATGACTTTAAATGGATAAACACTCAGCTCCCGCCGGATAAAAGATAGCTATATGTGAGCTAACTAGTGTTTATAAGTGAGGAAACACTTAAAAGATGTGTACGTAAAGTAAAATGGACAGGGCTTCCTCACCTTTTTCCCTCCTTCTTCTTCTCAAATGGCTGACCCCAAGGCTTGTATATATATAGATTTGATGGCCATAGGTACACTCGCTGCAACCGCAAATTGCATTCTACTGCCGGGTCATGGTGCATTCGAGTCTCGCGGGTCCTGTCGTCTCGTAGTACGTGCACTCATGCATTGTAATGTCCGCTCGAACTTGCAGAACTTAAATCCGAGCATCCGAACGAGGTATATCTGACCTTCTTCGAACCGCTTGTGTCAAGAGTTATGCAATGACATGGATTAGAGGTTATACGAAGTCAGGAAGAGGGGTCTATGCCCATGGTCTTCAATCTTCAAATTCTATCTAAAGTACTTCCACATGCAATAGTCACTCGGGATTGTCAATCCTCGGCTCTTGTGGGACATCGTTGGATGTATGTATGTATGAAGTGTTGAGAAGACGTGCCATTGTCGAAGGAACAAGATGACGTTTGACTCCTCGCCGGGGTTATCACCGTTTTGAGTGGAAAGTAGACGCGTTGCTTTCGGGGTTACTGGTGAGATTGGACTACTTGTTGGTATCTTTGTGATATCATCTTGTTGATATGGTAAGATAGACGTTGTGACTCCTCATCGGGTAATCGCCGGCTTAAGCGAAGCGAGCGTTGTTCGGGGTTATAGGCCGAGATTGAATTCTTTGCTTGTTTGTATGTATCACTATCATCTGTGGGTGTTCCTTTTTGCCCGTTGTCAACTCTGGGTCTGAGGTGTGTGTGCCTCGACAGGATGTTTGAGGTTGAAGCTGATTGCATATGTTTGAAACAAGCATTTCCGGGGTTATCATGGGATCGCAATGACATCTCTTGGGGCTATCACCAAGGATTCGGGTTGCTTACTCCCAAAGTTTCTCCGGACCGAACCGAGCATCGCGGTGTTATTCTTGAAAACCAGAATCGCCTCTCTGGTGTTGTTGCTGGTCTTTTGATTTGCATATCTCGGGGTTATCTCCGAGATTGGAAATGACATTCCCGGTGTGTGTTTCGGGTTTGAGATGATGTTCCTGGTTTGTGTTCCGGGTTGGAACTAAACATCTGGTAGTATCCGGAATGGATGTAATCTGTCTTTCAGGGTTATCTCAAAAAGACGAATCTACCCTCCAGCAATGTTAGTAATAGGAGTGCAGAAAATTTCGAGTGTCTACAGTCTGACAGTATAATTGAGAGCCCAGATCTCCTTATGTATTTGTTGTATGACCTAGATGGTGGTTGGTTATTGTAGTGTTACAATTCAGCTACATGATCAAGGTTCAAGCTAGCCCAGAAACTAATTATACTGAGAATTAAACGTGGTCAAACATTGACCCTTGAACACGAAGCTGTCAGTGTTCTTGAGCTCAAGAACACCAACATCGACGCTTTGTGTCGCTAAAGGCCTACAGCGACAGTTTAATTATTTTTATTTTATGATATTTCTGGAAATTAATAAAAAAATAAAAATAAATTATAAAAATTATTAAAAATACATAATAAATTATAAAAATTATTTTAAAGCACGAAAAATAATTTTTAATTATTTTGAGTATATTTCAAAAATATTTAATATTTTTGAATATAAAAAGGTATTTATTTATTTAATTATTATATTAAATAAATTAGTTAAAAATGATTTTAATTCATGAAAAATTATATTATGGTATTAGAAAATATTTTAAGTTATTTTTAATGACTTTTAATATTTTGTGATGAATTTCATTAATAATTTATTATTAATGGTAATTTATTTATTTGATTAATATATTAAATAAATTATGGAAAAATAGAATTAATGTTTTAAAAATCATATAAAAATGATTTAAGGGTTATAAAAATATTTTAAGTTATAAAATATAACTTTTGATATTTTGACATGAAAATATTAATATTTTAATATTAATAGCAATTATCGGATAATGGATTTAAAGGTTTATAAATCATATAAATGAGAAATTAAGGTATTAAAAATACTTTGATATATTTTAAATATATTATAATATTATGTTATAAATTTTATTAATATTTAATGTTAAATAAATATTAATGATAAGGAAATTATGTGGTATTTAATTCATTTAAATACGGTATTAATGATTGAATTTTTTTGATAAATGGTAATAGTTATCTGAAAATCATTATAAGCTTATGAATAATGTTTTGACTAATAAGAAAATTAACTAAGATATTGTTAAGTGTTTAGGCAGAGTTTAATTGAACTTAAACTCGATAAAAGTCCGACTAGACCGTCGGGATGATATAATTGTGTCGGTTTCAACTCGGATTGAAATAGTTTGACTTGATGCTATATCTTCTGTGTGTTATAGACTGATAGGGTTATGTGTTATGTGTTTAGGTTATTCTATGTATATAAATATAATAGTGGTATACTGTGATGATATTATTCTAATATTGGACATCTATATTACTAATATTAGGTCTTTAGATAAAGCATTATAAATTGCGTAGCGATAATCAACGGTTCAGACAAGTTTTTTTTAACTCTACTAAGAGTTGTTTCATTCGGATATGCTTATGGTTAATCATTGTCGATTGCCATATAGAATTATACTCTGTACATCTTGCATGTATAAGTCAGGTATGAAAGGCTGATCACCTTCATTACCATTCGGTCCAGATAAATTTGTTCATGTTTAATACTTGTTCAGTCAAAAGTTTGTTCGTGCTAGTTCTCAATTATATTGATGAATTATAGCCAGCTTATTATTCAGACTCTTTCAATCATGATATATCCTTAAATAAAATTTAAACTTGTTGGAAAACTTTCATGCTCACCCTTGCTATATCATGATAAACATTGCAGATAAAGCGTTCGGATACAGGAAAAAGATAATGCCAAGTTCAGCTTGGGATAAAATGTGCAGCTAATTTGTAATAGTATAGTTCGATAATATTGTTATATGTTAGATAGTTTATGAATTGTTTATAAGTTAAGGTTACTCGATTTTGGGGAATAGTGTATAAAGTGTATTGCATAAATAATTTATATTTATATCTTTCGCAATTAGTTATAGAATGATAGTACTAGATCCGTGGTGATTTGGGACCCGAATTTGGGGCTATCTTAGAAGCAAGCTTCTCGTAGGTGGAACATCTGTTTTGATGAGACAATCAAAGAGACTGATTTTATCAAAAACGAGGATAAACCATATGTGTTTAAGAAGGTTATTGGGAGCACTTAAAATCTGGTTATTTAAACACTTCTCCATAAAGGACTTGGGAGAAATATCCTATATTTTTGGGATAAAAATCTATAGAGATAGATCTAACAGGATGCTCAGCTTATCCCAAGAAACGTACATTGACTCGATGCTAAAGAAGTTTAGAATGGAAGATTCCAATAGAGGTCTCATGTCGATGAGCCATGGAATACATCTCTCCAAGAACACAGACCCTAAAGACACCTGAGGAGAGAGATCGTACAATTAAGATTTATTATGCTTCAACAATAGGATCTATAATGTACGATATGATATATACTAAACTGGATGTCGCTTATGCACTTAGTGTAAGTAGCAGATATCAGTCGTATCTAAGAGAACAGCACTGAAAGGTATTGAAAAACATCCTAAAGGGTATGTTTGGGTGTAATAAGTTATATATGAAGATAATGACTGATCAATAAAGAATCTACCACTTTTAGTAAAAGAACAAAAATGTCATATGTGATTCGATAAACGACAACCCAGGAATCCTTGGCCAAGGTGGAATGACATTATTTGGAGTTGTGCATTTGTGAATCGAAATACATATTATTAAATAAAATAAGACATGACAATAATTCTATATCTTATATTTAATTGGGACATTGTATGGTGAAAGAATTGAATTGTACGGTAACTATTTACTCAAAGTTCTTTAATAATTTATGTTGAAATTTATATTATCTGAAAAGTTGTTGATCACTAAAGAAGCTTATTCTTATTGTAGAATAAATGTTATTTATTTAAATAAATTAATAGTTTAATTTATTTATTTAAATAATATTAGAATTTTTCTAATTGATTTATTCACAACCTAGGTTTAATATGAAGAACCTAAAGGGTCACACCATAAAAGTAAGAATATTTATTTAAGAAGTAAATAGTATAATCGTAATAATAAGTTAAATGTATTTAATTTAATCTATGGTGATAGAATAAATTAAATAGATTAGTATTTATTCTTTAATATTTTGGAAATATTAAATATAAATTAATAAGATGAGTCTTATTATTATTATTATTTCTATTATTATTAAGTTAATTCTTAAAGGAGTTTGAGAATTAATTAATATAAGTACTCTCATATATTTCTAATAAGATTAGGATGCTAATTAATTAAAAGAGTTTAATTATTATTCCTAATGAGATTAGGAAGCCTAATTAACTAAAGGAGTTTAATTAATTAAATAAAAACCATATTCCTAAATAGTTTAGGAGGGTTCCCTACATCTATAAATAAGAGTAGTCTTATTATGGGTTAGGGTGACATAAATTACGCACTTTATTCTAAGATTTGGGAGAGTACACCTTTTCTATAGAGATAGAAAACTAGGGTTTTGCCATATGAGGAAGCTTTGCTCTACAAGGGTATGTTCTCCTTTTTCTTTGTTTAGATTGATAATTAAGCACGAAGCATGATCATGGTGATGGTTTGTATGAAAATCTGTAAATTCTGTTTTATCTCACTTCCGCTATGTTTATGTGATTTGATTACATAATCACGCTATATACAAAACTAACAGATTGAGCAAAGTTTAACAATTGGGCTCAAAACATAAACATTGCATCCCCATGTTTGAAGTCTGATTTGGAAATTTATTTGGAAGAAGGGAGATTGGTTTGTAATGCTGATGATAGTTTTGATACTTTAAAATGGTTGAAGGCAAACTTTTTAAAATTCAAGTTTTTGTCTAGGATGGTAAGAGATATATTGTCCATACCTATGACTATTGTTGCGTCCGAATTAACATTTAGTGTCGGGGGAAGGTTTCTTGACCAGTTCAAGAACTCTTTGAAGCCTAACACGGTTCAGGATTTGATTTGCAAATGTGATTGGTTGCGGGAAGAATATAAGATTAAAAAAACATAAGTGTAAGTTTTAATTTGTTTATTTTGTTCCATAAATAAATACATATATAAATAATATTATGGATTAATATTAATTGTTTGACAATGTAGACTAATGAAGATTTAATTCAGGAGGTGAGCTTGGAGAATGTAGATTGAAGTGCTGGAGGTGGTTGAGTGTTTCTACCGTGATAAATTGTTATTTACATTTCAGTTTTTAAATTATTAAGACTTTGGTACTTTGTTTATTATTAAACTTGAACTATTGGACTTTAGTTATTTTGTATTTTTTTTGGAACTTTGGATTTTCTTTTTAGCATTTTGGAATTTGGTTTATGAAATGGTGCTTGATATTTGATAATGCACAAACAACAAGGAAACTTAAAACTAGCTTGTTGTAAAGTTTGAAAAAAGATAAGTTTTCTTATCTTTTTTTATTTTGAGATTTTCTTTTGTTTTTTACAAATTAAAAGATTAATTTTCTAACTCATCCTTTATATTTGCAGGATTAAAGCTTGGACTTTGCCACTTTGGAACATGGTTGATTCGTTTCTGTATTTTGTTAGCACTTTGGTTGTTTAGACTTTGCCACTTTGGTTTCTGTTAACACTTAACCTATCCTTTATATTTTCATGGTTGATTATTTTCTAAAATTTTGTTGTTAATTCTGTTAAGTATTGGCATAATTATAGTGAAGTATCATGGTGGTTGTGTTGCTGATTCTGTGAAGTGTTAGCAGAATTGTAGTGAAGCATCATGGTTGTTGTGTTACTGATTCTATGAAATGTCATCAGAATTTGGGGAAGTATCATGGTTGTTGTGTTTCTGATTCTTTAATCCTGTTAACATAAATGTAGTGAAGTCCATAGCATTTTTACAGTTCACGAGTTCATTTTATTTAACAGTTGAATGAAAAATTGATCATAGTTGTTGTGTTGCTGCTAAATTAAGGAAACTTCAAACTGGCTTGGTGTAAAGTCTGAAAAAAAGATAAGTTTGTTATCTTTTATTTATTTAACCATATTATTTTTTTTATAAATTAAAAGGATAAGGTTCAAAAATGCCCCTGACTTTTACCGCGATGTCTACCGAGCACCCTATACTTTTTTTAATCCAAAGTACCCTTAACGTTATATTTTTTTGAATTAAATCAAATGCCCTTCGCCATTAACGTAAAAACGGGATTAAAATTTAACTGATGTGGTTGACACATGGAGGCTTAAATATAAAAAATATTCTAAATAAAATAATATATATCATTTAATCAAAACAAAAGAAATACTAAAATTCAAAATAAAAAAAGCATAACATATTTACATCATTTAATCAAAATATTAAAATTCAAATTATTTTGTTAACTAATCTAAACAACTAATTAAATAAAATAAGTTGTATAACATATTAACATTATTTAATCAAAATACTAAAATTAAAACATAATATATTTACATCCAATACTAATATAAAAAAATACTAAAATACTAATTTAAAAATACTAAAAAAATTATTTTGTTAATTAATCAAAACAACAAAAATTCAAATTACATCATTAAAATACAAAAATCATACTACTAAATACTAATTGATATAAAATTTTAAATTACTAAAATCATAATACTAAAATAATATTTAAAATCATAATAATAATTTTAAATTTAAAAATTTAGTATTATGATACAATAATATTTTAGTATTATGTTTTTAGTGTATTGTGTTTGATACAATAATACATAATACAATAATATTTATGATTTTAGTATTACAATTATAATACATAATACAATAATTTAGTATTATGATACAATAATACATATTACAATAATATTTTAAAATATTATTTAGTATTATGATTTTAGTAATTTAAAATTTTTATATCAATTAGTATTTAGTATTATGATTTTAGTATTTTAATTTTGTAATTTGAATTTTTTATTATTTTGATTAATTAACAAAATAATTTTTTAGTATTTTTTTAATTTGATTTTTTAGTATTTTTTAATTAGTATTTTAGTATTTTTTTTAATTAGTATTTGATGTAAATATGTTATGTTTTGAATTTTAGCATTTTGATTAAATGATGTAAATATATTATACAAATTATTTTATATAATTAGTTGTTTTGATTAGTTAACAAAATAATTTGAATTTTAGTATTTTGATTACATGATGTAAATATGTTATGCTTTTTTTATTTTGAATTTTAGTATTTTTTTTGTTTTGATTAAATGATATATATTATTTTATTTAGAATATGTTTTATATTTAAGCCTCCATGTGTTAGCCACGTCAGCCACGTCAGCGAAATTTTAATCCTGTTTGTCTTCTATTAACGACAGGGGCACGGGTGACCCAAAAAATGTAACGTTAAGGGTACTTTTGGACAAAAAAGTATAGGGTGCTCGGTAGACATCGCGATAAAAGTCAAAGGCATTTTTGAACCTTATTCCATAAATTAAAAGATAAGTTTTCTAACCCATCCTTTATATTTGCACAATTGAAGGACTTTACCACTTTGGAACATGGTATCTTTTAGCAGAAATGTAGTGATTCAAACTAACAAGGTTGGTACTTATCGGTGGAAGGATGGAAATGCAGACCAATGTATGTTTCTCAATTCTGCAAGTTCATAAGATTTTTTTGTTACCTTTTCTTTTAAACACGTCTACTCTGTAGACACTCGAAATTTTGTTTTCTTGGTATTAACCATGCAGAGGGTAAAAGCGTCTATTTACACCCCGAAGATTGCCCCAGAGGACTACAATAAACCTCAAACCCCGGAGAAATCCCCGTGGGATATCAAACCAAACTATGAAGACAACCCTGTGGAATATCAAATCAACCTCAGAGACAATCTTAAGAAAGACAGAATCAACAATAGTAAAACCGTGGAGATAACCCCGAGGGACAAAAAAAAGCCACCTCAACCCTGGAGACAACCCCGGGAGGGTAAAGAGGGAATGTTGATAACTCAACATCAAAAAAAAGTTATCCAGATGTAGATAAGTTCACAAAGAGCTATCGCAGCAATCCTGAGTGCAAACTACGCAAGACAGCTCAACGGAATGCCTGCAAAGACTTGAAGATGCTATTCTAGTCATGGAAGAGTCTTCTTGGATTCGGAAAAGGTTAAGCACCATGTCATTATGTAGCTCTTGGAAAGAGCTTTCCAAAATTGTATGGCACACCTCCATAGGATTCCCAGATTGTAAGTTATGAAGGTTTTAAGCAGCCTTTAAGCTACACCTCCATACGTGTTTTAAGCTACACGTACTTTGAGGTAGCAGGACCCACCATGCGGTTGCCACAGGTCCACCTACGTCTGGCTGAGTCTATAAATATCAGACCCCCCCCCCCCCAAGCTTATTTTAAAAGGGAGGAGAGAGAGAAAGGGTGCATGAGAGAGAAAATTTAGGATTTGGAGAGAGAAACAGCTCAAATCTTACTTCAATCTTTGTAAATCTCTTCTGTAAACACTTTTATAAATATATACTTCAACAAATCTAGCTTTAACCAATGAAAACCGAGTTTAAAGGCGTTAAAAGTCGTTCAATAGCATTTCTCGTGCCAGACTATAAGATCTCTTCATATGTGCTTTCATTTCTTGCTTTACTATATATATAAGTGTTGTATATGTATAGATATTTCTTGGTGGTGCCTAGATAGCGATTTTAACCGTTCATTTTCTGTAAAATAGTCAATATTTATCAATGTATTGACTAGATCTATCCTAGATCTAGCTAGATCTAACTTTTAACCGGTTTAAAAGTTGTAAAACTTGAACCGTTGAGTTAGAATGGCTAAGATCTGGATAGATCTAATTTTCTTTCTAGTTTTTGTAAGTATTAAGCAACCACGTGACCCTAGATCTGTATCTAGAGGAAACGGGTAGCTTGTTGACTCGTCTATAAGGATTTGATCAATAAATCACTTGTTTGGCGTAGTTTAAATGTAAATATCTATTTTATTGTAAGATTTTCATTATGCAAGCTATTAAATGATTGATGTGAGCCTAGGAACTATTAGGGTAAAGATTCAATCAATGAATATAAAACTCGGTTCCTATGATGGACTTGTTTAAGTTGAACAGTTAGCTTACAACCCTTGTACATGTAAATCCAGGACCTTAAAATGGTTATCCGAATTTAAGGCTCTAAAATAGTGAAAAATCATATATGTGGGGCTCGGGCCTACTTTGATGGCTTACATTCCCATAAGAAGTTCGACCATTGTAAATAGTTCATATTTAGCCTCGAAGATGCTTATCAGAAATAAAATCAAATAAAATCGTTATTAGAATAAAATTAGAAGTATCAAAGGGTCTCGATTCCTATTCGGGTAAAAGGGATTGAAAACATGATTTCAAAACCTCACTTTCATATCTTCTTTAAAACTAAATTTTATATAAATAAAACCCTTTGTACATAGGTTCAAAAGGGCACAACACTAATTTCAAAACAAAACACAAAACATGTTAAAAAAAAAGCTTTCAACATACACACACAAACAAAATGCATAGGAAATGAAAAAGTAGCGGTAACCGTGTTTCACGGAAGTCGGGGGGGGGGTACTTAACACCTTTCCCTTGCTTAATCAAGCCCCCGAACTCTATGAATATTGAGCTCCAGACTAATTAAATGGAGCCATATATTGGGTCATATTGCAAAAACCTTTAAAAACTCGATTGAGTTGGTACAACCATTTTGAACTCATAGCAACTGACGGCTCTGTCTAATTCAGCCCAATCATTAAAATCAATCATTTTCAAATCGTCAACATGTATGTCAATTTTTTCTAAAATACACCTTTATGGAAGATAAATAAAATCAACATAAAATAAAGGGTAGGAAAACACCTAGAAAAAACACAAAAAAGGAAAAAAAAAAAAAAAACGACGTCGACATGCTCTAAGTTCTAAACTATATGATATCTCACAATACTTGAGATCATAAGACAAATTTCTCTCTTCTTTTCCTTTAGTCTGTTAGAAGTAATGTATTCTTATAGCTACTGAGCAATGAACCATTAGTTCATGTATTATTTAATTTTACAAGTAAGTTTTCAATTTGTTTCTAAGCTATCTTCTATATCTATTAGTGCTGAGCTATGTATTTTGCTACTTTTTAAAAGTTTGATTGTCTTAGTGGATTGGGTTGTACATATTATGGTATATATATTGATTGATCCTCCCTTTTCTCCATTCTTAAACGAGGTTTTCCTCCAGTCGGATGATGTTTGGGGCACTATTAAAATTTTGCATTTTTCTACTTCTGCAACATTTGTATTTTTTTGCTTCCATCTTCTTCTTGTTGTGATTGTTAGGGAAATAATGCTTGGCTTGAAATTAGTTTTTATTACTATTCATCCAATGAAGTAATATTTATCTATCTGGTGCCTGAGTAATTTTTCTGTACATTACATTAAGCTTTCTATTGATATCTAGATAGCCAACTATTTATGGAGTGAGTGCCTAACAATTATACTTATAACAGGTGGGGAGCCACTCTCATGAACTCCTTTATGTTTAATGCGAGCCTTATTCTTCTTTCCTCTATCAGGATCAGGTTGGCATTTATTATTTATTCTTCAATTTCTATTACATTAATTTATGACTATGGAAATCTTTAAGAAATTTAGGACTAATAATCAAAATTTAACCATGCTTTGGTATCCACCTTGAGAATTATCATCTGCTTTGAAAGTTTCAAGTCAAATCATATTAATACAACACTTCTATTTATTAAATACTTAAATAGAAAAGACCTTTAAATCTTTAAATCTTATTAATATTATGTATATTAATAAATGTTTATAAATGTTTAATATTATGTATATTATCATGTCCTTTCTTTCTGTAGTTATTTGTTTATTAAATACTAGCTCTTGTTAGTACATAGTAGTGATCATGTTCTTATTTATGAAATATATAATATGTTGCATGTCTTTTCTTTCGGTAGTGAACTGATCGTTGATGTTTTTGTGATTTAGTTATGTTCCACTGCATTTGCATATTAAGCTCAAGCTACTACTGCTCAAATTGATTTGCTCAAGCTATTACTGCTGCTCAAATTGATTTGCTAAAGTTACTACTGCTGCTAAAAATGATTAGGATTAAAGCTTGAACTTTGGACCTTGGATAATTGATTTGCAGAAAGCCAAAAATACAAATTTGAAGTCATGACTCATGAATTACTTATGTTTAAAGTTATTGCCTTGATGTAATGATGTTACTAAAAATTGTATCATAGTATAATTAATATTGTAAATTTATCTTTGTAATTTTTGTAACACATGTATTTTTATATATAAATGAAACTAAATTTTTTTTAATTTTTTATTTTTATGTCTCATTTTGGTGGGATCCATCTCAGGCTCGAGCTCGAATATAAAGGCTCGCGAATTACTCGTTATGAAAAGTCGAGTAACTTCAAGCCGAGTATCGAGTAATTAATCAAGTCGAACTTGAGCAGCCTTGGAAATTATCAATTAAAATTTGAGTCGAACCAGAACATAATTTTTTTGATCCGCGTCGAGTTGATCATTAGGGTGTTCGGATCGACTCGGGATCATTTTCACCCCTATATATCAGTGGTATCAGAGCCACAGATAAGAGAGAAAAGTGTGAGTCCTGAAACAGTGTGAAGTCCCCAATATAATAACTCATATTTTTTTTAATAATAAAATTATTTTATTTTATAAAAGTATAATTGAATTAAAAATTTTAGGTTACTATTTTTTTCTTTCTTCGTTGTTTGTTTGGAAAATTAAAATTTTTTTAATAGATAATTAAATAATTAATTTAATTAAAATTGAAAAATTCATTAGTGTTTTGGTAACTCATATATTGTTTCCTATTTATATCGAAGGAATGAAGGTGCAACCTTAATCCTATTCTATTTTGATTAGTTGAATTCCCGAGTAGAATATTTATACGCACTGTAGCCCTTTTGAAAAATCATAATTAATTTATCCGATGTCAGAATTGAGTGAATCCAAAGCCTATTTCTTCATATTTTTTTTTCTTCATCTACAATTGTGAAGAATGAAGAAAAGTTATTTCACATCATCTTCATGCCTAAAATTGCTAAAAACCGTAATATGTCCCAATTCTCGCAATTTTTTCAGCCCTAATTTGGAAAATTCAATACTCAGTCATATTAACTCCGAATCGAGTGATTCTTGAGCCTATTTCGTCTATCTTTTCAAGAGATAAATTTTTCATGAAGAGATGAAGAGATTTTGAAGACTTTAGAAAACTCGAAAGTCAGATTCCTTACTGTTGCTTATTGAAGAAAGACGAACAAGGAACATAAATATTATTTTATATTTTGATTTAAAGTTTAGTTATGAGGGTTTTTAAAATAAGTGATTATTTTTTTTAAAAAAATAGACATTGAATTAGATATCATGATAATCGAAAAGAGATAATAAATATATATTAAGGAATTTAATTGGTTTGAATGTGAGCGTTAAAAATCGAAAATCAATTTATATATTTTAAGGTATATTATGTGGATTATATCTCTTAATCCGACCATTGAATTGTTATAATTTTTGGATATGTTATATATATATATATATATATATAACTTAAGAATATATGTTCACCAATTTTAAATCGCTCAATATTAACGTCTGATTTTATGAATTTTAAGAAAGGGTGATTTGAAATTTTGTAGCGAGAATAGTTAGCAACAATGTCTAATATTTAAAATTATTTAACTTAATAAATCCGATTTGAGTGATTCTTGAGGCTAAATTAGAATATTTGAAGTATAATTTCAGTTAAAATTAATTAATTTAATAAATAAATTTTAACTAATGGTGATAAGATCAAAATAGTGAACTGGCGTCTTAAGAAATAAATTATCATATTTGGGTTTTAAGTTTTGTTAATCACTTTTAAGTTTTGGAGTATTAATATTGACCTAAGGCGATAATTAAAGACACCTTAATTGGATTACGAATTATTTTGGAATTATTAATTTGGATAATATTTAATTTGAGATGAATATGCTTAGGTGATGAATAACATTTTGTATTTGATATCGTTGAAATTTGATAGTAAGATTTTGTGGAGTATGCTATATGTGTTTTGGAAATATCAGGTACAAATTTTCGTACTCCTTCAGCAATACTTTTTTGAAATTCAAGTAGTCCTCACTATTCTACAGAATAATATGATAATAATTGTAATGAGGACACCATTGAGTGTGGATATTATCTAGATGACAATATTCTTGTTTAAACTCTCAGCTATGTTTTGTCGTATTTTACACGACTGTTGTATAATTAAGTTGTATTTGAATTTATGTACCATGTATCCCATGACTTAAGATGGGTGATGTATACCTATTTTGGGGCGTCACAGGTTGGTATCGAGCTTAAGGATATGATCCCCAGGTGAGATGTAAGACAAGAACTAGGAGGGAGAGGCGGTAATTCCTTCCGCTAGTATGACCTACCTAAGTTATTTGGTATTTAATTGATCGATTCGAGTATAGGGATAATATGTGGCATGTCAATTAACCCTTATTTTGAAACTATATTCTAGAATGATATCCAAATATAGAGATGAGAAATGGGAAAAACATGATAGAGAGAAATAACCGGAAGGTATAATCCGAAAAGAAAACAAGGTATTCTCATCTCTTCGAACTACCAGGTACATAAATTTCGAGGGCAAAATTTCATAAGGAGGGGAGATTGTGAGACCCCGAATTTTATGAAATGAAAGTATTCAATTTTCTTATAATTATTCTATTTTAGTAAATGGTTAAATTGATAAAAAGTTAAAGTTAAGGGTGATATGTGAAAATTTTTCAAAAGTAAACAGGTTGTCATAAAATAATCGGTGATAAAAGTATAATAATACGCGTGGTTGCATAGTAGCACACGGTATTGTATAGTATCTTTTATTATTGATGCTTACGTAAAAAGTCACTCAGTTTTATTCAATTATTGTTATTAATTGCTATTAATTCACATGTTTATAACTATGTGTTTACATTTGTGTACTACTGATTCACATGATTTACTATTAGGGAGTTGATGCGAGATTGATAATACTTACATGACTAAATTAAAAATGGAGGTATAGTTGAAGGTACTATACTATAATTAATTTTTTACACATGTTTAGAACTATTGATTCACATGATTTACTATTAGGGGAGGTGGTGCAAGTTTGATAATACTTGCAGGACTAAATTAAAAATAAAGAAAAAGAGGAAGGTATTATATTGTAATATTTCGAGCCCCAAAATGTGCAATTATCGAAACTATATTTTCCTATAAATAGAAGCTCATTCTTCCTTCATTTCTCACCAATTCAGTAAGTCTCACAAGAGCAATTATTATAGAGAGAAATTATAGAGAGAAAGAAGAAGAGAAGTCTGCTACCTCACTATTCAAGTATCTTGTTTTCTTCTAAGGTAAGGGGTATTATTCTTTCGTATTCATGAAGAGAGTTATTTTCTTTCAATACTCGTAAGGGTTGTTATTCCATTATTTATTATTATTTTGGAATAACTTTATCATGCCAAGCACCTGCATACGTGGTGAAATTCTTTTGTTATTCCATTCTTTATTATTCTATTGGAATAACCTGTCTGTGCGGTCTATCGCATGCATGGTGAATTCTGTTGTTATTCTATTTTTTAGTATTACATTGGAATAACTTTTATGCGATCTATCGCATGCACAGTGAATTCATTGTTATTCCATTCTTTATTATTTCTTTGGAATATCCTCGTTGCATGCGGATTCTGCATGACCTAGTTCCATTCTCATTACTCTATTAGAATAACTTTTGCATGCGATGTCTATCGCGATGTACGTGAAAGATCCTGCGTATTCATTCCTAATTAAATTGTGGAAATGATCTAGCTACGTGGATTACCGCATGGCGGGTGAAAATCCATTTGCAGTTTCGTATATTCTATTATACTTGTCTGAGATATCATTTCTTCTGTACTCGTCATGGAATATCATTTTTTTGCTATTTTTTACGAGTTACTATTCATAGGTTACTATTCACCCAGTTACTATTCACTCTGGTATTATTCACTCAGGTATTCGGGGTACTTTTCGTGCCAGACTACTATTCACTCGATTACTATTCACTCTAATATCATTCACTCGGGGATTCGGGACACTTTTTGTGTCGAGGTACTATTCACGGGGTACTATTCCCGAAGTACTATTTACGAGGTACTATTCACCTGAAAAATATATTTCTTTTCTGTCCAAATTATTTTTGGTACATGAATATTATTCTTGAATTTTACTCTACCAAGCAGTATCATGTTGACAATTTGGACGTTATTGATTCCTGGATAAATTAAATTATAAATCTTTAAAATGTATCCTTGAACTTGTTTTATTGAATTATTATGTCATTGTCATCATCCTCATGCTTATATTGTGATTAAAGTCATCTTTGGCTTACGTGCATAGATGGACTTGGTATGATTATGACCAGGGATTATTCAGTATAATCTGACCGTAATGTGACGAATGATGTGGTAAAAATCCTTATTGGCCTGTAGTTCATTAATGGATAGTTGTTGGTATGATTATGACCAGAGATTATTCGGTATAATCATGATCATTGATGATTACATGAATATCCTTGGTCGTGGTGCAGGGATGATTTGATTTTATTTATTAAGCTGAGTCTCAGTGATAAAGTTGATGAAAAACTTTTTAAATCATAGAAGATAGTAGATTTTATGTTCTACTTGACTCTTCTAATGGATTGCTTATTTCCGCTACAGTTGTTGATCTAAAACTTGTTGTCTATTGTATTCTATCATTTGTTATACTGTTGAAGGCTAAGGATAGTTTATTCTGCATTATCATAGTCATAATATTTTTTACTAGGCTAGTTGAGCTTACCCTTTCTTTCATTGTTCTCTTTAGAAAATACGAATATAGCTGGGATGCGTCGGGGAATGGAGTGATGGTCCAGGATAAATGGCTTTAGTAGTCCTCACTATTCTACAGAATAATGTGATAATAATTATAATGAGGACACCATTGAGTGTGGATATTGTCTAGATGACAATATTCTTGTTTAAACTCTCAGCTATGTTTTGTCGTATTTTACACGACTGTTGTATAATTAAGTTGTATTTGAATTTATGTACCATGTATCTGGCTACTCAAGATGGGTGATGTATACCTATTTTGGGGGCGTCACAGTTGGTATCAGAGCTTAGGGATATGATTCCTGGCTGAGATGTGAGACTAGAACTAGGAGGGGAGAGACGGGCAATTCCTTCTCTAATATGACCTACCTAAGTTATTTGGTATTTAATTGGTCGGTCAATGTATAGGGATAATACGTGGCATGTTAATTAACCCTTATTTTGAAATTATATTCTAGAATGATATCTGAAATACAGTAGATGAGAAATGGAAAAATCATGATATAGAGGAAATAACCGGGAAGGTACATTCTTAAAAGAAAGCAATGTATTCTCATCTCTTCAAACTACCAGGTACATAAATTTCGAGGGCGAAATTTAATAAGGAGGGGAGATTGTGAGACCCCGAATTTTATGAAATGAAAGTATTAAATTTTCTTATAATTATTCTATTTTAGTAAATGGTTAAATTGATAAAAAGTTAAAGTTAAGGGTGATATGTGAAATTTTTCAAAAGTAAACAAGTTGTCATAAAATAATCGGTGATAAATGTATAGTAATACGCGTGGTTACATAGTAACACACGGTATTGTATAGTATCTTTCATTATTGATTCTTACGTGAAAAGTCACTCAGTTTTATTCAATTATTGTCATAATATTTTATTAAATCAATAATTGAGACGACAAAGTTATTCATATTATTATTTGTAATATTGACAATATCTAGAAGTTCTGTCAATGAGAGGTTAGATAATCTAATTGCGCGCCAATAAGGAGAAATTCTTATCGGAAAGCCCCCTCTTTCTTGGGAATAACCCGGTTGTTAAATATTGTGAGTTATAATATTAATGATGAATAAGTTCGTGTTGATTAAAGATGAAATTGATTTTCATTGTGTTGGAATTATTAGTGTTAGTAGAAATTGGCATTTATTTTGATAATAATTGATGTCTGGAAGTTATATTGACCAATCGGGTAATTAATCGAATAAATGAGCAATTAATTGCTATTAATTCACATGCTTATAATTATGTGTTCACATGTGTGTACTACTGATTCACATGATTTACTATTAGGGGAGTTAGTGCGAGATTGATAATACTTACATGACTAAATTAAAAATGGAGGTATAGTTGAAGGTACTATACTATAATTAATTTTTTTCACATGTTTAGAACTATTGATTCACATAATTTACTATTGATTCACATGATTTACTATTAGGGGAGGTGGTGCAAGTTTGATAATACTTTCAGGACTAAATTAAAAATGAAGAAAAAGAGGAAGGTATTATATTGTAATATTTTGAGCCCCAAAATGTGCAATTATTGAAACTATATTTTCCTATAAATAGAAGCTCATTCTTCCTTCATTTCTCACCAATTCAGTAAGTCTCGTAAGAGTAATTATTATAGAGAGAAATTATAGAGAGAAAGAAGAAGAGAAGTCTGCTACCTCACTATTCCAGTATCTTGTTTTCTTCTTAGGTATGGGGTATTATTCTTTTGTATTCATGAAGAGAGTTATTTTCTTTCAATACTCGTAAGGGTTATTATTCCATTATTTATTATTATGTTGGAATAACCTGTCTATGCGAAGTACCGCATACATGGTGAAATTCTTCTGTTATTCCATTCTTTATTATTCTATTGGAATAACATGTATGTGCGGTCTATCGCATGCCTGGTGAATTCTGTTGTTATTCCATTCTTTAGTATTCTGTTGGAATAACCTTTCTGTGCGGTCTATCGCATGCCTAGTGAATTTAGTTGTTATTCCATTCCTTATTATTCTATTGGAATATTTTGTCTGTGCGGATTACGCATGACCTAGTTCCATTCTTTATTATTCTGTTGGAATAACCTGTCTGTGTGGTCTATCGCATGCCTGGTGAAAGATCCTGCGTATTCATTCTTTATTAAATTGTGGAAATGATCTGTCTACGTGGATTACCGCATGGCGGGTGAAAATCCATTTGCGATTTAAGTATATTCTATTATACTAAATCGAGTTATCATTTCTTTTGTACTCGCCATGGAATATCATTTTCTTTGGTATTTTTTTTACGAGTTACTATTCACGAGTTACTATTCACCCGATTACTATTCACTCTGGTATTATTCACTTTCGGTATTCGGGTACTTTTTGCGTAGTACTATTCATGAGTTACTATTCATAGGTTACTATTCACCCAATTACTATTCACTCTAGTATCATTCATTCGGGTATTCGAGACACTTTTCGTGTTGGGATACTATTCACAGGGTACTATTCACCCGAAAAATTTATTTCTTTTCTGTCTAAATTATTTTTGGTACATGAATATTATTCTTGAATTTTACTCTACAAAGCAGAATCATGTTGAAAATTTGGACGTTATTGATTCCTGGATAAATTAAATTATAAATCTTTATAATTTATCCTTGAACTTGTTTTTATTGAATTATTATGTCATTGTCATCATCCTCATTACTTATATTGTGATTAAAGTCATCTTTGGCTTACGTGCATAGATGGACTTGGTATGATTATGACCAGGGATTATTTGGTATAATCATGACCGTAATGTGACGAATGATGTGGTAAAAGTCCTCATTGGCCTATAGTTCATTGATGGATAGTTGTTGGTATGATTATGACCAGGGATTATTCGGTATAATCATGACCATTGATGATTACATGAATATCCTTGGTCGTGGTGCAGGGATGATTTGATTTTATTTATTAAGATGAGTCTCAACGATAAAGTTGATGAAAAACTTTTTAAATCATAGAAGATAGTAGATTTTATGCTCTACTTGACTCTTCTAATGGATTGCTTATTTTATTTGTAGTTGTTGATCTAAAACTTGTTGTCTATTGTATTCTATCGGTTGTTATCTTTATTGAAGGTTAAGGATAATTTATTCTCGCATTATCTTAGTCATAATAGTTCTTCTTGGGCTAGTTGAGCTCACCCTTTTTTCATTGTTCTCGTTAGAAAATGATAATATAAATTTGACGAGCCTGTCGGGAATGGAGTGATGGTCCAGGATAAATGACTTTAGTAGTCCTCACTATTCTACGAGAATAATGTGATAATAATTGTCTTGAGGACACCATTGAGTGTGGATATTGTCTAGATGACAATATTCTTGTTTAAACTCTCACTATGTTTTGTAAGTATTTTACACACATTTGTTGTATAATTAAGTTGTATTTAAATTTATGTACCATGTATCTGGCGACTCAAGATGGGTGATGTATACCTGTTTTGGGGGTGTCACAGAGTATACTAATGGAGAATTTTTTGCAGTCCAAAGAATAATGGTCGATTGTTGAATCTGGAATTGGACAACCACCAAAAGATGTAGTCTTGACAGATGCCTAAAAAACAGAGTTAGAAGTTAGAAAGCTAAAAGATTTGAAGGCAAACAATCACCCTTTTCAGGCCATTGATCGTTCCATCTTGGAAATAATTCTTAGCAAAGACATTTCCAAATATATTTGGGATTCCATGAAGAAGAAGTATCAAAGTACAACAAGGGCTAAGAAGCAGCAACTTTAAGCACTTCATTCGAAGTTCGAAATGCTTCAAATGAAATTAGGAGAGTTAATTGCAGACTATTTGTTAAGAATGATGGCAGTCGTTAATTAGATGTGAATCCATGGCGACAAGACAGAGAATGTTACCATTGTTGAGAAAATTCTTCAAATCCTTGACACCAAAATTTAATTTTGTAATCTGTTCTATAAAAGAAGTTAATGATTTTGATAAACTTTCAATTGATGAATTACAAAGTTCTTTGTTGGTTCATGAGAAAAAAATTAACCAGCAGGAGAAAGAAGAACAAACATTGAAGGCCTTATTAGAAAATAACTTTAAGCCTAGTGGAGTAAATAGAGGACGAGGTAGAGACAAATGTCGAGGTAGAGGAGGCAGATTCAACAATGATCGTGGGAACCAACAATAAAATCATCAGCATTAAGAGAGTCAACTTCAAGGTAGAAGATGTGGCAGCCCCCACCCAACAACTTATAGTCCAAAGTCAGCAGACAAGTCCAATGTTCAATGTTACAGATGTCATAGGTATGCCCATTATAAGTTATAAAGTGAAACTATTTTGAATAGACAAAGTGGAGAAAAAATAAATTTACAAAAAAAGAAGAAGTGCTTCTTTTAATGATGTGTCATGTGAAGGAAGAAACTCAAAGAAATATGTGGTATTTAGAAACTGACTGCAACAATCAGATGTGTGGAGATAAGGAGGCATTCATTGACTTGAATGAATATTTTCGCAACTCTATTAAGTTCGGTGACAATTCCACGATTTCTGTTATGTGAAAAGGAAAGGTAACAATTCAAACTAAAGGAAATTTCACCCAAACTATCGCTAATGTTCTTTTTGCGCCAGAATTAAAGACCAACTTGCTTAATTAGTTTGGGTCGGTTGTAAGAAAAGGGATACAAGATTTCTATCAAAGATGGAGTATGTTTGATTCAAGATGCAAAGTTGGGCTAAATTGCTCAAGTTAACATGACAAAAAATTATATGTTCTCACTTTATCTCCACAACAGTCCTCATTAATTCATGTTTCTCAACGAAACTGAAGGATAGGACATGGCTATGGCACTTTCGCTATGGGCATTTGAATTTTTGTGGATTAAAAACACTATAACAAAATTACAACTCTTTCGCAGTTTTTGTGAACATTGTGACAAATCTTCCTCAAAAATTACAACTCTTTTCATTCCGACATTTTTACAAACACCACATTTTGGAGGTAACAATGTGTTGTTATAGTCATAAAATAACATTTTTTGCAATCAATTTTCACTATAAAGGAAAATCTTGTAGAGAGAGTATAATTCACATGGAAGGTGATTGGAGCTTGTTCATTCCGACATTTACGGAAAAATAACATTATAACACCACATTCTAATGGAGGTAAAAAATATATATAATTTCCTTCATGGATGATTATAGTGTATTTCCATATAATATAAGATGGGAGGATTTATTTTTTTCAAGAAAATCAAGCTTTTATCTGATCCTTTAAAAATCTATAAAAGGTTATAGATGCTCTAAAATTACAGTCATAAAAAGAAATGAAACTAGGAGATTTTTAATTTTCCCAAAAGGCAGAAAATAATTGGTGTAAAGTGGGTTTACAAGACAAATATGAAGGAGAATGGAGAAGTTGACAAGCACAAGGCACGATTGGTGGCTAAGGGATCTATTTTTAAATTGTGCTCTTACCACTTTTAAAGTGGTTTATTAAGAAGAATCAAAATGGAGAAAGGTTTGGTGTTGATTATAAATAAAACTAGTTTTAATTTTCCCAAAAGTAATTGAAAGGGGTTTACAAAAATGAAGACAATCGTTGATTGGTGATTGCATTAGCAACTCAAAACTTATGGTTTATCTTCCCTTTGGACGTAAAATCAACTTTCCTTCATGGAGATTTGAAAGAAAAGGTATTTATCGATCAACCTCATGGTTATGTGAAACTCGATAATGAGAATAAAGTGTATAAGTTAAAGAAGACTCTATATGGATTAAAAAAATCTCCATGAGCTTGGTATAATCATATAAAAACTTCTTTATTAAAGAAAGTATTTCAAAAATGTCCTTATGAACACTTTTTTTATAAAGATTAAAGATGTAGGAAAATGCTCATTGTTAGCTTATATGTAGATGATTTAATCTATACTGGAAATTATATGTGACGCACCCAAAATAGGTATACATCACCCATTCTGAGTCGCCAAAAACATGATATAGAAACAACTACAACTTTATTAATACAATTGTCGTGCAAAATACGACAACACATAAACTGTGAGTTTAAATACAAATATTGTCTTATAGACAATATCCACACTCAAATAAGTCCTCATTACAATTATTGATATACTATTTTACAAAAATGGTGAGAACTACTAAAACAACTTTCTAGAACCATCATTCCATACCCACTAGAACTCATTTACATTCTCGCTTTCTTTGAGAAGAAAAATGGAACAAAAAGGAAAAGGGTGAGCTCAACTAGCCCAGTAAAGAATATTAAGACTAAGATAATATAGAACAAATTATCGTTAGTCTTCAACAGGAAAAAATCTGATAGAATATAATAGACAACAAGTTTCAGATCAATATTCGCAGCGGAAATAACAATTCATAGAAAAGAGTTACGTAGAGAATGAAATCTACTATAATCTATTAATTTAAAAGTCCATCATAAATATTTTATCACTGTAAAATCAATCAATATTTATCTTGAATCAAATATTCATCTTTGTAGTAGTACAGGCGAAGATATTCATCGATCAGTTGGTCATTAAATCTCAACACTGCTCATCTTTGCACTACGACCAAAGATATTCATCAGAAAATCATTAATCTTCACTACAGGCCAAAGATATTCAGTAATACCATCATTTAGGACTGAAGATGATGAAAATATTTTTAAAGAAACGAATTTAGTGAAACAAAAGAACAAATTTTAAGGATTCGTACTTCAAGCAATCCAAGTTCAAAAATACTTCATAAATAATCATTGTGGAGTAAAATTCAAGAATGAGACAAAAACATGGATACAATCAAAGCTAGTATCCATAATAGATATTTTGGACAAAAAATGAAAATTTAATTTTTCTCGTGAATAATGTAAGTGATTCGTGAATAGTGTCATAGATATACATGAATAATTGTCGTATATCGTGAATAGTAGCCCAGACACTAAAAGACAAGAATTTCACAAGAAAATCTCACCAATATTCCTAAAGATAATGATATTAGAAGAAATAATATCATTTAAAAAAATAACATCCTTTACCTCGAAAAACAGCGATTTCCGACCTTGGAATCTTGGATATAGTCTTTGAGGAAACTTGCACCAGATATAGCAACACTCAAAATATCAAAATACTTACAAGAATACGCCGATAATATAGAGAAAAAGATTTCACTTTACGGTGTGATTTTCAATTCTAACCTAAGCACCTATTTATAGGAAAATCTTAGAACACCAAAGCGTAAAATTTAATAAAATAATAATATTTATTATAATTTTTCTCCAACCTTTGAATTCAGATTTCAACATTTTTAACAACCCACTAATCATAACAAAAATGTTTTTCTTAAATAAAACAATTAAAACTTCCAAAAATCAATTATTCCGGAACTTCAGAGCTTCAATAATTCATAATAAATAGTCCTTTTATCAGAAAAATTTGAATCTTATGTCCATTCCATAGATAATTTAATTCTCTACAACTTTGAAAGTTTAAGTTTTTCCAAATTCCAAACAGAAATTGACCGAAATTCACATACGGACGATCTTACAGGCTAAAATCAAATTTCAGTCAAGAAATGGGGTCCACAAACATGTTTAACATGTTTTAAACAATTTTTGTAACAAAAATACTTTTCCTCCTCATTTATTCATATATCACATATTCATTGTAAAATATCACCATTATTATATTATTATAATATAATAATATATTTAAATGAATTATTTTATCAGAAAAGATAAAATATCAATTTTCAACAATTGTCACATTAAAAATTTTCTCAATCTATATCCACATAAAATGAATATTTTTCTTATCATAATAATCAATAATTAATTATTCATAAATAATATTACAGAATCACAATACAGACAACCAGACCATTCCCAAGAAAGAGGATTTCTCCTTACTGGCGCGCAAGTAGAACCAAACCTCTCCTTAGACAGAACTTTCTAGACATTGCCAATAGTGCTATCTAATAATATTATTCAAATAATATGAATTATTGATTTGATAAAGGAAAACACTATGCAGTGATAATTATTGAAACAATAATAATAAAAAATATCAACGTAGCAATTATTGAATCAATAAAATAAAATATTGAACAATAATTACTCGTAACAATTATTGAGTAGCCTTCTTCACGTAAGAATCAATAATTGGTGCAATACCGCAGTAATATTCTTGTGTAACAACGCCAGATTATTATTAATGTTTTAACCACCGGGTATTCCAACGGTATTAATCTTGGTAATAATTACGCCAATTATTTATAAACAACGTATGCTTGTCGTTTTCTTCATCCAATCGCTTTTCAGTTATGGGGCCCACACAAAAGGTTTTGCGTAAATCGTTAGAATATTCACGACAAGTGGTGAGAATATTCCACGACCAAACGAATATTCCCCGACAACAATGAATATTTTATAACCTTTTGTTTATTTGAAATATTTGCACATTTTACCCATAACTAACCACATTAATCAAATCAACCCTTATATTTCAAAATAATAAATAGAGGAAATTTAATTTTATTTAATAATAAGTTGGAGTCTTACAACCTCCCCTCCTTATGAAATTTCGTCCTCAAAATTGACGTACGTACTTGGTGTTTTGAAGAGGCGAGGATACCTCGCTTTCATTTCCGTTTCTAACTCCCAGGTCATTTCCTCTATAGCATGGTTCCTCCACAAAACTTTGACTTGTGGTATGACCTTTGTGCGTAGGACATGCTCCTTCCTATCCAAGATCTTGACAGGTACCTCTTCGTATGTTAAGTTTTCTGCTATCTCGTCGGGTTCTAACTCAATAACGTGGTTCGGGTCTTTCACATATTTACGAAGCATAGATATGTGAAAAACATTATGAACACGAGACATACTTGGAGGTAACGCGAGTCTATAGGCTACATTTCCTACTCGGTCAAGAATCTGAAATGGACCAATAAATCATGGATTGAGCTTTCCTCTCTTCCCAAAACTTGTAACTCCCTTCCATGGAGCTACACGCAACAATACATGATCCCCAATACTAAATTCCACGTCCTTTCGATGAAGATCAGCATAACTCTTTTGTCAATCGTGTACCATTTGTATATATTCTCGAATCATTTGGATCTTTTCTGTAGTAATACGTACCAACTCTGGTCCCAACAATGTTGATTCACCCACCTCATCCCAACATACTGGAGAGCGACACTTTCGTCCATATAATGCTTCAAATGGAGCCACACCTATACTTGCCTGATAACTGTTGTTGTAGGAGAATTCCACCAATGGTAAATACTTATCCCAACTCCCTTTGAAGTCTAGGACACAGAGTCTTAATAGATCTTCAAGAGTTTTAATAGTCCTCTCTCATTGTCCATCCGTTTGAGGATGGTATGCTGAACTGAATCATAAATTCGTTCCCATAGCTTTTTGTAAGCTAACCCAAAATCGTGAAGTGAATCTTGGGTCACGATCTGAAACTATGGATGCAATCTCACAATCTCATTCACGTACATACGAGCAAGATGTTCAAGGGAATAAGTCTCCCGTATCGGCAAGAAATGAGCAGACTTAGTTAATTTATCAACAATAACCCAAATATCATCTATGCCTTTAGAAACCATGGGAAGACCCGTAACGAAATCCATGGTAATGTGTTCCCACTTCCATTTTGGAATCTCAAGTGGTTGCAACGGACCCTTAGGTACTTGATGCTCCGCCTTTACACGTTGACAAGTTAAACACCTCGAGATAAACTTCGCGATCTCTCTCTTCATATTGTTCCACCAAAATGTATGTCGAAGATCACGATGCATTTTGTTACTTCCAGGATGGATTATAAACGGTGTATTGTGTGCCTCCATCATGATCTTTTATTTCAAATCAGAGTCGTTAGGAACACAAAGTCTAGAGTAGACTCGAAGTATTCCTTCTTCATCGATTCTTGCTTTTGGAATAGCACCTTCTTGTAATTTCTTCTTCATACGTATCAGCTCCAGGTCTGTGGCTTGAGCAACTTTAAATTTTTTGATTAAAGTCGATTCTACACGTATACTTGACATCATTGCATGGGTCCCCGGAGTCTTGAATTCTATCTTCATCTTTTGTAATTCACACAAAATGGGCCTTTGTGTTAACAACATCGTACTCGTTCCCGCATATGATCTTCTACTCAATGCGTCATCTACCACGTTCGCTTTCCTGGATGGTATTGAATGGTGTGGTGTAATCTTTTAACAGCTCGAGCCAATATCATTGCTGCATGTTGAGTTCCTTTTGGGTGAAGAAAATATTTGAGGCTTTTATGGTCTGAATATATCTCCACTTTCTCTCCATATAGATAGTGCCTCCAGATCTTTAGCGCGAACACAACTGCTGCCAACTCTAGATCATGAGTAGGATAATTCCTCTCATATTCTTTAAGTTGTCGCGAGGCATAGGCTATGACTTTCCCATGTTGCATGAGAACACATCCTAACCCTTTGCCTAAAGCATCGCTGTAGATAACAAATCTATCCGAACCAGACGGTACTGTCAAAACAAGTGCCAAAATGATTTTCCTCTTAAGCTCTTGAAAACTCTTCTCGCATTCCTCGCTTATATTCGAATTTTGTATCTTTCTGAGTCAGCTGAGTTAACGGAGTAGAAATTTGAGAAAATCCTTCTACGAATCTCCAATAATAACCAGTTAAGCCCAGAAAGCTACGTACTTCGGTCACCGACTTTGGTTGTTCCCAACTTTGTATTGCTTCAATCTTTGCCGGATCAACAGATACTCCATGTTTTGACACCACGTGCCCAAGGAATGCTACTTACTCAAGTCAGAACTCGCATTTCTTTAACTTAACATAAATATTGTTTTCACGAAGCCCTTTGGAGTACTAGCTTCAAATGGTGCTCATGATCTTCACAGCTTTTGGAATATATGAGGATGTTATCAATAAAGACAACAACGAACTGATCCAAATATTCCTTGAATACTCGGTTCATCATATCCATGAAATTCGCAGGAGCATTAGTCAATCCAAAAGACATGTCTAAGAATTCATAATGCCCGTACCGAGTTCTAAAGGCCGTCTTTGGAATATCCTCAGTTCTAATCTTCAGCTGATGATATCCAGAACGAAGATCGATCTTTGAAAAGAATTGTGTTCCCTGCAACTGGTCAAACAGGTCATCAATGCGAGGTAGCGGATACCTATTCTTGATGGTGACATGGTTCAATTCTCGATATTTAATACAAAGTCGCATACTCCCGTCTTTCTTCTTTACAAATAAAACAGTAGCACCCCAAGGAGATGTACTAGGACGAATAAAATCGATGTCCAACAACTCCTGTAATTTGACCTTTAACTCCTGAAGTTCAATAGGAGCCATTCGATATGGGGTTTTAGAAATGGGCTTTGTACCAGGTTCAAGGTCAATAAAGAATTCAACTTCACATTATGGGGGTAGACCGGGAAGTTTTTCAGGAAATACGTCAGGAAATTTACTAACAGGAATATTATTCAAATCTGACATGTCTTTATTCAAATCCATAACATGGGCTAAGAAAGCTTGACATCCGTTTTTCAATAAACGAATAGCTTTATGACTTGATATGACAGTGATTGATTTTATTGGTTTAGTTGCTTGAATTCATACAACAGGTTGGTTAGGAATATGAAAACTAACAACCTTACGAAAACAATTAATTTTGGCATGATGAGTAGTTAACCAATCAATCCCTAAAATCACATCAAAAGCAAGTATCTTTAAAGAGATGAGGTCAACAGGTAATGTGATGGTGCCAATTTGGATCAAACAAGATTTATAAACAGTGGATGTAATAAAAGTGTCTCCTAACGGAGTCTCCATAGATAGGTCAAAGTCTAATTTCTCCGGAGTTAAGTTTAAACGTTGAGCACAAGTAGGAGAGATAAATGAATGGGTAGCAATGGTATCTAGTAAGGTATAAACTTTGCAAGAATTTATGATTAGCTTTCCCGTGATTACCTCATTTGGGTTCCTCGCATTTTGACAAGTCACGACAAATGTTCTTCCAGGAACCGTTGACTTTGACTTTTCTGGGACAGCCTTTTGAGTCACCATCCCCACTGGACTTAGTTTCGCTACCATACAATCTCGAGCGATATGTCCTTCCTTTTCATAATTATAGCATACCTTGAACTGTTGAGGATAGTTTGGGCTGATATGTCCCTCTTTTCCGCAATTATAGCATACGACCAGTGGTCGTTCTCCTCCCTTAGAACCAGTTGATGCTGGTGCTGACGTCTTCACATGGTCAGATTACTATTCACCTGATTACTATTCACTCAAATATTATTCACTCGGGTATTTGGGGCACTTTTCATGTCGGGTTACTATTCACGGAGTACTATTCAGAGGGTACTATTCATGGGGTACTATTCACCAAAAAATTTATTTCTTTTCTGTCCAAATTATTTTTGATACATGGATATTATTCTTGAATTTTACTCCACAAAGTAGTATCATGTTGAAAATTTGGACATTATTGAATTCTGGATAAATTAAATTATAAATCTTTAAAAATTTATCCTTTGTTTTCTTTTAATTGAATTCTTATATCATTGTCATCATCCTCATGCTTATATTGTGATGAAAGTCATCTTTGGCTTGCATGCATAGATGGACTGTTGATTGGTATGATTATGACCAGGGATAATTCGGTATAGTCATGACCATTGATGATTACACGAATATTCTTGGCCCGTAGTGCAAGAATAATTTGTGGAGGTGATATTGATGAATATCTTTGGCCTGTAGTGCAGGGATGATTCGATGATGTAATTTATTTATTAAGCTGAGTCCCAGCGATAAAGTTAATGATAAACTTTTTAAATCATAGAAGATAGTAGATATCATGCTCTACTTGTCCCGGTTCGCATCCCATTTGGTTGATAATGAGGAGAGAATGACGCGAATGTTTCTACGAGGTTTGAGACCCAAAATACGTTAATACCTCATTTCTCACAAATTGTGTTTGTATTCAGATGTTGTAAATAGGGCTCAGTTATTGGAGCGCGATAATGAGTCAACCCAACCAAGATAGAGCAGCCGGCAAGTTGATAATACCAGTGGTAGCAGTCATCAAAGCGGTGACAACAAACGTGGAGGGAATCAACATGTTAGAAATGGTAACCACTCCGGTAGTAATCATGGCCAAGATAATAGAAGTGGAAATTTCAAGAAGAGGAGATTCAATAATAATGGAAAGACGTCAGCACCAACACCTGTTGTTAAGGAAGGAGAATGACCGCCGGTCGTATGTTACAAATGCGGAGGGGAGGGACACATCAGTCCAAATTGTACGCACCAGTCCAAAACTTGTTATAATTGTGGAAGAGAAGGTCACCTAGCCCGATTTTGTCATGCACCAAAGTCAAGTCCAGCTGGGATAGAGGCATCAAAGGACATCCCAGACAAGACAAAACCGGTAGTTCAAAGGAGAGCGTTTGTCGTAACCTCCCAAAAAATAAGGAATCTGAACGAGGTGATCACGGGTAAGCTAATCATAAACTCTTGCGAAGCTTATACCTTATTTGATACCAGTTCTACCAATTCTTTTATTTCTCCAACTTGCGCTCAACGTTTAAATTTGATTCCAGAGAAATTAGACTTTGATCTATCTGTTGAAACTTCTTTGGGAGAAACCATCATTACATCCACTGTTTATAAGTCTTGTTTGATTCAAATCGGTAACCGCACGTTACATGTCAATCTTATTTCTTTAAAAATACTTGCATTCGATGTGATTTTAGGAATTGATTGGTTGACTACTCATCATGCTAAAATTGATTATTTTCGTAAGATTGTTAGCTTTCATATTCCTAACCAACCTATTATGCGAACTCAAGCAACCAAACCATTAAAGTCAATCACTGTCATCTCAAGCCATAAAGCTATTCGTTTATTGAAAAATGGATGTCAAGCTTTCTTAGCTCATGTCATAGATTTAAACAAAAATACGTCAGTCTTGAATGATATTTCTATTATTAATAAATTTCCCGACGTATTCCCTGAAGAACTTCCTGGCCTACCCCCAGAGCGTGAAGTTTTGTATCGACCTTGAATCCGGTACAAAACCAATTTCCAAAACCCCATATAGAATGGCTCCTATTGAACTTCAAGAGTTAAAAACCCAACTATAGGAATTGTTAGACATCGGTTTCATTCGTCCTAATACATCTCCTTGGGGTGCTCTTGTTCTATTCGTCAAGAAGAAAGATGGAAGTATGCAACTTTGTATTGATTATCGGGAGTTGAATCATGTCACTATCAAAAATAGGTACCCGTTACCTCGTATTGATGACCTGTTTGACTAGTTGCAAAGCGCCAAATTCTTTTCAAAGATCGATCTTCGTTCCGAATATCATCAGTTAAAGATTAAAACCGATGACATCCCAAAGACTGCTTTCAGAACTTGGTACGGGCATTATGAATTCCTAGTCATGTCTTTTGGATTGACTAATGCTCCTGCTGCCTTCATGGATATGATGAACCGAGTATTCAAGGAATATTTGGATCATTTTGTAGTTATCTTTATTAATAACATCCTCATATATTCCAAAAGTTGTGAAGATCATGAGCAACACTTAAGGCTGATACTCCAAAAGCTTCGTGAAAACAAGCTTTATGCCAAGTTAAAAAAGTGCGAGTTTTGGCTTGAGGAAGTAGCATTCCTTGGGTACGTGATATCAAATCATGGAATATCTGTTGACCCAGCAAAGATTGAACCAATTCAAAGCTGGGAGCAACCTAATGAGTGAGTTTTATACACATGAATTGGATACATTCGGGCTTAATTTATTGTTGTTCTCAAGTCTTTTAGGATGTTTTTATGTGTTTGTGTCTATTCAAGCATGTTTTATATTGTTTTGTAGGATTTGGGACAAAAGTTACTTGGATCGACGTTTGGGGTGGCTAGATTTGCGTTTTCGGCTTGCCATTTACACAGCAGTCACTTCAGAGCCAATTTGACTATAGCTCCGGACATTATTTCGGAAAACTCAAAGAATAAAAGTTGTAGATCTCCTTCTCCTCTTTCCGGATCATCTTGAATCATCTAAATCGGAGTTCGAACGAAGAGGTTATGGCTATTTTCCCAAAGGACGTCGGAGCAGAAAATGTCAGAACTTGTAACAGCGCCGGAGCGCTAATTTTAGGCTTAATTCCAGCGTTGGGGTGCTATAAGGCAGATTCTCAGTGTCGTGAACAGTGCTGGGGCACTGGGGAAGAGGCTTGGTGTGGCCTGGACACGTTTTGGGCGAATTTTGACACATTTTTGACTCCAAATTGGATTTGGTTTGTTCCTAAACTAAAAATTGGACTTGTAACCTATAAATACATGATGTAAGGCATAAAATAAAGGGAGATTACATAGATTTAACTAGATTAAACACTTCTTTAGATTAGAACATAACCCTAGTTCTTATTAGTTTTGGAGATTGAAGCAACTTGGAGACCATCAAGATCAAGAAGAAAAGAGAAGAGCAAGCGAGGGAGCATCAGATTTGCTGACAATAGATTTTATTCTCTTCTCTCATCTTACTTTTATCTTTTAATGTCTATTCAATTGTGGATTCTTTATTTAATTCATTAATTATGAACTAACTCTTTCATTAAGATTTCAATTGAACTTTTTATGATTATGAATTGATTATTTGATTTATTCTAATTATTTATGTTGAAGTGAATTGTTCATCTTGCTTTGTGCTTATTGATTAATTATCTGATCAATAATTATGGTCAACTAATTGTGTGCCAATAGGGAGAAATCCTTATCGGAAAGCCCCCTCTTTCCTGGGAATGATCTGGTTGTTAAATATTGTGAGTTATAATATTAATGATGAATAAGTTTGTGTTGATTAAAGATGAAATTGATATTTTTATTGTGTTGGGATTATTAGTGTTAGTGGAAATCGACATCTATTCCGATAATAATTGATGTCTAGAGGTTATATTGACCAATCGGATAATTAATCAGATAAATGAGCAATTAATTTCTATTAATTCGTATGTTTATAACTATTTGTTCACATGTGTGTACTATTGATTCACATACATGTACTATTAGGGAAGGTGGTGCAAGATTGATAATACTTGCATGACTAAATTAAAAATGGAGGTATAGATGAAGGTACTATATTGTAATTATTTTTTTCACATGTATAGAACTATTGAGTCACATGATTGTACTATTGATTCACATGATGTACTATTAGGGGAGGTGGTGCAAGTTTGATAATACTTGCAGGACTAAATTAAAAATAAATGAAAAGATGAATTTATTATACTGTAATATTTCGAGCCTCAAAATGTGCAATTATCGAAACTATATTTTCCTATAAATAGAAGCTCAGTCTTCCTTCATTCTCACCAATTCACTAAGACTCACAAGAGCAATTATTGAGAGAGAAGCTATAGAGATAAAGAAGAAGAGAAGTTTGTTACTTCACTATTCCAGTATCCAGTCTTTTTCTGAGGTAAGGGGTATTATTTATTTCATATTCTGAAGAGATATTATTTTTTGTATTCGTATGAATATTATTTTTATTCAATATTCGTATAGAATATCATCTTCGTTCAATATTCGTAGGAATATTATTTTCGTTCAACAGTCGTAAGGGGTATTATTTATTTCATATTTTGAAGAGATATTATTTTTTTCCAATACTCGTAAGGGTTGTTATTCCATTCTTTATTATTCTGTTGGAATAACCTGTCTACGCGGACTACCGCATGCATGGTGAAATTCTTCTGTTATTCCATTCTTTATTATTCTGTTGGAATAACCTGTCTACACGGACTACCATATGCATGGTGAATGACCCTTCGTATTCATTCTTTATTAAATTATGGAAATGATCTGTCTACGTGGATTACCGCATTGCGGATGAAAATCCATTTGCAGTTTCGTATATTCTATTATACTCGTATGAGATATCCTTTCTTTTATACTCGTCATGGAATATCATTTTCTTTTATATTTTCCTTTTATGAGTACTATTCACGGAGTACTATCCATGAGTACTATTCACGTATACGGTACTATTCACAAAGTACTATTCACAAAGTATTATTCACAAAGTATTATTCACAAAGTACTATTCACGAGTACTATTCACAAAGTACTATTCACGGGGTACTATTCTCGAAGTACTATTCACGGGGTACTATTCACCTGGGTACTATTCACCGAAGTACTATTCATGACAAAAATTGATTTCTTTTCGGTTTTAATTATTTTTGATACAATATCATTCTTGAATTTTACTCCACAAAACAGTATCATGTTGGCAATTTGATCATTATTGAATTCTGGATAAATTAAATTATAAATCTTTAAAAATTTATCATTTGCTTTCTTTTAATTGAATTCTTATATCATTGTCATCATCCTCATGCTTATATTATGATGAAAGTCATCTTTGGCTTATGTGCATAGATGGACTGTTGATTGGTATGATTATGACCAGGGATCATTCGGTATAATCATGACCCGTAATGTTATAAATGATGTGGTAAAAGTCCTCATTGGCGTGTGTGCATTCTTTGGACGCTTATTGGTATGATTATGACAAGGATTATTTGGTATAATCATGACCATTGATAATTACATGAATATCCTTGGCCCGTAGTGCAGGGATGATTCGATGATGTGGTTTATTTATTAAGCTGAGTCTCAATGATAAAGTTGATGAAAAACTTTTTAAATCATAGAAGATAGTAGATATCATGCTCTACTTGACTCTTCTAATGGATTGCTTATTCCGCTGCAGTTGTTGATCTAAAACTTTTTGTCTATTGTATTCTATCAGTTGTTATACTATTGAAGACTAAGGATAATTTATTCTGCATTATCTTAGTCATAATATTTCTTACTGGGCTAGTTGAGCTCACCCTTTTCTTTCATTGTTCTCTTCAAAAAATGAGAATATAGCTTGGACTGGTCAGGGAACGGATTGACGGTCCAGATGGTTGTTTTAGTAGTCCTCACTATTCTATGAAATAGTGTGATAATAATTGTAATGAGGACTACATTGAGAGTGAATATTGTCTAGAAGAAAATATTCTTGTTTAAACTCTCAACTATGTTTTGTCGTATATTACCCGACAGTTGTATAATTAAGTTTGTATTTGATTTATGTACCATGTATTTAGCGACTCAAGATGGGTGATGTATACTTGTTTTGGGGGCATCACAGTTGGTATCAAATCTTAGGGATATGATCTCTGGCTGAGATATGAGACTAGAACTATAAGGGGAGAGACGAGTAATTCCTTCGCTAGTATGACCTGCCTAAAGTAAATTGTTATTTAATTGGTCGGTCAGAATATAGAGATATTATGTGGTATGTCAATTAACCCTTATTTTGTGACAGTATTTAGGAATGACATCTGAAAATCAAGAGATGAACTCATATAGAGTTTAAGTGATGAATTAGGAGAATTTTATGATCGAAATATAGAACTATAAGATCGTATTCATGAGTTACAAGAGCAGGGTGAAGAACGGCAGGCGATCGTGGAACAAAGGGATGCAGCAAAGTCAAGTCCAACGGCAATGGTGACGCCAAAGGATGTCTCAGACAAGTCAAAGTTAGTAGTTTAAGTGAGAGCATTTGTCGAGAAACCCGAACGAAGTTATCACGGGTTAGTTAATCATAAACTCTTGTGAAGTCTATACCTTGTTAGATACCGGTTCTACCCATTCGTTTATTTCTTCTACTTGCGCTCAACATTTAAATCTAACTCCGGAGAAATTAGACTTTGACTTATCTATTGAAACTCTGTTAGGAGAAACCTTCAGTACATGTTCTATCCAAGTCTTGGATGAGAGTCACAGTTTTTAAATGATATTTCTATTGTTAATAAATTTCCTGACGTATTCTCTGAAGACTTCCTGGCCTACCCCAGAGCGTGAAATCGAATTTTGTATTGACCCCAGTACAAAACCCATTTCTAAAACCCTTAAGTATTTCTGGACCCAAAATGAACATATCATGCACCAAAGACGTTGGCTCGTGCTGTTGAAGATTACGACCATACTATTCAATATTATCATGAAAAAAACGAACGTGGTAGCTGATGCATTAAGTAAAAGATCGTATGTATTTACGATTGTAACGTTGTTAACACAAAGACCCATTTTATATGACTTTCAAATGATAAAGATAGAGTTAAAGACTCTAAGGACCCACGTGATGATGTCAAATAATACGAGTAGAATCGACGTTAACCGATAAAGTTAAAACCGCTCAAGCTACACACCCGGAGCTGATGAATGTGAAGAAGGTTCAAAGGGGGAGTTATTCTAGAAGCAAGAATCGGCGAAGAGAGTAAATCTCAACCCTCGATTTTATTGGTCCATTTAAAATCCTTGATTGAGTAGAAACTGTGGCCTATAGACTCGCCTTATCGCTAAGTATGTCTCGTGTTCATAACGTTTTTCACGTATCGATGTTACGTAAATATGTGGACGACCTGAACCACATTATTGAATTAGAACTAGACGAGATAGTAGAAGATTTAACGTATAAATCTGACGAGTTATCATCATCTCTTCGGCATACCAGGTACGTACGTAAATTTCGAGGGCGAAAATTCATAAGGAGAGGAGATTGTGATATCCCAAATTTTATGAAATGAAAGTATTCAATTTTCTTATAATTATTATTTTATTTAGTAAATGGTTAAATTGAGAAAGGGTTAAATTTAAGGATGAAATTTGAAAAGTTTGCAAAGTAACCAAGTTGATATAAAATATTCGTTGTGTCGGGGAATATTCATATTCGAGACAACTGCTGAAAGATATATATCAAAAAATTTAGTAGATACTTCATCTATTTCTGTTATGTTTTCTTGAGCATTTTTCCTTTTGAAGTTCTCTTGCTTTTTGGGATTGAGACAATCTTTTGCAAGATGCCCTATCTTGTTGCAATTATAGCATTTCCCTTTGAACTTCTTTGAAGGACCGCTTCCTTGACTTGGGTCCTCATAGTTGTGTTTCCTTTTCTTAGTTTTGTTACCACTCTCTATTACATTAGCATTAGATGTAATTGTAAGTTTTCACCCTTTCTTTTCAGACATTCTATTATCTTCTTCAATCCTCAACCTAACTATCAAGTCCTCGAGCCCCATTTCTTTACGTTTATGCTTTAAATAATTTTTAAAATCTTTCCAAGAAAGAGGTAATTTTTCAATTACTACGGCCACTTGAAAAGATTCACTTAAAACCATTTTTTCAGCATGAATCTCATGGATTATCAATTGAAGCTCTTAGACTTGATTTATGACAGTATTTGTATCAACCATTTTAAAATCCAAGAATCTACCGACAACGAATTTCTTCATGTCGGCATCTTCCGTTTTATATTTTTTATCCAAAGACTCCCATAATAACTTAGCAGTTTTGATTTGGCTATACACATTATACAATGTATTGTCCAATCCATTGAGGATATAATTTTTGTAAAGAAAATTAGAATGCTTTCATGCATCCACAGCAGCCAATGTGGTCCTATCGGTTTCATTATCATCTACCACAGGGGGCATTCTCATTTAAAAACCTTAAAAGATTCAATGTAGTAAGATAAAACAACATTTTCTGTTGCCATCTTTTAAAATCAATCCCACTGAATTTTTTAGGTTTCTCACCATGACTAACATGGGTAGGAACATCGATAAGAACATTGGTTGTAATAGAATTAGGCACAATTGAATTAGATAATTTCATAATTCTGTTAAATACACAATTTACAGAATCACTTTAATAAAATAGAAATAATAGAAGGAGAAAAATTAAATTAAATTTATAATTACAATAAAGTAAATCTAGATTCCACTCAACTAATTCTTACGAAAGTATACTAGTTAATTAGTTATATATGGAATAATATATATATATATGGAAAAAAGAAAAAATTATATATATATATATATATATATATATAAGCGTTCATATATAAAACCAGAAGCGTTCATATATAAAGTTAAGTGTGTCGTGCATATATAAAGTTAAGTGTGCATATATATCTCATGCATATGTGTTTTTTTTTAAACATATAAACACAAAGTAAATTGTGATTGCAACAGAAAGATGTAAATGACAACCAATGTCCAAAATATCAGTACGTTAGTACCCACCGGACAGAATAATTATATATATTTATATATTAGTATAATATAGAATAAGTACTCAGGAAGTTCTGTTTTATAAATTAATATAAAATGAATACTAAGGAAGAACGTACGAAATCTACTTTAAGATTGTTATTTCAAACAATAATTATATACTAATTATATATAAACAGAATTAGAAGATAAACAATTTTTATAATAATGACTTAATAGATGTAATTGACAAACTTTTAAAATCAAGTTAATCATTTGGACGATCTCCTTGTGTGACTTCGTCCCATTTATCGTCTTCTACTGGATGGAACAATGGACGTCTACTTCCAGGATAAAATGGTCCTCAACTCTCACAAGAAACACTTCAATGGAAGAGTTCTACGAACCATCAAAAATTTAAATATTCTCTATGACTTTTTAATGAATGAAGAATGAATTTAATTTTAAGAACTTGAGAAGAATTGAAGTTGAAGTTGAAGTGATTGTTTTGGATAGATTTGGAACATATTTATAGGTTTCCAAATACCCCTTTGAAGATATACATCCATTTGAAAGGTTACATCTTTTTGAAAGGTTACATCCCTTTGAAAAGATATATCCCTTTGAAAGGTTACATCCCTTTGAAAAGATACATCCTTTTAAAAGTTATATTCTTTTTAAAAGGTACTTTTTCAATTTAAAAGATATGAACCAAATGTCACACCTAGTGATTTTATTTTAAATAAAATTATCATTCATTAATATATATATATATATATATATATATATATATATATATATATATATATATATCCAACGCATGTAATGTATTAAAATGAGTAACTGAAAGTGCGTATCAAATTGAATAATTGACAAGATGCAGTCAAAGTACAAAGATTAGATTAATTTTAAATATCGTTAACTTATATTTCAAAGTAAATTAGAAATAATAATAGTGAGGTGATTAATAATTATATAATGCAAACTGATAAGTCATAATAAAATTATTAATGAAAAAACTACCTAAGAATCTAATAAGTACTAACGTAATAAATTATTTCTTATTTTTTGAAGTAATTCTTAATTTTGTTCTCCTTCTCTTTAAAATAATGATTCATTTAACTAGAATTTATCAAAACTTCCTAATTAATATAAGAATCATATATGAATTTTGCAGTAAGATATATTTGAAGGCAAAAACAATTAAATATTTATATCAGAACGAGAAAAAAATATTAATTATAAAATACCTAGTTTCATCATCATTTTAAGTATTAAAGATTTAGTTTGACATGGAATTTAAAACTAACAAAATCAAAATTAAAACTACTAATAATAATAATTCCATGAAATAAATTACTATAAAAAACGTGCATGCACGCTTCTGTTAAAGACCATAGAGATAGTATGAATGAAAACAATTAAAGTAACGAATTTGATTTCATTAATCTGCTGAGTTAAATAACAAAATCGATGTTTGTTTACAAAGATTATAATTCTGGGTCATGTGATTATAATCTCAAGATTATTAATTCAAAGATTAAATAGTCATACTCACATGTTTATTTTTTATGGGATTATTTATGCGATAACTTAAAATAATTTCATGTTATATCTATTTTTTTTTTTTAGGATTAATTAAAAGATTGGATAAAAAATATCATTTGAACTATTATACTTGCTACCAATAATAACATATTTGTTCAATAGCATTGTTATTTTGTAATATATTAGTATCATTATAATAGTAAATATATTCTGTTATTATGAGATTTAAATATATTAGTTTAATTATAATATTAAATATATTCTGTTATAATGGGATTTAAATATATATATTAATTTCATTATAATATTAAATATATTCTGTTATTATGGGATTTAAACCTGGATTAACTTGTTCAGGAAGGTTGGGGTTTGGGGCCACAGCTAATACTAACGAGGCGGGTTAATATGATGATGTTTATACATCTTACAGGAAGCAGAAACATCAATTACCATACATCCATGAGATATATTAAATATAGGATTAATTACATATTTTAGTATATTTTTAGAAATAATTATAATAATGGTGCATTCATAAAATAATTATAAAAATAATACATTTTCTCATATTTATTTACAATATTAGTGCAATTAGGATTCCTTTAATCGTGACCCATGATTATCTCTCTTATCTCTTCTCGTTAATTATTATTTTCCCAATTAATTTTTACGTTGGCATCTCTCTATCAGACGCAGATTCATTCACTCTCAACACTGCAATCTCTCATCCCTCTCTTTTTGATTGGCGAATTTTCCAACCCTAACGGCAATCTCAAATCTCTCTCTTTCCAATTCAAGTTCAATTATAAGACATACCAATAGTGATTTATAGTAACCATAAAAATCATTGTCGGATCCATCGTCACCAGATCATCAAGCTCCTCATCGTCGTCATCTCCGTCGGATCCATCGTCACCAGCAGGACGCTCGTTGATGTTCTAGGGGTGGGCGTGGACGGGAGAGGCGTAGATGGGGCGGCAGAAGTCGGGCGGTGGTTGGAGCAGAAAGAAGCGGTGATTATCGTCGATGAAGCCGATGGTGAGCTCACGGGTGGCTTTAGGATGAAGTAGTATTAATTAATTAATTAATTAGGGGGGGTGTATTCAATTAAGATTTTAAAAAACTTTTTTCAAGTGACAGACTTTTGTAGAGTTTGTGAATTTTAATGAACTTTAAAAACTTTAAAGATTTTTTGAAAATGATTTTTATAGACTCCATGAAATAAGTGACAGACTTTAATAGATTTTTTTACCAAGATTTTGATAGACTTTTGTATACTTCTCATATATTTTGTAGCTTATATTAATTGTTGATTAGCCCATGTGTACAGCCTCTCACGCTTTTTTCATGAACTACAGGAAATTTCATTATTTCATTAAATTATTGTGGCATGAGATTTTATATATGTTGAAAGCATTAATCATATTTTATTATACTCATTTCATGATAAATTTGGATATTGGAATACGAATAAAACTTTAGAAGCTACATGTACGTAATAATAAAAAATTAAGTTTCACTTTTCATCGAACTATATATACTATATATGCGTCATTTATTTTCTATAGGAGTATCAAACTCTGTTTTTCACAAAATAATATGACAATGAAAATCTATATGATCACAAAACTTCATACATGTGAGTAAATTGCCACCAAGTTATAAAAAATTTACCAGAGAGATTTTTAGTCGTCGGTAAGCCACAGACAAAATTGCCAAAAATATTTTATTTTTCTTAAAATTATTAATAGTTGTTAGTAAACCAAAATTGACCGTTAAAAAAATAATTGTGCGACTTTTTAACTTATTTATGATGTTAGAAATTAATTAATTAAAATGCTACGTAACTAATTTTTTAACAGCCGATCGTTGTCATCTTTTAAGTAATTTTTTTAATTTTGATGAGTTTTAGAATTTATCAAGATTCGTGTATATCATATGTCAGGAATAAGCATATGAATGATATTCCTATTTACATATGATTTGATTATGATATATATATATATGAATGAATATGCAAGTATGCTTGCATTAAGAAAAGTTATAAAGTCCTTTTGATAGATAATAGAAACATATGTACAAGGACTTAGAATGAATTGATCAAATGTGTTAGGTTGATCCTACATAAGCAAAATAGCTTTGTAAAGTCCTTTAAATATAAAAAGATCAAGCATGTTAGGTTGATCTTATGATGTAATGGATAGGCTTGTCTGATCGTCGAGCACTACACCAGAAATCGTAGTCTGCCAGGAGAGTCAAGGAAAACTCGAGAGCTATCAAGGCAGAATCGTAGTTTGCAAGATAGTATATCTCGGAGTTCGTAGACTTCCAGAAGAGACGAGGAAGGATCGTAGTGTGTCGAGGAGAACTTCCTCAGGGCCTTAGTCTGCTGAGGAAGTCATGGTCAGAATCGTAGAGACAGCCTGCCACATTTACGAGCAAATGAGCATCCGCTGAAAGCCACCAAGAATAGTAGACTACACTCGGAGTCATAGAGTCTACTAACGGCCAAGTAAAGGATCGTAGACTGCACTCAGAATTGTAGAGTCTACTGATCGTTACAAAAGCAGATATCGTAGTCGAGCAAAGATCATATGAAGACCACAAGCACAATGACAGAAATTGTAGTGTCAAGATCTGATCTCAGAGTCGTAGTGTCTGCACAGCCGAAGCTGAATCGTAGAGTGCAGAGCTAAGACTTCAACAGATGTGTTCACAAAGTCAAGGTAGAATCGTAGAGCAAACACGATTCTCAATAATTGAGCACTCTTAGAATATCCAAACGAATGAAGTCTTTGGTTGGTAATGCAAAGATACATCTCACCTGAAGGAAGCCAGAGAGCACTCAACGAATGGCATGCAACCTAACAGAAGATCTAAGCATCAACTCAATAAGCATCCAGATTGAGTTAAGAAGTCATTCAAGATGAAGTCTTCCACAAAATGATCATAAGAAAACTTCAGTAGTTGACTAAGGAAAGTCAGCATATGCAGTAGCTGTCAAGTGGAAAGATGACAACGATCTTGGAAGTAACCAGGATCGTAGTGTTTGCCAAACAAAGAAGAAACTGATGGAGTATACACAAAGATACTGGTCAACCTCTGAATAACAAGGCTAAAGTGATTAAGCATTGGGTTAGTCCATTGATGATAAGTGAACGGGAGATCACAAGGAGAAAGCGAGCTGCACATGCCACAAATCTGAAGTGTCTTGTTATTCAGAAGGGACCAGAGAAAGAAGTCAAGCCATCATCCGAGAGAACAATGAGGTAAATGTCGAGAAGGAAGAGGTGTTGCATCGATCTAGAGGAGATGAGTTCGAATTACTAAAGATCGAGGTATGCAATGCTCAATCAAGATCGTCAAAGATATCAAAGTGCTTCCCATCGACAAAAATGTAAGTGTCAAGCACTAGAGAAGAATATATATATCACGAGGATGATGACGAGAGGTGTTCACCACGTACGTCGCACATTGAAGATCTAATGAACACTCTTCAAGATCGTAGTGTTAACTCTACAAGTCAAGAAGCAACAGTCAACAAGACACTACGATCAAGTCCAAGAAGATATGCATCAGAATCGTAGAGTTCGAATTACTAAAGATTGAGGCATTGGCAATGGCTCAATCATCTGAAGATTGATATTCGAATAGAGCTTATCGAGAGCATCGATGTAAAGGACAACCTCCGATCGAGAAATCGGAAGGGAAAAATAAAGTCGACGACACCCAAGCCGAAGATATCAAAGTGACATCCGGCCATGGGTAGGTGAAACAATAGAAAGCTGCGATGTCAAGAAGAAAAAAAAGATGTCATGTCACATCTGCAATCTGCACCAAATAACTCGAGATCTGCGAGGCAATTTGAATAGCTTTCAACGGCTAAATTCCAACGGGAAGATTTGGAAGTAGTATAAATCAACAAAGCTTCAAAGATCAAGAGTTGTTGATGATTGGAAAGTTGCAGAATCGTTGAGTTGGTGAATGCTATTGTTGACTCTACGAGTTCCACCAAAGATCAATACAACAAGTCTCGGTGACAGTGAGACTACCAAGGTGGAAGTGAAGCAGCTTTGAAGAAGGACTCATACAGATCAAAGCTTCACTCAACAAAGATGAGAATGCCACAAAAGATGGCAGCCAAGATGAGAGCCGAGAAGGCCAAAAAGATAGCATTCAGAAAAGTGGTTGAGTACAAAGAAGATCAAGAGAGCCACTCTGCAGATCACCATGAACCAAAAACTGAAACTAAACAAGTGCAGAACCATATCTGCAAAGTATTCAAGAAGGGTTCAGGGATTGCTAAGTGCTAGACAAAGACTACTAAAAGCATAGAGACTTAGCAAACCCAGATGGTGATGGTGCACAGCTGACATCAGATGAAGATGAGCTGAAGAGAGTAAAGATCAGCTGCACCAAAGAAGATGTGGTCTAGACTCGAAGCAGAATGCAAAGAGGACCACATCAAGCTGCTAAGTACAAGAGATGTTCAGAGCTTAATGACATCTTAGCAGCTCAGCACCAACAACATCAACAACTACAATAACAAGAAGCCAGGGCCTGAGGGGTCCTTGTCCGAATGGACTAAATGAAGATTCCAAGCCTGCTGGGCTTGAAGAGTTCCTAGGGAACTAGAGAAGTTCCAAAGCTGTTGTCCTTGAAGAGTTCTTAGTGAACTGAAGTCCCAAGGTTCCTGGCCTTGAAGGAATCTTAGTGATTCAGGGTGCTGCCCTTCCTTAGTGGAAATCCTGCTAGTTGAAAGCAGAAGAGTGGATTAGGAGCTTGAGTCTCTGAACCATTTAAAACCCTTGTGTCTTTTACTTTATGTCATTTACATTATGTACATTAACTGTTATAACTGCTATGTATGTTTTAACTGCTTACCACTGAACTAACTCTACGAACAATGTATGTATGATTATGGATATATCAATGAAGGGGATCTTTTACTTATTCCGTTGTGCTTGAAAAGATTTTTATGTTTGTCATGTGCTACTTAATGAGCAATACAACTTAATAGAGAAAAAGTATTTTGAAATTCTAAGGATCTATTCAACCCCCCCCCCTTCTAGATCTATATTGTGCCTACTGGGAACTAACAATTGGTATCAAAGCAGGTTCTCATGCTATATTCAAAAGCTAATGGCTTTGAGTCTGATCCTAGGCACAAACATTGTTCTAAACTTAGTTTAGTAGTAAGTCACTTGTGATATGCAGATGAGCTCACACGTTGGAAATTTTATGTACAGGTAAATGTGCATATACACCTGAAGCTGCTCAGATTGGTCCATGTTCTTGATTGCCATATCAACAAGACAAATCCTTGCTCGCTGTCAATCCTGTTGTCTGAAGACCAGGCTAGAAAGCTCAAGAGACATCAACAGAAAAGATTCAAACATCCACCAGCCTGAAAAGATGAAAAGGTCATACATGCTAAGTAATGCTTATCCAGAGAAGAAAAAGAACTTCTCAAACATGTGTTTGGCCAACCTGCAGCTGGATGTAAACCTTGTGAACTCAAGGATGTCAAAGAATTAGAAATGTTGACACTCTCTTAGCTTGTATCTTTAAGACCACAACTGATTGACTGAAGATCAACTGGAGCAACTAGCTGTCAGAAGCAAATAAAAAACATGCACATTAATGCCTAAACTCAGAATATCTAAGATAAATGACTGTTAAGAAACTAACAGCAAAAAGGTACGGTTCCTCACTAATATAGATATGAGCATCATATTTGCACCTTACTTATGAACTATAACAGTTTTCCTTCAAGTATTCATAATCTATCTAAAAAGGTAAAGAGAGAAAGTACACTAATAATGGAAACTTAAATGTCTATAAACTTTCTCTCCATCCAAGGTTTAGGTTGAAGATGATAACTTGAAAGAGACCTGAAATGGTTTTAAGATCCTCACAGGTTGATTGAATGTGAAGTAATCTTTGTTATTGGGTTAATGTGCTTCGTACATCCTACGTCTAAGTGTTTAATGACACACAAAGTATGATCAGATCTACAAGAAAATCTTGAAGATTCATAGAAACTGATCACCTCCATGAATCAACCAGATGCTAATAAATTGTAGAGTTGATTCTTACTCTGTGAACATTTAAACCCTGTGAACATAAATTAGCAAAAGATGAAACCATTAAGGAAAAGAGTGTTTTATTAAAATGACAATTTTCTCTCACACTCACCACCATGCATCTCAAAATGTTTTATCTAAATGAAGTATATGCATGAATACGACTGATGGTGGTCAATATGATGTTTATCCAAATATATGAGGCACAGGAGTTTAGTAAACTAACCTAGCAGGACCCATTTAACCATGGGTACCAAAAATAGAAATTTATAACCTGCTGGTACTTGGTCTATCTGACCACACTAAGGAATGCTAAAGCAAAAGACTTCAGTCAAGAAGAGTCAACCAGTAGAAGGCTTAGGATTGTTCAGAAATAACTCTGACAAAACTCCTACATGTCAAAGCCTGTCCTTGAAGACCTGCTAAACTAATCTAAATAAAGCTCAAATGGCTGCAAACCTTTATATAAAAGCAGGCCACTCAACCAGAGATGAAAAAGGTCTTAGATGCTCAAGCATGCAAAACTTGTTCTCAAGGAAGCTCACATCAGAGGACTATCGAGCATCAACCATGGGGAGCAGTGATAGGTTAAGGAACAACAAACTAAGATATACTATTTGATATAAGCAAATTAATACCAAATGACAGAGTCCCAAAACTTTGTGGTCAGACAAAAGATCATAAACAAAATGAAGATCCATAGTCAAGGTAGAATAGCTTCAAAATGTACTACTGATAACCTTTCAGCCACCAAACTCAAAACCGTAGAGAGCCTACGATCAAACATCTGATCGTAGTGGAATAGCAGAAGGACACCACGATTGCAGCAAATGCAATTGTCTAAAGTTGGTAAAGGACCTAACCACCAGAAAAGGTTAAATGAGATATCAGTGCAAATCACCTTTAAAGTACTTCATCTGGAAAGCGCCTCAGGGACAAACCTAATCCTTAGCTCACTCTAAGAGGTTGGCCCTTCCTGAGCTACCTTAACCCAGAGGAATTGCTTAATCAAGTTCATCTCAAAGACCAAGTCAGTCAATGATCATAGAGTTGAAGAGAACTCCATGATCGTAGTGCAACCTCAGCGATCGTAGAAGCAGACTCAACGATCGTAGTCCTATAAGAGGCTACTCCCAACTTACGAGGAGTTGGAAGAACAGGAAAATTGCTCAATCATTCAAAATGAGGGAAGACAAGCTTGAATGTTGTTTAGAAAGATGTCCTACTGAAGGAAAGTACCCAAGGCTTCATAAAGCACAACAGTGGATGAGACGTGGAGGTTCAAAATGAGAAGTAATGTCAAAACCATCCACTGCAACATCTTTCAGAGAATTGATCGTTGAGTCAACAAAGGAAAACGTAGAGTCAATAGTTGTCCTATCATGCTACTCTACGAACTCAAGAGGTCAAAGGTCAATCCACGTCAATCAAACGTTCACTCTTCTAAAAGAGACAACTAACTGACAAGTTACTGGGGAGTTACAGCTTGTTACTGGGTATCGTGCAACCAATGACTGGGTGACACATCATAGCGTTTGCAGGGTTAGAAGAAATTGCCATAAAGACAAATTCAAAATCTACAAACAGTTGTTAGAAACTATCAAAACTTCTTCCTCTCATTTTCAAACCCTAAAAGCCTGTTCACTTCCTGAATCCATTAACCCTCCAAATCCTTACCTAAATCATAGTCAACTATCTCTCACAAGACTTCCTAAAACCAACACCCATATTCCTCGAACTCTTCAAATGGCAGATTGGCAAGTAATCACTGGCATTCAGCTAGGAACCAAGACGTTCAAAAAATTTGAGAAGAAGTTCACGGATATTCTTGAACTTGTGAGGAAGGCCGGGTTCTCAGAATGTCTTGAGGAAAACACACGAATATATGGTGACCTGGTCAAGGAGTTTCATTCAAACGCAACCATAAATTGTGGAATCCTCTCCACCAAGGTTAAGGGTCAGATTCTGAAGCTAAACTCTTCTGACATCAATCAATGCTTAAGCCTTCCTAACCGAAATCTGAAAAGCTTGGAAGAGATCGACACAGAAAAAGCTAAGAAGATTATGCAGTACAGAAGAAACCCTAGTCTGAAGGACATGAAGAAAAAAGAGTTTCCTGAAGAATTCGAGTTCCTTGCTGAAATTATGGGGAAATGTATCTTATGCAAAGACACTGCACATGATACTGTGATTGACCAACAGCTGAAGATCATGTCTGCCATAGTCCTGAAGGAACACATCAACTTTGGAGCTGTCCTACTCGATCATATGTCTAAGTGGTTGGATAAGGAAGAAAAGAAAAGATTAACTGAAAAACCACTCACAAAGGTTTTTCATGGGAGACTCTTAAGTATCATTTTGAAGAAAAAGTTTAAGAATAAAATCAAGGATGATGATGGCGAAATTCTTAATGTTCACAAGGTAATGTCTCCACAACTGTTCGTAATTTGGAAGAAAAATCCAAAGGAGAATAGAAGGTTAACTACAGCAGGAAGCAGCAGAAAGATCTCTGCAAAGAAGAGAAAGGCAAAGGAGGAAGAAAGCTCTAAGTCTGGTGACTCGACATCAATTACTGCCACACCAGCAAGCAAGAAGCCTAAGAATATGAAGAATGCTAAGGCTTCGTTAAGCTATGTCTCCACTTATAAGAAAATACAAGAAAAAAAGAAAAACCAGCATCAACTGCTGAAAACCCAAAAAGAAGAAGAAGCAACAGACTGCTTCAAGAACAACCCAAGAAGAAAGCAAAAGGGATGAAGAAATCAGTTCCAATTCCCCAAGGAAGCACATCTAACAAAGAAGAAAACATAGAGTCAAAAGAAGAAAAGGAAACTGATGATCTCAAGACTGAATCCCCGGAGATCAGATCCAGCAATGAAGGTGGAGCTGGATTCATGAAAGAAGATGTAAACACTACTGATGAAGAAGAATATTTAAGTCCTATGGCCAACTCTCAGAGTACTCACTTTGAAGTTGAAGAGAAGCTGCAAAATGACCCATCTGGATCTCCAAATGCAAATGTTTGAATAAGCTCTCATTGTGGATCAAAAGATGATGAGATCGAGAAAGAAATACATGCCCCTGCCAATGATGAACATCAAGAAAGCTTGTCTGATGACTCAAAGGCCTCAGAGTCTGAAGAAGAAGAAGAAGAAGAAGAAGAAGAAGAGTCTGATTCTCCCATAGCTAAACCTCCAAGAGAAGGAAGAGTTACAGATTGATTGCTCAATTTGCCTCCAAAAAGAAAACTGACAATTCTACTAAAGTCATTGAATTAAGTGATGAGGAATATGAGTCACAGGAAGAAAGTACTGAAGATGAGACCAACTTCAGAAATGATGATTCCGAGAAAGATATTGCTGAAGAAGGCTCTGAAAATGAAGACAAACAAGAAGAATTCACTGATAAATCTGATGAAGGGAATCAGCAAGATTCGAGCTCAACAAGGGAAGAGATAGAGAAAGATTCCGATTCTGACACATCAGGAATCTGAGGAACTAGAATACTATCCTGTTCTCTCTCTGGCCAAAATTAGCAGAAGAATTGTAGTGGAAGTCTTTGATGAACCACCAGCAGAGCCAGCAGTAAGATGGATAAATCATGGAAATGAACAACTTCGAGTTGTAAGGATGACTACAGATGAAGTGCTTCATAACTGGAAAAATATGGAGTTAGATTGCACAACTATACTGTACAATTCTGAAGACCGTCTGATGAGGTGGTTCTTCCCATGGATGCCATGGTTAAAGGCACATACTGAGAGAGATGAAAGTTACTTCAGCTGGTGCTACTCTCAGTTTTCAAATTTGGAACTGGTGTCACAAAATTTCCCTAGGTTAAAGAAGTTTGCAACCATGATGATCAATGACAAGCCCCACTACAAGATCTATCGACATGCTAAAAATTATTATATTCCTTATAATCGTAGAGTGAACTCTGATGGAAAAAGGAATATGGCAAAGACATTGATAGTAGAGTCTGTTCACTCTACCACTGATGATGATCAAGTCCAGATTCAGATGTCTCTATCTGCCCAAGCACAACTATCTGACATACTTGCATCCTCCCACGATTGGTATTCAACAATTTCTCAGATTCTCAATACCTTCAAAGATCTGTCCAAGGATGAGAATCGTAGAGTCCAATTTAGTGTTCCACAAGAGGCTGCCCAACCAGATGATCAAATTTCCATGGAGCAGGAATTATTAAAGAATTCTAATAACTTGATTGAGAAGATGTCTCAAATACATGAAAAGTCAAAGATGCTGACAACAACAAAAGATAATTCAGTTCAAGACAGAATCCAAGCTACTATGGTTGATGTATCTCTAAAAATCAAAGAGAGAGATGACATCTATCTGAGGGCAATAAATGATCAAAAATCAGAAGCCCTACGTATACAGAAGGAAAATGAAGAACAACTCCAAGCCCTCTCTGACAAGATTGATCACATGAATTAGTCCTTCTCCATGAAACTTGAGCTGAGCCAACAAGAACTCAAGTTTGAAGTTGCTAATTCCTCTTATCTAATGGAGTAGGTTATGTCCAACATGGAACAGCTCTCTCAAGTGATTAATGACAAAAAGGGGGAGAAAAAGAGGCATAGAAAAAGGCAAAGTAAGAGGCATTCACGAAAAGGCAAGGAGAGCAAGAGCAAACAAGAAAAGAAGACAAAGAAGAAGATAGCAGAAGAAAAAGCTGGTTCATCATCTGAGGGGGAGCTAAAGGATGATGAGCCTGTATTTGCAAAGACTGAGGGGGAGCCAGAAGAAGAAGAAGAGCATATATCTGCAGAGGAGCAAATAAAAGAACTGAAGTCAACATCCCAAGGAAATCAGAAACAAAGAAATCAAACTGATGAATAGCTGGGTCAACAGACATCCTGGAAGCATACATGGAGCCAAAAGAGGTACATCTCTAACTAGTTAGGTATGTTCTGGATCCAGGATATAAAATGTCAGTGTATTAAATTCTACATCTTTAAAAATGACATTCATGATCATCTGAGGGGCTGCTCACTGTATATAAGATTCATTCATAACATGCATATGCACTTATTATTTTTGTCATAATCAAATAGGGGGAGATTGTCAGGAATAAGCATGTGAATGATATTCCTATTTACATATGATTTGATTATGATATACATATATATGAATGAATATGCAAGTATGCTTGCATTAAGAAAAGTTGTAAAGTCCTTTGATAAATAATAAAAACATATGTACAAGGACTTAGAATGAATTGATCAAATGTGTTAGGTTGATCCTACATAAGCAAAACAGCTTTGTAAAGTCCTTAAAAAATGATGTACAAGGACTATAAATATAGAAAGATCAAGCATGTTGGGTTGATCTTATGATGTAATAGATAGGCTTTTCTGATCATTGAGCACTACACCAGAAATCGTAGTCTGCCAGGAGAGTCAAGGAAAACTCGAGAGCTATTAAGGTAGAATCGTAGTTTGCAAGATAGTAGATCTCAGAGTTCGTAGACTTCCAGAAAGACGAGGAAGGATCATAATGTGTCGAGGAGAACTTCCTCAGGGCCATAGTCTGCTGAGGAATTCATGTTCAGAATCGTAGAAACAGCCTACCTACGAGCCGACCGAGCATCTGCCAAAGCCAGTCAAGAATAATAGACTACACTCGGAGTCATAGAGTCTACTAAAGGCCAAGTAAAGGATCGTAGACTACACTTAGAATCGTAGAGTCTATTGATCGTTACAAAAGCAAAGATCGTAGTCGAGCAAAGATCAGATAAAGACCACAAGCACAACGACAGAAATCATAGTGTCAAGATCTGATCTCAGAGTCGTAGTGTTTGCACAGTCGAAGCTGAATCGTAGAGTGCAGAACTAAGACTTCAACAGATGTGTTCACAAAGCCAAGGTAGAATCGTAGAGCAAACACGATTCTCAACAATTGAGCACTCCCAGAATATCCAAAGGAATGAAGTCTCTGGTTGGTAATGCAAAGATACATCTCACCTGAAGGAAGCCAGAGAGCACTCAACGAATGGCATGCAACCTAACAGAAGATCAAAGCATCAACTCAATAAGCATCCAGATTGAGTTGAGAAGCCATTCAAGATGAAGTCTTCCACAAAATGGTCATAAGAAGACTTCAGTAGTTGACTAAGGAAAGTCAGCATATGCAGTAGCTGTCAAGTGGAAAGATGACAACGACTTGGAAGTAACCAGGATCGTAGTGTTTGCCAAACAAAGAAGAAACTGATGGAGTATACACAAAGATACTGGTTAGCCTCTGAATAACAAGGCTAAAGTGATTAAGCATTGGGTCAGTCCATTGATGATAAGTGAACGGGAGATCACAAGGAGAAAGCGAGCTAGACACGCCACAAATCTGAAGTGTCTTGTTATTCAGAAGGGGCCAAAGAAAGAAGTCAAGCCATCAAGAATCGAGAACAATGAAAGCGCATGTAAGTGTTGAAGCACTGCACTAGAGAAGGAAGAGGTGTTGCACATTGAAGATCTAATGAACACTCTTCAAGATCGTAGTGTTAACTCTATAAGTCAAGAAGCAACAGTCAACAAGACACTACGATCAAGTCCAAGAAGATATGCATTAGAATCGTAGAGTTTGAATAACTAAAGATTGAGGCATTGGCAATGGTTCAATTTGAAGATTGATATTCGAATAGAGCTTATCGAGAGCATCGATGTAAAAAGACAACCTCTGATCGAGAAATCAGAAGGGTGAAATAAAGTCGTCGACCTACCCAAGATATCAAAGTGACACATCTGACAGGGTAGGTGAAACAGTAGACTGCAATGTCAAGAAGTCAAAAAAAGATGTCATGTCACATCTGCAGTCTGCACCAAATAACTCGAGATCTGCGAGGCAATTTGAATAGCTTTCAACGGTTACTTTCCAATGGGAAGATTTGGAAGTAATATAAATCAATAGACCTTCAAAGATCAAGAGTTGCTGATGATTGAAAAGTTGCGGAATCGTTGAGTTGGTGAATGCTATTATTGACTCTACGAGTTCCACCAAAGATCAATAGAACAAGTCTCAGTGACAGTGAGACTACCAAGGTGGAAGTGAAGCAACTTTGAAGAAGGACTCATACAGATCAAAGCTTCACTCAACAAAGATGAGAATGCCACTAAAGATGGCAGCCAAGCTAAGAGCCGAGAAGGCCAAAAAGATAGCATTCAGGAAAGTGGTTGAGTACAAAGAAGATCAAGAGAGCCACTCTACAGATCACCATGAACCAAAAGCTGAAACTAAATAAGTGTAGAACCATATCTGCAAAGTATTCAAGAAGGGTTCAAGGATTGCTAAGTGTCAAACGAAGACTACTAAAAAGCACAGAGACTTAGCAAACCTAGATGGTGATGGTGCACAGCTGACATTAAATGAAGATGAGCTGAAGATAGTAAAGATCAACTGCACCAAAGAAGATGTGGTCCAGACTCGAAGCAGAATGCAAAGAGGACCACATCAAGCTACTAAGTACAAGAGATGTTCAGAGCTTAATGACATCTTAGCAGCTCAGCACCAACAACATCAACAACTACAACAACAAGAAGCCAGGGCCTGAGGGGTCCTTGTCCGAAGGGACTAAATGAAGATTCCAAGCCTGCTGGGCTTGAAGAGTTCCTAGGGAACTAGAGAAGTTCCAAAGCTGCTGGCCTTGAAGGGTTCTTAGTGAACTGAAGTCCCAAGGCTGCTGGCCTTGAAAGAATCTTAGTGATTCAGGGTGTTGCCCTTCCTTAGTGGAAATCCTGCTAGTTGAAAGCAGAAGAGTGGATTAGGAGCTTGAGTTTGTGAAGCACTTAAAACCCCTTGTGTCTTTTACTTTATGTCATTTACATTATGTACATTAACTGCTATAACTGCTATGTATGTTTTAACTGCTTACCACTGAACTAACTCTACGAACAATGTATGTATGATTATGGATATATCAATGAAGGGGATCTTTTACTTATTCCGCTGTACTTGAAAAGATTCTTATGTTTGTCATGTGCTACTTAATGAGCAATACAACTTAATAGAAAAAAAGTATTTTGAAATTCTAAGGATCTATTCAACCCCCCCCCCCCCTTTCTAGATCTATATTGTGCCTACTAGGAACTAACATCATATACTATATCTATATAATATAAAATATATATAATATAATATTAAAAATCAAAATTTATTGTTTGATTTTTCAAAGTCATAACGAGATATTCCTATAATAACAGTTTTTTAATTTATCTAATTTTTAATAAATTTAGTAAAAAAAATATAAACGGTTTATAATTTTAATAATTATATTTTCTAAAATTAGATTAATTTATATTCATTTTAATTTAAAAATTTACCGGAGAGTTTTGCGACTTTTGAATTTTCCATAAAATCTCTCTGTAATTTTTTTACTGGCGATTTGAATTTCTACCTTTGTGTTTAATATTTGGAAGTCTTTAGAAATGAGGTCAGACTTTGGATATGGGTTTATGGTTATAATTTTTCTTCTAAAGTTTGTCAAACTCTACCATTTGATAAAAATCTGAAAAATTAATGACTTTTTGAATATCAAAATACTTTTATAGACTTTATAAAAGTCTCAATTCAATACCACCTAACTTTTAAAGACATTACAAAAGTTGTAATTGAATACCACTAAACTTTTATAAACTCTTTAAATGTCTTGATTGAATACAACCAAACTTTTAAAGTTTTTAAAAGTCTTTAAAAGTCTTAATTGAATACACCCTCCTTAATGGTAAATGGGTGATGGTTTTCTTATTAATGATTTTAGGTTTCAGACTTTCATAAGTGAAAGAGATGGTGAATGGGTGATGGTTCTCTAATGGTGAATGGGTGATGATTTTAATTACCATGAAAGAGATGGTTATCTGATGGCTATAACATATACTAATAATTAATATTATTTTGATCTTACCGAGGTAATCAAACTGTCATACCAAAGTAACCAATCCATTTTCACACCTTCAGTTTTTTCATAGTGCAGTTGGTAACCAAACCTTCACATCAAGGTAACCAAACCTTCCTACCAAGGTAACAAAACTTTCATACCAAGGTAACCAATCCACATCCACACCTGCAATTTTTTCATAGTGCAAATGGTGGCCAAACATTCATACCAAGGTAACCAATTCAGTGTTATTAGTTTACCAATTTATTTTGAATGTGATGCAGTTGGTAGCCAAACCTTCATGCAATGGGTAGTCAAACCTTCATACCAAGGTAACCAATTCAGTTTTATTAAGTTACCAATTTATTTTGAATGTGATGCAATTGGTAGCCAAATATTCATGCAGTTGGTTGCCAAACTTTCAGACCAAAGTAACCAATTCATACTGCAGGTGTGGAGGTAGAGTGGTTACCTTGGTATAAAATTTGGTTACCTTGGTACTTTGCAGGTGTGGAGGTAGAGTGGTTACCTTGGTATAAAGGTTTGGTTACCTTGGTATAAAAGTTTGGTTACCTTGGTACAAAGGTTTGGTTATCAACATTTCATTACACATCACTCTCTTATCTCTCTCTTTCCTATGCAGTGTTCTTATTTTCCTTTGGATATGAAATTGGAATTAAAATTTTCGGACATGAAGAAATTGTGAAAAATCAAATATCTACCTCCTTTTTCCATCCCATCGACCATTTTGTGGTTAACTCTCGCTCTGTCTCACCAGTGAAAGGGGGAGGAGGAAGATGACGTTGCCAAACTTTCAGACAAAGGTAACCAATTCAGTTTTATTAAGTTACCAATTTAGTTTGAATGTGATGCAGTTGGTAGCCAACCATTCATACAAAGGTAACCATTTTAGTTTTTGTGGGTAACTAAATAGTCAAAATAATTTTAGAATAGTAAGAGTTACATTTATTTATTTTTAAACTTTTTGTAGGGCGAATTTTCTTCTTCTTCTCCTCATTGGCGCTTTGGACAACGGAGATTCGCGGCGGAGTAGTGGAGGAGAGGGCTATGTGAGGGAGATCAAGATTTAAATTTGAATATTTGAATTTGAATTATTATTTTAAATTTATTTTTGTTGTTAGATCCCATATATTTGAATTTGAATTATTAGTTATGGTAGATATTTCTCCTTGATTTTAGGTTTCTTTATTAATATGAATTGCGTTAATTTTGTAATTATTTTGTGTATGTATTATTTTTGTAAATACTTTCTAATTGTTGTATATTAGTGTAAGGACTCTTAAATATATGGGCTATATGTATATATACATTATACAGGCGGGCTATGGCGACGGATTTTTGGGCTAAGGCGATTTAGGATTTCGTGTGAAGAGAACTACATTTGACCTAGCTAATAGGTTTATATGAGTTTAAGTTTTGATTATTCTATAAAATTGAAAATTTATATTTATTGTTTTAATATTTATTATGTTTTGTGTGTGATCTCTTTTTCTTTTTCAGGAAGGAGGTGTTAAACTGACTGTGGATGCTTGATGATGGATTTTTGTGGGTTACAAAAGTAAAGGTTTGTTTGAATGTAAAGTAAAGGTTTGGTAGGCATACCTGTAAATGAGCTTTGTTTGAATTGATTTTTTTGGTTAAGATAATGGCTATAGAGATTATTTATTAGGGAGAAGGTTCAAAAATGCTCTTGACTTTTACCCCGATGTCTACCGAGCACCTTATACTCTCTTTTTTCAAAAATACCCTTAACGTTATATTTTTTGGTCGTTATTTCTCGCCATAATTATGAAGTCAAACGGGTTAAAATTTCATTGACGACGTATGGCGACATACTGGAGGTTTAAAGGGAGAAGGTTCAAAAATGCCCCTGACACATGTAAATATGTCATTTAATCAAAACAAAAAAATACTAAAATTCAAAATAAAAAAAAAACATAACATATTTACATCATTTAATCAAAATACTAAAATTCAAATTATTTTGTTAACTAATCAAAACAATTAATTAAATAAAACAAGTTATATAACATATTTACATCATTTAATCAAAATACTAAAATTCAAAACAAAACATATTTACATCAAATACTAATTAAAAAAAACTAAAATACTAATTGAAAAAATACTAAAAAAATAAATTTTAAAAAATACTAAAATACTAATTAAAAATACTTAAAAAATCAAATTAAAAAATACTAAAATTTAAATTATTTTGTTAATTAATCAAAACAACAAAATTCAAATTACATCATTAGTATTTTCATTAATTTGACATACACACACTAAATGTGTTTAAAAAAATATAAAATAAAAAAGAGTTAAAGGAAAAGAAATTATGAGAGAGCGGAAGAGTAAAAATAGAAATAAAAGAATAAAATATAAAAATAAAAAATACTGACAAATTTTCTAAAAGACGATTATTATTTTTATCTCTTAATTAATAACTAGTCTCCACGCACGTGAGAAAAAAAATGCAAAAGAAAAACAAACTTAAAATAAAATTATGTGACAAATAAATTACAAATGGAAAAAAATTAGGGGAAAAAAGAGGAAAGTAGTAAAACTGTAAAATTGAAACGTGGGGCAATTAAATAAAAAGAGAACAGATTGATGTGATGATTCAAACTCTAGTACATTAAATCCATGTAGGATAAGAAATTAATAATAAAAATAATAAGATATAAGGTAATTTACAATGTGCGATTCAGTTACACCAAAAATAATTATAAAAAAAAAAAATTGAACGCTTTATAATATAGATGTGCAACTAATTAATGTGCTCGTGTAACAATATTTTTTAAAGGTAGGACTTATTGCATAACAAGAATAGCAAAATAATTTGAATTTTAGTATTTTAGTATTTTTTTTAATTTGATTTTTTTAGTATTTTAGTATTTTCTTAATTAGTATTTTAGTATTTTTTTTAAAATTAGTATTTGATGTAAATATGTTATGTTTTGAATTTTAGTATTTTAATTAAATGATGTAAATATGTTATACAACTTAGTTTATTTAATTAGTTGTTTTGATTAGTTAACAAAATAATTTGAATTTAAGTATTTTGATTAAATGATGTAAATATGTTATGATTTTTTTATTTTGAATTTTAGTATTTTTTGTTTTGATTAAATGACATATTTAAATATGTCAAGGGCATTTTTGAACATTCTCCTTTTAAGCCTCCATGTGTCAGTCACGTTAGTGAAATTTTAACTCCGTTTGTCTTCTGTTAATGGCAGAGGTACGTACAACCCAAAAAATATAACATTAAGGGTACTTTTGGACAAAAAAAAATATAGAGTGCTCGGTAGACATCGCGGTAAAAGTCGGGAACATTTTGAACCTTCTCCCAATTATTTATTATGCTAAGAAGAAGCAAGAATTAAATTTAGTTGCTATTAAGAGAATTTAAATTTTAATTGTAATGAATTTCATAATTTTAGATTTTGTTGGATTTTAGATTTTGGAGAAGAAAAAAATGGAGAAAAAAACTAGGGAAAATAAAATATAAAGGGCAAAATAGTCTTTAGCCACAAAAATTAACGGTGTTGGTAAAAAATTGTTAATAGGTGCACGTTATTGTTGTAAACCATAGGTGATTTTTTGAACTGTAGTCTTTTATTTATAGAGGCACCAAGGGGATCTCATCCCACCCATGAGCAATGAAAATACAACCTATCAAAAAACAAATCACCATGTCACACAAACAAAACTCATGATCACAAATAACATATCATAAAAATGAAATAAAAGGATTTACAGTATAAAAAATTTAAGTATTAATCAGGTAAATGATGAAGCTACTAGTAAACAGCTACCAATCAATAAGAAGGTATCAACACGTGAACAGTGGTCATATCCAATTAGGCCTGGTAAAATATGGTTATAGGTTGGTTTTGATTTTCAAAATATGGTTATGGTTCCATTTAAAAATTAAAACCATATTAACCATTTTTAATATGAATAATGTGGGTTGGAACCATATGGTTATGATTAAAAACCATATTAACCGTTTTAATATTGTTATGGGTTATGAGTTTGATGAATACCTGATTTGATACTAATATTATGTGATTATGTATATACCCCTTATTCCCACCCTACCCCACCCCCACCCCCACCCCCACCTCCACCTCCACCTCCACTACCACTAAAAAAATAATATTATGTGATTATGTATATACTCCTTACCCCCCACTCCTACCCCCAACCCCACCTACCTACTCACCCACCCCACCCAACCCCTTACCCCCACCTCCACCAGCCCCACCACCACAAAAAAAATAATATTATGTGATTATGTATAAATTTATTACCCCCTACCCCACTCCATCCCGCACCCCCACCCCACTCCACCCCATCCCACCCAACCCAACCCAACCCAACCCAACCCAAAAATAATAATATTATGTGATTAAGATATACCCCTAACTCCATTCCAACACTCCCACCCCACACCCAACCCACCCCCCACCCCACCCCACTCCTTCCCTTACCCAGATCCCCCACCCCCACCCCCCACCCCCCCCCCACCCCTATGCCCCCACCCCACCCCCACCTACCCACCCTACCTACCCACTCCATCTACCCACCCCACCCCACCCACCTACCTATCCACCCACCCAACACTCCCTCCCAAAAAATGATATTAAGCGATTATGTATACCCCACATCCCTCACCCCTACCCCACATCCCCACCCCACATCCCCACCCCACCCCACCTACCTACCCATCCCACCCCACCCCACCCACCTACCTACTCACCCCACCCCTACCCACCTACCCCACCCCACACCCCCCCAACCCAAAAAAAATAATGTGTACACCACCCACCCCACCCCACCATTCTCTCCCAAAATAAATTAATATTAAGCGATTATGTATACATCACCCACCCTCTACCTCTACCCACCAAAAAAAAAAAAAATTGTGTTTGGTGCAGTTACTGAGAGAGAGGAATGCAATTGAATAGAATATGGGTTGAAAAATAGTTAACCAGTTAATTAACTATATTTGTTTTAAAAATATGGGTTCAAACTTTAACCAACCTGAATAAATAAAAATGGTTAACCGACCCATTTGATTTCAGTTAATATGGTTTGACCCAACAATTAACTACTTATATTGTCATGTCTATATCCAATCAATTTCTTCCGATTCCAAGAGCGCGTATGTATGTGAGGGAGAGACTGCATAAAAAAGGCCACACAGCCTGGTTGATTTGCTGGAATGTTCTTGTAACAATGGCAATGAATCCGCCCACTCAATTGTCAAGGAGTGTAGACAAAGGAAAGAGCTAGCGTAGTCAGTCTGCCTTCCAACCTGGTTGAGTCCGGTAGTGTAGACAATGGAAAGAGCTAGCGTAGTCAACCTGTCCTTAGTGTTCTTATTTTTCTCTTGATGAGTCCATTCATCAAACTGATATATGCGGTTTTATTTAAGGATATGCCCTTATCTGTCAATTCTACAAAAGTTTGCATTGCATCATTGTATCTCCCTTCAGTACAAAGATCATTAATCCGTTCCGAATGAGCAATGGAACTTGAATCTGATTCATCTGGAGTTTCACAAGTTACAATATCTTGCCCCTTATCCATTTGTAGGGGCTGGTCAGTTAACTTTGCCATCTCAGTCACTTCGGAAATTAAATCTTCTGCTTGTTCCATCCTCCCTTCATCCTTAAGTGAACCAAAAATGGCATAATGTGTATACTGATCCGGCCCTAGTTTCTTTAATTTCATTTCAGCAACAAGGCTCACAGCATCTTCAACTCTCCCTTCTTTGCATATAGCTGTTATCAACGTGTTATAGGTTACAACATCCATTTTTTGCCCTTCTGAGATCCAAGTGTTAAAGAGTATAAGGGCTTTTTCTAACATCCCTTCTTTACAAAGCCCTCGAAGTAGAATATTACATGTGAACACATCAGACTTGAATAAATTCTCGACCATCTTGTTGTAAAATTGAAATGCTTTCTCAACATTCCACTCCAAGCAGTACCCATGAATAAGTGTCTTGTATGTCCTCTCATCGGGAAACAACCCATTCTCCAAAAGTTCATTTAACTTGATAAATGCTTGCTCAGTCTTTCCTGATTTGCAAAGTCCTCCGATAATAGAGTTATATGTGATAATACTGGGAATGATCTCTTTGTTCATCATCTCATCCCAGAGTTTCAAAGCCCTGTCCACATTTTCATCATTAAAGTAACCCACAATCAAAGTGCCATAGCTTACCTCATCAACAATATAACCTCGCCTTTTAGCACTAATTAATAACTCATAGGCCTCGTCAAGCTTGTGCTCCCCACAAAGAGCATGAAGAACAATATTGAGGATAAAAGTATCCATCTTTAGACCTTTCACACCCATTTCACTCATCATCTTTAAGGCTTCCCCCAGATTTCCTGCCTTACAATACCCTTTTATCAAAGTAGTGTAAGTAACATAATTTGGGCCAAACCCACTAGCTTCCATCTTTCGAATAGCATCACTAGCTCCATCCATGTTTCCTTCCTTACAATAGCACTTAATCACTATATTGTGAGTCACCTCATTTCTTTGAACTCCATTTACACTCATTTCATCAAGTAACTTGAAAGCCTCCGAACTGCCTTTCCAGTGCAGACAACCATTGACTAAAGTGTTATAAGTAACCACATCAGGCAACACTTTAAATCCCTCCATCTCATCTCGAAGCCTTAAAGCCTCATCGATCTTTCCCTCGCTACATAACCCATCAATCAACGTGTTATAAGTCCAAACATCTGGCAACAAATTATTCAGCATCATCAACTCGATAATCTTGGAAGCTTCCTTTAAACACCCCATTTTACAATACGCAGAAACTAATATATTATATGTGTTTCTATTTAGCAATAGCCCTCTATTCTTCATATCTGATAAACATTCTCTAGCCTCATTCACTCTACCCTTTTTAAACAATGCATCCAATATTGTATTGTAAGACACATTATCAGGCAAACAATTAAATTCACTCATTGTATTCAACAACTCCGTAACATCATTAAATTTATTCTTCAAACAATATCCCTTGATCAAAATGTTAAAAGTACATGTATTTAGTGCTATACCGAGCCTAATTGCATCATTAACAATTTCTTTACAAGATACAATGGAATTGGGAGATGGGTATTTTACCAATGAAGAAAGGAGAGTATTACAGGTGAGTAAATTGGGGCGGAGCCTTAGGCGCTTCATTTTCTTGAAAATCACGACGGCGAGGTCGGGGCGGCCAGATTGGACATAGGCGCCAACAGCGGTGTCGAGGAGGGCTTTGGTGGGCGGCGGAACGGAGCGCGGAGGATGGAGGAGAGATTGGTGGAGGTGGTGGCGGGGATCAGCGGAGATGTGATGGAGGAGGAGGCATTTGGCGTCGGAGAATTTGCGGTGGGTGAAGAGGGGTGGGAGGAGGATGAGGAGGAGAGAAGATGGGGTGTTGTTGTGGAGAGAAAAAATGGAGGGGATTTGTGTTTGGGCCCATTTGAAGAAGGAGAGAAGGGTTTTGGGGCGAGAGTAGAGGGTTTTGGATGATAGAATGGAGTGGATGATTGGTGGGGTGAGGTGGGGAATGAATTGGGCGAGTGATTCGTACGGGTTTTGATTAGGTGGTGAAGAGATGAGGATTGTGGTGATTGTTTGGACGATTTGAGGAGGTTTTAATGGTGGTTGTAATGGCGAAAATGGTGGTGGTGCCGCTGGTGGCGGGTGAATCATTCTCAGTGACGGTGAGAGGTCAGAGCAGTGTTAAGAGAAGGGCCTGTTTGGAGCGGTGAAATATTAAAATTTAGAAAACAATCGAATAGTCTGCAAAAAAAATTTAAGTGTATAGATTTTTGTTTTACTCCTTCTGCTAGAGTTGCACAAATGGCCTGTGGTCTATTTTTGGTTCGGTCTGGGCTCGGCCTTGTCAAGGCTTAGACCGGTTAGGCTCGGCCTGCAGGCTGCTAACAGATACCATTTTTTTGACCCATATCCGGCCTGGCCTGATCTTCTAAAAAGTCCGAATTAGCCTGACCTGATAATTGGTCTGGCCTGAGGCTTGGTCCGGCCTGAGACAAGACTGCAACTCTGCAAGTTTCAATTAGGTCATGCCGCCATGGGCCAAATGGCCAACGCCAATCCACTAAATTAAAGTTGTTGGTCCGAATTGTGAGACCCCGGATTTTATCAATAAAGATTTAAATTTTGTTGAAATAATTTTTTAATATTATGGTGTGAATTTAAGATAATATTATATAGTTGTGGGTAGTATTTATAAATTTTGCAAAGTATGCAAGTGGTTATATTATATTCGATTGTTCGGGAATATTCTATTAGCGAGGAATATTCGTATAACTACCAATCATTGGTGGACCCTATAATGTAATTATTGTCCGGATTGAAAAACGACAAAAATATTTTATTAAAATAACGGCGGAAGTTTTACTGGTTGATCTTGTTGAACTACTTCGGTAGTAAAAGACATCGATGTCGTGTGGTTGCATAGTAAGCACACGGTATTGATTATTGATCTTTTATGTGAAAGTCAACCAGTTTGATTCCATTATCATTTATTAATAATATGAATTATTATAATGATAATGACGTTTTGTTTTATTCAGTATTATTAACGTAATAAAATGAAACATCTTTTATATAAAATAGAATACTTTATTAAAGTTATTACTATAAATAGAATATATTATATTTTATTATGCGTAGTGTACATAGTATTTTGCATAGTATTTTGCGTAGTATTGCGTAGTGTTTTGCGAGTAAAATGTTTTTATATAAATAGAATATATTATATTTTATTTAAAAGATTTTTCTTTAAATATGGACCGTCGATTAAAAGTAAATCAATCTGGATAGCTTCATGGATTAATTCTTATGCATTCCATTTTTCTATAAATAGAAGCTCATTCCTTCATTATTTTCTTACGAATTCATTGAAACTCTAGAGAGAGAAATTATAGAGAGAAGCTATAGAGAAAAATTATAGAAAGAAGAAGAGATATTCTGCTTCACTACTTCTATATTCGCCTCTTTTTACTGGTAAGGGTGTTATTCTTTCTTCTTGAAGAGAACTTCATTATTCCATTCATTATTATTCTGCATTGGAATAACTTTGTAAAAAAGTGGCATACCCTATACATAACTCAGATCACGCAGACATACCCTATACTTGGTGAAATCCTTATGTTATTCCATTGCTTATTATTCTATTGGAATAACTCTTTTGTATCTGCTGTTTACCCTATACTTGGTGACATTCTTCTATTATTCTGTTGGAACATCCATGTCATGTGTTTTTTACCGACCCAGTTCCGCTTTTTATTATTCTGCTGGAACATCCTGCTCATGTGTTTTACACCCCGGACTGGTTCCGCCTTTTATCATTCTGCTGAATATCCTATCTGTGTGTTTTACACCGGATCCGGTTCCATCTTTATTATTCATTGGAACATCCTGCAGCGGTGTGAATTTCACCCCCTCACCGTTCCGTTATTATTATTCGTTGGAATAACTTTGTCTACATCATGCGAAGAACCGCATTTGCATGGTGATTTCTTTTGTTATTCCATTCTTTATTATACCCAACAAGTTAAAACTTTGACTTCTATACTCCATGAAATTAGTAGAATATCCTCGATATTTGCGTTTCATCCAAAGATATCTTTTCATGGAAATATTTTTCCGATCATTCTTGAATTTTACTCTACGAAACAATGTCATGTTGACAATTTGGACGTTAATAATTCATGGATTAAATAATTCTTGAACTTGTTTTATTGAATTACTATGTCATTGTCATCATCCTCGTGTTATATTATGTTATCTTTGGCTTACGTGCGTAGATGAACTTAGTATGATTATGACCGAGGATCATTCGGTATAATCACGACTTGATATAAATGATGTGACAAAAGTCCTCGATGGCACAGAATGCGTTGATGGATAGTTTTGGTATGATTATGACCGTGGGTGATTCGGTATAGTCATGACCATTGATAATTTGATGAAAATCCTTGGCGTGTATGCGGGGATGATTAGATGTGGTGGTTTATTTATTAAGTCGAGTCTCAAATGATAAAAATTGATGAAAACTTTTAAAACCTAAAAGATAGTAGACTTTATTCTCTACTTGACTCTTTTAATGGATTGCTTATTCACGCAGCATTAAACCGGTTTGTCTATTGTATTTTATCGGTTTAACACTATCAAGGCTAATGATAATTTATTACGCATTATCTTAGTCATAATATTTCTTCTTTGGGCTAGTTGAGCTCACCTTTCTTTCTTTCACCGTTCTCTTGTGAAATGAGAACATAGGCCGACGAAGTCGAGAACGGAGTAATGGTCCGAGGGATAGCATTAGTAGTCCTCACTATTCGTGTGAAATAGTGTGATAATAGTTGTAATGAGGACTCCTTTTGAGTTTGTATAATATCTAGTAGATAATATTTGTATTCAAACTCACGCTTTATGTCGTATTGTACATACACGACGCTTATATTAGTAAGTTGTATTTGAATTTATGTACCATGTAAGTGGCGACCCAAGATGGGTGGCGATACCTAATTTTGGGGGCGTCACGGTTGGTATCGAGCTTAGGGATATGATCCTGGTGAGATGTGAGATAAGAACTAGGAGGAAAGAGACGGGAATTCCTTCGCTAGTATGACCTACCTAAATTTATTTTGGTATTTAATTGGTCACGTCGAGTATAGGGATAATATGTGATATGTTAATTAACCCTTGTTTTATGACAAAGTGTTTGAGAATGATATCTGAAAATGCTGAGATAAGCAATGAAGCACATGAGAGTGTTGATTCAGCTCAAACAAAAGGTAACGACCAACAATACGATAATAATCATCTTTGGTGGCAACGGCCATCGAACAATGATAACCATCGTGGGGAAATTATCATGTTAAGAATGGTAACCACTTGATTGGTAATCATCACGGCAAAGATAATAGAAGTGGAAATTGCAAGAAGAGAAGGTAATTTAGCTCAATTTTGTTGTGCAGAAAGTCAAGTCAAGTCCACCGGATAGTGGCACCAAAGCGGATCTGGACAAAACAAAGTCGGTGGTTTCGGGAAGAGCGCGTTTTCGTGACTTCTCAAAAAATGTGGGTAACCCGAAGTTAGCACGGTTAGTTAATTATAAATTCTTATGCGAAGTCTATACCTTATTAGATACCCTGGGTTCTACCCATTCTTTTATCTCTCTTGCTTTGCGTTCAACGTTTAAATTTGACTCGGAGAAATTAGACTTTGATTTATCTATCAAACTTCGTTGGGAGAAACCTTCGTTACCTCCATTTGCTTATTAATCTTGTTGTTTCAAATAAACACTTTCACGTTACACTGTCGATCTTATCTCTTTGAAAATACTTGCCTTTGAGGTAATTTTTAAAAAACGATTGATTAACTACTCATTATTCTTTTGTAAGGTTGTTAGCTTTCATATTCCTAACCAACTTTGTTATACTGAATTCAAAGTAACCAAATCCTAAAGTTAATCAACGTGATATCAAGCCATAAGTAAAGAGCCCCCGAACCTTTCGTTGTCAACTTCCTTGTGTGGAATGCACCAAGCCGACTTTCTCTGCAGCGACATCGTGAATGAAGATGGCAAGTTTATAGGTATCATTGTGAGGTGCTTATCTAGGTTAAGGGATAGAAGTCACAGTTGGTATCAATGTGACGTCTTATCCAAGTCTTGGATAAGAGTAATATTTTGAATGATATTTCTATCATTAATAAATTTCTTGACGTATTCTTGAAGATTTCCTAGCCTACCCTAGGCGTGAAATCGAATTTTGTATTGACCCAGTCTAAAAACCCATTTCTTAAACCCTCAAATATTTCTTCAACTAAATGAATAGGTTTACGTGGTTTATGATGAAAGTCATAATAAAAGCATTGGAATAATGAAAATCATGGGTATTCGTGGTATTAGTAAGTTTTATGATGATTTATGTTGGTTAGTATGTAAAAAACATGAAAGTTTCTTAGAAATCACAAAGAGTTGAAAATCGATTTTGGTGAAAAACGTAACATAAAATTCAATTGACCATATCTCTTATTATATTTTGAATTTTGAGTGTGGTCAAGTCCTAGAGTTAGATCTATGAGTTACCTAACTAATCCAAGTGGAATTACTGGAAAAGGTGTTGTAGATTTTGTGTGGACTGATTTTTAGCAAAGGAGGCCAAAGCTGTAAATTTCAAAATGCTACGCCTGAAACTTTAAGGGACTGTTTCGGCCACTTAAATTATGAGAAAAATTCTGGCCTTTTGGGACATGAAGGTATATGGTATAAAGTACCTCCTGTCCAAAAATGAGCTCATTCGACTTAAAATGAGCAAGTTATGACTATTTCAATATTTAGGTTTTTCCGATTTAAAAACGCTATAACCGGAGTTCTATAACTCCGATGATCATGAAATTTAAACTAGAAGCTCACGTTAACATGTGTAAGATCCTGCCAAGATTTGGGAATTTTTGGAGTTAAACTTGAGGTAGCTAATTTCTTAAGGAATTAATTAGAAATTGATTTTTGAAAAATAGTAAATGAATTTTAAAATTCCGAGAAAAATATATTTTCATTATGGGACTATATTATGCTAAATCCCAGAAAAGAAATATTTTTGGGACTGATTTGGTATTTTTCATGAAAATAGTTTAATTACTGAACATATGAGTTAAATATGTTATGTGAAGTAACAAAAGTTGAAAATAGGATTTTATGGCTAGAGAATCCTATATAGAGTATATGCATATTTTTTGATGAGGGATTTGATAATTGGTGATGATATCTTATGAGTATGACATTTTGAATGATTAAATGCATTATATGGTAAAAGCGTAAACAATGAAGATAAATTGTTTATAAATTTAAGAAGTGATTAAAATATTGTTATAATATTAATGATATTAGATTATGAGATTATTAAGTGATTGAAAACATGGGGATATTCTTGAATTCGGATAAATTATATTATAAATGTTTAATATTTATCCTTTATCTCATTTGATTGATTCTTTATATCATTATTCTCATGCTTATATTATGTTGAAAGTCATCTCGTGGCTCAGTAGTGCATAGATGGACTTGGTATGATTATGACGAGGATTGTTCGGTATAATCATAACCGTAATTGAATACATAATTATCTTTGGTAGTAGTGCATGGATAATTTGTGGTCGTGATACTAATGAATACACAATTATCTTTGGTAGTAGTGCATGGATAATTTGTGGTCGTGATACTAATGAATACACAATTATCTTTGCCGTAGTAGGATAATTTGTGGTCGTGATACTAATGAATACACAATTATCTTTGTGTGGTGCATGGATAATTTGTGGTCGTGATACTAATGAATACACAATTATCTTTGGTAGTAGTGCATGGATAATTTGTGGTCGTGATACTAATGAATACACAATTATCTTTGGTAGTAGTGCATGGATAATTTGTGGTCGTATACTAATGAATACAATTATCTTTGGGCCAGTAGTGCATGGATAATTCCTCGTGATACTAATGAATATCCTGTAGTGCGGGGATGATTCGATGATATGGATTAATTATTGAAATTTGAGTCTCAAAGAATGAAATATTAATTCATGGATGTGGTAAAAGTCATCTTTAGTCAGTAGTGCATTGATAGACTTGGTATGATTATGACCACGGATTATTCGGTATAATCATGACCATAATTGAAAACACGAATATCCTTAGCGAAGAGTGCATGGATAATTTATGGTTATGATACTATTATTAATTTGAGTCTCGAGATTATTGGTTTCTGATTATATATATCTTTGGCTTGTAGTGCAAAGATGAATTGTTAATGAATATCTTTGGCCTGATTTCAAAGATGAATTTAATATTTTAAACGATAAAGGTATTCAAGGTATCCTCATCTCTTTATCATATCGTATCGCACCCTAATTTCGAGGGCAAAATTCCATAAGGAGGGAGATTGTGAGACCCCAGATTTTATCAATAAAGATTTAAATTTTGTTCAAATAATTTTTAATATTATGGTGTGAATTTAAGATAATATTATAGTTGTGGGTAGTATTTATAAATTTTGCAAAGTATGCAAGTGGTTATATTATATTCGATTGGTCGGGGAATATTTGGTTTAGCGAGGAATATTCGTATAACTACTCAATCATTGGTGGACCCTACAATGTAATTATTGTCGGATTGAGAAAAACAACAAAAATATTTTATTAAAATAACTACGGAAGTTTTACCGTTGATCTTGTTGAACTACTTTCAGTAGTAAAAGTACGAAGTCACGTGGGTTGCATAAGTAGCATACACCAGATTGATTATTGATGCCTATGTGAGAAGTCACCAGGTTTGATTCCATTATCATTTATTAATAATATGAATTATTATAGCGATAATGACGTTTTGTTTTATTCAGTATTATTAACGTAATAAAATGCGAAACATCTTTTATATAAAATAGAATACTTTATTAAAGTTATTCTATAAATAGAATATATTATATTTTATTATGCATAGTTATTGCATAAGTATTTTGCATAGTATTTTGCATAGTATTGCATAGTGTTTGCATAGTAAAATGTTTTTATATAAATAGAATATATTATATTTTATTTAAAAGATTTTTCTTTAAATATGGACCGTCGAGTTAAAGTAAATCAATCTGACCGCTTCATGGATTACTTACTATGCATTCCATTTTTCTATAAATAGAAGCTCATTCCTTCATTATTTTCTTACTTAATTCATTGAAACTCTAGAGAGAGAAATTATAGAGAGAAGCTATAGAGAAAATTATAGAAAGAAGAAGAGTATTCTGCGCTACTTCACTACTTCTATATTCATTCTTTTACTGTAAGGGGTGTTATTCTTTCTTCTTGAAGAGAACTTCATTATTCCATTCATTATTATTCATTGGAATAACTCGTAAAAGTGGCATACCCTATACATAACCTCGTATCTGCCAGATACCTATACTTGGTGAAATCCTTATGTTATTCCATTGCTTATTATTCTCATTGGAATAACTTTTGTATACGCTATTTACCTATACTTGGTGACATTCTTCTATTATTCATTGGAACATCCCGTCATGCATGTGTTTTACACCGACACGGTTCCGCTTTTTATTATTCTGTTGGAACATCCTGCTCATGTGTTTTACACCTGGACCGGTTCCGCCTTTATCATTCTGTTGGAATATCCTATCTCGTGTGTTTACACCTGATCCGGTTCTATCTTTATTATTCTCATTGGAACATCCACGTCTTGCGTGAATTTCACCGACTTCGGTTCCGTTATTATTATTCTGTTGGAATAACTCATGCCTGTCTGAAGAACCGCATGCATGGTGATTTCTTTTGTTATTCCATTCTTTATTATACCCAAAGTTTAAAACTTTGACTTCTATACTCCATGAAATTAGTAGAATATCCTCGATATTTGCGTTTCATCCAAAGATATCTTTTCATGGAAATATTCTTCCGATCATTCTTGAATTTTACTCTCTGAAAACAAAGATCATGTTGACAATTTGGACGTTAATAATTCATGGATTAAATAATTCTTGAACTTGTTTTATTGAATTACTATGTCATTGTCATCATCCTCATGTTATATTATGTTATCTTTGGCTTACGTGCATAGATGAACTTAGTATGATTATGACTAGGGATCATTCGGTATAATCATGACTTGATATAAATGATGTGACAAAAGTCCTCGGTGGCACGTAATGCGGTGATGGATAGTTTTTGGTATGATTATGACCGGGGTGATTCGGATAGTCATGACCATTGATAATTTGATGAAAATCCTTGACCGTGGTACGGGGATGATTAGATGTGGTGGTTTATTTATTAAAATTGAGTCTCAAATGATAAAAATTGATGAAAACTTTTTAAAACCTAAAAGATAGTAGACTTTATTCTCTACTTGACTCTTTTAATGGATTGCTTATTCATTGCTAGATTAAACCGGTTGTCTATTGTATTTTATCGCTTTAACATCATTTGAAGGCTAATGATAATTTATTCGCATTATCTTAGTCATAATATTTCTTCTTGGGCTAGTTGAGCTCACCCTTTCTTTTTCACCGTTCTCTTGAGAAATGAGAACATAGGCGGGACGAGTCGAGGAACGAGATAATGGTCCGGAGGATAGCATTAGTAGTCCTCACTATTCCAGTGAAATATAGTGTGATAATAGTTGTAATGAGGACTCCTTTTGAGTTTGTATAATATCTAGTAGATAATATTTGTATTCAAACTCACGCTTTATGTCGTATTATACCTGACATAGCTTATATTAGTAAGTTGTATTTGAATTTATGTACCATGTAAGTGGCGACCCAAGATGGGTGACGTATACCTAATTTTGGGGGCGTCACACGAATTATTTTTTAGGTGACTTAATGGTTTGAATTCTAGCCCATTTCTCCCACTCCACTGTGTGACTATGTCCACAGTTCAGTCATTCAAGCCATCATTAAGTGGTTGCATTAAGTCATTAACTATTAAGGCATAGCATACTAGGCTTACTAGCATAGGCATATACTGTCGCATAGCATATAAAATATATTACAGAGAGAGAGAGAGAGAAACTTATTTTTAACCCCACATATTTCTATAGCATAAGTGTGACACATGTTGTCAAGTTAATTGTTTGAAACTTTTAATACAGAAGTGAGGAAATTGAAAAGCAACGGTCAAAACTCAAAAAGTAAAAAAAATTGAGTTGTCTTATCATTTGTTGCCTGTTGAAGCTGTTCCACTAACAAAGTAGAAAAAACAAATTGCTTTTTTTTTTTTGCTTCTAAACAAAGTAACAAACGGATAGTGTGCTGTGTACTGTGTGCAGTATTTTTTTTAAACAAACGGTTATATTTTGTTTCTATAAAATTCATTTCATTAATCGAACAAATATTCATATATCTATATGACTATATCCTGCAATCTGCTTTCTCTCCCCAACTTTTGTTCTTGATCAATATTCTCTTTATTCACAATTTTCACATCTCTCTATTTAGTATTTTGATATTCTCTGATAATTACAAACTTTAATTGTTATAATTATAATTTTTAATTTGTATTATTATTATATTTTTATTATTACAATACAATGGATCCCTCTGACTCCAACATTCCACAAATGCCGCAATTTATTCAAAACGATCCAAATATCATTATGCCTGAAAGTATCGTTGCGGGTTCGAGTACTTTATTTCCACGTCCTACCGGTGAACAAAGCAAACGTACAGCGGCTATTTGGGAACATTTCATCGAAGTGTGGGCTGCCGAAGGGGTTAAAAAAGCTCAATGTAAAATATGTAACGCCTTATTTGGTACTAAAGGCAATAACACATTACAACGGCACTACCATTCGTGTTTGCAAAAGCATAAACTAACCGATGAAAGCACTCAAGCACAAATTAATCGTTCCGGTCACAATTGGAGTTATGATCAAATATTACGTAAAAGAGCAAGCAAGCTAAACTAGTGATCGAGAAGGAGCTCCTGCTTCAATTTTTTTTGACGATGTGCGATGTACCGATTACATTCAAAGCGCATTGCAACCAAATATAAACAAGTAAGTAGAATGACTACTAAACGTGATTCAATTAAATTATATAATAAAGCTAAAAAGGAACTAATTGAATATTTTGAAAATTTTGACGGTAAAATTTGTTTAACAAGTGATGTTTGGTCTGCTGATCATCAACCTGGAGTTAGCTATATTTGTATTACTGCTCATTGGATAGATTCTGAAATGTAAATGCAAAAAAAGAATTATAGGATTTGAATTTTTTGAATTACCTCATACTGGTCAAACAATATATGCTCAAATTATGTCTATTATTTGTACTTTTAAAATTAAAGATAAAATCATGAGTATTAGTTTAGATAATGCAAGCAATAACACTAGTTCTATTAACATGTTAAAAAATGATTTAATACCTGTAGTAAATGGTGCATTTTTTCATGTTCGATGTATATGTCATATAATAAATTTAATTGTTCAATCCGGATTCAGTTACTTACAAGATTCAATATATAAAATTCGTGTTATGATTAATTATGCTTATGGTTCAAATAGAAGAATTCAAAATTTCAGAAATTTTTGTCATGCAAGAGGAGAAAATTTTAAAAGAGCAAAATTTGATAATAACACTAGGTGGAATAGTACATATGATTTGTTTAAAGATGTCTATAAACGTAAAAATATACTTATGGAGTTTTATAATACACAAGCTGATCATGAATTAACAAATCAAGATTGGGATCTACTTGGTCAACTTTTAAATATTCTTAAAGTTTTTAAAAAACACACAAAAATATTAAGTGGTGTTTATTATCCTACAATTCATCATGTTCTGTTTGCATGTTTAGAAATAACAAATATGTTTCAAGATTTTAAGTATGATCCTTTTTGGGCTAACCTTATTTTGTCAATGGAGGAAAAATTTAAAAAATACTTTGAAGACATGCCAACTGTTATTACTTGTCTGCATTAAACCCAATTATAAAATTACAAGGTGCGAAAAGTATTTTAGAAGATATTGTAGAAAATATGGGTAGTACTAATATTGATTATATTAAAAGAAATTTTAATAATACATTTACTGAATTTTATAAACAATATGAATCTATATATTCTACATCTATACATGCACCACCCCCTGCCCCTTCATCTTCTAAATATGCATCATTATTAAAATCACTATCCAAGAACTTCAACACACACAAGTAGTTTAAACGAACTTGGTTTATATTGTAGTACTGATTTTAGGAGTTTTATGACTGATCAAGAATTTGAAAATTTTAATATTCTCTCTTTCTGGGAAAAACATAAGCGACAATTTCCTACTTTGGCTATGATGGCCCGTGATCTACTAACTATCCAAGCTAGTACTATAGCTTCGGAATCTTGTTTTTCTTTATCTGGCAGGGTGTTGGATGAAAAAAGAAGCAGACTTAGTCCGGAATCGTTGGAAATATGCATTTGCTATAGAGATTATCTTGTTGCGCAAAGACGATTACAAAACATAATAGACGAGCAAGATAGCTCGGACGATCTTGAAGTCGGAGCAGAAACTGCCGAAAGTGCAAATATATAAAGGGTGGAGATATATTTTATGAAGATTCAAAGACAGATATTTTTTGAAGATTTGAAGACAAATATTTGTAATATACTTATTCTTGATTATTGTTTAAGTTATACTTTAAAGTTATAAACTTATACTTATTCATCAAATTATTAATTCAATAAATTAATTTTTTTTACTTATTCATTATTATAATTTGTAAGTTGTAACTTAGAAGTTGTAAAATATTAATTTTAATTAATACATCAATCAAGTTTGAAATTTTAATTTTTCATTCTTAATTTTTTATAAGTATACTTAATTAATTAATATACAAAAGAAATAAAGCATGTTTTTCTTTCTTTCTAAATTAGTGGGCAAAATCTAATTTTTTAATTGTAAGGTCATAGGAACTTGCCGACTTGTAGAGTTACATTTTAATTGTAAGGTCATTTTTTAATTATAACTTATACTGAGAGAGAGAAAGAGAGTAGGACTTAATTACTAGCCTAGCCTAGTAGGCTACTAGCTGTCAACTTTGTTTCTCAGTTTTTGTCCCGTATAAATTGTAAATTTTAAATTTTGGATAGATATTGATTAGACATTTGGATTTTGGACCCTTAAAATTTTAAATGGATAATGGATTATGCAATGATGGGTTAGAGACTTGGAGTTTGGACCAAAAAAAAAAAAAAGGCTTGAGCTGCTAGCCTGCTACTATAACTGCTTACTTGCTTAGTAGGTTTGGACGGTTGGACCGCTCACCGCTATAACTGCTATAGCCTATAAGTAATAAGGCTTGTCTGGCTTGAGCTAAAATCACGACGATGAGAAAGTTTAAGGGCGCCAGCCCAAGGTCCGATCGATAGTCCCAAGTGCAAAATCAAGTTCGAGGCAGACCGAACCACTGGGGCGGCCGAGGCTGGCCTACCCGGCCTTCGTGCCTTAACAGTCGATTTTTGTCAATGAAGCCTGGCCTAACCTAGCCTTGAAGGCCCAAAGTCAAGGCCCCGACCTGGCACAGTCATCTGCTAAGGCTCTGCAAGCCCAGTAGAAGAAACTGTGCCAGCCCAGACTGTTGTCAGGAACTCTACCTACTACTCGACTTTTAAAAAGTTAACTTTGAATATTTTAAATTTAAAATTAACATAAATTCATATAATTTATAATCATACAATTATAAATATCATAAATTATTTAAAAAGTATAATTAATTTGTTAATTTATTATTTTTAAATTTTAAATAAATTATGTTAATTTTAAATCTAAAAATAATTTAAAATAAAATTTTAAATTAATTTTATAATTCGGGATGTAAGGAGTATAATTAGTAATGTTAGCGATTTTATATAAGTTATTAGTGCATGCTATGTATCTAATTAAAAAATAAATAAATATAAAGTAAGAGTTATAAAATATGAATGAGAATAAGAAAGAAGATAGAAGATAGATATTTAAGAAAAGTGACTTTTTGTTCTTCCTTAATAATATAAATAAATAATAAAAATAAATTTTAAAATATTTCTATTTACATGGTTATATTAATATTGTTTCACACTCTAAAGTCGAATAGAATTTTAAGTACTTTCAATTTTTTACATATTTTGTTCATCGGATAGAATTTTGTTAATTTAAAATCATTCATTTTAGAATAAAATATACAACTTATAATCAGACTGGAATTTGTTAATTTAAAATCATTTATTTTAGAATAGAATATATAGCTCATAAATGAAATTGGAATACCCACGGATTAATTATTAAGGATTAACTATCATATTTGTAACTTTTAAATCTTTAAATGAACTCAAATTAACTTTAAAATTTAAACTTTTGCAAATTAATTTTTAAAATGGTATGAATCAAATTCATAAACTGTATTCGTTCCAAATAAATATAACTGAACTTAAGACCCCAAAATTTATAGAGTTGTTGAAGTTTACACCCCAAATACTTTAAAAAATTACAGTTAGCACCCAAAAGAACTTTGGTGTGCGTTTTGAATGGTTAAAAGTCTTACTGTAATTTATTTAGAGAAAAAGAATTTTTAGAGTACACTAAGATACGTTTTAAACATTGTGATGCAAACTGTATTTTAGTCGCTCAAAAATTTAAATTTTCTGATATTTAATACCGTATCAGCCATTAGCAATAATGCCCCTCTCAATTCTCATACATAATAGAGGATACACACAAAACTTCATTTCATAAAGAATAAATAAATCCTTTAAAATATTACAAATCTTTAATTAATAGTATCATAAAACTGGCAATTTGAAATATTTTGCACCGTAACAAGTGCATCACATCTTCCAAAAATACTTCCGCCCGTTAACAAAATAAAATAAGAATCCATATAAAAATATGATGTCCAATTAATTTTCATGCTGGAGAATTTGAAATGGTCTGTCACATGCTATCACCTCCCATCATCTGCAAAATAAGTACCCATGGTTCCATTACTGATTTAGGAATCACTTTCAGATTATTCTATTTGTGTTATTATTGTTTGTTCCATTATTAAGACTAATGGGTTTGAGGTTGTAAACAATATTTTAAAAAAAATTATAATAATTACCTTAAAGATATCTCCAAACATATCCTGTAGTGGATTTTTACGTCGCACTCCATAAAACTTCTCTGCAACAACATCTAGCAACTAAACAAAGAAAAGCACCGAAATCAGAAAACAGCCTAAAATTCGTCGTGAACTTTAGAACCACCAAAGTGGATAAGCCTGTTAGCAGTCATGTTCCCAAAAATATAAGATGTGCATGGTTCTGGATATATTTCTGATGAACCAAGATTAAGAAGTGTCAAATAAGTAAGTTGATGTAGAAAACTATGAGGTTCTCAGTTAAATATTACGCACCTCGTTGAATGTAGGTTCTCTATCTATACTGGAAGCATAATTCTGTCTCAACATATTAAACAGCGGCAAAGAATCTCTCAGCAACCTGCATTGGAAAGAATATTGACCAACTCAATTATGTCCAAGAACTATATCAGTTGTGCTTCTATTTTCAATTTAATGGAGTATCAATTGTAACCTTGAATACTGTTTACAAAATATTTTTAAAGGAGATTATATGATCCAAAAATAAAGACACCAAATAGGAAAAACAAAAGTAGATACTTCAAAGCTAAGAGCTCTCATTTTGATGGAAAACTCAAAATCTCAACATTATCAAAGAATCCGACAAATAAAGACGTGTAAATGACACTCATTGCAAAACTTTCAATAAATTTGTAACTGAACGAATGAGGGTAAGAAGACCTTTATTTTGAAAAAATTATCTGGTTCTTGATTCAACAGAAGGTGAAAATCGTGTCAGAGATTCAGAAAAATAGAAGTCCAACTCATTCGAGGTGATTCTATTGATGGGATGAAATTTGAGCAGAAGACCAGGATAAAATGGACAGGTATTGTAAGATGTTCCATAGGATGGCGAGTCGTAGGAGGCAGTATAGCACCATTTAAAAGTTAGAGCTGATCTGCTGTAGTGATTAGAGACAATTTTAGGTTAGTTGATGACTTGCACAAGCTTAAAATGAGTCGTGATTTGTTCTCTGATGAGTTCTAGTTGATGTCCTTTATTCTAAGGATTTAGTGAGCCTAAATAAAATGAGCTCTATTTCAGATTTTCATTCAACAAAAGCTTCTAATGCAATTACACCTTCTCCTATTTATACTACTAGATATATGAGTGCTAGATGAGCCACGAACATGCACATGACTATCCTACACCATAACTACCATCACATGGCCCATGTGAGATCACAATATCTATTCATTCTCTAATATAAACTAATTAACTAATTAACTAAATAACATAAAATGCCCTAGGAATGGGCCTAACAGATGAGGATAAGACAATTGCCCTGCTAGTTTTTACCATGGCATGCTTGAAATATAGTTGGGATATACTAAAGGTTAATGGAAGTTCTTGAATTTTATGCTAATAAAGTGATACATAAGGATATGAATTCTACTTATCAATTTATCCAAAAATTAAAAATTAAAAATTAAAAAATTGAACTCTAATTAATCAAGAAAAGGAGTAAGGATACGAATTCCACTTTTTATTTTTCTTTTTTTATGTAAGTAATACATCAAGGTTAGGGGAATATCAGTTTGGAGATTAGCATGCTTATAACCAACTTCGTGTCTCGAAGATCGAGTATGTCTCAAGTGATACTAATTCTCTTCTAGCACTCTCTAGGGATAGTGCGGATATTTAATGACTGATCTCATGAAAGTTTTTCTTGAATTTTATGCTAACAGGGTTGCAAGGATATCAATTCTTCTTATTCCTCAAAGTCAGGTATCACATTCCTAGAAGTTTGGTGCCTAGCATGTATATAAGCTTATAACTAAGATCTTGTCATTTGCTTCTTTGGGAGGACTGGACTGAAAGGCAAGCTCAAAATTTCTGTGCTCAATCCTCGTCCTTTATCTTTTTCGGGACAGCGTCACTTACCGGGCATCATTGTGGGTTTCTGCAATTAGTGTCGCACACTCAAAGTTTGTGATCTAGTTTGTAACTCAATCAGAGAATAATTAGTTAGGAAGGAGAGATAAAAAGATAATAGAAAGAAATAGGAGCATTAGAATGATATAGAGCAAAAATAGAGAGTATGGACCTAAAGGGAGAAAGATATCAGAGTCATCCTTGTATGAATCAGAGATTCTCGTCTTTCCCTCGCCTAATTGTTCAAGAGAATTTCTTTAGAATTCTCTATTTTCCTAATCTGTTTTTCTACAAAGCTAGTCGAAAATCTTTGGTCTGAGTCTCACCATCAATCCCAAATTCCCAAAATCACTTGCTTATCTGATTGAATGTTTGCATTCCTTAAATTTTCTCCCACTGTATTGAACAGCCTCTTTTATCAATAAAGGTAAATCAGCCCTGAATCTGTCCAATCTTGCCTCTAATTGATGCAACTTATCATTAGTATAATTTCTTAAGTTTAGGAAGGCCTCTTGTAATGGAGGATGTGATCTGAAAACTCCTGCCAGAACTGAAGCAATTAACTTTGGCTTTAAGATCAAATTAAGATCTCAGAACAATGAATCTTGGAATTCAAGGACGTATCAAGCTAATGTCAACACTAACTTGATTTATAGATTGAGTGAGTGAGCTGGATAGGAACTTAGACTAACTTGGTTTTGGTTTTCAAAATATGGTTACGGTTCCATTTAAGAACTAAAACCATATTAACCATTTTTAATATAGATAATGTGGGTTGGAACCATATGGTTATGGTTAAAAACCATATTAACCATATTAACCATTTTAATATTGTTATGGGTTATGAGTTTCATGAATACCTGATTTTGATTATGTATATACCCCTTACCCCCACCCCAACCCAACCCCACTACCACTAAAAAAAAAAATATTATGTGATTATGTATATACCCCTTACCCCCCACCCCAACCCATCCCAACCCAACCAAACCAAAAATAATAATATTATGTGATTATGTATATACCCTTACTCCCCACCACCCCGACCCCCCCCCCACCCAACCCTTACCCCCCCCCCCCACCACCCCACTACCACTAAAAAAAAAAATATTATGTGATTATGTATATACCCTTACCCCCACCCCAACCCAACCCAACCCAACCCAACCCAAAATAATAATATTATGTGATTATGTATATATACCCCACCCCCCACTCCCACCCCCACCCCCACCCCCCCCCCCACCCTCACCCCTCACCCCCACCCTCACCCTCACCAACCCCCCACCCCCCCCACCCCCCCCCCCCCACCCCACCCCACCCCACCCCACCCACCCACCCACCCCCACCCACCCCCACCTACCTACCCACCCCCCCCACCTACCCCCACCCACCCCCCCCCCCCACCTACCCACCCCACCCCACCCCACCCCACCCACCCACCCACCTACCCACCCACCCACCCAACACTCCCTCCCAAAAAAATGACATTAAGCGATTATATACCCCCACCCCCACCCCCCCCCCCACCCCCACCCCACCCCACCTACCCCTACCCCTACCCCTACCCCTACCCCTACCCCTACCCCTACCTAACAGCTTAACTACTTATATTGTCAGGTCTAGATACTCGTTCAACAATGCAACTAATATATAAATTAGGTGAACTATTAGAGTAGTTGAGCTTGCAATGATAGGTAAAGTTTCAAAGGAAGCTATTATGCTTTCATGTCAGAATTAACACCATGTCAGATGTTACTAAGCACTAGAACACAATTATAGCAGAATTTCAGCATACTTGAGTTTGAATTGCCAATTGAGCTTTGGTTTACAAATAGAAAGTGTAGATAATTGCAAACTTAGAATGAAGTGAATCGCATTAGATTTGACAAGCAATTGTAAAGTACTCCCACCGTATATGTGGTTTTCTACTAAGAGAGTTGGAGAATAATTAAATTTTTCATTCCAAGGATTAGCTTCCACAGTCTTATGGGGATGGTGGCTTTCTTTAAATTTAAATTCGAACATAGAGAAGGGAAATAAGCAAAGTAGCAAACTTGATGATATGTTAAAACCTAGAAGCTGCCAAAGCCTTCAAACTTACAGCAGTGTCATATAATACTTCTCCACAATATAAATAAGTGAACAAATAAACAGATATATCAATCGTAGAAATGTCATCCAATATTTCTCCACAACATAAATATACCAAGCATCGAAGTTGAAATTCTATATACACAACTTACGTTTGTAAAAGGTAATTGATGAACTGGATCAAATTTGATTGTGGAAAGTCAAGCTCCTTAGACTGCACTTGCTTCTTTACTTCATCCATAAGATAGTTAGCGTCTCTCAAGTTACCTAATGATAAATACCTAATACAAAAAGTGGTTCAAATATGAGACCTCGTTGACACATGAAAGATAAAGCTCCTAGTAAGCAGGAAATCTGAAACCATATATCATGCAGTTTGGAGACAGACAGATTAAAGATAATACTAGTGCATACCTATTTGTAATCGTTACAAAAATCTCCACTATATGTTTATAAATTGTTGGAAGGAACCTTAAGTTATCAACATAAATTAGGCATCTGGGTTGAAAAGACTTTACCTCAAGTTTATAGTATTACTATTACACTGTCATGAAGGTCAAGCTCAAGGGAAAAGTAACATTAAGGTTTTGACTTTTGACACCGGGACTGTCTGGACAGAGTCAAGGACATTTTGTGGGCCAATTAGGGTCGATTTCCAGTAAAGGAGGAAATATATCAAACCTAGTTAATAGGTTGTTCATAAGTAACAAGATCAACGATATTGAATTGCCATGGCATATTAAAGAACATATGCACAGATATATTAAAAAAAAGTATGATAAAGAAAAATAGAAGAAAAAATCTATGCAATCAAGATTAAGTTTGCATAGTCCTGCAAGCATTGAGCAAGTATGAGATCCACCGATGACAACTCAAGGTTCAAAGCCACAGTATTGGGAGCCGTATTGGATAGTCAATTCAACACTGGTCGGGTATCAGTACCGACGATACTGATACCTGGAAGGAGGTCTTAACATATACTTGACTCCTAGAACCCTGGGGTTGGGGACCCGTTATCTCAACTTCCAGTATAGGAAAGCAGAAGCTAGGTCTAGCATAACAAAACCGACCCCGCCTTTAGTTTAGCACTAGCTGCAGGAGAAAGAAGCAAAAGGGACATCTCTCCATAGAAGAAATGAGGTAGTCGACCGGGCACTACCTTGGGAAGTTGGAAGCACACCAAAAAAAAGGAGACTGCTTAGTGACTTGGACAAACAAAACCCCGTGGGGGGACCGACTTCGATACAGAGTTGGGAAAGGATTTTCTTCTTGGCGCTTGAGCGGGGAAAGTAGATACCGAAAAGAAGGTTCCGTAGAATTCTTAGTTTTTTACTATTACTATAGTATATTACTATACTACTTAACGCAATCACTCACATCCGGATTCTTACTCTACTTGGAGCGGTTCAGAACCAGAATTGATACAAGAGCCTTGCGAACTCTACCTCCAATGCTACTAACTAACTAAAACTAGCTACTACGCTAACTACTAATATGACTCTCCCTTACTACCGGTCAAGCAAGCTCCCGCTTCCCATAACTTTCCTTCTCTTGTCCCGAGCTCCCTTTCTGTTGAACTAATCCCAGGCTTCAAAAAGCGGGTTGTCGCCCATTGATGGTCTACAGGGCAATCTCTATCCTCGCTAAGCTCGTCTCCCTCGGGCCCTTACACGGTCTTTAAACAAGACGCCAGCTCTTTCCCTTGGTCAGTGCTTACTAGCTTCCATGTCAAGTTATTGAGGATCTTGAGACTAGAAAGTGGGAAGCTCCGGAGGATATCTAAGATCTAGTAAGATATCTGACCCCTTATTTATAGTTTTATAGTAGTCCTGCCCTTTTGGAGAATGTGACACCTAGAACCATTCCAAACACTTGATTAAAGGAAGCAGCAACGTCAGGGGGACTCCTTTTTAAACCCACCACTTTTTGATCAAATTCTATGAAAAGGCTGTGATTTTTAGGTTTTTATCCTTCATCAATTTTAAACTGCAAGCATCCATAAATCATTCCAAATGAACACCTAATCCCATAAAATCTCACCTAGTTTTGTGGCAGAGAGAGAGAAACTCAAGAAAACTTCCACACACACACACACAGACATATGTGTGTGTGTATATATATATATATATATATATATATATAATAGGTGAGATTCTCTGGGATTAGGTGTTCATTTGGAATGATTTATGGATGCTTGCAGTTTAAAATTGATGAAGGATAAAAGCCCAGAGGATTTTTTAATTTATTGGAGTAGGTTTGGTTAGGCTTTTGGGGAAATCAATATTGACTCGATGTAAAAAAGGGCGACTCAGTAAGTTGGAGTTTGAGATGATAATGAACGGGTGAGTTTGAGGGTTTTGGGTTTGTGATTAGGGTTTTGGGTTTGCGATTAGGGTTTTGAGATTTTTAGAGTTTATAGAGGATGAAGAAGATGATGCCTAGGAAAACTAGATCCGATAAGAACGATCCTTTTTATCTTACACTTTATCAAGATATAGAAAAAAAATCTACTCAATCACAAAAACACTTTTTTGAATAGATGGAAATGAATGTAGAGATATTAAATCACCACATATCGAATCAAGAACTTTGGTTATTCTCAGAATTTGTGCTACTTTATAATGTATACAAAAAAAACGTCATCTAGTAGTAGCTAGACTATGCGTGCCGCCTTCGCTCCTCAACCCGGAGTTCCTGTTGTAAGTAAAAAAATATCCCTCTTAGAGAAAAGAAAAGAATAGAACAGCTACAATTCCCATAAAGAATTCATGAATTATGTCACGGAATGCTCAACGAGAGCATCTCTCCTTGAAGAGCAAGTCAAGTAAACGTAACGAGGCATTAGAGCAACGGTTTTCCCTTATAGAGGCTCGCTTCAAGTTCCGCTTGTTACTTTTCATTTTGATTGGAGTATGTTTTCAAGGATATTCAATGGAATCTTTTTGTGAGTGGAATGAGAACCTTATTCGACTTCCTCTGCAACCCGTTCGAATTTTTGGTCTAGAATGGAGAAGTACTCCATTGGAGAGAACGGATGGATAATGAACAGGGGGGTTTGAGGGTTATGGGTTTGTGAATAGGGTTTTGAGATTTTTAGTGTATATAGAGGATGAGGATGAAAATGATGATGCCTATGAAAACTATCTCTGATAAGAACTTGAAGAAGAAGAAGGCTTGAGAGCTAAGGAATGGATAAACCACTATTTAAATTTATTTCATGAAGATAAACATTACAATGAATAAACCACCCTTTAATTTTATTTCATGAAGATTTACAATGGATAAACCACCCTTCAAATTCATTTCATACATGAGGATAAATGTTAAAATTATTCTCTTATAAGAACTACAAATGCACCATTGGTACACTATCACCCATGTGCTAGCTATTTCTAGAAAAGTTTACTAAATTAACAAGCCTGCAACAAAGTCATATGTCGTTTCGACATATGGAAAGTATCTGAAACCTAATTGTACCCGCACATCTGAGTAGAACTGATTTTTTATCATTACTAATGATAATTTGTGAGTTGTGACCGACGAACATAAAACATAACTCCCAAAGATCACATCAATAGATGTTTGTTTGAAATTTACTAAATGGAATTGGAAGAGAAGAAAATATATAATATAAAATGGGCAATATACACTTGTCCCTCGAAGTATAACCCAACTTACAAAATCGACCCTAATCTATAAAAAATAACAAAAGAAACTCTGAAGTACATTTAAGTGAGCAAAATTGGCCCTCCGGCGATAACTTTGGCCGAAATGTTGATGTATAACAAAATCCATGTGTTGGTACAATTTTAATACTTTTTAACGTATTTCAATGTATTTAAAGTCATTTAATTGTATTTTCTTGTATAAAATAAAATAATTAAATAGTATAAACATGTATATACTATATAAAATAAATAAATTTTCTACACATAAAATAATTAATCCCATTAATTAAATTAAATAACTAAATTGAGTAATTTACTCAAATAAAATAGTTAACTCCACTAATTAACTTAAATAAAATAACTAACCCAACTAATTAACTCAAATAAAATAACTAACTCAATTAATTAATTCAAATAAAATAATTGATTCCACTAATCAACCAAGTAAAATAATTAAAATAACTAAATAATTAACTCAAATAAGATAATTAAACCCACTAATTAATTCAAGTAAAGTAATTAAAAATAACTAACTAAATAATTATTTTACTTTGTTGATTTAGTGGGGTCAATTATTTTATTTGAGTTAATTAATTGAGTTATTTATTTTATTTAAGTTGATTAGTGGAGTTAATTATTTTATTTGAGTAAATAAACAAATTTAATTATTTTATTTAAGTTAGTTAATGATAATATGATATTAATTATTTTATGTGTTGTATGGTAATGCAGACTATGTAATGAATTCTATTTATTTTATATAGTATATACACATCTATAACATTAAGTTATATTATTTTATACAATAAAATACAATTAAATGACTTTAAATACGTTGAAAAAATATTAAATTTTATAAATACATGACTTCACCGTTAGTGTCCCCGAGGGTCAATTTTGCTCACTTAAATGCACTTGGGGGTGTGTTTTATTAGTTTTTATAAATTAGGGTCGATTTTGTAAGTTGGGTTATACTTGGAGGGACAAAAGTGTATTTTTCCCATATTATAAAATTGCAAATCTTAGAGCAACATGATCTAGATAAGGTGTTCAACAACCATAACAAATGCAAACTTTTGGATATCGTCTATCTAAACATACTTACATTAAAACTGCCCGTGCAATTGCCAAATCATCTTCACCTGGATAGCACTGCATATTCGAACAATATATAAGTTCAACCACAAAGCAATCATTATCTCAAAGAAAACAACTGTATTACTCATGACTACAACCATGAAAGCAAAAGGCTACAGTTTTTAATGTTAATATAGATAACATGGTATAGAGTTAAAAATGTACAACTTCACGAAAGTATGGTAGTTTAGACAGGGCACACCATGCATGAATATTTTACATGTAGAGAACTTCACAAAGAAATGGTAATCTAGGACGGATCAGACAATGTGTATTAAGATGCTTAGAAATAATAGGATGCCAAAAAAATTACTATATTGTTCAGAAATAAGACTTTCTCCTCTAAAATTTATATTGACAAAAGACACTTCAATGTAATTAGAACCTAAAAGCAACAAATTAAATGAATTTAGATGGAAAGTCGGACAAACCAGGGATGAATATAGTTGCCTAATAGCAGTTCTATGGTCAAACTTAAGAAAAAGGTCCAATAAAAAAGTAGGAAGGCTAACCTTGCCCATAAAATTTACTAGAGTTGAAGCGAACTTCTCTGGATTTTTCCCTCTAACAAAATGGAAAGACACTCTAGCCATGTCCTGCACAGCAACATATATTGATGAACATCCCACTGAACCATAAGATTAACAACCATGCAAGCTATAAGTGGAGTGATTGTAGTCTAAGTTTATTCACTGCGAAATAATTCTCAAATGAGTTCTTGCAAATCCAACCAACTAGAAGTGCACTATTGCAAGGCCAATGGAAACTCATTACATCTACTTTTGCAAATAGTCAAACACTTTCACTTCAAGCGTGCCATAATGTAGGTAACTTCACAATTACATCTTGCAAGGGATAGAAAACCTGGATAAAAACATACGAGATTTAAACTAGGCCGGTATAAGTTGTCCAATAATCTTATTTGTCATTGCAGCAACTATCAGGTTTGGACTTGACCATTTTTATGAGTCAACATTTAACAAGGTTTTTTCTTCTTTTTTCCCAACCATGGTGGACCCATACTTACTTACCCTTAGGAAGTGTGGATAAACCCCAGGGTTCACGCAATACTAACAACGCACACAAGGCAATTCCATACTAAATTATGTGCTAGTGCTCCAAGGGGATCATTGCCGCTGTGGAGTATTAAAACATTTCATAAATTTTGTCATGATCCTACAAATTTGTATCTAAAACTCCATCCATAAGTGCAAAGAAAATTAAAATGATCTTCTTGTTCCCCAAAACATGTACTAAGCCATGCTGATGTATTTTTTCACATAAGTAATAGATACCCGATAATTTTGGATGGTTTACCTCAACCGTTTTATAAACAACTTAGCATACCTGGTAAACTTATGAATCGGGACAAGGAGACAGACAGAACTGAAGAAGCAGAGTGATGCTTGTGTACACCCACTGCCCCATTATTTGTGTCGCGCAGATTAAACATTAAAGAGTTGTCAAGATACATTTACATATTCTGTTTTTTATTCCCTCTGTTTTACATAATTCATTTAATTTAGAGTCCTGGGCAATACAATTATGAAAAGTGTAAAATATCTAAAAAGTACTACTAATTATAAGATTGATTGTTTTCAAAAGTTAAATTAGTCAAACTAATTTCAAATTTTGAAAATATCTCAAATTGACTTTAAAAAGTCAAATTTGAACTTCGATTTCAGAAAGGAAGGAGTAATAAATTTTTATATTAAACTTTCAACTATATAAAAATATACTGTAATATATAATGTATTTTACATATCTTAAATTTTGTAAACACACCCAAAAAAGGGGGGACAACTAAAACGGATGGAGAGAATATGAAATTAAAAAATATATATTGGACCCTAAAGTAGATGTCAGACTTACCACCTCAGGGGATTCAGAGTATATATACTCAGCTAACATGTCATGTATTTCTGGAGATCCATTCCTAGGAGCTCCAAATTCCGTAGACCACCTAGGAGCAAAAAAAAAGTGACATAGTTAGGGTGCATCAGTTGTGTCAAACAACATAGTTAACTTCACTATACAGAAAGACGTCCACCCTCCCTGGCCCACTTTACACATAAACCTAGATATATGTACATCCAATATTGAATATAATTCCACAAGATCGAGTTCCATTTAGGAAAGGGATTGTACTCAACCTTTTGGATAAAATAAGAGATTCTATTGATAAATTAAAGAGAATACAAGAAGATGGAGAACAAGGAGTTCAACAACCCTAAAACAAGTTAAATAAATTAGAAAACATTCAAGCAATGGCAGCTCTCCAAGCTCTCATGGTAGAAAGCCCACAGAGAATCAAAAAAATGAACCTATCTCACAGCTCTCCATTCTCTACAAAGATTAGATACAGAATTACCCATAAAGGCATCCATCTACTGTACCTCCGGCCCGCATGTTAGGCGGCTAGGATTCTTTTTTATCATCAATACAATCCCCCTTCACATTTTTTTCTTATTCTTATCAATGAATAGATCTCTCTGCTTGGTAGAAACCCACAGAGAAGCGAGAAAATCATCCTATCCAACACAAAAGGGGAAAAAATAATTTGTCCCTTAAAAGCAAAGAATTCATTCTAAACTCGTATGCATCTTACTTATTCTTGATTATACCAACTAGCACTCTTTCCACTCTTGTCCTTGGTTGTTCTCAGTCTTCATTGTGCTAGACATCCTTGATATTAGCACAAGGGGTCATTCAATTTTTACTATGCTAAATGTTAAACAATATGGACACTAGTCAAGGCCACTTAAAGAGGTGAAACAGCTGGAAAATTATAAACACAAATTTCACTCACAACAAAGGAAAAAGCAATGGAAGAAAATCTCACCTAATAGCAGCTTTTAGAAATGATGAGCAGCTCTCAACACGTGTTTTTGCTGCTCCAAGTGCTTCAGAAATTCGTTGCATGTCATCATCTGCCAAATCCATGTGCTGTGGTACAGGAATTCGAGGAAACTTTTCGTAGATTTTCCTGACACGATCTAAGATCGGGTTTTTATCATATCATGAAGAAAAGAATTTTTGGAAATATTTGGATTTCAAACAACCACAGGTACTAAAAAGAATGCAGTTAAACAATATTATGTACACTTTGCTTCAGAGACTAAAGCAGGCTATTAAAAGTTGGAATAAGGAGGTTTTTGGAAATTTGTTTCAAAATATTAAGAAGGCTAAGGCGACCGGAGGTAGTGAAACTAACTCGAACGATAGGGAACCCTCGATCTTACCCTCGGGAGGTGACTATAAAAGGAGCTGGAAAGGCTTAATAAGCACATCTCTAGTACACTTAGCTTACACCTTATTTCAACTTTCACAGGAATTTTCAACACATTTTTACAAAAAAGAAAATCACCTTTCTAGTATCTTTATGGGTTTCCATGGGCACATTTAGGGATTGTCTATCTCCGGTTTGCAAATGGATTGGGGGACATCTTAATTTTAGGCTTCCATAGTTTCTTTTGCTTAAGATGTTATACTTTAGAGGAGTGTATATCCCCTTATCCTTTTTGTACTTAATCTCCATTTAAATAAAATATTTCTCTTTTATTTAAATCTTCATTAATTACAGGATTCCTCGATTATTACCAAGTAGAATTCGGCACACATGAGTACCCAGAAATGGTTTACAAAGAACACATACAGATATTTCCAAATAATCCGACTCTCCGACATCAATAGTAATAAATCAGAACCATTTTACCATCATCACATTCCTAATTGAATCACATCAATTTTGAATTTAAAAATGTCTCAAATTGACTTTAAAAAGTCAAAATGACTCTTATATCTTGGAACGGAGGGAGTACTTAAAAGCAATCTACCTGTTATAGTTTCCATGGATTTAGGCTAAATGATACTACAACAACCTATGATGTTATCAGTTATCCCAAGTCAAACCTATTCACTAATCCCTATATTGTTTTTGGTTCACATCTTTGATCTGCACAACCTGCAGAATGTGAAAGACATTGACCACTACAAGGTCCACAACAGCATACTTGAATGTCCAACAAGGCTTGACAACTTGGCTTGCATATATTATATTATGGTTGTTTCAACTTTCTCCTTTGAGGTACTTTTTACCATGAAGAAATCATACATATGAAGAACATATAAAGCTCTTTTAAAACATGAATGAGGGTGAAAACAAGTACTCTGGTAATTTTGATGTGCACAGGAATGCCCCCTTACCTTAGGACCCCTGTTTACCGATATCACCAGTACTCTTTGTTGTATTTCAAGGACCACCTACTGCAATCAGCTATTTTTAAGCTGTTGCACATCTTGTTTTAGTATCGACCATTTGGAACTTTATTAAATTTTGAAGAATCTAAAGTCAACCAATCCTCGTGGCAGAAGCACATATGTGAACAACAAAAAGCAAATCAACTAATCAAGAAGACTATAAACTTCTAGCCAGCTCCAGTTGTAATTTAATTAATAAGTCAGGCAGCCAACAACCCTAAAAGGCAAAGTACAGGAAAGAGGATTGAGCTAAAGGAATGCCATCATGCCACTTAGATGAGAATTAATTACCCCCTCATGATGAGGCCAGGCTTGTTATTCATACAGCAGAAAATAACAAGGTTCAATAGTGCACACTTAAGCCAAACTTGTGAATGCAAATCTTGTTGACACAGAAGACATCCCCAAAAGCGAAGCATATGAGTAAAACTAAGATGATTTTGTTTCATATATCTCAGAGTAACCAAGGCCATTCCAGGTATCATCGCCAGCTTCTTTGCTTGGTGCAGAGACTCTAGCTCATGTATTAGGTTGATTCCCTTAGAGAGACTAAGTCCATTCTATTTTCAAGCCAATGTTTCCTATAGAGGCCCCTTTACAACTCCAAGGGGTGATGAGGAACTTTGATTGTGATGCCAAAGGAGCAACCAAAGCATGTGCCCCCGTGAATAAATGCTGAGCGGTGAGGACCAAACAGAACTTGTGAAAGAAAAGAATCTACTAATGATCTAACTTTCTTGAAAGACAAAGAGACCACCTTTCCACATATAAGAGTGTGTGTGTGTGTGTGTGTGTGTATATATATATATATATATATATATATATATATATATATTAGTCTGCCAATCCCCATGAAATATTTGTCTATTACTTCAAAAAAATATTAGGTTTAAATTCAATTATACTCTACCGCCTATAATCAAGAGAAAGGAAGAGTTGACAAAAGAATAACACCACAAACAAGATAAATAAAAAATTAAACTGACCAAGACTATCCACATCATAGAGAACTTTGGCTTTAACAAGGTTCTCTACAAATAGCACCGCGAGCTCAGCCCCACAAATAACCTGAAAATTGAATATGTAAATATATGTCAATGTGGCGGATTCCGTAAGGAAATAAGAATGATATGTTATACATTTGTAACATATTTTCAAGAAAGAATATTGTTTATGACAATATATAAACCTATGTAAACAACATTTACATTTTATAAATTGAGCTTGCTGCCAGCCTGCTAAACAAATCTATAATCCACAAATTCCAAGGGAGAGTCGTACAACTTTGCATCTCTACCATCTTATGCGATGTTACCTATATTTTAAGATATATACTGGAAGAAACATTATAAAAACATATAATTAAAGAGGCGTAATTATAGATCCATTGGCATTAAAATTCAATCTCTCTTTCTTTGAAGGACATTAATGTGTTCTTGATGCCTCTGACTCCATCATCAGGAAGTTACATGAATCAAAACCTTCGAACAACAATAGCATCATTCTAAAAGAAAAACATATTCTATCAGAAGTAGGAAAGCTCTTCCTTTTCCTTTTTCCTTCTTTTTTTCACGTTACCTATCACTAAGATATATAAACAGAAGAGGAGGCGAGGTTTTAAATTTATACAACAAAATGTAGGACTTTGGTAAGAACATATTGAAGTACAAGATCCCCACCAACTTCAAACTCATATGAGTGTCCATATTACCAGAAATAAAATTAGAAGACCTTCACCAATAAGGTTGAAACCTAGTTCATGGCCATAATAAAGACGAGCAACCCAAAACCATGTTTTTTATCAGCTAACACACCCTAAGTCGCTGTTTTGTCTTCTTTTCTACTAAAATTTTCCTCTATGCAGTTTCTGATAATTACTTAAACCACACACATTAGTACAAAATGGTACACTAGAAAGACTAGCATCACCTGTTCATGTTCCAACTGGATGCAAGCACCAGCGTGAAGAATATCCAAGGCTTCGGAATACCTCTCAGCGGACACATATCTGTAGTAAAGCACACATTTTTTCAAAAACCAAACATTTGCACACAAAAGTAAGCTCTACAGACAAAAATTAACTGCAGCCATATTATCAGCAAACAAGCATACAATTACAAATATACATACATATATATATGGAAATTTTTTACCTTGCAGTAACAGACTTATACATCTGTTGAGCTCCATAGTGATTGCCTTCTTTCACAACTTTTTCAAACTTGTCAATATTCTGCAAATAATATCAGCCAAAAACAATTCTGAAAATTTTAATCCATTGCATACAATGTACGAATGCTTAATCCTGATAAGAAGTTGCAATCAGGCAACAATTTCACATGAATTTCAGCATACACCATGATGAATTGAGAAACGAAAACAACAAAATTCAGAAATCGAATAGGATATAGAGATTAAAGGACAGGGAAAAATATGAAAAATTGAATTGATATAGTAATACCTCCTTAGCCGGAGGTAGTGTTCCTCTCTTAGCTCTCTCCCTCGACATGGCCTCTCGAAATTCGTATTTCCAACACAGATCTCTCTCTTCTCCCCACCCTCTCTCTCTCTCTCTATGTACAAAGTATTCGTCTTCCGAAACAGCCCGGGTCAAATCACGTTCGTGCCGAAGGAAATTGTACCTTAGGCTGAAAAAGGCGTAGCCTTTGTAGTTTTATACAATTGTCGTGACGGATATTCACAAAAACCCCCTCTTTTTTTTCTTCTTTTTTTTAACCATTAGAGGTGAGCATAGTGTTATTTAAAATCCAAATCGCACTTAAAATCATTTAGGTGTGGTTTGATAAATTCAAAATCGCACATAAAATCACTTGTAATTGATGCGGTGCAGTTTTGAATCGTGCAGTGCGATTTCATTTGCTTCGGTTTCGATTCCAAAATTAATTGAAACAATAAAATTTTATGCAATTTAAATTAACAATTTAGCATCACACAATATTAAATATCACTTTGATAACATACAACTCTACTTGTAATATTTTGTCTAAACAAAAGCTAAATATAATAAAGTAATATGATTTAAATTATTAGAATAAAATATAATAGAGTAAACAAAAGATAAATACAATTTTTGCACTCTACTTTTAGTAACAATATGTTGTAATAATTTATAGGCTACTCTACCATATTATAACATATTGTTACTAAGAGTAGCTCAATCATATTACAACATATTGTTAACAAAGATATATTACAATCATAATACAAAGGGTCAGAAACATTATAAGTTTTTGTACCAATATGGTGCAGTTTCGGTTTTATGCGTGCGATTTTGACTAATAACCAAATTGAAATCGTAAATTTGATTTTTTTAACTCACCTAAAACCGCCACAAACGCTGAAACCGTTGATTTTAATTTGTGCGAATTTGATTCATTACTCAACCTAAGAACCATGATACATCTTGCAATAAAGTACGATTTTTATTGCAATTACTTTCAATATTCCATTTTAAAAATACACAAATACTCTCTCAATGTGTGTATTTACAATAAAGATTGTAATTTTTTTAATTTAAATTATATCATTTTTCTATTGTTTTTTTGTCCATTTAAACGGTAAAGATATCATCAGGTCAGCTTACGCATAAAGCGAGACTAAGGGGTTGTTTGATAAAACTGAATTAAAAATTATAAATATATAAAAAAATCTAAATGAGTTGAATGTAGTAGAAGATTTGAATACAAAATGAAATAATGTGTTCGATAATTGTTTATCTAAAACATCTGAATACGTGCATTATCCTATTTTAAATTTATGGGTTGTTATGAACAAATTAATTATGTAATTATAAATAAACAATGTTCAATCTTTGATGGAATATTCTATTAGTAATATAATGTTAGAAATAAAACACTAAAAAATATTATTAACATTCTATAGTACATAAAATAACAAAATAGTACAACATTCATTAAATTGTGTATATGTAATATATAGTATTATTTAATATATATATATATATATATATATATAAAAATTAAATAACACAAAAACTAATTATAAAATGAAAATCATATAAATCCGAGTCCTTTGAATTCACGAAGTCTCCTTAAAGCAAATTTATTCCCTCACAGGTGCTAAGGATTAATTGAATAATTATTTCCCAAGATAAAATGGATTTCAATTCTTAATTAGTAGCACTACAAAATTAAGAATTCGTTGAAAGTAAATTCTATGTTATGTACTCGAACTTTACTGTCAATAATACATGTAAATGGAAATTACAGTAATGATGCATGAAAATAGTGTATTCATGCACTTACTCAGAAACGGGAAAACTATGCAGAACGGAACGGGAAAATATGTAGAACGGGAACGGGACTGCAGAATGAGAACGGGAAAAATTACTGCAGAAGGGAAGGAACGTGATTTTTTCAGAAGTGAGTTCTGTTGGCGCCCATACTGATTAATTAATTTATAGGAATAGAAAAAGAAAATAAGTAAATTTTAATTATATACTCTTTCCAACCCAAATTGTTCTCCTTTATTGAAATAAGATTACATTTGTTTGTAAAAATAATTATCATATCATCATTATGAACTAATTTATCGTATAATTAGTTTATTATTTAATTTACTATATTTTATCATTTTAACGTCATTTAATAATAAATTATAATCCTAAGTGAAAAGTTGTTATTTAATGGGATAAAATAGTCTTTAATGATATTAAAACATACTAATAATGGGATAAAATAGTCTTTAATGGTGTTAAATCGGTACAAATAGTTTATCTCGTCTATTATTTTCACAAACAAACATAACTTAAGTATCTTAATTTAAGGTAAAAAAACATAATAACATTAGTTATAATATCAAATTATTTATTGACACCGTTATTACAATAAACTTAATAAAAAATGTGCTTAATTATTTTTAAAAATTCTTTTATAAAATACATCAATGACAGAAGCAGGGTATTATTATTATTATGTTTGCTAGTATGGTTCATTTGGAAGTGATTAGTATGATTGTATGAAGTTTATTTTTGAGTAAGTTGGTCAATTGATCAATAGAGTGTTAACACGCAGATAAAATTCTATATGTGTCAACATTCTATTTGTTAATTAATTAATTTACTCAAAAATAAATTTTATACTAACCGGATCCGCTCCGTGTATTAATCAAGTTAGATAAAATTTCGGGTGAAACCTTTTTACTCTTTACTTTCCAACATCCATGCATATGAGATTGATAGTTCAACTTTGTTTGTTTAATATAATGGGACAAGTTAAGATAATTATACATTATTATTATTTTTTCAATTAAACCTTGTCGTTCAAATATGACCTTTTAGTTATAGACGCATAGTGCTCGAATAGAAATTGACTCAATTTTATGAACCGTAATTTTTTATAGGATATAAAAATATTAATATTTTTCATAAATTTAATATTAAAATATTCTCTTTGTTCTAAATTATATGATTATTATTGACTTTTGAAAGCCAGTTTGAGATATTTTCAAACTTTAAAATTGAAATGACTTGTTAAAAATTACGAAACAATAAAACTTACACTGAGTAATACTTTTTAAGTAGTACAATATTTATTATTGTATTTGAAGGGATTTTAATACGCATGCTATTCATATTTACACATAATTTGAAGAATCAAAGGCATACCTCTTGAAGCGTGATTGAGCCTTTGATGCGGAAAAACTCCTGTCATTCCTTCAACCCAACAGCGTCTCCGAACTACGATCGAGAACGGAGCACTGATTCACGGTACGTAACAATTAAAATTTTGGACTCGATATTGGGAGCGGTGTTTTAGCAACTGAAGTATTTTGCGTATTTTGATCAACTGAGGGATGTGGGTATTTAATACGTGAGTGGTTAAACCACTCCCCATCACTTCCTCCACGTTCAGTCCATCCACGTTCACATTACTGAAACCTAATTGACCTTGTCAATTGGGAACTCAGTTAATGTACCTGGGTCGGACCCTCTATGGGTGACCCATTTGGATACCCAATATCCAACATCTCCCACTCACCCATGGCGGGGACGATGTAATCCTCATATCTGCCAAAACCAGCTCAAACCAAAACATGTAAAACCTCTAACTGCCGAACCGTGCGACCGCTGAGTTCATCTGCAATGCGGGAGCTCTATATCAAACCTGTTAGGGCCAACATAGAGACATCTACCCTTTCAAAGGAATAATACGGGAGCTCTCACGTCGAACTTAATTAGTTCACGTAGAGGCTACAACCCATAAACTTAGAGTACCCCAGACACATTTGAATTTTCACTAAGTTAAGTATCTCTAACTCCTCAAAGAGCCTTACTTAACCACCTTTGAGCCCAAGTCCATTTTGTATCTTACTTATTACTATATCGCTATCAAAACACTATAGTTGACAATAAGTGCAGAACGAGGTGAAATTAAATTGTCTTCCCTTTGCCCTAATACTACTCAGAAATGAATCAACTGCTTTCCCAGAATCGGTCCTTATAGTCTCATCAATCCTAACCTTAGGAATCGAAACCAAAGTAGCAACATTAATCTATGTCTTTGCAGTATAGTCAAAGATCACAAAGAGCACTTGACGTAGGAACAAAACTTGTCCTACAAGGCTCACACGGTGAGGAAGCAGGGATTCATTCTCTCACCTCTTTTACATGGTCGCTAAGCACATGTAACTCGCTCACAACATGTTATTCTATAGTCTTGTTGTGCGGACCTTAGAACATTTCAAATTGCTCGCTTATCTAAGCGCCATATTTGAAACTTCGCATCCGGTTATCATGTTACGACAGACAATCTCATCTACATGAGCATATGTCCTATGGTCGTGCCGTACGGATCTTAGTTCAATCGCTTCATAAGCGCCTAACTCGAATTTTTAAGATTGCTCGCTTTCTAATCGCCAAACCTAAAATTTCGTATCCGGCTATCAGTACAGGTTAATATAGATGGTGGGGAATACTATACTTGGTTAATCCAAGTTAACCTCATCTTAGCCCATGCCAAGGCGACATCATGTTCATTTTGCTCGCTACTAAGCGCCAATTGATTGCTATCAAAAGCATCAACAGCTCGCTACTCAAAGTTCCAATAAATGAACTCTCAACCTTGTTCACTTTTCAAAGCGCAAAGGGTGATTGCTCGTGTGAGTGAGCCAATCAACCTGTTGACATATATTTAATGTGTGTGCGTATCCAATATGCATAATAAACTGTGTGAACATCTAAAATTTATCATATACACTAAAATAACCAAACACAAGTGGAAATAAATGAATCTCGCATAAATGATAAATATCTCAAAATAACAATGAATATCAAATAATGAGTGATATACAAGGAAATAATAGAAAGTACATCAAATCCTACGAAGCCCTAATGAATTAACATGCCTACAAAAAGCATCTTTAGGAATTGGCTTCGTCAAAGGATCAACTACCATAAGACCAGTGGGCATGTACTCCAATATCACCTCATTATTTGCTATGATATCTCTGATGAAGTTCATCCTCAAGTCGATATGCTTCGTCCTGCCGTGATACTTGGGGTCCTTAGTGTAATCTAGGGCCGCCGTCTCATCACGATGCTTGATTCTGAGATCTCAAGCATGAGAGACAACACCAAGATCCTCGAAGAATCTCCTCAGCCACATGGCTTCCTGAACAGCTGACGTACAAGCCACAAACTCTGACTCCATCGTAGAAAGAGTAACGCAAGTCTGTTTCTTGCTACACCAAGTGATGGCACCACCATGTAACAAGAATGCATATCCTGAGGTCGACTTGTGCATCCCCTGGTTACCTCCCCAACTAGCATCAGAGTAACCAATTAATCGCAGGTCCGATCCTCCATAGCATAACATGTAGTCCAAAGTACCTTTCAAATATTGCAAGATCCTCTTGATTGCCTTCCATAAGCGCAATCCTGGGTTTGACCGATCTGCGAGATAATCGATCGCATATGCTATATCAGGCTAAGTACACACAACTGCATACATTAGCTTTCCTATAGCATTGACATACGGATAATGGGACATCTTCTTAATTTCCTCAGGAGAAGTAGGGCATTTTTTGGGTCCAATGGCGTCACCTTTAGCGATAGGAGTGTCTATGGGTTTGCAGTTATTCATCTGGAATTGCTCAAGAACCTTCTTAAGGTAGGTCTTTTGAGACAAACCAAGAAGCTTCCTTGAGCAATCTCTAAAGATCTTAACTCTGAGAACATAAGCTGCTTCCCCAATGTCCTTCATCTCAAAGTTAGAGGACAGCCACCCTTTGGTGGCGATAATCATCTCCTTATCGTTCCCAGCTAGAAGGATGTCATCGACATACATAGATAAGATAAGAAATTTATCTTTGGACCGTTTGATATATACACAATGGTCTTTCTCGATCATCGTAAACCCATCACTAATGACGGCTCGATGGAATCTCAAATACCATTGTCTGGACGCCTGTTTCAAACCATAGATAGAACGTTTAAGCTTGCATACTTTGTGCCCTTGTCCTTCCATAACGAAACCCTCTAGCTGATCCATGTATATCTCCTCAACTAAATCTCCATTGAGAAAAGCTGTCTTAACGTCCATTTGATAGAACTCCAAATCTAAATGCGCAACAATCGGTAAGATGAGGCGAATTGAGGCAAACCTCACAACTAGTAAGAAGGTTTCCTCGTAATCAATTCCCTCTTGCTGGGTGTAGCCCTTGGCTACAAGACGAGCTTTGTACCTTTCAATGGAACCATCCGCCTTGCGTTTGACTTTAAGAACCCATTTTTTCCCAATAGCCTTTCGCCCTGGTGGAAGGTCAACCAAGTCCCAGACTTGATTAATCCTCATGGACTCCATCTTTTTTTCCATTTCAATCATCCACTTATCTCTCATAGCAGATGATAGAGCATCTTGATAAGATCGAGGTTCCTTATCTTCTTGCGCATCAGCTACAAAGGCACTCCCCTCAATCTCAAAAAGACGACGTGGAATGTTACCCCTTTGACTTCTACGCATTTGAGGAAAATGAGACTCTTCATTTGATGGTTGAGAATTGCTCAAAGGCATGTCACTCCCACTTTTTACAGGAGCCTGAGGAATAACATCTTTGGCTTCTACTGTATGAGTTGGGGCGCCTAAATCTTCCTCCATCTCATAAAGGTTCATCTCCTTGCTCACATCACCTCTATTAGGGAAATCCATCTCAAGGAAATTCGCATCTCGTGACTCTATCTCAGATACAGTCCCATCAGGCTGCTCTCTTACAAACACATAGCCTTTAGAGTGTTCAAAATATCTTACAAAAATACACTTCTTACCCCTCGGGCCTAACTTCCCATGCTGATGAGAAGTGTTGTGCACGTAAAACTGCCGATCCCAAGGCGCATTCTCGCCTGATTCGGGCTTTCTGTTGGTCCATATTTCATATGGGGTGGACTGAACTGATTTTGAAGGCACACGATTAAGTATATATGTCGCAGTCAACAATGCATCACCCCAATAGGAGATAGGCAAATTTTTTTGCACCATCATAGACCTAACCATGTCTAATAATGTTCGGTTCCTCCTTTCCGCCACACCGTTTTGTTGCGGAGTTTTAGGGATTGTCAGTTGCCTGATTATCCCTTTTTCCTCAAAAAGTTCTTTAAACTGATTGGACAGATACTCGCGGCCTCGGTCAGTTCGAAGTGCCTTAACACTTTTATCTAACTGATTCTCGACCTTAATCAAATAACTTCTAAAGCAATCTAATGCCTCAGAGTTATGCGAGATCAAGAAAGTGTACCCGAAGCGCGTATAGTCATCTATCATTGTGAGAAAATAGGAACATCCATGCCTTTCTTTCACATTTATAGGGACACAAATATCTGAATGAATAAGTTGCAATGGTGTTTCTTCCCTAGTGGCTTTACCGAATGGTTTTCTAGTTGATTTTCCTGCCAAACAATGTTCACATGTAGGTAGATTGACCTTAGCGAGTAAGCCTAAAAGACCTGCTCGAGCTAACCTGGCCATTCTATCTTGTCCAATATGGCCTAATCTAGCATGCCATTGAATTGAACCATCATGATCATTTTCAACAAGGAATAATAATCGCTACTATTATTGCTAGAATCAATAGTATCCAAAATCATAAAACCATTAATCATAAAACCATGTCCAAAAACATTCGTCCCATGCGAAATTATTATAGAATTATTCTCAAAACTAACTGAATAGCCTAAACGAAGTACTGATCGATAAAATAGAAAATAAATTTTGTCGGACATCCGGCGCATAAAGTACATCATAAAGGATCGATGCTGAGCATCCTCGCATTTCCAGTTTGTAAGTGCCAATGCCTAGCACGTCCACACTGGAATCGTTCCCCATGTATACTTTTACATCGGTAGAACTTCGGCGCATATTCCACGTATCCACTCCGATCTCTAGCTATGTGGTCCGTTGCTCCGGAGTCTACAATCCACATATGGAGAGAATGAGCAACAAAAATAGTACATGATACTAAGCACATAGATAGATTAGGACTAGGAATTACCTTCTTCGGCTCAGTGCACTCACGAGCGAAGTGTCCCGCCTTGACACAGTTGTAGCATGTTATCTTGGCTTTGTCCTTTTTACCAGAACCTCGTTTGCCTCTCTTACGCTTGACAGCACCCCCACTCGCAACCCCTTTAGGCGCAGCAGGATGAGTAGGTTTCTTACTTTTCTTAGGCGTGAACCCTCTACGAGAGTTTGATTCAGCCACATATGCCCTAGAGGTCTTAACAACATCAAGGAGCTCAACCTCGAGCTCTAAGTGACGACGAATATCATCAAAGGTCTTGATATTCTCGTTATGAGTCATGTTGACCCGCATATGTTCCCAATTATCGGGGAACCACCGCTGAAATCTGTTGTTCGTCTGACAATTGAGTACCTCCGGATTTCAACTCCCGAATCATATTAGCCATGATTTGAAGGTGCTGTTTCATGGTGTGGTTATCTTTCTTTTTGTAACTATCGAACCTTATGGCCAATTCCCTCATCCTTGTCAACGAGGTGCCACCAAACTTAGTTTTGAGAGCCTCCCACATATCGTGTGCAGTAGAGTATTGTTCATACTCAAATAGAAAGTCATTATTCATGTAGCTCAACAACGTTATACGAGAGATATGATCCTTTTTGCGCCAGCTTTCGAAGGCAGCAACCTTGATCGGATCCTTTGCATTTTCACCCTCTGGTTTAGAAATTTTGGACAGTAGGGTTTCTTCAACCTCTTGTTCCTCCAAAACCATCCTGACTTTCTGGTGCCACACGTCATAGTTGTGACGCCCCTAAAATAGGTATACATCACATATTCTAAGTCGCCAAATACATGGTACAGAATAATAATACAATCTTTAATATACAACAAGAAAGCTATGAGTTTTAATACAAATATTGTCTTCTAGACAATATCCACTCTCAGAATAAGTCCTCATTACATTTATTGTCACACTATTTAACAGAATAGTGAGGACTACTAATACTATCATCTGGACCATCACTCCGTTCCCCGACTAGTCCCGTCTACGTTCTCATTTCCTGAAGAGAACAGTGAAAGAAAGGGTGAGCTCAACTAGTCCAGTAAGAAATATTATGACTAAGATAATGCAGAATAAATTATCATTAGTCTTCAATAATGTTAAACTGATAAAATACAATAGACATCTAGTTTAACTACAGCGGAACATGCAATCCATTAAAAGAGTCAAGTAGAGAATAAAATCTACTATCTTTTATGATTTAAAAGGTTTTTCATCACTTTTATCGTTGGGACTCGACAAATAAATAATCCACCTCATCCCCGCACTACTGGCCAGGATATTCATAAGTATCACAACCACAAATTATCCATGCACTACGGGCCAGGATATTTGTGTATTCATCAATAATCATGATCATGCCAACAATCGTCCATCAATGCACTACGGGCCATAAAGACTTTTACCACATCATTTGTAACATTACGATCATGATTACAATCAATAATCCTCGGTCATAATCATACCAAGTCCATCTATGCACTCACAAGCCACAAATGACTTTCAACAAAATATAAATATGAGGATGATGACAATGATATAAGAATTCAATAAAACAAGTTCAAGAATTAATTTATTCAGGAACTAATAACGTCCAAATTGTCAACATGATACTTCTTTGTAGAATAAAATTTAAGAATGCTCAGAAGAATATTTTCACAAAAAGATACTGGATTTAGCGCAAATATCAAGGATATTCCACTAATTTCATGGAGTATAGAAGTCAAAACTTTAACCAACTGAGTATGATAAAGAATGGAATAACAAAAGAAATCACCATGCATGCGGTTGCTTGCGTATGCAGTTATTCCAATGAATAATAAATAACGGAACCGAATCGGGCTTAATACGCACCTACATGATATTTTTCAATGAAATAATAAAGAATGGAATAACAACGAAATTACCATGCATGCGGTACTTGCGTATGCATTGCTATTCCAATGAGAATAATAAATAACGGAATCGGTCCGGCGTAAAAGCATACGAAAAGGATATTCAATGTAATAATAAAGATTTTAACCAGGTCCCACAGTAAACACACATGACGGATATTCCAATGAAATAATAAAGAATGGAATAATAACGAGAATTTCACCATGTATGCGGTTATTGTGATGAATGCATTATTCCAAAGAGAATAATAAATAATGGAATAATGAAGAATTTCACCAAGTATAGGGTGTAGATAGCGTATAAAAGTTATTCTAACGAAATAATAAAGAATGAAATAACGAAGTTCTCTTCATGAATATGAAAAAAATAATATACCCCTTACCTTATAAAGAAGAGTACTCCGATGGTAGGGCGGGGATATACTTGAAGAAACTTGCACTACGCTCAAAGCTTTCTTAAATGCTAAAGAAATACTCTTAAGATAGAAGAATAATTCTCTCTACAGTTTCTCTCTCTAGAGTTTCAGTGAATTCGTAAGAAATAATGAAGGAATGAGCTTCTATTTATAGAAGAATGAACTGAATAGTAACCAATCCATGAATGGTCAAGATCGATTTACTTTAAACGGACGGTCCAGATTGGTTTACAATAAAATATAATATATTCTATTTATAATCTAATAAAATGAATAACTTTTAAAAAAGATTTTACTATCTGAAATACTATCGCAGTACTATCTGCAAACACTATGCGTAATAAAATATAATATATTCTAATTATTGTTTAATAAAACGAATAACTTTATAAAAGTATTACATTTTATATAAAAGATTTTACTATTAGCCTAATAAAACTAATAACTTTATAAAAGTATTACATTTTATATAAAAGCTTTTTCATTTTATTACATTAATAATACTAATAAAACAAAACTTCATCATCATTATTAATATTCACACTATTAATCGATCGTCGTCGTTCTCGGAAAAGAGGGGCTTTCCAATAAGGATTTCTCCTCTATTGCACGCAATTAGGTGACCAAACCTCTCCTTGGCGAACTTCTGACATCGTTAATATTGCAAATAATAATATTAATAACTTCATCATCTCAATATAAAATATCAACAATAATTGAATCAATTAACGTGAGATACTATGCAACAATTCATCAAGCGATAATTGAACAAAACAAAGTGACTTCTCACGTAAGCATCAATAATCAATACCGTGTAATACTACTTGTCTGACCACGCGTATTCTCAGTACTTTTTAACACCGGGTGTTTCAACAGTTAACGGTAAAACTTCCGTCGTTATTTTCATAAAAATATTTTTGTCATTTTCTCAATCCGACAATAATTCCGTTGTGGGGTCCACCAATGATTGTGCCGTCGTACGAATATTCCCCGACCAATCGAATATTATAAACAACTTGCGTACTTTATAAAATTTCTAAATATTACCCACAACTATAACATTATGTCAAATTCATTCCATAATATTTAAAAATGATAATTATAGAAAATTCATCTTTATTCATAAAAGTTGGGGTCTTACAATAGTTATCTCCGTCTAGTTTGTTTCCTTGGTTAAGGTTTGCGATAATTTTTTTTGAAGCCATTTTCTGCTTTGATTAAAATATGAGGATTTATTAGAGATATTTAATGTTCACCACAGTTTATAAGATATCTTTGCCACATGAATCAAATTAACATAAAAATAATGAGACATAAATATAGAAGGGAGACTTGACTAAGCTTAGGAATCACAATCCATATTAATGTCTAATTATTTAAATTTAATTTTTCAGCGCACAAGACATATAATTTAGGGAATAATTTAATTATTACTACCTAAATCACTCCCACTAGGAACATGGGTATACATGTAATTATAGCATGTTAATTTAAGTCCAAGCACGAAAAATTAATATCCCATAAATATTAACAAAGGAATTAAACAATGGGCTATATTACTCAATTAATATACCAAGTATGCTATAAAAACATTAAAATGCATCCAAAAAAATTTCAACAGTAAATTAACATTATAAACATTACTATAATTTTCTGGAATTTATTTTGATAATTTTACTAATTATCACAATTAATTAATCATGCATAAAAAGATGGAAATTAACCAAAGATATCCAAATAATTTTTTTTAACAGTAGCTTATCATCATAAAAGGATAACTGTAATTTTCTGATTATCATGCTAATTATCATAATTAATAAACTATTGCACAATTAATTAGAAATTAACCAAAACTATCCAAAACAGTTATTTTCCATCTGAAAAATCCCTAACAGTAACTTAACATCATCATATAATCACTGTAACGTTACTGGAATTTTCGTGATATGTTTGCTAATTTTCATAATTAATAAACCATTAATTATTAGGTAGAAAATTAACCAAAAATATCAAGAACTATCAATATTTCTATATTTCAATGTAATAATTAATTATATGTCAACAATTAATTTCTATTAATTTTTCAAAATTTAATAATCACTATTACTATTTTTAAATTAATTTCCATGTTAAAAATAATTAATAAATCATTTTCTGGAAATTAAATTTAAAAAATCTGTCAAAACGGGTCAGGGTCGCGGGTTGGGCGCGCGGGTCATCTTCAACCTCCCGACACCAAAATTTACAAAAATGCCATTTCACGACTAAAACTTTGAGAAGCCATATCTCACTCTATATAACTTCGATTTAGGCCCATAATATATCGTTGGAAAGATTACAACGAGTACTATGCATACATATAAAAATCAACCGAATCGGACAATCATAGAAAAGGTTATGACTGTTCAAAGAAGGCTGTTTGCAAACTAGGGTTTCAAATTAATTTTAAAACTAACATTTAGTGTATCTAAGATTGCCATTAATGATGTTTTCAAGCTTTTTAAATATGAAATCATGGCATAAAGTGTAAATATTCCATACATAGCATACATGAGATCGTTAAACTATGCTCTGATACCAATGAAGGAATTTTAATACGTATGCTATTCATATTTACACATAATTTGAAGAATCAAAGGCATACCTCTTGAAACGTGATTGAGCCTTTAATGCGAAAAAACTCATGCCGTTCCTTCAACCTAACAGCGTCTCTGAACTACGATTGAGAATGGAGCACTGATTCACGGTATGTAACAATTAAAGTTTTGGAGTTGATATTGGGAGCGGTGTTTTAGCAATTGAAGTATTTTGCGTATTTTGATCAACTGAGGGATGTGGGTATTTAATACGTGAGTGGTTAAACCACTCTCCAGCACTTTCTCCACATTCAATCCATCCACGTTCACATTACTGAAACCCAATTGACCTTGTCAATTGGGAACTCAGTTAATGTAACTGGGTCGGACCCTCTATGGGTGACCCATTTGGATACCCAATATCCAACAGTATTAATTTAAATTAAAAAGAATTTATATTACTTTTAAATTTAAATTTAAAAGTCTCTTAAATTAATTTTAAAAAGTCAACAATAATTAAATAATATAAAACTAAGGGAGTAGTATATAAATTTGTCATATAGAAACCTTAATGGTATGATAAATAAGCACAAAAATTTATAATTTATCATTAAATGACGTTAAAAATAATAAAATATAATACATGAGTATATACGAGTGTGTTTTTATTTTCATGTCTTTGAAAAATCATATAAAAATAATAAAAATACATGTGAAAATAGTATTCTCTAAATTTAAAGCCTAATACGACAACGATGGGTAACTAGATAAATACATAATTCGGTCTATTTATGGTATAACGACCTGAATATATTTACAGCCCGTATATAATCCTATCTCCGCTCTACAAAAAGAACATTATTTGTAAAATTTGCAAGCTAAAATCTGAAAATATATTTTTATTACAGTATACCTCTAAAAATATATATTACTACTTTAATAGTATAATATGATAATAAATTTTAATATTATCATTTCATAAATATGTCGTGGAGATATTTCTACCTTTTCGAATCCAATTTTCAGTGTTAAATTTATATCTTCTACTTGCAACTTATAATACATATATCTTTCCAATATTTATACAGTCAAACTGTAACATTATTTTTAGAACTTGTAAAGATTACATGAAAGAGAAAATTACTGTGATTAATGTTAATATTCGTCCACACGGCTCAATTATTAAAGCGCGTTAAATTCTATATAAAAATAAAGTCACACCAAAAGTTTAATGATGGTTTGGGTCGTCAGATGATAACTCCGGTATGAGAATAAGAACATGTTGAATAAGGTTTAATAATAGAGACTTAATATTGTAGTGCTGTAAAATAAAGTTATACCTGATAATGAATTATTTATAGTGATCACATCACCCCCTCCAAACCCTTCTTCTTATAGGAATATGATTCCTCATTAGGTAAGATATCTTAATGGGATTAAAGTCAAGGAAAGAAAATTGAATTGTATCAGGATTCTTTCCTTAGGAGTTGGAAATCAAATATAGTTAGGAATCTTAAATTTTTTAAAATCATGAATTGCCCAAATAGATTTCCACGTGGGTTAATTACCTCCATGAGGAGTAGGACCCACCGTATCATTTAAGCCCAAATAAACACGCCCTAATATTACCCCCACTCTCTTATTATAAGGAACTTAAAATAAGAGAGTTATCAATTAGTCATGAAAGACATTGATTCGTCCAGAAGGATGTTATCTGTTCGGGAGGACGGTGGTCCGTCCCAAAAGATGTTATCCGTTCGGGGGGACGCTTGTCCGTCCCGAAAGATGGTACCTGTACGGGAGGACATTAGTCTGTCTCGAAGGATGTTACCCGTTTGGGAACACTTTAGTTCGTCCCAAAGGATGTTATCCGTTCTGGAGGACACTGGTTCGTCCCGAAGGATGTTATCCATTCGGGAGGACATTGGTTTATCCCAAATGATGTTATTCATTTGGGAGGACGCTGATGCATCTCGAAAGATATTACTTGTTCGGGAGGATATTAGTTTGTCCCAAAGTATGTTTTTCCATCCTTATATCATAATCCTTCCCGAGCCCTGTAGGTGACTTCCATTTGACCTTATACCTCCAATACACAAAACATCAACTATGGATGAAAACTATCTTTTGGCAAAATTAAATGCACATTCCTATTAATAACTTGAAAATTTTACAGTCACAAAAGAAAACAACTTGATAATCCCAACACGTCAAATGTTTTTGACTTTTGTACTATCCATTACTTGAAGCCAGTAAATTCCTGGCTTCAGCAATTCAACCCCGAACCTCCTTATATTGATCCCTTTGCTTGGTGACCTGTTGGTCGTAATCCCGATCAATAAATGCATGCAAGTATACATGATCAGCAAGTAATAAAGAGTAAGTAAAGTATCATTCCCACGGAGAATTAACTAATAAAGTTCACCAAGCACTAACCCGTAACCATTTCAGTCTTATTTAAACGATTGCTATGATATTATATATTTAAACTATGAAACTAAATAATACTAACTACCCCTAGAATAAGAATAGATAATGAAGACTTGAGATTACAATTTCACCTATTGAATCATTTAAATCGACACACTTCATGTTAAGACAAATTAATTATACCGGATTGTTAGTCGAGAACACGAAAGTGAAACATGGCCATCTCTCAATGTACCACATTACCTAAACCACTATATGTCTATGTGATTTACAAATAATTTGGGTTTAAGCCCAAATCCTCGATTGACTACGAGTGGTGCTTCAGTATATGTCTATCCTAAGCACGAATCATACATTCCATCACCATGTAGAACATACAAACACAAGCTATTAAGATTAGATATAAACCCATACTTCATCTTTTAATAGTTCATATGGATTATCACAGTAATCAATGGCCAATCAACTAAGCAAATAAGCATGAATCTTAATAGACAATCTCATAACAATCAATAAGACAAACAATGAAGTATATCAAAATAAACTAGGCAATAGATTCCATTGTAATCCCAAAATAGATTTTAAATCATAGTTGAATTAAATCCATCATCCACAATTTGAATAAACAGCATAAGAATACAAATAGGAATCAAAGAGAAGATAAGAGTAGAAAGTTGAAGTGCAAATCTGTTCTCTTGCTCCAAGTTTGAATCTTTAATGCTATCTAAAAGCTTTAACCTTCAGATCTAATCAAATCTAGAAACTAACTACTAAATCTACTCTAATCTAATATTGAAAATCAAATAGAAGAAAAGAGTAGTCCTAAACTAAGTGGTCACCCTCCTTAAGGACGGAATCCCTTTTTTATACTGATATAGGTCTAATATATAAGTCTAATTCGAGTTCCTCCTTTTCCAAGCAACAATGCTATTGGCAAGCTTAAGTAAAACTCAACTACAGAAATAGATCGTAGCAGAGATGCTTAAATCATGTAGCTTCTGTTGCAGGCATCCAGAAGAGTTATCGCACAAATTGCTACCGCACACCCAAGAGTAAATTGGGTGCAATTTACTAGCAGCATGCTTGTTGCTCTGATTTCTTCAAATTGCAAGCTTCTGACATCTTCCCATTCATTGCTTCTTACTCCATTTCTTCCTTCCATCATCATGCCATCATGCTTAGCTCCATTTACACCAATAGAGTTCCCATTTATGATAACTTCAAAAGAAAGCACAAATGCATAAAAAGCTACACAATCAAATGAGTTTAAAGAACAAATTAAGTTAGTTGATATCTAAATAAGTGGTTATAAAACCACTTATCATGACCTATACTCCCGAAGAAACTAAAGCATTACGATAACATTTCCTTGCTAAATCATAATCCCCAGCGACTTCACCGACACCGTTTGGTGTGGGGAACTTTTTTTTAAAATGGGATATGGAGGTCATCACATGTAGTTCCATCAATGTCGGTCTCCCGAGTATGGCGTTGTGTTAGTTCCCAGAGGCACAATAGATATCTAGAAGGGGGGGTTGAATAGTTATTTAAAAACTTTTCTTTTAAACGGTTTACAATGATTGTGATTAATGCACAGCGGAATGAGTATATATTAAACCTTCTTTTAGATATCTTGAGTTAATGAGAGTAAGACAGTTATGACAGTTATAGCAGTTATGGAAGATACATCTATTTTAAGTGGTTTAGAGCACTTAAAGCTCCTAATCCATTCTTCTACTCCTTAAGTAGGGAATCCATTAAGGATGTCTGTTACACTTCTTGAATCTCACAGATTCCTTCTAGACCAGCAGTCTAGGCACTTCTTAGTTCACTCTTGAACTCTTCAAGTCCAACAGACTTGGTTCTTTATAGTTCACTTAGAACTCTTCAAGTCCTTCAGACTTGGAACTTCTCACTTCAGTTAATGGGTTGCTGTTGAGATCGTGATTGGTGCTACTTAGTTGCTATTAAGCACTTGTTCGAAAGAACTAAGTAGCTGAGCAAGCTTTCTATCTTTCTCGAATCGTAGAGTTGAGCGTTGAGTGTTCTTTCACGTTTTTGTTTTTAATACTTGCTTATCTTTCTCATCTGTCTGTGTTCTGTATATATGTGATCTTAAAATCTATCCGTTGAAGCCTTTTGAAGAAGCATTAAATGCGTTTGACCTTTCTGAACTTTGATGGAGACTTTTCTGCACATCTTCTGAATTTCATTCTGGTCCACTGACACATCAGACTGCTTTCTCACCTAACACCTGAAAAGGTGTTTTTCTCTGCCCAATGGTCCTTTTCTTAGCTTCTTGAATACGTTCCTTTTGATCAATACTAAGGATATCTTTTGTACCGTTGGGACTGGTGAGTGCTTCAACGTTCAAAACCCATTCCTCATTTGTTGGAATTTGTCTTCAAACAAAAGTTAGGGCTCGATGCTTCTGACACAAGGCAGATGACACTCTACTATCCATATCGTAGTGTCTTGTCATATTGGTGCTTGCTCTTAAGAGAACACTACGATTTCTCGCAAGGATTTGCACACTACGATCTTTTCACACGACAATCATCATTGCTCGTCTTGCAGACTCAAAGTTTTCGAGAGCACACTACGATCTCTGAGTTAGCTTCGGCAAACGTCTAGACCACTCTACGATTTCTGAAGAGGTCCTTCAAGGCAAATACACTACGATCTTCTAAGCTCTACGATCTTGCCTTGGCTTTTACAATCTGTTAATCAGCTTGATAGACTATGATTCCTATTGAAGCCTATCTATATGTTTCACGATAGATCAACCTAACATTTTTTATTTCTTTATCTATACATTTGTTTATAAAATGATGAACACTTAAAAGCTAAGATCAACCTAATAAATTTGATCTATCACTAAGTCCTTATACATATATTCTTTTAAGGACTTTACATATAATCATGATCATCTACTTTAAACATCAAATCAAGATATGCATTCTTCCAACAATCTCCCCCTATTGATGTTAACATAACCAAGGAGATTTGTTGTCATGATTATCAATATCTAGATGCATTTTCAATAAAGTAAACGTGACTTAATATTTTAGTGAGCAACTAAAAGTTCTAGAGAATAAGCATGAATTTATTGATGTCTGAAGAGCAGATATTACAGATAAGCTTTACATCAATAAGAGTTTAAGTTTCAACTTATCTCTATTTCTTCGGCCTTTTGCTTCTTGGAGGATTTGCATATTCTTCAGCTCTCCTCTTTCTACTTGCTTCTTCTCTTCTGGCCAAATCTTCCAGCCCACTTGGGCTTAGTCTAGGATTATGATCTTGCCTATTCATGAATGAAGGATCTCCAATTGGCATTCTTAGGCCTGTTTTTGTCACTTCATGAGAGCTGGTAGTTGGCCCTTGACTCCTTAATGGTTGAGCCATTGAAACTTCCTGCTGATCAGATCGTTGAGTCTGATGGCTAGATCGTGGAGTCTGCTGAGTGATTTTCCTTGCAGGTGGGTTCCTCGAGGCTTAAGTTTGGAATTGTCCTCTGCCTTTGCCTCTGCCCTTGCCTCCCTGACCTCCCTGATCTCCTTTGCCTTTATTCTCCCCCTTTATGTCAGCATCAAGGGTTCGAATGTCTTCGGAGAGGCGAGTGACTCCTTGGACAAGCTCGTTGAGTTGACTCTGAGTTTGAGCAATGTCCTCACAATTTTCTTGGATCAAGGCATCAGAACGAGTTTCACGTCATTGAAGAATGTTGAGAACAGTTTCTGTCTGTTGCATTTGACCCACGGAGAAGTCTTGAAACTCTTTGACTGCAGTTTGAAGACTTTTGATGCTCTGTATCATTAGATTGTTCTGAGATTCTTGAGTTTTTTGTAAAATCAAGATAGCATCCCGATGCCTTTTGGCTGCAAGAAAGTGAATATCGTCCCTGTCTTTTATGCTTTGAAGCATTTCTTTGATGATTTCTTTGAGCGTTTTAGAGAGCTCAGAGCTTAGGGAGCTTGGAAGATTGTTTGCAGCATTGATCATTAATGTTAATCTCAGCTGGATAAGTGCAGTATGATCTTCAAGACTCTCGTCGAGTTCCTTGATCACTTTTTCAGACATTGCTGACAAATCAGCCTTTGTGGATAGTTCTGACAGGAGTTCATTTGGTTGAGGAATTTGTGAGGAAGGTGGCGTGCTCTTGGATTGCTCTTGCAAGGAGTAGAGGGCAAGATCAAGATTGAAGTATTCGTTGCTGGATGAGGGAGGAATATCTGATGGAGGGGCCTGGGTTTGGATGTTTAAGGTTGGTGACTCTACGATTTAAGGTGGAGACTCTACAATTGGTCTAGAGTTAGTGATCGTAGAGTTGATAGGCTGTGGGAGCATTAGGGAGTTGATCTTATTTGGTTCCTCAGTTACAGAATTTTGGGATTCTGCAATTGGAAATTGATTCAGTGGATGAAGAATCACTTCCAACCATCGTGGGAATTCATAAAATTGATTAAATGAGGATGATGACAAGTGATTAACTCTGAAAAGAGTTGGGATAGATAGTATCTCAAGTTTGTTCTTTGAGGAAGAACTATTGGTGAGAAGCTTCTTGGCAAAATTGAATCTCCTTGGGAATTCATTGGCTAGCACTGAGATGGCCGGATACTCTTTGAAACTCTAGAACATGTGATCCCAAGAGTTTAGAATTTGAGCTTGGTGGAAAGACATCATAGGTAGATATGCAAATAGTTGTTCATAGTTGGCTTTTCTATGCCCATCAATGCCCACAGCTATAATCTCTACCTCATCACCTTCATCCTCTTTTCTGCTTTCGTTGGAGGATTCTGTTATCTCAATAGCCTCATGATGTTCTTGCACAGGTTCTTCTTCATTTCTTCCCGGAACCTCTTCTTCTGTCATAGAGATGTCATGAGCCTCCCCCTCACCGTGATCATCTTCTTGTACTATCAATAACTCTCCCTCAATAGGGGCATTTTCTATAATAGGAGTTTCAGCCATCTCCCCCTCAATAGGAGTATCCTCTATCATCAGATCTTCAGGTGTCTCCCCCTCAGTTTGAGCTTTGACTATTTCGCTTTCATTTGTTGGTTCCTTTTCAGTAGTCAATTTTTTGTCTTCCCTCTTTTGTGCTTTCTCATTGACAAGAATATATTTCTTGACCAGTTTCCTTCTTAGCTTTTTAGGCTGAGCCACAGCCTTAGGACTTTCTTCAGTTTTATCCTTCTTATCAGCCAAAATATTTGTTGCAGCTACTTCCGTGTTTGGTCTGGTCTCTACGATCGGCAGAGACTCTACGATCGAAGAGATTGATGGCCTTTTGGTCTTGTGGTTGATTTTATTCTTTTTTAGCAGCTGAGATATGGTTGCTCTATCTTCTTCTGCCTCAGCCTGCTGTTGCTTCCTTCTTAGGATCCTTAGAGTCTCAATGTCTGAGGACTCTACGGGCTTATCGGTAATGGATCCTTGAGGTTCTTCTGTAGTTCTGGCTTTTAGCTTTCTTTTTCCTTTGCTTTTTTTGATTAAAGCAATGGGTTCTTTCTGGTTAGCTTCTTCTTCTTCTTCTTCTTCTTCAGTTTCTTTGACAACTGACATGTTCCCTGGCACTCCTGATTCCTTTATTTCACCATTTCTTCCACTGGATTCAGACATCATCTTCACATTTTCAGCTGGATTCCTTTTCCAGTTTTCAAATAATTGCTGGATCATTCGTCGATTTGGATTGAGGGCTTCTCCTTCATCATCCTCAATTAGGTCACCAAGAGCAGCCTGTAGGATAATGCTTATAAATCGTCCGTAGAGCATCTTCTGTGAGCTCTTTGTTTTTTTGAGCTGATTAACCACTTCCCAATCCATTCAAGTAATAGAGCCCCATAGTTAAGTTGTATTTTATAACATATGGCAGTCATGAGTTTGAGTTGTACCTCATTCACGAGTCATGACTGAGCTCTTCTGAATATATATTTTCCAACAATATCGGCTAAAACTCATACCTCTGTGGAAACTCCTTCTTCTTATATCCTTTGACAGAGGGTGATTTCTTGTGATGCATCTTCTTGAGACCCTTATGGAAGTCTATGCCATCTAAGGATGGATACCCTTCAGATTTGAGGCCTAGGGCTAGATTGATGTCCTCAGCCTTTAGTCTGATTTGGACGTTCCTGACTTTCGCAGTGATGGTGTTGTTTTCAAATACCCCGTTATTGTAGAATTCTTTTACCAGCTTTGGGTAGATCAATGTGTCCGTACCCAAGGCTTCTTCGAGACCTGCCTTCTTCAGTAGCGACAACGTCTTGTGAAATTGAGGTTCAGCTGATTTAAACTCGTCAAAATAGAGTTTGTAGCCGGAGATAACACTGGAAGCTGCCATTGATTTCTTTGCAGGAAGTGAGACTGACTGAGCTTGCTACTGATTTAGGGTTTCTGCTTGAGAGAGGAAGAGAGAGATGATCTTTTGAACTTCAGATTTCAAAAAGACGATTTTAATTTGTACTTGTAACTTCCCTCTCTCTATTTTGCTTAGTGGGACAGGTGTCGAATTTTGCTTAGCTCTACGAATCTGACAGAGAAGGATTGTACTGAATTGCCCTTAACCCCTTCTGAGCTAATGTATTCTTCAGTAGGACTACTATCGTTGAGATGGTCCTTGGAATCATTGAGTTTGTTCTACCATCATTGAGTCTGTATAGCATTCGTCGTGTCTGAGCTGCAATCGTAGAGTCTGAACTGCAATCGTTGAGTCTGACTGGGAATCGTAGAGTCTGATCAAGTTCTCATGATGAACCTTTTTGACTTAGCATTCTTCTCAGTTTAAGGTAGCTCAGGAAGGGCCAATCTCTTTAAATGAATCAAGGGTTAGGTTTGTCCCTGAGGTAGTTATCAAAGAGATTGCCTTGTTTGATACTTGATCATCATAGGGTGCTTCTTTGGTTTTGATGTAATTCTGCTATCGTTGAGTCTGCACCGCGATCATGGAGTCTTCACTGCGATCGTTGTCATTGTATGACACTTTGGTTCTACAATCATGGTCTTCCTTTGATCATGTCTATGATTTCAAACATAGCCTTTAAACCTGTATGGTTAGCACATACTAGAGCATATTTTTCATGGTTGTAAGTTAAGCATGCCTAGCTCACTTATTAACTTGTTAAATTTAGATTCATCTAGAGGCTTTGTAAAGACATCAGCAAGTTAATTTTCAGTAGGGATATATTGTAAAGATATAATTCCATTTTGCACATGATCCCTAATGAAGTGATACCTTATTTCTATATGCTTAGTTCTAGAATGCATGACAGGATTATGAGTTATAGCAATTGCACTTGTGTTATCACAGTGAATATGAATGGATTTAAATTCAAACCCATAATCTGCTAGTTGATTTTTCATCCATAAGATCTGAGCACAGCAATTGCCTGCAGCAATGTATTCAGCTTCTGCAGTTGAAGTAGACACTGAATTTTGCTTTTTGCTAAACCATGACACAAGTCAGTTTCCTAGCAATTGACAAAAGCCCTTTCGGTACTCTTTCTATCAATTTTGCGACTGCAAAAAATCATCTCTCTATATCTGTTAGCTCAAATGAGGACTCCTTAGGATAACAAAGTCCCAAGTGGGGTGTACCTTTGAGATACCTGAAAATCCTCTTTACAGCAGTTAAATGAGATTCTTTAGGACTAGCCTGAAATCTAGCACAAATGCATGTTGCAAACATTATAGCTAGTCTCTTGGCGATTAGATATAAAGAGAGCCAATCATACCTCAGATTGAGTTATATCAATACTTTTACCTTTTCATCTTTATCGAAGCTTAGTTGCAGGAGTAATTGGGGTTTTCATGGGAGAGGCTGATTCCATGCCATACTTCTTAAGTAAGTCTTTAATGTACTTGGCTTGGTTGATAAAGATTCCTTCATCAGTCTGCTTTACTTGCAGTCCAAGGAAAAAGTTCAGCTCACCCATCATGCTCATTTCAAACTTGCTCTGCATAAGCTTGGAGAATCTCTTGCATAACTTTTCATCAGTAGACCCAAAGATAATATCATCAACATATATTTGAACTAATAGGACTTTATCTTTATGCTTTCTACGAAATAGTGTGGTATCTACTCTACCTCTAGTGAATCCATTTTCAATAAGAAAGTTAGTCAGTGTTTCATACCATGCTCTAGGTGCTTGTTTAAGACCATATACGGCTTTGTCTAATCTAAAGACATAATTAGAAAGGGATTTATTGATGAAACCTAGAGGCTGCTATACATAAACTTCTTCTTAAAGTTCTCCATTCAAAAATGCACTCTTGACATCCATCTAAAAGACCTTGAACTTCAGGTGAGCAGCAAAGGCAAGAAATATTCTGATGGCTTCTAGTCTGGCAACAGGTGCAAATGTCTCATCGTAGTCAATACCTTCTTCCTGAGAGTAGCCCTTGGCCACTAGTCTTGCCTTATTCCTGGTGATGACTCCATCTTCATCCATCTTATTTCTGTAAACCCACTTGGTTCCAATTACAGGATGGTTCTTTGGTCTTGGAACCAATCTCCATACTTTGCTTCTCTCGAACTGATTAAGTTCTTCTTGCATGGCCTCTATCCAGCTGGAGTCTTCCATAGCATCCTCTATCTTCTTTGGTTCTATTTGAGATAGGAAGCTTAAATAGAAGCATTCATTTTAAGTAGCAACTCTTGTTTTGACTCTTGCATTCGGATCTCCAATGATTAGATCTTGAGTGTGATCTCTTGCCCATCTGCTTCATGTTGGGACATCAGTTCTTATGCCTTCTTGTCTTAGATCTTCAAGATCTATTTCTTCTTCTTGATGTGGAGGTTCGTTGTCTGGCATAGGCCTCTCTATGATCTCATTCCCTTGTTCAACGATTTCACTGTCTGGTACTACAATCGTAGTGTTGAGCTCAACGCCCTCGTTCATAGTGTCTGAACTGTTAGTCGCAGTATCTTGAGGCATTGTTTTGTCTAAGTCTATTTCATCAAAGATGATGTGAATCTAGACTTCAACACTCAGTGTCCTTTTGTTGAACACTCTGTAGGCCTTGCTGTCTGTAGCATATCCAAGAAAGATTCCTTCGTCTGATTTTGGTTGAAACTTTGTCAAGTACTGCTTTCCATTGTTGAGTATGTAGCATGCACAACCGAACACATGAAAGTAGCTGACACTTGGCTTTCTTCCTTTCCAAAGTTCATAAGGAGTCTTCTTAATCGTAGAGTGTATGAGTGATCTGTTCTGAGTATAACATGCAGTGTTGGCCAAAAGCTACGCCTTGAAAGTACTCGTGGCGGATGAGTTTCTTCTTAGTAGTAGAGTCCTTCCAGCCTCTATTAATGTCCTGTTCTTTCTCTCAACAACTCTATTTTGTTGAGGAGTTCATGGAGCTGAGAAGTTGTGACTAATGCCATTTTCTGTACAGAATTGGTCCATTTTTGAGAAATCGAATTCTCTACCATGATCACTCCTTATAGCCTTGATTTTCTCTCCTTTCTCGTTCATCACAAGCTTGAACATCTTGATCAGCTGGGAACTTGTCTCATCTTTTGAGGTTAGAAAAAACTGCCATGTAAATCTGGTGAAGTCATCGACTATGACCAGAGAGTATCTCTTTCCTCCAAGGCTTATAGTTGGAATTGACCCAAAAAGATCCATGTGTAGCAGCTGCAAAGGCTTGTCAATTGAATTGACAGTTTTGCTTTTGAAAGTGCTTCTGGTCTGTTTTCCAAGTTGACAGGCATTGCACAACCTTTCTTTAATGAAGTTTAACTTGGGTAGGCCTGCAACTAGATCTTTTGAAGCTAATTTGGACATGCTTTTGAAGTTGAGATGAGGCAGGTCTTGATGCCATAGCTTGACTCATTTCTTGAGATGCTTTAGCGAGAAAAGCATATTGTCTCGTCCGAGCTCGATTTTCCAAGATTTCTTGTGTAGACATTTCCTTCTCTTATTCCTGTTAGCTTTCTGCGCAGATGTCTTGTGTCTCGGACATGACATTGATTATTGAGAAATGTTACTTGATGACCCTTGTCATGAGTTGCTTAATGCTTAGAAGATTGTGTTGTAGTCCTTCCACATAGGCCACTTTGTTAAAGGATACCATACCATTTCGGTGAGCCATAGCCTCTTGTCTTGCCAGAGCCATTATCTCCAAAGATGACCGAGGGACCCTCCTTCTCTATGTAGTTAGATAGAAGGGCTTTGTTCCCAGTCATGTGTCTTGAACATCCACTATCCAGATACCAAGTTGAGTTCGTGGAGCTCTTTTCTTCATGTATGTTGGAGTTTTTTTTGTCCCTTGCATTTTTGGCCATCAGGCAGAGATTAGCCATTTGAGGATCTTCATCGTCTCCAGATTCTAGAGTTGAGTCATTATCAGAGTCACTCCACGATCCTCCAGCTACAAGGCCTTTGTCTTTCTTTACTGGCCTTTTGTTGCCTTTGTATTCCTTCTTTGCATATGATTTCTTCTTGAGTTCTTCTCTAAGAGGTTTGTTGCAGTTGGCAATGAAGTGACCAGGTTTCTTGCAGTTGTAGCATAGGTCATTCATTTGCTCCTGGCTATTGTAGTTGTTAACTTTCTTTGGCTTGCTGGTTTTGCCTTGTCGCATGAATCTTCGTAGTCTTGTAACCAGCATTGCAAAGTCCTCATCATCATATTCATCGTAGTCAGAATCAACTTCAGTGTTAACTTTGGAGGTGTTTTTGGTTACTTTGAGAGCAACACCTTTATCCTTCTTTCTTTCTTCAGACAATGTTTCTGCTTGTTGTGTCAGCTCCAGTTCGTACGTGAGGAGGTTGCCATATAACTGTTGAACAGTCATTTCATGTAGATTCTTTGATTCTCTTATGGCAGTGGTTTTGGCATCCCACTTGCTTGGTAAAGCTCTCATGAACTTTATGATCAGATCTTTGTTTGGATAGATCTTTCCATAGGCTCGTAGAGAGTTGAGCAAAATATTGAATCTCTCGTATATGGTAGTGACGTTCTCTCCTTGAACGTGAGCAAACATCTCATATTGTTGAGTCAGGAGAAATTGCTTCCCAAACCTCCTTTGCTATTTTGCAGTTGACCACGTTTTCAAATAGATCATCTTCTAATGATTGAAATAGGATGTTCTTAGCCTTTTTGTCAAGCTGGACAGCTCTCTTCTCGTTCTCTGTCCATTCTCCTTTGACCTTGATCTGTACTCTGTTTGGATCATCTGTAGTTGGTGCAAGTTTTGTAGGAACGTAGGGCCCATTTTGAACAGTTTCAAATAGATCTTCATGTATTGAATCCATGTAAGCTTGCATCCTAACCTTCCAGTTAGCGAATTTACCTTTGTTGCACATAGGTGGCTTGCTGCCTCCTCAAGTCTTTGATTTGCTTGGTAAGTGTGCCATTGGATCTACTCAAGCTTTGTAGGCTGTATTATAGAACCTGCTTTGATACTAATTGCTAGTTCTTGGAGGCACAATAGATATCTAGAAGGGGGGGTTGAATAGATATTTAAAAACTTTTCTTTTAAACGGTTTAGAATGATTGTGATCAATGCACAACGGAATGAGTATATATTAAACCTTCTTTTAGATATCTTGAGTTAATGAGAGTAAGACAGTTATGACAGTTATAGCAGTTATGGAAGATACAACTGTTTTAAGTGGTTCGAGCACTTAAAGCTCTAATCTACTCTTCTACTCCTTGGTAGGGAATCCACTAAGGATGTCATTACACTTCTTGAATCTCACAGATTCCTTCTGCATCCGATAGTCTTGGCACTTCTTAGTTCATTCTTGAACTCTTCAAGTCCAACAGACTTGGTTCTTTCTGATTCACTTAGAACTCTTCAAGTCCTTCGGACTTGGAACTTCTCACTTCAAATTGATGGGTTCTTTGTTGAGATCGTGATTGGTGCTACTCAGTTGCTATTAAGCACTTGTTCAAAATAACTGAGTAGCTGAGCAAGCTTTCTATCTTTCTCAGATCGTTGAGTTGAGCGTTGAGTGTTCTTTCATGTTTTTGTTTTTAATACTTGCTTACTGTCTGTGTTATGTATATATGTGATCTTGAAATCTATCCGTTGAATCCTTTTGAAGAAGCATTAAATGCGTTTGACCTTTCTGAACTTTGATGGAGACTTTTCTGCACATCTTCTGAATTTCATTCTGGTCCACTGACACATCAGACTGTTTTCTCACCTAACACCTGAAAAGGTGTTTTTCTCTGCCCAATGGTCCTTTTCTTAGCTTCTTAAATACGTTCCTTTTGATCAATACTAAGGATATCTTTTGTACCGTTGGGACTGGTGAGTGCTTCAACGTTCAAAACCCATTCCTCATTTATTGGAATTTGTCTTCAAACAAAAGTTAGGGCTCGATGCTTCTGACACAAGGCAGATGACACTCTACTATCCATATCGTAGTGTCTTGTCATATTGGTGCTTGCTCTTAAGAGAACACTACGATTTCTCGCAAGGATTTGCACACTACGATCTTTTCACACGACGATCATCACTTGCTCGTCTTGCAGACTCAACGTTTCCGAGAGCACACTACGATCTCTGAGTTAGCTTCGTCAAACGTCTGGACCACTCTACGATTTCTGAAGAGGTCCTTCAAGGCAAATACACTATGATCTTCTAAGCTCTACGATCTTGCCTTATCTTTTGCAATCTGTTGATCAGCTTGATAGACTACGATTCCTATTGAAGCCTATCTATACGTTTCACGATAGATCAACCTAACATTTTTTGATCTCTTTATCTATACATTTGTTTATAGAATGATGAACACTTACAAGTTAAGATCAACCTAAAAAATTTGATCTATCACTAAGTCCTTGTACATATATTCTTTTAAGGACTTTACATATAATTATGATCATTTACTTTAAACATCAAATCAAGATATGCATTCGTCCAACGCATTATACGACGAATCCATATGTACCACAAAAAATCTGCATATCACTTCCACTTGTCGAGGAGCTGTCCTGAAGATAACTGACAGTTCGATGACACCTGTTACTCGAACTTAGTCGTTGCTGAATTTGTATAGAGGGAGCTCCTGCCCAATCTCCATCTTCGTTCCTTCCAAATCCATCCTTTGGTACGCATGGGCATATAATATATCGACCGATGAACTGTTATCAATTATTATCCTCTTCATATCGACCGATCCAACCTGTGAAGTGATTACCAGTGCTCCTGTAACGACCCAAAAATTCATACAATTCATCTCTCAACTTCGGTCGTTAAGAATACGTCTAACTTCTGATTTTACATCATTATTCGATATTAAACTTAATAAAATGCGAAATAATTTAAACTTTTATGTCTTCTTACTTTAATTCCCTGAATCAAAATCTTTATCATCTACACATCTCTGAATCGAATTTATTTTATGATTCACTTCATCAGAGTTATTATATAAAATCTTACATTTCAGCTCGATATTCCTTATACATTGGGTATCTCAAACTTTACAACTAAATATGAAGTTTCACATCATACATTATTAAGTACATTTCTCAAAACCTTTATCTTTACTTACCTTTGAACTATACTTAGTTTATTACTCACTTTATCAGAGTTAATAAATAAAACTTACATCCAGATTCAATACCCTTTATACATCGAACAAAATTTAAACTTTATAACTCAACATCTATTAAACATCAAACATTATCAAGTATATCATCCAGAACCTTAAACATAGTTCAAAATAATAACAACTTAGCCAAAGTATATAAATCTTCATGCATTACATCTGATTCATGTCTTTCAAATAGCACATAACGTTACCTTGAATCCTTAACCTGCAAAAGTGGTTAGTTGCAAGGTTGAGCTTGACAGCCCAACAAATCTAACAGTTTTCATGCATCACGTAGCACATAATAACATGCTCAACATACATCTCATAATCATTGGACTAACATAACATACATGCTGCAGTTCATATAACAAGTATAAAAATTGAGTTCCATACTCAATCAATATTCTTTACTCAATCAACATAGTCATAAATTGACTTTAACGTTTCATACTGATGAGTGGGTTTTATACCTATTAATTGAGTGCATTTGAGCTTAATATTTTGGAAGTTTTTAAGTGTTTATGTCTATTCATGCATTTTTATGTTGTTTTGTAGGAATTGGGAAAAAAGTTACTTGGATCGACGTTTGGGGTTGGTAGATTTGCATTTTCGGCTTACTATTTACATAGCAGCCACTTCAGGGCCAATTTCAGCATTTCTTCTACCCTTATTTCGAAAAACTCAAAGAATTAAAGTTTTAAATCTATGTCTCCTCTTTCCAGAACATCTTGAATCATCAAAATCAGAGTTCAGACGAAGAAGTTATGGCCATTTTTCCAAAGGACGTCACAGCAGAAAATTTCCAAAAAAGGGCCCAGCGCCGGGGCGCCCATTTCTAGTTCATTTGCAGCGCCGGGGCGCTAGGAGGCAGTTTTCCAGTGCCATGAGGAGCGCTGGGGTCGGGCCTGTTCAAGTTGGGACGCGTTTTGGGGCGAATTTTGATACTTTTTGACTCCAAATTGGATTGGGTTTCCTCTTAAGCTAGAAATTGGACTTGTAACCTATAAATACATGATGTGAGACATAAAATAAAATAGAGGGGGGATTAGATAGATTAGATTAGAGATACACTCTATTAGATTAGAACATAAACCCTAATTCTTAATTAGCCATTGGAGATTGAACCAACTTGAAGAACACTGAAGATTCAAAGCAGGAGTGGAAGAGGAGTCTCAAGACTGCTGACAACATATTCTATTCTCTTCTCCAATCTTACTTTTATCTTATAATGTCTATTCAATTGTGGATTCTTGATTTTAATTCAATAATAATGAACTAAATTCTTGTTTAAGATTGCAACGGATCTTATTGCGTAGCTTATTTTAGTATTGTAAGACCCCAACTTTCATAAATAAAGATTAATTTTTCTTGAAATATATTTTTAAATATTATGGTGTGGATTTGATATAATGTTATAGTTGTGAATTATATTTATAATTTTTGCAAAGTAAGCAAGTTGTTATAAAATATTTGATTGGTCGAGGAATATTCGTTTTAACAGGGAATATTCATACGACGGCGTAATCATTGGTGGACCCCACAACAGAATTATTATCGGAGTTAGAAAACGACAGAAATATATTTTTATAAAAATAATGGCGAAAGTTTTACAGTTAATCGTTGAAATACACATTGATAAAAGTACGATGAATATGCGTGGTTGCATAGTAGTATTACGGTATTGTACAATATCTTTGATTATTGATGCTTACGTGAGAAGTCACTCAGTTTTATTCAATAATTGCCACAGTAGTTGTTGCACAATATCTTATATTATTGATTCAATTATTGTCACAGTATCATATGCACAATATTTTATATTATTAAATTAATAATTGACGCAATACAATTATTTATATTATTATTTAGCATTATTGGCAATGTCTAGAAAATTCTGTCAAGGAAAGGGGTTAGGTTATCTAATTACGCGCCAATAAGGATAAATCCTTATTGGAAAGCCCCCTCTTTCCTGGGAATGATCTGGTTGTTAATATTGTGAGCTTATAATATTAATTGTGAATAATTATTATGTGGTGGATATTGGTTCAATTTTGATATAAATGAAGGAATTTTAGCATGAAATAATTGTTGAGAGTTTGACATATTTTCTGTGGAATTATAACTATTTCTTCGATAAAATATTCATTCAAATATATTATTATAATATATTATAATTATTTAAATAATAAAGTTATTATAATATATATATATATATATATATATATATATATATATATATATATATAAACATGTGATAAAAGGAGCAAAGGTTGGCAAATTGTAAACGAATTCTTGTTTTCAAAAGTAATACAGTAGCCTTGTCCTTTTTTTTCAAAGCTGATTTTTTTTTCTTCCTGCAAAGCTTGTTTCAATAGGGTAGGCCCTCACATATAAGGAAAAAATGAAAGGTTTGGCAGGAATGGGTTGGCAGAGTTAGGCAAGTTTTCTCAATTCCTTCCTCCGTGCTGCACTATAAATAGGGGGTAACCCCTCCTTCCTCAACGCACCATTTCAATATCAGAAATTCTTATTATATAGTATTGTGAGTATTATTCTTGAGTATAAAGATACTTTGAGTGTATTTTTTTCTGCAATCTTTTCTCATAATAATATCCGATATTCCAGTCAAATCCAGTTTCTACTAATGTAAATGATATTATTTTATTTCAATACTCGTAAGAAATATTATTTTCTTTCATACTCCATATTATGGAAGGGATATTATTTCATTTCATATTCCTAAATTTAAACTTACTATGGTAAGTATTGCTTCTATAATTCCTGAAATTAGTAGAATATCCTTGAAATTTGCGCTTCATCTAGTATCGTTTCACATAAATATTTTTCTGAACATTCTTGTTAAATTTTAATCTTTTAATGCCGGGGTACTATTCACGGGGTACTATTCCCGAAGTACTATTCACAGGGTACTATTCACTCAAGTACTATTCATCCGGGGTACTATTTATGATAAAAATTGATTTCTTTTTGGTCTAAATCATTTTTGATACAATATTATTCTTGAATTTTACTCCACAAAGCAGTATCATGTTGACAATTTGGACATCATTGAATTCTGGATAAATTAAATTATAAATCTTTAAAATTTATCCTTTGCTTTCGTTTAATTGAATTCTTTTATTATTGTCATCATCCTCATGCTTATATTGTGATGAAAGTCATTTTTGGTCCGTAGTGCATAAATGGATTGTTGATTGGTATGATTATGACCATGAATTATTCAGTATAATCATGACTTGTAATGTTACAAATGATGTGGTAAAAGACCTTATTGGCCCGTAGTGCATTGATGGACAGTTGTTGGCATGATCATGACCATTGGTGATAATAATGAATATCCTTGGCCCGTAGTGCATGGATAATTCAGTGATGTGGATTATTTATTGAGTTGAGTTTCAGCGATAAAATTGATGATAAACTTTTAAATCATAGATGATAGTATATATCATGCTCTACTTGACTCTTCTAATGGATTGTTGTTCCACTGCAGTTAAACTTGTTGTCTATTATATTCTATCAGTTTAACACTGTTAAAGGCTAACGATAATTTATTCTGCATTATCTTAGTCATAATATTCTTTACTGGGCTAGTTGAGCTCACCCTTTGCTTTCATTGTTCTCTTCAGGAAATGAAAATATAGCTGAGACTAGTCAGGGAACAGAGTGACGGTCCAGATGGTTATTTTAGTAGTCCTCACTATTCTATGAAATAGTGTGATAATAATTGTAATAAGATTGAATTTGAGTTTGGATATTGTCTAGATGACAATATTCGTGTTAAAAATCTCTCCATATGTTTTGTCGTATTACACGACAGTTGTATTAATTAAGTTGTATTTGAATTTTGTACCATGTATTTGGCGACTCAGACTGGGTGATGTATACCTATTTTGGAGGCATCACAAGTATGCTTCTTTATTAATTATTGTGATCTATTCTAGGGATTATCTACTATGATTTGTGCATAATTGTTTAATTGTGTAGCTAGCAATTATCATGATAATCTATATGAATTCGGGAGATGAACTATAAATTTAGATCTGATCATAATAGCATGCGATTGTGTTTTCTGCATGGTGTTGGAAATCATGATTTGTGTTTAGGATAGGGATATGCCTTTATTCCGCGTGTAATCTGATAGGGAACTTGTGCTTTAAATCCTTTTTAATTGTAATTCACATAGGAATATAGTGAATTAGTTAATTAGGGCGTTTGATTCAATATTATCAAATGTGGATTTGGATTAATATGTTTGTGATGCATCTGAAGGTGGTTATAAATACTCATAAGTCCTTGATTAACAATCCAGAATAGTGGGCATAATTAATAAGAAGTATTTTAATATAAGTGAAACAATAAGTGAAGTTGTGATCTTAAATCTCCATAACCTAATTTTCAACTAGTGGTAATAGTAGTAGTTTAATTATATATTTTAATTCACAACATTAAATCGATTGTTCAAATAAAATTAGTTTGGTTAAGAACTAGTACTTGGTGATTTTTATTAAATAATTCCTCGTGGGAACGATACTCTACTTTCACTTTATTACTTGTTGGCCGTGTATACTTGCACGTATTCATTGATTGTGAAATCGATCAACAAGTTTTTGGCATCGTTGCCGAGAAATTAGTTTAATAATTTTGCCAATATTAATTTTTATCAAATTAGTTTTAATTTAAACGTTTTTTTTATTATTCTCTTTACTTCTCTTTCTATTTTTTTTCTTTATTTCTTTTCAGGTACCATGACAGAATTTAATTATCAATGGCCATATACGAGAATGACTCAGCCAAGGGGAGCGGAGAGTGATGGACTCGTGATACTTTCTGCATTGTCAGCACAGATCGAGACACTTTCGAGGAGGTTGGACGCTTTTGCAGCACAACGTCATCAAAGTGCGGCGGTTACTTTTGATTATTGTGCTGAAAATCATCCGAGTCATCAATGTACCACCTGTTTCGAGCCAGTACAGTATGGCGGTTATTACCCCAATAATTATGCCTATGCCAACAACTATCATCAGGATTGGGGGTATCACCCAGATTTTTCATGCAGCCATACTCATCAAGATCAATTTTATGCTCCAAATCCAACATACTCACCAGAGTTCTCGTGTCCACCTCCACTACAACAGGAAGAAAATCTAAATTTGGAGGAAATTCTGTCCAAGTTCATAGCTTCAAGTGAGGAGAGGAGGATTAGTCAAGAGATATCGAGTCAAAATTTTGCAGAACAAATAATCAATGCTTCGAACATTTGTCCTCAATACACTTGGCTCTATGACATGGATTCCGAGATTGATGGAGAGCACGAAAAAAATCTGTAAATGGATGAGCCACAAGATGTTGAAAGAGTGGAAACAATCGGGAACCAAGAAAAGGAGATCGCCGAAGATTTAACTGTAAGATTCAACGAAGATGAGCCGATTTCATTAGTATCCCATGTGCCTCCTCCACCAAAGTTCAAGAATCCGGACAGTTTTGCAAAACCATGCCCAATTGGCAGTCATTATGACGCCCCCAAATCCGGGTACATGAAATCCGTACTTGTTGCTCCACGATAACATTCATTCAACCACTTAATGTATTAATTAAAAAAATTATTATATCAAAGTTACCTACCTTCCCAGTCTCGAGAACCTTTAAGTCTTACATTACATGATAAATATTATATTATCCTACTACAAACATCATAACAACATAAATTAATCTATTCCTTAAGCTTCCCCTTCCCTTTGTCCTTGCTGGAACCTTCAGGACGTGTTAGCTTAGCTGAAAACATTTAAATTTAAAGCAAGAATGAGCATTTGAGTGCCCAACAAGTAATAGCAATGAATAACGATTATCTGAAAGATTTGAATATTTTCTTTGGACGACACTTCAAAAATGAAGTAAATGTTGTGAAGTAAGCTGAGACAATACTGAATGACATATTAATTCTATTTCATTTTTTTGAAACTACGTACTGAGTATAAATTTAGTAACAGTTTAATAAACTATAAATTTTATTTTAATTTTTGAAAAGGTTATACAAAAATTCATCTGCAAACCGTCATGTCTTACGGACACGGAGGGTGATCAGCCCGTTATGCCCTATATTGATCAACACTACTTCTTCAGCTGGTCTGCCTTTGGCGCATAAAAGTTGTTCCCTGTTCGAGATGTTCATAATTAATCTGACATTCGAAATAAAACATTTCAATTTAATAATAATAATATTCTATCATGTCCTACAATATTCTTTCATTCTATGTCTAGCTGAGTTAAATAGCTTAGACAATTTTTAAATAACATATACATACCTGAAAATCAGTAGGTATGTGTCGACATGAGATTAAATACAATCATTATCCAAGTGAGGGCACTTGAATAATCTAACTTATCTATCTCTCCACAAGGTATATCTTGATCATACATTACTACAATCTTGTAAAGCGAATATAATTCTATAACCGCATGAATACTAATATTTAAATACGTGGTGATATACTAGTAGGGTATAATAATTTATATAACGAGAGTATAATATTCGATAACTTACTTATCAGAGAACATTGCATAAGTAGAAACAAAGAGTAAGGATACTTTTTGATCTGCTTTGCTTATACAACTTAGATTTTATCTTTTATCTTTGAAACCTATCATTCATAAGATTATTCTTTTGATCGTAATAATATACCCATAACACATAACACTGCTAGTTGCAGTCATCATATCTCTTAAACACATTGACACATAGTTTTAACAGCCATTCTAACACAAATAATTACTTATCAAAGTTAATCTATATAAGTCCAAATTGACTTCTAAGGTAACATTTTGATTGTACCAGCGGTTCTATCGGATAATAATCGAGTTTATATTTACTTAAACTCTAATCAGAAACTTCAACACTTTGTAGTAGATAATTTAAATATTAGTCATATTATTTTTCAAGGTCTTATAATAATTTTTAAATAATTATTATAATTTATCATGATTTTTCAAACACTCAAATCATTTTTAAATGATTTAAATACATAATAATTCCATTATCATTAATATAAAATTATTAATGAAATACTTGACAAAATATCTAAGTCATTATCAATAATTCAAAATATTTTTAAAATATTTAATTTACCCTTAAATAAATTTTAAAATATTTAAAATTATTTTTAAATAATTTCCATTAATATATAAATATTAATGTATTATTCATGAAAATATTAAAAGTCATTTATTATCACTTAAAATAGTTTTAAATCATTTATATCCTTTTTAAATTATTTTTAAATCATTAAAACCATTTTAAACTATTTATTTAATATAAATATTAAATAAACTTATTATCATTAATATTAAATTATTAATGAAAATTACCTTAAAATATTAAAAGTCATGATTTATAACTTAAAATATTTTTAAACCTCTTATTATCATTTAAAATAATTTTTATAATATAAAAATCATTTTTAACCCATTTATTTAATACATTTATTAAATAAATTTAATATCATTAATATTCAAATAAATTATAATATTAATGAAAAATATGTCAATTTATCAAAAGTTAATTTTTATAACTTAAAATAGTTTTTAAAACTGATTTTATAATTCTTAGAAATTTATTTCTATTTTTAATGTATTTTTTGGAAATTAGAAAACTAAATTAATTAAATCCGTCGCTAAAGGCTTTAACGACAGTTTTTGTCGCAATAGGTGTTCTTGAGGCTCAAGAACATTGAAAATCAGTGGTAAGGTACTTACTTTGACCGACTTTAATTCTCAGTCTACACATGTTCTGGACAATCTTAATCATTGATCATGTAGTATTTATGTAATACTACATGAATCAAGCATCATATCAGTCATACAAACACATAGCATGAAGATCTAGCCTTGCAAAGTCATTGTCAGAACTTTCTGGGTTTTCCAGAAACCCAGTCAGCTTCAAGGGTTCATTTTGAGACTTACATTTATATAGGTTCTGGTAATGGTTAATGTGTTCTAATGGTTTAGACTTGTAGTCCACATGTCAAGGTACATTTATCAATCATCATATTAGTTATACAACATCAAAATCATCAGATAGCAACTGGTCAAACGTTGTCAGAAATAACATTCATACGATTTCTGGGTTTTTCCCAGAAACTCCATCCGTGAGCGAGTGGCCTAGTTTGACTGTAAATAACTTTCAATCTGTTGGCTAACTAAGTGATTTAGGAGCATGAATTTGTAGTATGATAAGTGGTATTTTTACCTACTTATTGAATACCAATTCATGCGAATTGTGCCCATCTCAAGTACATTTTATTGTGTTTTAGTTGCATTTCACGTTATTTTGCATTGCATTTACTTAAAACTCCTTTTGGTGAATAAGTGTAGGAATTGGCTTAATTTTGGTTGTATTAGTGGGCACGAGGCCAATGGATGCGTGAAGACGAGGCACAAGTGGGGATGTGCATGGCATGGAGGTTCAATGAAGCATGGAGACCAAGCAAATAAGAGGATCAAGCATGGAAGAGCAGATAGCAGCAGCAGAAGCAAAAATCCAGAACCAGAACTTGCAAGCAGCAAGCCGCGCGGTCGTGCAGCATAACAACTTGTGGAAGCGGGCTTCATGTGAAATACAGGCTAAACGGCGATGATTTATGCGGGTTGTGCGGCCATGAGCGGAGAGCAGCGCTTGCCGAGAGGTTAGGTCGGAGGTATGACATTCTGTAAGTCTTGCGCCCGCGCGAGACATAAATTTGGAGACGCAGCACATGGCCATGATGCGATGTTGATCTTTGTAATTTTGTTTTAATTTTGATTTTTAATTAAATGATGTGTAATTAGTTTTAAACGATTCTGACTGGTGTTAGGGAACAACGTGATAATTTTGAGCGTATTTTCATGGTAGAAACTAGGGTTTACGCCTTGGGAGAGATTCCAACGTAGAACGAAGCCAAAACGCCTACTTCTCTACTTCTTCTTGGAATTCTCTGTCATCGTGGATTTTTATTATTGTTTATTGGATTTCTATGAGGATTTAAACATTGAGCATTGTTTTTTATTCAGCGATTGGGTTTGATCGTTCTATCTTTCTTATTTCAATTGTTTGCTTATTGATCATGTTTAGCGTTGATCCCATAATGGCTTTGGTTCAGTCATGAACTAAACTCCATTATGGGATTCTAACGGATTTTAATATGTAGTTTGGTTGTACACTTAAATGTTAGGATTGTTTTGCATATCATATGGAATATCTGTCATGATTGTTTTACATGTATGAATGCTTGATCACCATTCGTCTCAATACTTGTATGGAATTGACAATGAACATATAGGTATGGATTGTAATCATGATAGCATGCGAATATGGGGCTGTTGTATATGGCTTTCGTATTTTGTGAACCAGATAGACATATACTGTTTCACCGTATGAGCTAGAATAAGGGCTTGAGCTTAAAATCAATATAATTGCAATTTCACATAGACATATAGTGATTTTGGTTGTATTGGTGATTACATAGTCTAACATCTGTAGATGCTGTGTAAGTAGGTTATAGTGCATTGAAAAATGTTTATAACTCTATTCGTGCTCTTGGTTATTTTCCTGTGATATGTGAACACTTCTTGATTGATAGTGGCGATTTGATGAAATATTAAATGAAGTTAGGGTCCCATTATTTCCAGATTATATTTATTCCATTTGTATTCTTATTTTCAGTTGTTATTCACAATTAGTTTAATTCAACACTTTTAGTCATTAGTCTAGGCATATAAGTTTGGTGAGATAATTGATGCATGATAGTTTAAATTTAACAACTTTCTCTGTGGGATCGATACTCTACTTACTCTATATTACTTGTTGACCCGTGTATGCTTGCATGAGTTAGAGCTCTTTTATTAGAACTATAAAAGAGGCAACATAGTACACATACAAGAGTATAGCCTTAATACAATAACACAATCAAAACATCAAACACATGCAAGATCTGAGATCATGAACAACTTATCAGACGCTGAAAACCAATTCTGGGTTACCCAGAATTTGAAAGTCAATGCCGAGAGACCTACTTTGACCATCCACTACTTACAATCTGTTGATTGTTTGAGTGATTTAAAAGCATGGATCTAGAGTATAACTAACAGGCTACAAACTAGATACAACAACAACAACAACAAAACAGTTAACACCTGACAGTTATAGGCTTGAGAAAATGTTGTCAAACACTATTCTTGAGTTTCTGGGCTGCCCAGAAACTCTTGGTCATGCTCGGTCAACTGAGTTTGACCATGAATAATTTTTGTTTTGGACATGATCTAAACCTGATTTCAAGTTCAGAACACATTTCTTATAGCATACTACAAGTCCAAAACATAAAACATACAAAACCATTAACATGCTCAGATCTATGGCCTCTGACATTCGATTGTCAGGCCATAGATTTAGGGTTCTTGGACAGTTTTGAAAAGTTGATTTTTGAGCACTTTGATGCTATAGTTCTATGATGTAACAACATAGATCATCATATAACATCTTCTAGCATGCATCTAAACACTTAAACACAAAATTTATATTAACATGTAAGATTAAATAGGGCTAAGGTTTTATACCTCTTTCTTAAAAATGCTTTTATCTTGATTCCTTAACTATTTATAATGGTCTAGAGGTTTGTTTGGGGACTGAAAAACTTAGAGAATTTTGTGTCTTAGAGAGAGAAAAGAGTTGATTGAGTGTTTGGTAAAAATGTGCAACTTAAGTAAACTGTTTCTCTCTTTTTACACTTAAAGTTTGATTCAATGTATCCAATCTTGCAAGGTGTCAATAAGGATAAAGATGGTTGATAAATAAGAGCACATGGGATATCTAACATGGTGAGTCATGCTTTCTAGAAAACCTTTTTGCTTACAAGTTAACTAAAAGGGTAATTTGGTCATTTTACATACTAAAGGGTATTTTGGTCTTTTCCACTCAAATTTTAATGGTAGTTTGATAATTTCATATATTTCCCATAAATTTTTAATCTTAAGATTTGCTAATTAACATTAAGGGTTGCTAATCACCAATTAGGGTTTTGGAAATTTGGGTTTAGGATTTCCCGATAATAGAATTAGGGTTTCTAAATTATCGTTTAGGGTTTCTTGATAATCGTTAGGGTTTCCCCTAATTAGATTCATAACACTAACATGTCTCCTTGATCACATAAACCTGATTAATAATCAGTCTTAATTTTTTATTTAGGGTTTGAATTAGGGTTTAATGGTTTAAACTTAGGGTTTTCTACTATTCTGCTAATTCTGATCAACACTGAACCATACACACATACATATCACATATAATTATTATATATTATCATTCCTTGTTCATAATCCATGAATTAGGGTTATGTACCATATCCGACTTAACTTTCATTATCAGTCAACTTAAAAATTTAAATTGACTATTTTGCTAAATCCTTATCACATATATTCAAAATATTATTTGTAATAAAAAAAAATTTATTCGTAAAAATACGGATATATTTATTCGAAATTTTTTGGGTCGTTACATTCTCCCCTCCTTATAAAGATTCCGTCCTCGGAATCACCATTACCTTACCCTTAATATTAATGTTTTATCCTTATACTGCCTTAGACTTTTAATTATGAAAAATTAAATTACTATATTCTCCCCTCCTTATAAGATTCGTATTACGAATCCGGAACTCAAATTCCTCCTTCAAAAATCTTTTTTTTATTAGTGATTTATTATATTAAACTTATGATACGAGAATAGGTTAAATCCGAATCAAGTGTATATATTAATGCCATTAATCGTGTTCATACCTGGAACTCCATCTCCCGTTGCGACTGTATCTTGAACTGTCATATTAAAGGTCCTTGTGGTCAATTTGGTTGGCTGGCTTGGTGGAGTTGGACCAGTTATTGCTAGCGTCCCACTACTCTTCCCCGTATTGACATTTCCCCTATCAGCTCTCCTTTTCGGACATTCCCTCACCCTATGTTCTGTTGACCCACAAATAAAACAACCACTATTCATCCTAGGATTAGGACAGTTGGGAGATATATGTCCCTCCTGCCCACACTTAAAACACACAGACTTTCCCTTCAAGCACTCTCTAAAATGGTTCTTCCCACAGTTTCCACATTGCACAACTTGCTTCTTCACACCCTCCTGCTTAATTTGAATATTTCCTAGATTGTCCCCTTTTCTCTTTCCCATCTTACTCCCACTACTCCCTTCCACTTTCATAGTTTCCTCAATCTTAGTCTTATTCTTCTTCTCCTTATTGTAACGAGTCATGGCTTCACTTCCCTCTTAGTCTATGATAGCCTTGTCCAACAGTGCTGCAAAAGTACCTATCTGTAATACTGCCACCTTGTTGTAGAGCCAGGGTTTTAAGCCCAGCTCAAACCTCCGTGTCTTCCTTGCTTCTGTGTCCACTTGATATGGAGCGAACCTAGCTGATTCATTAAATTTTGCGGCATACTCCGCAACCGACATGTCCCTTGCTTTAACTCTAAAAATTTCACCTCCATCCTAGCCTACATACTAGTCAAAAAGTAATTCTCGAAAAATAAAGTTTTAAATCTATCCCAAGTTATCACACCTTCTCATGCCCTCGCTTGATTCGCTTCCCACCAAAAGTTTGCCTCCCCCTTCATCATGTAAGTGGCAAAAGCTGTCTTTTGCCCTTCAGATACCCTAGCGATCACAAAAGCCTTTTCTATCTCCTTTATCCAAGTCTGAGCTTCTACCGAATCAGTTGTCCCTCTAAACTCTAGCGGTCCTACTGCTTTGAAGTCCATAAAATTTGCCAATCGATTATCGGGCTGATTTTCTACGGCTGGTATTTCATTTCGCATAGCTTGAACTATCATGTTTGCAAAATTTTGTATTGGGTCTGGTTGTTGTTGTCCTCCCACATTGTTAACCGATTCTTCAACCCTTTGGTTTCAATTTTGTCTTCTTGGCGGCATTATCTGATAAAATCATAATTTATCCTTTTTTTGACTTATATTTTATGTCTTATCATATATGTCTAACACATAACACGTGGTTCAAACTCAATTAGTCACATACGTAAAATATCTAATTTTGAAACTCGGTTTACCGTATTATCAAATTATCAGATAAAGACATAAAAACTTATTTCATTAAACAAACATATATTCACATTCCTTCATAGTACTTTACATCGGATAACATATATTGTTATAAGCATCAGCTATCCCTTTATGAACACAAAAGTCAGGATTTACTATCACAACTTATACAAAAGTTAGGAATATTACATTACACACATATTATATCATTAAACATACATATTTAAATACTAATCCTACTTATTCCCTACACATTCTCTTGATCTTGGATAATCTTTCGCCTGATGACCTTCCAACCCACACATAACACATGCACCTTGCTTATAGTCAGGATAATAAAGAGAGGTATGTCCCTTATAGCCGCAAATGTAATATTTCTTTTTCCCTTTCTTGCACATGCCTCTATGTTTCCTTGTACGGTTTCTATTCTTTCCTATTTTCTTCAAGTTTTCAGAATTTTCTAACTCCCGGTCGTTCATCTTTCTTTTCCCCTTCTCGCTCAGAGTTGCACCTGATATTCTGCTTTTAGCTCCTATCTGATCTATTTGGATCTTAAGCTTATCTTGTTCTTCTATTATTTCGATCAACGCCTTCTACAATTAACTATTAATTAGCTTTTCCATTTCCAACAACTTTTCTAAAGAAGAAACCTGGTCCCGCAGATTCTGAACTTCAGTTGATGCTTGATCAGCTCCAACTTCGGTGTACGAATCACTATCTGTTAGTTCCACCATTTCTGGGTCTGGTTCTATATTCTCCAAAATGATCACTTCATCAAGGTTACTTTCAACGTGAGCCTCTAGTTCAGCTATTGGCTTCGATATTAGCTCGAGGGTATTGTCTCGATCCTTCTTCATGTTATAAGAATACAATAATCCTTTTTCGCCTGACATCTACACACAAACTATCTTGATTAGTACATACTATATGTTATATACACACAACAAACAATAGTTTTATATAAGTTATCTTTTATTTTGTTTTACGATGAATTTATTTAATTCATCTCCTTTAAACTTTATTTGAGTTGTTTGTATTTTCAACGTTTCCCTCTGTCCTAAGGTTATAGCCTAAGGTCTATCCCACCTAAGGTTTCTAACCTAAAGCTTTGATATCACCTTGTGACACCCCCAAATCCGGGTACTTGAAACTCGTATTTGGTGCTCCACGATAACATTCATTCAACCACTTAATGTATTAATTAAAAAAATTATTATATCAAAGTTACCTACCTTCCCAGTCTCGAAAACCTTTAAGTCTTACATTACATGATAAATATTATATTATCCTACTACAAACATCATAACAACATAAAGTAATCTATTCCTTCAGCTTTCCCTTCCCTTTGTCCTTCATTGAACCTTCAGTGACGTATAGCTTAATGAAAAATATTTAAATTTAAAGCAAGAATGAGCATTTGAGTGCCCAACAAGTAATAGCAATGAATAACGATTATCTGAAAGATTTGAATATTTTCTTTGGACGACACTTCAACAACGAAGTAAATGTTGTGAAGTAAGCTGAGACAATACTGAACGACATATTAATTCTATTTCATTTTTTTGAAACTACGTACTGACTATAAATTTAGTAATAGTTTAATAAACTATAAATTTTATTTTAATTTTTGAAAAGGTTATACAGAAATTCATTTGCAAACCGTCACGCCTTACTTTTACACACGAGGGTGATCACTCTTGTTATGCCTCTGTTGACGATCAACACTACTTGTTTGAACGATAAATCGTTTCAAATTCCGCCTTTAAGCATAAAAGTTTTCCCTGCTCGGGATGTTCATAATTAATCTGACATTCGAAATAAAACATTTCAATTTAATAATAATAATATTCTATCATGTTCTACAATATTCTTTCATTCTATGTCTAGCTGAGTTAAATAGCTTAGACAATTTTTAAATAACATATACATACTTGAAAATCAGTAGGTATGTGTCGACATGAGATTAAATACAATCATTATCCAAGTGAGGGCACTTGAATAATCTAACTTAACTATCTCTCCACAAGCTATATACTGATCATACATTACTACAATACTGGTAAACGAATATAATTCTATAACTGTCATGAATACTAATATTAAATACGTGACCGATACTAGTAGGGTATAATAATTTATATAACAGGAGTATAATATTCGATAACTTACTTATACAGGAACATTGCATAAGTAGAAACAAAGAGTAAGGATACTTGCCTGATCTGCTGCTTATACAACTTAGATTTTATCTTTTATACTAAAACATATCATTCATAAGATTATTCTTTTGATCAGAATAATATACCATAACACATAACACTGCTAGTTGCAGTCATCATATATCTTAAACACATTGTCACATAGTTTTAACAGTCATTCTAACACAAATAATTACTTATCAGGTTAATCTATATAAGTCTGGGTCAACTTCGGTAACATTTCGGTGTACCGACGGTTCTATCGGATAATAATCGAGTTTATATTTACTTAAACTCTAATCTGTAACTTCAACACTATAGTAGATAATTTAAATATTAATCATATTATTTTTCAAGGTCTTATAATAATTTTTAAATAATTATTATAATTTATCATGATTTTTCAAATACTAAAATCCTTTTAAATAATTTAAATACATAATAATTCCATTATCATTAATATAAAAATATTAATGAAATACTTGACAAAATATTTAAGTCATTATCAATAACTCAAAATATTTTTAAAACATTTAATTTACCTTTAAATGATTTTAAAACATTTAAAATTATTTTTAAATAATCTCCATTAATATATAAATATTAATGTATTATTCATGAAAATATTAAAAGTCATTTATTATCACTTAAAATATTTTTAAATCCTTTATATCCTTTTTAAATGATTTTTAAATCATTAAAACTATTTTAAACTATTTATTTAATATAAATATTAAATAAACTTATTATCATTAATATTAAATTATTAATGAAAATTACCTTAAAATATTAAAAGTCATGATTTATAACTTAAAATATTTTTAAACCTCTTATTATCATTTAAAATAATTTTTATAATATAAAAATCATTTTTAACCCATTTATTTAATACATTTATTAAATAAATTTAATATCATTAATATTCAAATAAATAGCAATATTAATGAAAAATATGTCAATTTATCAAAAGTTAATTTTTATAACTTAAAATAGTTTTTAAAACTGATTTTATAATTTTTAGAAATTTATTTCTATTTTTATTTTATTTTTTAGAAATTAAAAAACAAAATTAATTAAATCCGTCGCTAAAGGCTTTAGCGACAGTTTCTGTCGCAATAGGTGTTCTTGAGGCTCAAGAACATTGAAAGCCAGTGGCTAAGGTACTTACTTTGACCGGCTTTAATTCTCAGTCTACACATGTTCTGGACAATCTTAAGCATTGATCATGTAGTATTTATGTAATACTACATGAATCAAGCATCATATCAGTCATACAAACATATAGCATGAAGATCTAGCCTTGCAAAGTCATTGTCAGAACTTTCTGGATTTTCCAGAAACCCAGTCAGCTTCAAGGGTTCATTTTGAGACTTACATTTATATAGGTTCTGGTAATGGTTAATGTGTTCTAATGGTTTAGAGATGTAGTCCACATGTCAAGGTACATTTATCAATCATCATGTTAGTTATACAACATCAAAATCATCAGATAGCAACTAGTCAAACGTTGTCAGAAATAACATTCATACAGTTTCTGGGTTTTTCCCAGAAACTCCATCCGTGAGCGAGTGGCCTAGTTTCACCGTAAATAACTTTCAATTTGTTGGCTAACAAAGTGATTTAGGAGCATGAATATGTAGTACACATACAAGAGTATAGCCTTAATACAATAACACAATCAAAACATTAAACACATGCAAGATCTGAGATCATGAACAACTTGTTAGACGCTGAAAACCATTTCTGGGTTACCTAGAATTTGAAAGTCAATGCCGAGAGACCTACTTTGACCATCCACTACTTACAATCTGTTGATTTTTTGAGTGATTTAAAAGCATGGATCTAGAGTATAACTAACAGGCTACAAACTAGATACAACAACAACAACAAAACACTTAACACCTGACAGTTATAGGCTTGAGAAAATGTTGTCAAACACATCGTTCTTGAAGTTTCGGGTCACCCTGAAAACTCTTGGTCATGCTCGGTCAACAGAGTTTGACCATTAATAATTTTTGTTTTGGACATGATCTAAACTTGATTTCAAGTTCAGAGCACATTCCTTATAGCATACTACAAGTCCAAAACATAAAACATATAAAACCATTAACATGCTCAGATCTATGGCCTCTGACATTCGATTGTCAGGCCATAGATTTAGGGTTCTTGGACAGTTTTGAAAAGTTGATTTTTGAGCACTTAGATGCTATAGTTCTATGATGTAACAACATAGATCATCATATAACATCTTCTAGCATGCATCTAAACACTTAAACACAAAATTTATATTAACATGTAAGATTAAATAGGGCTAGGGTTTTATACCTCTTTCTTGAAAATGCTTTGATCTTGCTTCCTTAACTGTTTATGATGGTCTAGAGGTTTGTTTGGGGACTGAAAAACTTAGAAAATTTCGTGGCTTAGAGAGAGAAAAGAGTTGATTGAGTGTTTGGTAAAATTGTGCAACTTAAGTAAACTGTTTCTCTCTTTTTACACTTAAAGTTTGATTCATTGTATCCAATCTTGTAAGATGTCAATAAGGATAAGGATGGCTGATAAATAAGAGCACATGGGATATCTAACATGGTGAGTCATGCTTTCTAGAAAACCTTTTTGCTTACAAGTTAAGTAAAAGGGTAATTTGGTCATTTTACACACTAAAGGGTATTTTGGTCATTTCCACTCAAATTTTAATGGTAGTTTGATAATTTCACATATTTCCCATAAATTTTTAATCTTAAGATTTTCTAATTAACATTAAGGCTTGCTAATCACCAATTAGGGTTTTAGAAATTAGGGTTTAGGATTTCCCGATAATAGAATTAGGGTTTCTAAATTATCGTTTAGGGTTTCTTGATAATCGTTAGGGTTTCCACTAATTAGATTCATAACAGTAACATGTCTCCTTAATCACATAAACCTGATTAATAACCAGTCTTAATTTTCTATTTAGGGTTTGAATTAGGGTTTAATGGTTTAAACTTAGGGTTTTCTACTATTCTATTTCGATTAACATCGATCAACACCACAACCATACACACATATCATATCACATATAATTATTATATATTATCATTCCTTGTTCATAATCCATGAATTAGGTTATGTACCATATCCGATACTTAAACTTTCATTATCAAATAACTTAAAAATTTAAATTGACTATTCTCGCTAAATCCTTATCACATATATTCAAAATAATATTTGTAATAAAAAAATTATTCGTAAAAATACTGGATATATTTATTCAAATTTTTCGGGTCTTTATAATATGTAAATATTAAAAAGCTTTTTGTGACATAAGAGCTAATACAATTTGTGGAGTCGTGGTGGGATGAAAAAGGAGAAGATAGAGGAAGATCCCATTATGTTTATTAAGCTTCATGCAAACGGTACCTAGTTATTGGAGCGTTCTTAATGGGAAACCTATTATAAAGAGCATCGAGGCAAACCCAGCTTTAATTTCAAGGGCCTTTTTAGTTTTATTAGGTTTTATATTAGTAGTTTTGAATTTTTATTTATTTAGGATTTAATAAAATTTCTTTTATTTTAGTTTTATTAGGTTTTATATTAGTAGTTTGATTTTAAGTTTAAAAAATTCAAGTGTTTCTGCCCAATTTGTTCCATGTTGTGCCCCAATTTGTAGTCTCCAAACTTAAACTTAGCGGACAAGGAGGAAGATTGTTATATTTTCAGGGAAGTCATTTGCTTTACTTTTTCCTATTTCAACCATTGAGGACAATGTCTAGTTTAAGTTTGGGGGCATATTAGTGTCGTATTGCATATAGTTAGTTATTTACATTGCAGTTCGTTATTTTTATGTGTTAGCATTGTGTGTTTTTTTAGGTTGCAAATAATACATGGTAGTTAATTGCATATTAATATATGTGTTGCATTAGTATGTGTTCTTTACTAGCCCAGTAAAGAATATTATGAATATGTGCGATCGGTTGGTGTGGTCTTAACTCGGCCTATGATAAGATTGGTTTTGCATGTTAACTTGAACAGTGTTGATAATTGATGATGAGTTCTAATTTTAATCATGATGATAATTTGAGCCTGTCTGAAACTTATGTAACCGGTTAGCACTTAAAGTTTAACTGTTTTAATCCATTTGGTTTAAGGGTTTCATAATTTATTTCTGAGGGAAAATCTTGGTTAAAATTTAAGGAAATTGGTGAACTAGCAGTAAAGGTTGGAATGACGTAAAAGTTTGAGTTTGGGGGAATCTATGGGGTATATATATACAAAATGAAAAAAGAAAAAGAAAAAAAGAAATGATGAAAAGAAAAAAAAAATAGAAAATCCAGAAAAAAAAAATGAATAAACACTGTGGCATGCTTGTCTAGTTTTGTGGCCTTTATTACTTGAGTAAGTAAGCCCGAGGGGATTGTCTTTACACCTAGCCCCTTAAGTTCTTAATGGCTTGGGAGTCGTTGGTCAAAAGCTCGTTAAGGAAGCATTGAAAAGCCTAAGGGAATAAGACATTGCACAGACATGAGAAAAATAAAAAATGAATAAAACACGAGAAAGAGAAAAAATACCCTCATGATTGTATAAAAGTAAAAAGAAATCATGTATTTACCCTTAGACTTGGTAATTGCTTAGTTTTAACCGGAGTTATCATGTTCACAAAAGTAATTGAATTGGAACTGTAATTTTCCTTATAAGAAGTTTGCTGTGTGATTATCTTGAACTGTGGTTGGTTAGAATAGTTAACAAGCGGACACGCACAACATGGGTGATGACAGGTTTGGATTGACTAACTGGTTAAAGTTATGGACTTTGACTTGATTGGATATATTGTTTGAGTATTATTGGTGTTTTTGAGGCCCGTTGCTATATATAATACTGATTTATTAATGGGTTCGTAGGTATATTAAGAAGTAGATCATGCATATGCATTCATGTAGTTGAGTTAGGTTGTTTATTTTTAGTTTTTTTGTGTTTTTGCTTGAGGACAAACAAATGTTTAAGTTTGGGGGTATTTGATGAGTGGGTTTTATACCCATTAATTGAGTGCATTTAAGCTTAATCTTTTTGAAGTTTTTAAGTGTTTGTGTTTATTCATGCATTTTTTATGTTGTTTTTATAGAAATTGGGACAAAAGTTACTTGCATCGACGTTTGGGGTTGCTACATTCGCATTTTCGGTTTGCCATTTACATAGTAGCCACTTCAGAGCCAATTTCAGCATTGCTCCTGCCCTTATTTCGAAAAACACAAAGCATTAACGTTTTAGATCTACATCTCCTCTTTCTATAACATCTTGAATCATCAAAATCGGAGTTCGGACGAAGAAGTTATGGTCATTTTCCCAAAGGACGTCAGAGCAGAAAATTTCCAAAAAAGGGCCTAGCGTCGGGGAGCCCATTTCTAGTTCATCTGCAGCGCCAGGGCGCTAGGAGGCAGTTTTCCAGTGCCGTGAGCAGTGCTAGGGCGCTAGGTTTGGGCCTGTTCAAGTTGGGACGCATTTTGGGGCAAATTTTGATACATTTTTGACTCCAAATTAGATTGGGTTTCCTCCTAAGCTAGAAATTGGACTTGTAACCTATAAATACATGATGTGAGACATAAAATAAAATTGAGGGGGGATTAGAAAGATTAGATTAGAGATACACTCTATTAGATTAGAACATAAACCCTAGTTCTTAATTAGCCATTGGAGATTGAAGCAACTTGAAGAACACTGAAGATTCAAAGCAGGAGTGGAAGAGGAGTCTCAAGACTGCTGACAACAGAGTCTATTCTCTTCTCTAATCTTACTTTTATCTTTTAATATCTATTCAATTGTGGATTCTTGATTTTAATTCAATAACAATGAACTAAATTCTTGTTTAAGGTTGCAACGGATCTTATTGCGTAGCTTATTTTAGTATGCTTCTTTATTAATTATTGTGATCTATTCTAGGGATTGTCTACTATGATTTGTGCATAATTGTTTAATTTTCTAGCTAGCAATTATCATGATAATCTATATGAATTTGGGAGATGAACTATACATTTAGATCTGATCATAATAACATGTGCTTGTGTTTTCTGCATGGTGTTGGAAATCATGATTTGTGTTTAGGATATGGATATGCCTTTACGCCGCGTGTAATCTGATAGGGAACTTGTGCTTTAAATCCTTTTTAATTGTAATTCACATAGGAATATAGTGAATTAGTTAATTAGGGTGTTTGATTCAATATTATGAAATGTGTATTTGGATTAATATGTTTGTGATGTATTTGTCTATATTTTCAGGATTATTACTAGTAGCATCCAAAGGTCTTTTATTTGAATTTAAATCATTATTCAAATTATATGGAAACATATTTTCAAAGAATGATGCATCTCTTGATTCAATAAAAGTATTAGCATGAATATCAGAAATTTCAAATTTATGAACAAGAAAGCAATAAGCACTGCTGTTATTTGAATAACCAATGAATACACAGTCAATTATTTTTGGTCCTATCTTAACCTTTTTAGGTTTAGGAACCATTACTTTTGCTAGACACCCCCACACTCTTAAGTATTTATAGCAAGGTCTATGACCTTTCCATAATTCATAAGGTGTTTTATGAGTTTTCTTATGAGGCACTTTATTAAGAATATAATTGGCAGAAAGCAAAGCTTCCACCCACAAATTCTGGGGTGCTCCAGAACTGTTTAACATAGCATTCAACATTTCTTTCAATGTTCGGTTTTTGCGTTCAGCAATACCATTAGATTGTGGTGAATAAGGAGCGGTAGTTTGGTGAATAATACCATGAGTAGAGCATATCTCTTCAAATGGTGATTCATATTCACCACCTCTATCGCTTCTTATTGCTTTAATCTTTTTGCTAAGTTGATTTTCAACTTCATTTTTATAAAGTTGAAACATTTCTATTGCCTCATCTTTGCTTCTTAGCAAATATACATAACAATATCTTATGCAATCATCAATAAAGGTAATGAAATATTTTTTCCCACCTCTTGTTTGCACAAACATTAAGTCACATATATCAGTGTGAATTAAATCTAGAGGTTCAGTTTTCCTTTCAACAGAATGAAAGGGTAATCTTGTCATTTTAGATTCTACACAAATTTCACATTTATGTTTTTGATTAATATCAAATTTAGGCAAGAATTCTAAATTAATTAATCTACGCAAAGTATTATAATTAACATGTCCTAATCTAGCATGCCATATATTTGAAGATTCTAACAAGTAAGCAGAAGAATTAATTTTATTATTATCAATAGACTTCGATACAATAGTCATAACATTCATCTTAAAGAGCCCGTCATTCATGTAGCCCTTTCCTACAAACATATCATTTTTAGTAAGTACAAACTTATCAGACACAAACATCAACTTGAAGCCATTCTTGCTAACTAGTGACCCAGAAACTAGATTTTTTCGGATATCTGGCACATGAAGCACTTCGTTCAAAGTCAGTTCTTTGCCAAATGTCATTTTCAGTACAATCTTTCCACGTCCTTCAACCTTTGAACTTGAGGAGTTTCCCATGAATAGTTGATCATCATTTTCTACTGGTTTGTAAGTAGAAAACATCCATTTGTTGGAACAAATGTGGCGAGTAGCCCTAGTGTCCACGTATCATTCTTTGGGGTTTCTTACCAAATTACATTCAGATACAACTGCAGAAAGATTAATGTCTGAAACATTTTCAGAATGTTTTTCCAGTTCTGTCACATTTGCTTGAGGCTTTTGTTCTTTCTTGAACTTCTTTGGCTTGCGACATTCACTTGATTTATGTCCTTGGATGCCACAGTTGAAGCACTTGCCTTTGAATTTCTTCTTGGCCTTGAAAGCATCTTTGCCTTCACGCTTCCTTTTGTTGTTGTTTGGCCTTTGTTCTACAATATTTGCCTTTGCTTCAATGAAATTCTTTCCACTCTTCTTCTCAGATCCTCCATTATCCTCTTCAATCCTAAGTCGCACAATCAGTTCTTCAAGATTCATCTCTTTGCGTTTATGCTTCAGATAATTCTTGAAGTCTTTCCATGATGGTGGAAGTTTCTCAATCATTGCTGCAACTTGGAATGAGTCACTTAATGACATTCCTTCAGAATGAATGTTATGTAGAATTACCTGTAATTCTTGAACCTGAGTGATAACTGCTTTAGAATCTACCATTTTATAATCAAGAAATCTACCTACAATGAATTTCTTCATGCCAGCATCTTCAGATTCCCACAGTTCTTTTGTAGTTTGAATTGTACAATACACCTTATACAAAGTATTATCTAATCTATTTATACCCTAAGGGTTTAGAACCGGGTGGAAGGTCCATCAATTCCCATGTATGATTTTGCATAATGGACTCAATTTCACTATTAATTGCTTCTTTCCAATGAGAAGCATCTGGAGAGGATATTGCTTCCTTGTACGTTTGAGGATCGTTTTCTAACAAGAATGTTAGAAAATCCGAACCAAAAGACTTTGAAGTCCTTATCCTTTTGCTACGTCTAGGTTCATCCAATACAGACTCTTTGTCTATATTTTCAGGATTATTACTAGTAGCATCCAAAGGTCTTTTGTTTGAATTTGAATCATTATTTAAATTATATGGAAACATATTTTCAAAGAATGATGCATCTCTTGATTCAATAAAAGTATTAACATGAATATCAGAAATATCAAATTTATGAACAAGAAAGCGATAAGCACTGCTGTTATTTGCATAACCAATGAATACACAGTCAATTGTTTTTGGTCCTATCTTAACCTTTTTAGGTTTAGGAACCATCACTTTTGCTAGACACCCCCACACTCTTAAGTATTTATAGCAAGGTCTATGACCTTTCCATAATTCATAAGGTGTTTTATGAGTTTTCTTATGAGGCACTTTATTAAGAATATAATTGGCGTAAAAGCAAAGCTTCCCCACAAATTCTCAGGGTGCTCCGAACCTGCTTAACATAGCATTCAATATTTCTTTCAATGTTCGATTCTTGCGTTCAGCAATACCGTTAGATTGAGGTGAATAAGGAGCGGTAGTTTGGTGAATAATACCATGAGTAGAGCATATCTCTTCAAATGGTGATTCATATTCACCACCTCTATCACTTCTTATTGCTTTAATCTTTTGCTTGTTGATTTTCAACTTCATTTTTATAAAGTTGAAACATTTCTATAGCCTCATCTTTGCTTCTTAGCAAATATACATAACAATATCTTGTGCAATCATCAATAAAAGTTATGAAATATTTTTTCCCACCTCTTGTTTGCACAAACTTTCAATCACATATATCAGTGTGAATTAAATTTAGAGGTTCAGTTTTTCTTTCAACAGAATGAAAGGGTAACCTTGTCATTTTCGATTCCACACAAATTTCACATTTATGTTTTTGATTAATATCAAATTTTGGCAAGAATTCTAAATTAATTATTCTACGCAAAGTATTATAATTAACATGTCCTAATCTAGCATGCCATATATTTGAAGATTCTAACAAGTAAGCAGAAGAATTAATTTTATTATTATTAATAGACTTCGGTACAACAGTCATAACATTCATCTTAAAGAGCCCATCAATCATGTAGCCCTTTCCTACAAACATATCATTTTTAGTAAGTACAAATTTGTCAGACACAAACGCCAACTTGAAGCCATTCTTGCTAAGTAGTGACCCAGAAACTAGATTTTTGCGGATATCTGGCACATGAAGCACTTCCTTCAAAGTCAGTTCTTTGCCAGATGTCATTTTCAGTACAATCTTTCCACGTCCTTCAACCTTTGAACTTGAGGAGTTTCCCAGGAATAGTTTATCATCATTTTCTACTGGTTTGTAAGTAGAAAACATCTATTTGTTTGAACAAATGTGGCGAGTAGCCCCAGTGTCCACATACCATTCTTTGGGGTTTCCTACCAAATTACATTCAGATACAACTGCAGAAAGATTAATGTCTGAAACATTTTCAGAAAGCTTTTCCAGTTCTATCACATTTACTTGAGGCTTTTGTTCTTTCTTAAACTTCTTTGGCTTGCTACATTCACTTGATTTATGTCCTTGGATGCCACAGTTGAAGCATTTGTCTTTGAATTTCTTCTTGGCCTTGAAAGCTTCTTTGCCTTCACGCTTCCTTTTGTTGTTGTTTGGCCTTTGTTCTACCACATTTGCCTTTGCTTCAATGAAGTTTTTTCCACTCTTCTTCTCAGATCCTCGATTGTCCTCTTCAATCCTAAGTCGATAATCGCTCTTCAAGATTCATCTCTTTGCGTTTATGCTTGAGATAATTCTTGAAGTCTTTCCATGATGTTGGAAGTTTCTCAATCATTGCTGCAACTTGGAATGAGTCACTTAATGACATTCCTTCAGAATGAATGTCATGTAGAATTACTTGTAATTCTTGAACCTGAGTGATAACTGCTTTAGAATCTACCATTTTATAGTCAAGAAATCTACCAACAATAAATTTTTTCATGCCAAAGATCTTCGCTTTATATTTCTTGTCTAAAGATTCCCAAAGTTCTTTTGCGATTTGAATTGTATAATATACATTATATAATGTATTATCTAAAACATTCATCACATAGTTCTCGCAAAAAGAAAATCAGATGTTTCCATGCATCAACAATAGCTTTTTTTCTTGTCGATTTCCCCTTCAACAAGAGTAGGACAGTCCTCTTGTAGAAACCTTGCCAAGTTCAGTGTTGTGAGATAGAAGAGCATCTTTTGTTGCCAACACTTGAAATCAGTTCCATTGAACTTTTCAAGCTTTTCTCCATGAGACATACTTACGACAAGAATGGTGCTAGTAGATGCCATTTCTGTTATACAAGAAGATAATTATTAATAAACAGAAATAAATTTCAGTTGTACAAAAATTTAACAAAATTAAAATAACAAAATTTGTTTGTAAAGTTCAACAACAAATTTTGTTTGCAAAATTCAAACAACAAATTTTGTTTTCAACTTTAGTTTACAAACTTCTTTTGTATATAAATCTGTTTACAAATTTGTTGTAACAAAAGTTGTACACGTTTTGTTTTAACAAACAAATAAACAAACACTATATTTGCAGAATAATTTTTTTTTAAAAAATAAACAGAATACTATTCATGTATATTACTCATATACATATTATAACAAATGTAATATATATAAATGTAATATATATATATATACTAACATGCAATATATATAAACAAAATATATATATAAATGTAATATTATATATATACATATATATTTGACTTTTGGAAATAACATAATATAATATATTAATATGCAACAAATATTCGTGTATTAATATCATGTTAATATACTGCTTTTTACGTAGAAAATAATACTATATTTATATATAATATTTTATTATAGTCAATCAGATATCGCTTATTCTTTAAGACTTATAAATGTATTAAAAAAGAAACAAAAATTAAATATTCTACAATACTGATTTAATATTCAAGACAATACTCATGACAGTATATATAATGCATGAATAGACATAGAATTACAATTCAAAGGTAAAACATTTGTCTATTACACTTTTTGGATAATTAACAATGTGGCAAATCAGTTGTTCTGTTATTTAACTTATACTTGCAAGCATGCATGTAATCTTTTATATTACACGAATAGGCTATTTACTTTTGGATTTGATTCTAGGTTTACATGTTCGGTCAAAATCTACATCCACAAGTTCATTTAACTGCATTCAACCGTATTAACATGCAAACAAGTTCTAGAATTTTGTTAGTACAGAAAATTTATTTTATCAACGATTTTCTATTCAATTAAATTATATAAATTAAATGCTACTATATTTACAGAAAATTAAATTTGCTTTAAGATTGTTATCTGTAATATATAGTATTATTTAATATATATATATATATATAAAAAACAGAACAAAATTATATATATATATATATATAACACAGAAAAATATGAATAAATAAATCTGAGTCCTTTGAATTCACAAAGTCTCCTTAAAACAAATTTATTCCCTCACTGGTGTTAAGGATTAAATGAATAATTGCTTCCCAAGATAAAACGGATTTCCAGTTCTTAATTAGAAGCACTTTAAAATTAAGAACACATCGATCCAAGTTCTATGTTTATGTACTGAATTTTATATTAATGATGCATGAAAACTACAAGTTATAATAACAATGCATGTAAATAAAATAAAGGGGAAAAACTCACGCGAAAACGGAGTTTGTAGAACAGAAACGAGATTTGCAAAGTACGGGACGGAAAAATTCTTTGCAGAACGGGACTCTGTCAGGAACGGGATTTTTTTAGAAGGGAAGGAACGGGAACTTCTTACTGCAAAACGGGGAAGGAAGGAAAGGAACGGAAAAATCAAGTTATTGGTAATACGCGCCCAGATAGTCTAATTTATAGAATAAGCAGGCGGTTTATTACCGTTGGACAAAATTTATTTAATTTATATAATATATTAAATAAATTTTGTCCAAAAAGCTTATATATCATGACCACCCCCGAACGCGAACCCGAGCCCGGCCCGACCGGACGTACAGCGGCGCACGTGGGTTTGAACTAAGCCTTGGCTAAGTCCTCTCCCTTCCACAAAAGTGGGGTGCCCCTTGGGGCCCTTCCCATTGAGCAAACATCCCATATATATGTTCTTCATTTTTCCCTCTAATGCCCTATGTGAGACTTTTGCAATTTACAACATTCAAGTAGGTGACTTTGGAGTCAATTTTCTCATTCAATTCTTAATGGATTTGAACACATAAATATACTAAGTTATACTCCTCACGAAGGAGAACATATTGGTGCAAAGATCCGACATTTCCGGAATGCGGGTCCCTCATTAAATTGAGCCTCAAAATACTCTAATATTTAATATTTCAAATTCTATTTCCAACACAATCAGCTCTAAACAAACACCCCTTAAATCCATTAATTTTTTTTAAATGTGTTATTTTTTTATCAATTTAAACGGTAAGAGTATCATCGGGTCAGCTTATGCATGAAGAAATTCTCTTGGGTACTGTCCCAAGATTCTAACTCAAGAAGTCGAAAAAACAAACAAACATTTTTGACCATTAATTCAACCCCTTGGTCATTGTAGTCTTGTGTTTCAAATCAAAAATGGCAAGGAAAAGTTTTGAGGATAGGAGTAGAAAAAGAAAATAAGTAAATTTTAATTATATACTCTTTCCAACCCAAATTGTTCTCTTTTATTGAAATAAGATTACATTTGTTTGTAAAAATAATTATCATATCATCATTATGAACTAATTTATCGCATAATTAGTTTATTATTTAATTTCATGTACTATATTTTATCATTTTAACGTCATTTAATAATAAATTATAATTCTAAGTGAAAAGTTGTTATTTAATAGGATAAAATAGTTTTTAATGGTATTAAAAACATACTAATAATGGAATAAAATAGTCTTTAATGGTGTTAAATCAAGATAAATAGTTTATCTCGCCTATATTTTCACAAACAAACATAGCTTAAGTGTCTTAATTTAAGGTAAAAAAACATAATAACATTAGTCATAATATATATCAAATTATTTATTGACACCATTATTACAATAAACTTAATAAAAAATATGCTTAATTATTTCTAAAATATTTTTAAAAATTCTCTTATAAAATACCTCAAGTTAGATAAAATTTCGGGTGAAACCTTTTTACTCTTTACTTTCCAACATCCATGCATATGTGATTGATAGTTCAACTTTGTTTGTTTTATATAATGGGACAAGTTAAGATAATTATACATTATTATTTTTTTTCAATTAAACCTTGTCGTTCAAATATGACCTTTTAGTTATAGACGCATAGTGCTCGAATAGAAATTGACTCAATTTTATGAACCGTAATTTTTATAGGATATAAAATTATTAATATTTTTCATAAATTTAATATTAAAATATGTTCTAAGTTATATGATTATTATTGATTTTTGAAAGTTAATTAGAGAATTTTCAAACTCAAAATTGAAACAATTATTAAAATTACTTAAACAATAAAACTTACAATCGAGTAATACTTTTTAAGTAGTACACACTATTTATTATTGTATTAATTTAAATTAAAAAGAATTTATGTTAATTTTAAATTTAAATTTAAAAATCTCTTAAATTAATTTTAAAAAGTCAATAATAATTAAATAATATAAAACCAAGGGAGTAGTATATAAATTTGTCATATAAAAACCTTAATGGTATGATAAATAAGCATAAAAATTTATAATTTATCATTAAATGACGTTAAAAATAATAAAATATAGTACATGAGCATACAGTGTGTCCCACTTTCATGTACTGAAAAATCATGTGAAAATATCAAAAAAACATGTAAAAATAGTATTCTCCAAATTTAAAGCCTAATTAGACTAGGACTGATCATTCGGTTATAACCGAACCGAATAGCCTATTCGGTTATAACCGAAAACCGAAATTTGTACAATTTTAATATTCGAACAAGTAACCGAATTGCCGAATTGCCGAATTTACTATTCGGTTATTCGGGTAATAACCGAAATTAAGATATAAGGATTCTGAGAATTCAAGATCGAGAACAAATTTGAGATCAAGGTTTTGAGAGATTGATTTGGTGAAAGAAGATGAGAGATGAGAGTAAACTGTCGATTTGGTGAGAGATGAGAGCAGATTTTGTAATAATAGTAGTAGATGAAGATGACAAGTTCTCCAAGATCTGATTTCATTTTATTCTAAAAGCATACTGTCGATTTTGTAATAATAGAGAAGATGAGAGATGAGCGCATACTTTGCACCATCAAATGAGAAATGTTTACTACCCACAGATTTTGTAATAATAGAGAAGATGAGAGATGTTTACCGCCATAAATCTGGAGAAGAAAGGCGAAGGAATATTAGAGAAGATAAGAGATGTTTATTTTTTTCCGAATTGCTTCCTATCTCTTTGCAGTTTCCTCTTGTTGGATTTGGCGCCCAATAGTACAAGATTAACACTCAAGTGCAAAACTGACAAACAGTGGCCAGTGCAATAACAAAGCAGGCACGTAGACTAAATATCTATGAATTAATAAATGCGATAGATTTTTTTATTTCGGATATTCGGTTTAACCGAATTACTAAGAATCAAAACCAAAACCGAACCCGAAAAATAAAAATAAATTCGGATATAATCAAATTAAAAAAAAAACTGAATAATCGAAATAATTCGGTTAAAAAAATTCGATTTAGTTCGATTATTTGGTTTTATTCATTTTTTGCTCAGTCCTAAATAAGACAACAATGGGTAACTAGACAAATACATCATTCGACCTATTTATGGTACAGCGACCTGAATATATTTATAGCCCGTATATAATCCTATCTCCGCTCTACAAAAAGAGCATTATTTGTAAAATTTGCAAGCTAAAATATGAAGATATATTTTTATTACAATATACCTCTAAAAATATATATTACTACTTTAATAGTATAATATAATAATAAATTTTAATATTATCATTTCATAAATATGTCGTGGAGATATTTCTACTTTTTTTAATCTAATTTTCAGTGTTAAATTTATATCTTCTACTTGCAACTTATAATACATATACCTTTCCAATATTTATACAGTCAAACTGTAACATTATTTTCAGAACTTGTAAAGATTACATGAATGAGAAAATTATTGTGATTAATGTTAATATTCGTCCACACGTCTCAATTATTAAAGCGCGTTAAATTCTGTATAAAAATAGAGTCACACCAAAAGTTTAACGGTGGTTTGGATCGTCGAATGATAACTCCGGTGTGAGAATAAGTACATTCTGAATAAGGTTTAACAATAGAGGCTTAATGTTGTAGTGCTGTAAAATAAAGTTATACCTGATAATAAATTGTATTTATAGTGATCACATCACCTTCTCCAAACCCTTCTCCGTATAGGAATAGGATTCCTCATTAGGTAAGATATCTTAATGGGATTAAAGTCAATCTTCTTAAGGAAAAGAAATTGGATTGTATCCGGACTCTTTCCTTAGGAGTTGTAAATCAAATATAGTTACCAATCTTAGATTCCTTAAAATCATCAACTGCCCAAACAGGTTTTCACGTGGGTTAATTACGTCTATGCGGACTATGACCCACCGTATCATCTAAGCCCAAATAAACACGCCCTAATATTACCACCACTATCTTATTATAAGGAACTTAAAATAAAAGAGTTATCAATTAGTCATAAAAGATATTAATTCGCCTAGAAGGATGTTATCCATTCGGGAGAATGGTGGTCCGTCCCGAAGGATATTATCTGTTCGGGAGGACGCTTGTCCGTCCCAAAGGATGTTATCCGTTCGAGAGGACATTGGTCCGTCTCAAAAGATGTTACCCGTTCGAGAGGACTTTGGTCCGTCCCGAAGGATGTTATCCATTCCGGAGGACGCTGGTTCGTCCCGAAGGATGTTATTCATTCGGGAGGACGCTGATGAGTCCCGAAAGATATTACTTGTTCGGGAGGACATTAGTCCGTCCCGAAGGAAATTATTCATTCGGGAGGACGCTCGTCTGTCCCGAAGGATGTTTGTCTGTCCTTATATCATAACCCTTCCCGAGCCCTGTAGGGGACTTCCATCTGACCTTATACGTCCAATACACAAAACATCAACTATGGACAAAAACTATCTTTTGGCAAAATTGAATGCACATTCCTATTAATAACTTGAAATATTTACAGTCACAAAAGAAAACAACTTGATAATCCCAGCACGCCAAGTGTTTTTGACTCTTGTATTATCCATTACTTGAAGCCAATAAATTCTTGGCTTCAGCACTTCAACCCGGAACCTCCTTGGATTGATTCCTTTGCTTGCTGACCCATACTCCCGAAGAAACTAAAGCATTCCGATAACATTTTCTTGCTAAATCAAGATCCCTAGCGACTTCACCAACACCGTTTGGTGTGGGGAACTTTATTTTAAAATGGGGTATGGAGGTCATTGCATGTAGATCCATCAATGTCGGTCTCCCGAGTATGGCGTTGTATGATGAATCCACATGTACCACGAAAAATCTGCAGATCACTTCTACTTGACTAGGAGTTGTCCCGAAGATGACCGACAGATCGATGACACATATTACTCGAACTTGGTCGTTGATAAATTTGATAGAGGGAGCTCCTGCCCAATCTTCGTCTTCATTCCCTCCAAATCCATCCTTTTGGTACGCATGGGCGTACAATATATCAACCGATGAATTGTTATCAATCATGATCCTCTTTATATCCACCGATCCAACCTGTGCAGTGATTACCAGTGCTCCTGTAACGACCAAAAAATTCATACAATTCATCTCTCAACTTCGGTCGTTAACAATACGTCTAACTTCTGATTTTACATCATTATTCGATGTTAAACTTAATAAAATGCGAACTAATTTAAACTTTTCTGTCTTCTTACTTTAATTTTCTGAATCAAAACCTTTATCATCTACACATCTCTGAATCAAATTTATTTTATGATTCACTATCAGAGTTATTATATAAAATCTTATATTTTAACTCGATATTCCTTATACATTGGGTAGCTCAAACTTTACAACTAAATATGAAGTTTGTGAGATCCCGAATTTTATGAAATAAAAGTATTCAATTTTTTCTATTTTGGTAAATAGTTAAATTGATAAAAGTTTAAAGTTAAGGGTCATATTTGAAAAATTTTCAAAGTAAGCAAGTTGTCATAAAATAACCGGTAGTATAAGAATAGTAATATGCATGGTTGCATAGTAGCACACGATATTGATTATTGATGCTTATGTGAGAAGTCACTCAGTTATACTCAATTATTGCTACAATAATTGCTGCATCATATCTCTCATATTATTGATTCAATTATTGTCACAGTATCATCTGCATAATATGTTATATATTATTAAATCAATAATTGAGACGACAAAGTTATTCATATTATTATTTGCATTATTGACAATGTCTAGAAGTTCAGTTAAGGAGAGGTTTGGTCACCTAATTGCTCGCCAATAAGGAGAAATCCTTATCGGAAAGCCCCTTTTTTATTAGAAACGACCTGGTTGTTAAATATTGTGAGTTATAACATTAATGATGAATGTTATTAAAAATCGAAGTTGAGTTCGGAGTTGAATTTGGAGACGCAGACGTGATATTTGAGTCCGGAATGATGAAATTAATAAAAATAGACTATAAACACAAAATTTGTTGGGGTTGACTTTTTGGTCAAAAAAGTAAACAGTTGACTTTTTTGGAAAAGTCAAACTTCAAAATTTCAAAAATGAAATTTTTAAGAAAATTATTTCTATTATGTTGAGACTATTAATGTTAGTGGAAATCGACATTTATTTCGATAATAATTAATGTCTGGAGGTTATATTGACCAATCGGGTAATTAATCGAATAAATGAGCAATTAATTGCTATTAATTCGCATGATTATAACTATTTGTTCACATGTGTGTACTATTGATTCACATTCATGTACTATTAGGGTAGGTGGTGCAAGATTGATAATACTTGCATGACTAAGTTAAAAATGGAGGTATAGATGGAGGTACTATACTGTAATTCGTATTTTCACATGATTATAACTATTAAGTCACATGAATGAACTATTAATTCACATGATTTACTATTAGGGGAGGTGGTGCAAGTTTGATAATACTTGTAGGACTAAATTAAAAATGAAAGAAAAGTTGAAGGTATTGTACTGTAATATTTCGAGCCCCAAAACATGCAATTATCAAAATAATATTTTCCTATAAATAGAAGCTCATTCTTCCTTCATTTCTCACCAAATTCACTAAAGCTATAGAGCAATTATTATAGAGAGAAAGAAGAAGAGAAGTCTGTTACCTCATGTTCTAGTATCCAGTTTTCTTCTAAGGTAAGGGGTATTATTTCTTTTTAGATTCATGAAGAGAGAGCTACATTATTCCATTATTTATTATTATATTGAATAACTCTGCATATGCTAAGTACCGCATACATGGTGAAATTCTTCATTATTCCATTCTTTATTATTCTCGTTAGAATATCCCGTCATGCGTGTGGTTTACGCATGACCGGTTCCATTCTTTATTATTCTATTGAATATCCCGTGCATGCGAATTCCGCGCCACTGGTTCCATTCTTTCCATTCTTTATTATTCTGCTGAATAACCTATTCTGCAAGGGCCTTATCGCATGCATGGTGAATTCTTCATTATTCCATTCTTTATTATTCTCATTGGAATAACATGTCTATGTGGACTACCGCATGCATGGTGAATGATCCTTCGTATTCATTCCTTATTAAATTATAGAAATGATCTGTCTACGTGGATTACCGCATGGCGGGTGAAAATCCATTTGCAGTTTCATAATTTTTCTTACCCTCAAAAATTCTAAAAAAAAATTGAAATGATAATTTGATGAGTTTTCTATATTGTGTCCAAAGATGGCGATTTTTGGATGTATAGATTAAGAGTTATAGATTTTATGGGAAAAGACTATTTTAAAAGTAAACCATTATAACTCCTTGTGGTCAACTCCAAAAGTGGTGAAATTTTTATTGTGAGTACATACATATAACAGGAGTATACCCTGTAAATTTCAGAATTTTTGGACAAAAATACAATTTATGATAAATGTCTAAATATTCAGCAGTTTTGGCCATATGAAAAATAGTAAATGAATTTTAAAAATTCCGAGAAAAATATATGTTCAATATGGGACTATATTCTGCTAAATTCCAGAAAAGAATAATTTTTGGGACTGATTTGGTATTTTTCATGAAAATGGTTTAGTTACGAATATATGAATTAAATATGTTATGTGAAGTTGAAAAATTGGTAAATAGGAGTTTATGGCTTGAAAATCCTATATAAGGTATATGGAGATTTTTGATGAGTAATTTGATCATTGGTGATGAAATCTTATGAGTATGGCATTTTTGAATGATTAAATGCATTATTTGGTAAAGTGTAAACAATTAAAATAAATTATTTATAAGTTTAAGAAGTGATTAAAATATTGTTATAATATTAATAATATTAGATTATGAGTTTATTAAATGATTGATAATATATGGATAAATTTAAAGTCTTTAATATTTATCCTTGATTTCGTTTGATTAATGCTTATATCATTGTCATCATCCTCATGCTTATATTGTGATGAAAGTCATCTTTGGCTTATGTGCATAGATGGACTGTTGATTATTGGTTTTATAGTTATATATCTTTGGCTTACGTGCAAAGATGGACTGTTGATTATTGGTTTTACAGTTGTATATCTTTGGCTTACGTGCAAAGATGAACTATTAATTGATGAGTATCTTTGGCTTATGTGCATAGATGAACTGTTTATTGGTATGATTATGACCGGGGATCATTCTAGATAATCATGACCCGTAATGTTATAGATGATGTGGTAAAAGTCCTCATTGGCCCGTAGTGCATTGATGGGCGATTATTGGTATGATTATAACCGAGGATTATTCAAGATAATCATGACCATTGATGATTACACGAATATCCTCGATCAGTAGTGCGTTGATGATTCGATGATGTGGATTATTTATTAAGTCGAGTCTCAATGATAAAATATTGATTATACACTTTTAATTTGTAAAAGATAGTAGATATCATGCTCTACTTGACTCTTCTAAAATACAAATTGTATGTTTTGGACCAGAGTGCAAAGAATAAATTGTTAATAAATATCTTTGGTCGTAGTGCAAAGATGAATTTATTAGTATGATTATGAGCAGGAATTGTGATTTGGTATAACCATGATTTTTGATGTTTCAGGTGAAGATAGGTGATGAAAATTATCTTCGTCATGGGTACAAAGAGGAATTTAGAATCACAATTATGATTATGAGTTATTCATATGATTGTGGACAGGAATTGTTAATTGATGTTACAGGGATAAAACATTATTGGTGGACTTTTAACATGGAGAAGATAATAGACCTGATGGTCTATTTAACTCTTCTAATGGATTGCTCGTTCCGCTGCAACTATGGTTGAAAAGTTTTATCATCTACCATATGTTCTAAATCTCTGATTTATTATTGACGAAGGCTATTCATAATTTAATTATCTTTAGTCATGATATTCTTTACTTGGCTATTTGTGCTCACCCTTTGCTTCAAAATTCCTTTTAGGTAATAAGAGTGTAGCTGGATCGAGCGGGGATAACAGAGAAATAGTGTGATGGTCCGAGACTGTTGAAGTTTCTCAATACATTATAAAACGGCATGACATGCAATAGATAATTGTATTGAGGACCTAAGATGTGTGTGTCCTATTTTATACGTCACTTAATAATTGATTTTGGTGAACAATAATAGGGTGATGAGAACCCGACTTTGAAAGCATCAAAAGTGCACCTCATTAGAATGAATATGATAATAATCTTCTCATTCTTCTTTGGGGTCTTAAAATATTTGCTGTTGTATTTTATATGGCATTGTAACAATTTGAGTTTGATAATCATCTCACTGAGACAATATTGTATTAAAACTCACGACTTATCTGTTGTCAGATTTCTACACGACAGTTCAACAATCGTATAAATGAAGTTTGTATTTGATTTTATAGAGTGATATCGAAGCGACTCGGAATGGGTCATGTGGACTGTTTTTGGGCGGCGCACAAATGGTATCGAGCTTAGGGATATGGTCATTTGGCGGAGATAAGAGTTTAAAACTAGGAGGAGAGACGCAGTTTATATTCATTAAACATTGTGTGTGACTTACCTAAGTGAAATTGTTTACTTGATAAGTCGACAAATTGTGATATGTCAATTAACCTTTGTTTTGAAAATATATTCTAGAATGATATCCGGCGACTTTCAGTGTATATATGCACTTTTGCTCTGCACAATATTACCAACGTGTGAGCTCATCTGCGATATAACAAGTGACTTACTACTAAACTAAGTTTAGAAACAATGCTTGTGCCTGGATCGGACTCAAAGCGATTAGCTTTCAATATAGCATGAGAACCCGCTTTGATACCAATTGTTAGTTCCCAGTAGGCACAATAGATCTAGAAGGGGAGGGGGGGGGGGTTGAATAGATCCTTTTAATTTCAAATACTTTTTTAGTTTATTTTGTATTGCTAATAATTTAGCATGTGACAAACATAAGAATCTTTTCAAGCACAGCGGAATAAGTAAAAGATCCCCTTCATTGATATATTCATAATCATACATACATTATTCGTAGAGTTAATTCAGTGGTAAGCAGTTAAAACATACATAGCAGTTATAGCAATTAATGTACATAATGTAAATGACATAAAGTAAAAGACACAAAGGGTTTTAAGTGGTTCAGAGACTCAAGCTCCTAATCCACTCTTCTGCTTTCAACTAGTAGAATTTCCACTAAGGAAGGGCAGCACCTTAAATCACTAAGATTCCTTCAAGGCCAGTAGCCTTGGGACTTCAGTTCACTAAAAAATCTTCAAGGCTAGCAACCTTGGAACCTCTCTAGTTCCCTTGGAACTCTTCAAGCCCAGCAGGCTTGAAATCTTCATTTAGTCCCTTCGGACAAAGACCCCTCAGGCCCTGACTTCTTGTTATTGTAGTTATTGATGTTGTTGGTGCTGAGCTGCTAAGATGTCATTAAGCTCTGAACATCTTCTGTACTTAGTATCTTGGTGTGGTCTTCTTTGCATTCTGCTTCGAGTCTGGACCACATCTTCTTTGGTGCAGCAGATTTTTACTCTTTTCTGCTCATCTTCATCTGTTGTCAACTGTGCACCATCACCATCTGGATTTGCTAAGTCCTTGAGCTTTTGGTAGACTTCTTTTGGCACTTAGCAATCCCTGAACCCTTCTTGAATGTTTTGCAGACATGGTTCTGCACTTGATCAGTTTCAGCTTTAGGTTCATGGTGATTCGTAGAGTGGCTCTCCTGATCTTCTTTGTACTCTGCCACTTTTCTGAATGCTATCTTCTTGGCCTTCTCTGCTTTAAGCTTGGCTACCATCTTCAATGACATTCTCATCTTTGTTGAGTGAAGCTCTAATCCATTTAAGTCCTTCTTCAAGGCTGCTTCACTTCCACCTTGGTAGTCTCACTGTCACTGAGACTTGTTCTGTTGATCTTTTGGTGAAACTCGTAGAGTCAACAATAGCATTCAACAACTCAACGATTATGCAACATAGCAGTCATCTGCACCTCTTGATCTTTGAGGCTCTGTTGATTTATACTCCTTCCCAATCTTCCCGTTTGAAAGTAGCCGTTGAAAGCCATTCAAATTGCCTCGCAGATCTCGAGTTATTTAATGTAGACAGCAGATGTGACATGACATCCCCTTTTCTGACTTTCTGACACTGCAGTCTACTGTTTCACCTACCTCGTCAGAGATGTCACTTTCATGTCTCGGGCAGGTAGTCAACTTTATTTCTTCCTTCTGATTTCTAGATCAGAGGTTGTCCTTTTGCATCGATGCTCTCAATAAGCTCTATTCGAATATCAATCTTTAGATTGAGCCATTGCCAATGCCTCAATCTTTAGTTGTTCGAGCTCTACGATTCTGATGCATATCTTCTTGGACCTTATCGTAGTGTCTTGTTGACTGTTGCTTCTTGACTTGTGGAGTTAACACTACGATCTTTGAAGAGTGTTCATTAGATCTCCAATGTGGAACACCTCTTCCTTCTCTAGTGCAGTGCTTCAACACTTATGTTTGCCTCGATTGTTCTCAGATACTGATGGCTTGACTTCTTGCTCTGGCCCCTTCTGAATAACAAGACACTTTAGATTTGTGGCGTGTCCAGCTCGCTTTCTCCTTGTGATCTCCCATTCACTTATCATCAATAGACTGACCCAATGCTTAATCACTTTAACCTTGTTATTCAGAGACTGACCAGTATCTTTGTGTATACTCCATCAGTTTCTTCTTTGTTTGGCAAACACTACGATCCTGGTTACTTTTAGGATCGTTGTTATCTTTTTTACTTGATAACCACTTGATTCTTTTTCCTAACAAGAATCAAGTTTTCTTATGATCATCTTGTGGAAGACTTTACCTTGAATGGCTTCTCAACTCAATCTGAATGCTGATTGAGTTGATGCTTAGATCTTCTATTAGCTTTCATGCCATTCGTTGAGTGCTCTCCTCTTCCTTCGGTGAGATGTATCTTTGCATTACCAACCAAAGGCTTCATTCCTTTGGATATTCGGAGTGCTTCAATTGTTGAGAATCGTGTTTGCTCTACGATTCTCATCATGGCCTGTGAGCACATCTGTTAAGGTCTTAGCTCAGATTCTATGATTCAAATTTCTACATGCGACACACTACGACTTTGAGATCAGATCTTGATACTACGATTTCTGTTGTTGTGCTTGTTGTCTTCATCTAATCTTTCTCGACTATGATCTCTGCCTTTGATACGATCAGTAGACTCTATGATTTTGAGTGCAGTCTACGATTCTTGAATTGGCTTTGACATTAGTAGACTCTACGACTTCGAGTGTAGTCTACGATTCTTGACTGACTTTGGTAGATGCTTCGGTTACCGTAGGTAGTAATTTTGTCTCTACGATTCTGAACATGACTTCCTCAGCAGACTATGACCCTGAGGAAGTTCTCCTCGACACACTACGATCCTTCCTCGTCTCTCCTGGAAGTCTACGAACTCCGAGATCTACTATCTTACAGACTACGATTCTGCCTCGATAGCTCTCGAGTTTTCCTTGACTCTCCTGGCAAACTACGATTTCTGGTGCAATGCTCGACGATCAGACAAGCCTATCTATTACATCATAAGATCAACCTAACATGCTTGATCTTTCTATATTCATAGTCCTTGTACATCATTTCTTTTTAAGGACTTTACAAAGCTGTTTTGCTTATGTAGGATCAACCTAACACATTTGATCAATTCATTCTAAGTCCTTGTACTTATGTTTCTATTATCTATCAAAGGACTTTACAGCTCTTCTTAATGCAAGCATGCTTGCATATTCATTCATATATATATATATATATATATATATATATATATATATAATCAAAAATCATATGTAAATTGGAATATCATTCACATGCTTATTCCTGACAAGTTTTATCTTCTACCATATGTTCTAAATCTATGATTTATTATTGACGAAGGCTATTAATAATTTAATTATCTTTAGTCATGATATTCTTTACTGGGCTATTTATGCTCACCCTTTGCTTCACAATTCCTTTCAGGTAATAAGAGTGTAGTATTGGGTTTGAAAGGGGATAATGAGGAAATAGTGTGATGGTCCAAGACTGTCGAAGTTTCTCAATACATTATAAAACAGCATGACATACAACAGATAATTGTATTGAGGACGTAAGATGTGTGTGTCATATTTTATACGTCACTTAATAATTGATTTTGGTGAACAACAATAGGGTGATGAGAACCCGACTTTGAAAGCGTCAAAAGTGCACCTCATTAGAATGAATATGATAGTAATCTTCTCGTTCTTCTTTGGGGTCTTAAAATATTTGTTGCTATATTTTATATGGCATTGTAACAATTTGAATTTGGATACTGTCTACGAGACAATATTTTATTAAAACTCATGCCTTATCTCGTTGTCAGATTTCGCATTTACGCTCAACAATCGATATAAATGAAGTTTGTATTTGATTTTTATAGAGTGATATCTGGCGACTCAGAATGGGTCGCGTGGACCTGTTTTGGGGGCGTCACAAAGTTTCACATCATAAATTATTAAGTACATTTCTCAGAACCTTTATCTTTACCTACCTTTGAACTATACTTAGTTTATTACTCACTTTATCAGAGTTAATAAATAAAACTTACATCTAGATTCAATACCCTTTATACATCGAACACAATTTAAACTTTATAACTCAACATCTATTAAACATCATACATTATCAAGTACATCATCTAGAACCTTAAACATGGTTCAAAATAATAACAACTCAGCCAAAGTATAGAAATATTCATGCATTACATCTGATTCATGTTTTTCAAATAGCACATAGCGTTACCTTAAATCCTTAACCTGCAAAAGTGGTTATTTGCAAGGTTGAGCTCGACAACCCACCAAATCTAACACTTTTCATGCATCACATAGCACATAATAACATGCTCAACATACATCTCATAATCATTGAACTAACATAACATACATGATGCAGTTCATATAACAAGTATAAAGATTGAGTTCCTTATTCAATCAACATTCTTTACTCAATCAACATAGTCATAAATTGGCTTTAACGTTTCATACTTTCAACATATATAACACATCATGCTTGTGACACCCCCAAAATAGGTTCACACAACCCATTCTGAGTCGCCAAATACATTGTGACACCCCCAAAACAGGTATACATCACCCATCTTGAGTCGCCAAAAATATGGTACAAAATTCAAATACAACTTAATAATACAACTGTCATGTAAAATACGACAAAACACAAACTGAGAGTTTTAATACGGATATTGTCTTCTAGACAGTATTCAACTCAAATGGAGTCCTCAATACATTCATTATCTCACTATTTCATAGAATAGTGAGGACTACTAATGCTATCATGTGAGACCCCAAATTTTATGAATAAAGATTTAATTTTCTTGAAATATTTTTTTTAATATTATGGTGTGGATTTGATATAATGTTATAGTTGTGGGTAGTATTTATAAATTTTGTAAAGTATGCAAGTTGTTATAAAATATTCATTTGATCAGGGAATATTCTTTTTGTTTTAAATATTCGTATGCATTTACACAATCAATCATGAAACCCATTAACGAAAGTATTATCATATTTAAAAAAGCAGCGTAATTATCTTTTATAAAAATAACTACGAAAGTGTTACTGTTAAAACCGTTGAACTACTCAGTAGTAAAAGTATAGTAATGTGCGTGGTTGCATAGTAGCACACGGTATTGGTTATTAATGCTTACATGAGAAGTTACTCAGTTATACTTTATTATTGTTATAGTAATTGTTGCATCATATCTCTCATATTATTGATTCGATTATTATCACAGTATCATCTGCATAATATGATATATTATTAAATCAATAATTGAGACGACAAAGTTATTCATATTATTAAATTACAATATTTACAATGTCTATAAGTTCTCACCGAGGAGAGGTTTGGTCACCTAATCAAGGCATGATAGGAGAGAAATCCTTATTGAAAAGCCCCCTCTTTCCTGGAAACGACCTATATTGTGAGTTATAATATTAATGATGAATAAGTTCATGTTGATTAAAGATGTATTTGATAGTTTCATTGTGTTAAAATTATTTGTGTTAGTGAAAATCGACATTTATTTCGATAATAACTGATGTCTGCAGGTTATATTGTTCAATCGGGTATTAGGGGCACTTTTCGTGTTAGAGTACTATTCATGAGCTACTATTTATGAGTTACTATTCACGGGGTACTATTCACCCAAAAAATATATTTCTTTTCGGTTCAAATCATTTTTGGGTACAATATTATTCCATGAGGAGATGTGCTAATTTTTTAGACCGTTGGTTGAAATTATAATAGTAAATCAATATGGATCGTTGATTTAAAGTTTTAATAGTAACTTGTCCTTGAGTTTTCAAAGAGTTATTTGCCTCTTGATTTTTGAAGAGTTAATTGCCCTTCATGAAATAGTAGTTGTCTCTTCAATATTACCAAGAGTCATTTTGAACCTTTGTTAAGACCAAGAGCCACTTTCAGTTCTTCTATAAATAGAAACTCATTCCTTCATTATTTCTTACGAATTCACTGAAACTCTAGAAAGAGAAACTATAGAGAGAAAGAAGAAAAGTATTTTGCTACTTCACTTTTCCAATATTCAGTTTTTCTAAAGGTAAGGGTATTATTCTTTTTCGTATTCATGAAGAGAATTATTTTCTTTCAATACTCGTAAGAGTTGTTATTCCATTCTTCATTATTATGTTGAATAACTTTTGTTTATCTCAATCTGCCGCATACATGGTGAAAATTTTCTCGTTATTCCATTCTTTATTATTATGTTGAATAACTTTGTTTATCAAGCTGCGCATACACGGTGAAATTCTTCTATTATTCCGTTCTTTATTATTCGCCGTAATATATCTTGTGCGTGCGTTCTGCCGGGATCCGGTTCCATTATTTATTATTATGTCGAATATCCTCGTCTGCGTGCGCTCACGCATGACCGTTCCATTATTTATTATTCTGTTGGGAATAATGCATGCATGCGATCTCTATCATTTGCACGTGGTGAATCCTTCATTTATTCCATTCTTTATTATTCTATTGGAATAACTCATACATGTGGATTACTACATGCATGGTGAATGATCCTTTGTATTCATTCCTTATTAAATTGTGGAAATGATCTGTATACGTGGATTACCGCATGGCGGGTGAAAATCCATTTTGTAGTTTTATATATTCTTTTATATTCAGTTGGTTAAAGTTTTGGCTTCTATACTCCATAAAATTAGTAGAATATCCTGGATATTTGCGCTTCATCCAGTATCTTTTCATGGAAATATTCTTCTGAGCATTCTTGAATTTTACTCCACAAAGCAGTATTATGTTGACAATTGGGACGTTATTGAGTTCAGGATAAATTAACTTATAAATCTTTAAAATTTATTCTTAAACTTATTTTATTGAATTATTATGTCATTTTCATGATGAGTTATGTTGATTATTATGTGAAACATGAAAGTTTTTTAGAAATCACAAAGGGTTGAAAATCAGATTTTGGTGAAAATAGAACATGAAATTCAATTGACCATATCTCCTATTATATTTTGAATTTTTGAGTGTGGTCAAGTTCTAGAGTTAGATCTATGAGATTTCTAACTTATCCAAGTGGAATCATTGAAAAAGGTGTTGTAGATTTTCGTGTGGACTGATTTTAACAAAGGAGTCAAAAACTGCAAAGTACTAAATAGCTACTGCCCAGAAATTTAAAAGGGCATTTTCGGCCACTTAATTTGTGAAAAAAATTTCGATGTTTTGGGACATGAAAATATATGGTATAAAGTACCTCTTGTCCAAAAATGAGCTCATTCCGACTTAAAATGAGCAAGTTATGACTATTTCAATATTTAGATTTTTTCGACGAAAAATGCTATAACCGGAGTTCTATAACTCCGATGTCCATGAAATTTAAACTAGAAGCTCACGTTAACATGTGTAAGATCCTGCCAAGATTTGGGAATTTTTGGAATTAAACTTGAGATAGCTAATTTCTTAAGGAATTAATTAGAAATTGATTTTTGAAAAATATTAAATGAATTTTAAAAATTCCGAAAAAAATATATGTTCAATATGGGACTATATCACTACTATAAAATAGTAAATAGACAACACTTAAACCACAACGTTTTTATAAAAAAAATTTGTGGTATTTTTTTTCACAACGTTTTTTAACAAAACGTTGTAGATATATACGAAAAAACGTTATCTATTTAAAAGGGCATTTTTTTAATTTTAACTAGATAACATTTTTTTTAAAAAAAGTTGTCTATCTAAAAAACACGGAGCAGGCTAAAATGAAAACTTAAAATAAAAATACACGCTCCCTCCCCTTATTTCTATTTCCCCAACCCCTTTCTCTCTTCTCCTTTCGCGTTCTCCCTCTCCGGTCCATTTACTTCCTGCAAACCCTAGCCACTCTCGTTTCTCTTTGCCTAGTCTCGTTTCTCTTTGCCTAGTTCTATGGCCTCGTCTCCGCTCGCTCGTCGTGGTTTGCCTGCTAATTCCTATTTTCTACCGCCATTTCCGCCGCAATTGATGTTCCCTGTGATTGGAGGTAAAGATGTGGTGGTTTGGGAGGAGAAGCCTCAGAAATCGGAGACTGATTTTTCTGGTAAGTACTCTTCTGGCTTTAATTTCTTAATTTTCATGGTTTAATCGTTACCGAATCCTCCCAATTCTCCTATAAAATCATTACCTAAAACCCTAACCCAAGTCCTAGTGGATCTGTATCACCGTTGCATCCCAGATTATCCACCGACACTCCAACTGCACAACGTGAAAAAGGGAAAACTTATTGGGCGTGGGACATTTGGTAGTGTTTATGTTGGCTCCAATCAGTATGTAGAATATATGTATTTGTTCATTATTTTATTTTGTAGAGATTATCTTATTATATTCTTTCATTCAACAGAGAAACTGGAGCATTGTGTGCGATGAAAGAAGTTGAATTATTACCAGATGACCCAAAATCTACAGAATGTATAAAGCAATTAGAGCAGGTTGTACTATATGTTTATTATATTTTCGTATCTTTTCTTCATTTCTGTAGTTATGTTTGGAGGATGTCTTGTGCGCTTGTTCTCCTTGACTTATGTACCCCTTCTCTTTCTAATTTTTTTTTGTTTTGTTTCCCTATACAACTATACTATTTGAACTTGAGTGAGCCCTATGCAATTTTATATGAGATGTGTGTGATAAAACAAGAATATTACTAATCACAAAGTACAGGTTTCCAATGTTTTGTTAGCCATTTTGGGAAATTATTACCAGCTCTAGAATATATGCATTGTTGGTAGAAACCACATAGTTAACTTGTGTGTCTTATGTTTATACTTTTTAGGAATTAACTCTGATCCATGAATTTTAAATATATCTCTGCTTGATCTGGTGAGGAGTTTTTAAGGATTCGATGGGATATTTCTTATGGATTTTTGAATACACTGACTTTAAGTTTTTTCTTTGTTAGTTTCCTTTTGTTTTCCCCATTGTTTTTGTTGAATTGAAATTTTTCGTACATTAGTTTGCTACTTTCCTTCTTTCCCTACATAGGGTTTGAAATGGTCGTCACCTTAATTTATTTTAGAAGTTCAAATAAATAAATACATATTTTTGATAGGAAAAAACATATATATTTGGTGTAGAATAGATGTCCACAAAGAACTTTTATATTCTCGATGTACATTATTGGTTAAGCCACTTCTTAATGAGTCATAGTTTGTCCAACTAAAAGTTTAATTCCAAATGATATTAATTTAATGCAATTTTCTCTTTGATTGTTCATTACATGCATTGAGATCTTTAGGGTAAAATTATTACTCCTCCAACTCGGATAAACTTTACAAAATAATTAATTTGTTGATACTCTACTCTTTCCACTGTCGCAGGAAATTAATGTTCTAAGCCAGCTAAAGCATCCAAACATTGTGCAGTATTATGGTAGTGAAATAGTGAGTGGTTCCTTGTTGCATGCTGATGCTTATGTTTGCACTCAGTAGTCTCTGCTTACCTATGGTAATGAGAGTTTAATTTTGTGCACATGCAGGTTGGTGATCGATTTTACATATATTTAGAGTATGTTCACCCTGGTTCTATAGTTAATTATATTCGTGACCATTGTGGAGCAATCACAGAATCCGTTGTACGCAATTTCACTCGTCACATTCTTTCCGGGTTGGCTTACTTGCATAGAACAAAGACAATACACAGGTACTAGTCTTAAAAAAAATTGGAGTTTCAGTATTCAATTTTCAAGAGTATCAATCTCAAATACAACATCCATTATACTTTTTCATATGTAACCACAAATGTAGAAAGCATTTGTGTAACCGCTGTTAAGATATATGGGATTGACAATTGACATGAGCACCTTAATGTTGCTGGGGGTGCATTCTTGAGTGCCAAGTTTGATGATGATTTCAATTCGTAGGGACATCAAAGGAGCTAATTTGCTTGTTGATGCATATGGAGTTGTCAAGCTTGTTGACTTTGGGATGGCAAAACATGTAAGTTTTGAACTTTTAATTATTGAAATTGTTAATGGTAGACTAAGAGTACTAAATGAAAACATTTATGGATCCATAAGTATGCCTTGTTCCTTGACAGTAAATGTGTGCTAAAAGTTAAGTATCCAATTGAGCTATGTAAAGTTCTCAAAGGATTAGAACCTAGGACAAGTCTGCAGTTATACCTCTATGGAAAGAGAGTTGATGGATGTTAGTTATCTACATATCTTGATATAGTTATGTTCATACTGTAATCTATGAAAAGAGAGTTGATGGATGTTAGTTATTAGCAGTTCTGCTTATCTTGATGTAATTTGTTTATGCTGTAATCTATTCTATTTGGATGTATTATACGGTACTTAACCTATAGGTTTTGGGTCTGTTGTTGGATAGCTTTGATGGCTTTTTCCTCATGGATCCCTGTGTTATTTCCCACCTTTATTTTCTTTATAGAGCCTAACTTATTTGAATATATGACCTTCTCTAGTTGGCCAGAGGAGTAAGATGGATTAGTTACATTAGCATAAGAAATGGAAAAGGATAACTAGAGAAGGAAATGTCATGATTAACAGGGGATGGGGATTTGAGAACAAGGGTAAATATCACACATATAATTCTCACACAAAACTCAAAAATTCATATAATTCAATGTATCAAATTAATAGAGTACATCATTATTTATAATACTCCTAAACAATTTTCCTAACCTAAATTGGACTCTAATAAGATAACTATAAATTAAAGAAACTAATTAAAATACAACTTTTAATTCATAGGCTTCCAAAGCCTTTTATATTATTTTAACCAAGTCTTGCTCCGGGCTTGTCGTACATCAATGATCTTGGTATAGTGCCCATCTTCTACATTCCCCCTTTATTCTGCATCACAGTATTGAACCAAAATCCCCAAAACTCCCTGGAAAAGTATATTTATCACTATGTGCCATTGACTTGTATGATGGATTGACCATCTACATGCTAACAGCGATAGATAGGGAATGGCTTGTATCTTGATTGTTGATAAATTTTTTAGTGGTAAGTGAGTGCTCTGTGGTGTCTTTATCATTGTTGGTTGTTTCCTGTTGTCTTTAATCATTTTGGGGATTGAAAGATGGTCTTGTTACACAGCTTACTGAACAAGCTGCTAATCTTTCTCTGAAGGGAAGTCCATACTGGATGGCTCCTGAGGTATGTTCTTGTTGCAACATCATAGATTTTCAGTGCACACAGTCCTGCTGCTCAATACTAACAACTCTTTTGCTCCCTGCAGCTCTTACAGTCTGTGTATGTTATTTGATTATCCAGGCACATGTGCGGTTGTAATTGCTTTTCATTTTGTTGAGAGATTGCTCTTTTTGTATTTTTGCTGGTTTCTCATTGGGTATTTTACTTTTGTTTGTTTTAGGGGGTCACAGTGGAATCACAACCATCTAAGCTTGCAGGCAGCCGTGGTTCTAAAAATCGTTATTTTGATTTTGACAAACTAGCAGAGGTTTGACTTGTTCTATTTACGAAGTTTCCAAGTTACCTACATCTACTATGCTTCAAAGTCAATATTATTTGCGAAGGCTAGGCCTCTGAGTGCAAGTTCAGTCTCATTGTCTTTGAAAGAAATTTAGTTTCACTTGTATTTTTTAATTCATGTTGTTTCATAATCAATGATTGAGACATTTGAAACTGTAAACGAATGGTATTATTGGGATGTATTTTGAATGATTGATACATTTTGATTTTAAATTTAAATGAGAATTTAGACCTTTTAGCTATATATCATGGCATTAACATATTGCAGGTGCATTGGTAATATAGGTGAACCACAATTTTTTTTTTTTTTTTTTTTTCTTTTTTTTCTTTATCTATAATATTTTAAAAATGTTGTATAAATTGGTTAAAAACGTTTTTTGATATATTAAATTACAACGTTTTTATCTAGAAAATGTTGTGGAATCATACCTTCTACAACGTTTTTAAACATCTGCTAATTTATGAAAAATAAATCTACGTTTTTTTTTTTAAAACGTTGTGTAATGTGCTTAACTATAACGTTTTAAAAACGTTGTGTAAGGGTGTCAAATAGATGACACCTTTAACCACAACATTTTTTTTTACTGAAACCACAACATTTTTTCGCGTTATCTATTTACTGTTTTGTAATAGTGTATTCTGTTAAATCCCAGAAAAGAAATATTTTTGGGACTGATTTGGTATTTTTCATGAAAATAATCTAGTTACGAGTAAATGAGTTAAATGTGTTATGTGAATTAACAAAATTGGAAAATAGGATTTTATGGCTTGGGAATCCTATATAGGGTATATGCAGATTTTTGATAAAGGATTTGATCATTGGTGATGAAATTTTATGAGTATGACATTTTTGAATGATTAAATACATTATTTGGCAAAGTGTAAACAATTGAAATAAGTTGTTTATAAGTTTAAGAAGTGATTAAAATATTGTTATAATATTAATAATATTAGATTATGAGTTTATTAAGTGATTGATAATATTTGGATAAATTTAAAGTCATTAATATTTATCCTTGTTTTCGTTTGATTAATGCTTATATCATTGTCACCATTCTCATGCTTATATTCTGATGAAAGTCATCTTTGGTTTACGTGCATAGATGGACTTGGTGTGATTATGATCGTGAATTATTCAAATAATCATGGCCGTAATATGATGAATGATATGGTAAAAGTCCTCGATGGCGCAGAATGCATTGATGGGCGCTTTTGGTATGATTATGACCGAGGATTGTTCGGTATAGTCATGACCATTGATGATTTAATGAATATCCTTGGCCGTAGTGCGGGGATGATTCGATGATGTGGTTTATTTATTAAAAGAGTCTCGTGATAAAAGTGATGAAAACCTTTTTAAATCATAGAAGATAGTAGATTTTATTCTCTACTTGACTCTTCTAATGGATTGCTTGTTCTGTTGCAGTTAAACTTGATGTCTATTGTATTTTATCAGTTTAATATTGTTGAAGACTAATGATAATTTATTCTGTATTATCTTAGTCATAATATTTCTTACTGGGCTAGTTGAGCTCACCTTTTCTTTCACTATTCTCTTCAGGAAATGAGAATATAGCTGGGACGAGTTGGAGAACGGAGTGACGGTCCAGATGATAGCATTAGTAGTCCTCATTATTCTGTTAAATTGTGTGACAATAAATGTAATGAAGACTCCATTGAGTATGGATATTGTCTAGATGACAATATTCTTATTAAAACTCTCAGTTTATGTTCTGTCGTATTTTACACGACAGTTGTATTATTAAGTTGTATTTGTATTTTTGTACCATGTATTTGGCGACTTCAAGATGGGTGATGTATACCTATTTTTGGGGCGTCACGATTGATATCAAAGCTTAGGGATATGATCCTGGTGAGATGTGAGACAAGAACTAAGAGGGAGAGACGGGGAATTCCTTCGCTAGTATGACCTACCTAAGTTTATTTGGTATTTAATTGGTCTGTCAAAGTATAGGGATAATATGTGATATGTCGATTAACCCTTGTTTTGTGACAGTGTTAAATTTGCGGAGTTATCCCGGTTTGCATCCCATTTGATCGATAATGAGGAGCGAATGACGCGAATATTTCCAAGAGGTTTGAAACCCGATATACGTCAATAACTCATTTCTCACAAATTTTGTTTATATTCAGATGTTGTGAATATGGCTCAGTTATTGGAGCATGATAATGAGTTAGCATAACCAAAAGGCAACGACCAACAACACGATAATAATCTTACCGGTGGCAACGGCCATCAGAACAACGATAACCATCGTGGAGGAAATTATCATGCCAAGAATGGTAACCACTTCGGTGGTAATCATGGCCAAGATAATAGAAGTGGAAAATTCAAGAAGAGAAGATTTAACGATGATGGGAAGACGTCGGCAGCAGCAACAAATTCTAGGAGAGGAGAACGACCGCCAGTTAGATGCTATAGATGCGGAGAAGAGGGACACATAAGTCCAAACTGTTCACAGTCTTCCAAGGTATGTTTTAGTTGTGGAAAAGATGGTCACATAGCTCGATTTTGTCCTGTATCGAAATCAAGTCCAGCTGGGACGGTGGCACCAAAGGCGGATACGGACAAAACAAAGTCGGTGGTTTCAGGAAGAGAGTTTTTCGTGACTTCTCAAAAAGTGAGTAACCCAAACAAAGTTAGCACGGGTTAGTTAATTATAAATTCTTGCGAAGTCTATACCTTATTAGATACCGATTTTACCCATTCTTTTATCTCTCTTGCTTGCGCTCAACATTTAAATTTGACTCTAGAGAAATTAGACTTTGACTTATCGGTTCAAACTCCATTAGGAGAAACCTTCATTTCATGTGTTATCCAAGTCTTGGATGAGAGTCACAGTTTTGAATGATATTTCTATTGTTCATAAATTTCCTGACGTATTCTTGAAGACTTCTTAGCCTACCCCTAGAGCGTGAAATCGAATTTTGTATTGACCCCAGTACAAAACCCATTTCTAAAACCCTTAAATATTTCTTCAACCAAAACGAACGTAACATACGCCAGAGACGTTGGCTCGAGATGTTGAAGATTACGACCATACCATTCAATATCATCGTGGAAGAGCAAACGTGGTAGTTGACGCGTTGAGTAGAAGATTGTATACGTTTACAAGTGTGACGTTAACACAAAAATCCATTTCGTATAACTTACAAATGATGAAGATAGAGTTAAAGACTCCAGGGACTCATGTGATGATGACGAATATACGAGTAGAATCGACTTTAATTGATAAAGTTAAAGCCGCTCAAGCTACACACCCGAAGCTGATGAATGTGAAGAAGAAGGTTCAAGAGGGCATTATTCTAGAAGCAAGAATCGACGAAGAGAGGAAATCTCAACCCTCGATTTTATTGGCCCATTTGAAATCCTCGATCGAGTAGGAACCGTGGCCTATACACTCGTTTTACCGCCAAGTATGTCGCGTGTTCATAACATTTTTCACATATCGATGTTACGTAAATATGTGGACAACCCGAACCACATTATTGAATTAGAACTAGACGAGAGCAGAAGATTTAATGTATGAGGAGATACGTGTTAAAATCTTGAATAAGAAGGATCGTATTCAACACTCAAAGGTTATACCTCAAGAGTTAGAATCTGAAATGAAGTCAAGGTATCCTCATCTCTTCGGCATACCAGGTACGCACGTAAATTTTGAGGGCAAAATTTCATAAGGAGGGGAGATTGTGAGACCCCAAATTTTATGAATAAAGATTTAATTTTCTTAAAATATTTTTTTTAATATTATGGTGTGGATTTGATATAATGTTATAGCTGTCTTTTTGTCGGGAAAATCCGTACGACGACACAATCATCGGTGAACCCACAACGGAAGTATTGTTGTATTTAGAAAATGACAGAATTATCTTTTTATAAAAATAACGGCGAAAGTGTTCTGAATTAAAGCTGTTGAACTACTTTCTTAGTAGTAAAATATAGTAATACGCGTGGTTGCGTAGTAGCACACCAGATTGGTTATTGATGCTTACGTGAGAAGTCACTTAGTTATACTCAATTATTGTTACAGTAATTGTTACATCATATCTCTCATATTATTGATTCGATTATTGTCACAGTATCATCTGTATAATATGATATATTATTAAATCAATAATTGAGACGACAAAGTTATTCATATTATTAAATTGCAATATTTATAATATCTAGAAGTTCTGTCAAGGAGAGGTTTGGTTACCTAATTGCGCGCCAATAGGGAGAAATCCTTATTGGAAAACCCCCTCTTTCCTGGGAACAACCTAGTTGTTAAATATTGTGAGTTATAATATTAATGATGAATAAGTTTATGTTGATTAAAGATGTATTTGATAGTTTCATTGTGTTAAAATTATTTGTGTTAGTGAAAATTGACATTTATTTCGATAATAACTGATGTCTGGAGGTTATATTGTTCAATCGGGTATTCGGGGCACTTTTCGTGTTGGAGTTACTATTCACGAGTTACTATTCACGAGTTACTATTCACGGGATACTATTCACCCGAAAAATATATTTCTTTTCGGTTCAAATCATTTTTGGGTACAATATTATTCCATGAGGAGATGTGCTAATTTTTTAGACCGTTGATTGAAATTATAATAGTAAATCAATATGGATCGTTGATTTTAATTTTTAATAATAACTTGTCCCTTCAGTTTTCCAGGAGTTATTTGTCCCTTCAGTTTTCCAAGAGTTATTTGTCTCTTCGGTGTTTCAAGAGTTAATTTGTAAGACCCCAACTTATTATAAATAAAATTAAATTTTCCTCTATTCATTATTCTAAATTAATAAGGGTTAATTTGATACAATGCTTTGGTTATGGGTGAAATGTGCAAATTTTATAAAATAAGCAAGTGGTTATAAAATATTCATTTCTGTCGGGGAATATTCATTTGGTCGTGGAATATTCTTTTTGTTGGGAATATCCGTACGACGGCGCAGTCAATTGTGGGCCCCATAACGGAATAACTGTCGGATGAAGTAAATGACAAAGTATGAGTTTTTATGAATAACGGTGTAATTGTTACCGTTAACACTGTTGGAATACCCGGTGGTTAAAATACAGTAATACGCGTGGTTGCACAGTATTGTTGAATTATTGATTCTTACGTAAGAAGACACTACTCAATAATTGTTATAGTAGTTACTGTTCAATATTTTATTTTATTAATTCAATAATTACTGCGTTGATAGTTTATATTATTGTTGTTTCAATAATTGTCATTGCACAATATTTCCCATTATCAGATCAATAATTCATATTATTTGAATAATATTATTAGATAGCATTATTGGCAATGTCTAGAAAGTTCTGTCAAGGAGAGGTTTGGTCACCTAATTACGCGGCCATTAAGGAGAAATCCTTATTGAAAGCCCCTCTTCCTGTGAACTACACCGTTGTCATAAGTGTGATTACATAATATTATTTGTGAATAATTAATTATTGATTTATATGATAAGGAAATATTTATTTGATATAATTGATGGATATATTTATTTTATGTGGATATAATTGAAGGAATTAATGTTGAGGTATTTTATCAGTATTTTGTCGGAAGGAAAGTATTAAAAATCACCCGTTTATGGATTTTAGATATTTTCTGTTTGGAATTTGGAAAAACTCAAAGCTACAAAGTGGTAGAGAATTCGATTTCATGCGAAATGGACATAAAATTCGTATTTTTCTGATAAACGGGATATTTTCTATGAATTATTGAAGTTTTAAAAAATAAAATAATTTTTATTAAATTTATGGATGGGACCCACTTTTGGTTGGTGTTAATAACATGTGGGCTGCTGAAATTTCAGAAATGAGGGGCTGATGGCTTTCAAAGCATGCGTAGAAAAAATGAGAATAAATAATATTAATTTATTATTTTAGTCTCCTATGGCGTTCTAGCATTTTTCTATAAATAGACGCTTAGGTTAGAATTGAAAATCACACCAGAAACAAGTTTTCTTTCTCTCTAGATTCTCGAGCTTATTTTTGTGAGTATTTTGTTACTTTGAGAGTTGCTGTTCGGTACAAGTTTCCTTCGGCTTTCTATCCGATATTCTGATTAGAAGTACCGTTATTTTGAGGTAAGGGATGTTATTTTCTTCATATATGATATTATTTCTTTCAATATCATTATGTCGAAGTATTGATCTGAACTTTTTAATCAAATTTGGAACTTTTTGTGTCGGGCTTACTATTCGCGTATACGGCACTATTTATCGAAAAATAATTTTTTTTTTTTGTCCAAGATGTCTATTATGGTTACTATCTTTGATTATATCCATGTTTTGATCTTTATTTTTGAATTCTGTTTCAAAATTGGTTATTATGGAGTATTATTGATCTTGGATAAACTGTTATAGGAATCCCTAATATTTGTTCTTCTGTCTCACTGGATTCTTTTTCTTTAAAATATTTTTCATCATCCTCAGTCCTAAATGATGATATTACGGAATATCTTTGGCCTGTAGTGCAAAGATGAATGATTAACTGATGAATATCTTTGGCCGTAGTATAAAGATGAACATGTGTTGAAATGAACATGACCGACTGGTGATATAAATGAATATCTTTGGCCTGTAGTGCAAAGATGAATATTTGATTAAAGATGTATATTGATTGATGTTATAGGGATAAAATATTGATGATGGACTTTTAAATCTTAGAAGATAGTAGAATTCATTCTCTACGTGACTCTTCTAATGGATTGTTGTTTCCGCTGCATTTGTTGATCTAAAACTTGTTGTCTATTATATTCTATCGATTTTTCTCTGTTGAAGACTAATGATAATTTGTTGTATATTATCTTAGTCATAATATTCTTTCTTCGGGCTAGTTGAGCTCACCCTTTTCCTTTTGTTCCATTTTTCTTCTTAGGAGGTGAGAACATAGCGAGGATCGAGTCGGGGTATGGAGTGATGGTTCTAGAAAGATGTTTTAGCGATCCTCACTATTCTTTGTAAAATAGTGTATGAATAATTGTAATGAGGACTTATTTGAGTGTTGATATTGTCTAGAAGACAATATTTGTATTTAAACTCACGATATGTGTTGTGTATTATTTTGCACAAATTGTATTATTGAAGTTGTAGTTTGCTTTCTGTACTATGTATTTGGCGACTCAGAATGGGTGTTGTATACCTATTTTAGGGGCGTCACAGTTGGTATCAGATCTTAGGGATATGGTCTCTGGCGGAGATCGGGGAATAGAACTAGGAGGGGAGAGATGAGTAAATCCTTCGCCAGTGTGTCATATTTAAGCTTATTTGTTGGTCAGTCATAAGATAGGGATATTATGTGATATGTTAATTTGTTTAATTAACCCCTGATTTATGGCAGTTTTTAAGAATGGCAGCTGAGAATGTTAACAATGGAGTCTATGAGACTGTGGAACAACCTTTGATTACCAACCAAGAGAACGTGCAACAAGAAGATAATATTCCTCCTGTAAACAACACTACCGAGCAAATGATGAATGATGCGATGTTTAGAAGCTTTTTGTAGTTCATGCAAAATCAAACGAGGGAGACTCGTGTATAAAATACGGGTGGAAATGATAGCAACGCGCGGTCTGTCACAGCCAAGCAGTTCAAGGAGTTGGGACCACCAGATTTATGGGAAAAGCCCGATCCGATTAAGGCAGAAACATGGGTCAAGCAAATTACCAAGATATTCGATGTCTTGGGATGCACGGAGGAACAGAAGGTTCCATTCTCCACTTTTATGTTCCGTGGTGAGGCAGATTACTGGTGGGAATCTGTGAAGCTTACCCAGCCAGCCGCACTCAACATATCTTGGGAAAATTTTTAGAAACTGTTCAATGACAAGTACTTTCCTGAAAATATTCGTCATATGAAGGAGGTAGAGTTTATTAGACTGGAACAGAACAACATGACGGTGTCCCAGTACGAGACGAAGTTCACGGAGTTATTCAGGTTTGCACCTCATTTGGTAGAAATTGAAGAACGTATGACGCGGATGTTTTTGAGAGGTCTAAAACCCGAGATTCGTCAATACCTTATCTCTCATAAATTTTCTTTGAATTCAGATGTTGTTAATAAGGCTCAATTATTAGAGCGAGATAATGAGTATACCCAACTGAGGGACCACAACCAGGGTCATACCAGTGACAACAGTCATTAGGGCGATGATAACCAGCGAGGAGGGAAAAATACAGACAAAGGCGGTAACCACTCGGGGGGTAATCGTGGCCATGATAATAGGAGAGGTGAGTCAAGTGGAAATTTCAGAAAGAGGAGATTCAATAATGACAGAAAGACATCAAAGAATGACACCAAAGACAACAACAAATTCTAGGGAGGAGATCGACCGCCGTTAGATGTTACAAATGCGGGAAAGAGGGACATATCAGTCTAAACTATCCACAACAATCCAAGGTATGTTATAACTGTGGAAAGGAGGGCCATATAGCTCGAGACTGCTCTGTAGCAAAACCAAGTTCAGCGAGGGATGGTGACTCCAAAGGCTGTCCCGGATAAGTCAAAATCAGCGGTTCCTGGAAGAGCGTTTGTCGTAACTGGCCAAAACGTGAGGAACCTGAACGAGGTGATCACGGGTAAGCTAATCTTGAATTCTTGCGAAGTTTATACCTTACTAGATACCGGTTCTACCCATTCTTTTATCTCTCCTGCTTGTGCTCAACGTTTAAACTTGACTCCGGAGAAATTGGACTTTGATTTATCTGTTGAAACTCCGTTGGGTGAAACCTTCGTTACATCTACAGTTTATAAATCTTGCTTAATCCAAGTTGGCACTATCACATTACCTGTTGATCTTATCTCTTTAAAGATACTTACTTTTGATGTGATTTTAGGAATTGATTGGTTAACCACTCATCATGCCAAAATTGATTGTTTTTCGTAAGGTTGTTAGTTTTCATATTCCTAACCAACCTGTCCCACGAATTCAAACAACTAAACCACTAAAATCAGTCACCGTCATATCAAGCCACAAAGCTATTCGTTTATTGAAAAATGGATGCCAAGCTTTCTTAGCCCATGTTATGGATTTGAACAAAGACAAGTCAGATTTGAATAATATTTCTCTGGTTAGAGAATTTCCTGATGTATTTCCTGAAGAACTTCCCGGTCTACCCCCAGAACGTGATGTTGAATTCTTTATTGATCTTGAACCGGGTCGAAAACCCATTTCTAAAATCTTTTATCAAATGGCTCCTATTGAACTTCAGGAGTTAAAAACCCAAGTACAAAAGTTGGTACCCGAGCCTCTATCTGGTGACTTCCTTTGTAGAATGCACCAAAGCCAAACTCTCCATAGGGAACTCTATATTTGTGTGGTGGTAAAACGATAGGTGCCATTGTGACGTGCAATCCAAGATTGGGATATAAATCACATATGGGAGCAACTTAAGTCAGTAATCGAAATATCTAGCTTTCTAAGCTTAATTGGTTACTATCGGAGATTCGTGGAAGGACTTTCTCGAATCGCTACTCCGTTAACTTAGCTAACTTGGAAAGATACAAAGTTCATATAGTGCGAGGAATGCGAGAAGATTTTCTAAGAGTTCAAGAGGCGACTCATTTCGGCACTTGTTCTGACCATACCATCCTGGAAAAGCGAACGTGGTAGCTGACGCGTTGAATAAAAGATCGTACGCAAGTACGAGTGCAATATTGTTGAACACAAAGACCTATTTTGTATAATTTATAAACGATAGAGATAGAGTTAAAGACTCTAGGGACCCATGTGATGATGGCGAATATACGAGTAGAACTGACTTTAATCGATAAAGTTAAAGATGCTCAAGCTACGAACCTGGGGCTGATGCGTATGAAGAAGAAAGTGCAAGAAGGAGCTATTCCAGAAGCAAGAATTGATGAAGAAGGAATACTTCGAGTCAACTCTAGACTTTGCGTTCCTATCGATTTTGACTTGAAGCATAGAATCATGATGGAGGCACACAACACCCCGTTTGCAATCCATCTTGGGAGTACCAAAATGTATCGTGATATTCGACATACATTTTGGTGGAACAATATGAAGAGAGAGATCGCGAAGTTTATCTCGAGGTGTTTAACTGGTCAACGTGTAAAGGCGGAGCATCAAGTACCAAAAGGGTCCATTATAACCACTTGAGATTCCGAAATGGAAGTGGGAACACATTACTATGGATTTCGTTACAGGTCTTCCCAAAGTTTTTCAAGGCATAGATGCGATTTGGGTTATTGTTGATAGATTAACCAAGTCTGCTCATTTCTTGCCGATACGTGAGACTTATTCCCTTGAACGTCTTGCTCGTATGTACGTGAACGAGATTGTGCGATTGCATGGCATGCCAGTATCCATAGTTTCGGATCGTGACCCAAGATTCACTTCACGATTTTGGGTTAGCTTGCAGAAAGCTATGGGCACAGATTTACAATTCATTTCAGCATACCATCCTCAAACGGATGGGCAATCGGAAAGGACTATTCAAACCCTTGAAGATCTATTAAGACTCTGTGTCCTAGATATCAAAGGAAGTTGGGATAAGTACTTGCCACTGGTGGAATTCTCCTACAACAACAGTTATCAAGCAAGTATAGGCATGGCTCCATTTGAGGCGTTGTATGGACGAAAGTGTCATTCTCCAATTATCTTTGGGATGAGGTGGGTGAAGCAACGTTGTTGGGACCGTAAATTAAATGCGTATGACTACGAAAAAGATTCAAATGATCCGAAGAACGTATAAAGACCTCACAAGATCGACAAAAGAGTTATGCTAATCTTCATCGAAAGGACGTGGAGTTTAATATTGGAGATCATGTATTGTTACGTATTGCTCCATGGAAGGGAGTTACAAGATTTGAAAAGAGAGGAAACCTCAATCCACGATTTATTGGTCCATTTCAGATTCTTGATCGAGTAGGAAATGTGGCCTATAGACTCGCGTTACCTCCAAGTATGTCTCGTGTTCATAATGTTTTCCACATATCTATGCTTCGTAAATATGTGAAAGACTTGAACCATATTATTGAGTTAGAACCAGACGAGATAGCCGAAGATTTAATGTACGAGGAGGTACCTGTTAAAATCTTGGATAGGAAAGAACATGTCCTACACACCAAGGTTATACCACAAGTTAAGGTTTTATGGAGGAACCATGCTATTGAAGAAATGACCTGGGAGTTGGAATCGGAAATAAAAGCGAGGTACCCTCACCGCTCAAACGCCAGTATCGCGTCGTCAATTTAGAGGACGAAATTTTATAAGGAGGGAGGTTGTAAGACCCCAACTTATTATAAATAAAATTGAATTTTTCTCTATTCATTATTCTAAATTAATAAGGGTTAATTTGATATAATGCTTTGGTTATGGGTGAAATGTGCAAATTTTACAAAATAAGCAAGTGGTTATAAAATATTCATTTACGTATTAGGGGAATATTCGTTTGGTGGTGGAATATTCTTTTTGTCGGGAATATTAAATGCGATGGCGCTAGATCAATTAATGGGCCCATAACGGAATAACTGTCGGATGAAGAAAACGACAAAGTATGAGTTTTTATGCATAACGACGTAATTGTTACCGTTAACACGGTTGGAATACCCGGTGTTTAAAATACAGTAATACGCGTGGTTGCACAGTATTGTTGAATTATTGATTCTTACGTAAGAAGACACTACTCAATAATTGTTATAGTAGTTACTGTTCAATATTTTATTTTATTGATTCAATAATTGCTGCGTTGATAGTTTATATTATTGTTGTTTCAATAATTGTCATTGCACAGTATTTCTCATTATCAGATCAATAATTCATATTATTTGAATAATATTATTAGATAGCATTATTGGCAATGTCTAGAAAGTATCTTTTCATGGAAATATTCTTTTGAGCATTCTTGAATTTTACTCCACAAAGCAGTATCATGTTGACAATTGGGACGTTATTGAGTTCAGGATAAATTAACTTATAAATCTTTAAAATTTATTCTTGAACTTGATTTATTGAATTATTATGTCATTGTCATAATGAGTTATGTTGGTTATTATGTGAAAACATGAAAGTTTCTTAGAAATCATAAAGGGTTGAAAATCAGATTTTGGTAAAAATAGAACATGAAATTCAATTGACCATATCTCCTATTATATTTTGAATTTATGAGTGTGGTCAAGTTCTAGAGTTAGATCTATGAGTTTTCAAACGTATCCAAGTGGAATCACTGGAAAAGGTGTTGTAAATTTTCGTGTGGACTGATTTTAGCAAAGGAGTCAAAAACTGCAAAGTACTAAATAGCTACTGCCCAGAAATTTAAAAGGGCATTTTTGGACACTTAATTTGTGAGAAAAATTCCGGCCTTTTGGGACAAGGAAATATATGGTATAAAGTACCTCCTATCCAAAAAAGAGCTCATTCCGACTTAAAATGAGCAAGTTATGACTATTTCAATATTTAGGTTTTTTCGACAAAAAATGCTATAACCGGAGTTCTATAATTCCGATGACCATGAAATTTAAACTAGAAGCTCACGTTAACATGTGTAAGATCCTGCCAAGATTTAGGAATTTTTGGAGTTAAACTTGAGGTAGCTAATTTCTTAAGGAATTAATTAGAAATTAATTTTTGAAAAATAGTAAATGAATTTTAAAAATTCTGAGAAAAATATATGTTCAATATGGGACTATATTCTACTAAATTCCAGAAAAGAAATAATTTTGGGGCTGATTTGGTATTTTTCATGAAAATAATCTAGTTATGATTAAATGAGTTAAATGTGTTAAGTGAAGTAACAAAATTGGAAAATAGGATTTTATGGATTGAGAATCCTATATAGGGTATATGCAGATTTTTGATAAGGGATTTGATCATTGGTGATGAAATCTTATGAGTATGACATTTTTGAATGATTAAATACATTATTTGGTAAAGTGTAAACAATTGAAATAAATTATTTATAAGCTTAAGAAGTGATTAAAATATTGTTATAATATTAATAATATTAGATTATGAGTTTATTAAGTGATTGATAATACTTGAATAAATTTAAAATCTTTAATATTTATCCTTGTTTTCGTTTGATTAATGCTTATATCATTGTCATCATTTTCATGCTTATATTGTGATAAAAGTCATCTTTGGTTTACGTGCATAGATGGACTTGGTGTGATTATGACCAACGATTATTCGGTATAATCATGACCATAATGTGACGAATGATATGGTAAAAGTCCTCAGTGGCCTGTAATGCATTGATGGACAGTTTTTGGTACGATTATGACCAGGGATTGTTCGGTATAGTCATGACCATTGATGATTTAATGAATATCCTTGGCCCGTAGTGCAGGGATGATTCGATGATATAGTTTATTTATTAAGTTGAGTCTCAGCAATAAAAGTGATGAAAAACTTTTTTAAATCATAGAAGATAGTAGATTTTATTCTCTACTTGACTTTTCTAATGGATTGCTTGTTCCGCTGCAGTTAAACTTGATGTCTATTATATTTTATCAGTTTAACATTGTTGAAGACTAATGATAATTTATTTTGTATTATCTTAGTCATAATATTTCTTACTGGGCTAGTTGAGCTCACCCTTTCTTTCACTTTATTTTCTTGAGAAATGAGAATATAGGTTGGGGACGAGTCGGGGAGCGGAGTGACGGTCCGGATGATAGCATTAGTAGTCCTCACTATTCTGTTAAATAGTGTGACAATAAATGTAATGAGAACTCCATTGAGTATGGATATTGTCTAGATGACAATATTCATATTAAAACTCTCAGTTTATGTTCTGTCGTATTTTACACGACAATTGTATTATTAAGTTGTATTTGTATTTTTATACCATGTATTTGGCGACTCAAGATGGGTGATGTATACCTATTTTGGGGGCATCACATATCATCTGGACCATCACTCCGTTCCCTGACTAGTCCCGGCTACGTTCTCATTTCCTGAAAAAAACAATGAAAGCAAAAGGGTGAGCTCAACTAGCCCAGTAAGAAATATTATGACTAAGATAATGCAGAATAAATTATCCGTAGCCTTCAATAGTATAACAACTGATAAAATATAATAGACAACAAGTTTTAGATCAACAACTGCAGCGGAATAAACAATCCATTAGAAGAGTCAAGTAGAGCGTAAAATCTACTATCTTCTATGATTTAAAAGATTTATCATCAATTTTATCGCTGGGACTCAGCTTAATTGTGACGCCCACAAAATAGGTATACATCACCCATCTTGAGTCGCCAAATACATGGTACAAAAATTCAAATACAACTTAATAATACAGTTGTCGTGTAAAATACGACAAAACGTAAACTGAGAGTTTAATAAGAATATTGTCATCTAGACAATATCCACACTCAAAAGAGTCCTCTTTACATTTATTTTCACACTATTTAACAGAATAGTGAGGACTACTAAAACTATCATCTGGACCGTCACTCCGCTCCCACGACTAGTCCCTAAGCACGTTCTCATTTCACGAAGAAACGGTGAAAAGAAAGGGTGAGCTCAACTAGTCCAATAAAAATATTATGACTAAGATAATGTAGAATAAATTATCATTAGCCTTCAACAATGTTAAACCGATAAAATATAACAAACATCAAGTTTAAGCTGCGGTGAACAAGCAATCCATTAAAAGAGTCAAGTAGAGAATAAAATCTACTATCTTTTATGATTTAAAAGGTTTTCATCACTTTTATCGCCGAGACTCGACAATAAATAATCCACATCATATCTGCACTACGGCCAAGGATATTCATTAGTATACGCAACCATAAATTATCCATGCACTACAGCCAAGGATATTCGTGTATTCATCAATGGTCATAATCATGCCAAAAATTGTCCATCAATGCATTACGGGCCAATGAGGACTTTTTCCACATCATTTGTAACATTACGGTCATGATTACAATCAATAATCCCCATCGTAATCATACCAAGTCCATCTATGCACTTATAGGCCACGAGATGACTTTCAACATAATATAAACATGAGGATGATGACAATGATATAAGAATTCAATAAAACAAGTTCAAGAATTAATTTATCCAAGAACTAATAACGTCCAAATTGTCCACATGATACTTCTTTGTAGAGTAAAACTCAAGAATGCTCAGAAGAATATTTCCATGAAAAGATCTTTGGATGAAGCGTAAATATCAAGGATATTCCACTAATTTCATGGAGTATAAAGTCAAAACTTTAACCAACCGAGTATAATAAAGAATGGGATAACAAAAGAAATCACCGGGCATGCGATAGATCCGCATGCATACGTTATTCCAACGAATAATAAATAAAGGAACGGTGTCACATGCAAGAAACGCATGACGGTGATATTCCAATGAATAATAATAAATAATGGAACCAGTCATGCGTAAGCGCACGCATGTGATGTTCCAACAGAATAATAAATAACGGAACCAGGTCATGCGTAACGCACCGACAGGATGTTCCAACAAAATAATAAAAATGGAATAACAGAAGAATTTCACCATGTATGCGGTACTTCGCATAGACAGGTTATTCCAACATAATGATAAAGAATGAAATAACAGAAGAATTTCACCAAGTATAGGGTAGCTCAAGATACTGAGTTATTCCAATGAGAATAATAAATAATGGAATAACAGAAGTTCTCTTCATGAATAAGAAAGAAATAATACCCCTTACCTCAGTAGGAAATTAGATACCGCAATATTGTAGTAACAGAAGATTCTTCTTCTTTCTCTCTTATTCTCTCTATTCTTTCTTGCTCTAAAGCTTTAGTGAATTCGTGAAAAGTAATGAAGGAATGAGATTCTATTTATAAGCTTGGTAGAGTAAGGGTAAAATAGTCTTTTCACCATAATTTATGACATCATCGCTTACATCATCGATCATATGACATCATTGCTTACATCATCGATCAAATGACATCATTGCTTACATCATCCTTCCGATGACATCATTGCTTACTTCATCGTTCCGATGACATCATCGCTTATATCATCAGAATTCAAATTCAAATTGTTCTCTTCCACCTCATTTTACTTTTATACCATGAATTTACTATATTAATGTTACCATTCAAATTATATAAAAAAAACATACTATCATATAATCACATCATACTACTATAATATAATATTATAATAATATATTTAAATGAATTATTGATTTGATAATTTGAAATACTGTGTAATGACAATTATTGAATCAAAAATATCAATGTAGCAATTATTGAATTAATAAAATATTAAACAGTAATTACTGTAACAATTATTGAGAAGAGCCTTCTTACGTAAGAATCAATAATTCAAAAAATACTGTGTAATATCGGGTGCTACTGTGCAACAACGCATGTTACTATATTTTAACCACCAGGTATTCCAACAGTGTTAACGGTAACTCTTCCGCCGTTATTTTTATAAAAATATTTTTGTCATTTTCTAACTCCGACAATAATTCCGTTGTGGGGTCCACCAATGATTGTGTCGTCGTACGAATATTCCCCGACAAAGAGAATATTCCCCGACCAAACGAATATTTTATAACAACTTGCATACTTTGCAAAATTTATAAATATTACCCACAACTATAACATTATATCAAATTCATTCCATAATATTTATAAAAAATTCATCTTTATTTAAAAAGTTGGGGTCTTACAACCTCCTCTTCTTATGAAATTTTGCCCTCAAAATTAGGGTACGTACTTGGTATGTCGAAAAGGTAAGGATATCTTGATTTCATTTCAGATTCTAACTCCCAGGTTATTTCCTCAACATCGTGGTTTCTCCACAAAACTTTGACTTGAGGTATAATCTTGGAGCGTAGAATATGTTCCTTCTTATCCAAGATTTGAACAGGAACCTCTTCATACATCAAATCTTCCGCTATTTCGTCCGGTTCTAACTCAATAATGTGGTTCGGGTCTTCCACATATTTACGTAACATGGATATGTGAAAAATGTTATGAACACGAGACATACTTGGCGGTAAAGCGAGTCTATACGCCACAGTTCCTACTCGATCGAGGATTAAAAATGGGCCAATGAATCGAGGATTGAGCTTTCCTCTCTTTCCAAATCTCGTAACTCCTTTTCATGGAGCAACACGTAACAACACATGATCTCCAATATCAAATTCCACGTCCTTTCGATGAAGATCAGCATAACTCTTTTGTCGATCTTGTGAGGTTTTTATACGTTGTCGGATCGTTTGAATCTTTTTTGTAGTCATACGTACCAACTCTGGTCCCAACAACGTTGCTTCACCCACCTCATCCCAACATACTGGAGAACAACACTTTCTTCCATACAACTCTTCGAATGGAGCCATGCCAATACTTGCTTGATAACTGTTGTTTGTATGAAAACTCCACCAACGGTAAGAACTTGTCCTAACTTCCCTTGAAGTCAAGGACACAGAGTCTTAATAAATCTTCAAGAGTTTGAATAGTCCTCTTTGATTGTTCGTGCGTCTGAGGATGATATGCCGAACTAAATCGTAAGTCCGTGCCCATAGCTTTTTGCAAACTAACCCAAAATCGTGAAGCGAATCTTGGGTCTCGATCAGAAACTATGGATACTGACATACCATGCAGTCTTATAATCTCGTTTATGTACATGCGAGCAAGACGTTCAAATGTATAAGTTTCTCGTATTGGTAAGAAATGAGTAGACTTGGTCAATCTATCAACAATGACCCAAATTGCATCTATGCCTTGAGAAACCTTGGGAAGACCAGTAACAAAATCCATGGTAATGTGCTCCCACTTCCATTCTGGAATTTCAAGTGGTTGCAATGGACCTTGTAGTACTTGATGCTCCGCCTTGACTCGTTGACAAGTTAGACACCTTGAGATAAACAACGCTATCTCTCTATACATATTGCTCCACCAAAATGTATGACGAAGATCACGATACATTTTGGTACTCCTAGGATGGATTGCAAACGGTGTGTTGTCCGCCTCCATCATGATTTTATACTTTAAATCAAGGTCATTAGGAACATAAAGTCTGGAGTTGACTTGAAGTATTCCTTCTTCATTGATTCTTGCTTCCGACATAGCACCTTCTTGCACTTTCTTCCTCATACGCATCAGCTCCAGATCTGTAACTTGATTAGCTTTAAATTTATCAATTAAAGTCGGTTCTACTCGTATATTTGCCATCATCACATGGGTCCCTGGAGTTTTTAACTCTATCTCCATCCTTTGCAAGTCACACAAAATGGGCCTTTGCGTTGTCAATATCGCACTCGTATTCGCATATGATTTTCTACCCAACGCGTCAGCTACCACGTTCGCTCTTCCACGATGATATTGAATGGTATGATCGTAATCTTTAACAGCTCGAGCCAACGTCTTTGGCGCATGTTACGTTCATTTTGGTTGAAGAAATATTTGAGGGTTTAAGAAATGAGTTTTGTACTGAGGTCAATATAAAATTCGATTTCACGCTCTAGGGGTAGGCTAGGAAGTCTTCAGAGAATACATCAGGAAATTTATTAATAATAGAAATGTCATTCAAAACTGTGACTATCATCCAAGACTTGGATAGCATGTCACATTGATACCTATCAACTTGCCACTGTTATTCACGATGTCCCCTACGGATATTCTGGCTTCGGTGTATTCCAAGACTTGGAAGTCACCAGCGAAAGGTTCGGGGCTCTTTACTTATGGCTTGATATGACAATGATTGACTTTAGTGGTTTGGTTGCTTGAATTCGTATAACAGGTTGGTTAAGAATATGAAAGCTAACAACCTTACGAAAATGATCAATTTTAGCATGATTAGTAGCTAACCAATCGATTCCTCAAATCACATCAAAGGCAAGTATTTTCAAAGAGATAAGATCGACAGGTAACGTGAAAGTGTCAATTTGAATCAACAAGATTTATAAACAGTGGAGGTAACGAAGGTTTCTACTAATGAAGTTTTAACCAATAAGTCAAAGTCTAACTTCTCTGGGGTCAAATTTAAACGTTGAGCGCAAGCAAGAGAGATAAAAGAATGGGTAGAACTGGTATCTAATAAGGTATAGACTTCGCAAGAATTTATAATTAACTAACCCGTGCTAACTTCGTTCGGGTTACTCACTTTTTGAGAAGTCACAAAAAACGCTCTCCTTGAAACCACCAACTTTGTTTTGTCTGTATCCGCCTTTGGTGCCACCGTCCCAGCTGGACTTGACTTCCCTGAACGGCAAAATCGAGCTAGGTGACCTTCTCTTCCATAATTATAACATGCTTTGGACGACATCGCACAGTTTGGATTGATGTGTCCCTCCCCTCTGCGTTTGAATCATATGATAGGTGGTCGTTCTCCTTCCTTAACAACGGGTGCTGGCGCTGACGTCTTTCCATCATTGTTGAATCTCCTCTTCTTGAAATGTCCATTCTTATTGTTTTGGCCATGATTCTCACCGAAGTGGTTACCATTTCTGGCATGTTGATTCCCTCCATGCTTATTGTCATCACCGCTTCGATGATATTATCATTTGGTATTATCATTTTGCCACCGTTCTCTTTTGGTTGGGTTGACTCATTATCGCGCTCCAATAACTGAGCCCTATTAACAATATCTGAATACAAACACAGTTTATGAGAGATAAGATATTGACGTATCTCGGGTTTCAAACCTCTCAGAAACATTCGCGTCATTCTCTTCTCATTACCAACCAAATGAGACGCAAACCGGGATAACTCGGCAAACTTGGCTTCGTACTGCGACACGGTCATGTTGTTTTGCTCCAGCTTGATGAACTCTACCTCTTTCATGTGACGAATACTTTCGAGAAAGTACTTGTCGTTGAAAAGTTCTTGGAACTTCTCCCAAGACATCTTCAGTGCGACAGGTTGAATACGCTTTACAGATTCCCACCAATAATCTGCCTCTGCCCGCAACATGAAGGTGGAAAAGGGAACCTTTTGCTCTCGAGCATCCCAAGACATCAAATATCTTGTTGATCTGCTTTATCCACGTCTCGCTTTAAGTGGTTTTGGCTCTCCAAAAAACTCTGGTGGTCCCAGTTCCTTGAATCGCTTAGCGGTGATTGTCAGAGAGTTGCCCGGTGTGTCCAATGCATTTTGGTTAGGAGCCGCTCTTGCTGATGTTGCATGAATTGCATAAAGCCTCTGAACATTCCATTGTTCATCATCCGGTCGTGTGTTGTTGTTTGCACGAGATTTGTCGCCTTCACGATGCACATTATCCACGATTATTGATCCGTGGAGACTCAGCGGTCTCACATGCTCCATGATGTTCTAAACATTCTCGAATGTCATTTTCAAATACTGCCACAAAACAAGGGTTAATTAACATATCACATATTATCCCTATACTCTGACCGACCAATTAAATACCAAATAAACTTAGGTAGGTCATACTAGCGAAGGAATTCCCCGTCTCTCCCCTCCTAGTTCTTGTCTCACATCTTAGCCAGGGATCATATCCCTAAGATTTGACACCAACTGTGACGCCCCCAAAATAGGTATACATCACCCATCTTGAGTCGCCAAATACATGGTACAAAAATTCAAATACAACTTAATAATACAGCTGTCGTGTAAAATACGACAAAACGTAAACTGAGAGTTTAATAAGAATATTGTCATCTAGACAATATCCACACTCAAAAGAGTCCTCTTTACATTTATTTTCACACTATTTAACAGAATAGAGAGGACTAATAAAACTATCATCTGGACCGTCACTCCGTTCCCTGATTAGTCCCGGCTACGTTCTCATTTCCTGAAGAGAACAGTGAAAGAAAGGGTGAGCTCAACTAGCCCAGTATGAAATATTATGACTAAGATAATGTAGAATAAATTATCATTAGCCTTCAACAATGTTAAACTGATAAAATACAATAGACATCAAGTTTAATTGCAGCAGAATAAGCAATCCATTAGAAGAGTCAAGTAGAGCATGATATCTACTATCTTCTATGATTTAAAAGAATTTATCATCAATTTTATCGTTGAGACTCAGCTTAATAAATAATCCACATCATCCCTCCTTTTCTGACCAGGATATTCATTAGTATCACAACCATAAATTATCCATGCACTACTGCCGAGGATATTCGTGTATTCATCATAATGGTCATGATCATGCCAAGAATCATCCATTAATGCATTACGGGCCAATGAGGACTTTTTCCACATCATTTGTAACATTACGGTCATGATTACACCGAATAATCCCCGGTCATAATCATACCAAGTCCATCTATGCACTTCAGGCCATAGATGACTTTCAACATAATATAAACATGAGGATGATGACAATGATATAAGAATTCAATAAAATAAGTTCAAAAATTAATTTATCCAAGAACTAATAACGTCCAAATTGTCCACATGATACTTCTTTGTAGAGTAAAACTCAAGAATGCTCAGAAGAATATTTCCATGAAAAGATACTGGATGAAGCGCAAATATCAAGGATATTCCACTAATTTCATGGATAATAGAAGTCAAAACTTTAACCAACTGAGTATAATAAAGAATGGGATAACAAAAGAAATCACCAGGTATGCGATAGACCGCACAGATAGGTTATTCCAATAGAATAATAAATAAAGGAACGGTCACATGAAAAGCGCATGAATGTGATATTCCAACGAGAATAATAAATAATGGAACCGTCGTGCGTAAACGCACGCATGGGATGTTCAACGAATAATAAATAATGGAACCGTTCATGCGTAGCATATCAAGCGAGGATGTTCCAACAGAATAATAAAAATGGAATAACAGAAGAATTTCACCATGTATGCGGTACTTCGCATAGACAGGTTATTCCAACATAATGATAAAGAATGAAATAATAGAAGAATTTTACCAAGTATAGGGTACCCCGCGTATACAGGTTATTCCAATAGAATAATAAATAATGGAATAGCAGAAGTTCTCTTCATGAATAAGAAAGAAATAATACCCCTTACCTCAGTAGGAAATTGGATACCGTAATATTGTAGTAACAGAAGATTCTTCTTCTTTATCTCTTATTCTCTCTATTCTTTCTCGCTCTAGAGCTTTAGTGAATTCATGAAAAATAATGAAAGAATGAGATTCTATTTATAAGCTTGGTAGAGTAAGGGTAAAATAGTCTTTTTGCCATAATTTATGATATTATCGCTTACATCATCGATCATATGACATCATTGCTTACATCATCGATCAAATGACATCATTGCTTACATCATCCTTCCGATGACATCATTGCTTACCTCATCGTTCCGATGACATCATCGCTTACATCATCAGAATTCAAATTCAAATTGTTCTCTTCCACCTCATTTTACTTTTATACCATGAATTTACTATATTAATGTTACCATTCAAATTATATATAAAAAACATACTATCATATAATCACATCATACTACTATAATATAATATTATAATAATATATTTAAATGAATTATTGATTTGATAATTTGAAATACTGTGTAATGACAATTATTGAATCAAAAATATCAACGTAGCAATTATTGAATCAATAAAATATTAAACAGTAATTACTGTAACAATTATTGAGTAGAGCCTTCTTACGTAAGAATCAATAATTCAAAAAATACAGTGCAATATCGTGTGCTACTGTGCAACAACGCGTGTTACTGTATTTTAACCACCAGGTATTCCAACAGCGTTAACGGTAACTCTTCCGCCGTTATTTTCATAAAAATATTTTTGTCATTTTCTAACTCCGACAATAATTTCTTTGTGGGGTCCACCAATGATTGTGTCGTCGTACGAATATTCCCCAACAAAAAGAAATATTCCCTGACCAAAAGAATATTTAATAACAACTTGCGTACTTTGCAAAATTTATAAATATTACCCACAACTATAACATTATATCAAATTCATTCCATAATATTTAAAAATAATATTTATAGAAAAATCATCTTTATTTAAAAAGTTGGGGTCTTACATTAATAAATAATTCACATCATCGAATCATCCCTGCACTACGGGCCAAGGATATTTTTTAGTATCACGACCACGAATTATCCTTGCACTACGGGCTAAAGATAATCGTGTTTTCATCAACGGTCATAATCATGCCATAAAATAATTCATCTTTGCACCCTTGGCCGAAGAGAATCCATGACCATAATCTTTTCAAAAACTGTCCATCAATGCACTACAGGCCAGTGAGGACTTTTATCACATCATTTGTAACATTACGGTCATGATTATACCGACTAATCCCTAGTCATAATCATACCAAGTCCATCTATGCACTACGGGCCAAAGATGACTTTCATAACAATATAAGTATGAGGATGATGACAATGACATAATAATTCAATAAAATAAGTTCAAGGATAAATTTTAAAGATTTGTAATTTAATTTATCCAAAATTCAATAACGTTCAAATTGTCAACATGATACTGCTTTGTGGAGTAAAATTCAAGAATAATATTGTATCAAAAATGATTTGGACCAAAAAATAATCAATTTTTATCATGAATAGTACCCCGGGTGAATAGTACTCGAATAAATAGTACCCCATGAATAGTACTTCGTGAATAGTAACCCGTGAATAGTACTCCAGCATGAATAAGTTAAACTTTATCAAGAATGCTCAGAATAATATTTCCATGAAAATATACTGGATGAAGCGCAAATATCAAGGATATTCTACTAATTTCGTGGAATATAGAAGCCAAAACTTTAACCAAATGAGTATAGAATGAAGATCAAAACATGGATACAATCAATGATAGTAACCATAATAGACATCTGGGACGAAAAAGAGAAAATTTTATTTTTCGGTGAATAGTGTCGTATACGTGAATATTAATCCCGACACAAAAAGGTAGAAATTCCACAATAAAATTCATATCAATATTTCGGCATAATGATATTGAAGAAAATAATATCATTTATGAAGAAAATAACATCCCTTACCTCAAAATAACAGCACTTCTGATCGAAATATCGGATGTAAAGCCGAAGAAAACTTGCACTGAATAGCAACTCTCAAAGTATCTAAATACTCACAAAAATACGCTCGAAAATATAGAGAGAAAGAAAACTTGTTTCTGGTGTGATTTTTAATTCTAACCTAAGCGCCTATTTATAGAAAAATGCTAGAACGCCAAAGCAGACTAAATTAATAAAATAATAATATATTTTATTTTTTTCTCCTATGCCTCCTTCCATGACCAGCCTCCACAATTGAACCAAAAAATTCTAGCACATATTTTCAACACCAACCAAGAGTGGGTCCCACCCAATTTTAATAAAAATTATTTTATTTTCTAAAACTTCAGTAATTCATAATAAATAGCCCTTTTATCAAAAAAATACGAATTTTATATCCATTCCACACGAAATCGAATTCTCTACAACTTTATAGCTTTAAGTTTTTCTAAATTCCAGACAGAAAATATCCAAAATCCACAAATAGATGATTTTTAACACCTTTTAAAATTCATAACAAATCATGCGTTAATTTTTAACGGTTCAAAATTTATGGACATATACTAAACTTATATATGTATAACATATCCAAATATCACAACAATCCAACGGTCGGATTAAAATTATAACTCACACTTAATAGAGCTTTAAGAACAGATTTGAGTTTTTAATACCTCCAATCCGACAAAAATCGATAAAATACCTCAACATTAATTCCTTCAATTATAACCACATAAAATAAATATTTTCCTATCTATCATTTATGTCCACATAAAATAAATATTTTCTTATCATATAAATCAATAATTAATTATTCACAAATAATATTACAGAATCACAATAATGACAACCAGGCCGTTCCCAAGAAAGAGGAGGCTTTCCGATAAGGATTTCTCCTTACTGGCGCGCAATTAGGTGACCAAACCTCTCCTTGACAGAACTTTCTAGACATTGCCAATAATGCTATCTAATAATATTATTCAAATAATATGAATTATTGATTTGATAATTGGAAATACTGTGCAGTGACAATTATTGAAACAACAATAATATAAAATATCAACACAATAATTATTGAATCAATAAAATAAAATATTAAACAGTAATTACTGTAACAATTATTGAGTAAAACTGAGTGACTTCTCACGTAAGCACCAATAATCAATATCGTGTGCTACTATGCAACCACGCCAGACATTCTTGTTTCTTTTACTACCGGGTAGTTCAACGAGTTAACGGTAAAATTTACGCCGTTATTTTCATAAAAGATATTTACGTAGTTTTTCATTCCGAAATATAATTCCGTTCTGGGGTCCACCAATGATTGTGCCGTAAATGATATATTCCCCACCCAATCGAATATTTTATAACTACTTGCTTACTTTTCAAAATTTATAAATATTACCCACAACTATAACATTATCTCAAATCCACACCATAACATAAAAAAAATTCGAGAAAATTAAATATTTATTCATAAAATTTGGGGTCTTACAATCTCCCCTCCTTATGAAATTTCGCCCTCGAAATTTTCGATGCATACTGGTATCTTAATGCAGATGAGGACACTTAATGATTCTAACTCTTGAGGTATAACCTTTGAGCGTATAATATATTCCTTCTTATCCAAGATTTTAACAGGTACCTCTTCATACGTTAAATCTTTGGCTATCTCGTCCGGTTCTAAATCAATAATGTGGTTCGGGTCGTCCACATATTTACGTAACATCGATACGTGAAAAACACGCGACATACTTGGCATTAAGGCAAGTCTATAGGCCACAGTTTCTACTCGATCGAGGATTTCAAATGGGTCGTCTTCATCGACTCTTACTTCTAGAATAACGCCTTCTTAAACCTTCTTCTTCGTATTCATCAGCTCCGGGTCTGTAGCTTTAACATTATCGTTTAAAGTTGGTTCTAATCATATATTCGCTATTTTCACGTAGGTTTGTATATTTACACTCGTAAACACATACGATCCTCTACTCAACACGTCGGCTAACACGTTCGCTTATCCCACGATGGTATTGAATGGTATAATCGTAATCTTCAATAGCTCGAGCCAAAGTCTTTAGCGCATGTTACGTTCGTTTTGGGTGAAGAAATATTTGAGGGTTTTAGAAATGGGTTTTGTACTGGGGTCAATACAAAATTTACTTTCACGCTCTGGGGTAGGTCAAGAAGTCTTCAGGGAATACGTCAGTAAATTTATTAATAATAGAAATATCGTTCAAAACTGTGACTCTCATCCAAGACTTGGATAACACATGAAATGAAGATTTCTCCTAACGGAGTTTCAACAGATAAGTCAAAGTTTAATTTCTCCGGAGTTAAATTTAAACGTTGAGCGCAAATAGGAGAAATAAAAGAGTGGGTAGAACTGCTATCGAATAAGGTATAAACTATGCAAGAGTTTTGATTAACTTACCCATAATAACTTCGTTCGGATTCCTCGACAAATGCTCTCACTTAAACTACCAGCTTTGACTTGTCTGGGACATCCTTTGGTGTCACTATCCCAGCTGGACTTGACTTCACTACACGACAAAATCGAGCTAGGTGACCTTCTCTTCCGCAATTGAAACACGTTTTGGGTTACTGCGTACAGTTTGGACGGATGTGTCCCTCCTGTCCGCATTTAAAACATACGATCGGTGGTCGTTCTTCTTCTTTGGAAACAGGTGCTAGTGTTGCTGTCTTTCCATCATTATTGAACCTTCTCTTCTTGAAATTTCCACTTCTATTATCTTGGCCATGATTACCACTGAAGTGGTTACCATTCTTGGCATGATAATTTCCCCCATGATGGTTATCGTTGTTCCGATGGCCGTTGCCACCAGTATGATTATTATCGTGTTGTTGGTCGTTGCCTTTTGGTTGTGCTGACTCATTATCGCGCTCCACTAATTGAGCCCTATTCACAACATCTGAATATAAACAAAGTTTGTGAGAAATGAGTTATTAACGTATTTCGGGTTTCAAACCTCGTAGAAACATTCGTGTCATTCTCTCCTCATTAGCCTCGTACTGCGACACGGTCATATTGTTTTGCTCCAGTTTGATGAATTCTACCTCCTTCATGTGACGAATACTTTTGGGAAAGTACTTATTGTTGAATAATTCTTGAAACTTCTCCCAAGACATCTTGAGTGCGTCAGGCTGGGTATGTTTTACAGATTCCCACCAATGATCTGCTTCTTCACGCAACATAAAGGTGGAGAATGGAACCTTTTGCTCCTCTTAGCATTCCAAGACATCAAATATCTTGGTGATCTGCTTTATCCACGTCTCTGCCTTAAGTGGTTCTGGCTTTCCCAAAAACTTTGGTGGTCCCAGCTCCTTGAACTGCTTAGCGGTGACCAACCATGGGTTGCCATTGTTTCCACCTGCATTATGAACAGGAGTCTCTCTCGTTTGGTGTTGCATGAACTGCACAAATCCTCTAAACATCTCATCGTTCATTATTTGATCGGTGTTGTTCTTTACCTGAGGATTATTGTCTTCCTGTTGCACATTATCCTGGGTATTGATCTGTGGTGACTCAACGGTCTCCTGTGCTCTATTGCTATTCTCAACATTCTCAGATGTCATTTTTAAATACTGGCACAAAACAAGGGTTAATTGACATGTCACATATTATCCCTATACTCTTACCGACCAATTAAATACCAAATAAACTTAGGTAGGTCATATTAGCAAAGGAATTCCCCGTCTCTCCCCTCCTAGTTCTTGTCTCACATCTCAGCCAGGGATCATATCCCTAAGCTTTGATACCAACTGTGACGCCCCCAAAACAGGTATACATCACCCTTCTTGAGTCGCCAAAAACATGGTATAAAATTCAAATACAACTATCGTGTAAAATACGACAAAACATAAACTGAGAGTTTTAATACGAATATTGTCTTCTAGACAGTTTTCAACTCAAATGGAGTCCTCAATACATTTATTTTCACACTATTTCATAGAATAGTGAGGACTACTAATGCTATCATCTGGACCATCACTCCGTTCCCCGACTAGTCCCGGCTACATTCTCATTTCCTGAAGAGAACAATGAAAGCAAAAGGGTGAGCTTAACTAGACCAGTAAGAAATATTATGACTAAGATAATGTAGAATAAATTATCCTTAGCCTTTAACAGTATAAGAACTGATAGAATATAATAGACAACAACTTTTAGATCAACAACTGCAGTGGAATAAGCAATCCATTAGAAGAGTCAAGTAGAGTGTAAAATCTACTATCTTCTATGATTTAAAAGATTTATCATCAATTTTATCGCTGAGACTCAGCTTAATAAATAATCCACATCATTGAATCATCCCTGCACTATGGACCAAGGATATTTTTTAGTATCACGACCACGAATTATCCTTGCACTACGGGCTAAAGATAATCGTGTTTTCATCAACGGTCATAATCATGCCATAAAAAAAATTCATCTTTGCACCCTTGGCCGAAGAGAATCCATGACCATAATCATACCAAAAACTGTCCATCAATGCACTACGGGCCAGTGAGGACTTTTATCACATCATTTGTAAAATTACGGTCATGATTATATCGAATAATCCCTGGTCATAATCATACCAAGTCCATCTATGCACTACGGGCCAAAGATGACTTTCATAACAATATAAGCATGAGGATGATGACAATGACATAATAATTCAATAAAACAAGTTCAAGGATAAATTTTAAAGATTTGTAATTTAATTTATCTAGAATTCAATAACGTTCAAATTGTCAACATAATACTGCTTTGTGGAGTAAAATTCAAGAATAATATTGTACCAAAAATGATTTGGACCGAAAACGAATCAATTTTTATCATGAATAGTACCCCGGGTGAATAGTACTTCGTGAATAATAACTCGTGAATAGTACTCCAGCATGAATAAGTTAAACTTTATCAAGAATGCTCAGAATAATATTTCCATGAAAATATACTGGATGAAGCGCAAATATCAAGGATATTCTATTAATTTCATGGAATATAGAAGCCAAAACTTTAACCAAATGAGTATAGAATGAAGATCAAAACATGGATACAATCAATGAGAGTAAGCATAATAGACATCTAGGAGGAAAAAAAGAAAATTTCATTTTTCTAATAATAATCTTAGTATTTGTGAATAGTCTTATTATTAGTGAATAGTCTCAGATATCGTGAATAGTAATCCCGACACAAAAAGGTAGAAATTCCATAATAAAATTCATATCAATATTTAGGCACAATGATATTGAAGAAAATAATATCATTTACGAAGAAAATAACATCTCTTACCTCAAAATAACAGTACTTCTGATCGGAATATCGAATGTAAAGCCGAAGAAAATTTGCACTGAATAGTAACTCTCAAAGTATCTAAATACTCACAAAAATACGCTCGACAATATAGAGAGAAAGAAAACTTATTTCTGGTGTGATTTTCAATTCAATTCTAACCTAAGCGCCTATTTATAGGAAAATGCTAGAACGCCAAAGCAGACTAAATTAATAAAATAATAATATATTTTATTTTTTTCTCCTACGCCTCCTTCCATGACCAGCCTCCACAATTGAACCAAAAAATTCCAGCACATGTTTTCAACACCAACCAAGAGTGGGTGCCACCTAATTTTAATAAAAATCATTTTATTTTCTGAAACTTCAGTAATTCATAATGAATAGCCTTTTTATCAGAAAAATACGAATTTTATATCCATTCCACACGAAATCGAATTCTCTACAACTTTGTAGCTTTAAATTTTTCAAAATTCCAGATAGAAAATTTCCGAAATCCACAAACAGATGATTTTTAACACCTTTTAAAATTCATAACAAATCATACATTAATTTTTAACGGTTAAAAATTTGTGGACATATACTAAACTTATATATGCATAACATATCCAAAAATCACAACGATCCAACGGTCGGATTAAAATTATAACTCACGCAATAGAACTTTAAGAACACCGATTTAAGTTTTTAATACCTCCAATCCGATAAAATACTGATAAAATACCTCAATATTAATTCCTTCAATTATAACCACATAAAATAAATATTTTCCTATCTATCATTTATGTCCACATAAAATAAATATTTCTTTATCATATAAATCAATAATTAATTATTCACAAATAATATTACAGAATCACAATAATGACAGCCAGGCCATTCCCAGGAAAGAGGGGGCTTTCCGATAAGGATTTTTCCTTATTGGCGCGCAATTAGGTGACCAAACCTCTCCTTGACAAAACTTTCTAGACATTGCCAATAATACTATCTAATAATATTATTCAAATAATAGGAAATATTGATTTGATAATGGAAAATACTGTGCAGTGATAATTATTGAAACAACAATAATATAAAATATCAACGCAATAATTATTGAATCAATAAAATAAAATATTGAACAGTAATTACTCTAAAAATTATTGAGTAAAACTGAGTGACTTCTCACGTAAGCACCAATAATCAATACCGTGTGCTACTATGCAACCACGCGTATTACTGTACTTTTACTACCGGGTAGTTCAACAGTTAACGGTAAAATTTCCACCATTATTTTCATAAAAAGATATTTCTGTCGTTTTCTCATTCCGATATGACTAAGATGATATAGAAAAAATTATCCTTAGTCCTCAACAGGGAAAAATCTGATAGAATACAATAGACAACATGTTTTAGAATACAACTGCAGCGGAAACAACAATCAATTAGAAGAGTCAAGTAGAGCATGATATCTACTATCTTCTATGATTTAAAAGTCCATCATCAATATTTTATCCCTGTAACATCATTCAATAAATATTTCAAATCAACGAATTATCCATGCACTACGGGCCAAGGATATTTGTTAGTATCACCAGTGGTCACGATCATGCCAAACACTTGTCCATTTATAAACTACAGGTCAAAGAGGACTTTCACCACAAACCTTATCTGTAACATTAAATGTTATGATTATACCAATACACAATTCCTGGTCATAATCATATCAATCCACATTCTATCTTTACACTACGGGCCAAAGATTACTTCCAATACAATATAAGCATGAGGATGATGACAATGATATAAAGATTCAATCAAGTGAGATAAATGATAAATATTATAGAATTCTAATTCAATTTATCCCGAGTTCAAAAATGTCCAAATTGTCGACATGATAACTCTTTGTGAAGTAAAATTCAAGAATGATATTCATGTATCAAAAATAATTTGGACAGAAAAGAAAATTAAATTCTGCTATGAATAGTATCGTATGAATAGTACCGTATGAATAGTGCCCATGAATAGTACCGTATGAATAGTACCCACACATGAAAATTTTAAAATTTAATAAGAAAGTTTAGACCAATATTCCAGTAAAATGATATTAGATGAAGCATAAAACTTAAGGAATTTCTAATCATTTCAGGAATTATAGAAGAAATACTTACCATAGTAAGTTTAAATTTAGGAATATAAAATGAAATAATATCCCTTACATAATATAGATTATGAAAGAAAATAATATTTCTTACGAGTATTGCAATAAAATAATATCCTTTACCTCAGTAGAAACTGGATTTGACTGGAATATCGGATATTATTATGAGAGAATATTGCATAAAAAGTTACACTCAAAGTATCCTTATACTCAAGAGAAATACTCACAATACTATAGAATAAGAATTTCTGATACTGTAATGGTGTGTTTAAGAAGGAGGGTTACCCCCCTTATTTATAGTGCAACAGAAGGAGAAAAAGTTAAGCAGGTTGCCTGCCTAACCTGCCTAACTCCTTTTCTTTTTCTATGCCTAATTCCTCTCATTTCCTCTCTGCCTAACAACCTCTCATTTCCAAGGTTGAGGGCCCACAATTTGGAAGCAAGGAATTCATTTGCAGGTGAAACTATTCTACACACCAACACTTTGGAAAAACAATACGCAGAAGGAAATTCAAAATGTTCACGGAAGAATTCAAAACAAAAATGATAACCTTCACTCCACTTTTATTTATATGCTAAAAATTATATATTATTATAATAATATTACCATTTAAATTATATAAAAAAATTATAATATTATAATAATATATTTGAATGAATATTTTATCAGAGAAAATAATTGCCAAACTTTCAACAAATATTTCATGCTAAATTCCTTAATTTATATCAAAATTGAACCAACATCTACCCCATAATAATTATTCACAATTAATATTATAAGCTTGCAATATTAACAACCAGATCATTCCCAGGAAAGAGGAGGCTTTCCGATAAGGATTTATCCTTATTCGCACGCAATTATATAACCTAACCCCTTTCATCGACAGAACTTTCTAGACATTGCCAATAATGCTAACTAATAATATGAATAATTGTGTCGTGTCAATTATTGATTTAATAATATAAAATATTGTACAGATGATACTGTGACAATAATTAAATCAATAATCTGAGATACTATGCAACAACTACTGTGGTAATTATTGAATGAAACTGAGTGACTTCTTACGTAAGAATCAATAATAAGAAATCTCGCTCATTCAATCTGGTATTATTCTTTGTGCAACCACGCTTATTACTGTATTTTTATCACCGGGTATTTCAACAGTTAACGATAAAAGTTTTGCTTGCTATTTTTATAAAAGGTTATTTCTTTAAACTTTCTAAATTCGATAGTTATTACATTATATGGTTACCAATGATTTAAGCCATCGTCATTTAATATTCTCCGACAAAAAGAATATTCCCCGACCAAACAAATATTTTATAACAACTTACTTACTTTGCAAAATTCTCACATTTCACCAATACTAAAGCATTATATCAAATCAACACCTTATTATTCAAAATAATAATTAGAGAAATTAAATCTTTATTCATAAAAAATTGGGGTCGTACAATGCTCTTTGCAATAAAGATTTAAAATAGTTCATCATCAAGTTCACATAGCAAATAGGAACTGAAAGACTTTCCTTGATCGTTGTTTACCAATAACATATTAACAACTTATAGATATCTGCACTTTATGTGCCCTACTCAATTATATAATCATGCACATCAATTATTAGTCACATAGAAATGCATAGTAGTTGTGATATAAACTTTGCTCTATATCCTATAACTCTTCCTATTAATCAATACACAATGTTCAATTTGATTGTGTTAACTTTCGACTTATATCTCACTATATTTCTTCTTAGGTCATACCCTAAGTTCATTCAAGTGTTTAAGTCTTGCTAGGACTCCTTATTGGTTTATATCAACCACATTCCATATATTATAATGTTCACTTCAATTGAATTGAAATACTTTTTAAGTTCATTAACACTTGTCACGACGTTTCGACGTTCATTCATCACACGCCTAATTTGTCTCTATTGCGTATGCATAGTATGCTTATACAACTTATCTAATACATCATTTATTAATAATAAGTATCATTATATTTACTAATATTTATGTTTTATAGCTTATAACAACATCTTTTATCGTCAGAAGCACTACACTTGCATACATGCTTGCCCGACGCCATTCGATTACCTTCAAATGCACACCAGTCCCAAAGATGTCCATTTTTACCCCTGTTAACAACCTCAAAATGAAAAACTTAAAGAACAAAAGTTGTAGGTCTACTCGTCCTCGTTCCGGATCATCTTAAATCGCCTCAATCGGAGTCCGTATGAAAATTTTATGTCTATTTTACAACAGGAGATCAAAACAGTCCAACCTGACAATTGCTTCAGCGTTGCAGCTCCCCAAATAGCCTTGGGGGCAGCGCTGCAGCGCCCCCTAGCAGAATGGTACGCAATTATTTTCCAGTTTTGCTGTTCTTGCGAATTCTTTAACCCTTTCTCCTTCCAACCTTTATAACTCGAGTTATACACATCCAAATCAGTCCGTTTTTGACTCTATGAATTTTTAATTCATAGAACTACAACATACCAAAAAATCAATAATTTACAGAAACATTAACTAACCCAAATCTTGACCCAAAACTCATGTTCATACTAAATTTTCATGTTTTAACATGTTTAACGAATTCATTCACTACGAATTCGTTTCTTAACCAAATTGATTCATTCAACTTATGTTCTGTTCGTTTTTCAATGTTCTTACAACATCCATCATCAATTTAAGGTTTTCATCATGATTTCATAACTAATTTTAGTCTTAAAATTGACCAAAATGTACATATGCAACCAAAACTCAATTCTTTATTTTAAAACATATCTTCATGGATTTAATTACTCAAAATCCACTTATAGATGATATAAAATGAATTATTCATACCCATTAACACTTAACACCAATTCTTTAACAAATCATCTACCAAAAATCCCTTTACAGAGAAATATATTCAAGAACACAAAATAGATTTTACAACCAAGTTATTACCTTTGATTTCTTCTTTAAATTGATTAGGAGAGCCTTGACTATCCTTCTTCTTCCTTCTTAGATTCTCAAACCTTCTTCTCAATTTCTCAGAGAATTTTTTCTCTCAAATTCCTCTCTTCCTTTCTTCCTCTCTTCTCTGTATTTGCTCTTTAGACTTAGCAAAATAATATGTAATTGACAAATGGTTTACGCTAAGTTAAGGGTCTCGGCAGTTACAACCCACTAAAGGTCATAAGACATTGTTTGGTTTAACTTTATTAAACTCCTTCTAGTTTATTTTAATAATCTTCTTATCATATGTTACACCAAATGTCACACTTCATTTTATTTAAACACTTATCCCAAAACAATTACAATTTAATTAACAAATCTTTAATTCTCTAATTTAATTATTTAACTAAATTAGATTAGCGTAATAAAAGATGCACCGATTATAAAATCATTTAAGATAAATTAAGTCAATATTGTCATATTTAAACAAATTATTTCCTAATAATTTTTATCAAATATTTATTTCATAAATATTCCAACTAAAATATTTATTCTATTCGATAAATATTTTAACTATTTAGAAGACTCACAATCTAATTATTAACATTTATATGTAATATAATACATTCTCATTTTTAAAACAATTATATTAATTCACTATTTAAATTAAATGAATTTCTCACATTATTTACAAAATTTAATTCATAACAATTTCTATCTTTACAATAATAATCAAATTATATTCTCTCATAATATAATTTTAACTTAATCAAATTAACTAATGTTACTCAGTTAATTTCCTTTTCATAAAAATTTTATTTAATTTTTTTAATAGTTTAATTAACTATTAAACCTCTTTTTCCCAATATATGAATATATAATCCTCTTCACACCAAATCACATATTTTACAATATATAACATATATATGTAGGGTTTCGACACAGAAACGCACAGCGGAAAATAAAATTTAAAAGCAATTTCGAAACCCTAAACAGGATCCATGCGAAAAATCAATTAATTCAGAGGTTAGAATTATACCGATTATTGAAGCTAGAATCGATGCGGTCGAATCTCCAACGCAATTCAAATGAACTGCGTCTCTATGTTATCCACACGAACGCTCCGCGAATCATCCTAGGATCTGCAGAAGAAGGAATTGCGGTACTAGCCACCAAGGATGAGGATTTCGAAACTATTTATCTCTAGTCTCTCTCTAAGAGCGGCTAGGGTTTTGGTTTGTGAATAATACCTAAAATGGCTGCTACATATCATATATATAGCGATTAAAAGGAATTATTCAAAACCTAATTTAATAAAATCCGAATTTATATATATATATATATATATATCGTAATTAAGTCTTACTTAATTAATATACCTATATATAAATTATCCTATTAATTTAAATTTGTAATTTAAATACTATCAATCATATTGATATATTTAAATCTTTACAATTTAAATTAATTCCCTTTTAATTACGTTCTATGTGTGTGACCCTATAGGTTATTATTACGTTGACAATAATTTTAAAATCATATTATAAAATTATAAATAGTGAGCGGCATCTAGTAATGCATCACTGCTACCCAAGTAATAATAAGATTGATGATTCGATGCAACCTTTTCCTTGACCAATGTTTCAATTTAATTTAATCCTTTTAACCTTAATATCCTAGATTAAACTCGAGTCATGGAATGTGTCATATTCTTCATAATTTAATCTGAGTTTTCTTGATCAATGAGTAGACTATATAAAACAAATCATTATTTAAGCATGACCATGCATTTCATAGTCCTACTCAATCAAGAGGCCTATGGATATCATCCCTAATTTATAGGATGGTTAAATTCCATCTAGATCACTCATATTCCTCACACGATTCATGATGTACCCAATAATCACCTTTATAGTCTACCCTATTAAAGGTGACATTTGATTATATCAAAGTACATATGTAGACACTCAAAATTTTCTGCACTCCTATTACTAACATTGCAGGAGGGTAGATTCGTCTTTTGGAGATAACCCTGAAAGACAGATTACATCCATTTCGGATACTACCGGAAGTTCAGTTCCAACCCGGAACACAACCCAGGAACGTCATCTCAAAACCCAGAACATACATCGGGAATGTCATTTCCAATCTCGGAGATAACCCTGAGATATGCAGATCAAAAGACCGGCAACAACACCGGAGAGGACAGTTCAGTCTCGGCAATAACACCGCGATGCTCAGTTCCAGTCCCAGAGAAACACTGGAAGAAGCAACCCCATCCTTGGTGATAGCCCCAAGAGAAGCCATTCCAGTTCTGGCGATAACCCCAGAAATGCTTGTTTTAAACATATGCAATCAGCTTCAACCACCAACATCCTGTCAAGGCACACACACCTCAGACCCGAAGATAACAACGGATAGATAGGAACATCCATAGATGGCAGTGAGACATACAAACAAGCAGCAGTCCAATCTTAGATGTAACCCTGAGCAACGTCTGCTTTCCGCTTAAACCGGCGATAACCCCGGTGAGGAGTCACAACGTCATCTTACCACGTCAACAAGATGATATCACGACATACCAACAAGTAGTCCAATCTCAGCTGTAACCCTGAGCAACGTCTACTTTCCACTCAAATCGGCAATAACCCCGGCGAGGAGTCAAACGTCATCTTGTTCTTTCGATAAATGACACGTCATCTCAACACATCATACATACATCTAACAATGTCCTACAAGAACCGAGGAGTGACAATCCCGAGTGACTATTACGTGTGGCAGTACTTTGGATATAATTTGAAGCTTGAAGACCATGGGCATAGACCCTTCTTCCTGACTTCGTACAACCTCTAATCCATGTCATTACGTAACTCTCGACACAAGCGGTCCGAAGAAGGTCAGATATACCTCGTTCGGATGCTTGGATTGAAGTTCGCGAAGTTCGAGTGGATATTACGATTGCGCGATTGCACGTCTTCACGAGACGAACAGGACTCATGAGACTTCGGATACACCACGACCCGGTACCGCGGGTGTACCTACAGGTACGCCTTGCAGTATACCTGCGGCCATCCGTCTATATATACAAGGCTTGGGTCAGCCATTTGAGAGGGAGGAGAGAAGGAAAAAGACGAGGAAGCCCTGTCCATTTTACTCTGCATACACATCTTTTGAGTGTTTCCTCTTCTTTAAACACTAGTTAGCTCACATATAGCTATATTTTATTCGGTGGGAGCTGAGTGTTTATCCATTTAAAGTCATAGAAGTCTACTTTGGCATCCCACTGTAAGCCTTCTTACATTTTATAAAGCCTTCTTCTCATATAGCACACACTGTTATACACATTGAGAGTCGTGTTGTGTGCGTTTGCCCGGACTTCGGTCCGTGATTTTCATTTTTGTCTGTATATATATACTAATATATGTATATATTTCATATATATGGACTAACATTATCGAGTTATGCCTCGATTGAGCCTAGACTTCGGTCTGGAGCTTTTAAATTGCTTTTGTATATATATATACTTATATATATAATTGTTGTCGGACATATCCGATGAGCCTAGATTTTATATCCGGTGCGTTTATTCGCTTTATATATATATATACATATATATATATATATATATATATATATTCTGTCGAACCTAGAGTTTACTTCGTGGCCTTTTACGACTTTATTTACATTTTGTCTCGCTCAAAGTTTACTTAAGTGGCGCTTGATCGCTTTTGACTTTTATTTACATTTCGTCCACTTTGAGTTTACTTATTCATGATTGATCATGTCCATATATATATATTTACCGCTTTTATATATTTACATTTCCGATCCCCATGGAGTTGTTTACTTGGTGGTGGTGATCATATCATATATATATATTTATAGCTTTTATATATATATATCGCTTCTCGCTTTCCATACAAATTGCGATATCATATGAGCCTAGGAATCATGTGATCACAGAGTTCGATTTATTGAATCTAGATTCGGTTCCCATGATGGACATTTTTTAGTCATGGCGACTTGTATATTATTTTACGTTGTTATGCGAATTTCCTTGGATGGTTTGTCTTGCCCATGAGAAGTTCTACAGATTTGTTGTATATTATTTTCTAGAATGCTTCGCATCTCAAAATAAAAGCAAACAAGTTTAACATTTAATAATAAAATGGAAGTATGAAAAGGTCTCAATTCCTATTGAGCACGTGGTTTGAAAAACCTCTTTTACAAAACTTCATTGATATATCTCAGTTAAAACCGAATTTTCTATAAAATTCAAACCTTGTGTATATAGGTGCGAACAAGGCCTCGCACTACTTTCAAATAATTGCACATTGATCCACACACACACACAAACACACACATTCATATAATAATTTCTTTGAGAAGTAGCGGTCACCGTGGTAACACGGATGTCGGGGGGTGCCTATCACCTTCCCTCCGCATAATCAAGCCCCCGGACCTAAAATGAATCTTGGTTTCATAGACCCGTTTAGCAGTGTCAAAACACTGGGTCAATGTGCAAACCTTTTCAGTTGCGTTGGTGCAACCAGTTAAATACATCAACTGGCAACTCTTAAATTCAAATCGTCGACATTATACATGTCAGACCTTTTTCACTTGTTTTTTCAAACAAATCTCACATTAACATGAGAACACCAAAGAACAAGTAATGAAAAGGGACACTCAAAAATCCCGACGTCGACAGGTGGCGACTCTGCTAGGGACTCCAGTAAGAGGTCTTAAGCCGCTATTACAAGCTTTTCAAAATTGTTATATGCTTGTGTGTGAATGTTGCATTTACATTTATGATGAATGTGTACAAATGCATTTTTATTACTGCACTACTAAATATCTATCTGTGATATTAGTGTTTCGCACATGTCATCATTTTGCATAAACGGTGAGACACGTTGTATGTGAATGTATGTTGTGTGGTCCCTCCACCAGGAGGCTATCTTGGTCGGTGTTTGATTCTTTGGACTCGTGGGAAGAATAATTCCCGAGGGCTCAGGAAAGGCACCACTCAGATTCGCTCCAGTTGAACGACCGGATTAACTTCCCGTCAAGTAGATTGCGATGATCTGGGAACCTTCATGCCGAAAAGCCGTGAGAGAAACCCTAGGATAGGTCAACCTCTGATAAACCAAACGCGGAGGAAAGTTTCTTCATGCTTTCCATTTTCAATTACTTGTAAAAGCATTTACTTGTAATTTTATTCCATGTCCATCCATATGTAATGGAAAATATGAAGAATATCTGTGCATGTATGACATGTTATCAATTAACAAACCGGTTTTGCAGGACAAATTCCCAAAACAGACATGTTATGATAACATTTATATTACCCTAAGACTAAACTGCGTAAGTCTTTTGTAGGGAAGCAATTGGGCCTGTTACCCGTTCAAAGTCCAAAAAGGCCACAGGCCTACAGCCAATCATGTCCTCTTCCGAACAGTCTAATCCTGTTTCCCGAGAAGAATTTGACGGATTGAGTAAACAAATCATAGACTTGACTATTCTACTAAAAGAATTACACCAGTCTACTCAGGGTACAAAGATACCTGCACATACAGAATCCTCTACACAAGGGGGAGTTCAAGGTCTGGAAAAAACAATTCCTGAACATCAGTTGGATACAACCAACAAAGACCCTGAAGGCACCCATCTCAAAGTAGATCCAGACATCGGTGACATAAGAAAGAAGGTCCTTCAAATGGAGGAAACCATTCGCGTTCTCAAAGGGATTGGAACACATGGCAGTGTTTTATATGCAGACCTTTGCATATTTCCTGGTGTGCATTATCCAGAGAAATTTAAGACCCCTAATTTTGAAAAATATGATGGATTAGGGGATCCTTACACACATTTAAAGGTGTTCATTGGAGAACTCGGATCTTATGCGGAGAATGAAAAGCTCAGAATGCAGCTGTTTCAGAAAAGTCTAACTGGAGAAGCTCGTTCATGGTATACCAGATTAGACAACTCTAAGATCCATAGCTGGGAAGAGCTGGCTCACGCCTTCCTCATTCAATAAAGTTTTCAATCTCAGATGGATCCTAACCGGTACCAAATTACCAAGGTCAAGAAACAGTCTAATGAGTCATTTAGAGAGTATGCTCAAAGGTGGAGGCGCCTTGCTGCTCAAATTATTCCTTCCATGATAGAGTCAGAAATGATCATGACTTTCATAGATGTACAGGAAGCTCCTTTCTATGAGAGAGTTCTAGCTGGTATTGGCAAACCATTTTCTGAAATGATCAAACACGACGAGATGGCTGAGATGGGATTGAAGTTCGGTAAAATTCAAGACCTAGCCGCTCTTAAAGCTATTGTTGAGCACATCCAGTCCGGATCTTATGGAAACAACCCCCGGAGGGTCCATAAAAAGAAAGAGGAGGATGTTTCCTTGATACTACAAGGACAAAAACGTAATCCAAACATGCCTATGCAGAGGAGAAATTACTCCCCTTTTCCAGCACAATCTTCAAACCCTCCATTGCCTAAAAGTGGAGAAGTAAAGCGACCTCGAACGTTCACACCCTTAGGGGATTCGCTCGAGAACATTCTTGTTCTTCTGACTGCTCAGAAGAAAATTACACATCTTCTTCCACCAGCCAACCCTAATGGGAGGGGTTTTAATGCTACTCGGAAGTGTGTTTATTATGTCGGGGCACCCGGACATGATACTCAAGATTGTTGGGCCTTGAAACATAAGATTCAGGATCTGATAAACAACGGTGAGATTGTAGTCACCAAACCAGATCAACCTCATGTGCAAGACAACCCTCTTCCTCAACACAAAGAAGAAGAGGTCAACATGATCAGTTGGAGCACTGTACAAGGTTCCAATGGCGAATCGTCCCAACCCATCAAAGACGGTGTTGACAAATGGGATTATGCAAAGTTCCAATTTACCATGGAACGAAAGATGAAAGCTCTTTCCAAACAAATTGAGCAATTGGCAGAACTGGTGACCCATCAGCATCAAGTCACACGCCAATTAATCAGGTAGGAGCATGCACATCTCCTTCCATGTGTTATAAATGCTCCATCAACACCTTCAGAAAGTGAAGCTATGAAGGATAAGGTTGCAAAATGAGCAAGTGTTAAAGCCCGTCGGGATTTTGCCAATCAAAGGAAATTCACCTATCTGGGCCAGTCTATAAAAGAGATACTTCAAATGTTGATCAATGAAGGAAGAATCACATTCCTTCTCCCTCCCATCAATCCCCGCTCAGGGCGGTTCAATCCTAATGAAATGTGTCAATATCATTCACATTCTCGCGGTCACAGAACAGAAGAATGTTGGGCACTCCGCCATCTTATTCAGAATCTTATTGATAGCGGTGTCCTGCAAATAGCAGATGATTACACTGTGCAACTAAAGGGTGGGAATGCATGCCCTACCCAATGGAAGGGATCAGTAGCAGTTATCTCCGAAGTGAATGATGAGACTGTCAAAGTATTTCTCATACAACCAATTCAACTCAAAGGAGCTGACAATCCTTTGAAAGTGGCCGCACCAGAGCCAATTCCTTTACCTTGCACACCACAACATCCTGTTGTTAGCTTGCACAAAGTTTCATGGAATTATGGAGAAGCTGAAGGATCCATGTCTCATACTACTGCTATAGTGTCGAAAAAAAATCCACTGTACCTTCTTCAATGGGTTATCAAACCTACTTGTGAAGCAAAGGGGAAATTGCCCATTGAGAAGATTGAAAAATTCCTCCGCACTATGGGCCACAATGAAGCCAAAGTTGTTTTAAGCTTGCGAGAAGCTCCACACCAGATTTCAATACTGGATTTAGTTTTCTCTTCTGAGAATCATCGAAAGATCTTGTTGAAGGTTTTAGAAGAAGCCTATTTGCAAAAATCAATGGACGTGGAAATATTTAAACATTTGGTTGATCACATTTTCAACAGCAATGTGATATCCTTCACTGATGACGATATACCTCCCGAAGGGACCGGTCATTGCAAGCCATTGCACATCGCAGTGTTATCTTCCGGGTATATGCTAGCAGGAGTATTGATAGATGGAGGCTCATCTCTAAATATCTGTCCTTATGCCACCTTGGTAAAAATGAATATCAATCTCAAGCGGATCAAAATCAGCCATACAGTCATCCGAGCTTTTGATGGATCCCGATGAAATACCGTCGAAAAGATTGAATTGCCAATTGAGATTGGTCCAAATACATTCAATGTATCCTTCCACGTCCTCAAGATAGATTTAGGATACAACCTGCTATTGGGGAGACCATGGATACACATGGCTGGAGCTGTTCCATCTGCACTACATTAACAACTCAAATACATCATCAACAACAACGATCTAGTCATTACTTATCGCCGAGCCGGGGATTGTCACGAACAAGGAATTCTACCAATTATCAGCTTCAATTCAGAAGTTGAACCGACCAGTTTCCATACTTTGGAAGTGAGTAATACGCAATACCATTCTATTGGAGCACCACTTCCCGTACCCAAGATTTCTGCCGAGGTTATGTCAGCCACTCAAGAAATGATGTCATTGGGTCATCAACCTGGACAAGGGCTCGGTAAAGATAAGCAGGGTATTAAGCACCCTATTCAAATGTCCAGTCAAATTGGAACAGCCGGACTAGGCTATTCTGCTAGTTCCAGTCACAGGAATCCTCATAAGCATAAGCAGGTTCCTCAAGCTTCCGTTGCATGGTGATTTTCTATACCTTTACCTCATGAGTTAATGCAATCTCCAGTAAAGGTGCCAGCCCATGTTACGGCTATGCTGTTTCCAAAACCAGTGCCAATCAAAGCAAAAGAGGTGCTGATTCTTGATCCCGAGATGGAAGAAAAGGAACAGAAATGTAAACATGACCTTGCCTTGATGATGGCAGGCATTCGCGTCATTTTTCATGATGAACATACCAACAGATACACCCCAGACGATGATCACCCAGATGTCATGGTTATCATTCGAGAGAAGGAGGACAATGACGATCCTTCCATCACTGCAGTCCTTCAGGACTTTGCCCTCGATAATTGGAGCAGCACTCCATGCATTGGTTGATGAGGGTAAAATGGGCAGAAAATCCCTCTGCCCTATAGATAACTTTAATTGTTTGCTTTCCTTTACAGCACTAGCAGTTATTTTATCACGTACATGCTAACACTTTTGTATGATCGAACAGTTGCATATATTAAGTGAAAGCATCTTTTGTTTCAGGACTCTGAATTTAGATGTGCTTATACTTGCTGATGAGGTGCCTTCTCTCCACAAGGGCTGTAACTTTGATGCAAAGTTAGACTCAGCTTAATGGACATCCAAGAGGACATTGAGATACCTCAAGAGATTAAGGAATGGGTCACAGACAAACCCAAACCCAATCTTGATCAAACCACTCCTTTCAATCTCGAAACCTTAGACAACCCTAAGCTAATCCAGATTGGTTCAGACCTTACCACAAATCAACGGAATGACATGGTTGTACTATTAACCCAATTCCAGGATGTGTTTGCATGGTCTCATAAAGACATGGTGGGTTTGTCCACTGACATTGTTCTACATCGCCTTCCCATTAAAGAAGGATTCAAGCCAGTTAGACAAAAACTCAGGCGATTAAAACCTGAATGGAGTTTAAAAGTTAAAGAAGAAATTGTGAAACAATTTCAAGCTGGCATCATCATGATGTCTACATATCTGGAGTGGATATCCAACATTGTTCCCATGCCTAAACCAGGGGGAAAGGTGCGAGTTTGCGTGGATTATCGGGATTTGAACAAAGCTTGCCTTAAAGATAGCTTTCCCATGCCCTTTATCCACATTCTTATTGACAATACTGCTTCAATACGGCATGTACTCCTTTTCTTTGATTTCTTTGCGGGGTACCATAAAATTATAATCACCGAGAGAAGATCGTGAGAAAACCGCTTTCATCACTCCTTGGGAACCTTTTGTTACGATATTGTCATTCGGCCTCATTAATTGGGCAACCTATCGGTAGCTATGATGGCTCTTTTCCACGATTTAATGCACAAAGAGATAGAGATCTACGTGGATGACATCATTATCAAATCTCGAAAGGAGGAGGACCACTTAGACCATCTCACAAAACTTTTCAACAGTTGCGTAAAAGTACAACTTGAAGTTAAATCCGCCAAGTCGCCTTTGGTGTTAAGTCGAGCAAATTGCTAGGCTTCCTAGTCAGCTACAAAGGGATTGAACTGGATCCTACCAAAATCCAGGCCATCAAGGAAATGCCCATTCCTCAGACAGAGAAAGAAATACGGGGATTTTTGGGAAGGATCAACTTCATTAGCAGATTCATTTCTCAACTCACAGCAACTTGTGAGCCAATCTTCAAGCTGTTAAGGAAGAACTCATCCATGAAATGGAACAATGAGTGTCAGAAAGCCTTCCTCACAATCAAAGAGCAATTGATTAACGCTCCTATTTTGGTACCTCACAGGGATGATGTTCCCCTGTTCATGTACCTGTCCATAAATGACAATGCTATGGGCTGCATGCTGGAGCAAAAAGACAATAGAGGCCAAGAACGAGCTATCTATTACCTCAGCAAAAGATTCAGCATCAATGAACACAAGTACACTCTGATCGAGAAGACTTGTTGTGCTTTAGCATGGGCTTCATGAGGTTACATCATTACCTCCATGGACACACAACCCATCTCATATCCCGCGTGGATCTTCTCAAGTATGTGTTCAGCAAACCCATACTAAATTATCGACTGTCCAGATGGTAGTTGATCCTACAGCAATTTGACATTGTCTACGTGATGCAAAAGTCTGTTAAGGGTCAAGGAATTGAGGATCAACTGGCCGCCGCACCTACAGGGGATTACAAACCCTTAGAAACATACTTCCCTGATGAAGGAGTAATGACAATTCAGCTACAACATCAGTACAATATATGCCAAACATGGAGAATGTATTTTGATGGAGTCATTATCTGTAAGGCTCCAGTTTGGAGCGATCCTAATATCCCAAGATGCAGGGAGCGAGATCCCATCGCCACAAATTACGCTTTGTTTATCGGCACCAACAACACACCGAGAAATATGAAAGGTCATTATGGGGCTAAAACTTGCCCGCTCAAATGGGCATCGGTGATTAATCTGTCTTTGGGGATTTCAATTCGTAATCAAGAAATCCACGAGAATCTATCAAACCAAAGAATTGCATTTCTTTGCCTTACCATCTAAGTTTTACTGAGATGGCTTTGGAGTTCAAGAAATCTCCTTTCTACATATTCCTCGTAATAGGAATGATTTTGCAGATGCATTAGCAACGTTGGCCTCCTTGGTTTACATACCTGACAAGGAAAACATGCCAAGCATCACGTTTGCTCTGCAAAAAGCTCCAGTCTATGGGAATTACGTTGGAGAAGTATCGGATGAGCTACCTCCCATCCACAATCCTTGGTATCAGCACATTAAGGAATATCTACGAGATGGATCTACACCCGCTGAGGCGAGCCTAAGTGAGAAGAGGCGGATTCATCGACTTGCTATGAAATTCTACTTGAGCGGAGATGCACTCTACAAAAGAGATGCAGGATTAGGTCTCCTCAAATGTCCGGACAAAGACCAAGCTCAATGACTCATGGATGAGATCCATGGTGGAGTATCTGCCCTCATACGAGGCGGACCCTTACTTGTCAAGAAAATTCTCAGAACGGGACATTATTGGCTTACACTTAAAGCTGACTATGATAATCACGTCAAGAGGTGCTATCAATGCCAGATTCATGGGAATGCTATCCACGCCCTTCCAAGGGAACTCCACAATATGAGTTCGCCATGGCCCTTCTCAATGTGGGGAATGGACGTGATCGGGCCCATCGAGACCAAAGCCAGTAATGGACATCGATTCATATTCACCATGATCGACTACTTCACCAAATGGGTAGAAGCGGCATCCTTCCCCAGGGTTACTAAAGAAGTTATCATTGCTTTCATCAGAAACAATGTCGTGTGTCGATATGGACAACTAGAGGTCATTGTGTCGAACAATGCTAAGAACCTCAACAACAAAATGATGGAGGAGTTATGCGAAAAATTCCACATCAAACACCTCAACTCCGGCCATCATCTGAGTCAAAGATAAATGGTGTTGTTGAAGCGGCTAATAAAAACATCAAAAAGATCATGTAGAAAATGTCTGCCAATCACAAAGGATGGCCTGACCTTTTACATCTGACTTTATTAGCCTACAGAACTTCCATGCGAACTTCCACTAGGGCAACCCCCTACTCATTAGTCTATGGGATGGAAGCAGTACTCCCCATAGAAGTGGAAATGGAATCCCTCAGAGTATTGATGGATGCTCAGTTGGATGAAGACCTATGGGTACAAGACAGGTATCACCAATTGTCTCTGATAGACGAAAGGAGAACCGCGGCAATCTTCCATGGTCAGTTATATCAACAAAGGATCGCACAATCCTACAACAGAAAAGTCCGACTACGGCAATTTAAACAACATGACTTGGTTTTGAAAAAGATCATTGACAACCAAGATCAATCTAAGGGAAAATTCGCTCCTAACTGGGAAGGCCCATTTGTTGTCAAGGAAGTATTAACAGGAGGTGCTCTCAGATTGCAGGAAATTGATGGCGATGAATTTCCACAGCTTATTAACTCGGACACCGTGAAACGGTACTATGTCTGAAGTTACCATCAAATAAACATCCTGGTTTTGATCACTAAATCACCAATCATTCCGGTTTTGAACCCTTTCACCCTTTTACATGTTCTTTTGCTCCTCAGGGAAACATACACTTCAAGCCAGGAACCTGGTTTTACTTCATTCCAAACCTTCCATACAGTTTCGATTATCCTGAAGACGGGATTGAACCCTTCTCAATTTCGGTTATCTTGAAGACGGGATAGAACCTTTCACACCTGCAGTTTATCCTCAAGACGGGATTAAACTTTTCCATGCCTGCAGTTTGTCCTGAGGACGGGATCAAACTTTTTACACACTTGCAGTTTGTCCCCATTATGGGATTAAACTTTCTTCTCCCCGCAGTATATCCTGCACATGGGATTCACACTTCTCTTTACCTTCAATTCGTCCTGAGGGGCGAACTACGTCGACCTGATCTCCCTGATACCCGGAGGTACGTAGGCAACCATATGCTATATAGCCCGATCGCAATAAAGAAAAACAACAAAAACATTTCTACCCTTTCTCTACAAAACAACAAAAACAACAAAAATACTTCTACACCATTCTGCCTTCCGCATTCAACGTTGAACCTCCCACACTAGGTTCGAACTACGCAGACTTGATCTCCTCTTCAATAGGAGTACGTAGGCAGCCATTCATGGTGCAGTCTAACCCCTACCAGAACAACGTACTTGACACACGGTACTGGGATCAATCTTCAAATTCTCCCCATTTCATCGGTTTCAGATGAAAGGGATGGAATTACCCAACCTCTTCTCATAAATAGAAGATTCGGTGACCATCTAAGCTGCGATCGTGCCTCAAAGAGCAATACCAACCCATAAGAGATGGAATTAACTAGGCTTCTCACAAATAGAAGTACTGACGATCATCTGTGGTGCGGTCAATCTCAGAGAGGAAGAAACCACCCTCCTCTCCACATTCCATACAGATACCAGTCCCAAGACACCAAAGATGGTAGGGATTCACAGAAATCAATGATCCATTCTGAGAGATCTTGCGACGTCTCAATGTCCATCTATCAAGGATAAGTTCAGAATGCATCAACTCACAAGGCCTTGGAGAAACAAGCAAACATCCTCAAACATCAACGAAGGTCAGGCAACCCTGGCAGCGACAACACTGTTGGCAGTAACTCCGATAGTATGAGGGAACATGTTATACACATCCTCAAACAGACAAAGCCTTTATCCCCACAGATCTCTTTCACATAAGAGGTACCTCTATGGAGTATAAGCCGATTATCTCAGATTCAAGACTTTGGTGATAGCCCCAACGTCAACATCCTTGGAAACTTGGATAGCATATCCAGCCATCATCACCGATTGTCATCCCAGCAGGATTACCTGACAATCACTCATGCATTCTACATGCATTTGCATCATGTTGCTGCATGTAGCATCATGTTTATCTTGCTTGCATTTCAAGTGTCTAGTATTCTTTATCCTATCCATGCCTTGCATTGCATGAATATGATAAAGAGGGGCATCTGTAGACACTCGAAATTTTCTGCACTCCTATTATTAACATTGCAGGAGGGTAGATTCGTCTTTTAGAGATAACCCTGAAAGACAGATTACATCCATTCCGAATACTCTCGAAGTTCGGTTTCCAACCCTAACACAACCCGGAATGTCATCTCAAAACACAAACACACACCGAGAATGTCATTTCCAATCTCTTGAGATAACCTTAGATATGCAGATCAAAAGACCGACAACAACACCGGAGAGGGCGAGTTACGTCTCAATGATAACACCGCAACGCCTTCGGTTCGATCCCGAGAAACACTGAGTAAGAACCCGTCCTTGGGGATAGCCCCAAGAGATGTCATTGCGCTTCCGCGATAACCTCGAAATGCTTGTTTTAAACATATGCAATCGCCTTCAACCACCAACATCCTGTCAAGGCACACACACCTCGGACTCGGAGATAACAACGGAAGACAGAACATCCACGGATGACGGTGAGACATACAAACAAGCGGCGATCAATCTCGGATGTAACCTCGAGCAACGCCGCTTTTCTTAAACCGCGATAACCCCCCGGTGAGGAGTCACAACGTCATCTTACCACGTCAACAAGATGATATCGCGGCATACCAACAAGTAGTCCAATCTCAGCTGTAACCCTGAGCAATGTCTACTTTCCACTCAAACCGGCAATAACCCCGGCGAGGAGTCAAACGTCATATTGTTCCTTCGACAAATGACACGTCGTCTCAACACATCATACATACATCCAACAATGTCCCACAAGAACCGAGGAGTGACAATCCTGAGTGACTATTACGTGTGGCAATACTTTGGATAGAATTTGAAGCTTGAAGACCATGGGCATAGACCCCTCTTCCTGACTTCGTACAACCTCTAATCCATGTCATTACGTAACTCTCGACACAAGCGGTCCGAAGAAGGTAAGATATACCTCGTTCAAATGCTCGGATTGAAGTTCTGCAAGTTTGAGTGGACATTACAGTGCACGACTGCATGTACTACGAGACGACGGGACCCGCGAGGCTCGGATCCACCACGACCAGTTGCAGGTACAACTACGGCTGCCACAGGTGTACCTGCGGCCATCCGTCTATATATACAAGGCTTGGGTCAGCCATTTGAGAGGGAGGAGAGAAGGGAAAAGGCGAGGAAGCCCTGTCCATTTTACTCTGCATACACATCTTTTGAGTGTTTCCTCTTCTTTAAACACTAGTTAGCTCACACATAGCTATATTTTATCCGGTGGGAGCTGAGTGTTTATCCATTTAAAGTCATAGAAGTCTACTTTGGCAGCCCACTGTAAGCCTTCTTACATTTTATAAAGCCTTCTTCTTATATAGCACACACTGTTATACACATTGAGAGTCGCGTTGTGTGCATTTTCCCGGACTTCGGTCCGTGGTTTTCATTTTTGTCTGTATATATATACTAATATATGTATATATTTCATATATATGGACTAACATTATCGAGTTATGCCTCGATTGAGCTTAGACTTCGGTCTGGGGCTTTTAAATTGCTTTTGTATATATATATATATACTTATATATATAATTGTTGTCAGACATATCCGATGAGCCTAGATTTTACATCCGGTGCGTTTATTCGCATTTATATATATATATATATATATAATTGCTGTCGGACATATCCGATGAGCCTGGATTTACCTCCGGTGCGTTTACTGCTTATATATATATTTGTACATATATATATATATTTACATTTCTTTCAGGCCTGGAGTTTACTTCGTGGTCTTTTATAACTTTATTTACATTTTGTCCTGCCTGGAGTTTACTTCGTGGCAGTTGATCGCTTTTACAGCTTTATTTACATTTTGTCCCGCCTGGAGTTTACTTCGTGGCGGTTGATCATGTCCATATATATATATATTTACCGCTTTTATATATTTATATTTCCGATCCCCCATGGAGTTTCTTCGTGGTGGCTGATCATGTTTGTATATATATATTTACAACTTTTATATATATAAATCGCTATCGCTTTCCATATAAATTGCAAAGATATCATGTGAGCCTAGAATCATGTGATCATGTGTTCGATTTCTTCAATCTAGATTCGGTTCCCATGATGGACATTTTTAGTATGTGACTTGTACATTATTTTACAATGTCGAATTTTCTTGGATGGTCATGTCATGCCCATGAGGAGTTAAAGATCATCAGATATTATTTTCTCGAGAATGCTTCGCATCTCGAAAATAAAAGTAAACAAATGTTTAACATTTAATAATAAAATGGAAGTATGAAAAGGTCTCAATTCCTATTGAGCACAGGGTTTGAAAAACCTCTTTTACAAAACTTCATTGATATATCTTGGTTAAAACTGAATTTTTCTATAAAATTCAAACCTTGTGTATATAGGTGCGAACAAGGCCTCGCACTACTTTCAAATAATTGCACATTGATCCACACACACACACAAACACACACATTTATATAATAATTTCTTTGAGAAGTAGCGGTCACCGTGGTAACACGGATGTCGGGGGGTGCCTATCACCTTCCCTCCGCATAATCAAGCCCCCGGACCTAAAATGAATCTCGGTTTCATAGACCCGTTTAGCAGTGTCAAAACACTGGGTCAATGTGCAAACCTTTTCGGTTGTGTTGGTGAAACCAGTTAAATACACCAACTGGGGACTCTTAAAGTCAAATCGTCGACATTATACATGTCGGACCTTTTTCACTTATTTTTTCAAACAAATCTCACATTAACATGAGAACACCAAAGAACAAGTAACGAAAAGGGACACTCAAAAATCCCGACGTCGACAACATAAATTTCCGTGTAGTAATATAGTGATTTCAGGTCGGAAGACCATTACATCATTATCACTATGAGAATTGCTAATGATACTTCGCATAATGCTCCACATATAATTCTCATGGTGGGTCTGTCCAGTACATCGTTCTCTAACATGTACCTATGCATTGACTTAATATCTCATATATTTATAACCAATGAGATTTGGTCATCAGTCAATCCACATACTATTCTTAATGCATCATTGTTATCCCATCAACAATGATACTCGACTAGGGACATTTAAGAACAATGATCCTAATTGTAATTATATAATCTCATGTTCAAGTCACATACTTGAAACTATATAATTTGTATCACTATTCTAAGGATTTTATTATGTTAACATTTATATAACGCAAAGAATAAAACCATAATAAAATCATTCATTTATTCAATCAAATATAATATCAAAACGTTAAGCAATTATATCAAATAATTGGCCTCTAGGGCATAAACTCTAACAATATACACATACTCAAACTCAAAACATCTTATAATAAAAATTTTATTTATTAAATTCTTATTTAAATAATTTTTAAAAATTCGGGTTGTCACATCCTTCCCTTCTTATAAGGATTTCTAAAATTATATAACACATATAAAGGTTTGTGATGAAAGTCCTTTTTGGCCCGTAGTGCATAGATGGACAGGTGTTTGGCATGATCATGACCACTGGTGATACAAATGAATATCTTTGGCCCGTAGTGCATAGATAATTCATTGATTGGAAATAATTATTAATTGGTGTTATAGGGATAATATATTGATGATGGACTTTTAAATCAAAGAAGATAGTAGACATCATGCTCTACTTGAGTCTTCTAATGGATTGTTATTTCCCATACAATTGTTGATCTAAAACTTGTTGTCTATTATATTCTATCAGATTTTTCTCTGTTGAGGACTAAGGATGATTTGTTCTATATTATCTTAGTCATAATATTTTTTTACTGGGCTAGTTGAGCTCACCCTTTTCCTTTTTGTTCCATTGTTCTTCTTAAGAAATAAAAGTGTACCTGAGACTAGTCGGGGAGTGGAGTAATGGTTCGGGATAGTTCTTATAGAAGTATTCACTATGTTGTGAAATAGTGTGATAATAATTGTAATGAAGACTTAATTTGAGTTTGGATATTTTCTATGAGACAATATTTGTATTAAAACTCACAGCTTATGTGTTGTCGTATTTTGCACGACAATTTACTAGTTGTAATTTATAAATAGGAAAATTTGTATTTGGATTATGTACCATGTATTTTGACGACTCAAAATGGGTTGTGTGGACCTATTTTGGGGGCGTCACACCGTTTCCTCCCGATCACCTTCCCGACTGAGCCACCTGTTATCACGTCCACCAATCACCGAACTGTTTGCACTATTTGTGACTGAGGGTTCTACTCTTGACTGATATTATTTTGTCCCCTTTTCGAGCCTTCTCGACCCACGACGTACTGAACTAATTCCCCACTTCGAACATTTTTCTCGATTAGGTCCTTCAAATCCCTCCAGTCTTCTGTAGAGTGTCTGAATATCTGGTGATAATTACAATATCTGTTATGATTTCCTCTCTCCGGATGAGTGTTGTTAAGGCAAGGCTCAAAATAGGACTTATCCTTCATTTCCTCCAATATTGTTGTCCGGTCTGTGTTAAGAGGAGTATAGACTTTGTTAACTTCACGGTTCGGGAAGAGCGGTCGACCTCCTCCCGAACCCCTGTTGTTGAAGTTCTTCGCCTGATTGTCGAACATGTTATTATTGTCTCGATCCTTCGACTTCTCCACTGTATTCAACTTCAGACTGCTCATTGCTTCCATAACTGTTATGAAGCTTTTCACTCTGTCAAAGGCTTCAGCCAGGTCCTTCGGGTGATTGAACATTAAGTCCTTCACCAATTTCTTCGATTTTACCACTTCCAGGCCGTTTTGGAATAATCTGAAAGCCTAATGATTGATCAAATCCGCTACCCGACCAACCACCTCTCGAAATCGTTTCACGTACTGGCCCAAAGTCTCATTCGAATATTGTATAATCTGAGCTAAGGATCCGGTTAACTTACACCTCTTCTTATTATTGTCAAACTGGACGTGGAACTTATCGTAGAGCTCTTTCCAAGATGAAACTGAGTTTGGGGCCAGCGTCATCATCCACTGCCAAACATCCTTCTTCAGGGTTATCATAAACATCTGACACTTGACAGCATCAGAGTAGTCATAGTAATCCATCAGCCGATCATATGTAAGACCCCAACTTATTATTAATGAAATTGAATTTCCTCTATTTATTATTTTGAAATAGTAAGGGTTGATTTGATTAATGTGGTTAGTTATGGGTAAAATGCGCAAATATTTCAAATAAGCAAGTGGTTATAAAATATTCATTGTTGTCGGGGAATATTAGTTTGGTCGTGGAATATTCTTACTTTTGGGGAATATTCGTGCATTTACCACAAGCAAATTTCAGGTGGCACCATAACTGTGAAGCGATTGGATGAAGAAAACGACAAGTATAAGTTGTTTATAAATAACGGCGTAGTTTTTACCGTTAATACTGTTGGAATACCCGGTGGTTAAAACATAGTAGCACACGGTATGGACATAATATGGACATAATTTAAAACACATGTAGATAATTAAATTTTTAACACGGTATGGACATAATTTCAGTCAAGAATTTGGAAAAACTTTCTTCTGCAAAATTGTAGATAATTAAATTTCCTGTGGAATGGACATAATATTTGAATTTTTCTGATAAAAGAGCTATTTATTATGAATTATTAAAGTTCCGAAGTTCCAGAATAATTAATTTTTGAAGTTTTAATTATTTTTTTTAAGAAAAACGTTTTTGGTGAGTGTCCCACATGTGATATAAATGTGTTGAATGTTGAATTCAGTTGGTAAAAGTGGGCGTAAGAAATTTGTATATATATATATATATATATATATTAATATTTTATTAAATTTTCGCTTTGGTGTTCTAAGCATTTTCCTATAAATAGGTGCTTAGGTTAGAATTGAAAATCACACCAAAAATCGAAATTTTCTCTCTATATTATCGAGTATTCTTGTGAGTATTTTGATACTATGAGTGTTGCTATATCTGATGCAAGTTCCTTCAAATATATCTCTTATATTCCAAATCTAAGTACTATTCTTTTCGAAGTAAGGGATATTTTTTTTTTTTTTGTAAATGATATTATTTCCTTCAATATCATTATGATGGAATATTGGAAAGATTTTTCCTGTGAAATTCTTGTCTTTCAGTGTCGGGGTTACTATTCACGTATACGGTACTATTCACGTATTCGACACTATTCACGAATACGGCACTATTCACAAAAAAATTAAATTTTTGTTTTTTTTGTCCAAAATATCTATTATGGATATTAGCTTTGATTGTATCCATGTTTTGATCATTCTTGAATTTTACTTCACTACGGTTATTATGAAGTATTTTTGAACTTGGATTGATTGAAATATGAATCCTTAATATTTGTTCTTTTGTTTCACTGGATTCGTTTTCTTTAAAATATTTTTCATCATTCTCAGTCCTAAATGATGGTATTACTGAATATCTTTGGCCTATAGTGCAAAGATGGTTGATTTTCTTATGAATATCTTTGGCCCATAGTGCAAAGATGAACAGGTGTTGAGATTAACATGACCAACTATTGAATATCTTTGGCCTGTAGTGCAAAGATGAATATTTGATTCAAGATGAATATTGATTGATGTTACAGGGATAAAATAATGATGATGGACTTTTAAATTCATAGATTATAGTAGATTTCATTCTCTACGTAACTCATCTATGAATTATTATTTTCGCTGCGAATATTGATTTAAAATTTGTTGTCTATTGTATTTTATCAGATTTTTATCCCTGTTGAAGACTAACGATAATTTTTTCTATATTATCTTAGTCATAATATTCTATACTGGGCTAGTTGAGCTCACCATTTTCCTTTTTGTTCCATTTTTCTTCTCAGGAGGCGAGAATGTAGCGAGTTCTAGTCGGAGTATGGAATGATGGATCTAGAGAGTTGTTTTAGTAGTCCTCACCATTTTTATAAAATAATATATCAATAATTGTAATGAGGACTTATTTGGGTGTGAATATTGTCTAGATGGCAATATTTGTATTTAAACTCACAGTTTATATGTTGTATTAATAAAGTTGTAGTTGTTTCTGTACCATGTTATTGATGACTCAAAATGGGTGATGTATACCTATTTTGGGGGCGTCGCATCATAAGCCTGACTGTGCTCATATGGATCTCCCAAACCATCGTTACTTTCCATGTGGGGGACCATTTTGTTCGGATCAGCCTTCTCCTGAATGATCTATGGAGAGAAAGATGATGATGATTTGACCGGGGTCCTTTTGTTTTGATCTCATTTGGTTAATCTTTTCTCCAACTCTGCCACCTTTTTAGCCAGAGCCTCTGTCTCACTCTTTCGGGAAGGATCTCGCCTTCTACAATCGGGAGATGGATCCCGCCTTCTTCGATCAAATCGTCCCCTGCCTTCAGAGCTTGCTTCCCAGGAATGACTTTGGCACCTGCTCCCAATGTGGCGAGAACCGTCCAGACGATGTGTCTTGGACTGATTCCCTAGCGAACGATCCCGTGAGTGGCTTCGATGCCTACTCCTATCCTGAGAATGACTTCGGAGCCTGCTCTCAGTTCGCCGAGAATCGTTCGGACGATGTGTCCTAGACTTATTCCATGGAGATCACCCCGTCCTTCAGTTGTGGCTTGAGGCACCGTCCTCATCTCCTATCAAGAGTACTATTTGTTGGTCGATGTCCTTCTGTTGTAAGAGCAAGGCTTTCAATGCATCATCAGTCTCTTGCGCCTTCTTCGCCAAGATCGACCTCCTACGGTCTCCAGGTTTCGCATCCTTGCTGGCTGTTGAGAATAACCTCCACTTAGGGCCACCCACCCTGTCCCTTGATGGGGCCACATAATTGGCATGGGACCCCAACCATTTAGAAACCGATAGCCCCAACATGTCCATAGTTAAACCCCTTGGTTGATGAGGAGTTGGGGTCTGTCGTTGACTGGTCACAGGCTGAAAATAGTCTTCTTTCTGTTCACCATGATTGCAACCCAAACTGCCGTGTGATTGAACTATATGTAGCACTAGAATAGCCCTTCTTCAAGCGTCAATGTTAACGCCAAGATTCGTTCACGCACCACAATCACCAAAGCGTGTCAAATCCTGCACAGAAATGAAGTCACACCAAAAGCTTGACGGCTTTGGCCGCAAGGGGATAGCTCCGGTGTGAAAATAAGTACATAGGCTGAATAAGATTTAATAATTGAGACTTAATGCTCTGGTTCTGTAAAATAAAATTGTATTTGATATTGATGGTGTAACCTTGTATTTATAGTGATCACACCACCTTCTCCAAGTCTTTCCTCGTATATGAATAGAATTCCTCATTACGTAAGATACCTTAATGGAATTAAAGTCAATCTTCTTAAGAAAAGGAAATCGGATTGTATCCGGACTCTTTTGTAAGGAGTTGGAAATCAAATAAAGTTAAGAATATTAGATTCTTTAAAATCATCAACTGCCCAAACAGATTCTCACGTGGGGAAATTACCTCAATGCGGATTATGATCCATCGTATCATCTAGACCCAAATAAACACGTTCTAACAATTAACTTGTACATATTTGAGATTACATGCATGAGATTTGTCATTTTATTTATGTTGAAGGATGTAAGATGATCAATGGTAAAGTAATGCTCCCCTTAAAATAATAATTGATCACTTATTAACAATTAAATATTTCTAATATCCTCTTTCAAATTCAAATAACAACTTCTGTTGTCACGAGTCTATTTGATTTTTCTCAATTTTTTAGGGTTAAGGTTAAATATCATTGAGTTTTTCTCTAATTATTTATTAATTATCTATGAGTAGTTAATTATTTAGGTTTAATTCTTATTTATTTTTATTCATTCATACTAATTAGTACATCCGTACATAATTTTTAATTTTACGATATATGTAGTTTTCAGCATGTGTATCATTTGATGTTGTATTTAAATCAATAAAGACAAACTATTACTCTCTCCGTCTCATGATAAAAGTCCTTATTATTATTTTGGGTAGTCCCATATTAAATGTCCATTTTTCTTTAATAACTAAATTTTTACACATATTTTTCTATTATACCCGTAGCATTAAATATCTTATACTTTTCTTATTCTAATTCTCTCTACATATTTAATGACATTATTATAGGCAATTTTGTCATTTTATTCATCTTCTTAATATGCGTGAAAAGTCCACCAGGATTTTTATCCTGAGACGAAGGGAGTAATATATAATTTTATTTTAAGACTATACTAGTGGGTGTTTGATTTGTCCATGTTATTAATTTATTATTTAAATTTTCTATTGTGTTGTGTATTTGTATTTGTATTTGTATTTGATATTTTAAATTAAAATAAATAGATATATAAATAAATATTTTTTAAGATCTAGTGTCATTAAATGTTACCGATTAAAATTCTCTTCTGATGAACCTACTCAAGAGTCAATTAATTATGTTTCAATTTAAGTAATAAAATATTAAAAAATGATTTTGTATCGACTTTTTTTATATATTTTAATTCAAATTAATATTTAATAAATTTTATTATTTTTTATTTACTTATAAGAGTGTCCACTCTTACTGAAAATCATGCACCCACCCCTAAGAGTATCAAGCACGATTTATAAAAATGAACGACTCATATATTTTTTTTAAATGACCGACTCACGTTACTTAATATTCAAAGATAATCACTTCACATAACCTTTATTGAACCATGTTAAAAGCTTTTGTAATAAGTTGACTTTCCTTTGTGTATATTAAGTTGGGAAATAATTTATATGTCGATAAATTATAAGATGAAATTAAATTGTAACTAAAGTAAGATTTTAAAGGATAAAATACTCGCTCTGTTCAATATTATTCGATTATTGTTGATTTTAAAAGTCAATTGAAGAAATTTTTAAGCTCAAAATTGATAAATTCTTTTAATTTTAATAAATACAATAATAAATATTATAAATTATCTTAAAAATTTTATTTATTGTAAGTTTTATTATTTCGTAAATTTTAATAAATAATTTAAATTTTAAGTTTAAAAATATCTCAATTTAACTTTTAAAATCAATAATGATCACATAATTACATAATTATAGTTTGCAACTGAGGGAGTAGAATAAATTAGTGCAAGACTCGATTAAGATTTACTTGGAACATGCTTAGACTTGTTCTTGTGAATCATTTTCCTTTCAATATTAAATTTTCCTTGTGTATATATAATTATGCAGATATATTATACACACACAAAAACACTCCAAAAGAATTCATTAAATTTTTTAACTATCTTACATAATATCCAGAATATAGAGCCAAAAGAGTTACATGATCAATACAGAACTCTGAAAGAGCTTCCCTGATCTCTAACTTATCTTAGTGTTCCCCCTTCATTCGGAAGGATGAAACACAAGCTTTAACAATTGGAAAAAATAGAAGAAGCTTGTTTACTATTCTCCATGGTGTGCACAAAACAATAATAGCCCAAAAGAAGAGAAAACCTGAATTATAGTAAACATTTTAAATCCAGATTCCCACGCCCAACCAGAGGAGGACAATAGCTTGTACTTAAGAATTATGCAAAAAGATACTCTTTTGCACTCCTGATCACAGCTTAAATATATAACCTGCCTTGGATTTAACTAAACTTGGGCGATTTTGAGCTCCGGTGCCTTCTACATTGTTGTCCTGAGAGTCGTGCCCAATCTGAATTCAAACCATTGGACAAGCACAATTGGATTAGTAAAGCTCCTGAGCTAGGATAGTGCTTCGTTTTTTTAAACAAAATACAAGTAAAAATGAGGTCACTGTATTTTTATGGGTTTGAACTTTGAACCAATATTCCTGAAGGCTATTATAATAACTTGCAAATGGGCGATACTTGCTTCCATAACACATCAGATAATCCCAGTCCTCAAAGGACAGTCTGTTTGTATACAAACATTAATCTTGATTATTATAAGAGTGCCAATAACATCACTTTTATTAGTTATATTAATACTATATGTTTTGAAATCTTCAACAGATTAACTATACACGTATATCACATTTTAACTGAGAGAAATCCTTCAATCATACCCCACGATTGAATAGTAAAATGTCAGGTAAACAAAGTTTCTCACTAAGTAGCTATAAAAAATGAAGAGAAAAAGACCAAGTAGCTACACATAAGAAGTATATTGATAATGTGAGAAGCAAACATTTTTGAAAAAAGAAAAGAAAAAAAGGTAAAGCAGCAACGGCAAACCCCACCATCCAGCAAATGTTATCGGAGAAAGTTGATGACAATTCAATTTATAGTTGCGAAGAAATAAAATTCAACCATAATTGAGTTCATTTTTTCCTAATATTGAGATCATAATCTAGGTATGAGAGAATCCTAGTACAAAATAAATGGTGTAAGGGGACGATCAGTTGCTGCATAGCCATTAGCCACACTATAATTGGTGTGAGATTCAAACCACCCTTCCTGAATGATTATTAAATGTACCCCCAAAAGAAAGAAAAAAAAATTGTGTATGAAGAGAAAGTTCTATAATGATTAAAGTAAGAATAAGACTAATTTGCCTTTTCTTTGATTTATGTTCATCAATTTTCAAGATTTGATTCTCACCAGATATTTGATTCACTTATGTCAAGCTAGTGTCCATGGGGTAGCTTCCCAGCACTCTCATGAATGTTGCAAACTCCTGCACGAATTCAAAATTGTTACATTCATACTTTAAAGCTAATGCCATAGAAACAGAGTCTCAAAGTAATTCAACCTTTAAATGCTTAAGGGCATTTTGTGAATTGGGGTCTGCCATCGATGCTTCAAAATCCACATAGAAGAGGTAATCAAAGTACCTGTTCCATTACACACCAATGGTCACCCATCGCAGCAGTGCATGACAAAGAAACACAATCACCAGTTCACCACTAGCCACTAACTGAACTAATGATGGAAATTCTTTACAATTATGCACAAGGGAAAAATTAATAAAAAAGTAAAAATATACTCCCTAAATTCAAAATTATATTATCGACTTTTTTGAAGTCAACTTCAGATATTTTCAAACTCAAAATTGATAAGATTTATTATAAACTATAAAATAATAAATCTTATAATTAGTAGTACATATTCATCATTGTATGACTAAAATTGTCAATTTTGAGTTTAAAAATGTCTCAAATTGACTTTAAAAAAGTTGATAATAATTTTGTATTTTGGAATGGAGGGAGTATTATATTGTTTATGCACATACTTAGGTGATCCATTGCTGCTCTCAACAGATTGGCGAAAGGGCTGTCTACGTCGTGGACGACTTTCAATCTAATTATAGAGAAAGCCAATTAAAGCAGTAAGTAAAGATTTGAACAATTAGAGTAACAAAAAAATAAAGTGTTGAAAAGATTTCACCTTTGTAAGATTGATATTTCTCATAGCGAAAACAGCTAGTGCCTTGAAAAGCACTCCTGGCCCCTCCTCCAGTGAAAAAACAATGCTTGTCTAGGATATGGATTGAAAGAAGAGATATTGAATAAGTGTTAGAATGTTAAGGTTTACCAGAAAGCAATATCTTAATATGTAGTCACTAACTGATTCTTATCCATTGACATTATGGACTTATATTAGTAGTGATTACCTTAAATGGCCTATCAGTGCCTGGAATAATTGGTTCTCTAGCCAGCATAAGAAAACGAGTAATATTATCTGAATCATCCTGCAGAACAAAGTTCATGCATAAATGGGTACCAAAATCCAGAAGCTATCTGTTGAAGCATAAAAAATACGAACCTGAATATCTTTTGTGAGAACATTCATATCATAGATCTTTGCCGCACCAGAACTAGCAACTGCGCCTGTGTCTTTAAGTTTATGCAAAGATACGAACTAACACATACAACATTCAAATTGATAGGTCAAAAACATGAAGAAATTTCCATTAATATAATATACACTGTTTTTCAAAGAAAATACTAAGTACCAATTAAAAAATTGATGCGAGTGCTACATATGCGAATTACTGTTCTTATAAATTTCAGTGAATACAATTGTGTGCCAAAATAATTCGGACATACTAGCAAATATTTCAAACCTTTTTTGAGCTCTTAATGGTTCTGTTATACCGACTCCTTTGGAAAAAGACATTTCATAAGATACTCTCCCCTTCAAAGTCGTAGCACCCAACAAATTAGCAGAGATCATATTGCCATATAAAGCCATACCTGTGCAGCACCAGCAGTATCATCAACGGCTTCTTTAATCACACCCAACTTTGTTAGTGTATATTCACACTGAGCAAGAGCCTGAAACGTCACACACATTATTTCACACACCATTATGAAGACCAGAAAGACAAACGCTAGATGTGTACCTGTGGATGACTGAGAACCCTTTTAAGATCTTCCACTTGTACACCATGATTGGCTAACAAGCAATGCCTAACAGCAAATTGTACCTCCCCAACAATATGTAACCTGTGACGAAGCAAAAGATCATAATTGCGATGGATGCTTCCCCCCAGGGAATTTTCAATAGGCAAAACAGCCCTATCTACGACCCATTGCTCAACAGCCTGCACCAAGAAATTGAAAACAACGGATAAAGTGAGGATTGTATTTACTTTAGCATTATAAATAGTACCTCCCTCCTCCAAAGATGTCTCAAGTACTAAAGAATATTGTCCACCAATGGCTTACGTACATAAGTAATTGTATAATATGCTACAAAGAAAAATTTACCCTCAAAAGTTACTTAGATGGGTCCCCGTAATTTTAAGAAAGAGAAAGATACACTAATGTCCTTACGTGGTCCACTATGGATATAATTGGAACTTCCTTGTACTCACTCTAATTTGATTTTCCTAATTTGTGTGAAAATTGTACTCGAGTCATCCTCTGAAGGACAGCAGTTTTTTTATTTAGTAATCTGTGTAGGCTTCTAGCCCCAAGCTAGAGGACTTAAAAATCCACCGAAATTTCCCAAAAAATACCAATCAATTTATAAATACCACCACCACAACCCACCACCCAAAAATTTGCACTTCTGATGCTTTACCCAACAGTTTGATGAATTCACAACACGCATGAGGTCTTCAACAATCGTGTGACACGATAGTATGTGATGGACATACAGTTTAAGGGGCAACTTCAAATTTTGACTTCATAGTTGTAGTGAACTCCAAACATGATCGGAGCCCCACTTTGAAAAGCCATAAAAAGGAGAACTTGACTGATTTAAATCTATGCACTGTCCACAAACCTATTAGATGATTCGATAATAAATTGATTCATCAGTTATGACAGGTCAAATGCTATAAATCCTAAAACCTCAAGCACACCAAAGACACTTCCAAAAGGATTGCTTAATATTTTTTTCAAGCATTTAAATAAGAAATAAAGTAAAATTAGCAACTACTAAATAAAATACAATCACCTGAAAAGCAATGTCAAATTGTTCACAAGGTACAGCCTCACAATTTGGGTAGGCTTTTGCAGCCGCAGATTCGCTTTATGCACCGCTAACTCCCTGAAATTGAAGTCAATAAAATATAAATAAACAAAATATACACCAACTACAAAATTAATTCAAAAACAAGTTGGTAAATCACAATTGAATAACATAAAATTCATGCCTGGTATGCAACCCGAAGTCTAGACCGATTCCTGATGGATTTTGACAGATCAGTTGTTGATAAAGGCCCTATAATGTTCACAAGCATATATTAGCACAAGAAGAAAGAGAGGGAGGGACCTACAAAAAAATTATGTACTTGGATTTCCTTGAAAATATACAAAAAACAAAAAAAAACAAAGAGTATACTATTAGTATGTTTGTAATTCTGGGATTTGATGGGACTTCATTTTAAAAGGGATTCAAGTTGTTTGAAATGAGTGAATTTCAAGTGGGAACAGGATTTGACTAAATTCTGTTTAATGCTATGAAATCTCAGCGAAAATGGTCAGATTTTCATGGGATTTGGAATTACTTAAACATATTTTTCACATTGTTCAAGATAGATATTCTTTTTTACTTCTAAAATTTTCAGAGAAATCAAAGATCACTTGTTATATTAATTGCTATCAAGTGGGGTGGGGGAACATCCCATCTCATTTGTCCATCTATTTCTGTGAGATTGCAGATGATTTTGGGTAACAATAAGCTGTGGACTTCTGTTCTTAGTGCGGGGAAGTTTAATCCTTGTTTTCTGGTTAAATACCTTATAATATACTGAGAAGTGGGTGTAATTTTTTGGAGTGATCAAGTGAAGCACCTATGTTGGCATCAACATTAGTCTCTTAAGTCTCAATTGGTTTAGTTTAAATCCGTTAATTGCTCTTAATTTACTGTTGGTAGTGGCTGCTAAGGTACGATCCTGTTCTTTTTGTAATATTCTCAGTAGAGCTCTAAAGTGTTTGACACTTGTACCAGCTATTAAGATTATTTTCTATGGATATGGTAATGCTGGCAAGTCTTCTGGGCTATGGAGCAGAGTAGCGTGGTTGGCCATGTGGAAGCTTAAGTAATTATGCTTGTGTTACAAGGGTTTCCCTGCTTGTTTACAAGTTCAGGACATGAAACATCTCGTGTGCTTGTGATCTTAACAAGCTCAGTTGTTTTTGTTATTGTTATAACAGTTCATCTTTTATGAATGTATTTAAGTACTCTTAAAGTGTAGCAATCTATAAGTATGCTAGTGGGAAATTATAATTTTGTAGAACGTACCTTATACTATTCTAAGTTGGAAGTATGCCTGTCCTTAAATTGTCTTTCCTCGTGCCGTGCTTGGCATTTTACTTTCTTATTTTTCTATGTAATGAAGGCCTCTAGTCCTACTCTTGTTAGTTCAAATAATATTCTCACTCACCAAACCTAGTAATGGTATACTTGCTTACCAGATTATTTCTGTTCCAAACTTCCAATTATTGTTTTACCAAACTCAAAATAAAAACCTATAGATTTGAATTCTGTTCTCCTTCAAACAGCAAATGGATTGAATTTGCAAAATAATACTTTCCAATTCCCCAAGGATTTGATTCCGGACACCTCTCTAAAATAGAATGAATAAATTTTCTCACATTTTACAATCACCCTTACCCTGAAAACTGAACGATAATTTCAACTAATAATGAATGTGTTTGATTGCATAAACAATTATAAAATAAATAAGAAATAAAAGTCAATGTAATCGGCTACATCAATAAAAAATTCAAAATAAGGAAATTGGGACAATTAAACGCTACTAAATTCAAATCACAAATAACTAGAGGGAAAAAATTAAAATAAATTCATTTTCAACAATTTCCTCCGTTTCTCAGCAACTAAAAGAAATTTTCTTACTTGGATGTGATTTCGAATCTCGAGAAGCAACATCGTAAGAAGATGAAGAATCTTTATTCAAAATGCTATTAAGATTAAAAGCTTGAGATTTATTCTGATTCGTGCCCTTCTTCTTCTCTCCTGCGAAATTCTCTTCTTCAATCGAAACCCTAATTGATATCTTCTGATGCTTATTCACATAACGCCCGAATCCAGTTCCAATGGGCTTTGTTCCTGATTGGTCTATAATGGAGATTTTTGTAATAGTTGATTGTGAGATAGAGCTCAGTGAAGCTCCAAAATTCGCTGCCATGGCTGCTGAACTATATGCGTCTATATTTCCGATATATATATATGGGCTGTATATAGACTAGGGCTATGGCGATGGGTACTTGGGCTGTAGGACGGTTTCCCGTCGCTATATTCAAAATAGTTATGGTGACGGTTTCAAATCGTCATATTATACACAAATTAGATGTACGTGTATTTTTTCATATATATATATATATATATATATATATATATATATATATATACATAAATTTGAAGTAGTTTTACAATCATTATGCGATTTATTTTTTTTTGCTATATGACAACAGTGCATCATCATATTAATTTTCTGGCTTTACATGTAAAACCATCGTCGCCACAATCTAAAAATTCGTTGTAGTAGAAGACGACCGTTGTAATACACAACCTATATATATATATATATAGCCCATATATATATATATATATATATATATATATATATATATATAACTCATCAAATCATACTTTATCTTCTATCTCGTGCTCACTCCTCCTTAATGATTTTACCGACGATGATGTTTTTATTCATACAATCGTTGTTTCATACTTTTAGCGACGGACAACATATAGCGTCGCTTAAAAGTATAAACGGCGGTTGTATAACCGAATCGTCGTCACGTCCGCTACAAAAAGGTGTGAAAGACGGTGAAAGAAGATAAGAGGAGATATATGTGACGCCCAAAATAGGTATACAACACCCATTCTCGAGTCGCCAAAATATACTAGATGTAAACAACTACAACTTTATTAATACAATTGTCGCATAAAAATGCGACAACACATAAACTGTGAGTTTAAATACAAATATTGTCATCTGTATAATATCCACACTCAAATAAGTCCTCATTATAATTATTGATACATTATTTTACAAAATAGTGAGGACTACTAAAACAACTTCTAGAACCATCATTCCACACCCCGACTTAGGGGTGCTCATCGATAAAAAACCCAACCAGAGTGCATCAAAAAAGCGAATCCCAAGACCGATCCAAAATACCAAAAACTAAGAACCAAACCTGCATCTAATTGCGCGGCTTTGATTTGCCTTCGATACACAATCGATTTCGATTTTTTCGGTCCGATTTTCAGAAAACCTAGGTTCGGCTATGTAAATTCTTTGCAGTGTTCCTTATAAATCGGTTTGTGAGGAAAATGTTTTGGATTTTGGGTTTTAATGCTTGTTTTTCTGGTTCTTGATATTTAATTATTTCATACATTCATTATACTTATGTAATTCATTGGTTCTAATGGATATTTCAAATATAAAATTATGAAAAAAAAATGAATTCTCGATCGCCACCTTATCATTTTTATGTTTTCAAATCCTATAATAATCCATGAATGAATTTTGAGGGTGCTTATCTCATCAACCGCTTCTGTAATCAATTGGTTCATTATGCGAGGAAATGAGACTATATACTGCTCCAAAGTTAAGACATGCATGTTAGTTGCTTTCTCTCTGCTTTGTTACTAATATTTCAAATCGATTCATTTCTCCATCACATGCAAATAAGAGAGATGGAGAGAGACAGTAAAAGTCGGGCTAGGTTTTGTTCTGGTATCCACCTACTTGGTATCCATGTTATCCATAAAAACATATAAATAATATAACTTTATTTTTAATTATTTATAATTATGAGCAAAAAAAGAATGGCAAAGGGAACAAAATTCCACCTCCGATCCTCGCAATATTTTAATCATTCAATCACTAGTATGAGCCTTTCACAAAAATAGTTACAAATAGAAAAAGAATCACTTTGCGGTGATAGTAGTAAAGTATTAAATGACAAAAATAAAATAAAATTGAGTATTAATAAATTTTGGTTTTTTTGTACTTGATTTCTTCTTCTACCAATTCTAAAAATTTAAATACCGCCATCAAACCGAAAAATAAAAAAAAAACGAAGAACCCAGATCAAAAAATCGAAACTCGAAAAAAAACTGCTAGTCACGGCAGAATGGGTTCGGTAAAAAAACCAAAAAACCAAATTTTTTGAGCACCCCTACCCCGACTAGTACTTGCTACATTCTCGCCTCCTGAGAAGAAAAATAGAACAAAAAGGAAAAGGGTGAGCTCAACTAGCCCAATAAAGAATATTATGACTAAGATAATATAGAATAAATTATTGTTAGTCTTCAACAGGGAAAAATCTGATAGAATATAATAGACAACAAGTTTCAGATCAATATTCGCAGCGCAAATAACAATTCATAGGAGAGTTACGTAGAGAATGAAATCTACTATAATTTTTGAATTTAAAAGTCCATCATCAATATTTTATCCATGTAACATCAATCATTATTCATCTTGAATCAAATATTCATCTTTGCACTACAAGCCAAAGATATTCATCAGTTGGTCATGTTCATCTCAACACGTGTTCATCTTTGCACTACGGGCCAAAGATATTCATCAGAAAATCATTAATCTTTGCACTACAGGCCAAAGATATTCAGTAATATCATCATTTAGGATTGAGGATGATAAAAAATATTTTAAAGAAAACGAATCCAGTGAAATAAAAGAACAAATATTAAGGATTCGTACTTTAAACAGTCCATGTTCAAAAATACTTTATAAATAATTATAGTGAAGTAAAATTTAAGAATGATCAAAACATGGATACAATCAAAGCTAGTATCCATAATAGATATCTTGGACAAAAAACAAAAATTTAATTTTTCTGTGAATAGTCTTGATTCGTGAATAAAGGTCAGATACGTGAATAAAGGTTGTATACGTGAATAGTAACTCTATATACTAAAAGACAAGAATTTCACAAGAAAAATATTACCAATATTCCTAAGATAATGATATTAGAAGAAATAATATCATTTTAAAAAAATAATATCCCTTACCTCGAAAAGACAAAAGATTTCCGACCGAATACTTTGGATATAGTCTTTGAAGGATCTTGCAGACCGATATAGAACACTCAAAGTATCAAAATATTCACAAGAATACGCCGATAATATATAGAGAGAAAACTTCAGCTTCGGTGTGATTTTTAATTCTAACCCAAAGCACCCTATTTATAGGAAATTACTTAGAACACCAAAGCAGAAAATTTAATAAAATATTATTATTTTTTTAAAATTTCTTACGCCCACTTTTGAAGATCTGAATTCAGCATGTTTAACAACAAGTGGGGCCCACCAACCTTAACAAAAATGTTTTTCTTTAAAAAAATAATTAAAACTTAAAAAATCAATTATTTTATAACTTTGGAACTTCAATAATTCATAATAAATAGCCCTTTTATCAGAAAAATTCGAACCTTATATCTTTTTCGTAGGAAATTCCATTCTCTACAACTTTGCAGAAGAAAGTTTTTCCAAATTCCTAACAAAAGTTGATCGAAATCCATAAACTGGTGATTTTACAGGCTATAATCAAATTTCAGTCAAGAAATGGGCCCACAAACATATTTAACATGTTTTTAACATTTATTGCAACAAAAATACTCTTCCTCCTCATTTATTCATATATCCCACATTCATTATAAAAATATCATCATTATTATATTATTAAAATATAATAATATATTTAAATGAATTATTTTATCAGAAAAGATAAAATGTCAATTTTTAACAATTGTCACATTAAAAATTTTCTCCATCTATATCCACATAAAATGAATATTTCCTTTATCATATAAATCAATAATTAATTATCCACAAATAATATTACGTAATCACAATCACGACAACCGTGTCGTTTCTCAAGAAAGAGGGCTTTCCAATAAGGATTTCTCCTCATCTTGGCGCCAAGAATTAGGTGACCAAACCTCTCTTTAGATGTAACTTTCTAGACATTGCCAATAATACTATTTAATAATATTATTCAAATAATATGAATTATTGATTTGATAAAGGAAAATATCGTGCGTTGACAATTATTGAAACAACAATAATATAAAATATCAACGTAGCAATTATTGAATCAATAAAATAAAATATTGAATAGTAATTCTTCAAAAATTATTGAGTAGTGTCTTCTTACGTAAGAATCAATAATTGGTGCAATACCGCAGTGCTACTATGTTTTTAACCCAATTTATTCCAACAAGATATTAATAAGAATAAATACGTCGTTATTTATAAACAACTTATACTTGTTGTTTTCTTCATCCAATCGCTTTCACATGGGGCCCACACAAAGGTCATACCGGCCGCGTATTTAATATTCTCCGACGAAAGAATAATATTCCACAACCAAACGAATATTCCCCGACAACAATGAATATTTTATAACCACTTGCTTATTTGAAATATTTGTGCATTTTACCCATAACTAACCACATTAATCAAATCAACCCTTACTATTTCAAAATAATAAATAGAGGAATTTTAATTTCATTTAATAATAAGTTGGGGTCTTACAACCTCCCCTCCTTATGAAATTTCGTCCTCGAAATTGACGTACGTACCTGGTGTTTCGAAAAGGTGAGGATACCTCGCTTTCATTTCCGTTTCCAACTCCCAGGTCATTTCCTCAATAGCATGGTTCCTCCACAAAACTTTGACTTGTGGTATGACCTTTGTACGTAAGACATGTTCCTTCCTATCCAAGATCTTGACAAGTACATCCTCGTACGTTAAGTCTTCGGCTATCTCTTCTGGTTCTAACTCAATAATGTGGTTCGGGTCTTTTACATATTTACGTAGCACATATATATGAAAAACATTATGAACACGAGACATACTTAGAGGTAACGCGAGTCTATAGGCTACATTTCCTACTCGGTCAAGAATCTGAAATGGACCAATAAATCGTGGATTGAGCTTTCCTCTCTTCCCAAATCTTGTAACTCCCTTCCATGGAGCAACACGCAACAATACATGATCCCCAATACTAAATTCCACGTCCTTTCGATGAAGATCCGCATAACTTTTTTGTCGATCTTGTGCCGTTTGTATACGTTGTCGAATCATTTGGATATTTTCTATAGTCATACGTACCAACTCTGGTCCCAACAATGTTGCTTCACCCACCTCGTCCCAACATACTGGAGAGTGACACTTTCGTCCATACAATGCTTCAAATGGGGCCACACCTATACTTACCTGATAACTGTTGTTGTAGGAGAATTTCACCAATGGTAAATACTTATAACAACTCCCTTTGAAGTCTAGGACACAGAGTCTTAATAGATCTTCAAGAGTCTGAATAGTCCTCTCTGATTGTCCGTCTGTTTGAGGATGGTAAGCCGAATTGAATAGTAAATCTGTGCCCATAGCTTTTTGCAAGCTAACCCAAAATCGTGGAGTGAATCTTGGGTCACGATCCGAAACTATGGATACTAGCATGCCATGCAATCTCACAATCTCATTCACGTACATACGAGGAAGACGTTCAAGGGAATAAGTCTCCCGTATCGGCAAGAAATAAGCAGATTTGGTTAATCTATCAACAATAACCCAAATAACATTTATGCCTTGAGAAACCGTGGGAAGACCCGTAACGAAATCCATGGTAATGTGTTTCCACTTCCATTTCGGAATCTCAAGTGGTTGCAATGGACCCTTTGGCACTTGATGCTCCGCCTTTACACGTTGACAAGTTAAACACCTTGAGATAAACTTCGCAATCTCTCTCTTCATATTATTCCACCAAAATGTATGTCGAAGATCACGATACATTTTGGTACTTCCAGGATGGATTGCAAACGGTGTATTGTGTGCCTCCATCATGATCTTTTTCTTCAAATCAGAATCGTTAGGAACACAAAGTCTGGAGTGGACTCGAAGTATTCCTTCTTCATCGATTCATGCTTCTGGAATAGCACCTTCTTGTACTTTCTTCTTCATACGCATCAGCTCCGGGTCTGTGGCTTGAGCAATTTTAACTTTATCGATTAAAGTTGGTTCTATGCGTATACTTGACATCATCGCACTCGTTCTTGCATATGATCTTCTACTCAACGCGTTAGCTACCATGTTTGCTTTTTCAGGATGATATTGAATGGTGTGGTCATAATCTTTTAACAGCTCGAGCCAACGTCATTGCCGCATGTTGAGTTCTTTTTGGGTGAAGAAATATTTGAGGCTTTTATGGTCTGAATATATCTCCACTTTATCCCCATATAGATAGTGCCTCCAGATCTTTAGCGCAAAAACGACTGTTGCCAACTCTGGATCATGAGTAGGATAATTCCTCTCATACTCTTTAAGTTGTCGCGTGGCATAGGCTATGACTTTTCCATGTTTCATGAGAACACATCCTAACCCTTTGCCTGAAGCATCGCTGTAGATAACAAATCCATCCGAACCAGATGGTATTGTCAGAACAGGTGCCAAAATGAGTCTCATCTTAAGCTCTTGGAAACTATTCTCGCATTCCTCGCTCCATACAAATTTTGTATCTTTCCGAGTCAGTTGAGTTAACGGAGTAGCAATTCGAGAAAATCCTTCCACAAATCTCCGATAATAAACTAGCTAAACCCAGAAAGCTACGTGCTTCGGTCACCGACTTTGGTTGTTCCCAACTTTGTATTGCTTCAATCTTCGTTGGGTCAACAGATACTCAATGTTTTGATACCACGTGCCCAAGGAATGCTACTTCCTCAAGCCAGAACTCGCATTTCTTCAACTTGGCATATAACTTGTTTTCACGAAGCCTTTGGAGTACCAACTTCAAATGGTGCTCATGATCTTCACGACTTTTGGAATATATGAGGATGTCATCAATAAAGACAACAATGAACTGATCCAAATATTCTTTGAATATTCGGTTCATCATATCTATGAAAGCCGCAGGAGCATTAGTCAATCCAATAGACATGACTAAGAATTCATAATGCCCGTCTCGAAGTTCGAAGCCGGTCTTTGGAATATCCTCGCCTAATCTTCACCGATGATATCCGAATCGAATATCGATCTTTGAAAAGAATTGTGCTCCTTGCAACTGGTCAAACAGGTCATCAATGCGAGGTAGCGGATACCTATTCTTGATGGTGACATGGTTCAATTCTCGATAGTCAATACAAAGTCGCATACTTCCGTCTTTCTTCTTTACAAATAAAATAGGAGCACCCCAAGGAGATGTACTAGGACAAATGAAACCGATGTCCAACAACTCCTGTAGTTCGACTTTTAGCTCTTGAAGTTCAATAGGAGCCATTCGATATGGGGTTTTAGAAATGGGCTTTGTACCAGGTTCAAGGTCAATAAAGAATTCAACTTCACGTTCTGGGGGTAGACCGGGAAGTTCTTCAGGAAATACGTCAGGAAATTTACTAACAATAGGAATATTATTCAAATCCGACGTGTCTTTATTCAAATCCATAACATGGGCTAAGAAAGCTTGACATCAGTTTTTCAATAAACGAATAGCTTTATGACTTGATATGATAGTGATTGATTTTAGTGGTTTAGTTGTTTGAATTAAATACATAACAAAGGTTGGTTAGGAATATGAAAACTAACAACCTTACGAAAACAATCAATTTTGGCATGATGAGTAGTTAACCAATCAATCCCTAAAATCACATCAAAAGTAAGTATCTTTAAAGAGATAAGGTCAACAGGTAATGTGATGGTGCCAACTTGGATGAAACAAGATTTATAAACAGTGGATGTAATAAAAGTTTCTCCTAACGGAGTCTCCACAGATAAATCAAAGTCTAATTTCTCCGGAGTCAAGTTTAAATGTTGAGCACAAGCAGGAGAGATAAATGAATTGGTAGCACCGGTATCTAGTAAGGTATAAACTTCACAAGAATTTATGATTAGCTTATCCGTGATCACCTCGTTTGGGTTCCTCGCATTTTGACCAGTCACGACAAACGCTCTTCCAGAAACCGTTGACTTTGACTTTTTTGGGATAGCCTTTTGAGTCATCATCCCCACTGGACTTGGTTTCGCTACCGTACAATCTCGAGCGATATGTCCTTCCTTTCTACAATTATAGATACCTTGAACTGTGCAGGGATTTGGGGTGATATGTCCCTCTTTTTACGATTTATAAGATACTGACCGGTGGTCGTTATCCTCCCTTAGACCCGATTCTTCTTTGGTGTTGACGTTTTCATATGGTCATTGTTGAATCTCCTCTTTTTAAAATCTCCTCCCGACTCGCTTCTTCTATTCTCATGGCCATGATTACCACTAGAGTGGTTGCTGCTCTTGTCCGCATTTTTCTTTCTCCGCTGGTTATCGTTGTTCTGATGACTGCTGTCACCAGTATGATCCTGGTTGTGGTCCCTCGGTTGAACGTACTCGTTATGTCGCTCTAATAATTGAGCCCTGTTGACAACATCTGAATAGAGAGAAATTTTATGAGAAATGAGATATTGACGTATGCCGGGTTTCAAACCTCTCAGAAACATCCGTGTCATACGTTCCTCATTCTCCACCAAATGAGGTGCAAACTTTGGATAACTCGCAAAATTACCAGTCTCGGGACACCGCCATGTTATTTTGTTCCAATCTAATAAACTCCACTTCCTTCATATGACGAATACTTTCGTGAAAGTACTTGTCATTGAACAGCTTCAAACGCTTCCCAAGACATACGCCGAAAAGCGGTGGATGGAGTACGCTTCTTCATTCCCACCAAAGAATCACCTCATTACGAAACATAAAGGTGGCGAATGGAACCTTCTATTCTTCCGTACATCCCAAGATATCGAATATCTTGGCAATTTATTTGACCCACGTTTCTGCCTTAATCGGATCCGCTTTTCCCTGCATCAAGGCGGTCCCAACTCTTTGAACTGCTTGGCTGTGACAAACCGTGCATTGTTATCATTTCCACATGTATTTTATACACGAGTCTCCTTCGTTTGATTTCGGATGAACTGTAAAAAGCTTCTAAACATCCCATCATTCATCGCTACTCAAATTGGTGTTGTTTATAGAGGAACATTGCTCTACCGCTCAGACGTTTCTCCTCATTGGTGAGTAAAGGTGTCTCCACGGTCTCATTTACTCCACTGTTAACATTCTCAGTCGCCATTCTCAAATACTGCCATAAAATAAGGGTTAATTAAAGAAATTAACATATCACATAATATCCCTATATACTGACCAACCAACAAATAAGCTTAGGTAGGACACACTAGCGAAGGATTTACTCGTCTCTCCCCTCCTAGTTCTATTCCCCGATCTCCGCCAGAGATCATATTCCTAAGCTCTGATACCAACTGTGACGCCCCCAAAATAGGTATACAACACCCATTTCGAGTCGCCAAAATACATGGTACAGAAACAACTACAACTTTATTAATACAATTGTCGTACAAAATACGACAACACATAAACTGTGAGTTTAAATACAAATATTGTCATCTAGACAATATCGACACTCAAATAAGTCCTAATTATAATTATTGATACACTATTTTACAAAATAGTGAGGATTACTAAAACAACTTCTAGAACCATCATTCCACACCCCGACTAGTACTTGCTACATTCTTGTCTGCTGAGAAGAAAAATGGAACAAAAAGGAAAAGGGTGAGCTCAACTAGCCCAGTAAAGAATATTATGATTAACATAATATAGAACAAATTATCATTAGTCTTCAACAGGGAAAAATCTGATAGAATATAATAGACAACAAGTTTCTGATCAATATTATTCATAGAAAAATAACAATTCATAAAGTTCGTTACGTAGAGAATGAAATCTACTAAAATCTATGAATTTAAAAGTCCATCATCAATATTTTATCCTCAGTAACATCAATCATTATTCATCTTGAATCAAATATTCATCTTTACTCTACAAGGCCAAAGATATTCATCATTAATCATGTTCATCTCAACACTGCTCATCTTTGCACTACGGGCAAAGATATTCATCAGAAAATCATTAATCTTTGCAATACAGGCCAAATATATTCAGTAATATCATCATTTAGGACTAAGGATGATGAAAAATATTTTAAAGAAAACGAATCTAGTGAAACAAAAGAACAAATATTAAGGATTCGTACTTTAAACAGTCCATGTTCAAAAATACTTCATAAATAACTATAGTGAAGTAAAATTCAAGAATGATTAAAACATGGATACAATTAAAGCTAGTATCCATAATAGATATCTTGGACAAAAAAAGAAAATTTAATTTTTCTGTGAATAGTGTCGTATACGTGAATAGTGCTGTATACGTGAATAGTAATCCCGACACTAAAAGACAAGAATTTCATAATAATGCTATCTAATAATATTATTCACATAATATGAATTATTGATTTGATAAAGGAAAATACTGTGCAGTGACAATTATTGAAACAACAATAATATAAAATATTAACATAGCAATTATTGAATCAATAAAATAAAATATTGAATAATAATTATCGTAATAATTATCGAGTAAAGCCTTTTTACGAAAAGAATCAATAATTGGTGCAATACCGCAGCTACTACTATGTTTTAACCAATCCGGTATTCCAACAAAGATAATGGTAATAACTACGCCAAGTTATTTATAAACAACTTATACTTGTCATTTTCTTCATCCAATCGCTTTCAAGCATGGGGCCCACACAAGGTCAAATCACGTCATCGCATAAAATATTCCCCGACAGTAATAATATTCCACGACCAAATGAATATTCCCCGACAACAATGAATATTTTATAACCACTTGCTTATTTGAAATATTTGCGCATTTTACCCATAACTAGCCACATTAATCAAATCAACCATTAATATTTCAAAATAATAAATAGAGGAATTTCAATTTCATTTAATAATAAGTTGGGGTCTTAAAGTATGCACTTGATCCGGACCGTATATATATATATACACACACGACTAATCAGCCTAAAATTTAAATTTATGAACGAAAAATTATCCAAAATGCACGTAGAATTAAAGTACCGCTAGGTATGGCTAGTTCGAAATATTAGTATGACGTCATTTTTATCTGTATGTCCGTAATTTAGTACTAAAGACGCTATACATTTTTGATAGATATAATATCCAAACGGTGTCGTTTTGCATTCAACTATTAGTCCGTATAATTAAACTGCGTGTTATATAAAACGATCAAGTACTGTGTTCTTTATAGTATGATTTTTGAATTTCATCTTATTTTAGTAATATTGATCTGGAACTATAAGAGTTCGATTTAAAGTTATTACATTTTTTATTTTTTATTGTATATTATTGTTCTCACTGATTCATGTGATCTGTGTTGATGAGAAATATACATGGCTAAACAATTAGGATATATACCGCAGTATATTGTTTCACATGTTTCATACTATAAGAAAACACTTCACCTCATTATTAGATTCCATTTGTTTAGCCGTGCATGTTTTTCATCAGCCCAGATAACATGAATATGTAACAAGAATATACAAAAATGACGTAATAAAATATTTATAACTTTCAATTGAACTTTTTTGATTTGGTCCCTAATCCGTAGAATTAAATTGCGGACTGTAAAAATAGAATTTTACTTGTTTGCAGAACTCAACTGCAGACGAACGAAAAAAAACATATCTTATTACCTTAAATGTTAACAACTATTCTCGTCTCTTTTATCATAAAAGATTCAATCAATTTGAGAGAGTATATCATATCACTTTTATTTCTTCTTTTCTAACCTGCTCATACAATCAAGATAATATAGCCTACTAGCAAGTATACCAGGAGAAACATTAGTAAAAATTAGTAATTTGTAATTTAATTTTTACAACTGATTCATTTGTTTTGCCATGAATTTGTTTGCTGAAGAATCATTTAATATAATTTCAAGTACTGAGAAAAAATTGCATGATAATAATGATGTAAGAATTTTAGTTGATGAAATTATTCCTTATGTTGGTCAACTTTTTATATGTTGGTAGATGTTGAAATTTTTTATAGAAGATATGCGAAACGTGTTGGATTTGACGTAAGAATAAAAACTAGCAGAAAACATGTGAATTTTGAAAATTTTGGTTTTAGATTGTATCAATATCGTAAAGCTAGATATATGGTTGTTAAGAAAAATGAGGTTGTCATTGAAGATAAAGATAATAATACTAAGGGAAAGAGAAGGAGGGACTTTATTGATAGAACAGAATGTAAAGCAAATTTTTATGTTGTGCATAATAAGAGTAAAGATAATTGGTTTGTGTCTACTCTTGAATTGAATCACAATCATAAATTTGTGTCACCCAAGTAAAGTTTCTCAAATTCAAACATACAAAAATATTTAAAGAGTTGCTAGGAATTTGATTGAAACCCTTAATAATGTTAGGATTGATCCAAGTAGGATGATGAATATTTTAAGCTCATTGGGGACGAAATATGAGCAATGTTGGATTCTCTGAAACGGATGTGCGAAATATAGTTAGAGATATTATATGTGATAATATCGATTTAAATGATGCACATGTTGCAATAGATTACTTGAGAAAGTTGCAACGTGAGAGCCCGAACAAATTTTATTTTAGTGTCAAACCAAGCGTGGTTAATCGTATAGGATGTATTATATGGGTAGATTATCGATCAATACATGCTTATCAAAATTTTGGTGATGTTATTACTTTTGATATCACATACTGAACAAACAAATATTACATGTCATTTGCTCCTTTGACAGGTATAAATCATCATTACCATTATGTATTGTTTGGGTGTCCACTATTGAGCCATGAGAGTGAGGATACATTTGTATGATTGTTTGAGCAGTGGCTTGAAGCAATGAATTTCAAATATCTCATAACCATTATCATTGATCATGATCGTGTTATGTCGAATGCGATTGCTAGAGTTTTTCCTAATACACACCATACATTTTGTACGTGACACATTAGTAAAAAATATCCTGAAAAACTTTGTCATATTTATTCTTCACATTCAATTTTTAAGTCTGATTTAACTACTATGTCTTTAAGTATTTGAATATTTAAGAATTTGAGGATAAATGAAATTTATTGATGGAAAACTACGATTTGCATAATCATGAATGGTTGAAATCTTTGTATGAATTAAAAGAAAAATGGATTGGGGTGTATTCTGTTAGGTATTGCATGTTTGATTTGATGATGATGTGATAATATTAATGTATATTTATACCAATAGCTTTTGTAAAGTTCTTAATAGACCTGGCAATTGAGGCCTAGGCCCGCCCGTAGAAATATGGGTCATGGGCCGTTTTGGCCCGGCCCGTGGCCCGTGATTTTTTTGCTCCCCAAAATATTGCTATTTATGAGTTATGAGATTTGAACACAAGACTTATAAGTAAATAAATAAGAATTCAAACCAATTGAGCTATTGAATTTTCTTTGTTGTTGTGACCTGGGATATGTAAATAGACTAAAATGCAGAAGTATAACATGAGTTTATCACATTAATTATGGACCGGGAGTTAGTGCATATACAAATAAACTAATGGGGATATTAAATATTAACTTATTTGAATATATATATGAGAGGAGAAATATTTAAGAAATTTACATATTATTATTTTATTTATTGTCTTATGTTATTCATCATTTAAATTTTTTTGAATTAAATTAGTTGAAATCGTTATTCTTGTGAATCAAATATGGTCCCTAATTTTATAATATAAAACAATAAATCTTTATCTCGTATATAATAATAAATAGAGTAAAATTATAATGTTTATGTCAAATTTGCTTATGTTTTAAAAATTAAATTTTAAATATAAAAATATTACAGGATGGATCACAAACTCAACTTAACTTCACTTTGCTCTGCAACTTTACTCTGCTACTGCATGCAGAGATGGATAAATCCAAGTCGCTGTGGATATATATGTTTGTGTGTGATTGCATGTCAAAAATAATTATAAAAAGTCTTAAGCTTTAAAGTCTTCATTTACTATATATATATTCTTACCCCAAATATGCTCATATCATATATAGTTATATACTACCTGCATGCATCTATTCTTCCGGGCCAAGTGGCCATCACTGTTGCAATTAGCCACGTGATCTTCCAAACTTATCTTCAGTTGCATTTTCTATTTGTTAGTAGCGTTTCATTTTAATTTTAATTTTAATTTTCAGATTTCACAAATTAATTAAAGATCAAACTCAAATATATATGGGAATTTTGTGGACGGTTTGTAAAGTAATTATAACATTTTGTAAAAAAAAAAGAAGGAAGAAGGAAAATGCCCACGGGCTTCACAATTTCAAATTTCACCAAAACCCGTATAATTATTTTTATTTCTTCCCTTGCTACCTACCACCACTACATGCTTGCCAAGTCTAGTTTCTTAATAAGAAATTTGTTAGTTCCTTGAGGCATAATGTTATCTAGGGGGGGTTGAATAGATATTTTAAAATTTTCTTTTCAAAGAGTTACTTAATAGATTTGTTAATTAAATGATTAATTAAGCACAACAAAATATATGTTTTAGTTATCCCCCTTAAGATAAAATCAAGGTTATAAATCAAACAACAGTTATATAACAGCTAAATAGATTGAAAGTAAATGACACAGTGTTTTAAGTAGTTCAAAGCATTCAAGACTCCTAGTTCACTCTTTTACTCCACGAGTAGGAAATCCAATAAGGATATTTATACAATCTTTGAATCACTAAGATTTCTTCAAGACCAGCAGTCTTGGAAAGCTAGTTCACAAAGAACTCTTCAAGCCCAACAGACTTGGAATGTTAGTACACTAAGTATTCTTCAAGCCTAACAGGTTTGGTAGCTCTGCAATGAGTGTAGTTGAGGTTGTTGTTGTTGTGCTACTAAGTTGCCTTAAGCCCAAGTTCTGATGAACTTAGTAGCGAAGCAAGATTTTACTAAATTGTGGAGTGAAGATTTATCAGATGTTCTTGTGATTTTCTTTTACGTTCTTGTTTCTTGCTTATCTGAAATCTTTAATATGTTAGCCTTATATATGAGCCTTTGAAATTTTCCCATTGAGAGGCTTCCGTTTGAGTATTTAATGCTTCGGGCATTCTGAGCACTTTGATGTTGACATCCTGATGTGAAAGCTTTTTTTTGACTTGCTTGACACAACAGTTTTCTTTCTCGCCTAACACCTCTGAAACGTCACTATCAGCAGACTAGTTAATAGACACGTTTCTTCTTACTTTTTGATTCTTCGATTCAACCAAGGATGTTGGTGAGGGCATTGAGTTTCTCAATCATATCAACGTTCAAATGCCAGTTGATGATGTCAGGCATTTTTTTTATCAGACTCAATTTTTAACTATTTTGATGTTCACTGATAAGCACTACAATCGTGGTCTTGATGATAAGTGGTCTTCACAATTCTGATAGGCTTGCTCAACAGACTACGATTCCTGCTTCTTCAATCTCCATGATTTTGTTCTACCCATCTATTACAACTTATAAGATCAACCTAACAAGTTTGATCTTTTTACTACAAGAGATTTTACAGAAAGATAAACATTAAGCTCAAATCAACATAACAATTTTGATCTTTAATTTAAGTCCTTGTACATATGATCTAATAAGGACTTTACAAAGTGAATAATGCATGCACATTTATTTATTCCAACATCAAATTTAAATATGCAACTCTCAACAATCTCCCCCAATTTGATGTTGACATAACCAAGTAGATTTGCATCATACCATTAAATTCTAATGCAAGTTACTTGAAAATAAACATGACTTAATGATCAGTGAGCAATTGAATCTCTAGAAGATAATCATGAATTTATTGATTTTTTCAAGAAAATTATAGTTCAAAATCGATACATCAAATAAAGATAGAAACTTATCTTCTAGGTTTCTTGAATCTTGGAGGATGTGCATATTCGTATTCCCTCCTTTTCCTGCTAGCCTCATTTCGCCTTGCAATTTCTTCTAGCTTATGTTGCTCTAGAGGTTCAGTATGATCATGTCTAGTCATGAAGCCAGGATCTCCAATGGGCATGCTTAGGCCAGTGTGAGATACTACTTGCGGACTAAAAGAAGTGGGACCTTTGTAAGGCCCCGAATTTTATGAAATGAAAGTATTCAATTTTCTTATAATTATTATTTTATTTCGTAAATGGTTAAATTCATAAAAGGTTAAAGTTAAGGGTGATATGTGAAAATTTTGTAAAGTATGCAAGTTGTTATAAAATATTCTTTTTGTCGGGGAATATTCGTACGAGCACAATCATTGGTGGACCCCATTAACGGAAGTATTGTCGTAGTTAGAAAACACGTAATTATCTTTTATAAAATAACTACGAAAGTGTTATTTGTTAAAACCGTTGAACTACCCTAGTAAAAGTATAGTAATATGTCTGGCGTGGTTGCGTAGTAGCACTACGGTATTGATTATTGATGCTTACGTAAGAAGTCACCCGCTTATACTCAATTATTATTACGATAATTCTTTGCATCATATCTCTCATATTATTAATTTAATTATTGTCACAAAGATTATCTCACATAATATGTTATATTATTAAATCAATAATTGAGATGACAAAGTTATTCATATTATTATTTTCAATATTGACAATGTCTAGAAGTTCTGTCAAGGAAAGGTTAGATAATCTAATTGCGCGCCAATATGGAGAAATCCTTATCGGAAAGCCCTCTCTTTCCTGGGAACGACCTGGTTGTTAAATATTGTGAGTTATAATATTAATGATGAATAATTTTGTGTTGATTAAATATGAAATTGATAGTTCCATTGTGTGGGAATTATTAGTGTTAGTGGAAATTAACATTTATTTCGATAATAATTGATGTATGGAGGTTATATTGACCAATCGGGTAATTAATCGAATAAATGAGAAATTAAATGCTATTAATTCACATGCTTATAACTATGTGTTCACATGTGTGTACTATTGATTCACATGATTTACTATTAGGGGAGTTGGTGAAAGATTAATAATACTTGCATGACTAAATTAAAAATGGAGGTATAGATAAAGGTACTATACTGTAATTATTTTTTTTCACATGATTAGAACTATTGAGTCACATGATTTACTATTGATTCACATGATTTACTATTAGGGGAGGTGGTGAAAGTTTGATAATACTTGCAGGACTAAATTAAAAATGAAGAAAAGAGGAAGGTATTATACTTGTAATATTTCGAGCCCCAAAATGTGCAATTATTGAAACTATATTTTTCTATAAATAGAAGCTCATTCTTCCTTCATTTCTCACCAATTCACTAAGTTTCACAAGAGCAATTATTATAGAGAGAAAGAAGAAGAGAAGTCTGCTACCTCACTATTCCAGTATCCAGTTTTCTTTTAAGGTAAGGGGTATTATTTTTTTCGTATTCATGAAGAGAGTTATTTCCTTTCAATACTCGAAAGGGTTGTTGTTCCATTCTTTATTATTCATTGGAATAACTTTGCTCTACGCGGACTCACCGCATGCATGGTGAATTCTTCCATTATTCCATTCTTTATTATTCATTTGAAATAACTTGTCTCACGCGACTATCGCATGTATGGTGAATTCTTCATTATTCCATTCTTTATTATTCTCGTTGGAATAACTTTGTCTCACGCGGACTACCGCATGCATGGTGAATTCTTCATTATTCCATTCTTTATTATTCTATTAGAATAACTCGTCTACGCGGACTCTGACGTGCGTGGTGAATGACCCTTCGTATTCATTCCTTATTAAATTGTGGAAATGATCTGTCTACGTGGATTACCGTATGGCAGGTGAAAATCCATTTGCAGTTTCATATATTATATTATACTTAGTTGGTTAAAGTTTTGGCTTCTATACTCCATGAAATTAGTAGAGTATCCTTGATATTTGCGCTTCATCCAGTATCTTTCATGAAAATATTCTTCTAAACATTCTTGAATTTTACTCCACAAAGCAGTATCATGTTCACAATTTGAACGTTATTTAATTCTGGATAAATTAAATTATAAATCTTTAAAATTTATCCTTGAACTTGTTTTATTGAATTATTATGTCATTGTCATCATCCTCATGCTTATATTGTGATGAAAGTCATCTTTGGCTTACGTGCATAGATGGACTTGGTATGATTATGACAAGGGATTATTCGGTATAATCATGACCATAATGTAACGAATGATGTGGTAAAAGTCCTCATTAGCCTATAGTTCATTGATGGACAATTGTTGGTATGATTATGACCAGAGATCATTCGGTATAATCATGACCATTGATGTTTACATGAATATCCTTGGCCGTGGTGCAGGGATGATTCGATTTTATTTATTAAGCTGAGTCTCGGCGATAAAGTTGATGAAAAACTTTTTAAATCATAGAAGATAGTAGATTTTATGCTCTACTTGACTCTTCTAATGGATTGCTTATTCCGCTGCAGTTGTTGATCTAAAACTTGTTATCTATTGTATTCTATCAGTTGTTATACTGTCGAAGGCTAAGAATAATTTATTTTGTATTATCTTAGTCATAATATTTCTTACTGGGCTAGTTGAGCTCACCCTTTGCTTTCATTATTCTCTTCAGGAAATGAGAATATAAATTTGGGACTAATAACCAGAACAGATGACGGTCTAGATGATAGCATTAGTAGTTCTCACTATTCTGTTAAATAGTGTGATAATAAATGTAATGAGGACTCCATTGAGTGTGGATATTGTCTAGATGACAATATTCTTATTAAAACTCTTAGATTATATTTTGTCGTATTTTACCCGACTGTTGTATAATTAAGTTGTATTTGAATTTTGTACCATGTATTTGGCGACTCAAGATGGGTGATGTATACCTGTTTTGGGGGCGTCACAACCTTGACTTGCCATTAGTAGCAGTTGACGTTCTACTGCTCTTGGAGGCTGATTGCGAGGCTGATTGATTCTTGAGGAAAGTGTAACCTACTTCCCTTTACTTTTCTCAGTATTCTCTCCCTTTATGTCAGCATCTAGGGTTCAAATGTCTTGAGACAGATGACTCATTCTTTGCACCAGTTCGTGTAGTTGAGTGAGTGACTGGGCAATGTCATTGTGATTCTCTTGGACCATAGCGTCAGTCTCGACTTTTTGTTGATGAATGATGGCCAAGAGATCATCTGTTTGCCTTATCTAAGTTAAGGAGTACTCTTTAAATTCAGTCAGGGAGGAATGCAGGTTTATGAGATTTTCTGTAACGTGCTTGTTCTGAGCCTCCTGAGTCTTTTAAAGAAGGAGAACTGCTTCCTTATGTTTGTTCGTAGAGTGGGAGTGAAGTTGATCCCTTTCCTTTATGCTCTCTATCATCTCCTTTATGATCGCCTTTAATCTTTTGGTGAGCTCAGATCCCAAATTTCCAGGAAGAGTATTGACAGCATCGATCAAGTTGTTAAACCGTTGATGAAAAATGAGAGAGTGGGCCTCAAGGTTTTCTTCCGTCTCCTTGGCTACTTTCTCTGAAACTTCAGTTAACTCATCCTTGGTGGGAAGTAGATATAGATGGTCGATTATTTTGTGAATGTCAGAATGAGAGGTTTTTGTCTTCTATTTTTGCAAGTTTGAGATAACAAGAGCTAGATTGAAGTAATCGTTATTGGAGGACGAAGGAACATCGGAATGAGTTATTGAGTCTTTTATTAGTTGGTCAAAAGATGAGTTGCCATTTTTATCTATCGTAGTGGTGTCAAGAAGGTCTACGATCGTGGTGTGAGAAGGATGTACCACGATTGGAATGGGTGATTTATTTGGTTCATCAGTCACAGAGTGTTGGGACTCTGTAACTGGAAATTGGTTTCGTGGGTTCGAAATAACCTCGATCCACCTAGGCAATTCATTAAATTGATAGACATTTGATGAAGGAGAGTGATTTAACTTGAAGGAAGTGGGAATGAAGTATACCTTTTGTTCATGGATAGAAGAGGCATGATTGGTAATTAACTTTTTGGCAAAGTTAAGGTTCCTTTGGTATTCTTGGGCAAGCATAGATATTGCTGGATAGGCTTTAAATGTCCAGAATATATGATCCCAAGAATTGAGAAGTAGGGCTCTGTGGAAGGGCATAATGGGAAGGTAGGAGACCATTCAATTATAATTGATACTCCTTTCTTCATTTCTATACTCAATAATAATTTCAACTTCTTCCCCCTCTTCCCTTTCATCTTCAACATCGAGAATCTCTATCATTTCTTGAGGGGCAGAGGGGGATTCATGATGAGCTCTTGATTCCTCCCCCTCAGCTGGAGCATTTGCTGGCTCAGGAACGTCGAAAATCTCCCTCTCAATATGAGCATCTCTTTGATCAACATTCTCTTGTTGATCCTCTTCAATATAAACACATACTTGGTTTGATGCAGTCGGACTAACTGCATTGTCGATGTTGGCAATTACAGTTTCAATGATCCTGGTTTGATCTTAGGACTCATTGTGAGAACTAGGGACTGGAGACTCAGTCCTTTTAGCCTGTTCCATCATTCTCATTTTGTAAGACCCCAACTTATTATTAAATGAAATTGAAATTCCTCTATTTATTATATTGAAATAGTAAGGGTTGATTTGATTAATGTGGTTAGTTATGGGTATAATGCGTAAATATTTCAAATAAGTAAGTGGTTATAAAATATTCATTGTTGTCGAGGAATATTCGTTTGGTCGTGGAATATTCTTACTGTCGGAGAATATTAAATGCGACCAAGACGACCTTTTATGTGGGCCCCATAACGGAAAGCGATTGGATGAAGAAAACGACAAGTATAAGTTGTTTATAAATAACGGCGTAGTTTTTACCGTTAATACTGTTGGAATACCCGGTGGTTAAAACATAGTAGCACACGGTATTGCACCAATTATTGATTCTTACGTAAGAAGGCACTACTCAATAATTGTTACAATAATTACTGTTCAATATTTTATTTTATTGATTCAATAATTGCTACGTTGATATTTTATATTATTGTTGTTTCAATAATTGTCACTGTACGGTATTTTCCTTTATCAAATCAATAATTCATATTATTTGATTAATATTATTAGATAACATTATTGGCAATGTCTATAAAGTTCTGTCTAAGGAGAGGTTTGGTCACCTAATTGCATGCGCAGATGAAGGAGAAATCCTTATTGAAAGCCCCCTTTCCTGAACGGCTGGTTATCGATATTGTGATTCTGTAATATTATTTGTGGATAATTAATTATTAATTTATATATTAAGGGAAATATTTATTTTATGTGGATATAGATGGAGAAAATTTTTAATGTGACAATTGTTGAAAATTGACATTTTATCTTTTCTGATAAAATAATTTATTTAAATATATTATTATATTTTAATAATATAATAATGGTGATATTTTTATAATGAATGTGAGATATATGAATAAATGAGGAGGAAGAGTATTTTTGTTGCAATAAATGTTAAAAACATGTTAAATATGTTTGTGGGCCCATTTTTTGACTGAAATTTGATTATAGCCTATAAAATCACCCGTTTGTGGATTTCGGTCAACTTCTGTTTGGAATTTGAAAAAACTTTCTTCTGTAAAGTTGTAGAGAATAGAATTTCCTATGGAAAAGATGTAAGGTTTGAATTTTTCTAATAAAAGGGCTATTTATTATGATTTATTGAAGTTCTAGAATAATTGATTTTTGAAGTTTTAATTATTTTTTTAAAGAAAAACGTTTTTGTTAAGGTTGGTGGGCCCCACTTGTTGTTAAACATGCTGAATTTAGATCTTCAAAAGTGGGCGTAAGAAATTTTAAAAAAATAATAATATTTTATTAAATTTTCTCTTTTTGGTGTTCTAAGCAATTTCTATAAATAGGGTGCTTAGGTTAGAATTGAAAATCACACTAAATCAAGTTTTCTCTCTCTATATTATCGAAATATTCTTGTGAGTATTTTGATACTTTGAGTGTTGCTATACTATGCAAGATCCTTTCAAAGACTATATCCAAAGATATTCCAATCGAAATCTTTTCTTTTTTTTCGGTAAGAGTTATTATTATTTTTTTAAAATGATATTATTTCTTCTAATATCATTATCTTAGAATATTGGTAAGATTTTTCTTGTGAAATTCTTGTCTTTTAGTTATGAGAGTTACTATTCACGTATCTTTACACTATTCACGTATACTCGACACTATTCACGAATACGGCACTATTCACAGAAAAATTAAATTTTTCGTTTTTTGTCCAAGATATCTAATATGGATACTAGTTTTGATTGTATCCATATTTTGATCATTCTTGAATTTTACTTCACTATAGTTATTTATGAAGTTTTTTTGAACATGGACTGTTTAAAGTACGAATCCTTAATATTTGTTCTTTTGTTTCACTAGATTCGTTTTCTTTAAAATATTTTTCATCATCCTTTAAATGATGATATTACTGAATATCTTTTGCCTGTAGTGCAAAGATTAATGATTTTTTGATGAATATGTTTGGCCCGTAGTGCAAAGATGAACATGTGTTGAGATGAACATGACCAACTAATGAATATCTTTGGCCTGTAGTGCAAAGATGAATATTTGATTCAAGATGAATAATGATTGATGTTACAAGGATAAAATATTGATGATGGACTTTTAAATTCATAGATTATAGTAGATTTCATTCTCTACGTAACTCTCCTATGAATTGTTATTTGCGCTGCGAATATTGATCTGAAACTTGTTGTCTATTATATTCTATCAGATTTTCCCTGTTGAAGACTAACGATAATTTGTTCTATATTATCTTAGTCATAATATTCTTTATTGAGTTAGTTGAGCTCACCCTTTTCCTTTTTGTTCCATTTTTCTTCTCAGGAGGCGAGAATGTAGCAAGTACTAGTCGGGGTGTGGAATGATGGTTCTAGAAGTTGTTTTAGTAGTTCTCACTATTTTGTAAAATAGTGTATCAATAATTGTAATGAGGACTTATTTGAGTGTGGATATTGTCTAGATTACAATATTTGTATTTAAACTCACAGTTTATGTGTTGTCGTATTTTGTACGACAATTGTATTAATAAAGTTGTAGTTATTTCTGTACCATGTATTTTGGCGACTCGAGAATGGGTGTTGTATACCTATTTTGGGGGCGTCACGGTTATCATCGAGCTTAGGATATGATCTCTTAAGCGGAGATCGGGTAATAGAACTAGGAGGGGGAGGCGAGTAAATCCTTCGCTAGTGTGTCCTACCTAAGCTTATTTGTTGGTTGGTCGGTATATAGGATATTATGTGATATGTTAATTTCTTTAATTAACCCTTGTTTTATGGCGCGATGTTTGAGAATGGCGATCGAGAATGTTAACAATGGAGAGACACCTTTACTCACCAACGAGGAGAAACGTCAAGGCGGTAAGTCGATAATGTTCTTCCCGTAAACAACACCACCGAAATGACGATGAGCGGTGGGATGTTTAGAAGCTTTTTACGATTCATGCAAAATCGATGAAGAGACTCGTGTACAAAATACAAATGTGGAAATGATATAATGCACAGTTTATCACAAACCAAGCGATTCGAATGAGTTGGGACCACCAGAATTCCGGGGAAAGCCGGATCCGATTAAGGCAGAAATGTGGGTCAAACAAATTACCAAGATATTCGATGTCTTGGGATGTACGGAATAACAAAAGGTTCCATTCGCCACCTTTATGTTCCATAATGAGGCAGATTACTGGTGGGAATCTGTGAAGCGTACCCATCCAAATTTTTCGGCATGTCTTGGGAGACGCGTTTGAAACTGTTCAATGACAAGTACTTTTCTGAAAGTATTCGTTATATGAAGGTAGTGGAGTTTATTAGACTGGAACAAAACAACATGACGGTGTCCCAGTACGAGGCAAAGTTTGCAGAGTTATCCAGGTTTGCACCTCATTTGGTGGAGAATGAGGAACATATGACACGGATGTTTTTGAGAGGTTTGAAACCCGGCATACGTCAATATCTCATTTCTAATAAATTTTCTCTCTATTCAAATGTTGTCAATAGGGATCAATTATTAGAGCGAGATAACGAATACGTTCAACCGAGGGACCACAACCAGGATCATACTAGTGACAGCAGTCATCAGAACAACGATAACCAGCGGAGAAAGAAAAATGCGGACAAAAGCGGCAACCACTCTGGTGGTAATCATGACCATGAGAATAGAAGAAGCGAGTCGGGAGGAGATTTTAAAAAGAGGAGATTCAACAATGACCATGTGAAGACGTCCAACACCAAAGAAGAATCGGTTTCTAGGGAGGAGAACGACCACCGGTTAGTTATCTATAAATCTAAAAAAAGAGGGACATATCAGCCTAAAATGTCCACAATAGTTCAAGGTATGCTATAATTATTGAAAGGAAAGACATATCGCTCGAGATTGTACGGTAGCGAAACCAAGTCCAGTGGGGATGATGACTCAAAAGGTTGTCCCAAAAAAAGTCAAAGTCAACGGTTCCTGAAAGAGCGTTTGTCGTGACTGGTCAAAATGCGTGAAACCCAAACGAGGTGATCACGGGTAAGCTAATCATAAATTCTTACGAAGTTTATACCTTACTAGATACCAGTGCTACCCATTCATTTATCTCTCATGGTTGTGCTCAACGTTTAAACTTGACTCGGAGAAATTTAGACTTTGATTTATCTGTGGAGACTCCGTTAGGAGAAACTTTTATTACATCCACTGTTTATAAATCTTGTTTGATCCAAGTTGGCACCATCACATTACCTGTTGACCTTATCTCTTTAAAGATACTTGCTTTTGATGTGATTTTAGGGATTGATTGGTTAACTACTCATCATGCCAAAATTGATTGTTTTCATAAGGTTGTTAGTTTTCATATTCCTAACCAACCTGTTGTACGAATTCAAGCAACTAAACCACTAAAATCAATCACTATCATATCAAGTCATAAAGCTATTCGTTTATTAAAAAATGGATGTCAAACTTTCTTAGCCCATGTTATGGATTTGAATAAAGACACGTCGGATTTGAATAATATTCCTGTTGTTAGTAAATTTCTTGACGTATTTCCTGAAGAACTTCCTAGTCTACCCCCAGAACGTTAAGTTGAATTCTTTATTGACCTTGAACCTGGTACAAAGCCCATTTTTAAAACCCCATATCGAATGGCTCCTATTGAACTTCAAGAGTTAAAAGTCCAACTACAGGAGTTGTTGGACATCGGTTTCATTCCTCCTAGTACATCTCCTTGGGGTGCTCCTATTTTATTTGTAAAGAAGAAAGACGAAAGTATGCGACTTTGTATTGACTATCGAGAATTGAACCATGTCACCATCAAGAATAGGTATTCGCTACCTCGCATTGATGACCTGTTTGACCAGTTGCAAGGACCACAATTCTTTTCAAAGATCGATCTTCATTCTGGATATCATCAGCTGAAGATTAGAACTGAGGATATTCCAAAGACGCCTTGAAACTCGATGACGGGCATTATGAATTCTTAGTCATGTCTTTTGGATTGACTAATGCTCCTGCGGCTTTCATGGATATGATGAACCGAATATTCAAGGAATATTTAGATCAGTTCATTGTTGTCTTTATTGATGACATCCTCATATATTCCAAAAGTCGTGAAGATCATGAGCACCATTTGAAGCTGGTACTCCAAAGGCTTCGTGAAAACAAGTTATATGCCAAGTTGAAGAAATGCGAGTTCTGGCTTGAGGAAGTAGCATTCCTTGGGCACGTGGTGTCAAAATATGGAGTATCTGTTGACCCGACGAAGATTGAAGCAAAGTTGGGAACAACCAAAGTCGGTGACTGAAGTACGTAGCTTTCTGGGTTTAGCTGGTTATTATCGGAGATTTGTGGAAGGATTTTCTCGAATTGCTACTCCGTTAACTCAGCTGACTCGGAAAGATACAAAATTTGTATGGAGCGAGGAATGCGAGAATAGTTTCCAAGAGCTTAAGAGGAGACTCATTTCGGCACCTGTTCTGACAATACCATCTGGTTTGGATGGATTTGTTATCCACAGCGATGCTTCAGGCAAAGGGTTAGGATGTGTTCTCATGCAACATGGGAAAGTCATAGCCTATGCCTCGCGACAACTTAAAGAGTATGAGAGGAATTATCCTACTCATGATCTAGAGTTGGCAGCAGTCATTTTTGCACTAAAGATCTGGAGGCACTATCTATATGGGGAGAAAGTGGAGATATATTCAAACCATAAAAGCCTCAAATATTTTTTTACCCAAAAAGAACTCAACATGTGGCAACGACATTGGCTTGAGCTGTTAAAAGATTATGACCACACCATTCAATACCATCCTGGAAAAGCAAACGTGGTAGCTAACGCGTTGAGTAGAAGATAATATGCGAGGAGAGTGTGCGATGATGTCAAGTATACGCATAGAACCAACTTTAATCGATAAAGTTAAAGTTGCTCAAGCCACAGACCCGGAGCTGATGCTTATGAAGAAAAAAGTACAAGAATGTGCTATTCCAGAAGCAAGAATCAATGAAGAAGGATTACTTCGAGTCCACTCCAGACTTTGTGTTCCTAACGATTCTGATTTGAAGAATAAGATCATGATGGAGGCACACAATACACCGTTTGCGATCCATCCTGAAAGTACCAAAATGTATCGTGATCTTCGACATACATTTTGGTGGAACAATATGAAGAGAGAAATTGCAAAGTTTATCTCAAGGTGTTTAACTTGTCAACGTGTAAAGGTGGAGCATCAAGTGCCAAAGGGTCCATTGCAACCACTTGAGATTCTGAAATGGAAGTGGGAATACATTACCATGGATTTCGTTACGGGTCTTCCCACGGTTTCTCAAGGCATAAATGCTATTTGGGTTATTATTGATAGATTAACCAAATCATTCATTTCTTGCCGACACGGAGACTTATTCCCTCGAGCGTCTTGCTCGTATGTACGTGAATGAGATTGTGAGATTGCATGGCATGCCAGTATCCATAGTTTCGGATCGTGACCCAAGATTCACTTCACGATTTTGGGTTAGCTTGGAAAAAGCAATGGGCACGGATTTACGATTCAGTTCGGCATACCATCCTCAAACAGACGGACAATCAGAGAGGACTATTCAGACTCTTGAAGATCTATTAAGACTCTGTGTCCTAGACTTTAAAGGGAGTTGGGATAAGTATTTACCATTGGTGGAATTCTCCTACAACAACAGTTATCAGGCAAGTATAGGTGTGGCCCCATTTGAAGCATTGTATGGACGAAAGTGTCGCTCTTCAGTATATTGGGACGAGGTGGGTGAAGCAACATTATTGGGACTAGAGTTGGTACGTATGACTACAGAAAAGATCCAAATGATTCGACAACGTATACAAATGGCACAAGATCGACAAAAGAGTTATGCGGATCTTCATCGAAAGGACGTGGAATTTAGTATTGGGGATCATGTATTGTTGCGTGTTGCTCCATGGAAGGGAGTTACAAGATTTGGGAAGAGAGGAAAGCTCAATCCACGATTTATTGGTCCATTTCAGATTCTTGACCGAGTAGGAAATGTAACCTATAGACTCGCGTTACCTCCAAGTATGTCTCGTGTTCATAATGTTTTTCACATATCTGTGCTACGTAAATATGTGAAAGACCCGAACCACGTTATTGAGTTAGAACCAGACGAGATAACCGAAGACTTAACGTACGAGGAGGTACCTGTCAAGATCTTGGATAGGAAGGAACATGTCTTACGTACAAAGGTCATACCACAAGTCAAAGTTTTGTGGAGGAACCATGCTATTGACGAAATGACCTGGGAGTTGGAAACGAAAATGAAAGCGAGGTATCCTCACCATTTCAAAACACCAGGTACGTACGTCAATTTTGAGGATGAAATTTCATAAGGAGGGGAGGTTGTAAGACCCCAACTTATTATTAAATGAAATTTAAATTCCTCTATTTATTATTTTGAAATAGTAAGGGTTGATTTGATTAATGTGGTTAGTTATGGATAAAATGCACAAATATTTCAAATAAGCAAGTGGTTATAAAATAAACAATGTTGTTGGGGAATATTCGTTTGGTCATGAAATATTCTTACTGTCGGAGAATATTCGTACGACGGCGCAACCTTGTGTGGGCCCCATAACGGAAAGCGATTGGATGATGAAAACGACAAGTATAAGTTATTTATAAATAACTGGCGTAGTTATTCTGAATTATCTTGTTGGAATACCCGTTGGTTAAAACATAGTAGCTACGGTATTGCACCAATTATTGATTCTTACGTAAAAGGCACTACTCAATAATTGTTACAATAATTCTTCATTCAATATTTTATTTTATTGATTCAATAATTGCTACGTTGATATTTTATATTATTGTTGTTTGATAATTATCAACGCATTGATATTTTCTTTTATCAAATCAATAATTAATATTATTTGAATAATATTATTAGATAGCATTATTAACAATGTCTAGAAAGTTACGTCTAGGAGAGGTTTGGTCACCTAATTGCTTGATGATGAGAGAAATCCTTATTGGAAAGCCCCTCTTTCTGGGAATGGCACGGTTTGTCGATATTGTGATTATGTAATATTATTTGTGGATAATTAATTATTGATTTATATGATAAGGGAAATATTCATTTTATGTGGATATAGATGGAGAAAATTTTTAATGTGACAATTGTTGAAAATTGCCATTTTATATTTTCTGATAAAATAATTCATTTAAATATATTATTATATTTTAATAATATAATAATGGTGATATTTTTATAATGAATGTGGGATATATGAATAAATGAGGAGGAAGAGTATTTTTGTTGCAATAAATGTTAAAAACATGTTAAATATGTTTGTGTGCCCATTTCTTGACTGTAATTTGATTATAGCTTGTAAAATCACCCGTTTGTGGATTTCGGTCAACTTCTATTTGGAATTTAGAAAAACTTTATTCTGCAAAGTTGTAGAGAATGGAATTTACTATGGAAAAGACAAAAGGTTCGAATTTTTTTTGATAAAAGGGTGATTTATTATGAATTATTGAAGTTCCGAAGTTCTAGAATAATTGATTTTTGAAGTTTTAATTTTTTTTTTAAAGAAAAATGTTTTTGTTAAGGTTGGTGGGCCCCACTTGTTGTTAAACATGCTGAATTCAGATCTTCAAAAGTGGGCGTAAGAAATTTTTAAAAAATAATAATATTTTATTAAATTTTCTAATTTGGTGTTCTAAGTAATTTCCTATAAATAGGGTGCTTAGGTTAGAATTGAAAATCACACCAGAAACTGAAGTTTTCTCTCTCTATATTATCGAGCGTATTCTTGTGAGTATTTTGATACTTTGAGTGTTGATATACGGTGCAAGATCCCTTCAGCACTATATCCAGTATTCCAGTCAGAAGTACTGTCTTTTCGAGGTAAGGGTTATTATTATTTTTAAAATGATATTATTTCTTCTAATATCATTATGCTGGAATATTGGTAAGATTTTTCTTCTAAAATTCTTGTCTTTTAGTGTCGGGGTTACTATTCACGTATATGACACTATTCATATATACGACACTATTCACGAATACGACACTATTCACAGAAAAATTAAATTTTTCATTTTTTGTCCAAGATATCTATTATGGATACTAGCTTTGATTGTATTCATATTTTAATCATTCTTGAATTTTACTTCACTATAGTTATTTATGAAGTTTTTTTGAACATGGACTGTTTAAAGTACGAATCCTTAATATTTGTTCTTTTGTTTCACTAGATTCGTTTTCTTTAAAATATTTTTCATCATCCTTAGTCCTAAATGATGATATTACTGAATATCTTTGGCCTGTAGTGCAAAGATTAATGATTTTCTGATGAATATCTTTGGCCCGTAGTGCAAAGATGAATAGGTGTTGAGATGAACATGACCAACTGATGAATATCTTTGGTCTGTAGTGTAAAGATGAATATTTGATTCAATATGAATAATGATTGATGTTACAGAGATAAAATATTGATGATGGACTTTTAAATTCATAGATTATAGTAGATTTCATTCTCTACGTAACTCTCCTATGAATTGTTATTTGCGCTGCGAATATTGATCTGAAACTTGTTGTCTATTATATTCTATTAGATTTTTCCCTGTTGAAGACTAACGATAATTTGTTTTATATTATGTTAGTTATAATATTCTTTACTGGGCTAGTTGAGCTCACCCATTTTCTTTTTGTTCCATTTTTCTTCTCAGGAGGCGAGAATGTAACAAGTATTAGTCGGGGTGTGGAATGATGGTTCTAGAAGTTGTTTTAGTAGTCCTCACTATTTTGTAAAATAGTGTATCAATAATTGTAATGAGGACTTATTTGAGTGTGGATATTATCTAGATGACAATATTTGTATTTAATCTCACAGTTTATGTGTTGTCGTATTTTGTACGACAATTGTATTAATAAAGTTGTAGTTGTTTCTGTACCATGTATTTTGGCAACTCAGAATGGGTGTTGTATACCTATTTTGGGGGCGTCACACATTTCTTCTTCCTTAATCTTCAGTATTGCTTCCTTAAGCTCAAGATTGGCCTTTTTAATTAGCTTTCTCTTCACTCTTCTAGGCTTAGGTTCAGCTGTCTCTCCATCAAGTTGTTCATTTGCAGCAACACTTATTTGTTTAGGTTGAGTCATTGTCACAATATTTTCTTCTGATTGGCTGACAATTCTTTACTCCACGATTGGCGTGCTTGTATTCTCCACGATCGTGATCAGGGAGGACTTCTTCAAACACAGACTGCATTTTCCTTTCTTTTAAAGTATTTGAGACAGAGTCGTCTTTTCTTTAACTTCTTCTTTAGTTTGCTTTTTCTTCTTCTTCTTTAGCTGATCTTTATCTTGAGAAATTTCATTTGCAAGAGATTGGCCAGAGAGTTCAGGATTAGATCCTTGAGGTACTTTGGTTGTTGATCCTTAAGGCTCTTCTGCCATCTGAACAACGGTCTGCAACTTCCTCTTTCCCTTGCTTCTCCTGACTAGAGCAGAGGGCTCCTGGTCTACTTCTTCTTCAACTTCCCTCACAACAGATAAGTTACCTTGTAGAAAAGGTTTCATAACCTCCCCAGTCCTTTCACTAGACTCAGATTGATAATTCTTCACATTCTCAGCAGGATTCCTTTTCCAGTTTATAAAGAGCTGTTGGGTCATTCTCTTGTTGGCATTTAGAAGTTCACCTTCACGATCTTCAATATTGTCTCTCAGAGTTGCTTGGAGAATAATACTAATAAATCTTCCATAGAACATTTTTCTTGTGCTCTTTGCTTTCTTAGAGCTAAGAATCCACTTCCCAGTCCACTCCAGAAGAAGAGCTTCATAGTTTAGCTGAGACTTGAAGCAGATTGCTGTCATGAGCTTCAGTTGCACCTCGTTGACAGAATCGTGACCAAAATTCTTATAACAGATACATTTCCCAATAATGTCAGCCAGAAACTCGTATTTTTTGGGAAACTCCTTCTTCTTGTACCCCTTCAAATTTTGGTTCATTTCGTAATGCATCCTCTTTAGTCCCTCATTGAAGTTAATGAAGCTTAAAGAAGTAAGGCTCTTAGATTTAAATCCTAAGGCCTGATTTATGTCAGTAGCTTCTAGTCGAATCTTCACATCTTTAACCTTTGTAGTAGGGACGTCATCTTTGTAGACTCCAAAGGTGTAAAACTTCTTCATCAATTTGGGGTAGATCTTTGTACAGGTCCCCAGAGCTTCTTGCAGTCCTACTTTCTTCAGAAGATAAAGTATTTTGTGATATTTTGGCTCGACATCCTTGAATTCTTCGAAGCATAGCTTGTGACGCCCCCAAAATAGGTATACAACACCCATTCTGAGTCGCCAAAATACATGGTACAGAAACAACTACAACTTTATTAATACAATTGTCGTACAAAATATGACAACACAAACTGGGAGTTTAAATACAAATAATGTCATCTAGACAATATCCACACTCAAATAAGTCCTCATTACAATTATTGATACACTATTTACAAAATAGTGAGGACTACTAAAACAACTTCTAGAACTATCATTCCACACTCCGACTAGTGCTTGCTACATTCTCGCCTCCTGAGAAGAAAAATGGAACAAAAAGGAAAAGGGTGAGCTCAACTAGCCCAGTAAAGAATATTAAGACTAACATAATATAGAACAAATTATCGTTAGTCTTCAACAGGGAAAAATTTGATAGAATATAATAGACAACAAGTTTCAGATCAATATTCGCAGCGCAAATAACAATTCATAGGAGAGTTACGTAGAGAATGAAATCTACTATAATCTATGAATTTAAAATTACATCATCAATATTTTATCCCTGTAACATCAATCATTATTCATATTGAATCAAATATTCATCTTTGCACTACAGGCCAAAGATATTCATCAGTTGGTCATGTTCATCTCAACACATGTTCATCTTTGCACTACAGGCCAAAGATATTCATCAGAAAATCATTAATCTTTGCACTACAGGCCAAAGATATTCAATAATATCATCATTTAGGACTAAGGATGATGAAAAATATTTTAAAGAAAAACGAATCCAAAGTGAACAAAAGAATAAATATTAAGGATTCAGTACTTTAAATGATCCATGTTCAAAAATACTTCATAAATAACTATAGTGAAGTAAAATTCAAGAATGATCAAAACATGGATACAATCAAACCTAGTATCTATAATAGATATCTTGGACAAAAAATAAAAATTTAATTTTTCTGTGAATAGTGTCGTATTCGTGAATAGTGTCGTATACGTGAATAGTGCCGTATACGTGAATAGTAACCCCGACACTAAAAGACAAGAATTTCACAAGAAAAATCTTACCAATATTTCGGCATAATGATATTAGAAGAAATAATATCATTTTAAAAAAATAATATCCCTTACCTCGAAAAGACAGTACTTCTGACTGGAATACTGGATATAGTGCTGAAGGATCTTGCACCGTATAGCAACACTCAAAGTATCAAAATACTCACAAGAATACGCTCGATAATATAGAGAGAGAAAACTTCAATTTCTGGTGTGATTTTCAATTCTAACCTAAGCACCCTATTTATAGGAAATTACTTAGAACACCAAATTAGAAAATTTAATAAAATATTATTATTTTTTAAAAATTTCTTACGCCCACTTTTGAAGATCTGAATTCAGCATGTTTAACAACAAGTGGGGCCCACAACCTTAACAAAAATGTTTTTCTTTAAAAAAATAATTAAAACTCCAAAAATCAATTATTCTAGAACTTCGGAACTTCAATAATTCATAATAAATAGCCCTTTTATCAGAAAAATTCAAACCTTATGTCCTTTCCATAGAAAATTCCATTCTCTACAACTTTGCAGAAGAAAGTTTTTCCAAATTTCAAACAGAAGTTGACCGAAATCCACAAACGGGTGATTTTACAAGCTATAATCAAATTTCAGTCAATAAATGGGCCCACGAACACATTTAACATGTTTTTAACATTTATTGCAACAAAAATACTCTTCCTCCTCATTTATTCATATATCCCACATTCATTATAAAAATATCACCATTATTATATTATTAAAATATAATAATATATTTAAATGAATTATTTTATAAGAAAAGATAAAATGTCAATTTTCAACAATTTTCACATTAAAATTTTACTCCATCTATATCCACATAAAATGAATATTTCCCTTATCATAAAAATCAATAATTAATTATCCACAAATAATATTACAAAATCACAATACTAACAACTAGGCCGTTCCCAGGAAAGAGGGGGCTTTCCAATAAGGATTTCTCCTTACTGGCGCGCAATTAGGTGACCAAACCTCTCCTTAGGCAGAACTTTCTAGACATTGCCAATAATGTTATCTAATAATATTATTCAAATAATATGAATTATTGATTTGATAAAGGAAAATATCGTTAAAAGGACAATTATCAAACAACAATAATATAAAATATCAACGTAGCAATTATCGAATCAATAAAATAAAATATTGAATAAGAATTACTATAACAATTATCGAGTAAGTCTTCTTACGTAAGAATCAATAATTGGTGCAATACCGCAGTATTACTTTGTGTTTTAACCACCGGGTATTCCAACAAAGATAATCTGTAAATAACTACGCCATATTTATAAACAACTTATACTTGTTGTTTTCTTCATCCAATCGCTTTTTAGTTATGAGGCCCACACAAGGTCGCGCACTGTCGCATTTAATATTCCCGATAGTAAGAATATTCCACGACCAAACGAATATTCCCCGACAACAATGAATATTTTATAACCACTTGCTTATTTAAGATATTTGCGCATTTTACCTATAACTAACCACATTAATCAAATCAACCTTTACTATTTCAAAATAATAAATAGAGAAATTTCAATTTCATTTAATAATAAGTTGGGGTCTTATATAGTTGGTGTCCAGGAATCACAGTTAAAGATGCCATTGATTTCTTTGATTTTTCCTGAAATAATTGAGATTAACTGAGTGTTTTATAACTCAAATCTAGGGTTTTAGTGAGAGAGAGAGCGTTTGAAATTCATATGTGACTTTGAAATAAAGAAAGGGCGATTTAAAGAGTGTTTGAAACTTCCCTTTTTAAATTTTCGTTGAGTGGGGCCACCAACTTTTAGTCAAAAGGATAAGACTATTTTGCCCTTAGCTCCCCCTGTGCTTGTGTTTCCTTTCGAAGTCCATAATCGATGAGTATTACTCCACGATCGGTCAATGAATTTCTTCTTACAAAGTTAGTATTTTCTAGAAAATAGTACTATGGTTGTAAATTAAGCATTCCTAACTCACTTATTAACTTATTGAGTCTGGATTCATCTAAAGGTTTTGTAAATACATCAGCAAGTTGATTTTCAGTTGGGATATAATGAAGAGAAATATTTCCATTTTGAACATGATCCCTAATGAAATGATATCTTATCTCAATATGCTTTTTCCTAGAATGCATGACAAGATTATGAGTTATAGCTATAACACTTGTATTATCACAGTGAACAGGAATAGATTTTAAATTAAACCCATAGTCAACTAGTTGATTTTTCATCCATAGGATTTGGGTACAACAGCTACCAGCTGCTATGTATTCAGCTTCTGCTGTTGAGGTTGATACATAGTTTTGCTTCTTGCTAAACCAGGACACGAGCCTGTTTCCTAGCAATTGACAAGTGCCACTTGTACTCTTTCTATCAATTTTACAACCTGCTAAATTAGCATCTGAGTATCCTGTTAATTCAAATAAAGACTCCTTGAGATACCAAAACTGTAAGACCCCGATTGTTTTTTATATATATATAAATAAAATTGAATTTTCTCTATTTATTATCTTGAAATAATAAGGATTTAATTGATATAATACTTTTGGTTGGTGAGAAATGTGCTCAAATTTTATTTCAAATGTGGTGGGTGGCAATAGTAGCAAGTAAAGCCATCAGGTAGCAGGTCAAGTTTACTTCGGCGTGCTAGCATTTTCCTATAAATAGGTGCTTAGGTTAGAATTAAAAATCACACCAGAAACAAGTTTTCTTTGTTTCTATATTATCGAGCGTATTTTTTTTTTGAGTATTTAGATACTTTGAGAGTTGCTATTCAGTGCGGGTTTCCTTCGACTTTACATTCGATATTCCGATCAGAAGTACTGTTATTTTGAGGTAAGGGATGTTATTTATTTCTTAAATGATATTATTTTCTTCAATATCATTATGCTGAGATATTGTTATAAATTTTATTGTGGAATTTCTACCTATTTGTGTCGGGGTTACTATTCACGTATACGACACTATTCATAAATACGACACTATTCACCAGAAAATGAAATTTTCTCTTTTTCGTCCCAGATGTCTTTTATGGTTACTATCTTTGATTGTATCCTTGTTTTGATCTTTATTTTTGAATTCTACTTCACACTTGGTTATTATGGAGTATTATTGAATTTGGATAAACCGAAATACAAATCCCTAACATTTTTCCTTCCGTCTCACTGGATTCGTTCTCTAAAATGTTTTTCATCATCCTCAGTCCTTAATGGTGATACTTAATGAATATCTTTGCCCTGTAGTGCAAAGATGAATGATTACCTGATGAATATCTTTGGCCCGTAGTGCAAAGATGAACAAGTGTTGAGATGAACACGACTTAATTAAGTGGTGATATGAAATGAATATCTTTGGCCGTAGTGCAAAGATGATTATTTGATTCAAGATGTATATTGATTGATGTTATAGGGATAAAATATTGATGATGGACTTTTAAATTCATAGATGATAGTAGATTTCATTCTCTACTTAACTTTTCTAATAAATTGTTATTTCATTGCAATTTGTTGATCTAAAACTTGTTGTCGATTATATTCTATCGATTTTTTCTCGTGAAGACTAAGGATAATTTTTGTATATTATCTTAGTCATAATATTCTTCTTCTCGGGCTAGTTGAGCTCACCCTTTTCCTTTTTGTTCCATTTTTCTTCTCAGGAGGTGAGAATTTAGCAGGGACTAGCCGGGGTATGGAGTGATGATTCAAGATAACTGTTTTAGTAGTCCTCACTATTTTGTAAAATAGTGTATCAATAAGTGTAATGAGGACTTATTTGAGTGTGGATATTGTCTAGAAGACAATATTTGTATTTAAACTCACAGTTTGTGTTGTCATATTTTGCACGATAATTGTAATAATGACGTTGTAGTTGTTTTTGTACCATGTTTTTGGCGACTCAGAATGGGTGGTGTATACCTATTTTGGGGGCATCACAGTTGGTATCAGAGCTTAGGAATATGATCTCTGGCGGAGATCGGGGAATAGAACTAGGAGGGGAGAGACGAGTAAATCCTTCGCTAGTGTGTCCTACCTAAGCTTGTTTGTTGGTCGGTCATAATATAGGGATATTATGTGATATGTTAATTTGTTTAATTAACCCTTGTTTTATGGTAGTATTTAAGAATGGCAGATGAGAATGTTAACAATGGAGTGTATGAGACTGTGGAAGCACCTTTAGTCACCAACCAGGAGAACGGGCAACATGATGGCAATATTCCTCCTGTAAACAACACTAATGAGCAAACGATGAATGATGGGATGTTTAGAAACTTTTTACAGTTCATGCAAAATCAGACGAGGGAGACTCGTGTACAAAATACAGTGAAAAATGATAAGAACGCTGACGATTTGTCACTGACAAGCGCTTCAAGGAGTTGGGACCACCAGATTTCTAGGGAAAGCCTGATCCGATTAAGGCGAAAACGTGGGTCAAGCAAATTACCAAGATATTCGATGTCTTGGGATGCACGGAGGAACAGAAGGTTCCATTCGCCACCTTTATGTTTCGTGGTGAGGCGACATCGGTGGGAATCGTGAAGCGTACCAAATTTCTTCGCACTCACTATGTCTTGGGAAACATTTCAGAAACTGTTCAATGACAAGTACTTTTCTGAAAGTATTCGTCACATGAAGGAGGTAGAATTTATCATACTGGAGCAAAACAATATGAACGTGTCGCAGTACGAAGCTAAGTTTGCCGAGTTGTCCCGATTTGCATCCCATTTGGTTGATAATGAGGAGAGAATGACGCGAATGTTTCTGCGAGGTTTGAAACCCGAAATACGTCAATACCTCATTTCTCACAAACTTTGTTTATATTCAGATGTTGTGAATAAGGCTCAGTTATTAAAGCGTGATAATGAGTATGTTCAACCGAGGGACCACAACCAGGGTCATACCAGTGACAACAGTCATCGGAACGATGATAACCAGCGAGGAGGGAAGAATACAGACAAAAGCGGTAACCACTTGGGTGGTAATCGTGGCCAAGATAATAGAAGAAATAATTTAAGTGGAAATTTCAAGAAAAGAAGATTTAACGATGACAGGAAAACGTCGCCAGCAGTACCAACACCAGCAACAAATTCTAGGGGAGGAGAACGATCGCCAGTTAGATGCTATAGATGCGGAGAGGAGGGACAAATAAGTCCAAACTGTTCATAGACTTCCAAGGTATGTTTTAGTTATGGAAAAGACGGTCATATAGCTCAATTTTGTCCTGTAGCGAAATAAAGTCCAGCTGGGACGGTGGCACCAAAGGTGGATACGGACAAAAAAAAGTCAGAGGTTTTTGGAAGAGCGTTTGTCGTGACTGCCCAAAATGCGAGGAACCTGGACGAAGGTATCATGGTTTAGTTAATTATAAATTCTTGCGAAATCTATATCCTATTAAATACTGGTTCTACCCATTCTTTTATTTCTCTTGCTTGTGCTCAACGTTTAAACTTGACTCCGGAGAAATTAGACTTTGACTTATTTGTGGAGACTCCGTTAGGAGAAACTTTTATCATATCCACAGTTTATAAATCTTGTTTGATCCAAGTGGGTACAATCACATTACCTGTTGATCTTATCTCTTTAAAGATACTTGTATTTGACGTGATTTTAAGGATTGATTGGTTAACTACTCATCATGCCAAAATTGATTATTTTCATAAGGTTGTTAGTTTTCATATTCCTAACCAACCTGTTATGCGAATTCAAGTAACCAAACCATTGAAGTCAAACACTTTCATATCAAGCCATAAAGCCATTCATTTATTGAAAAATAGATGTCAAGCTTTCTTAGCCCATTTCATGGATTTAAACAAAAAAACGTTAGATTTGAATGATATTTCAATTGTTAGTGAATTTCCTGACGTATTTCCTGAAAAATTTCTTGGCCTACCCCCAGAGTGTGATATTGAATTTTGTATCGACTTTGAACCCGGTACAAAACCCATTTCTAAAAATCTCATATCGAATGGCTCCTATTGAACTTCAGGAGTTAAAAACCCAAGTACGAGAGTTGCTACTCAAGCCTCTATCTGGTGACTTCCTTTGTGGAATGCACCAAAGCCAGACTCTCCGTAGGAGACTCTATATTTGTGTGGTGGTAAAACGATAGGTGCCATTGTGATGTGCTATCCAAGATTGGGATATGAGTTACAGTTGAGAGAAACTTAAGTCAGTAATTGAAATATATAGCTTTCTGGGCTTAGCTGGTTATTTTCAGAGATTCGTGGAAGGATTTCTCGAATCGCTACTCCGTTAACTTAGCTGACTCGGAAAGATACAAAATTTGTATGGAGCGAGGAATGCGAGAAGATTTTCCAAGAGCTTAAGAGGTGACTCATTTCGGCACCTGTTCTGACCATACCATCCTAGAAAAGCGAAGGTGGTAGCTGATGTAAGACCCCAACTTATTATTAAATGAAATTAAAATTCCTCTATTTATTATTTTGAAATAGTAAGGGTTGATTTGATTAATGTGGTTAGTTATGGGTAAAATGCGCAAATATTTCAAATAAGCAAGTGGTTATAAAATATTCATTATTGTCAGGGAATATTCGTTTGGTCGTGGAATATTCTTACTATCGGGGAATATTCGTAAGACGGCGCAGCCTTGTGTGGGCCCTATAACGGAAAGCGATTGGATGAAGAAAACGAAAAGTATAAGTTGTTTATAAATAACGACGTAGTTGTTACCATTAATACTGTTGGAATTCCCGGTGGTTAAAACATAATAGCACACGGTATTGCACCAATTATTGATTCTTACGTAAGAAGGCACTACTCAATAATTGTTACAGTAATTACTGTTCAATATTTTATTTTATTGATTCAATAATTGCTACGTTGATATTTTATATTATTGTTGTTTCAATAATTGTCACTGCACAATATTTTCTTTTATCAAATCAATAATTCATATTATTTGAATAATATTATTAGATAGCATTATTGGCAATGTCTAGAAAGTTCTGTCTAAGGAGAGGTTTGGTCACCTAATTGCTGGCGTCGATGAGGAGAAATCCTTATTGAAAGCCCCTCTTTCTTAACTAGCGGCTTGGTTGTCGATTTGTGATTCTCAGAATATTATTTGTGGATAATTAATTATTTATTTATAAGATAAGGGAAATATTCATTTTATGTGGATATAGATGGAGAAAATTTTAATGTGACAATTGTTGAAAATTGACATTTTATCTTTTCTGATAAAATAATTTATTTAAATATATTATTATATTTTAATAATATAATAATGGTGATATTTTTATAATGAATGTGGGATATATGAATAAATGAGGAGGAAGAGTATTTTTGTTGCAATAAATGTTAAAAACATGTTAAATATGTTTGTGGGCCCATTTATTGACTGTAATTTGATTATAGTCTGTAAAATCACCCGTTTGTGGATTTCGGTCAACTTCTGTTTGGAATTTGGAAAAACTTCCTTCTACAAAGTTGTAGAGAATGGAATTTCCTATAGAAAGGACATAAGGTTTGAATTTTTCTGATAAAAGGGCTATTTATTATGAATTATTGAAGTTCCGAAGTTATAGAATAATTGATTTTTGAAGTTTTAATTATTTTTTTAAAGAAAAACGTTTTTGTTAAGGTTGGTGGGCCCCACTTATTGTTAAACATGCTGAATTTAGATCTTCAAAAGTGGGCGTAAGAAATTTTAAAAAAAATAATAATATTTTATTAAATTTTCTACTTTGGTGTTCTAAGCAATTTCTTATAAATAGGGTGCTTAGGTTAGAATTGAAAATCACACTAGAAACTGAAGTTTTCTCTCTCTATATTATCGAGCGTATTCTTGTGAGTATTTTTAATACTTTGAGTGTTGCTATACGGTGCAAGATCCCTTCAGCACTATATCCAGTATTCCAATCAGAAGTATTGTCATTTCGAGGTAAGGGATTTTTTTTTAAAATGATATTATTTCTTCTAATATCATTATGCCGAAATATTGGTAAGATTTTTCTTGTGAAATTCTTGTCTTTTAGTGTCGAGGTTACTATTCACGTATACGGTGCTATTCACGTATACGACACTATTCACTAATACGTCACTATTCACAAAAAAATTAAATTTTTGTTTTTGGCCAAGATATCTATTATGGATACTAGCTTTGATTGTTTCCATGTTTTGATCATTCTTGAATTTTACTTCACTATAGTTATTTATGATGTATTTTTGAACATGGACTATTTAAAGTACGAATCCTTAATATTTGTTCTTTTTGCTTTCAATCACCGGATTCGTTTTCTTTAAAATATTTTTCATCATCCTCAGTCCTAAATGATGATATTACTGAATATCTTTGGCTTGTAGTGCAAAGATTAATGATTTTCTGATGAATATCTTTGGCCCGTAGTGCAAAGATGAACAGGTGTTGAGATGAACATGACCAACTGATGAATATCTTTGGCCTGTAGTGCAAAGATGAATATTTGATTCAAGATGAATAATTATTGATGTTACAGGGATAAAATATTGATGATGGACTTTTAAATTCATAGATTTTAGTAGATTTCATTCTCTACGTAACTCTTTTATGAATTGTTATTTTCGCTGCGAATATTGATCTGAAACTTGCTGTCTATTATATTCTATCAGATTTTTCCTGTTGAAGACTAACGATAATTTGTTCTATATTATGTTAGTCATAATATTCTTTACTGGGCTACTTGAGCTCACCCTTTTCCACTACAAGAAAATTGGCCATCTGCGACTAATGATATCGGTGATCACTTCTATCTCGGTCGATAATAATAGTATTAGCGACAGCTATCTGCGACCGAAAAGAAATCTAGTCGCTAGTGGATATCGGATTGCGACGCGGTCATTGATCGGTCATTGAGAAGAATTTCCCCAAAAATTTGGTGCGAAACTTTGGTAGCGAGAACTAATCTATATCAATGACCGCTAGCGGCCGCTAATATGTCCACATCATTAAAAACTAGCGAATCAGATACGGTCATTGATTCTCTATAACCTCGAATCGATTCCAGTTCGCCGATCAATCTGAAAAAAAGAAAGAAAGAGGGAATACTGACGGTGGAGAAGAGAGGAGTAAGGGGGAAGAGAAGAGGAGGAGATCGCCGACCATTGCCGACCACCGCCGACCATTATCGACCACCATCAATGCCATTTGCACCATCGCCAAGACCACCATTGTACCACCACCCCAGAACCCCAATTAATCCCTAAATTAAACTGCCTGTTATTGCTGATTGAATGGCAAGAGTCTATGAGGTTGATCAAGAATCGCAAATAAAAATGATTGGATTTGAAACCCCACTAATTGATAGTTTGTGTGAGCTTAATGTTTCATTATAAGGTTTCTAAATTACTAGTCTTTCTTGAAATTGATGTTTCAAAGGTGTAATATTACCATATTTAAAAATCATTGCTTGTGGGTGGAAATAATTGCATACTAGTTACCGATTAAATTGAAAGATGAAATGTAAGTTATACTTTCTCCGTCTGCGAAAATTGACTTCAATTTCTCCTTTTTGATGTCCAAAAATGAGGCTACTTATTAAAATTAATGTGCTTCATTCATCATTGTTTGATTATGATGTTGACAATTGGTTATGTTAATGTTGAAAACATTAACTTTCTAAATATTCGACTTTTGATGGTGGATTATCATTTTGAGGCATAATTTTAGTTAAAGTATAATGCAATGAAGTATAATTTCATGACTTGTACTACTATTATCTTTCATTCTCATCCTAATTTGCTTGTCAATTTGAAGAAAAATAGTTGGGATTGTCTAGTTTCTTTTTCAAGTTGGCGTGTTTATCCGTAATTGGTTAGTGAGTTTTATGATCACATGGAATTTATAAAAATGTGTTGGTACTTTGCATAGTATAGCTACTTATGTCCAAGGTGGGAAAATAGTGCGACATCTGGACTATTTTGCTTGAAGCATTTGACCTTGACCCTTGTATGCTAAATCGCCAAAGGTAATCGCTATGTCTTTCCTCTCATGACTCAATGATTAACCGCTCAGACTTTAAGTACATTTTGTCCAATCGCTCTATTTGCCTACTTAGTGTCAATTCTTGAGTAAGATACCTAGGCACAATTTTATGCTGTAAGGTTTTATAAAAGGTTTGTCCTTTTGGTAGTGATACCATGAAGGGTATTCTAATGAGTCCTTAAACATTAACTCGTCCTATTTTCTGTTAACATCTTTTGAACATTGTTTTTTAAACAACTGTATGGGTTATGGGTTATTGTTGTCTAAATTGCTTAAGTACTTGGAGTTGTACTTAGTTTCACCCCTAAATTGTGCCTTGAATTATAGTTGTGCACATTCTGTTTTGTGTGTTGGGATTATATTTTGCTGAAATTGGTCAAGTATGCATGCCCTCGTGCATGTGGATAGTCCATATTATAGGGGAGACTCTGCCGATTTTTTTTCATATATAAGTCAAATGGCCATATAACTTGAACATGAGTATAACATAAAACATAACTAGGAATTAAGTTTATCCATAATTCAATCAAGAAGAAGGTTCAAAGAAGTTTTCCATAATTCACAATCGAAAGATAAAGAAAATGACACACTATTAATAATATGTATGCTATAAAGTATGACTTAGCTTAGAATAGAAAGAAAATGAAAAGTACAAACACAAACACAAGCACTCTTTTCAATCACACTATTAATGAGTTGTTTCTAAAATATCCATACTTGCCTAAATCTTCATATATAAGTCAAATGGCCATATATGCATTCGTGTATATGTGATGGCAATGAGTATATGTGATGTTTTTTGTTGTGTTCAGATATGGACCCTCGAATCATATATAGGAATGCTTAAAGACCATATGTGTTCTATTGTAGACTGTTGGGGATTTGTGTGACTAGTGTTGTTAGATAGTGAGGAGTACATACATTGCCTATAGATAACATGTAAAAATTGTTCCCTAAGTTAGTTAAGGTCTACATGGTGTGTTGTGCAAATTCTTACTTAAAAATCATTGAAAATAAGCTTTATAGAACAATGAACACTAAAATAGTGAATCACCATACCTGGACCCCATACACAAGTTTCAATAGTCATAATAGGACATAAGAAAGCTACACAAACTAAAGGAACCAAGCCCAAGCCATTTTGAGCATGAGACTTGTTAAAATCACATTTTAAAGCCAAACATGGACCTGCTTTTGGACAATTCATAGTACCTGACCTTAAAGGACTATTATGAGAAGATACAAAGTTGCTCATACATGTTAGTAATGATTCCCAAACATGGTCATTAATAAAGCCAACAAGAAAACCAATTTAAGCTCTCTTTTCAAGCCTAAAGTGAGCTTTGATAAGTCAAAATGAGTTAGATGATTAAATAAAGTTTGGTGATGCTAAAAGTAACCTTAAGTAACTTAAATATACACGCCTAGACTATCCTAATGGCCTAGACTATCCTATCCTATTGTCCTTTTGTTTACATACAATTACATATCCTGATGTTCTCTATATCCCTGACATGTTTATGTACCTTTCATTTATAACTTATACTAACATCCTAAATTTTTTATTTATAGATGTCTTCTGAACCTGCAGCACGAAAGCGCGGGTTGGGTCGGGGCCCTAATCATGTGCCGAAGGCCCCGGCTAATCCGGATGATCGCATTCTTATACAGATCCGTCCTCCTCCAGATAGCACGTAAGTTAAACATCGTGTATATATATATAAGGGTTTTAATATAAATTATTGTATATTGTAGTGATTTTCAAGATAGTAAAATTGTGAAGTGCATTTCACAATTATGCTTACATAACCGCCTACGCCATGATTACATAAATGAGCACACCTCTCGCTTATAAGGATGCGATTTGAAATTGAATTTCGGTATATTTTTATCACTCGATAGATAATACATAGTTAATCAAATAATATTGCTTAGTAATATAACAGCTTTTAATATTATTATTGTTATTTTATTTGCGTAAACGATATAGATGGGACGACCTTACAGCATCGCTTATTCGAGACACTATTCTCAGCGAAGTGCGCCAGATTTAACTAAAGATAATTTGAACAAGGAACGACAAAAAGCCCCGCACAATGCTTTGAGATTGACCATCCAGATGTGGGTGAGCGGTATATGCATGAAAGCATAGCCCACGATGAAAGCGCATACACCCATATGGGTGCGTATGTGTGACCAAAGGGAAAGTCGAGAAATTCAATCAAGAGGCGAAGATCGCCGCCTCGAATGATCCTCGTGTGTATCGACGGCGAGAAGGAAAAAGCACGTGTCGGGCGGCGGATATCACACCGCAAATATCACATTCTTTGCCGGTACGTATGTTATATTTGATCATCTTTTGTAGCTAAAATATCATATGTTTACATAATAATATGAGGAAATGAACTATAGGAGTCTCGGTCTCAAGGTCAACCTATCAATTGGTTGGATGTGTATGTAATACCCGTGATGGTCTACACCAAGTCGCTCGAGATAGCGTAATAAGTTCACTTTATCCTAATATGTTGTTTATAAATTATAACGACCTTCTTTAGTATTTTTTTATTTATTTTAACTATTTAATTGTTCATCTTCTAACAGACACTTATAAGGGCTTAATGAACGAGCGCTATCCTGAAGGCACCCGCGTCCGGCCGATTGATCAAGAATTATGGGAGGGCGTCCATCGTGAAGAAAAATTATGTCAAAGGCCAAGGACAAAGACGACGCCTGAGCCATCAGATGGCACAGCAGCGACTCTGCCACCCGGTCTACACAGTCATCAAAGGTTATCCAGCCTATCATACTCCTGCTGACTGTGTGAGAGCGATCTGTCAGGATCGTGATCTTCTTCGTATACTGGGCGGGCATCTGCAGTCTTTGAGTCCTGATGAGTTGGCGGAGGCGATGGCGGCGGCGATGGCAGAGCAAAGAAAGACAACAACAGAGCGTATATATATATATCGTTTATTGTTTAGCTACATTGTCTTATATGTTTATAGTCTCTGAGTCAATGTCTTACTTATATGTAACATATATGTTTTATTACTTTGATAATTACAGGATCCTAATTTGGATGATCCATGAAGAGCGCTTTGAACTTATTTTTTTTTAGATTTTTAAAGCCTTGTACTCTTTTAGATTCATTCTTTGACAATTGTATTAGTTTATATGGATGTTTACGATATCGATTATATTGTGTTGGATGAATGTTTTGTATTGTATTGATGAATGTTTATTCATGGATGAATGTTTTGTATTGTATTGGATGGATGTTAATATGGATGCTTGTATATATATATATATATATATATATATATATATATATATATATATATATATATAACCGTGTTGAGGATTGAAAGCGAGTACAAGCGAAAGTTATTTTTGGGAAATCAATAAAATAGGCAAAAATTTAAAAAAAAATCAAGCATCATCTGACCGCGTCACGGTCGCTAAAAATGTATCATTATTTACATCATTTGCTATTATCGTCATTGACACGCGTGACACGTCACACATGACAAATGACTCAAAGATAAGTCATAATAGCGACGGTATCGGCCGCTACTTGCGGTCGCTAATTAGTTTGGTCGTTATTATTGGTCGTTGATGTCCTTCCAAATGTGACCGAGATTATCTCGACTTCGTGTCGTCAACGGACACGATGTCATGAGATAGCCATCAATGACCGTATCGCGCGGTTGTCGATGTCTTGATCACGATAAGCTTTTTATGTTGTAGTGTTTCTTTTTGTTCCAGTTTTCTTCTCAGGAGGCGAGAATGTAGCAAGTACTAGTCGGGGTGTGGAATGATGGTTCTAGAAGTTGTTTTAGTAGTCCTCATTATTTTGTAAAATAGTGTATCAATAATTGTAATGAGGACTTATTTGAGTGTGGATATTGTCTAGATGACAATATTTGTATTTAAACTCACAGTTTATGTGTTGTCGTATTTTGTACAATAATTGTATTAATAAAGTTGTAGTTGTTTCTGTACCATGTATTTTGGTGACTCAGAATGGGTGTTGTATACCTATTTTGGGGGCGTCATAGTTGGTATCAGAGCTTAGGGATATGATCTCTGGCGGAGATCGAGGAATAGAACTAGGAGGGGAGAGACAAGTAAATCCTTCGTTAGTGTGTCCTACCTAAGCTTATTTGTTGGTTGGTCAGTATATAGGGATATTATGTGATATGTTAATTTCTTTAATTAACCCTTATTTTATGGCAGTATTTGAGAATGGCGACTGAGAATGTTAACAGTTGAGTAAATGAGACTGTGGAGACACCTTTACTCACCAATGAGGAGAACGCGTCGCAGTCGAGTAATAATGTTCTCCCGTAAACAACACCACCGAAAGCGATCGATGAACGATGGGATGTTTAGAAGCTTTTTTAAGTTCATGCAAAATCAGACGAAGGAGACTTGTGTGCAAAATATAGGTGGAAATGATAACAATGCACGGTTTGTCACAACCAAGCAGTTCAAAGAGTTGGGACCACCAGAATTCTGGGGAAAGCAGGATTCGATTATGGCAGAAACGTGGGTCAAATAAATTACCAAGATATTCGATGTCTTGGGATGTACGGAAGAATAGAAGGTTCCATTCGCCACCTTTATGTTTCGTAATGAGGCAGATTACTGGTGGGAATCTGTGAAGTGTACCCATCCAGCCGCACTCAGCATGTCTTGGGAGACGTTTCAAAAACTGTTCAATGACAAGTACTTTCCTAAAAGTATTCGTTATATGAAGGAAATGGAGTTTATTAGACTGGAACAAAACAACATGACGGTGTCCCAGTACGAGGCAAAGTTTGCAGAGTTATCCAGGTTTGTACCTCATTTGGTGGAGAATGAGGAACGTATGACGCGGATGTTTCTGAGAGGTTTAAAACCCGGCATACATCAATATCTCATTTCTCATAAATTTTCTCTCTATTCAGATGTTGTTAACATGGCTCAATTATTAGAGCGAGATAACGAGTACATTCAACTGAGGGACCACAACCAGGATCATACTAGTGACAACAGTTATCAGAACAACTATAACCAGCGGAGAAAGAAAAATGCGGACAAGAGCGACAACCACTCTGGTGGTAATCATAGCCATGAGAATAGAAGAAGCGAGTCGGGAGGAGATTTTAAAAAGAAGAGATTCAATAATGACCATGTGAAGACATCAACATCAGCAGTAACTGGTTCTAAGGGAGGAGAACGACCACTGGTCGTATGCTATAAATGCGGAAAAGAGGGACATATCAGCCCAAACTGTCCACAACAATTCAAGGTATGCTATAATTGTGGAAAGGAAGGACATATCGCTCGAGATTGTATGGTAGCAAAACCAAGTCCAGTGGGGATGATGACTCAAAAGAATGTCCCAGAAAAGTCAAAGTCAACGGTTCCTGGAAGAGCGTTTGTCGTGACTAGTCAAAATGCGAGGAACCCAAATGAGGTGATCACAGGTAAGCTAATCATAAATTCTTACGGAGTTTATACCTTACTAGATACCGGTGTTACCCATTCATTTATCTCTCCTGCTTGTGCTCAACGTTTAAGCTTGACTTTGGAGAAATTAGACTTTGATTTATCTGTGGAGACTCCGTTAGGAGAAACTTTTATTACATCCACTGTTTATAAATCTTGTTTGATCCAAGTTGGCACCATCACATTACCTTTTGACCTTATCTCTTTAAAGATACTTGCTTTTGATGTGATTTTAGGGATTGATTGGTTAACTATTCATCATGCCAAAATTGATTGTTTTCGTAAGGTTGTTAGTTTTCATATTCCTAACCAACCTGTTGTACGAATTCAAGCAACTAAACCACTAAAATCAATCACTATCATATCAAGTCATAAAGCTATTCGTTTATTGAAAAATGGATGTCAAGCTTTCTTAGCCCATGTTATGGATTTGAATAAAGACACGTCAGATTTGAATAATATTCCTATTGTTAGTAAATTTCCTGACGTATTTCCTGAAGAACTTCCCAATCTACCCCCAGAACGTGAAGTTGAATTATTTATTGACCTTGAACCTGGTACAAAGCCCATTTCTAAAACCCCATATCGAATGGCTCCTATTGAACTTCAAGAGTTAAAAGCCCAACTACAAGAGTTGTTGGACATCGGTTTCATTTGTCCTAGTACATCTCCTTGGGGTGCTCCTATTTTATTTGTAAAGAAGAAAGACGGAAGTATGCAACTTTGTATTGACTATCGAGAATTGAACCATGTCACCATTAAGAATAGGTATGCAACTTTGTATTGACTATCGAGAATTGAACCATGTCACCATCAAGAAAGACGGAAGTATGCAACTTTGTATTCCAAAGACTGCCTTCAGAACTCGGTACGGGCATTATGAATTCTTAGTCATGTCTTTTGGATTGACTAATGCTCCTGCGGTTTTCATGGCTATGATGAATCGAATATTCAAGGAATATTTGGATCAGTTTGTTGTTGTCTTTATTGATGACATCCTCATATATTCCAAAAGTCGTGAAGATCATAAGCACCATTTTAAGCTGGTACTCCAAAGGCTTCGTGAAAACAAGTTATATGCCAAGTTGAAGAAATGCGAGTTCTGGTTTGAGGAAGTAGCATTCCTTGGGCACGTGTAACATTCCAGAATTTTTAATTGTTATATTAAATATTTATTGAATTATTTAAGTATTTAATGGATGTGTTTATTGTTAAATAAATAATTGTTCAAATTTGATTCAATTTGGTTAACTATTTGTTAAATAAATAATTAAGGAAATTAATTATTTTGCTAATTTAATTTAATTATTAAGTTAGAGAGTTTTGATTAATTGAATTACTATTCTTTTTATTGGAATTTGTAATTAAAAAGGATGTGTTAGTTTATTAAATAAAGTTATAATTATATAGAAAATTATAATTTTGGTGGTATTGATTTATGTGATGAAGGGATTTAATAAATTGTTATTAAGATTAATTTAATTTAGTAAAGTGTGACAAATAACCTTTTATAAAGGAGTTATTAAAATAACTTAAAGGAGTTTTAATTCAGTTTTGCCAAACAAGGCCTAATGCCTATTAAGTCTTTAATCTATTTGAGTTTTACCAAACAAGGTGTAAGAATTAATGGGTTATTTTTAGTTAGTAACCAAACAAGCCTTATGGATTTTGATTTTCAAATCTATTATAATTGATATCAGTTATACTATTATATAATTAGTACCTATTATATTATATACGTTATTTTATCTAGTACGCTCTAGAGTTAGGAAGAAAAGAAAAACTCAGAGGAAGAAGAAGAAGAAAAGAAGAGAGGAAGAAAGGCTAGAGATTGGAGAAGAAGAAGCTTGAGAATTAAAGATATAGTCATCATCATCACCATCTTCTTCAAGGTATTAACTTATTCTTTTAGTTTTAAAAATTTAGTTTTTCTCTTCCCAAATTCTCTCTAGAATCCATGTGTAAGGGTAAATTAGTTGTTATGTATGTGAGTTTATATGATAATCTAGTGAGTTAAAACTGTTTTCAGTAAGCTATGATTGAGAATAGTCCATGAATTTATATGTTTGAGAAGAAAAGTATTTTACTGAGAGAGTTTTTGTGATTTTATATTGTTTAGTTAAAATAGAATTATGGGTGGTTTAGTTGTTTTATTGATAAATTGGCTATTTAATTTGTTAGAGTATATATATACTTTGATAAAATGCTTTGAATTAATGGTTTGGTTGAAAAACAAAATTACAAAGGTGTTGATTTTCATCAAAATATCAAAAAGTGAGTTTTAGCCAAAAAACAAAGTGAAATTGGATGTGTTAATTTTGTTGTTTATGTTGTTGTATGGGTAGAAACATGTTAGGAATTCTTGAATTATGTTTACATGAAGTTTTTGTATGAATTGTATGTAAATTAGTCTGTTAGAAACGAGCTTGTAGGCCAAAATTGGCTTTTTCCTCGTCACATTGCTGTCGTTACAATCGAAATCGCAGCAGAGGGCAGTATGCTATGGCTAATCAAAGAAGTTGTTAGTTTGTGGCCAGAAGGCCGGCGCCATACCATGTACAAGCAGCCTTTGTAGTGTTTGTTCACATCACTGCAAACGCCACATGTTCACGCAGTCAGTAGCGCGACCCACAATGTAAACTGTGGCGCATGCATACGAAAGTTAGCGAGAATGGTCCGACAAAGGTACTTTTGTACACCTAAATTTTAAGAAAAGTTATGTGATGATAGTAGGATCAGAAATGTTGATTTTAGTATTTCTATACTACGAATAATTATGTTATTAAGGATTAACTTGTGTTATAACTTGATTATGTGATTAAAAATCCAATTTTTAAATGATGTACGTACTTAGTTATGGTTGTAAAATGGTAATGGCTAACTATGTCATGATGACATATGTTTATAGGATATTGTGATTCGTATTGATTCGGTTTAGCCTACGTACAAGGCAAGTTTTCTAAACTTTCTTTTTACGTTGAACAAGTTTTCTAATCTATTATCTTGTTAATCAAACTACTGTTTTCAATTCGATTATGATATAATGATGTAAGTTATTCTTGAGAAAGTTATTCTCAGTATTTAACTTGTCATTTAGCATGCAAAATTTATATATTCTAATGTTGAACATTTTTATCGATCAAATTGCTATGCATGCTTAGTATTCAATTCTAATTAACCTTGGCTTAGTATTGTTCAAGCAAGGTGTGTTATAGTTATTCAAATTGTATGCTATTAGATTATTCCTAAAGCATGACTTTAGTTTACTATAATTGATTCAATCACAATTATTCTATATATATATAATGTTATTGGTTTTATTCAACTAATCCTTAGTTGATGTTCGTTGAATTCCAAATTACCTTGAAAGATTATCCAAACCAAACTTCCTTTGGTGCGGACTTGTACTCTAAATACTGAGATGAACAACCCTATTGTTATGAATAGGGGTTAACTTACGCCTAGCGTTAAAATGTTTGTGCACAATACATTGTACGAAGGGTTGACCCCCCTAAGTACGAGGTCCTTATAGTCTTATGACTGTTAAAGTTGGAGTTGAAAGATTACTTGCAACTGTGGACGTAGTTCGTGGTCTTACGACCATCAGTGATGTATATTTTCCATATCTTGAGATTTCAGTTTCTGATTATTGTTGATAGAGTACTATTCATTATTTATGAGCCTATTTTGGCAAGTTATTATTGTTATACTCCTGTTGATTCTCTATTATATCCAGTGAGAAATTGTTTTTCTCACTCTTGCATATTTATAAACTCATTGAAGCTAAAGAGGAGAAGGTAGATGAACCTTCGACTAGCAAAGGAAAGGGAAAATGTACAAGTGATGAAGACTTGTAATCTTGACTTTGATTATGATGTTAGACTTTTATTATGATGATCTTAGACTTTAATTTAAAGAAGTTATGTAATAATTTATTTCCGCATTTGAATGACGTTTAAAGGTTAGATAACCTGGGATGTTTTGAACTTAATGATGTAACCCTATTTAAGGGGAGGTTTTTTTTTATGATTTAAATATTGTATTATTTGGGTAGATAATATGAATGTTTGATTAAGTGAACACCAGATCCTGTGGGAATGAAGTACCTGGATTTGGGGGTGTCACAGGTTGGTATCAAAGCTTTAGGTTATGAACCTTAGGTGGGGGAAAATGCCTTAGGAAGTAACCTTTGAAAAGATAGTGATGATAAACTCTTATTGAGTTTTAGGAAAGAGAAAGTCATAAAACACTTATGTGCTTATGTGATTACAACTTATGTGCTCATGAGTGTTTAGTAGTAATGATTGGTAATTAAAATTTAAACTTTGGTTGACAGGATGACTAATGTAGGAGAATTCAGTCAGGATAGAGAGGAGGAGCCTCGAGATATTCAGGTGATTTAGGAACAACTACTGCCACGGGAAACAGTTCCGTCGGTCACAGTAGTTGAGTAGGAGAGAGTCCCTGATGAGGATGATGAGATAGAGACGGATGAGGAGGATCCTGTGGAGCTGCCACAGTCTGAGGATGAGGAGGACGAGGAGGAAGAGCTTCCACTTGATTCGATAATGTCGCCATGTATATACGACGAGGTGTATGATCGCAATGTGGAACTTCAAGATACCGTCGAGGAGTTTCGAGAGATAGTAGCTGAACAACAGACTTTGATGGCGCAGAAAGACGATGAGATCTAGGATCGAGAAGAACGACTGAACAATGTTGAAGAGAAGCTGGTCCACACTGAAGGAGAGAATGAACGAATGATGGAGAAGATTGCAGAACTGGAGAATAAGCTGAAAGAAGAATCTACAAAAAGGGCAAGAGCCGAAGACGCGTTCAGTGAAGCTTATCAACGAGCCGGAATAGCAGAGAGTGATGCACAAGCCAAGAGGAGGAAGTCAGAGGAAATGAGCAACGTATTCAACACCGTAGTCAATCGAGCTCAAGATCGAGTCATGAGTTATCCGATTTAGTTCGAGACGCTACCATCATACGTATTGGATCGCCGAACAATGTTCCGAGTTATCGAGGAAGAGCGTCGTAAGGCTACGCAGTATCTTAGTAGGACATTGTAGAGATTGTAATTGATAGGTGATTTTGAAAATAAACGAAATGTAAATCCCGGGTATGATAACCAATGGGATAGATGATGATGATGATATCCTGAAATTGTTATAGTTCAGGAAAGTAATGTAAATAGCATTGATGCTATTGTCTTGATGTTTTAGATGATGAATGAATAAAAATTATTATTTTATTCGAAGTGTTAAGTGTTATGCGTTACATGATAAACTTTTATGATTGAATAGCATTTGATGGGTTTATTTTAACAGAAAATGGCTTCAAGACGTCAACCATCACGACGGAGAACCACCGAGGAAAACAACAACAATAATGTGGAAGGAAACCTGCTCAAAGAGGTTAGTTACACGTGTATCGACGGGTGCTTTACGTAATCAACCTCGTAATCAAGGTACTACGCTTAAGGACTTCAAGGCGGTTGACCACCGTAATTCCTTGGATCCATGAATCCAAATGAAGCACATGACTGGATTATGGAAATCGAGAAGGTTTTTGATGTGGCTAGGGTAGAGGAGAATCAGAAGACTGCTTTTGCAACATTTATGTTGAAAGAGGAGGCTAGCTATTGGTGGCAGTCCAACAAAACTCGGGAAGGACCAGGAGTAATGACCTGGGATAGGTTTAAGGAGCTGTTCTTCGAGACCTATTTCCCAGAGAGTTCGAAGAGTCAGCTAGAAGTGCAGTTTTTGGAGTTGAAGTAGGAACAATGTTGCGTGTTTGAGTATGCCACAAAATTCAACGAGTTGGCGCGAGGTTTGCACCATATCGTCAAGATGCATTTGTGCGCAAGGCAAAGAGATTTGAGCAGGGACTGAAACCCTGGTTGTACAGTAGGGTCTCCCTGTTCCAATTGAAGACATTTGGAGCAATGATGGAGAAGGCGATTCTCGCTGAAAGTGGAGGTGAGGCAGTAACAAAGCATAATCAAGAGTAGGGAAAGAAGAAAAGTGAAGGTGAAGCTAAGAGTGGTGGTAACGGTAGTAATGGCAACAACCTGAAGAGGAAGTGGAATGGGAATGGAGGAGCTGGAAATCAGCAAGAAACCAAAGAAAATAAGAAGTTCAACCACGTACTACATGCGGGAAGTTTCATAAGGGTGTGTGCTTGATGGGGAAACGAGTATGCTTCAATTGTAGCCCGAAGGGTCATATCTCCCTAAATTGCACTAAATCTAAGAAAAAAGTTTGCTTCACGTGCGGGTCCAAGGATCACTTTGCTCGTGAATGTCCTAAAAAGAGATCTGGTGAGGCAAATGGAAGCAAGGGAAATGTTGGTGGAGGTACGCTTACTATTACTGGACCAACATCAACAAATAAGCCTACAGCAAGAACCTTCAACATGATGGTGCAGGACGTGGTGCAATCAAAAGATGTCGTGTCAAGTATTATCCCAATCAATGATATAAATGCTTATGTATTATTTGATTCGGGTGCTACTTGTTCATTTATATCTGATGAATTTGCTATGAGATTAGGATTGCCTAGTGAAGAATTGAATTTCCCTTTAAACATAGAAATTGCGAATAAGGAAGTAGTTCCTCTTTAGGTTCGTATACAAGAACCGTAGGGTGAATATTAAGGAAATATTTTGATGGTAGATTTGATTCCGTCAAAGCTAGAGAGTTTGATGTTATTTTGGGAATGGATTGGTTGTTCAATTATGGAGCGATAATTGATCGCCAAAAGAAATGTGTAAACCTTATGACTCAAAATCAAAGGTAGTATTCAATGGTATCAAATCGCCTGCACAAATGAGATGTCTAACGATTATGCGCAGCCAAGAAGTTGTTGAGTCAAGGTCATGTGGGTTATTTAGCTTACATAGTCGATACTAAGAAGAAGGGTGCAAAACCGGAAGAAATACCAAAGAGTTAGGGGAGTTTGTGGACGATTTCGAGGACTTGCCAGACTTCCGCCTAACAAAGAGATCGAGTTCATGATCGACTTAGCACCGTGAACCGCCCCGATATCGAAGGCTCCATACATGTAACGGGCTCGGTGGAGATGAAAGAACTGATGGTACAACTACAGAGAGTCATGGACAAGAAATACATTCAACGAAAGTGTGTCACCGTGGGGAGCACCCTGTTATTCAGAAAGAAGAAGGATGGGTCAATGCGTCTTTGCATTGATTATAGGGAGTTAAACAAAGTCACTATTAAGAATAAATATCCATTGCAGAGAATAGATGACTTGTTTGATCAATTGAAGGGTGCTAGATATTTCTCGAAAATAGATTTGAGAAGTGGGTATCATTAACTGAAGGTAAGAAAGGAGGATGTACCAAAGACGGCATTCCGAACTCGGTATGGACATTACGAATTTTTGATGATGTCTTTTGGTTTGACAAACGCCCCTGCAGTGTTCATGGATTTGATGAACAGGGTGTTTAAACCATTTTTGGACAAGTTTGTGGTGGTGTTTATCGACGATATTCTGGTGTACTCTAAAAGTCAAGAGAAACATGTGGAACACTTACGTCTAACGCTAGAGACGCTAAGAAAAGAAAAGTTGTATCCAAATTCTCTAAATGTGAATTTTGGGTTGAACGTACAATTTCTTGGGCACGAATTGACAAGGATGAAATTTCAAAGGATCCATCAAAGGTCAAGTCGCGATAAATTGGTAACAACCGAGAACTCCATCGGTGAGAAGTTTCTTGGGATTAGCGGTATATATTACGATTTGGTTTATCCAAGATTTCTCCAAGATTGCCACTCTGTTGACAAATTTAACGAGGAAATCAGAAAATTTGTTTGACGGAGAAGTGTGAAGAAAGTTTCCGTGAATTGAAAAAGAAGCTAAGTATGGCACCCTGTGTTTGTCGCATCGGATAATACAGAAATTTTGTGGTGTATAGTGATGCTTCACACAAGGGATTAGGGTGTGTCCTTATGCAAGATGGAAAAGTCATCGCGTATGCATCAAGATAATTGAAAGACTACGAAAAAGGGTATCCGACTCATGATTTAGAGTTGGCAGCGGTTGTGTTTGCTCTGAAGATATGGAGACACTATCTCTACGGAGAAAAATGCGAGATCTACACGGACCATAAGAGTCAGAAGTACATTTTCACGCAGAAGGACCTGAACATGCGTCAAAGAAGATAGATGGAACTGATAAAAGATTATGATTGCGAGATCTTTTATCATCCAGGCAAAGCAAACGTGGTTGCAGATGCCTTGAGTAGGAAAGGTAGAGAAAAGTTGATGTTGTTAACTGACCAGGAGGAGCTTATTACAACAATGTCAAGGTTAGAGTTGGAAATTAAATTTCCAAAAGAATCCAATGAGAAATTGTACCAGATGGAAACCAGTTAAACTTTGGTGGACAAAGTGAAGAACGCTCAACTACAGGATGTGGAATGCAGAAAAATAAGAGAAAGTGTGGTCGAGGGAAAAGAAATAAAGTACAAAGTTGATATCGAGGGGATGCTGAGATTTGAAGGACGAATATAGGTTCCAGCAGTACCAGATATTAAAGAAGACATCTTGACCGAAGCTCATAACACGAGATATTCAATTCATCCAGGAAGTACGAAGATGTATCAAGATTTGTGACGACATTTTTGGTGGCCAAATATGAAAAGAGACGTTGCAGAATGCGTTGCAAAGTGCTTGACATGTTAGAGAGTCAAGGCTGAGCATCAAAGACCAAGCGGGTTACTTCAACCGTTGGAGATACCGGAATGGAAATGGGAACATATCACAATGGATTTTGTGGTAGGTCTTCCAACAACTCAGAAAGGATACGATGCGATTTGGGTGATAGTGGATAGGTTGACAAAATCTGCACACTTTTTGCCAATAAAGATTAGATTCAATCTTGATCAGCTGGCAAAACTATATGTTAAAGAGATCGTTGCAAGACATGGAGTTCCAGTGTCAATTGTGTCGAATGTAGATCCAAGGTTCACATCAAACTTTTGGAAAAGACTACAAGAATGTATGGGAACACAACAGCTTGCGAATGAGTACCAGATATCACCCGCAAAATGATGGCCAAAGCGAACGAACGATTCGTACATTGAAGATATGTTGAGAGCACGCGTCATGGATTTCAAAGGAAGTCGGGATGAACAATTACCATTGGTGGAATTTGCTTTACAATAATAACATCTACCACGCAAGCATCGGCAGATGCCGCCTTACGAAGCATTATACTAAGTAGAAGTGCGAAACTCCACCGCAGGCTTTGGGATGAAGTCGAGAACGCCAACTATTAGGACCGTAATCGGTACAACAAACCGCCGAGGTTGTCAAACTCATCGTAACAAGTTTGATAGTCGCCAAGATGCATAAAAGAAATATGCTGATCAACACAGACAAGATTGTGCATTTGACATAGGAAATTACGTGTTCCTAAAAGTTTCTCCTTGGAAGGGGAAGATTCGATTTGGTAAAAAGGGGAAACTAAGTCCGAGGTTTATTGGACCCTTTGAAGTGCTGAGAAAAGTTGGAGAGGTAGCTTACGAGGTAGCTCTACCTCCAGAATTGCAAAACATTCATAATGTTTTTCACGTGTTGGTGTTACGACTGTATAAACTTGATTACAAGCACGTAATTGAGTACGAACCATTACAGTTTGAGAAAGACTTGTCCTATGAAGAGGTTCCAATCCAGATAGTCGACAGGAAAGAACAAGTGCTCAGGAATAAGGTGATACCTTCTGTGAAGGTAATATGGAGGAACCACAATGTCGAAGAGGCCACGTGGGAACTCAAAGCTAAAATGATGAAGAATTACACTGAGTTGTTTGTTTAATCTATGTCTTCGATTCTGGGGACAAAATCTTTGTAAGTAGGGGAGAATGTGACGAATGAATTGTTTGAATTGTGATTCTGAGGACAGAATCCTTGTAAGGAGGAATGATGTAACATTCCAAAATTTTTAATTGTTATATTAAATATTTATTGAATTATTTAAGTATTTAATGGATGTGTTTATTGTAAAATAAATAATTGTTCAAATTTGATTCAATTTGGTTAACTATTTGTTAAATGAATAATTAAGGAAATTAATTATTTTGCTAATTTAATTTAATTATTAAGTTAGAGAGTTTTGATTAATTGAATTACTATTCTTTTATTGGAATTTGTAATTAAAAAGGATGTGTTAGTTGATTAAATAAAGTTATAATTATATAGAAAATTATAATTTTAGTGGTATTGATTTATGTGATGAAGAGATTTAATAAATTGTTATTAAGATTAATTTAATTTAGTAAAGTGTGACAAATAACCTTTTTATAAAGGAGTTATTAAAATAACTTAAAGGAGTTTTAATTCGGCTTTTGCCAAACAAAGCCTAAATGCCTATTAAGTCTTTAATCTATTTGAGTTTTACCAAACAAGGTGTAAGGATTAATGGGTTATTTTTTTTAGTTAGTAACCAAACAAGCCTTATGGATTTTGATTTTCAAAACTCTATTATAATTGATATCGCTTATATTATTATATAATTAATACCTATTATATTATATATATGCTATTTTATCTAAGACGCCTAGAAGAGTTAGTTGGAGAGAAGAAAAAAAAAAACTCAGAGAAGAAGAAGAAGAGAGAAAGAAAAAGAAGAGAGGAAGAAAGGCTAGAGATTGGAGAAGAAGAAAGCTTGAGAATTAAGAGATATAGTCATCATCATCACCATCTTCTTCAAAGTATTAACTTATTCTTTTAGTTTTAAAATTTAGTTTTTCTCTCTTCCCAAATTCTCTCTCATAGAATCCATGTGTAAGGTAAATTAGTTGTTATGTATGTGAGTTTATATGATAATCTAGTGAGTTAAACTGTTTTCGTAAGCTATGATTGAGAATAGTCCATGAATTTATATGTTTGAGAAGAAAAGTATTTTACAGAGAGTTTTTGTGATTTTATATTATTTAGTTAAAATAGAATTATGGGTGGTTTAGTTGTTTTATTGATAAATTGGCTATTTAATTTGTTAGAGTATATATATACTTTGATAAAATGCTTTGAATTAATGGTTTTGGTTGAAAAACAAAATTACAAAGGTTGATTTTCATCAAAATATCAAAAAGTGAGTTTTAGCCAAAAAACAAAGAAATTGGATGTGTTAATTTTGTTGTTTATGTTGTTGTATGGGTAGAAACATGTTAGGAATTCTTGAATTATGTTTACATGAAGTTTTTTATATGAATTATATGTGAATTATTCTCATTAGAAACGAGCTTGTAGGCCAAAATTGGCTTTTTCCCGTCTTTATTCTGAGAAGTCGTCAATGAATCGCAGCTAGCAAAGTACATGTACATGGCCCAAAGAAGTAAGTTAAGTTAGTTTCAGCAGCCTTAATAACCTTGCGCCATACGATAGAAGTGCTTTTGTAGTTTTGTTCACCATATGCGCAATTACGCTTTCACGCCAGCAAGCGTGACCCACAAAAAATAAAATCGTAAGCCGCCGAAGTTAGCGCGAATGGTCTCGACAAAGGTACTTTTTGTACACACAATTTTAAGAAAAGTTATGTGATGATAGTAGGATCAGAAATGTTGATTTTAGTATTTCTATACTATGAATAATTATGTTATTATGGATTAACTTGTGTTATAACTTGATTATGTGATTAAAAATCCAATTTTTAAATGATGTACGTACTTAGTTATGGTTGTAAAATGGTAATGGCTAACTATGTCATGATGACATATGTTTATAGAAAATTGTGATTCGTATTGATTCGGTTTAGCCTACGTACAAGGCAAGTTTTCTAAACTTTCTTTTTACGTTGAGAGCAAGTTTTCTAATCTATTATCTTGTTAATCAAACTACTGTTTTCAATTCGATTATGATATAATGATGTAAGTTATTCTTGAGCAAGTTATTCTTGTATTTAACTTGTTGTTTAGCATGCAAAATTTATATATATTCTAATGTTGAACATTTTTATCGATCAAATTGCTATGCATGCTTAGTATTCAATTCTAATTAACCTTGGCTTAGTATTGTTCAAGCAAGGTGTGTTATAGTTATTCAAATTGTATGCTATTAGATTATTCCTAAAGCATGACTTTAGTTTACTATAATTGATTCAATCACGATTATTCTATAGTATAATTTTATTGGTTTTATTCAACTAATCCTTAGTTGATGTTCGTTGAATTCCAAATTATCTTGAAAGATTATCCAAACCAAACTTCCTTTGGTGCGGACTTGTACTCTAAATACTGAGATGAACAACCCTATTGTTATGAATAGGGGTTAACTTACGCCTAGTTAAAAATGTTTGTGCACAATACATTGTATTTAAGGGTCGATCCCCAAGTACGAGGTCCTTATAGTCTTATGATCATTAAAGTTGGAGTTGAAATATTACTTGCAATCAGGATTTAGTTCGTGGTCTTACGACCCTCAGTGATGTATATTTTCCATATCTTGAGATTTCAGTTTCTGATTATTGTTGATAGAGTACTATTCATTGTTGATGAGCCTATTTTGGCAGTTATTATTGTTATACTCTTGTTGATTCTCTATTATATCCAGTGAGTAATTGTTTTGCTCACTCTTGCATATTTATAAACTCATTGCAGCTAAAGAGGAGAAGGTAGATGAACCTTCGACTAGAAAAAGAAAGGGAAAAATGTAAAAGTGATGAAGACTTGTAATCTTGACTTTGATTATGCTGTTAGACTTTTATTATGATGATCTTAGACTTTATTTTATAGAAGTTATGTAATAATTTATTTCCGCATTTGAATGACGTTTAAAGGTTAGATAACCTGGGATGTTTTGAACTTAATGATGTAACCCTATTTAAGGGGATGTTTTTTTTTATGATTCAAATATTGTATTATTTGGGTAGATATTATGAATGTTTGATTAAGTGAACACCAGATCCTGTGGGAATGAAGTACCTGGATTTGGGGGTGTCACAACACGTGGTGTCAAAACATGGAGTATCTGTTGACCCGGCGAAGATTAAAGCAATACAAAGTTGGGAACAACCAAAGTCGGTGACCGAAGTACGTAGCTTTCTGGGTTTAGCTGGTTATTATCGGTGATTTGTGGAAGGATTTTCTCGAATTGCTACTCCGTTAACTCAGCTGACTCGGAAAGATACAAAATTTGTATGGAGCGAGGAATGCGAGAATAGTTTCCAAGAGCATAAGAGGAGACTCATTTCGGCACCTGTTCTGACAATACCATCTGGTTCGGATGGATTTGTTATCTATAACGATGCTTCAGGCAAAGGGTTAGGATGTGTTCTCATGAAACATGGGAAAGTCATAGCCTATGCCTCGCGACAACTTAAAGAGTATGAGAGGAATTATCCTACTCATAATCTAGAGTTAGCGGCCATTTTTTTTTGCTTAAAGATCCGGAGGCACTATCTATATAGGGAGAAAGTGGAGATATATTCAGACCATAAAAGCCTCAAGTATTTCTTCACCCAAAAAGAACTCAACATGCGACAACGACGTTGTCTCGAGCTGTTAAAAGGTTATGACCACACCATTCAATACCATCCTAGAAAAACAAACGTGGTAGCTGACGTGTTGAGTAGAAGATTATATGCAGGAACGAGTGCGATGATGTCAAGTATACGCATAGAACCAACTTTAATCGATAAAGTTAAAGTTGCTCAAGCCACAGACCCGGAGCTGATGCGTATGAAGAAGAAAGTACAAGAAGGTGCTATTCCAGAAGCAAGAATTGATGAAGAAGGAATACTTCGAGTCTACTCCAGACTTTGTGTTTCTAACGATTCTGATTTAAAGAATAAGATCATGATGGAGGCACACAATACACCGTTTGCAATCCATCCTGGAAGTACCAAAATATATCGTGATCTTCGACATACATTTTCGTGGAACAATATGAAGAGAGGGATTGCGAAGTATAGCTCAAGGTGTTTAACTTGTCAACGTGTAAAGGCGGAGCATCAAGTGCCAAAGGGTCCATTGCAACCACTTGAGATTCCGAAATAGAAGTGGGAACACATTACCATGGATTTCGTTACGGGTCTTCCCACGGTTTCTCAAGACATAAATGCTATTTGGGTTATTGTAAATAGATTAACCAAATCTTCTCAATTCTTGCCGATACGGGAGACTTATTCCCTTGAACGTCTTGCTCGTATGTATATGAATGAGATTGTGAGATTTTATGGCATGCCAATATCCATAGTTTCTGATCGTGACCCAAGATTCACTTCACGATTTTGGGTTAGCTTGCAAAAAGCTATGGGCACGGATTTACGATTCAGTTCGGATACCATCCTCAAAACAGACGGACAATCGATCGAGAGGACTATTCGCACTCTTGAAGATCTATTAAGACTCTGTGTCCTAGACTTCAAAGGGAGTTGGGATAAGTATTTACCATTGGTGGAATTCTCCTACAACAACAGTTATCAAGCAAGTATAGGTGTGGCCCCATTTTAAGCATTGTATGGACGAAAGTGTCGCTCTCCAGTATGTTGGGACGAGGTGGGCGAAGCAACATTATTGGGACCAGAGTTGGTATGTATGACTACAAAAAAGATCCAAATGATTCGACAATGTATACAAACGGCACAAGATCGACAAAAGAGTTATGCGGATCTTCATCGAAAAGATGTGGAATTTAGTATTGGGGATCATGTATTGTTGCGTGTTGCTCCATGGAAGGGAGTTACAAGATTTGGGAAGAAAGGAAAGCTCAATCCATGATTTATTGGTCCATTTCAGATTCTTGACCGAGTAGGAAATGTAGCCTATAGACTCACGTTACCTCCAAGTATGTCTCGTGTTCATAATGTTTTTCACATATCTGTGCTACGTAAATATGTGAAAGACCCGAACCACGTTATTGAGATAGAACCAGACGAGATAGCCGAAGACTTAACGTACGAGGAGGTACCTTTCAAGATCTTGGATAGAAAGGAACATGTCTTACGTACAAAGGTCATACCACAAGTCAAAGTTTTGTGGAGGAACCATGCTATTGAGGAAATGACCTGGGAGTTGGAAACGAAAATGAAAGCGAGGTATCCTCACCTTTTCGAAACACCAGGTACGTACGTTAATTTTGAGGACGCAATTTCATAAGGAGGGGAGGTTGTAAGACCCCAACTTATTATTAAATGAAATTGAAATTCCTCTATTTATTATTTTGAAATAGTAAGGGTTGATTTGATTAATGTGGTTAGTTATGGGTAAAATGTGCAAATATTTTAAATAAGAAAGTGGTTATAAAATATTCATTGTCGTCGGGGAATATTCATTTGGTCGTGGAATATTCTTACTGTCGGGGAATATTCGTACGATGGCGCAACCTTGTGTGGGCCCCATAACAAAAAGCGATTGGATGAAGAAAACGACAAGTATAAGTTGTTTATAAATAACGGCGTAGTTGTTACCGTTAATACTGTTGGAATACCCGGTGGTTAAAACACAGTATCACACGGTATTGCACCAATTATTGATTCCTACGTAAGAAGGCACTACTCAATAATTGTTACGATAATTATCGCTCAATATTTTATTTTATTGATTCAATAATTGCTATGTTGATATTCTATATTATTGTTGTTTCAATAATTGTCACTGCACAATATTTTCCTTTATCAAATTAATAATTCATATTATTTGAATAATATTATTAGATAGCATTATTGGCAATGTCTAGAAAGTTACGCCTAAGGAGAGGTTTGGTCACCTAATTGCATGCGCCAAGAAGAGAGAAATCCTTATTGAAAGCTCCTCTTTCACTGGAACGACACGGTTGTCGATGTTGTGATTCAGTAATATTATTTATGGATAATTAATTATTGATTTATATGATAAGGGAAATATTCATTTTATGTGGATATAGATGGAGAAAATTTTTAATGTGACAATTATTGAAAATTAACATTTTATCTTTTCTGATAAAATAATTCATTTAAATATATTATTATATTTTAATAATATAATAATGGTGATATTTTTATAATGAATGTGGGATATATGAATAAATGAGGAGGAAGAGTATTTTTGTTGCAATAAATGTTAAAAACATGTTAAATATGTTTGTGTGCCCATTTCTTGACTGTAATTTGATTATAGCCTGTAAAATCACCCGTTTATAAATTTCGGTCAACTTCTATTTGGAATTTGGAAAAACTTTATTCTGCAAAGTTGTAGAGAATGGAATTTACTATGGAAAAGACATAAGGTTCGAATTTTTTTGATAAAAGGGTGATTTATTATGAATTATTGAAGTTCCGAAGTTCTAGAATAATTGATTTTTGAAGTTTTAATTATTTTTTTAAAGAAAAACATTTTTGTTAAGGTTGGTGGGCCCCACTTGTTGTTAAACATGCTGAATTCAAATCTTCAAAAGTGGACGTAAGTAATTTTTAAAAAATAATAATATTTTATTAAATTTTCTAATTTGGTGTTCTAAGTAATTTCCTATAAATAGGGTGCTTAGGTTAGAATTGAAAATCACACCAGAAACTGAAGTTTTCTCTCTCTATATTATCGAGCGTATTCTTGTGAGTATTTTGATACTTTGAGTGTTGCTATACGGTGCAAGATCCTTCAAAGACTATATCCAAAGATTCTAAATCGTAAGTATCTTGTCTTTTCGAGGTAAGGGATATTATTTTTTTTAAATGATATTATTTCTTCTAATATCATTATGCCGGAATATTGGTAAGATTTTTCTTGTGAAATTCTTGTCTTTTAGTGTCAGGATTACTATTCACGTATACGACACTATTCACGAATACGGAACTATTCACAGAAAAATTAAATTTTTATTTTTTGTCCAAGATATCTATTATGGATACTAGCTTTGATTGTATCCATGTTTTGATTATTCTTGAATTTTTTTTCACTATAGTTATTTATGAAGTATTTTTGAACATGGACTGTTTAAAGTACGAATCCTTAATATTTGTTCTTTTGTTTCACTTTGGATTCGCTTTTCTTTAAAATATTTTTCATCATCCTCACCCTAAATGATGATATTACTTCAATATCTTTGGCTGTAGTGCAAAGATTAATGATTTTCGATGAATATCTTTGGCCCGTAGTGCAAAGATTAACATGTGTTGAGATGAACATGACCAACTGATGAATATCTTTGGCACAGTAGTGCAAAGATGAATATTTGATTCAAGATGAATAATGATTGATGTTACAGGGATAAAATATTGATGATGGACTTTTAAATTCATAGATTATAGTAGATTTCATTCTCTACGTAACTCTCCTATGAATTGTTATTTCATTTGTGAATATTGATCCAAACTTGTTGTACATTATATTCTATCGATTTTCCTGTTGAAGACTAACGATAATTTGTTCTATATTATCTTAGTCATAATATTCTTTACTGGGCTAGTTGAGCTCACCCTTTTCCTTTTTGTTCCATTTTTTTTTCTCAGGAGTCGAGAATGTAGCAAGTACTAGTCGGGGTGTGGAATGATGGTTCTAGAAGTTGTTTTAGTAGTCCTCACTATTTTGTAAAATAGTGTATCAATAATTGTAATGAGGACTTATTTGAGTGTGGATATTGTCTAGATGACAATATTTGTATTTAAACTCACAGTTTATGTGTTGTCGTATTTTGTACGACAATTATATTAATAAAGTTGTAGTTGTTTCTGTACCATTTATTTTGGCGACTCAGAATGGGTGTTGTATATCTATTTTGGGGGCTTCATAGCTGACGCGTTGAGTAGAAGATCGTACGTGAGTACGAGTGCGATATTGTTGAACACAAAGACCTATTTTGTATAATTTATAAACGATAAAGATAGAGTTAAAGACTCTAGGGACCCACGTTATGATGTTAAATATACGAGTAAAATCAACTTTAATTGATAAAGTTAAAACCGCTCAAGCTGCACACTGGAGCTGATGAATATAAAGAAGAAGGTGCAAGAAGGCGTTATTCTAGAAGTAAGAGTCGATGAAGAGAAGAAAGCTCAAACCTTTGATTTATTTGAAATCCTCGATCGAGTAGGAACTGTGGCCTATAGACTCGCCTTAACGCTAAGTATGTCGCGTGTTCATAACCTTTTTCACGTATCGGTGTTACGTAAATATGTGGAAGACCCAAACCACATTATTGCGTTAGAACCAGACGAGATAGCTGAAGATTTAACGTACGAGGAGGTACCTGTCAAGATCTTGAATAGGAAAGAGCATATCCTACACACAAAGGTTATACCACAAGTTAAGGTTTTGTGGAGGAACCATGATATTGAAGAAATGACCTGGGAGTTGGAATCAGAAATGAAAGCAAGGTATCCTCACTTTTTTAAAATACCAGGTGCGTACGTCAATTTCGAGGATGAAATTTCATAAGGAGGGGAGGTTGTAAGACCCCAAATTTTTTTTATATATATATAAATAAAATTAAATTTTCTCTATTTATTATATTGAAATAATAAGGAGTTAATTTGATATAATACTTTTGGTTGGTGAGAAATGTGCTCAAATTTTATTTCAAATGTGGTGGATGGTAATAGTAGCAGGTAAAGCCATCAGGTAGCAGGTAAAGTCTGCTTCGGTGTGCTAGCATTTTCCTATAAATAGGTGCTTAGGTTAGAATTGAAAATCACACCAGAAACAAGTTTTCTTTCTCTCTATATTATCGAGCGTATTTTGTGAGTATTTAGATACTTTGAGAGTTGCTATTCAAATTAAAGTTTCCTTGACTTTACATCCGATATTCCGATCAGAAGTACTGTTATTTTGAGGTAAGGGATGTTATTTTCTTCTTAAATGATATTATTTTCTTCAATATCATTATGCTGAGATATTGTTATGAATTTTATTGTGGAATTTCTACCTATTTGTGTCGGTGTTACTATTCACATATACGACACTATTCATGTATACAACATTTGTGACGCCCCCAAAAATAGGTATACATCACCCATCTTGAGTCGTCAGATACATGGTACAAAATTCAAATAAAACTTAATTATACAAACGTCGTGTAAAAATACGACAAAACATAGCTGAGAGTTTTAATAAGAATATAGTCATCTAGATAATATCCACACTCAAAGGAGTCCTCATTACATTTATTGTCACACTATTTAACAGAATAGTGAGGACTACTAATGCTATCATCTGGACCGTCACTCCGTTCCCCGAGTCGTCCCAGCTATATTCTCATTTCCTGAAGAGAACAGTGAAAGAAAGGGTGAGCTCAACTAGTCCATTAAGAAATATTATGACTAAGATAATGCAGAATAAATTATCATTAGCCTTCAACAATGTTAAACTGATAAAATATAAAAGACATCAAGTTTAACTGCAGCGGAACAAGCAATCCATTATAATAGTCAAGTAGAGAATAAAATCTACTATCTTCTATGATTTAAAAGTTTTTCATCAACTTAATCGCTTGAGACTCAACTTAATAAATAAACCACATCATCGAATCATCCCTGCACTACGGGCCAAGGATATTCATTAAATCATCAATGGTCATAACTATACCGAATAATCTCTGGTCATAATCATACCAAAAACTGTCCATCAATGCACTACAGGCCACTGGGGATTTTTACCATATCATTCGTCACATTACGTTCATGACTATACCGAATAATTCCTGGTCATAATCACACCAAGTTCATCTATGCACGTAAGCCAAAGATGACTTTTATCATAATATAAACATGAGAATGATGACAATGATATAAGCATTAATCAAACAAAAACAAGGATAAATATTAAAGACTTTAAATTTATTCAAATATTATCAATCACTTAATAAACTCATAATCTAATATTATTAATATATAACAATATTTTAATCACTTCTTAAACTTATAAATAATTTATTTCAATTGTTTATACTTTACCAAATAATGCATTTAATCATTCAAAATGTCATACTCATAAGATTTCATCACCAATGATCAAATCCCTTATCAAAAATCTGCATATACCCTATATAGAATTCCCAAGCCATAAAATCCTATTTACTAATTTCGTTACTTCACATAACATATTTAACTCATATGTTCGTAACTAAACCATTTTCATGAAAAATTACCAAATAAACGTGTTATTTTTCTATCCTTTGCCCAAACATATATACATATATTTCATACACAATAATTTTTTTTTTCAACTCCCTTAAGTATTTTTCAAAAATCAATTTCTAATTAATTCCTTAAAAAATTAGCTACCTCAAGTTTAACTCCAGAAATTCCCAAATCTTGGCAGGATCTTACACATGTTAACATGAGCTTCCAGTTTAAATTTCATGGTCATTGGAGTTATAGAACTCCGATTATAGCATTTTTCGTCAGAAAAACCTAAATATTGAAATAGTCATAACTTGCTCATTTTAAGTCGGAATGAGCTCATTTTTGGACAGGAGGTACTTTATACCATATATTTGTATGTCCCAAAAGGCTGGAATTTTCCTCATAAACTAAGTAGCCAAAAATACCCTTTTAAATTTCTGGATAGTAGCCTTTTTGGTACTTTGTAGTTTTCGACTCCTTTGCTAAAATCAGTCCACACAAAAATCTACAACACCTTTTCCAGTGATTCCACTTGGATAAGTTAGAAAACTCATAGATCTAACTCTAGAACTTGACCACACTCAAAAATTCAAAATATAATAGGAGATATGGTTAATTGAATTTCATATTTTATTTTCACCAAAATCTGATTTTCAACCCTTTGTGATTTCTAAGAAACTTTCATGTTTTCACATAATAAGCAACATAAATCATCATGACAATGACATAATAATTCAATAAAAAAAGTTCAAGAATAAATTTTAAAGATTTATAAGTTAATTTATCCTGAACTCAATAATGTCCAAATTGTCAACATGATACTGCTTTGTGGAGAAAAATTCAAGAATGCTCAGAAGAATATTTTCATGAAAAGATACTGGATAAAGCGCAAATATCCAGGATATTCCACTAATTTTAAGGAATATAGAAGCCAAAGCTTTAACCATCTGTGTATAATAGAATATTATAAATTATAAATGGATTTTCACCCGCCATGCGATAATCCACGTAGCTAGATCATTTTCATAATTTAATAAGAAATGAAAACAAAGGATCATTCACCATGCATGTGGTAATCCACATAGACAGGTTATTCCAACAGAATAATAAAGAATGAAATAACAGAAGGATTCACCATGCATGCGATAGATCGCACGCACATATTATTCCCAATGAATAATAAATAATGGAACCCAATCAAATGCGTAAGCGCGATGATGCAGGATATTCCGGCGAGAATAATAAAGAACGGAACCAGTCGAGCAAAATTACAGCACCGAGCGTGATATTTCAACGAGAATAATACGAGAATGGAATAACAACATAAATCACCATGTATGCGATAGATCCTTACATGCGAAAGTTATTCCAATGAATAATAAATAATGGAACCAGATCATGTGTAAATGCACAGACAGGATATTCCAATAGAATAATAAAGAATGGAATAACAGAAGAATTTCACCATATATGCGGTACTTCGCATATACAGGTTATTCCAACAGAATAATAAGGAATAGAATAACAGAAGAATTTCACCATGTATGCGGTATTGAATATACAAAGTTATTCCAATGTAATAATAAGAAATGGAATAACAGAAGTTCTCTTCATGAATACAAAAGAAATAATACCCCTTACCTTATAAAGAAGAGTACTCCAACGGGTAGGGCGGGGATATACTTAAAGAAAACTTGCACTACGCTCAAAGCTTCTTAAAACTCTAAAGAAATACGCTCAAGATTATAGAAGAGAATTCTCTGAATTTCTGGTGTGATTTCAATTCTAACTAAGCATCCTATTTATAGGAAAATAAAAAGGATACTATGCAATAAAATATAATATATATATATATATATATTTATATATTTTATTTAAAATCTAATAAAATAATTAACTTTATAAAAGTATTATGTTTTATATAAAAAGCTTTACTATTTTATTACATTAATAATACTAATAAAACAAAATTTATAATATATATATATATATAAACTTTTGTGACTTCATAAAAAGACACCTCAATATATTTAACAATATTTATCATCATTATTATAATTCACAATATTAATCGACTCAAATCGTTCCTGTGAAAGAGGGGGCTTTCCAATAAGAATTTCTCCCTATTAGCGCCAGCAATTAAGCGACCAAACGTCTCATTAAGCGTAACTTCTAGACATCGTTAATATTGCAAATAATAATATTAATAACTTCGTCGCCTCAATTATTGATTTAATAATATACAAAATATCGACAATAATTGAATCAAATAACGTTGAGATACTATCAAAGAATTCTTGTAGCAACAATTGAACAAAACTGAGTGACTTCTCACGTAAGCATTAATAATCAATACCGTGTGCTACTATGCAACCACGCGTACTACTGTACTTTTACTACCGAGTAGTTCAACAGTTTTAATGGTAAAACTTCCACCGTTATTTTCATAAAATATTTTTGTCGTATTCTTAATCCGACAATAATTCCGTTGTGGGGTCCACCAATGATTGTATCGTCGTACGGATATTCCCCGACAAAAAGAATATTCCCCGACCAATCGAATATTATATAACAACTTGCATACTTTGCAAAATTTATAAATTCTACCCACAACTATAACATTATCTCAAATCCACACCATCATATTAAAAAAAATATTTTGAGAAAATTAAATCTTTATTCATAAAATTTGGGGTTTTACACCACTATTCACAAATACAACACTATTCACAGAAAAATAAAATTTTCTCTTTTTCGTCCCAAATGTCTTTTATGGTTACTATATTTGATTGTATCCATGTTTTGATCTTTATTTTTGAATTCTACTTCACACTTGATTATTATGGAGTATTATTGAATTTGGATAAACCAAAATACGAATCCCTAATATTTGTCCTTCTGTCTCACTGGATTCGTTCTCTAAAATATTTTTCATCATCCTCAGTCCTTAATGGTGATACTTGATGAATATCTTTGGCCTGTAGTGCAAATATGAATGATTACCAGATGAATATCTTTGGCCCGTAGTACAAAGATGAATAGGTGTTGAGATGAACATGACCAACTGGTGATACAAATGAATATCTTTGGCCCATAGTGCAAAGATGATTATTTGATTCAAGATGTATATTGATTGATGTTACAGGGATAAAATATTGATGATTGACTTTTAAATTCATAGATGATTGTAGATTTCATCCTCTACTTAACTCTTCTAATGAATTGTTGTTTCCGCTGCAGTTGTTGATCTAAAACTTGTTGTCGATTATATTCTATCAGATTTTTCCCTGTTGAAGACTAAGGATAATTTGTTGTATATTATCTTAGTTATAATATTCTTTATTGGGCTAGTTGAGCTCACCCTTTTCCTTTTTGTTCTATTTTTCTTCTCAGGAGGTGAGAATTTAGCAGGGACTAGCCGGGGTATGGAGTGATGATTCAAGATAGCTATTTTAGTAGTCCTCACTATTTTGTAAAATAGTGTATCAATAAGTGTAATGATGACTTATTTGAGTGTAGATATTGTCTATAAGACAATATTTGTATTTAAACTCACAGTTTGTGTTGTCGTATTTTGCATGACAATTGTAATAACGATGTTGTAGTTGTTTCTGTACCATGTTTTTGGCGACTCAGAATGGGTGGTGTATACCTATTTTGGGGGCGTCACAAAAACCCCAAATGAGGTGTGCCTTTGAGATACCTGGAAATCTTTTTCACAACAGTTAAGTGTGATTACTTAGGGTTAGCTTGAAATCTAGCACATATACATATAGCAAACATGATGTCTAGTCTACTAGAAGTTAAGTAAAGAAGAGAACCTATCATACCTCTGTATTGAGTAATATCAATACATTTACCTTTTTCATCTTTGTCAAGCTTAGTGGCTGGTGCAATTGGAGTTCTCATGGGGGAAGCTAATTCCGTGCCATACTTTTTAAGTAAGTCTTTGATGTACTTGGCTTGGTTTATGAAAATACATTCATCATTCTACTTCACTTGAAGTCCAAGGAAGAAATTTAGTTCACCCATCATGCTCATTTCAAATTTACTCTACATAAGCTTGGAAAATCTCTCACATAGCTTTTTATTAGTAGAACAAAAAATAATTTCATCTACATATATTTATACTAATAGATCTTTATCTTTGTGTTTCCTAAGAAATAGTGTGGTGTCTACTCTTCCTCTAGAGAATCCCTTTTCAATAAGAAAGTTTGTTAGTGTTTTATACCATGCTCTAGGTGTTTGTTTTAGTCCATATAGTGCTTTATCTAATCTATAAACATAATTAGAGAAGTTTGGATTGATAAAACCCGAGGCTTGTTCCACATAGACTTTTTCTTGAAGTTCTCCATTCATAAATCCACTTTTGACATCCATTTGAAAGACTTTGAACTTCATATGTGCAGCATAGGCAAGAAATATTCTGATTGCTTCTAGTCTGGCGATAGAAGCAAAGGTCTCGTCATAGTCGTTGCATTCTTCTTGAGAGTAACCTTTTGTGACAAGTCTTGCCTTGTTCCTTATGATCACCCCATCTTCATCCATCTTGTTTCTGAATAACCATTTGGTGCCGATGACTGGTTGGTGTTTTGGTCTTGGAACTAATCTCCACACTTTGCTTCTTTCAAATTGATTTAGTTCCTCCTGCATAGCTTCAATCCAGCTTGAATCTTCCAAAGCTTCCTCTATCTTCTTAGATTCAATCTGGGACAAAAAGCTCATATAGAAACACTCATTTTGAGTAGCCGACCTAGTCTGGATTCTTGCATTTGGATCTCCAATAATCAATGCCCATCTGCTTCATGTTGGAACATCAGTTCTTGTGCCTTCTTGTCTGAATTCTTCAAAATTAACTTCAGCTCCTTGTTGTAGATGCTCATTGTCTAAAGCAATGTCTTCTACGATTGCTTCTCTATGCTCCACGATTCCTTCTTCTAAGCCTATGATCGTGGTGTCTGGCTTAACCACTTTGATCATGGTGTCTGGTTCGTCGGTCATGGAATTGAGTGGTACATACTTGCCTGATGATTCTGTTTCATCAAAGATGACATGAATAGAGACTTCAAGACTCAGAGTTTTCTTGTTGAACACTCTGTAGGCTTTGCTATCTGTGGCATACCCAAGAAATATTCCCTCATCTGACTTTGGTTGAAACTTAGTCAGATATTTTTTTTCCATTGTTGAGAATGTAACAAGTACAACTAAAAGCATGGAAATAGCTGACATTTGACTTTCTCCTTCTTTCCATAGCTCAAAAGGGGTCTTTTTGAGCGGGGGATGAATAAGAGATCTGTTCTGGGTGTAGCAAACCGTGTTGATAACTTATGCCCAAAAGTATTCAAGTAGGAGGGATGCTGCCAGTAGTGTTCTTCCTACCTCAATCAAGGTTTTGTTCTTTCTCTCAGCTACCCCGTTTTGCTGTGGAGTTCTTGGAGCTAAAAAGTTATGGTTGATGTCATTATCTTCACAAAACTTGTCCATATTTGAGAATTCGAATTCTCTTCCATGATCACTTCTGATTGCCTTGATCTTTTCTCCTTTCTCATTCATAACTAGCTTGAACATCTTGATAAGTTGAGAGCAAGTTTCGTCTTTAGAACTCAGAAAAAATACTCATGTGTATTTGGTGTAGTCGTCTACTACTATCAGTGAGTATCTCATCCCTCCAAGACTTACAGTAGGGATAAGCCCGAAGAGGTCCATGTGAAGTAACTCCAATGGCTTATTAATAAAGTTGACTTCTTTACCCTTGAATGAGCTCCTAGCTAGTTTTCTTTCTTAGCTGACAAGCTTTGCAGGGTCTTTCTTTGATGAAGTTGAATTTTGGTAATCCTGCTACAAGGTCTTTGGAGGCCATTTTTGACATGCCTTTGAAGTTTAGATGAGACAATCTTCTATGCCATAACCAACTGAATTCTTCAGAGGCTTTAGCAAGGAAATATATTGTCTCATCAGGATTTAACTTAGCAAGGTTGACAACATAGACATTTCCTTTTCTGGTTCCACTGAGCTTTAGAGAAGAGGTCTTCAAATCTCTGACTTGACATTGATTGTTGAGGAAGGTGACTTGATGTCCTTTGTCACAAAGTTGGCTAATGCTCAAGAGATTGTGCTTCAGACCTTCAACATAAGCTACTTTACTGAAAGACACAACACCATTTCCAGCTGAGCCATATCCTTTAGTTTTGCCAGAGCCGTTCACCAAAAATGACTGTTGGACCCTCATTTTCTTTGAAGTTAGAAATAAGAACTTTGTTTCTAGTCATATTCCTTGAGCATCCATTATCAAGGTACCAGGTTGTCATAGTGGAGCTTTGTACCTGCAGTAAAATTTAGCTTTCACTTTGGTACCCAGACTTGCTTGGGTCCTTCCCTGTTAGTTCCCTTGAGGACCCAAATCTGCTTGATTTTAGGTCTATGATTTACAGGATTATAATAGCATGTTGCATACTTATGACCATAACTATTATATATAAACATCTAGTATTATGCATGCTTGTGTGTGTGTGGGGATTCTTTCTTATCCTGGACATATGTGGGTGATAGGTAGCCTTATCCTTATGTTGATTCTCCTTTTTCCATACTGTTCTATGATTCAGAGATTTTGTAGAGTACATCTCAAGTCTACGATTTCTTCCTGGTTGGTTCATGGAGCCGGTTTTATTTGACCCCACGATCCTTCGAGGTTGGAGAGTAGCAGTTGATTTGCTCTTGCTTTTTCTGAAACATAGACCATCATGGGATCCGTTATGTCTAGGGATATTGCTTGGATCAGAAGAGCAAGGATTCATTGGCTCTACACTTTATGTGGATTTCACAAAAATAATACTTCTATTGAGATTAGAAGCACTGCCAGTGTTAGTTTCCAAAGACTTTTCCACATTTGATTTTGAGGGAGAGTCCTCAAAACTGAGACCTGATCGGTCATAAGAATTCCTCTGACTAGAGATCAGAGAGTCTATAGATGAAGAAGACTTGTTCCACATCTGGATCATCTTTTCTAACTCCTTAATTTTAGAAGCTAGGTTCAACTCTCTTTGTGCACTTAGCTCATTTGTCTGTTTTAAATTCTTATTCTCAGCTTCAGGATTAGAGAGAGAAGAAGTAATTAGCAGAACTGTCTCCAGTTCTGCTTGAACTTTTTTTTTCTCTTGTTGAAGAAGAGAATAATATTTCGATAAGACTCTGAACCATTTCATGTATTGATGTAGATCAAAGTTTATATCATGTAATGCAGTTCTTAAATCATCAATATTCACATCAGCAGAGTTGAAATCAAATACCTTATCAATATTGATATCACTGTTTTTCTTGTCTTTGGATTCCTTGGCCATCAAACATAGGTTGGCCACTTGAGGCTCGTCATCTTCGTCTGACTCAGAGTTTGTATCATTTTCTGAGTCACTCCACGATCCTCCAGCTACCAGGCCTTTGTCTTTCTTCTGAGGCTTATTATAACCTTTGAATTCTTTCCTCGAGTTTGACTTCTTCTTTAGTTCTTCTCTAAGAGGTTTGTTGCAGTTAGTAATGTAGTGACACGCTTTTACTGATTTAGTAGCACAGTCTTTAGTCCGCTCCTCGGTTATTCATTTGTTAAATCTCCTTGGTTTGCTGCTTCTACCTTTACACATGAATCTTTTAAGCTTTCTGACCAGCATAGCAACATCTTCATCATCGTCTTCTTCAATGTCAGACTCATCACTGACTCGAGCCTTAGAGGTGGCTTCTGTTTCTTTGAGAGCCACTCATTTTTCCTTTTTCTTTCCTTCTGATAAAATTTCTGCACATTGAGTCAGCTCCAGTTCATAGGTGAGAAGATTCTTGTATAGTTGTTGCACAGTCATCTCATGAAGATTCTTTGATTCTCTGATGGCTGTTGTCTTTGCATCCCACTTGCTTGGTAAGACCCTCATAAATTTGACGATGAGATCTTTGTTGGGATAGATCTTTCCAAAAGCTCAGAAAGAGTTGATCAATACATTAAATCTTTCATAAATTGAAGTAATGTTTTCTCCTGGTATATGAGTGAACATCTCGTATTATTGAGTGAGTAGAGACTGCTTAATATCTCTTATTTCTTCATTCCTCATCCATGATGAGTAATGCTTCCCAAACTTCCTTCGCTGTTTTGCAGTTGCCCACATTTTCAAATAGGTCATCTTCTAAGGACTGGAACAGAATGTTTTTAGCCTTTTTATCCAGTTGGACTGCTTTCCTCTCATTTTCGGTCCATTCTGACTTTATCTTGATTTGCCTTCGGTTTGGAACGTCAGGAGTTGGTGCAAGATTTGTAGGAACGTAGGGCCCATTCAGTACTGTTTCAAATAAATCATTGTCTATTGACTCTATGTAAGCTTGTATTCGAACTATCCAGTTGGCGAATCCATCTTTGTTGCACATTAGTGGTTTGCTACCTCCACCAAGCTTAGACTCGCTTATGATGTGTGCCATTGATCTACTCAAGCTTTGTAGGCTTAAGTTGAGAGAACCTGCTCTGATACAATTGTTAGTTCCCAAAGGCACGAAAGTTATCTAGAAGGGGGGGTTGAATAGATATTTTAAAATGTTCTTTTCAAAGAATTACTTAATAGATTTTTTTAATTAAATGATTAATTAAGTACAACGAAATATATGTTTTAGTTATCCCCCTTAAGATAAAATCAAGGTTATAAATCAAACAACAGTTAAAGAGACTGAAAGTAAATGACACAGTGTTTTAAGTAGTTCAGAGCACTAAAGACTCCTAGTCCACTCTTCTACTCCACGAGTAGGAAATTCACTAAGGATATTGATACAATCTTTGAATCACTGAGATTCCTTCAAGATCAGCAGTATTGGAAAGCTAGTTCATAAAGAACTCTTCAAACCCAGCAGACTTGGAATGTTAGTGCACTAAGTGCTCTTCAAACCTAGTAGGTTTAGCAGCTCTACAATGAGTGTAATTGAGGTTGTTGTTGTTGTGCTACTAAGTTGCCTTAAGCCCAAGTTCTGATGAACTTAGTAGCGAAGCAAGATTTGTTGAATCGTGGAGTGAAGATTTATCAGATGTTCTTGTGATTTTCTTTTACGTTCTTGTTTCTTGCTTATCTGACATATTCAATCTTTTAGCCTTATATATGAGCCTTTGAAATCTTCCCGTTGAGAGTCTTCTATTTGAGCATTTAATGCTTCGGGCATTCTGAGCACTTTGATGTTGACATTCTGATGTGAAAGCTTCTTTTTGACTTGATTGACACAGCAGTCTGCTTTCTCACCAAACACCTCTGAAACGTCACTATCAACAAACTAGTTGGTAGACATGTTTCTTCTTACTTTTTGATTCTTCGATTCAACTAAGGATGTTGGTGAGGGCATTGGATTTCTCAATCATATCAACGTTCAAATGCTAGTTGATAATGTCAAACATTTTTGTTTGTCAAACTCGATCTTCAACTATTTTGATGCTTACTGATGAGCACTACGATCGTGGTCTTGATGATAAGTGCTTGCAGGCGATTTATACTTAACTTCCTCTGATGACAATAGTAGAGTACTCTACGATCTACGATTCTGGATTAGCTTTGACAGCGCTTGACTGACTACGATCTTGATGCTTTGAGGACTCCATGATTTAGAGCAGTGCCTACTATTTTGACTTGACTTGACTTGACTTGAGGCACTCGGCGAATTGCTTCACTATTTTGATAGGCTTGCTCAGCAGACTACGATTCTGGCTGCTGCAATCTCCACGATTTTGTTCTTCCTATCTATTACAACTCATAAAATCAACCTAACAAGTTTGATCTTTCTACTACAAGAGATTTTACAGAAAGATAAACATTAAGCTCAGATCAACCTAACAATTTTGATCTTTAATCGAAGTCCTTGTATATATGATCTAATAAGTACTTTACAATGTGAATGATGTATGCACATTTATTTATTCCAACATCAAATTTAAATATGCAACTCCCAACAAAATTGATGTACACAGACATAGAATAGAAGATCAAACTTGTTAAATTGGTCTTTTGAGCTGAATGATTGTATTGATAATAAATTTGGATCGATCGTTTAGTCAGATTGAATAAATGTAAAACTACTCTGACAAATCGTAAAGTCTATTTAAGATTGCGGAGTAAGCTATGCTATCGTAAATCATTCAGAGCAAGTTTGTAGAGTTTGCTAAAAGTTCGTAAAGTAAAAATCAAGATTGCAGAGTCTGCAGAAGAAAATTGTAGAGTTTACTCTAAGATCGTAAAGTGAAGAAAAGATCGAAAAGTCTGCTCAATGATTGTAGAGCAGATCGCAGAGTGTCTCTCAATTCGTAGAGTAAGCCAATCGTAGAGTTCAGAACATTGAGTAAAGAAAGTCTAAATCTCTACGATCTCCATTGAAAATTATGATCAGTCAAAGTCGTAGAGCATATCAGGTTTGTTATGAGACTGACAATGAGAAGTTTTGTAGAATGAAGAACCCGAGATGTTTGTCAATCATCCTAAGTTCAAATTAAAAATAAGATCAAGATGTGTCTAACAACTAGTTTGCTGATATGACATCACCCATGTGGTAGGTACTGCAGAAGTCAGAAATGAGCTATCAGAGCCGAAAGTAAGCTAACAAATCCTGTGATATCTCAAAAATTTATAAGACTTATAAATAATGTGACGCCCCCAAAATAGTCGCCAAATACATGGTATAGAATTCAAATACAAACTTAATTATACAACTATCGTGTAACATAAGCTGAGAGTTTTAATACGAATATTGTCTTGTAGACAATATCCAAACTCAAATGAAGTCCTCATTACAATTATTATCACACTATTTCACAGAATAGTGAGGACTACTAAAGCAACCATCTGGACCATCACTCCATTCCCTGACTAGTCCCAGCTATATTTTCATTTCCTGAAGAGAACAATAAAAGAAAAGGGTGAGCTCAACTAGCCCAGTAAAGAATATTATGACTAAGATAATGCAAAATAAATTATCGTTATCCTTCAACAATGTTAAACGGGTAGAATACAATAAACAACAAGTTTAACTGCAGTGGAACAAATAATCCATTAGAAGAGTCAAGTAGAGAATGATATCTACTATCTTCTATGATTTAAAAGTTCATCATCAATATTTTATCGCTGTAACACAACTCAATAAATAATCCACATCACTGAATTATCCATACACTACGAGCCAAGGATATTCATTAGTATCACATCCATGAATTATCCATGCACTACGGGCCAATGATATTCGTTATTATCACCAATGGTCATGATCATGCCAACAACTGTCCATCAATGCACTACGGAGTCAATGAGGACTTTTAATACATTATTTGTAACATTATGGGTCATGATTATATCGATACATAATTCCTAGTCATAATCATACCAATCAACAGTCCATCTATGCACTACGGGCCAAAGATGACTTTCAACACAATATAAGCACGAGGATGATGACAATGATATAAGCATCAATCAAACGAAATCAAGGATAAATATTAAAGATTTTTAATTTATCCAGAGTTTAAAAATGTCCAAATTGTCAACATGATAACTACTTTGTGGAGTAAAATTAAAGAATAATATTCATGTATCAAAAATAATTTGGACAGAAAGGAAATCAATTTTTATCGTGAATAGTAACCCGGGTGAATAGTACCCCATGAATAGTACTTCATGAATAGTACTACGTGAATAGTACCCCGGCATGAAAAGATTAAAATTTAATAAGAATGTTCAGAAAAATATCCATGTAAAATGATACTAGATGAAGCGCAAATGTCAAGGAGTATAGAAGCAATACTTATCAAAATGAGTGTAGAATTAGGAATACGAAACGAAATAAGATTACTTACATACTACAGATGTGACGCCCCCAAAATAGGTTCATTCCATCCAACCCATTCTGAGTCGCCAAATACATGGTACAGAAATAACTACAACTTTATTATTACAACATATAAACTATGAGTTTAAATACAGATATTGCCATCTAGACAATATCCACACGCAAATAAATCTCCATCATAATTATTGATACATTATTTTACAAAAATGGTGAGGACTACTAAACAACTATCTCTAGAACCTTCATTCCATACCCCGACTAGTACTCGCTACATTCTCGCCTCCTGAGAAGAAAAATGGAACAACAAGGAAAAGGGTGAGCTCAACTAGCCCAGTAAAGAATATTATGACTAAGATAATATACAACAAATTATCGTTAGTCTCCAACAGGGAAAAATCAAATAGAATACAATAGACAATCAGTTTTAAATCAATCTTTGCAGCGGAAATAATAATTCATTAGAAGAGTTAAGTAGAGAATGCAAACTACTATCTTCTATATATGACTTTAAAAGTTCATTGTCGATATTTTATCCTCAGAACATCAATCAATATATATCTCGAATCAAATATTCATCTTTACACTACTGAGCCAAAGATATTCATCATTAATCATGTTCATCTAAACACTGCTCATCTTTGCACTACTGGGCTAAAGATATTAATCGATCGGTTATGTTCATCTCAACACTGCTTCATCTTTGCACTACGGGCCAAAGATATTCATCAAGAAATCATTCATCTTTGCACTACAGCCAAAGATATTCAAGAATATCATCATTTAGGACTCTGAGGATGATGAAAATATTTTTAAAGAAACGAATCCAAAGAAACAAAATGATGCGAGGATTAAGGATTCGTACTTTGTTTTATCCACGTCCAAAAATACCTCAAAAATAATCATAGTGGTGTAAAATTCAAGAATGATCAAAACATGGATACAATCAAAGCTAGTCTCCAGAATAGATATTTTGGACGAAAAGAAAATTTTTCATTTTTCGATGAATAGTCAGTATTCGTGAATAGTGCATGATATCGTAAATAGTTTCAGATACGTGAATAAGAACTCAAACACCAAAAGATAGAAATTCCACAAAAAACATCTTCACGCTTCATGAATAGTACTCATGAATAGTAACTCGTGAATAAGAACTCATGAATAGTAACTCGTGAATAGTAACTCATGAATAGTAACTTTCGTAAATAGTAACTCATGAATAGTAATCCCGACATGAAAAAGTTCCAAATTTGATAAAAGTTCCAACCAATATTTCAAAGATAATGATATTGAAGAAATAATATCATTTGAGAAGAAAATAACATCCCTTACCTCGAAAGACAAGTCTTACAGTTGAAACACCTTGATATAAAGCTATGACTTGAACTTGCACCGTATAGCAATACTCAAAGTATACTCAAAATACTCACAAGAATACGCCGATAATATAGAGAGAAAACTTGATTTACATTGTGATTTTCAATTCTAACCTAAGCTCCCCTATTTATAGGAAAATCTTTAGAACACCAAAGTAGAAAATTGAATATAATAATATTATTTATAAACAAAATTCCTTAGCCCACCTTTGAAATCTGATTTCAGCCATAGCACATGTTAAATGAGGTTCACAAACTCACCAAAAACGTTTTTCTCAAAATAATTAATTAAAACTCCCAAAAATCAATTATTTCGGAACTCCGAAACTTCAATAATTCATAATAAATAGTCCTTTTATCAGAAAATTCAAATCTCGCGAGTTTTTGTAGGAAATTCAATTCTCTACAACTTTGCAGAAGAAAGTTTTTCCAAAATCCAAATAGAAATTGACCGAAATCCACAAACGGGCGATTTTACAAGCTATAATCAAATTTCGGTCAATAATTGTGTCCACCAACACACAAAATATGTGTTAATCATTTAATGCCACAAAAATATTCTTCCTCCTCATATACTCATATATCCCACATTCATTATAAGAATATCACCGTTAATATATTATTAAAATAATATATTTAAATGAATTATTTTATCAGAAAAAGATAAAATATTAATTTTCAACAATTGTCATTTTAAAATTTTTCTCCATCTATATCCACATAAAATCAATATTTTCCTCATCATATGAATCAATAATTAATTATTCACAAATAATATTACGAATCACAATATTGACAACCGAGCGCGCCTCAGAAAGAGGGGCTTTCCAATAAGAATTTCTTCTTCTTTGGCCAATTATTAGGTGACCAAACCTCTCCTTAGATGTAACTTTCTAGACATTGCCAATAATGTTATCTAATAATATTATTCAGATAATATGAATTATTGCTTCGATAATAAAAAATACCGTGTAATGACAATTTATTGAAACAACAATAATATAAAATATCAATGCGTGAATTATTGAATCAATAAAATAAAATATTGATAAGAATTTTGTAACAATTATTGAGTAGTGCCTTCTTACGTAAGAATCAATAATTGGTGCAATCTGCATGTCTTCTGCTCAACAACGCGTATTAGTGTGTTTTAACCACCGGTATTCCAACAAGATAATAGCAGAATAACTACGCCAATTATTTATAAACAACTTATATTTGTCGTTTTCTTCATCCAATCGCTTTCCGTTATGGGGCCCACAAAAAGATCATTACCGTCACGAATATTCTCAAGCGATGCGATTTAATATTCCACGACCAAACGAATATTCCCCGACAATAATGAATATTTTATAACCACTTGCTTATTCAAAATATTTGCGCATTTTACCCATAACTAACCACATTAATCAAATCCACCCTTACTATTTCAAAATAATAAATAAAGGAAATTCCTTTTTATTTAAAAAATTTTGGGGTCTTACAACCTCCCCTCCTTATGAAATTTCGTCCTCGAAATTGACGTACGTACCTGGTGTTTCGAAAAGATGAGATTACCTCGCTTTCATTTCCGTTTCCAACTCCCAGGTCATTTCCTCAATAGCATGGTTTCTCCACAAAACTTTAACTTGTGGTATAACCTCGGTACATAGGACATGTTCTTTCCTCTACAAGATCTTGATAGGTACCTCCTCGTACGTTAAGTCTTCGGCTATCTCGTCCGGTTCTAACTCAATGACGTAGTTCGGGTCGTCCACATATTTACGTAACATCGATACGTGAAAAACGTTATGAACACGCGTCATACTTGGCGATAAAACGAGTCTATAGGCCACGCTTCTATTCGATCGAGAATTTTAAATGGATTAATAAATCGAAGGTTTGAGCTTTCCTCACCTCACCTATTCTCTCGCTTTTGAAATAACAACTTCTTGCACCTCCTTCTTCAAATTCATTAGCTCCGGTGTGTAGCTTGAACAACTTTAACTTTATCGATTAAAGTCGATTATACTCGTATATCATCACGTGGGTACCTAGAGTTTTCATCTCCATCTCTAATATTTGCAAGTTATACGAAATGAGTCTTTGACAATATCGTACTCGTACTCGTATATGATCTTCTACTCAACACGTCAGCTACCACGTTCGCTTTTCCAAGACGGTATAGTCAGAACATGTGCCGAAATGAGTCTCTTCTTGAGTTCTTCGATACTCTTCCCACATTCCTTGCTCCATTAGAATTTTGTATCTCTACGAGTTAGATGAGTTAATGGAGTAGCAATTTGAGAAAATCTTTCCACGAATCTCTGATAATAACCAGCTAAGCATAGAAAGCTACGTATTTCGATTACTGACTTAGGTTGCTCTCAACTGTGACTCATATCCCAATCTTGGATAGCACGTCACAATGACACCTATCAGTTTACTATCGCACGAATATGACGTCCCCTACAGAGAGTTTGGCTTAGGTGAATTCCACAAAGGAAGTCACAAGATAAAGGCTCAGGTACCAAATTCTATAGTTGAATTTTTAACTCCTGAAGTTCAATAGGAGCCATTCGATATGAGATTTTAGAAATGAGTTTTGTACCGGATTCAAAGTCGATACAAAATTTAATATCAGTCTTTGGGAGTAAACCAAGAAATTCTTCAGGAAATACATCAGGAAAAATCAATAACAATAGGAATATTATTCAAATCTGACGTGTCTTTATTCAAATCCATAACATGGACTTAGAAAACTTGACATCCATAATAAACGAATGACTTCATGGCTTGATATGAAAATGTTTGACTACAATGGTTTGATTACTTGAATTCGAACAACAGGTTGCTTAGGAATATGAATACTAACAACCTTACGAAAGCAATCAATTTGGCATGATGAGTAGTTAACCTTAAAATCACATCAAAAGCAAATATCTCTATAAAAATAAGGTTAACAGGTAATGTGATAGTGCCAACCTGAATCAAGCAAGATTTCTAAACAACGGATGTAATGAAAGTTTCTCTAACGGATTCTCCATAAATAGGTCAAAGTCTAATTTCTCCGTAGTCAAGTTCAAACGTTGCGCAAAGCAAAGAGAGATAAGAATGGGTAGAACCCAGTATCTAGTAATGGTATAAACTACGCAAGAATTTATAATTAACTAACCCATGCTAACTTCGTTCGGGTTCCTCGCATTTTGACCGGTCATTACACAACGCTCTTCCAAGAACCGCTTGACTTTGACTTTCTCAGGACATCCTTTTGAGTCACCATTCCCATTGGATCGGGTTTCGATATCATACAATCTCGAGCGATATGTCCTTCTTTTCCACAATTATAGCATACCTTAAACTGTTGTGGGCAGTTTGGGCTGATATGTCCCTCTTTCCCGCATTTGTAACATACGACCGGTGGTCTTTCTCCTCCCTTGGAACTAGTTGCTACTGGCGCAGACGTCTTCAAATGGTCGTTGTTGAATCTCCTCTTTTTAAAATCTCCTCCCGACTCGCTTCTTCTATTTTCATGACCACGATTACCACCAGAGTGGTTACCGCCTTTGTCTGTATTCTTCTTTCTCCGCTGGTTATCGTTATTCTGATGACTTCTATCTTCGGTATGATCCTGGTTATGGTCCCTCGGTTGAACGTACTCGTTATCTCGCTCTAACAACTGAGCCCTGTTGACAACATCTGAATAGAGAGAAAATTTATGAGAAATGAGATATCTTGACGTATCTGGGTTTCAAACCTCTCGTAAACATCCGCGTCATACGCTCCTCATTCTCCACCAAATGAGGTGCAAACTGATAACTCCGCGAACTTACCTCGTCTTTGGGACACCGTCCATGTTATTCTCGCTCGATCTAATAAACTCCACTTCCTTCATATGACGAATACTTTCAGGGAAGTACTTGTCATTGAACTGTTTCTGAAACGTCTCCCATGACATGCTGAGTGCAGCTGGATGGGTACGCTTCACAGATTCCCACCAGTAATCTGCCTCGTTACGGAACATAAAAGTAGCGAATGGAACTTTCTGTTCCTCCGTGCATCCCAAGACATCGAATATCTTGGTAATTTGTTTGACCCATGTTTCCGCCATGATCGGATCCGGCTTTCCCCAGAATTCTGGTGGTCCCAACTCTTTGAACTGCTTGGCTGTGACCACACGTGAATTGCTATCATTTCCTCCTGTATTTTGAACACGAGTCTCCCTCGTCTGATTTTGCATGAACTGCAAAAAGCTTCTAAACATCCCCTCGTTCATCATCTCGCTTTCGGTGGTGTTATTCACAGGAGGTACATTGCCACTGTTGCCGCTTCTCCTCGTTGGTAAGTACAGGCATCTCCACGATCTCATTTACTCCACTGTTAATATTCTTAGTCGACATTCTCAAATATTGTCATAAAACAAGGGTTAATTAAGGAAATCAATATATCATATAATATCCCTATATACTAACCAACTAACAAATAAGCTTAGGTAGGACACACTTTAGCGAAGGATTTACTCGCCTCTCCCCCTAGTTCTATTCCCCGATCTCCGCCAGAGATCATATCCTAAGCTCGATACCAACCGTGGCGCCCCAAAATAGGTTCATTCCATCCAACCCATTCTCGAAAGTCGCCAAATACATGGTGCGTAAATAACTACAACTTTATTATTACAACATATAAACTATGAGTTTAAATACGAGATATTGCCATCTAGACAATATCCACACGCAAATAAATCCCCATCATAATTATTGATACATTATTTTACAAAATGGTGAGGACTACTAAATAACTATCTCTAGAACCTTCATTCCATACCCCGACTAGTACTACGCTACATTCTCGCCTCCCGAGAAGAAAAATGGAACAACAAGGAAAAGGGTGAGCTCAACTAGCCCAAAGAAAGAATATTATGACTAAGATAATATACAACAAATTATCGTTAGTCTCCAACAGAGAAAAATCTAATAGAATACAATAGACAACCAGTTTTAAATCAATCTTCGCAGCGAAAATAATAATTCATTAGAAGAGTTAAGTAGAGAATGCAAACTACTATCTTCTATATATGAATTTAAAAGTTCATCGTCGATATTTTATCCTCAGAACATCAATCAATATATATCTTGAATCAAATATTCATCTTTGCACTATCTGGCCAAAGATATTCATCGATTAGTCATGTTCATCTAAACACTGCTCATCTTTGCACTACGGGCCAAAGATATTAATCGATCATTATGTTCATCTCACACACTGCTCATCTTTGCACTACGGGCCAAAGATATTCATCAAGAAATCATTCATCTTTGCACTACAAAGCCAAAGATATTCAAGAATATCATCATTTAGGACCGAGGATGATGAAAATATTTTAAAAGAAACGAATCCAAAGAAACAAAATGACAAGGATTAAGGATTACGTATTTCGTTTTATCCACATCCAAAAATACCTCAAAAATAATCATAGTGGTGTAAAATTCAAGAATGATCAAAACATGGATACAATCAAAGCTAGTCTCCGAATATAGATATTTTGGACCGAAAGAAAATTTTCATTTTTCGATGAATAGTGCCAGTGATTCGTGAATAAGTCAGATATCGTGAATAGTTTCAGTATCGTGAATAGTAACTCAAACACCAAAAGATAGAAATTCCACAAAAAACATCTTCACGCTTCATGAATAGTACTCATGAATAGTAACTAAATGAATAGTAACTCATGAATAAGTAACTCGTAAATAGTAACTCATGAATAGTAACTCGTAAATAGTAACTCATGAATAGTAATCCCGACATGAAAAAGTTCCAAATTTGATAAAAAGTTCCAACCAATATTTCAAAGATAAATGATATTGAAGAAATAATATCATTTGAGAAGAAAATAACATCCACTACCTCGAAAGACAAGATTTCTAGTTGAAACACAGGATATAGGCTATGACTTGAACTTGCACCGTATAGCAATACTCAAAGTATACTCAAAATACTCACAAGAATACGCTCGATAATATAGAGAGAAAACTTGATTCACGGTGTGATTTTCAATTCTAACCTAAGCTCCCTATTTATAGGAAAATCTTTAAACACCAAAGTGGAAAATTGAATATAATAATATTATTTATAAACAAAATTCCTTAGCCCACCTTTGAAATCTGATTTCAGCCATAGCACATGTTAAATGAGGTTCACAAACTCACCAAAAACGTTTTTTCTCAAAATAATTAATTAAAACTCCCAAAAATCAATTATTTCGGAACTCCGAAACTTCAATAATTCATAATAAATAGCCCTTTTATCAGAAAATTAGAATCTCGCGTGTTTTTATAGAAAATTCAATTCTCTACAACTTTACAGAAGAAAGTTTTTGCAAATTCCAAACAGAAATTGACCGAAATCCACAAACGGACGATTTTACAGGCTATAATCAAATTTCGGTCAATAATTGTGTCCACCAACACACAAAATATGTGTTAATCATTTAATGCCACAAAAATATTCTTCCTCCTCATATACTCATATATCCCACATTCATTATAAAATATCACCGTTAATATATTATTAAAATAATATATTTAAATGAATTATTTTATCAGAAAAAGATAAAATATTAATTTTCAACAATTGTCATTTTCAAATTTTTCTCCATCTATATCCACATAAAATCAATATTTTTCTCATCATATGAATCAATAATTAATTATTCACAAATAATATTACAGAATCACAATATTGACAACCAGGCAGTTCCCAGGAAAGAGGGGGCTTTCAAATAAGAATTTCTTCTTACTGGCGCGCAATTAGGTGACCAAACCTCTCCTTAGATAGAACTTTCTAGACATTGCCAATAATGTTATCTAATAATATTATTCAGATAATATGAATTATTGCTTCGATAATAAAAAATACTGTGTAATGACAATTTATTGAAACAACAGTAATATAAAATATCAATGCAGCAATTATTGAATCAATAAAATAAAATCTTCGAGCGAAGAATTCTTGTAACAATTATTGAGTAGTGCTTTCTTACGTAAGAATCAATAATTGGTGCAATACTGCGTCTTCTTGCTCAACAACGCGTATTAGTGTGTTTTAACCAACGGGTATTCCAACAATAATTAACTTGAATAACTACGCCTGTTATTTATAAACAACTTATATTTGTCGTTTTCTTCATCCAATCGCTTTCCGTTATGGGGCCCACAAAAGATCAACCGTCGTCACGAATTCTCCCAAAGCAGATCGAATATTCCACGACCAAACGAATATTCTCCGACAATAATGAATATTTTATAACCACTTGCTTATTCGAAATATTTGCGCATTTTACCCATAACTAACCACATTAATCAAATCCACCCTTACTATTTCAAAATAATAAATAAAGGAAATTCCTTTTTATTTAAAAAATTTCGGGGTCTTACAACAGAGTATGGAAGAAAATATTATTTCTTATGAATACTGATCAAAATAATATTCCTTACCTTAAAAAGGAGAGTACTTCTAACTGGTATAGCGGAGATATTCTTGAAGAAAAACTTGCACTATTTGCTACACTCAAAGTTTCCTTAACTCAAAAAAATACGCTCAATATTATAGAAGAACAATTCTTTGATTTTGGTGTGATTTTCATTTCTAAACTGAGTATCCTATTTATAGGAGAATGGTATGAAACTATTTAAGAAAAATAATCACGGACACATAGTGCAGGAATCACGGGCACTAAACCGGTGAAAAACTTTTGAAAGTTTTGATTTTACTATGCTTCACTATGCAAATACTATGCAATACTATGCAAATAATATATATATATATATATATATATAATGTGACGCCCCCAAAACAGGTATACATCACCCATCTTGAGTCGCCAGATACATGGTACATAACTCAACTACAAACTTATTTATACAACTGTCGGGCAAAATACGACAAAACATAGCTGATAGTTTAAACGCGAATATTGCCTTCTAGACAATATCCACTCTCAATGAAGTCCTCATTACAATTATTATCACACTATTTTATAAAAATAGTGAGGACTGCTATAGCCACCATCTCGGACCATCACTCCATTCCCCGACTCGTCCCAGCTATATTCTCATTTCACAAGAGAACAATGAAAGAAAAAGGGTGAGCTCAACTAGCTTAGTAAAAATATTATGACTAAGATAGTGCAGAATAAATTATCCTTAGCCTTCAACAGTATAACAACTGATAAAATACAATAAACATCAAGTTTAACTACAGCGGAATAAGCAATCCATTAGAAGAGTCAAGTAGAACATAATGTCTATTATCTCTTCTAGATTAAAAGTCCATCGTTAATATTTCATTCCTGTAATACTCATCAACAGTTCTTTGTTATACAAAAAAAGAACTCTCATCACCTGTCTTCATCTGAGCCACCAAAGATTATAGTTAAATCCACAATTCATATTTATAATCATGTAAATCGACAGTTCCTCCTTGCCACAAAGGCTTAATAGAACAATTACTCAATATCCTTACCCTAAAGGCTAAATATATTCAAATGTAATAACAATGATCATACCAATCAGTTGTCTACCTTTGCACTACGTGCCAAAGATATTCAACTATAAAACCAATGGTCATGATCATACCAATCAATTGTCTCATCGATCTTAGACTACTGACGAAAGACATTCAACTCGTTAACTAATGGTCATGATCCTCGCTTAATCACATCATCGAATTATCCATGCACTACGGGCCAAGGATATTCGTTATTATCACCAGTGGTTATGATTATATCATACACCTATCCATCTTTGCACGTAAGCCAAAGATATACAACTATAAAACCAATAATCAACAGTTCATCTGTGCACGTAAGCCAAAGATATACAACTATAAAACCAATAATCAACAGTCCATCTATGCACATAAGCCAAAGATGACTTTCATCACAATATAAGCATGAGGATGATGACAATGATATAAGCATTAATCAAACGAAATCAAGGATAAATATTAAAGACTTTAAATATATTCAGAGTTTAAAAATATCCAAATTGTCAACATGATACTGCTTTGTGGAGTAAAATTCAAGAATAATATTCATGTACCAAAAATAATTTGGACAAAAAAGAAATATATTTTTTTAGGTAAATAGTACCCCATGAATAGTAACTCGTGAATAATAACTCGTGAATAGTAACTCATGAATAGTAACTCGTAAATAGTAACTCGTGAATAGTAACTCATAAATAGTAACTCGTGAATAATAACTCATGAATAGTACTCCGTATTTATACATAGTACCGTATACATAAATAATATCATATACACAAATAGTGCCATATACGTGAATAGTGTCGTATACGTGAATAGTAACCCCGACACAAAAAGATAAAGTTTCACAATAAAATCCATATCAATATTTATAACACCTTAATCCAAATGTTATAAATCACTCAATAATCTCATAATCTAATATTATTAATATTTCTATAATATTTTAATCATTTTTTAAACGTATAAACAATTTATTTTAATTATTTACACTTTACTAATCAATGCATTTAATCATCCTAAAATGCCAAACTCATAAGATTTCATCACCAATAACCAAAACTCTCATAAAAAATCTGCATATACCTTCTATAGGATTCTCAAGCCATAAAATCCTATTTTCCAATTTTCTTACTTCACATAACATATTTAATTCATTTACTCATAACTAGTCCATTTTCATGAAAAATACCAAATCACTACAAACAAATTTTCTTTTCTGAGATTTAGTAGAATATAGTCCCATATTGAACATATATTTTTCTTAGAATTTTTAAAATTCATTTACTATTTTTCATATGGCCAAAACTGCCGAATATTTAAACATTTATCATAAACTGTACTTTTGTCCAAAAATTCCAAAATTTATAGGGTATACTTCTGTTATATAGATGTACTCCCAATAAAAATTTCACCAATTTTGGAGTTAACCACAAGGAGTTATAAGGGTTTACTTTTAAAATATTCTTTTCCCATAAAATCCATAACTCTTAATCTATACATCCAAAAATCATCATTTTTGCACACAATCTAGAAAACTCATCAAATTATCATTTCAAATTTTTCCAGAATTTTTGAGGGTCGGAAAAATTATGAAACTGCCCCTGGCAGAAACCCCTTACTTACAATGGTTAAACGAAAATAATATTCCTTACGAATATTTAATGAAAATAATATTCCTTACGAATATTAAACGAATATTGAACGATAATAATATTCATACGAATACGAAAAATAATATCTCTTCAGAATATAAAAAAATAATAACCCTTACCTCAGAAGAAGACTGGATACTGGAGTAGTGAAGTAGCAGACTACTCTTCTTCTTTCTCTCTATAGCTTCTATCTCTATAATTACTCTTGTGAGACTTAGTGAATTGGTGAGAAATGAAGGAAGAATGAGCTTCTATTTATAGAAAAATATAGTTTCGATAATTGCACGTTTTGGGGCTCGAAATATTACAGTATAATACCTTCCTCTTTTTCTTCATTTTTAATTTAGTCCTACAAGTATTATCAAACTTGCACCACCTACCCTAATAGTAAATCATGTGAATCAATAGTAAATCATGTGGCTCAATAGTTCTAAACATGTGAAAAAATTAATTATAGTATGGTACCTTCAACTATACTGTAAGACCCCGAAATTTTTTAAATAAAAAGGAATTTCCTTTATTTATTATTTTGAAATAGTAAGGGTTGATTTGATTAATGTGGATAGTTAAGGGTTAAATACGCAAATATTTCAAAATAAGCAAGTGGTTATAAAATATTCATTTTTGTTTGGGAATATTCGTTTGGTCGTGGAATATTCAAATCTTTTCGAATATTCGTATTTATGCAAGTAGCGACCATGTGTGGGCCCCATAACGAAAAGCGATTGGATGAAGAAAACGCATAAATATAAGTTGGTTAAAAATAACTACGTAGTTGTTACCGTTAAGATCATTGGAATACCGGTGGTTAAAATACGATGTCTGCGTGGTTGCATAAAGAGTACACGGTACCAGTATGCAGTATTGTTGAATTATTGATCCTTACGTGAAGGCACTACTCAATAATTTTCACGAGTGAATTCTTGCTTCAATATTTTATTTTATTGATTCAATAATTCTTTGCGTTGATATTTTATATTATTGTTGTTCAATAATTGTCATCGCACATTATCTCCATTATCGGATCAATAATTCATATTATTTGAATAATATTATTAGATAGCATTATTGGCAATGTCTAGAAAGTTACATTGGAGAGAGGTTTGGTCACCTAATTGCGGCGCCAAGATGAGGAGAAATCCTTATCGAAAGCCCTCTTTCTGAGGAGCTACTGGTTGTCATAATTGTGATTACGTAATATTATTTGTGAATAATTAATTATTGATTCATATGATAAAGAAATATTTATTTTATGTGGATATAAATGATGGATTTATTTATGTGGTTATAAATGAAGAAATTATTGTTGAGGTGTTTTATCGAGATTTTTATCGGATTGGGTATTAAAAATCAAATCGGGGGTTTTGAGATATATTATGGGGTTATAATTTTTAATCCGACCGTTGGATTGTGGTAATTTTGGGTATGTTATACATACATAAGTTGAGTATATGTCAACAAATTTTGAACCGATAAAAATGCACGAATGATTTGTTGTGAATTTTAAGAGGTGTCTCGATTCGGAAATTAGGTTTATAATTGATTTTGGTGGAAAATTCTAGAATTGAGTGGGCCCCACTTGTGGTTGGTGAAGAAATGTGCTGAATTTTATTTCAAATGTGGTGGGTGGCAATAGTAGCGAGTAAAAGCCATCGTGTAGCGTGTCAAGTCTGCTTGGTAGGGCTAACATTTTCCTATAAATAGAGGGCTAAGTTAGAATTGAAAATCACACCGTAAACAAAGTTTTTCTCTTTCTCTCTATATTATTGAGCGTATTTTGTGAGTATTTAGATACTTTGAGAGTTCTTTGTTAAAGATAAGTTTCATTCAAAGATCACTTCCGACCTTTCCTTCCGAAGCAATCGATTCTTTGAGGTAAGGGATATTATTTTTTTTAGTAATGATATTATTTCTTCAATATCATTATCTTTGAAATGTTGATCTGAAGTTTTTATCAAATTTGGAACTTTTTCATGTCGAGGTTTACTTTATTCATGAGTTACTATTCACGAGTTACTATTCATGAGTTACTATTCACGAGTTACTATTCACGAGTACTATTAATGAAGCGTGAAAATGTTTTTTGTGGAATTTCTATCTTTTGGTGTCTGAGTTACTATTCACGATATCTGGCCTTTATTCACGATATCTGACACTATTCACGTGATACTGGCACTATTCACCAAAAAATAAAATTTCTTCTTTTATTCAAAATATCTATTCGGATACTAGCTTTGATTGTATCCATGTTTTTTGATCATTCTTGAATTTTACACCACTATGATTATTTTTGAGGTATTGTTGGACATGGATAAAACAAAGTACGAATCATTAATCCTTAATCCTTGTCATTTTGTTTCACTTGGATTCGTTCTTTAAAAATATTTTCATCATCCTCGGTCTTAAATGATGATATTATTGAATATCTTTGGCCCAGTAGTGCAAAATGAATGATTTCTGAAGAATATCTTTGGCTGTAGTGCAAAGATGAATGATTTCTGAAGAATATCTTTGGCTCAGTAGTGCAAAGATGAACAGTGTTTAAATGAACATGACCGATCGATGAATATCTTTGGCCTTTAGTGCAAAGATGAACAGTGTTGAGATGAACATGACCGATTTGATTAATATCTTTGGCACAGTAGTGCAAAGATGAGCAGTGTTTAAATGAACACGACTAATCGATGAATATCTTTGGCTCAGAGTGCAAAGATGAATATTTGATTCCAGATGTATATTGATTGTTGTTACGTGGATAAAAGATGACGATGAACTTTTAAATTCATACATAGAAGATAGTAGTTTGCATTCTCTACTTAACTCTTCTAATGAATTATTATTTCATTGCGAATATTGATTTAAAATTTGTTGTCTATCAGTATTCTATTAAATTTTTCCTGTTGAAGACTAACGATAATTTGTTGTATATTATCTTAGTCATAATATTCTTTATCGAGCTAGTTGAGCTCACCCTTTTCCTTTTTTTCCATTCTTCTCGGGAGGCGAGAATATAGCGAGTACGAAGTCGTCGGTATGGAATGAAGGTTTTAGAAAGGATTGTTTAGTAGTCCTCACCATTTTTGTAAAATAATGTATCAATAAATGTGATGAGGATTTATTTGAGTATAAATATTGTTTAGAAGATAATATTTGTATTTAAACTCACAGTTTTACTGTTGTAATAATAAAGTTGTAGTTGTTTCTGTACCATGTATTGACAACTCAGAATGGGTGATGTATACCTATTTTGGGGGCGTCACATATACCTCCATTTTTAATTTAGTCGTGCAAGTATTATCAATCTTACACCAACTCCCCTAATAGTAAATCATGTGAATCAATAGTACACACATGTGAACACATAGTTATAAGCATGTGAATTAATAGCAATTAATTGCTCATTTATCCGACTAATTACCCGATTGGTCAATATAACCTCCAGACATCAATTATTATCGAAATAAATGTCAATTTCCACTATCACTAGTAATTCACACACAATGGAACTATCAATTTCATCTTTAATCAACACGAACTTATTCATCATTAATATTATAATTCATAATATTTAACAACCAGGTCGTTCCCAGGAAAGAGGGGGCTTTCTGATAAGGATTTCTCCTTATTGGCGCGCAATTAGGTGACTAAACCTCTCATTGACAGAACTTCTAGACATTGTCAATATTGCAAATAATAATATGAATAACTTTGTCATCTCAATTATTGATTTAATATTATAAAATATTGTGACAATAATTGAATAAAACCTAGTGACTTCTCACGTAAGCATCAATAATCAATACCGTGTGCTACTATGCAACCACGCGTATTACTGTAATTTTATCACCAATTATTTTATGACAATTTGCTTACTTTGAAAAAATTTCAAATATCACCCTTAACTTTAACCTTTTATCAATTTAACCATTTACTAAATAGAATAATTATAAAAAAATTGAATACTTTCATTTCATAAAATTCGGTCTCACATATAATATATATATATATATATACTCCATTCCCACCGTGATCATATATATATATATATATATATATATATATATATATATATATATATATACGGTCCGGATCTTAAGTTCACCTTTATCTAACATACCTTGCTCACCCCCTTTAGCGATGGATAGGGGCGATGATTCGAATTCCGGGCTATATATTCTGGCCCCAATAAGCTATATGTTGTATCAATACTATATGTTGTGCATCACTAAAATCTAAGGCAGCGGTTCTACATATAACGATGGACCGAATCGTCGCCCGGTCTGTCGCTAAAGGGGGGTGAGTAATGTATGTTAAATAAGGGGTGAGATTAAGATCCGGACCGTATATATATAAATCCACCCGTGATCATATATATATATATATAATACTTATATATATATAAAACAAAAGTGAGATAACTTTCTACCGACGATTTTGAAAAATGGGTAAGTGTGTGTCTATATAATAAGCTAAATTTACAACAAATACTTCAGAAAAAACCCCTCTATTTATCTTAATTCACTTGGCTTCACTAAACACATTTTTAATAACATTTTTTCATCATTAATATTATAACTCACAATATTAACAACCAGATCATTCTCAGGAAAGAAGAGGCTTTCCGATAAAGACTTCTCCTTATTGGCACGCAATTAGGTGACCTAACCCCTTTGCTCAACAGAACTTTCTAGACATGGTCAATAATGCAAATAATAATATAAATAACTTGTCGTCGCAATTATTGATTTAATAATATAAAATATTATGCAGATGATACTGTGATAATAATTGAATCAATAATATGAGATACTATGCAGCAATTACTGTGGCAATAATTGAGTATAACTGAGTGACTTCTCACGTAAGCATCAATAATCAAAGATATTGTGCAATACCATGTGCAACTATACAACCACGCGTATTACTGTACTTTTATCACCGGGTATTTCAACATTTAACAGTAAAACTTTTACCGTTATTTTTATAAAAAGTTATTTTTGTCATTTTCTAACTCCGACAGTAATTCCGTTATGGGGTCCACCAATAATTGTGTCGTCGTATGAATATTCCCTGATAAAACAAATATTCCCCGACCAAACTTATATTTTATGACAACTTGCTTACTTTGTAAAATTTATAAATATTACCCATAACTATAACATTATATCAAATCCACACCTTATTACTCAAAATGATAGTTAGATAAAATTAAATCTTTATTCATAAAAGTTGGGGTCTTACAAATAAGATATTGAATGATTACACAAAGGTTAAAGTTTAAAACCTAGATTTGAAAGTAGAGGTATGATTAAAACTTTTAAGAAGAACCTATACAGTTTGATATTTGAAAGAATATAGAGAAATTAAATGTGAATGATAGAAATTTTGAAGAGTAAGAAATGGGAAGATGAAGAATAGAAGTGAGAAAATATGGGATACGAAAATTCAAAACCTAGAAAGGATTTATATGTATACTTGGAGGTATATTAAGAATAAGGTATTATGATACCTTTAAATTTACATGAATTAATCGATGAAAGAGATTATGTAATGATGTATGTGGAAAATTTATTAAGGAAATAAATTTCAATTGAAGAGATATTATAAGGTTAAAGAGAATGTGTATATATAGATACATATATATATTTAGAGATATGATATCTATATTTTAGCCAAATAAGATAAATGATTAATTAAATTAATCATAAAAAGAATAATGGAAAAGACTTATTGAATGTAGCAAACTAAATAAAGATGTTTTCATAGACGTTGAATTAAATGTCTAGCCTAATATATGAGAATATTAATTATTTATCAATAAAGTGAATACTTTATGACTTATCTGCAGAGTGTGTATATGATTGAATGAATATATATATATATATATATATATATATATATATATATATCATACAATGAACAATAGAAAGGAAGAGTCTTTTACCCTAATTATATATATTAGGTATACTGAATTAAATAACCTAAGTGTAAATTAATAAAGAGTCCAAGTATTTAAATATTTATACTAATGGACTAGCCTAAGAGATTTATTTTATTATCTCAACTTAATTATTATTTTAACCTAATTATTAGCAAGTCTAATTGGGTTATGTAATTAAATAAATATGAGTAATTATTTAAAGACTAATGTAAGTGGACAAGAAATCCTAATTAAATAACTAGGGTAAGGTAAATTAATGTGTTGGACGTATGCTAATTAATGTGGCCCAAACAATTTAAATGAGAGCCCAAATAATTAAATGGATTGGCGCAAACCCTAGCCCAAAATATGATAGATCTTCTAGATAAATAAATAAGCAAATAAACACTAAAAGTAAAACCAGAAATGGGGCAAAAATAAGGGAGTAGTCGGGCATGCAAGGAAGAGAAGAGAGCATATGGTTTATTTAATTTCTTCCTCTCATTTTCAAGTTTTGTTTACCAACTCTTTAGACCTTGTCTCCTTAGCTTCTTAGCATATTAAAAATAAAATCTATAGCATGTGATTTAGTAAAGACTTTGGGAGATTTTCTAGGATATCATGTATACATATATGATATATCTATACATTTTACTAGATATATATAACATCCCTCTCTTAGTTAAGCAAAAGTTTATTTCATTTCTTATTCTCCAAAAAGTTAGAAAGCAAAAATAGAGAGAGAGAGAGAGAACAAGGGCTGCCAAGTTCTAAAAGGAGGAGAGGAGAGTTTTATGTCTTCAAGTTTCATACATTGGAAGAAGAAGGAGAAGAACACCCAAATTTAGGTATAAAAACACTCTAAACTCAAACCCTAAGTTAGATCTATGTGTTTCTTATGATTGTTTTGAAATAAATGACGTGTTTATAATCTTAAACCATATGATGCTAGATTTACATGTTTTATGGTGTTTTATGCTTAGATGTTATCATTTTATGGGTTGATGAACTTGAATAACAAAGATGAACAAAAACAGTTTTTATGCCTAAAAACTCTAGATTTCAGTCCACTTTGGACAAGTACTGTTTTTAATCCGTAGCTTATTTTTGAGATCCATCAAATCCGTGACTTAGATCCATAAGTTATCTGATGAACTCAAGTGGAATCACTCAAAAATGTTAAACGGATCAACCGTGACATGATTTTTCGTAAAACACTTCCTTCTAACAAAAAAACTGGAAAATCTAAAAAGTTTCCTTGCCAGTTTCTTGTAAAGGCTGTTTCGGCCAGTTTTGTGCTCTAAAAATTTTGGTCTTTTGTGGTATGTTAATATATCAAGTTAACTAGTTGATGTCCAAAATTGAGAATTTTTCAATGTCTTGAGATAGAGTAATGGTCTGTACAAGAAGGTGTGATTTTAAAAAGAAACTGTTAGAACTCGGAATTTACAGCCTAAAAAATTGTGAAAATTTTATTGGAGTTAGTTTGGGATGAGAAGAGGCTACCGTAAAAGTTTCAGAATTTTTGGATAAATGGATAATTTTTAATAATTTTTTCCATTTTGGACTATTTTAGCCTATTTAAAAATAGGAAACAAATTTTGAAAATTGCAAGAAAATTATTGTGTGACTAAAATATTATATTTTAAATTTTCCCAGAAGATATGAAAATAATAAATTGATTTGGTATTTTTCATGCCTATGAACGAAGTTAAGAATAAATGAGAAAATTAAGTTTTATTAAGTTATAAAGCTTGTAAATATGATTTTATTGATTAATATACATTATATGATGTATTAAGACTATTTGAGGGTAATTTGGTCATTTTGGATAAAATGATTTATACATGGAATGATATGTGTGTTAAATAAATTAAATAGTAAAAGATAAACAATTAAATTAAATTGTATAAAATTGATTAAAATATTATTAAATGACTAATTATATTAGTATATAATTAAAATATTATTAAATAATTAATAATATTAGTGAGTGAATAAAATATTATTAAATAATTAATAATATTAATAAGTGATTAAAATATTATTAAAGGATTAATAATATTTATAAATGATTAAAATATTATTAAATTATTAATAATATTAGTAAGCGAATAAAATATTATTAAATTATTAATAATATTAGTAAATGATTAAGATATTATTAAATTATTAATAATATTAGTAAGTGATTAAAATATTATTAAAGGATTAATAATATTTGTAAATAAAAGAAAATAACTCTCTTCGTGAATCTGAAAGAATAATAATACCCTTACCTTAGTAAGAAAATCCTGATACCTGGAATAAATAGTGAGGTAGCGACTTCTCTTTCTTTCTCTCTATAATTTCTCTCTATAATAAATGCTATATAGCTTTAGTGAATTGGTGAAAAATAATGAAGGAATGAGCTTCTATTTATAGGAAAATATAGTTTTAATAATTGCACATTTTGGGGCTCGAAATATTACAGTATAATATCTTCCTCTTTTTCTTCATTTTTAATTTAGTCCTACAAGTATTATCAAACTTGCACCACCTCCCCTAATAGTAAATCATGTGAATCAATAGTTCTAAACATGTGAAAAAAATAATTACAGTATAATATCTTCATCTATACCTCCATTTTTAACTTAGTCATGCAAGTATTATCAATCTTGCACCAACTCCCCTAATAGTAAATCATGTGAATCAATAGTACACACATGTGAACACATAGTTATAAGCATGTGAATTAATAGCAATTAATTGCTCATTTATCCGATTAATTACCCGATTGGTCAATATAACCTCCAGACATAAATGTCGATTTCCACTAACACTAATAATTTCCACACAATGGAACTATCAATTTCATCTTTAATCAACACGAACTTATTCATTATTAATATTATAACTCTCAATATTTAACAACTAGGTCGTTTCCAGGAAAGAGGGGGCTTTCCGATAAGGATTTCTCCTTATTGGCGCGCAATTAGAATATCTAATATCTCCTTGACAGAACTTCTAGACATTGTCAATATTGCAAATAATAATATGAATAACTTTGTCGTCTCAATTATTGATTTAATAATATAAAATATTGTGACAATAATTGAATAAAACTTAGTGACTTCTCACGTAAGCATCAATAATCAAAGATACTCTACAATACCGTGTGCTACTATTCAACCACTCGTATTACTATACTTTTACCACTGATTATTTTATGACAACTTACTTACTTTGAAAAAATTTCACATATCACCCTTAACTTTAACCTTTTATCAATTTAATCATTTACTAAATAGAATAATTATAAGAAAATTGAATACTTTCATTTCATAAAATTTGGGGTCTCACAACAATTATCATATTTTAGTCCTCATGGTATCTTGACAATATTCACATTCAAAGCTTGCTAATTGGTTCAACATGCTCATGTTTCCTTACTAATCAAATAAACACAAGCTAAAGGTTTATTCATGCATTTCCAAGTCATACTCATATGCTTTCAAAGTCAGAATATAAACATGTTATTCATACTCATCAAGTTTGTTTCTAAGGTCATAAATCCATTTTAAACTATACACTTTTGTTATTCATGCGAATCTAGTCTAAACATGCTCACATTAGGTTCATATATCTATATATACATCATATACATGTTTACATGCTAGCTTGAGTCATAATGTGCAACCAACATAGATCGGATTGCAAAACAGAACACTCAACTGAATTCAGTGACTGGCGCAGCTGCGTTGCGCCTCAATACAAATGTGGCGCAGCTGCGCCGCGCCTGGTTCGAGCCAAGAATAGTCTGCTTCGACAACTATTAGCCCAAACACAAATTTCCCCATAAAATCATTCCTAAACACTCATAAATCAATTGCAACCTGCTCATATGATCATATAACATCTATATGGACATTACCCAACCTCATTAACATACAATTTCATGAATTCCAGAATTTGGATTTCAAGACTCAAGACTCCAACTTTACAGAAACTAAAAATGGCAACAAGGAAAAAGGAGTTATACCTCTGTAATGTGTTAAGAACTTGCTCCAAATGAACTTCTAAGATATAAATTACTTGTATGCTCTCAACTCTTACTTATCAAATTCTCAAACAAATCTCAGCAACAAGAATGCAGAAGCAAAATTGCTATTTATAGAGGAACACAAATCCAGACATTGCATTTTCCCATTGAATCAAACTCATGTGTTAAATGATTACATGAAGGTTATGAAGGAGTTAGTAGATTGGTTGTTGGAACTCATCATAATCACCACTCCCCCGTGATCATTAGCTAGAAGCTTGGAAGAAGAAATAGGCTAGCCTTTTTGGTTTATACGTGATTGAGGTTTTAGAGTAAATGAGACACTCAATTTGGGACAAAGGAGAAAACCTCAGCATTTCATATCATCAAGGCTTGGTTTGGTCTATTTAATTTCTCACAATGAAATCTTAATGTACAATTGTTACCATATTGGGAATTTCAGGGATAAATTATACCATCACATCATATAGTCCATGTACATTAAATATACGCAATAAAATAATGCAGTCAGGTATTATTGTCCGGGTAGTTCCGTAATTAATTCTACTACTCATGTAATCATATAATAACCTTATTATATTAATATCTTACTTATTTATGTTAAATAAATAAATTTATTCCTTCCCTTGATTAATTACCACTTGATGTAATATAGATCATATAACTTAATATATCGTCACACAACGTCGCAAGACTTGCACTATATATAGTATAGTTGTATTATTGTTCTTATCCGCATAATCTTGTTAATATAATATGATCATATAAATAATTTATTCACTTCCTTGATTAATTAACACCATTATTAATTAATCCAATCATCATTTATCAATATATTTATAGACTTCCATAATCATTATTTATCTATATAATATATTGCAAATAGTAGTAATCACACATTATTAGTTAATTACTAAGAATTCAATATTCTACCACAACTGTTAATAATTAATGAACAATTAATAATCACATATTAATTAACCTCATTAACATCAATTAAAAATCCATAAATATACTACAACAACCATTAACAATTAATATTACTTAATTGCTTACTTTATTTCCAAGGTAGAAAAATTTATTTTCTCAATCGACCATCGGCGCAAATTGAGCCACCAGATTTTCTTTCTTTGACGACAGCCTTGTTGCGTTCTCGATATGCCAAGATACGGTTTAGCTTCAGCCCGTGTCAATTTTCATCGCTAGACTCGCTTTATACGATATGAATTGATGTTCACAAAGGTGTTGCTACACGTCTATGAGCGTATTGATTACTTATATGAAATCACATAATCATTCCCGATTAATCTTCCTAATTCTCGTTTCAACTTGCTTAGTGAATTCTCTTGTTTCACATTATGCCACACAAGGCATTTCATAATTCTCATTGTCACTTCACACATCTTAATACGCATTAGTCTAATACGAATCAATTGAATTAACCAACCCTCAAAATAATAACACTTTTATTCACAGAAATTTTGTTTCCATTAATGTATTCATTTAGTAATACGTGGAAATTCTCGAGTATTACATCCCTACGTCCCAATAAAGTTAGCTCCAATAGTAGATGATCCAAATAAAGTCATTGTCAAGCAAAGAGCTGAATGGACAGACATTGAGAAGAAGATGGTGCAGCTGGACAAGAGGGCCAAGAACATCCTGTTCATGGCTCTCGAAGATTAGCTTTTCGAGAATGTAATTAACTACACAATCGCCAAGGAGGTTTGGGAAGCTTTGTTGGTCATGCACGAAGGCACATAAGAGGTCAGGCAAATAAGTAGTCCCTGCTTACCTAGTAGTATGAAATGTTCTCTCATTTTCCTGGGGAGAACATAACTGCCACCTATGAAAGATTTAATGTGCTGCTAAACTCTTTGAGAGCTTATGGAAAGGTCTATCTAAACAATGACCTTAATATCAAGTTTATGATAGCTCTTCCTAGCAAGTGGGGGATGCCAAGACCACCACTATCCGAGAATCGAAGAACCAACACAAAATGACTGTGCAAAAGCTCTACGGTAATGGACTCCACGATACGCTTACGTGAGGTGGTCATCGCCTGGATTGTTTCTAGCAAAGTTGTAAGGGTGGAACTCTTTCGACAACTCAAACCAACGCCTATAAAGAGACGAGAACCTTGGCAAAATCAATCAAATAATGAAATATACATTGAATGAAACACCAATGACACCTAAACCCCGTGTTTATATCAAAATAGGAACCTCAGTACAATCAACGATTGATGCAGTAGAAGATGCCACATACAACTATGTATTATTGTATGATAAATCAAATTGAATCTCAAAGAAAAACTAAGAAGATAACTTAAGAATTCTTCAAAGAACCAAAAGTAGAGAATAATCTCACAAAAATTGATAAATCTGAATATATTAAATAATTGTTATTGAATTACAATCATAAAACCTATTTATAATATTTTAAAACCCTATAATCCTTGAAAAAAAATTAACAATTGATTTGGAATCAAAATCTAATCTAAAGTATCCTAGTTACAATATAAATATGATAATTAACTAAAAATACTGAGTATAGGAAACAAATCCACGACCCAAATATGTGAAAACGTGTTTGCCTCAAAAAATCTTGATAAATTCCAAATTGAGCTTCTTCAAGAGTTCATTTAGCTTGTAGAGGAGCTCACGGGCGTAAATCTTTTTGCCTGGAGGAGCTCGTTGGGGCAAAGAGAGGGCAGCTCATTGGGGCAAGTTTAGAAGCAGCCGGGGCGAGCTTGGACTGGCGAGCTCGCTAGGCTTACTGAGCTCGCCGGGGCTGTAAAACCCCAAATTTTATGAATAAAGATTCAATTTTCTCAAAATATTTTTTTGAGAATTATGGTGTGGATTTGAGATAATGTTATAGTTGTGGGTAATATTTATAAATTTTGCAAAGTACGTAAGTTGTTATATAATATTCGATTGGTTGGGGAATATTCGTTTTAGCAGGGAATATTCGTACAACGCACAATCATTGGTGGACCCCACAACGGAATTATTGTTAGATTGAGAAAACGACAAAAATATTTTTATGAAAATAACGGCGGAAGTTTTACCATTAACTGTTGAAACACCCGGTGTTAAAAGTACAGGAATACGCATGGTTGCATAGTAGCACACAGTATTGATTATTGATGCTTACGTGAGAAGTCACTCAATTTTGTTCAATTATTGCTTCAGTAATTGTTGCATAGTATCTCACGTTATTTGATTCAATTATTGTCGATATTTTATATATTATTAAATCAATAATTGAGATAACAAAGTTATTAATATTATTATTTGCAATATTAACGATGTCTAGAAGTTACGCCAAGGAGAGGTTTGGTCACCTAATTGCGCTTTATAGGAGAAATCCTTATTGAAAGCCCTCTTTCCTTTCTGAGCGACACAGTCGATAAATATTGTGAATTATAATAATGATGATAAATGTTGTTAAATATATTGAGGTGTCTTTTATATGAAGTCAAGGAAGTTTATATATATATATATATATATATATATATAAATTATATATATAAATTTTGTTTTATTAGTATTATTAATGTAATAAAACAAAAAAGCTTTTATATAAAATGTAATACTTTTATAAAGTTATTTGTTTTATTAGACAATAATTAGAATATATTATATTTTATTATGCATAGTGTTTGCATAGTGTCGTGCGTAGTGTTTTGCATAGTAAAATCGTTTTATATAAAATGTAATACTTTTATAAAGTTATTTATTTTATTAGATAATAATTAGAATATAATATATTTTATTTTGCATAGTACTTTAGTATTTGTATAGTAAAATCTTTTATATAAAAAGAATACTTTTATAAAGTTAATTATTTTATTAGATTTTAAATAAAATATATAAATATATATATATATATATATATTTTATTGCATAGTATCCTTTCTATTTTCCTATAAATAGGATGCTTAGTTAGAATTGAAATCACACCAGAAATTCAGAGAATTCTCTTCTATAATCTTGAGCGTATTTCTTTAGAGTTTAAGAAAGCTTTGAGCGTAGTCTGAAGTTTTCTTCAAGTATATCCCATACTACCCGTTGGATACTCTTCTTTATAAGGTAAGGGATATTATTTGTTGTACTAAGTAAGGGGTATTATTTCTTTTGTATTCATGAAGAGAACTTCGTTATTCCATTCTTTATTATTATGTTGAATAACTTTATTCCTTTATTATTATGCAATAACTTCTGCATTCACGGTGAAATTCTTCTATTATTCCATTCTTTATTATTCTCATTTAATATCACTGCATGCGTTTTGCATGACTGGTTCCATTATTTATTATTCTTTCGAATATCTTATCTCAATTTGACGCATGACACAGTTATATTCTTTATTATTCTATTGAGAATAACCTATCTGTTCGGTCTATCGCATGTATGGTGAATTCTTCTGTTATTCCATTCTTTATTATTATGTTGGAATAAACTGTATATGTGGATTACCACATGCATGGTGAATGATCCTTTGTATTTCATTCCTTATTAAATTGTAGAAATGATCTGTCTACGTGGATTATCGCATGGCGGGTGAAAATCTATTTGCAGTTTCGTAATTTTTCTGACCCTCAAAAATTCTGGAAAGTCATAATATAAGCATTAGACTGTTGATTATGATGAAAGTCATAATAAAAACATTGGACTGATGAAAATCATGGGTATATGTAGTATTAGTAAGTGTTATGTTGAGTTATGTTGGTTATTATGTGAAAACATGTAAGTTTCTTAGAAATCACAAAGAGTTGAAAATCAGATTTTTGGTAAAAATGGAACATGAAATTCAATTGACCATATCTCATATTATATTTTGAATTTTTGAGTGTGGTCAAGTTCTAGAGTAATATCTATGAGTTTTCTAACTTATCCAAGTGGAATCACTGGAAAAGGTGTTGTAGATTTTTGTGTGGACTGATTTTAGCAAAGGAGTCAAAAACTGTAAAGTACCAAAAAGCTACTGCCCATAAATTAAAAAGGGCATTTTCGTCCACTTAATTTGTGAAAAAAATTTCGGCCTTTTGGGACATGGAAATATATGGTATAAAGTACCTCCTATCCAAAAATGAGCTCATTCCGACTTAAAATGAGCAAGTTATGACCATTTCAATATTTAGGTTTTTCCGACGAAAAATGCTATAATCGGAGTTCTATAACTCCGATGACCATAAAATTTAAACTGGAAACTCACGTTAATATGTGTAAGATCTTGCCAAGATTTGGGAATTTCTGGAGTTAAACTTGAGGTAGCTAATTTTTTAAGGAATTAATTAGAAATTGACTTTTGAAAAATACTTAAGAGAGTTGAAAAATTATAAAAAAATACTTGTTGTGTATGAAATATATGTATATATGTTTGGACATATGTTTGGACAAAGGATAGAAAAATAATAAGTTGATTTGGTAATTTTTTATGAAAATGGTTTAGTTTCAAATATATGAGTTAAATATGTTATGTGAAGTTGGAGAATTGGTAAATAGGATTTTAGGGCTTGAAAATCCTATATAAGGTATATACAGATTTTTGATGAGTGATTTGATCATTGGTGATGAAATCTTATGAGTATGGCATTTTTGAATGATTAAATGCATTATTTGGTAAATTGTAAATAATTAAATTGTTTATAAGTTTAAGAAGTGATTAAAATATTGTTATAATATTAACAATATTAGATTATGAGTTATTTAAGTGATGGACAATATTTGGATAAATTTAAAGTTTTTAATATTTATCCTTGTTTTCGTTTGATTAATGATTATATTATTGTCATCATCCTCATGCTTATATCGTGATGAAAGTCATCTTTGGCTTACGTGCAGAGATGGACTTGGTATGATTATGACCAGGGATTATTCGGTATAATTATGACCGTAATGTAACGAATGATTTGGTAAAATTACTCATTGGCCTGTAGTTCATTGGTGGACAGTTGTTGGTATGATTATGACCAGGGATTATTCGGTATAATCATGACCATTGATGATTACATGAATATCCTTGGCCGTGGTGCAGGGATGATGTGGTTTATTTATTAAGCTGAGTCTCAGCGATAATGTTTATGAAAATATTTTTAAATCATAGAAGATATTAGATTTTATGCTCTACTTGACTCTTCTAATGGATTGCTTGTTCCGTTGCAGTTAAACTTGATGTCTATTGTATTTTATCAGTTTAACATTGTTAAAGACTAATTATAATTTATTCTGCATTATCTTAGTTATAATATTTCTTACTGGGCTAGTTGAGCTCACCCTTTCTTTCACTGTTCTCTTCAAGAAATGAGAACGTAGCCGGGACTAGTCGGGAAACGGAGTGACGGTCCAGATGATAGCACTAGTAGTCCTCACTATTCTGTTAAATAGTGTGACAATAAATGTAATGAGGACTCCTTTGAGTTTGAATACTGTCTAGAAGACAATATTCTTATTAAAACTCTCAATTTATGTTTTGTCGTATTTTACACGAATGTTATATAATTAGTTTGTATTTGTATTCAGTACCTTGTATCTGGTGACCCAAGATGGGTGATGTATACCTATTTTGGGGGTGTCACAGTTGGTATCAAAGCTTAGGGATATGATCCCTGACTGAGATTTGAGATAAGAACTAGGAGGGGAAAGACGGGGAATTCCTTCGCTAGTATGACCTACCTAAGTTTATTTGGTATTTAATTGGTTGGTCAGAGTATATTGATAATATGTGACATGTTAATTAACCCTTGTTTTGTGGCAGTATTTAAAAATGACAGCTGAAAATGCTAACAATGGAGTGAATGAGACCGTTGAGACACCTTTAATCACTAACCAGATTAATGTGATGTCGAATTTTGAGAAGAAATCAGAGATATCTATCTGGTGAGTGAAGAACTAATAGTTGCACCCGAGTTAGTTGCAGAGGTAGCAGCTGAGAGTGGGGAAGAAGAGGAAGAAGAGGAACCTGAGGAGAATTTATTAGAAGAATTTTATGATATAAATTAAGAATTACAAAATCATGTTCATGAGTTAGAAGAACATGCTGAAGAACGGCAGGCGGTCGTGGAGCAAAGAGATGTAACAATTCAAAATTGTGTTACCCGATGTGCGATGCTTGAACAGAAGCACTCTTTGGCAGAGTATAAGATATTAGAGCTGGAATCTGAGAATGCTATGATCAAAGTTCTGATGAAAGAAAAAACAACTGAATGAATGAGAATAGATGATGTATGGGTAAAAGCTGCACAACGCGTAGATATTGTAGAAAAAGACGTCCGATCCAATAAGGTCAAAATAGATGAAATGGATTTTGCTTTTTGGACAGTAATTGGGAGAATCCAACATCGAATTCGGAATTACCCTGTGCAGAGCGGTCAACCCCAATTCGATATGGATCAGAGAATAATGATTCAAATCATAGATCAGGAATGTGACGAAGCAATTAAGGGTGGAATGTACTCTATAGCAAGTCAAAATTTGGTAGTTTAAGTGAGAGCGTTTATCGAGGATTACGGGTAAGTTAATTATAAACTCTTGCGAAGTCTATACCTTATTCGATACCGATTCTACCTACTCTTTTATTTCACCTAGTTGTGTTCAATGTTTGAACTTGGCTCTTGAGAAATTAGACTTTGACTTATCTGCTGAAACTCTGTTAGGAGAAACCTTCGTTACATTCACTGTTTATAAATCTTGTTTAATTGAAATCGATACTTTCACGTTACCTGTCGATCTTATCTCTTTGAAAATACTTGCCTTTGATGTGATTTTAGGAATCGATTGGTTAACTACTCATCCTGCTTTTCGTAAGGTTGTTAGTTTTTATATTCCTAACCAACCTGTTATGCGAATTCAAGCAACCAAACCATTAAAGTTAATCACTGTTATATCAAGCCATAAGTAAAGAGCCTCGATCCTTTCTTTGTTGACTTCCTTGTGTGGAATGCACCGAAGCCAGACTTTCTGTAGGGGTCGTCGTGAATAACGATGGCAAGTTGATAAGTATCAATGTGACGTACTATCTAAGTCATGGATGAGAGTCACAATTTTGAATGATATTTCTATTGTTAATAAATTTCCTGGCTTATTCTTGAAGACTTCTTAGCCTACCCCTAGAGCGTGAAATCGAATTTTGTATTGACCCCAGTACAAAACACATTTCTAAAACCCTTAAATATTTCTTCAACTAAAACGAACGTAACATGCGCCAAAGATTTTGGCTCGAGCAGTTGAAGATTACGATCATACCATTCAATATCATCATAGAAGAGTGAACGTGGTAGCTGACGCGTTGAGTAGAAGATCGTATGCGTTTACGAGTGCGATGTTGTTAACACAAAAACCCATTTCGTATAACTTACAAATGATGAAGATAGAGTTAAAGACTCTAGGGACCCACGTGAAGATAACGAATATACGAGTAGAATCGAATTTAATCGATAAAGTTAAAGCCGCTTAAGCTACAGACCCGGAGCTGATGAACACGAAAAAGAAGGTTCAAGAGGGCGTTATTCTAGAAGCAAGAATCGATGAAGAGAGGAAATCTCAACCCTCGATTTAATTGGCCGATTTGAAATCCTCGATCGAGTAAGAACTGTGGCCTATAGACTCGTTTTACCGCCAAATATGTCGCGTGTTCATAAAGTTTTTCACGTATCGATGTTACATAAATATGTGAATGACCCGAAGCACATTATTGAATTGGAACTAGACGAGATAGCAGAAGATTTAACGTATGAGGAGATACGTGTTAAAATCTTGGATAAGAAGGATCATATTCGACACTCAAAGGTTATACCCCAAGAGTTAGAATCTGACGAGGTATCCTCATCTCTTCTAATACCAGGTACGTACGTAAATTTTGAGGGCAAAATTTCATAAGGAGGGGAGATTGTAAAACCCCAAATTTTACGAATAAAGATTTAATTTTCTCGAAATATTTTTTTGAGAATTATGGTGTGGATTTGAGATAATGTTATAGTTTTGGGTAATATTTATAAATTTTGCAAAAGTACGCAAGTTGTTATATAATATTCGATTAGTCGGGGAATATTCATTTTAGCAGGGAATATTCGTACAACGACACAATCATTGGTAGACCCCACAACGGAATTATTGTCGGATTGAGAAAATGACAAAAATATTTTTATGAAAATAACGGCGGAAGTTTTACCGTTAACTGTTGAAACACCCGGTGTTAAAAGTACAAGAATACGCGTGGTTGCATAGTAGCACACGGTATTGATTATTGATGCTTACGTGAGAAGTCACTCAGTTTTGTTCAATTATTGCTTCAGTAATTGTTGCATAGTATCTCATGTTATTTGATTCAATTATTGTCAATATTTTATATATTATTAAATCAATAATTGAGATAACAAAGTTATTAATATTATTATTTGTAATATTAACGATGTCTAGAAGTTCTGCCAAGGAGATGTTTGGTCACCTAATTGCGCGCCAATGAGGAGAAATCCTTATTGGAAAGCCCCCTTTTTCCTAGGAACGACCTGGTCGATTAATATTGTGAATTATAATAATGATGATAAATGTTGTTAAATATATTGAGGTGTCTTTTTATGAAGTCACGGAAGTTTATATTATATATATAAATTTTATTTTATTAGTATTATTAATGTAATAAAACAGAAAAGCTTTTTATATAAAATAGAATACTTTTATAAAGTTATTTGTTTTATTAGACAATAATTAGAATATATTATATTTTATTATGAATAGTGTTTGCATAAGTACTATATAGTGTTTTTGCATAGTAAAATCTTTTTATATAAAATGAATACTTTTATAAAGTTATTTGATTTATTAGACAATAATTAGAATATAATATATTTTATTATGCATAGTGTTTGTATAAGACTGTATAGTGTTTGCGAGAGTAAAATCTTTTTATATAAAATGTAATACTTTTATAAAGTTAATTGTTTTATTAGATTTTAAATAATATATATATATATATATATATATATATATATATATTATATTTTATTGCATAGTATCCTTTCTATTTTCCTATAAATAGGATACTTAGTTAGAATTGAAATCACACCAGAAATTTAGAGAATTCTCTTCTATAATTTTGAGCGTATTTCTTTAGAGTTTAAGAAAGCTTTGAGCGTAGTGAAAGTTTTCTTCAAGTATATCCCCGCCCTACCCGTCGGAATACTCTTCTTTATAAGGTAAGGGATATTATTTGTTGTACTCGTAAGGGTATTATTTCTTTCGTATTCATGAAGAGAACTTCATTATTCCATTCTTTATTATTATGTTGAATAACTCTTAATACATGCCAAGTACCGCATATATGGTGAAATTCTTTTATTATTCCATTCTTTATTATTACATTCTTTAATATCCTGTGCATGCGTGGCTTTATGACCTGGTTCAATTATTTATTATTCGCTTTAATATCCTCGTGCAATGCGCTTACGCATGACCAGGTTCCATTCTTTATTATTCTGTTGAGAATAACTTGGCTGTGTGGTCTATTGCATGCATGGTAAATTCTTCTGTTATTCCATTCTTTATTATTATGTTGGAATAACCTGTATATATGGATTAACACATGCATGGTGAATGATCCTTTGTATTTCATTCCTTATTAAATTGTAGAAATGATCTCATCACGTGATTACCGAATGGCGGGTGAAAATCCATTTGCGGTTTAATAATTTTTTATATTCCCTCAAAAATTGCTCGGAAAGTTATAATATAAGCATTAGACTGTTGATTATGATGAAAGTCATAATAAAAACATTGGACTGATGAAAATCATGGGTATATGTAGTATTAGTAAGTGTTATGATGTGTTATGTTGGTTATTCTGTGAAAATATGTAAGTTTCTTAGAAATCACAAAGAGTTGAAAATTAGATTTTTGGTAAAAATGGAACATGAAATTTAATTGACCATATCTCCTATTATATTTCCAATTTTTGAGTGTGGTCAAGTTTTAGAGTTAGATTTATGAGTTTTCTAACTTATCCAAGTGGAATCACTGGAAAAGGTGTTGTAAATTTTCGTGTGGACTGATTTTAGCAAAGGAGTCAAAAACTGCAAAGTACCAAAAAGCTACTGCCATAAATTTAAAAGGGCATTTTTGGCCACTTAATTTGTGAGAAAAATTCTGGCATTTTGGAACATGGAAATATATGGTATAAAGTACCTCCTATCCAAAAATGAGCTCATTCTGACTTAAAATGAGCAAGTTATGACCATTTCAATATTTAGGTTTTTCCGATAAAAAACGCTATAACCAGAGTTCTATAACTCCGATGACCATAAAATTTAAACTGGAAGCTCACGTTAACATGTGTAAGATCCTGCTAAGATTTGGGATAATTTCTGGAGTTAAACTTGAGGTAGCTAATTTCTTAAGGAATTAATTAGAAATTGACTTTTGAAAAATACTTAAGAGAGTTGAAAAATTATAAAAAAATACTTGTTGTGTATGAAATATATGTATATATGTTTGGACAAAGGATAGAAAAATAATAAGTTGATTTGGTATTTTTTCATGAAAATGGTTTAGTTTCAAACATATGAGTTAAATATGTTTTGTGAAGTTGGAGAATTGGTAAATAGGATTTTAGGGCTTAAAAATCCTATATAAGGTATATGCAGATTTTTGATGAGTGATTTGATCATTGGTGATGAAATCTTATGAGTATGGCATTTTTGAATGATTAAATACATTATTTGGTAAAGTGTAAATAATTAAATTAAATTGTTTATAAGTTTAAGAAGTGATTAAAATATTGTTATAATATTAACAATATTAGATTATTAGTTATTTAAGTGATGGATAATATTTGGATAAATTTAAAGTCTTTAATATTTATCCTTATTTTCGTTTGATTAATGATTATATTATTGTCATCATCCTCATGCTTATATTGTGATGAAAGTCATCTTTGGCTTACGTGTAAAGATGAACTTGGTATGATTATGACCAGGGAATATTCGATATAATTATGACCGTAATGTAACGAATGATGTGGTAAAAGTCCTCATTGGCCTGTAGTTCATTGGTGGACAGTTGTTGGTATGATTATGACCAGGGATTATTCGGTATAATCATGATCATTGATGATTACATGAATATCCTTGACCGTGGTGCAGGGATGATGTGGTTTATTTATTAAGGTGAGTCTCAGCGATAAAGTTTATGAAAATCTTTTTAAATCATAGAAGATAGTAGATTTTATGCTCTACTTGACTCTTCTAATGGATTGCTTGTTCCGCTACAGTTAAACTTGATGTCTATTGTATTTTATCAGTTTAACATTGTTAAAGACTAATTATAATTTATTCTGCATTACCTTAGTTATAATATTTCTTACTGGGCTAGTTGAGCTCACCCTTTCTTTCACTGTTCTCTTCAGGAAATGAGAACGTAGCCGGGACTAGTCGGGGAACGGAGTGACGGTCCAGATGATAGCATTAGTAGTCCTCACTATTTTGTTAAATAGTGTGACAATAAATATAATGAGGACCCCTTTGAGTTTGAATACTGTCTAGAAGACAATATTCTTATTAAAACTCTCAATTTATGTTTTTTTGTATTTTACACGACTGTTGTATAATTAGTTTGTATTTGTATTCAGTACCTTGTATCTGGCGACCCAAGATGGGTGATGTATACCTATTTTGGGGGGCGTCACAGGGGCGAGCTCCTTGATTTTCCCAACGTGCGATTTTTACTTTCCTGGCTTGGAACATCGCTCGAACTAAGATCCTTGCTTTGGTCAATCACTCCTTTCATATTCATGAACTTAGACTCCATCCCCAAAGCTCTTGAACTCGATCCTTTCTCATTCCAACCTGCTTAAATAAGAAAAAGTAATCCCTATTTGAATCGCTTAGCTCTAGGCGTTGTCAATGGTCCCCTCGAACTTGCACCAAATTCGATCCATGACCTCCATTTGAATCCGAGCTAGGAATGTCCTCATCATTCCTCTCCTCTTGAAAAGGATTTTCCCTCAAATCATCACCTACATTAAACAGACTCGGATCAGAAACATTGAATGTTGCACTAACATTATACTCACCAGGTAAATCCACTTTGTAAGCATTGTCATTAATGTGCTCTAGAACTTGAAATGGAATGTCTCCCCTCGGAAGCAATTTTGAACGTCTTTGAGCTGGAAAATGATCTTTTCGTATATGCAACCATACTTAATCTCCTAGTTCAAATATGATTTAACGTCGACCCTTATTGGTCTGCTTAGCATATTGTTTCGTCCTCCTTTCAATGTTGAGTCTCGCCTTCTCATGTATCTGCTTAAAAAATTTAGACTTTTTCTTTCCATCCATTTTAGTAAATTTAGAAACGGGTAATGGTGATAAATCTAGTGGAGTTAAAGGATTAAAACCATAAACAATTTCAAATGGTGAAAATTTAGTAGCAAAATGAAATGAAGGATTATAAGCAAACTCAACATGCGGTAAACATTCTTCCCAATGACTAATATTCTTTTTAATGATATCCCTTAACAAAGCAGACAAAGTTCTATTTATTAATTCAGTTTGACCATCAGTTTATGGATGATAAGTAGTAGAAAATAACAGTTTAGTTCCCAATTTACACCACAAAGTCTACCAAAAATAGCTTAAGAATTTAGCATCACGATCAGAAACAATTGTCCTAGGCCTTACATGAAAACGTACAATTTCTCAAAGAATAAGTTAAATATATGGGATGCATCATCAGTTTTGTGACATGGAATAAAGTGTGTCATCTTTGAAAATCTATCCATAATTACAAATAAATAATCATTACCATGCTTATACATAAGTAAACCTAACACAAAATCCATTGACAAATCAATCCAAGGTTCAACAGGTATAGGCAATGTAGTGTAAAGTCCGTGGGGTTGAACACGAGGTTAAGCTTGTCTACACGTAATGCATCTATGTCAAATTCGCTCGACGTCTCATTTCATATGAGGCCAATAAAATTTTTTTAATTCAATATGACCAAAGTTTTATCAACAAAAAAGTATTCCATCAAACCATCCTAGAGGTGTAAACGAGTCAAATCTCAGCGAACACCTTAATACTCATATTCGACTCGACTCGAAAAAATTGAGCTCGAATTCGACTCGGATTCGATAAGGAATTTTTAATTTTAGACCAGATTCGACTCGGATCATTACTCAAACCTACTCAGGTCGTAAGTACTCGACTTGTTTACAAAAAGAGTTACTTATGAACGTTCAAATCTAGTTTCGAATATGAATCATTTCACTTAATAGTGAACCACTACATACTAAATTAATTATTGAACTAATGTTTATATATAAAAGTTTTTTACTTTTATTTATGTAAAGAATTACAAAGAATGTAATACAAATTGATAATCAATTTATTATTTTATTCAAGTACAAGCTTACACAATTTAATACTACACTTTATAAATTATAAAGATTGATACAAATATAATATGTTTAGCTTGTTAGTATGGATCAGACCAGTATTTGAATATGATCTATCGAGCAGGTATCGAGTATAGTTTGAGAAAAAATGAAATACTCGAACCCTAATCTGAGCGAACATTGGTATACTCGAATTCGACTTGTGTATGATTAAACAGAAAACGAGTATGGATCAGATTCGACTCAAATCAACTTTAAATTTGAGCTTTAGATTATATTTTTTAACCGATCTCTAGTTGAGTACCGAACTACTCAGCTCAGCTTACACGGCTAAACTACCCTCATGTGATTCCTTAACCAATAACTCACATAAAAAACATGCAGATTTACATACTTTATTCTCACGAAACAAAAATCCATCAATTTCAAAGTATTTACCTACAACATTCTTTTCACAAGTTATAAACTCTTCACCGAAATCAAGGTCATTAACATATACTTCTTTAATTCGCTCAAAACCCAGAAATTTCGTATCAAGAGTATTTAATAACACATACTTTCAAGATAAAAATATCTGCAACGACATTCTCCTTACCCTGTTTGTATCGAATGACATATGAGAATGTCTCGATAAATTCCATCCATCATTTATGCCTCCTATTCAGCTTATGTTGACCTTTAAAATATTTCAATGACTCATGATCTATATGGATCACAAACTCCTTAGGTCAAAGGTAGTGTTGTCACGTCTCTAATGCCCTAACCAATGTGTACATCTCCTTGTCATAAGTATGATAGTTCAAAGCTGTCCCACTCAATTTTTCGCTAAAGTAAGCCACTGGTTTTCCTTCCTGAATCAAAACAACCCATATTCCCAAACCTGAAGCATCACGCTCAATTTCAAAAGTTTTAGTAAAGTTAGGCAAAACAAGCAAAGACGCATTAGTCAATTTATCTTTAATCAATTTAAATGTCTTTTTCTGTTCATCACCCCACTTAAAACCCACACTTTTCTTGATAACCTTAGTTAATCATGTTGTAATTTTGCTGAAGTTTCTTATAAAGCGTTGGTAGAAACTTGTGAGTCCATGAAAACTTCGCAATTGACTAACATTTGTTGGACTCAGCCATTCCCGAATTGCACGTATTTTTTCCTCATCCACTTGGACTCCCTGTGAACTCACAACAAAGCCAAGGAAAAAATTCTATCCGAACAAAGCGTGCACTTTTTCATATTAGCAAACAACTTTTTCTTTCTAAGTACATCTAAAACAGATTTTAAATGTAGTGTATGCTTACCCAAGTTTTTGCTATTTATGAGAATACCATCAAAGTAAACAACAATGAATTTACCAATGAATGGACGTAAAACATGATTAATTAGACGCATGAAAGTTCTAGGTGCATTAGATAAACTAAAAGGTAACACTAACCACTCATAAAGACCATATTTAGTTTTAAACGATGTTTTCCATTCATCGCCCACTTGCATTCTTATTTGATGATATCCACTCTTTAAATCAATTTTAGAAAATATATATGACTCATGCAATTCATCTAACATGTCATCTAAACGAGGAATGGGATGTTGATATTTTACCATAATATTATTTACCGCTCGACAATCGATGCACATTCACCATTTTCTATCCTTTTTAGGAACCAAGATCACCGGAACTACACAAGGACTCATGCTCTCCCTCACAAACCCTTTTTCCATCATCTCACCAACTTGTCTTTGTAACTCCTTCCTCTCTTTGAGATTACTTTGATAGGCTGAACGGTTTGGGATGGTAACATCGGGTACGAAGTCAATCTGATGCTCAATTCCCCTAATAGGTGGTAAACCTTATGGAAGATCCTCGGGAAACACATCTGCATAATCCTATAAAATAGATGAAACAACACTAGGAAAAGAAGATTTGTTAGTGTTAGTATTCAAAAGTGCCTCTTTATACCAAAGTATAATCATCGGTTGCTTAGAAATTAAAGTTCTCCTCACATCACTCTTTTTTGCAAAAATATTTGTTTTTCTCTCATCTTTCTTTTTCTCTCTTATTTTTTTCATCTTGAATTTTCTTTGCTTCACTTTCCTTTTTTTGCACATGATCTTTCTACAAGTGAATTTGATCCTCATGAACCTGTTGGGGTGACATAGGACATAAAGTAACCTTCCTTTAATTGTGTACAAAAGAATATTCATTTGTAAAGCCATCGTATTTCACACGCCTATCAAATTGCCACGACCTCCCAAGTAGTAAATGATTCACACAAACCTCATCCAAATATTTCCCAATGGTAAACGAAACCAACACTTGCTTTGTCACCCTTACATCTCCATTATCATTAAGCCACAACAATCTATACGGTTGAGGATGTTTGGTTGTTGACCATCTTAATTTCTCTACCATGGTCGTACTTGCCATGTTGGTGCAACTCCCACCATTAATTACCACACAAAAAAAATTCCCTTGCACAAGGCACCTTATGTGGAATAAATTCTCCCGCTGCTCCAAACTTTTCTCTTTCACTTGTGCACTAAGCGCTCTTCTCATAACCAATGCCTCACCATGCATAGCTACCTCCCTATCATTAACCTCCTCTAATGGTGGCATAGAATCGGTGTCACTCTCTTCACCATCGGTTTCTACCTCTCCATTGTTAAGCAAGAACATAGTTCTCTAATTTAGGCATTGACTAAAAATATGTCATCTGCCTTGACATTTAAAGCATACGATATCTCAATTTTGACCAAAAGAAGGTTGTTTAGTTTTACCTTGCACTCCATGATTATTCGTTCCTTGCTTCACCTCCATGTTGGGTTTACTAACAACTGGTCTTTCCTCGCGCTTTACAATGTCAGGTTTCCATGTCGAGCCAGTAGAAGAATTCGATCGTTGGCCACCTCTCCTCTTAAGTTATTTCTCAATTTTGATAGTCATGTGTACCATTTCTTCTAACTCCATATAATGTTGTTATTCAACCAAATCTGCAATCTCCCAATTCAACCCTGCTGAAAACCTAGCCATTGTTGTTTTACTATCCTCGATTAAATTATCCCTGACTATCAACATTTCCATCTCTTTGAAGTAATCCTCCATGCTCTGACTACCTTGTTTCAAACTTTGCAAACCTTAAACTATCTGTTGGTGGTAGTAGTCCGACACGAACCTCTTCTTCATTACATCCTTCATCTCCACCCAAGTTTCAATCGAACGCTTGCCACACATTCTCCTGTTGGTCGTCAGCTGATCCCACCAAGTTACTGCATATCTTGAAAACTCTGTAGCAGCAATCTTGTCTTTCTTAAGTTCTGAGTAGTTGTGACTGTCAAAAATCCACTCCATCTTCTTTTCCCATTCTAAATATGCCTCAGGATCACTCCTACCTTGGAAAGAAGGAATTTTCATTTTAATGCTATCCAAGTTTTGTCTTCTCTAGTCCGAACTCCTCTTTCTCTAGAACCTCTTTGCCTTTGATGTAAGAAATCAGATTCGCGATCTTCCTCTTCACTAAATCCACCTTCAAAGTAAGTTTCCACCGTTCTATATTGTCGTTGTTGCGTCCTTCCCTTTTTATGTGCCCCATGGGGAATTTGAGATGATTTTCCTCGGGTCTCACTTAACTAATCAAGACATTCATTCATCGTCTCCCATTTTCTACCCCATTTCTTATTCTTGTTTTCCAACATAAACTTCATGTTAAACGTCGAGGAAGGTAGGATTGCTAAAAATGAATCAAAGCATACAATCAAATTGAAATTATAGCGGAAACACGCAAAGTAGCATTTAAAAATTTTAGGCAATCACAATGTATAGCCTTATGAAACATCATTAATCGAGGAAGGATAAAGATGTACCTTTGAAGCGTGTCAACCTTTGATGAAGATTTCAAATTCCAATCCTTGATCCTTCGCGGTCTCTTCAATCCACGTATCAAACGTTCACAAAAGTATGCAACGCCCAAGAGGTATACACCAAGAGTAATAGATTGAAGATTGAATTTAGACTCAACTAGGTCTTGGATGGCTAATCCTAATTCTCACTTTTCTAACAACTTAATGTTTTGAGAATTCTTGCTAGAGAGAAACAAGATGCATGTTCATTGTCTTTCCGAGAATAAGACTCCTCTTATTTAAAGACTAACCATAATCCATAACCCTTAAGGAATTGAGTTTTAATTTAATTCCCAATCTAATTAGGAACTGAATAAAATAATAATAATAAGACTCCTCCTATTTAATTATAATCTAGTATTTCTCAAAATACTTAATTATAAATATTAGTATTTCTCCAAGTACTATATTATTATTATTTAATCAATTTAATAATAATAATATGACTAATCTTATTAATTTATAATATTAGTATTTCTCTAAATACTTGATTATAAATCTTAAGCTATTTAATTTATTCCACTAATAAACTAAATACACTTAATTTATTATTATGAAGTCAATCAATTCTCAAAAATCATATTACTCCCTTTTGTGGTGTGACCCTCTAGGTTCAATATTAAGCCAGTAGTAGAATAAATAAATTAGAACCATTCTAATATTATTTATAATGAATTAAACTCCTTTAATTCAAACATAAATAAATAATATTTATTCTACATCATGAGTGACACCTTATAAATAATGTATCATGACTATCCGGATAATATGAATTCAACGTTAATCACAAAGATTATCACAAAGAATACAAATAACCTATTTTGTGAATTAGTTACCGTACAATTAAATCCTTCTAGCACACAATGTCCCAATCAAATATAAAATATGGAATTACTGCCAAGTTTTATTTATTTGATTATATGTATTTCGATTCTAAAATGCACAACAATAGTTAATGTAAATTAGAAACTCCTTTCTAATTTCAATTCAACCCTGGCCATAGATTTCCATGTTGTCACTTTATCGAATCACATAGGACATTCTTTCCCTTTACTGGAAGTGGTAGATCCTTTGTTGATCATTCACCTATCTTCATATATACTTTATTATATTCGAGCATACCCTATGACATACTCACTAGTATTAAAGAATATGTCAAAATATAATTCAGTAAATACAAGATACTATGATGATCTCAAGTCTAAGGATTACTTGTACTACTATCACTTTAGGAACTCCTACTGACAGATAAGTAAAACTCCATTAGGGTTCCTTTATTCGTCACATTTAGTGAACTTATTCTCCAATAAACACCTATATACTTGCTTTAGTGTCTCCACACAAATGACCATGAGATCAATCATTCTCTTCAACAGAGCAAGCATAGTATGTACTAATCTATCCTGAATCAGTAACCCCACATTAGTGATCCATCGATTCGGAACATTTTAGTTTTGAGCTATCAAGAGTTTAGATCTCATTAGCATGATCAACATCATGATTCTAAAAACATTGCTCAATAACTATGGGTTTATCTCATTTATTAATTCAACTAATTAACATGGATAAAGAAAGCCTTTTATAAAATAAATTCTTTTATTAATAAATGAATAATATTACAAAATAAATGTTTATTACTTCAAATGTAATTGGCTTGAGGGCATACTACTTTCAGGTTCCTAAAAAGTTCCTTTATCCTTTGAGCTAGACATACTTTTTGAAAAACAAAGGTTAGTAGAAAATAGTTTCTTCACCACTCCTTTACGTGTTTCGCTCGAATCAATGATTCACTCATGTATGAACTCAAAATTGGCTTTTACCATCAATTAATCTCACTACTAAGCCTTTTACCTTTAAATATTCTCGCTAATAGGTTCTTTTCGAATTCACCTAGCAAAATTCTCGATTTTACTAATTAATTCAAAAACATGACTTATCACGAATTTTTTTTATTGAAGGTATGAATTCACCAACAATAATAAGTAATCAAAATAACTAGAAGAAAAATTTGTATTATTTTTTTTCACAATATATTCAGACACAAAAATTAAAGATAAGTAACTCGCTAGAAAGGCTTAGCTTTGATACCAAATGATGGACTCCAGGACATGCATGCGTGATGTGGTTGTTGTAAGACCCCAACTTATTATAAATAAAATTGAATTTTCTCTATTCATTATCTTGAAATAATAAGGAGTTAATTTGATAAAATGTTTTGGTTATGGGTGAAATGTGCAAATTTTGTAAAATAAGCAAGTAGTTATAAAATATTCATTGTTGTCGGGGAATATTCGTTTGGTCGTGGAATATTCTTTTTATCAGGAATATTCGTACGACGGCGAAGCCATTTGTGGGCCCCATAACAGAAAATGGTTGGATGAAAGAAAACGACAAAGTATGAGTTTTTATAAATAACGGCGTAATTGTTACCGTTAACACTGTTGGATTACCTGGTGGTTAAAATATAGTGTCTGCGCTTGGTTGCATAAGAAGCATGCGGTATTACGATGTTGTTGAATTATTAATTCTTACGTGAAAGGCACTACTCAATAATTGTTACGATAATTCTTTATTCAATATTTTATTTTATTGATTCAATAATTGTTGCGTTGATATTTTATATTATTGTTATTTCAATAATTGTCTCTGCACAGTATTTCCCATTATCAGATCAATAATTCATATTATTTTAATAATATTATTAGATAGCATTATTGGCAATGTCTAGAAAGTTCTGTCTAAGGAGAGGTTTGGTCACCTAATTGCGCACCAGTAAGGAGAAATCCTTATTGGAAAGCCCCCTCTTTCCTGGGAAATGCCTGGTTGTCATAATTATGATTCTGTAATATTATTTATGAATAATTAATTCATTAGAAGATGAGCCATATATCAAAAGAAAGCCCTGGAAGTAAGCTAACCGTAGAAACTGGAATCACCCAAAAATTCATTGTGGATTTTTCGTGGTGACTATTGGAAGAAAACTGGTCAGAAGGACTCATAATCCGAAAAATCAGTGTTCTTGAGATATATTGTGTGAATTATAATTTTTAATCCGACCGTTGGATCGTTGTGATTTTTTGATATGTTATACATATATAAGTTGAGTATATGTCCACAAATGTTGAACCGTTAAAATTGTAGGTATGATTTGTTATGAATTTTAAGAGGTGACTGATTCGGAAATTATGTTATAAATGATTTTTGGTGGAAAATCCTAGAATTGATTGGGCCCCACTTTTGGTTGGTGAGATATGTGCTCAAATTTTATTTCAAATGTGGTGGGTGGCAATAGTAGCGTGTAAAAGCCATCAGTGGCAAGTCGAGTGCTTTGGCGTCTTAAGCATTTTCCTATAAATAGGTGTTTAGGTTAGAATTGAAAATCACACCAGAAACATAAGCTTTCTCTCTTTCTCTCTCTATATTATCGAGCGTATTTTGTGAGTATTTAGATACTTTGAGAGTTGCTATTCAGTACAAGTTTCATTCAGCATCACATCCGACCTTTCATTCCGAAGTACTGTTTCTTTGAGGTAAGGGATGTTATTTTCTTCTTAAATGATATTATTTTCTTCAATATCATTATGCTGAGATATTTTTATGAATTTTATTGTGGAATTTCTACCTTTTTGTGTTGGGGTTACTATTCACGTATACTGCACTATTCACCGAAAAATGAAATTTTCTCTTTTTCGGCCCAGATGTCTTTTATGGTTACTATCTCTGATTGTATCCATGTTTTGATCTTTATTTTTCAATTCTACTTCAAAATTGGTTATTATGAAGTATTATTGCACTTGGATAAACTGTTATACGAATCCCTAATATTTGTCCTTCTATCTCACTGGATTCGTTCTCTAAAATGTTTTTCATCATCCTCAGTCCTTAATGTCGATAATTGATGAATATCTTTGGCCTGTAGTGCAAAGATGAATGATTACCTGATTAATATCTTTGGCCCATAGTGCAAAGATGAATAGGTGTTGAGATGAACATGACCAACTGGTGATACAAATGAATATCTTTGTCCCGTAGTGCAAAGATGAATATTTGATTCAAGATGTATATTGATTGATGTTACAGGGATAAAATATTGATGATGGATTTTTAAATTCATAGATGATAATAGATTTCATTCTCTACTTAACTCTTCTAATGAATTGTTGTTTCCGCTGCAGTTGTTGATCTAAAACTTGTTGTCAATTATATTCTATCAGATTTTTTCCTATTGAGGACTACGGATAATTTGTTGTATATTATCCGTAAGCCCCAAAATAGGTATCGGACTCATTCCGAGTCGCCAAAATACATGGTACGTAAATAACTACAACTTTATTAATATAATTGTTGTACAAAATACGACAACACGTAAATTGTGAGTTTAAATATAAATATTGTCATCTAGACAATATCCACACTCAAATAAGTCCTCATTACAATTATTGATACACTATTTTACAAAATAGTGAGGACTACTAAAACAACTTCTAGAACCATCATTCCACACCCTGACTAGTACTTGTTACATTTTCGCCTCCTGAGAGAAAAAAATGGAACAAAAAGGAAAAGGGTGAGCTCAACTAGCCCAGTAAAGAATATTATGACTAAGATAATATAGAACAAATTATCGTTAGTCTTCAACAGGAAAAAATCTGATAGAATATAATAGACAACAAGTTTCAGATCAATATTCGCAGCGGAGATAACAAATCATAAGAGAGTTACGTAGAGAATGAAATCTACTATAATCTATGAATTTAAAATGCCATCATCAATATTTTATCCCTGTAACATCAATCATTATTCATCTTGAATCAAATATTCATCTTTGCACTACAGGCCAAAGATATTCATCAGTGGGTCATGTTCATCTCAACACATGTTCATCTTTGTACTACGGGCCAAAGATATTCATCAGAAAATCATTAATCTTTGCATTATAGGCCAAAGATATTCAATAATATCATCATTTAGGACTAAGGATGATGAAAAATATTTTAAAGAAAAGCGAATCCAATTGAAACAAAAGAAAAATATTAAGGATTCAGTACTTTTAAACAAATCCATGTTCAAAAATACTTCATAAATAACTATAGTGAAGTAAAATTCAAGAATGATCAAAACATGGATACAATCAAAGCTAGTATCCATAATAGATATCTTGGACAAAAATGAAAATTTAATTTTTCTTGAATAATAATCGTATTCGTGAATAGTGTCGATATCTGAGAATAGTGCCATATACGTGAATAGTAAACCCGACACTAAAAGATAAGAATTTCACAAGAAAAATCTTACCAATATTCCGGTATAATGATATTAGAAGAAATAATATCATTTTAAAAAAATAATATCCCTTACCTCGAAAAAGACAATGATTTCCGACGGAATACTAGATATAGTCTTTGAAGGGATCTTGCACTAGTGTATAAAGAACACTCAAAGTATCAAAATACTCACAAGAATACGCTCGATAATATAGAGAGAGAAAACTTTAGTTTCTGGGGTGATTTTCAATTCTAACCTAAGCACCCTATTTATAGGAAATTGCTTAGAACACCAAAGCAAAAAATTTAATAAAATATTATTATTTTTTAAAAATTTCTTACGCCCACTTTTGAAGATCTGAATTCAGCATGTTTAACAACAAGTGGGGCCCACCAACCTTAACAAAAACGTTTTTCTCTAAAAAAATAATTAAAACTTCAAAAATCAAATATTCTGGAACTTTAGAACTTCAATAATTCATAATAAATAGCCCTTTTATCAGAAAAATTCAAACCTTATATCCTTTCCATAGGAAATTCCATTCTCTACAACTTTGCAGAAGAAAGGTTTTTCAAATTCCAAACAGAAGTTGACCGAAATTCACAAATGGGTGATTTTACAAGCTATAATCAAATTTCAGTCAAGAAATGGACCCAAAAACATATTTAACATGTTTTTAACATTTATTGCAACAAAAATACTCTTCCTCCTCATTTATTCATATATCCCACATTCATTATAAAAATATCACCATTATTATATTATTAAAATATAATAATATATTTAAATGAATTATTTTATCAGAAAAGATAAAATGTCAATTTTCAACAATTGTCACATTAAAAAATTTCTCCATCTATATCCACATAAAATGAATATTTCCTTTATCATATAAATCAATAATTAATTATCCACAAATAATATTACAGAATCACAATACTAACAACCAGGCCGTTCCTAGGAAAGAGTGGGCTTTTCAATAAGGATTTCTCCTTACTGGCGCGCAATTAGGTGACCAAACCTCTCCTTATATAGAACTTTCTAGACATTGCCAATAATGTTATCTAATAATATTATTCAAATAATATGAATTATTGATTTGATAAAGGAAAATACTGTGCAGTGACAATTATTGAAACAACAATAATATAAAATATCAACGTAGCAATTATTAAATTAATAAAATAAAATATTAAGTTGTAATTACTGTAACAATTATTGAGTAGTGCCTTCTTACGTAAGAATCAATAATTAGTGCGATACTGTGTCTTCTTGTGTTTTTAACCACCGGGTATTCAAACAAGATAATAGAATAACTACGCCGTTATTTATAAACAACTTATACTTGTCGTTTTTCTTCATCCAATCGCTTTCAGTTTATGGGGCCCACACAAGGTTAAGGTCATATCGTACGAATATTCCCAACAGTAAGAATATTCCATGACCAAACGAATATTCTCCGACAACAATGAATATTTTATAACCACTTGCTTATTTGAAATATTTGTGCATTTTACCCATAACTAACCACATTAATCAAATCAACCCTTACTATTTCAAAATAATAAATAGAGGAATTTCAATTTCATTTAATAATAAGTTGGGGTCTTACAACCTCCCTTCCTTATGAAATTTTGTCCTCGAAATTGACGTACGTACCTGGTGTTTCAAAAAGGTGAGGATACCTCGCTTTCATTTCTATTTCCAACTCCCAGGTCATTTCCTCAATAGCATGGTTCCTCCACAAAACTTTGACTTGTGGTATGACCTTTGTACGTATGACATGTTCCTTCCTATCCAAGATCTTGATAGGTACCTCCTCGTACGTTAAGTCTTCAGCTATCTCTTCTGGTTCTAACTCAATAACGTGGTTCGAGTCTTTCACATATTTACATAGCACAGATATGTGAAAAACATTATGAACACGAGACATACTTGGAGGTAACGCGAGTCTATAGGCTACATTTCCTACTCGTTCAAGAATCTGAAATGGACCAATAAATCGTGGATTGAGCTTTCCTCTCTTCCCAAATCTTGTAACTCTCTTCCATGGAGCAACACGCAACAATACATGATCCCCAATACTGAATTCCACGTCCTTTCGATGAAGATCCGCATAACTCTTTTGTCAATCTTGTTCCGTTTGTATACATTGTCGAATCATTTAGATCTTTTCTGTAGTCATACGTACCAACTCTGGTCCCAACAATGCTGCTTCACCCACCTCGTCCCAACATACTGGAGAGCGACACTTTCGTCCATACAATGCTTCAAATGGGGCCACACCTATACTTGCCTGATAACTGTTGTTGTATGAGAATTCCACCAATGGTAAATACTTATCCCAACTCCCTTTGAAGTCTAGGACACAGAGTCTTAATAGATCTTCAAGAGTCTGAATAGTCCTCTCTGATTGTCTGTCTGTTTGAGGATGGTATACCGAACTGAATCATAAATCCGTGCCCATAGCTTTTTGCAAGCTAACCCAAAATCGTGAAGTGAATCTTGGGTCACAATCCGAAACTATAGATACTAGCATGCCATGCAATCTCATAATCTCATTCACATACATACGAGTAAGATGTTCAAGGGAATAAGTATCCCGTATCGACAAGAAATGAGCAAATTTGGTTAATCTATCAACAATAACCCAAATAGCATTTATGCCTTGAGAAACCCTGGGAAGACCCGTAACGAAATCCATGGTAATGTGTTCCCACTTCCATTTTGGAATCTCAAGTGGTTGCAATGGACTCTTTGGCACTTGATGCTCCGCCTTTACACGTTGACAAGTTAAACACCTTGAGATAAACTTCGCAATCTCTTTCTTCATATTGTTCCACCAAAATGTATATCAAAGATCACGATACATTTTGGTACTTCCAGGATGGATTGCAAATGGTGTATTGTGTGCCTCCATCATGATCTTGTTCTTCAAATCAGAATCGTTAGGAACACAAAGTCTGGAGTGGACTCGAAGTATTCCTTCTTCATCGATTCTTGCTTCTGGAATAGCACCTTCTTGTACTTTCTTCTTCATACGCATCATTTCAAGGTTCAGAGCTTGAGCAACTTTAACTTTATCGATTAAAGTTGGTTCTATCAGATACTTGACATCATCGCACTTGTTCCTGCGATATGATCTTCTACTCAACGCGTCGGCTACCACGTTTTGCTTTTCTAGGATGGTATTGAATGGTGTGGTCATAATCTTTTAATGACTCGAGCCAATGTCATTCTTGCGCGTGTTGAGTTCTTTTTGGGTGAAGAAATATTTGAGACTTTTATGGTCTAAATATATCTCCACTTTCTCCCCATATAGATAGTGCCTCCGGATCTTTAAGCAAAAAAACGCATTGTTGTCAACTCTAGATCATGAGTAGGATAATTCCTCTCATATTATTTAAGTTGTCATGAGGCATAGGCTATAACTTTCCCATGTTGCCGCGAGAACACATCCTAACCCTTTGCACAAGCATCATTGAGATAACAAATCCATCCGAACCGATGGTATTGTTAGAAACAGTCTTAAAATGAGTCTCCTCTTAAGCTCTTGGAAACTATTCTCGCATTCCTCGCTCTATACAAATTTTATATCTTTCTGAGTCAGCTGAGTTAACGGAGTAGCAATTCGAGAAAATCCTTCCACAAATCTCCGATAATAACCAGCTAAACCCAGAAAGCTACGTACTTCGGTCACCGACTTTGGTTGTTCCCAACTTTGTATTGCTTCAATCTTCGCCGGGTCAACAGATACTCTATGTTTTGACACCACATGCCCAAGGAATGCTACTTCCTCAAGCCAGAACTCGCATTTCTTCAACTTGGCATATAACTTGTTTTTACGAAGCCTTTGGAGCACCAGCTTCAAATGGTGCTCATGATCTTCACGAATTTTGGAATATATGAGGATGTCATCAATAAAGACAACAACGAACTGATCCAAATATTCCTTGAATATTTGGTTCATCATATCCATGAAAGCCGCAAGAACATTAGTCAATCCAAAAGACATGACTAAGAATTCATAATGCCCGTACTGAGTTCTGAAGACAGTCTTTGGAATATCCTCAGTTCTAATCTTCAGCTAATGATATCCAGAATGAAGATCGATCTTTGAAAAGAATTGTGCTCCTTGCAACTGGTCAAACAGGTCATCAATACGAGATAACGGATACCTATTCTTGATGGTGACATGGTTCAATTCTCGATAGTCAATACAAAGTCGCATACTTTCGTCTTTCTTCTTTACAAATAAAACAAGAGCACCCCAAGGAGATGTACTAGGACGAATGAAACCGATGTCCAACAACTCCTGTAGTTGGACTTTTAACTCTTGAAGTTCAATAGGAGCCATTCGATATGGGGTTTTAGAAATGGGCTTTGTACTAGGTTCAAGGTCAATAAAGAATTCAACTTCACGTTCTGGGGGTAGACCGGGAAGTTCTTCAGGAAATACGTCAGAAAATTTACTAACAACAGGAATATTATTCAAATTCGACGTATCTTTATTCAAATCCATAACATGGGCTAAGAAAGCTTGACATCTGTTTTTCAATAAACGAATAGCTTTATGACTTGATATGATAGTGATTGATTTTTGTGGTTTAGTTGCTTGAATTCGTACAATATGTTGGTTAGAAATATGAAAACTAACAACCTTACGAAAACAATAAATTTTGGCATGATGAGTAGTTAACCAATCAATCCCTAAAATCACATCAAAAGCAAGTATCTTTAAAGAGATAAGGTCAACAGGTAATGTGATGGTGCCAACTTGGATCAAACAAGATTTATAAATAGTGGATGTAATAAAAGTTTCTCTAATCTGAGTCTCCACGGATAAATCAAAGTTTAATTTCTCGAGTCAAGTTTAAACGTTGAGCACAAGCGGAGAGATAAATGAATGGGCTTTGCCGGTATCTAGTAAGGTATAAACTTGTAAGAATTTATGATTAGCTTACCGTGATCACCTCGTTTGGGTTCCTCGCATTTTGACGATCGCGACAAACGCTCTTCCGTAAACCGTTGACTTTGACTTTTACGGGACGACCTTTTCGATCATCATCCCCACTTGGACTTTGTTTATTCTGCGTACAATCTCGGCGATATGTCCTTCCTTTCCACAATTATAGCATACCTTGAACTGTGGTGGACAGTTTGGGTTGATATGTCCCTCTTTTCTGCATTTATAGCATACGACCGATGGTCGTTCTCCTCCCTTAGAACCAGTTGTTGCTGGTGTTGTCGTCTTCACATGGTCATTGTTGAATCTACTCTTTTTAAAATCTCCTCCCGACTCACTTCTTCTATTCTCATGGCCATGATTACCACCAGAGTGGTTGCCGCTCTTATCCGCATTTTTCTTTCTCCGCTGGTTATCGTTGTTCTGATAACTGCTGTCACCAGTATGATCCTGGTTGTGGTCCCTCGGTTGAACGTACTCGTTATCTCGCTCTAATAATTGAGCCTTGTTGACAACATCTGAATAGAGAGAAAATTTATGAGAAATGAGATATTGACGTATCTTGGGGTTTCAAACCTCTCAGAAACATCCGCGTCATACGTTCCTCATTCTCCACCAAATGAGGTGCAAACCTGGATAACTCTGCAAACTTCGCCTCGTACTGGGACACCGTCATGTTGTTTTATTCCAGTCTAATAAACTCCACTTCCTTCATATGACGAATACTTTCAGGAAAGTGATTGTCATTGAACAATTTTTGAAACATCTCCCAAGACATGCTAAGTGCGGCTGGATGGAGTGCGCTTCACGATTCCCACCGATGTCACCTCATTACGGAACATAAAGGTGGCGAATGGAACCTTATGTTCATCCGTACATCCCAAGACATCGAATATCTTGGTAATTTGTTTGACCCACGTTTCTGCCTTAATTGGATCCGTCTTTCCCAAGAATTCTGGTGGTCCCAACTCTTTGAACTGCTTGGCTGTGACAAACCGTGCATTGTTATCATTTCCACCTGTATTTTGTACACGAGTCTCCTTCGTCTAATTTTGCATGAACTGCAAAAAGCTTCTAAACATCTCATCGTTCATCGTCTGCTCAGTGGTGTTATTTACAGGAGGAACATTGTCAGCCTGCTGCACGCTCTCCACATTGGTGAGTAAAGGTGTCTCCACGGTCTCATTTACTCCACTGTTAACATTCTCAGTCGCCATTCTCAAATACTGCCATAAAATAAGGGTTAATTAAAGAAATTAACATATCACATAATATCCTATATCTTGACCAACCAACAAATAAGCTTAGATAGGACACACTAGCGATTACTCATCTCTCCCCTCTGGTTCTATTCCCCATCTCATGTATGATCATATCCCTAAGCTCGATACGAATTTGTGATGCCCCCAAAATAGGTATACAACACCCATTCTCAGTCGTCAAAATACATGGTACAGAAATAATTACAACTTTATTAATACAATTGTCGTACAAAATACAATAACACATAAACTGTGAGTTTAAATACAAATATTATCATCTAGACAATATCCACACTCAAATAAGTCCTTATTACAATTATTGATACACTATTTTACAAAATAGTGAGGACTACTAAAACAACTTCTAGAACCATCATTCCACACCCCGACTAGTACTTGCTACATTCTCGCCTCCTGAGAAGAAAAATGGAACAAAAAGGAAAAGGGCCAAAGATATTCATCAGTTGGTCATGTTCATCTCAACACCTATTCATCTTTGCAGTACGGGCCAAAGATATTCATCAGAAAATCATTAATCTTTTTACTATATAGGCCAAAGATATTCAAATAATATCATCATTTAGACCGAGGATGATGAAAATATTTTAAAGAAAATGAATCCAAATTGAAACAAAAGAACAAATATTAAGGATTAGTACTTTAAAATGATCCATGTTCAAAATACTTCATAAATAACTATAGTGAAGTAAAATTCAAGAATGATCAAAACACACGGATACAATCAAAGCTAGTATCCATAATAGATATCTTGGACAAAAATGAAAATTTAATTTTTTCCGTGAATAGTCTTAGTATTCATGAATAATGTCATATATCGTGAATAGTCTTGGTATATCGTGAATAAGAACCCCAAACACTAAAAAGACAAGAATTTCACAAGAAAAATCTTACCAATATTCCTAAAGATAATGATATTAGAAGATTAGGTGACCAAACCTCTCCTTAGATAGAACTTTCTAGACATTGTCGATAATGCTATCTAATAATATTATTCAAATAATATGAATTATTGATTTGATAAAGGAAAATCTTTAGCATGACAATTATTGAAATAACAATAATATAAAATATCAACGTAGCAATTATTGAATCAATAAAATAAAATATTGAATAATAATTATTGTAACCATTATTGAGTAGTGTCTTCTTACGTAAGAATCAATAATTGGTGCAATACTGGTGTCTTCTTGTGTTTTAACCAACGGGTATTCCAACGATATTAATTGTAACAACTACTGTAGATTATTTATAAACAACTTATACTTGTCATTTTCTTCATCCAATCGCTTTTTTAGTTATGGGCCCACACAATTAATTTCAAATCGTCTTTAATATTCCCCAACAGTAAGAATATTCCACGACCAAACGAATATTCCCCGACAATAATGAATATTTTATAACCACTTGCTTATTTGAAATATTTGCGCATTTTACCCATAACTAACCACATTAATCAAATCAACCCATACTATTTCAAAATAATAAATAGAGGAATTTCAATTTCAATTAATAATAAGTTGGGGTCTTACATTATCTTAGTCATAATATTCTTTACTGGGTTAGTTGAGCTCACCCTTTTTCTTTTTGTTCCATTTTTCTTCTCAGGAAGCGAGAACATAGCAGGAACCAGTCGGGGTATAGAGTTATGGTCCTAGACAGTTTTTTTAATGATCCTCATTATTTTTGTAAACTAGTGCATCAATAATTATAATGAGGACTTTATTTAAGTGGATATTGTCTAGAAGACAATATTATATTTAAACTCACAGTTTATGTGTTGTCGTATTTTGCACGACAATTGTATTAATAAAGTTGTAGTTATTTTTGTACCATGTATTTGGCGACTCAGAATAGGTTGGGTGGATTAGACCTATTTTGGGGGCGTCACAGTTGGTATCAGAGCTTAGGGATATGATCCCTTGCTGAGATGTGAGACTAGAACTAGGAGGGGAGAGATGGGTAAATCCTTCGCTAGTGTGTCCTACCTAAGCTTAGTGATGGTCGGTCATAATATAGGGATATTATGTGATATGTTAATTTGTTTAATTAACCCTTGTTTTATGACAATTTTTAAGAATGGCAAAATGAAAGCGTTAACAATAGAGTGAATGAGACCGTGGAGACACCTCTAATCACCACCCGAGCATAATGTGATGTCAGGCGAAGAAGGAATTAGAGAAATTGAAATTTAACTTATCTGTGGAAACTCCGTTAGGAGAAACTTTTATCATATCCAATGTTTATAAATCTTGTTTAATCCAAGTGGGCACAATCACATTACCTATTGATCTTATCTTTTAAAGATACTTGCTTTTGATGTGATTTTAGGAATTGATTGGTTAACCACTCATCATGCCAAAATTGATTATTTTCATAAGGTTGTTAGTTTTTATATTCCTAACCAACCTGTTATGCGAATTCAAGCAACCAAACCATTGAAGTCAAACACTTTCATATCAAGCCATAAAGCCATTCGTTTATTGAAAAATGGATGTCAAGCTTTCTTAGCCCATTTTAGGGATTTAAACAAAAATACGTCAAATTTGAATGATATTTCTGTTGTTAGTGAATTTTCTGAAGTATTTCTTGAAGAATTTCCTGGCATAACCCCAGAGCGTGATATTGAATTTTGTATCGACTTTGAACCCGGTACAAAACCCATTTCTAAAATCTCTTATCGAATGGTTCCTATTGAACTTCAGGGGTTAAAAACCCAACTACAAGAGTTGGTACTCAAGCCTCTATCTGGTAATTTCCTTTGTGGAATGCACCAAAGCCAGACTCTCCGTAGGGGACGCTATATTTGTTTGGTGGTAAAACGATAGGTCTTATTGTAACGTCTTTATCCAAGATTGGGATATGAGTCACATTGAGAGCAACTTAAATCGATGTCGAAATCGTAGCTTTCTAGACTTAGCTGGTTACTATCGAAGATTCGTGGAAGGATTTTCTCAAATCGCTACTCCATTAACTTAGCTGACTCGGAAAGATACAAAATTAAATATGGAGCGAGGAATGCGAGAAGATTTTCCAAGAGCTCAAGAGGCAACTCATTTCGCACATGTTACGACCATACCATCTTGGAAAAGCGAGCGTGGTAACGACACATTAGTGAGTAAGATCGTGATGCAGTGATGCGAGTGCGATATTGTTGAACACAAAGACCTATTTTGTATAATTTACAAACGATAAAGATAGAGTTAAAGACTCTAGGGACCCACGTGATGACATACGAGTAGAATCGACTTTAATTGATAAAGTTAAAATCGTTCAAGCTATACACTAGAGCTGATGAATATAAAGAAGAAGGTGCAAGAAGGCGCTATTCTAGAAGTAAGAGTCGATGAAGAAAAGAAAGCTCAAACCTTCGATTTATTTAAAATCCTCGATCGAGTAGGAACTGTGGCTTATAGACTCGCCTTAACGCTAAGTATGTCGCGTGTTCATAACGTTTTTCACGTATCGATGTTACGTAAATATGTGGACGACCCAAACCACATTATTGCGTTAGAACCAGACGAGATAGCCGAAGATTTAACGTAGGAGGAGGTACCTGTCAAGATATTGGATAGGAAAGAGCATGTTCTGCGAACAAAGGTTATACCACAAGTCAAGGTTTTGTGGAGGAACCATGTTATTGAATAAATGACCTGAGAGTTGGAATCGAAAATGAAAGCGAGGTACCCTCAAGTCTAAGGATTACTTGTACTACTATCACTTTAGGAACTCCTACTGACAGATAAGTAAAACTCCATTAGGGTTCCTTTATTCGTCACATTTAGTGAACTTATTCTCCAATAAACACCTATATACTTGCTTTAGTGTCTCCACACAAATGACCATGAGATCAATCATTCTCTTTAACAGAGCAAGCATAGTATGTACTAATCTATCCTGAATCAGTAACCCCACATTAGTGATCCATCGATTCGGAACATTTTAGTTTTGAGCTATCAAGAGTTTAGATCTCATTAGCATGATCAACATCATGATTCTAAAAACATTGCTCAATAACTATGGGTTTATCTCATTTATTAATTCAACTAATTAACATGGATAAAGAAAGCCTTTTATAAAATAAATTCTTTTATTAATAAATGAATAATATTACAAAATAAATGTTTATTACTTCAAATGTAATTGGCTTGAGGGCATACTACTTTCAGGTTCCTAAAAAGTTCCTTTATCCTTTGAGCTAGACATACTTTTTTTGAAAACAAAGGTTAGTAGAAAATAGTTTCTTCACCACTCCTTTACGTGTTTCGCTCGAATCAATGATTCACTCATGTATGAACTCAAAATTGGCTTTTACCATCAATTAATCTCACTACTAAGCCTTTTACCTTTAAATATTCTCGCTAATAGGTTCTTTTCGAATTCACCTAGCAAAATTCTCGATTTTACTAATTAATTCAAAAACATGACTTATCACGAATTTTTTTTATTGAAGGTATGAATTCACCAACGATAATAAGTAATCAAAATAACTAGAAGAAAAATTTGTATTATTTTTTTTCACAATATATTCAGACACAAAAATTAAAGATAAGTAACTCGCTAGAAAGGCTTAGCTTTGATACCAAATGATGGACTCCAGAACATGCATGCGTGATGTGGTTGTTGTAAGACCCCAACTTATTATAAATAAAATTGAATTTTCTCTATTCATTATCTTGAAATAATAAGGAGTTAATTTGATAAAATGTTTTGGTTATGGGTGAAATGTGCAAATTTTGTAAAATAAGCAAGTGGTTATAAAATATTCATTGTTGTCGGGGAATATTCGTTTGGTCGTGGAATATTCTTTTATCGAATATTCGTATTTACTACGAAGCCATTTGTAGGGCCCCATAACGTAAAAATGGTTGGATGAAAGAAAACGACAAAGTATGAGTTTTTATAAATAACTGGCGTAATTATTACTGAATTAACACCGTTGGATTACACAGTGGTTAAAATACGATGTCTGGCATGGTTGCACAATGAGCACACCAGTATTGCACAATATTGTTGAATTATTAATTCTTACGTGAAGGCACTTTTCAATAATTGTTACAAGTAATTCTTTGCTCAATATTTTATTTTATTGATTCAATAATTGTTGTGTTGATATTTTATATTATTATTGTTTCAATAATTGTCTCTGCATAGTATTTTCCATTATTAGATCAATAATTCATATTATTTAAATAATATTATTAGATAGCATTATTGGCAATGTCTAGAAAGTTCTATCTAAGGAGAGGTTTGGTCACCTAATTGCGCACCAGTAAGGAGAAATCCTTATTGGAAAGCCCCTCTTCTGTAGAACTACTTTGGTTGTCATAATTATGATTACGTAATATTATTTGTGAATAATAAATTATTGATTTATATAATAAGAAATATTTATTTTATGTAGATATAAATGATGGATATATTTTATGTGGTTGTAAATGAAGGAATTAAAGCTGAGGTGTTTTATCAGTATTTTGTCAAAATGAAGAACAAAATATGGGATTTTTAGAAAAATTAGTTTATTACTTGATTTTGTAAAAAACATAACTCTTTGTGTATAATGAGTTAGAAGATGAGCTATATATCAAAAGAAAGCCTCGAAGTAAGCTAACCATAGAAACTGGAATCACCCAAAAATTCATTGTGGATTTTTCGTGGTGATCATTGGAAGGAAACTGGTAAGAAGGACTCATAATCCAAAATATCAGTGTTCTTGAGATATATTGCGTGAATTATAATTTTTAATCCGACCGTTGGATCGTTGTGATTTTTAGATATGTTATACATATATAAGTTGAGTATATGTCCACAAATTTTGATCCGTTAAAAATAAAGGTATGATTTGTTATGAATTTTAAGAGGTGACTGGTTCAGAAATTATGTTATAAATGATTTTTGGTGGAAAATTCTAGAATTGAGTGGGCCCCACTTTTGGTTGGTGAGAAATGTGCTCAAATTTTATTTTAAATGTGGTGGGTGGCAATAGTAGCAGGTAAAGCCATCAGGAAACATGTGAAACCCCAGATGTTATGAATAAAGATTTAAATTTCTCGAAATATATTTTTTTTAATATTGTGGTGTTGATTTGATATAATGTTATAGTTGTGGATAATATTTACAAATTTTGCAAAATAAGCAAGTGGTTATATAATATTTGATTGCTCGGGGAATATTCGTTTTAACAGGGAATATTCGTACGACGGGACAATCATTGGTGGACCCCACAACGGAAGTATTGTCGTAGTAAGAAAATGAAATAATTATCTTTTATTAAAAATAACGGCGAAAGTGTTACCGTTAAAACTGTTGAACTAACCGGTAGTAAAAGTACAGTAATACGCGTGGTTGCATAGTAGCACACGGTATTGGTTATTGATGCTTACGTGAGAAGTCACTCAATTATACTTAATTATTGCTACAGTAATTGCTGCATCATATCTCTCATATTATTGATTCAATTATTGTCACAGTATCATCTGTATAATATGTTATATATTTAAATCAATAATTGAGATTTTAAGAAGTTATTCATATTATTATTTACAATATTGACAATGTCTGAAGTTACATCGAGGAGAGGTTTGGTCACCTAATTGGGAGCCAATAAGGAGAAATCCTTATCGGAAAGCCCCCCTCTTTCCTGGGAACGACCTAGTTGTTAAATATTGTGAATTATAATATTAATGATGAATAAGTTCGTGTTGATTGAAGATGAAATTGATAGTTCCATTGTGTGGGAATTAGTAGTGTTAGTGGAAATTGACATTTATTTCGATAATAATTGATGTCTGAAGGCTTAGCTTTGATACCAAATGATGGACTCCAGGACATGCATGCGTGATGTGGTTGTTGTAAGACCCCAACTTATTATAAATAAAATTGAATTTTCTCTATTCATTATCTTGAAATAATAAGGAGTTAATTTGATAAAATGTTTTGGTTATGGGTGAAATGTGCAAATTTTGTAAAATAAGCAAGTAGTTATAAAATATTCATTGTTGTCGGGGAATATTCGTTTGGTCGTGGAATATTCTTTTTATCAGGAATATTCGCATTTACTGAAGAAGCCATTTGTGGGCCCATAACGTAAAAATGGTTGGATGAAAGAAAACGACAAAGTATGAGTTTTTATAAATAACGGCGTAATTATTACACAAGTAACACCGCTGATTACTCGGTGGTTAAAATACGATGTCTACGCGTGGTTTGCAAAGAGTTATACCAGGTATTGCATGATGATTGTTGAATTATTAATTCTTACGTAAGAAGGCACTACTCAATAATTGTTACAAAGATATCTTTATTCAATATTTTATTTTATTGATTCAATAATTGTCATGCGTTGATATTTTATATTATTGTTATTTCAATAATTGTCTCTCGCATGATTTCCCATTATCGGATCAATAATTCATATTATTTGAATAATATTATTAGATAGCATTATTGGCAATGTCTAGAAAGTTCATACAAGGAGAGGTTTGGTCACCTAATTGCGCTTTTGATAGAGGAGAAATCCTTATTGGAAAGCCCCCTCTTTCTTGGGAAATGCCTGGTTGTCATAATTATGATTCTGTAATATTATTTATGAATAATTAATTCATTAGAAGATGAGCCATATATCAAAAGAAAGCCCTGGAAGTAAGCTAACCGTAGAAACTGGAATCACCCAAAAATTCATTGTGGATTTTTCGTGGTGACTATTGGAAGAAAACTGGTCAAAAGGACTCATAATCCGAAAAATCAGTGTTCTTGAGATATATTGTGTGAATTATAATTTTTAATCCGACCGTTGGATCGTTGTGATTTTTTGATATGTTATACATATATAAGTTGAGTATATGTCCACAAATGTTGAACCGTTAAAATTGAAGGTATGATTTGTTATGAATTTTAAGAGGTGACTGATTCGGAAATTATGTTATAAATGATTTTTGGTGGAAAATCCTAGAATTGATTGGGCCCCACTTTTGGTTGGTGAGATATGTGCTCAAATTTTATTTCAAATGTGGTGGGTGGCAATAGTAGCAGGTAAAGCCATCAGGTAGCAGGTCAAGTCTGCTTCGGCGTGTTAGCATTTTCCTATAAATAGGTATTTAGGTTAGAATTGAAAATCACACCAGAAACATAAGCTTTCTCTCTTTCTCTCTCTATATTATCGAGCGTATTTTGTGAGTATTTAGATACTTTGAGAGTTGCTATTCAGTACATGTTTCATTAAGCATCACATCCGACCTTTCATTCCGAAGTACTATTTCTTTGAGGTAAGGGATGTTATTTTCTTCTTAAATGATATTATTTTCTTCAATATCATTATGCTGAGATATTGTTATGAATTTTATTGTGGAATTTCTACCTTTTTGTGTTGGGGTTACTATTCACGTATACTGCACTATTCACCGAAAAATGAAATTTTCTCTTTTTCGGCCCAGATGTCTTTTATGGTTACTATCTCTGATTGTATCCATGTTTTGATCTTTATTTTTCAATTCTACTTCAAAATTGGTTATTATGAAGTATTATTGCACTTGGATAAAAGCGTTATACTGAATCCCTAATATTTGTCCTTCTATCTCACCGGATTCGTTCTCTAAATATTTTCATCATCCTCATCCTTAATGTCGATAATTGATGAATATCTTTGGCCCTGTGTAGTGCAAAGATGAATGATTACTGATGAATATCTTTGGCCCATAGTGCAAAGATGAATAGGTGTTGAGATGAATACGACCAACCGGTGATACAAAATGAATATCTTTGTCCGTAGTGCAAAGATGAATATTTGATTCAAGATGTATATTGATTGATGTTACAGGGATAAAATATTGATGATGGATTTTTAAATTCATAGATGATAATAGATTTCATTCTCTACTTAACTCTTCTAATGAATTGTTGTTTCCGCTGCAGTTGTTGATCTAAAACTTGTTGTCAATTATATTCTATCAGATTTTTCCCTATTGAGGACTACGGATAATTTGTTGTATATTATCTGTGTCGCCCCCAAAATAGGTATACAGCACTCATTCTGAGTCGCCAAAATACATGGTACAGAAATAACTACAACTTTATTAATATAATTGTTGTACAAAATACGACAACACGTAAATTGTGAGTTTAAATATAAATATTGTCATCTAGACAATATCCACACTCAAATAAGTCCTCATTACAATTATTGATACACTATTTTACAAAATAGTGAGGACTACTAAAACAACTTCTAGAACCATCATTCCACACCCTGACTAGTACTTGTTACATTTTCGCCTCCTGAGAGAAAAAAATGGAACAAAAAGGAAAAGGATGAGCTCAACTAGCCCAGTAAAGAATATTATGACTAAGATAATATAGAACAAATTATCGTTAGTCTTCAACAGGAAAAAATCTGATAGAATATAATAGACAACAAGTTTCAGATCAATATTCGCAGCGGAGATAACAAATCATAAGAGAGTTACGTAGAGAATGAAATCTACTATAATCTATGAATTTAAAATGCCATCATCAATATTTTATCCCTGTAACATCAATCATTATTCATCTTGAATCAAATATTCATCTTTGCACTACAGGCCAAAGATATTCATCAGTGGGTCATGTTCATCTCAACACATGTTCATCTTTGTACTACGGGCCAAAGATATTCATCAGAAAATCATTAATCTTTGTATTATAGGCCAAAGATATTCAATAATATCATCATTTAGGACTAAGGATGATGAAAAATATTTTAAAGAAAACGAATCCAGTGAAACAAAAGAAAAAATATTAAGGATTCGTACTTTAAACAGTCCATGTTCAAAAATACTTCATAAATAACTATAGTGAAGTAAAATTCAAGAATGATCAAAACATGGATACAATCAAAGCTAGTATCCATAATAGATATCTTGGACAAAAAATGAAAATTTAATTTTTCTGTGAATAGTGTCGTATTCGTGAATAGTGTCGTATACGAGAATAGTGCCATATACGTGAATAGTAACCCCGACACTAAAAGATAAGAATTTCACAAGAAAAATCTTACCAATATTCCGGTATAATGATATTAGAAGAAATAATATCATTTTAAAAAATAATATCCCTTACCTCGAAAAAGACAAGATTTCCGACCGAATACTAGATATAGTCTTTGAAGGATCTTGCATCGATAGCAACACTCAAAGTATCAAAATACTCACAAGAATACACTCGATAATATAGAGAGAGAAAACTTTAGTTTCTGGTGTGATTTTCAATTCTAACCTAAGCACCCTATTTATAGAAATTGCTAGAACACCAAAGCAAAAATTTAATAAAATATTATTATTTTTAAAAATTTCTTACGCCTTTTTTGAAGATCTGAATTCAGCATGTTTAACAACAAGTGGGGCCCACCAACCTTAACAAAAACATTTTTCTCTAAAAAAATAATTAAAACTTCAAAAATCAAATATTCTGGAACTTTAGAACTTCAATAATTCATAATAAATAGCCCTTTTATCAGAAAAATTCAAACCTTATATCCTTTCCATAGGAAATTCCATTCTCTACAACTTTGCAGAAGAAAGGTTTTTCAAATTCCAAACAGAAGTTGACCGAAATTCACAAATGGGTGATTTTACAAGCTATAATCAAATTTCAAATAAGAAATGGGACCCAAAAACATATTTAACATGTTTTTAACATTTATTGCAACAAAATACTCTTCCTCCTCATTTATTCATATATCCCACATTCATTATAAAATATCACCATTATTATATTATTAAAATATAATAATATATTTAAATGAATTATTTTATCGTAAAAGATAAAATGTCAATTTTCAACAATTGTCACATTAAAAATTTCTCCATCTATATCCACATAAAATGAATATTTCCTTATCATATAAATCAATAATTAATTATCCACAAATAATATTACAGAATCACAATACTAACAACCAGGCCGTTCCTAGGAAAGAGTGGTCTTTTCAATAAGGATTTCTCCTTACTGGCGCGCAATTAGGTGACCAAACCTCTCCTTATATAGAACTTTCTAGACATTGCCAATAATGTTATCTAATAATATTATTCAAATAATATGAATTATTGATTTGATAAAGGAAAATACTGTGCAGTGATAATTATTGAAACAACAATAATATAAAATATCAACGTAGCAATTATTGAATTAATAAAATAAAATATTAAGTTGTAATTACTGTAACAATTATTGAGTAGTGCCTTCTTACGTAAGAATCAATAATTAGTGCAATACCGTGTGCTACTGTGTTTTAACCACCGGGTATTCAAACAGTATTAACGGTAACAACTACGCCATTATTTATAAACAACTTATACTTGTCGTTTTCTTCATCCAATCGCTTTCCGTTATGGGGCCCACACAAGGTTGCGTCGTCATACGAATATTCCCCGACAGTAAGAATATTCCACGACCAAACGAATATTCCCCGACAACAATGAATATTTTATAACCACTTGCTTATTTGAAATATTTGTGCATTTTACCCATAACTAACCACATTAATCAAATCAACCCTTACTATTTCAAAATAATAAATAGAGGAATTTCAATTTCATTTAATAATAAGTTGGGGTCTTACAACCTCCCTTCCTTATGAAATTTTGTCCTCGAAATTGACGTACGTACCTGGTGTTTCAAAAAGGTGAGGATACCTCGCTTTCATTTCTATTTCCAACTCCCAGGTCATTTCCTCAATAGCATGGTTCCTCCACAAAACTTTGACTTGTGGTATGACCTTTGTACGTATGACATGTTCCTTCCTATCCAAGATCTTGATAGGTACCTCCTCGTACGTTAAGTCTTCAGCTATCTCTTCTGGTTCTAACTCAATAACGTGGTTCGAGTCTTTCACATATTTACATAGCACGAGATATGTGAAAACATTATGAACACGAGACATACTTGGAGGTAACGCGAGTCTATAGGCTACATTTCCTACTGCTTCAAGAATCAAAATGGACCAATAAATCGTGGATTGAGCTTTCCTCTCTTCCCAAATCTTGTAACTCTCTTCCATGGAGCAACACGCAACAATACATGATCCCCAATCTCAATTCCACGCCCTTTCGATGAAGATCCGCATAACTCTTTTGTCAATCTTGTTCCGCTTGTATACATTGTCCGAATCATTTAGATCTTTTACGTAGTCATACGTACCAACTCTGGTCCCAACAATGCTTGCTTCACCCACCTCGTCCCAACATAATCTTTGGAGAGCGACACTTTCGTCCCATACAATGCTTCAAATGGGGCCACACCTATACTTTTGCCGATAACTTTGTTGTTGTATGAGAATTCCACCAATGGTAAATACTTATCCCAACTCCCTTGAAGTCTAGGACACGAGTCTTAATAGATCTTCAAGAGTCCGAATAGTCCTCTCGATTGTTGCATCTGCTTGAGGATGGTATACCGAACTGAATCATAAATCCGTGCCCATAGCTTTTTGCAAGCTAACCCAAAATCGTGAAGTGAATCTTGGGTCACAATCTGAAACTATAGATACTAGCATGCCATGCAATCTCATAATCTCATTCACATACATACGAGCAAGATGTTCAAGGGAATAAGTATCCCGTATCGACAAGAAATGAGCAAATTTGGTTAATCTATCAACAATAACCCAAATAGCATTTATGCCTTGAGAAACCCTGGGAAGACCCGTAACGAAATCCATGGTAATGTGTTCCCACTTCCATTTTGGAATCTCAAGTGGTTGAATGGACTCTTTGGCACTTGATGCTCGCCTTTACACGCCGACAAGTTAAACACCTTGAGATAAACTTCGCAATCTCTTTCTTCATATTGTTCCACCAAAATGTATATCAAAGATCACGATACATTTGGTACTTCCGAGATGGATTGCAAATGGTGTATTGTGTGCCTCCATCATGATCTTGTTCTTCAAATCGAAATCGTTAGAACACAAAGTCCGGAGTGGACTCAAGTATTCCTTCTTCATCGATTCTTGCTTCGAATAGCACCATCTTGTACTTTCTTCTTCATCACGCATCGATTCCGGTTCAGAGTAGCTTGAGCAACTTTAACTTTATCGATTAAAGTTGGTTCTATGCGTATACTTGACATCATCGCACTTGTTCCTGCATATGATCTTCTACTCAACGCGTCAGCTACCACGTTTGCTTTTCTAGGATGGTATTGAATGGTGTGGTCATAATCTTTTAACAGCTCGAGCCAATGTCATTGCCGCATGTTGAGTTCTTTTTGGGTGAAGAAATATTTGAGACTTTTATGGTCTAAATATATCTCCACTTTCTCCCCATATAGATAGTGCCTCCAGATCTTTAGCGCAAAAACGACTGTTGTCAACTCTAGATCATGAGTAGGATAATTCCTCTCATACTATTTAAGTTGTCGCGAGGCATAGGCTATAACTTTCCCATGTTGCATGAGAACACATCCTAACCCTTTTGCGAAGCATCATTTGAGATAACAAATCCATCCGAACCAGATGGTATTGTTAAACAGTCTTAAAATGAGTCTCCTCTTAAGCTCTTGAAACTATTCTCGCATTCCTCGCTTCTATACAAATTTTATATCTTTCTCGAGTCACCGAGTTAATGGAGTAGCAATTCGAGAAAATCCTTCCACAAATCTCCGATAATAACCAAATTAAACCCGTAAAGCTACGTTTCTTGGTCCACCGACTTTGGTTGTTCCTAACTTTGTATTGCTTCAATCTTCACGGGTCAACAGATACTCCATGTTTTGACACCACATGCCCAAGGAATGCTACTTCCTCGCCGAAACTCGCATTTCTTCAACTTGGCATATAACTTGTTTTACGAAGCCTTTGGAGCACCAAATTTCAAATGGTGCTCATGATCTTCACGAATTTTGGAATATATGAGGATGTCATCAATAAAGACAACAACGAATCGATCCAAATATTCCTTGAATATTTGGTTCATCATATCCATGAAAGCCGCAAGAAATATTAGTCAATCCAAAAGACACGACTAAGAATTCATAATGCCCGTCTCGAGTTCTCAAGAGGTCTTTGGAATATCCTCGCCTAATCTTCACTAATGATATCCGAATCGAAGATCGATCTTTGAAAAGAATTGTGCTCCTTGCAATCGGGTCAAACAGTCATCAATACGAGATAATCGGATACCTATTCTTGATGGTGACATGGTTCAATTCTCGATAGTCGTCTGAAAGTCGCATACTTTCGTCTTTCTTCTTTACAAATAAAACAAGAGCACCCCAAGGAGATGTACTAGGGGCCAATGAAACCGATGTCCAACAACTCCGTAGTTGGACTTTAACTCTTGAAGCTCAATAGGAGCCATTCGATATGGGGTTTTAGAAATGGGCTTTGTACTAGGTTCAAGGTCAATAAAGAATTCAACTTCACGCTCGGGGGTAGGCCAAGTTCTTCAGAAATCGTCGCCGAAAATTTACTAACAACAGGAATATTATTCAAATTCGACGTATCTTTATTCAAATCCATAACATGGGCTAAGAAAGCTTGACATCTGTTTTTCAATAAACGAATAGCTTTATGACTTGATATGATAGTGATTGATTTTTGTGGTTTAGTTGCTTGAATTCGTACAATAGGTTGGTTAGAAATATGAAAACTAACAACCTTACGAAAACAATAAATTTTGGCATGATAAGTAGTTAACCAATCAATCCCTAAAATCACATCAAAAGCAAGTATCTTTAAAGAGATAAGGTCAACAGGTAATGTGATGGTGCCAACTTGGATCAAACAAGATTTATAAATAGTGGATGTAATAAAAGTTTCTCCTAACGGAGTCTCCACAGATAAATCAAAGTTTAATTTCTCCGGAGTCAAGTTTAAACGTTGAGCACAAGCAGGAGAGATAAATGAATGGGCTGCACCGGTATCTAGTAAGGTATAAACTTCGCAAGAAATTTATGATTAGCTTACCCGTGATCACCTCGTTTGGGTTCCTCGCATTTTGACCAGTCACGACAAACGCTCTTCCAGAAACCGTTGACTTTGACTTTTCTGGGACAGCCTTTTCAGTCATCATCCCCACTGGACTTTGTTTCGCTACCGTACAATCTCGAGCGATATGTCCTTCCTTTCCACAATTATAGCATACCTTGAACTGTTGTGGACAGTTTGGGTTGATATGTCCCTCTTTTCTGCATTTATAGCATACGACCGATGGTCGTTCTCCTCCCTTAGAACCAGTTGTTGCTGGTGTTGTCGTCTTCACATGGTCATTGTTGAATCTACTCTTTTTAAAATCTCCTCCCGACTCACTTCTTCTATTCTCATGGCCATGATTACCACCAGAGTGGTTGCCGCTCTTATCCGCATTTTTCTTTCTCCGCTGGTTATCGTTGTTACGATGATCACATCACCAAGATGATCCGGTTGTGGTCCCTCGGTTGAACGTACTTTCGTTATCTCGCTTCTAATAATTGAGCCACATTGACAACATCTGAATAGAGAAAATTTATGAGAATGAGATATCGACGTATGCACCGTTTCAAACCTCTCAGAAACATCCGCGTCATACGTTCCTCATTCCCCACCAAATGAGGTGCAAACCTGGATAACTCTGCAAACTTCGCCTCGTACTGGGACACCGTCATGTTGTTTTATTCCAGTCTAATAAACTCCACTTCCTTCATATGACGAATACTTTCAGGAAAGTGATTGTCATTGAACAATTTTTGAAACATCTCCCAAGACATGCTAAGTGCGGCTGGATGGGTACGCTTCACAGATTCCCACCAGTAATCTGCCTCATTACGGAACATAAAGGTGGCGAATGGAACCTTATGTTCATCCGTACATCCCAAGACATCGAATATCTTGGTAATTTGTTTGACCCACGTTTCTCCCTTAATCGGATCCGTCTTTCCCAAGAATTCTGGTGGTCCCAACTCTTTGAACTGCTTGGCTGTGACAAACCGTGCATTGTTATCATTTCCACCTGTATTTTGTACACGAGTCTCCTTCGTCTGATTTTGCATGAACTGCAAAAAGCTTCTAAACATCTCATCGTTCATCGTCTGCTCTGTGGTGTTATTTACAGGAGGAACATTGTCAGCCTGCTGCACGCTCTCCACATTGGTGAGTAAAGGTGTCTCCATGGTCTCATTTACTCCACTGTTAACATTCTCAGTCGCCATTCTCAAATACTGCCATAAAATAAGGGTTAATTAAAGAAATTAACATATCACATAATATCCCTATATACTGACCAACCAACAAATAAGCTTAGATAGGACACACTAGCGATTACTCATCTCTCCCCTCCTAGTTCTATTCCCCGATCTCCGCCATAGATCATATCCCTAAGCTCTGATACCAACTGTGATGCCCCCAAAATAGGTATACAACACCCATTCTGAGTCGTCAAAATACATGGTACAGAAATAATTACAACTTTATTAATACAATTGTCGTACAAAATACGATAACACATAAACTGTGAGTTTAAATACAAATATTATCATCTAGACAATATCCACACTCAAATAAGTCCTTATTACAATTATTGATACACTATTTTACAAAATAGTGAGGACTACTAAAACAACTTCTAGAACCATCATTCCACACCCCGACTAGTACTTGCTACATTCTCGCCTCCTGAGAAGAAAAATGGAACAAAAAGGAAAAGGGCCAAAGATATTCATCAGTTGGTCATGTTCATCTCAACACCTATTCATCTTTGCAGTACGGGCCAAAGATATTCATCAGAAAATCATTAATCTTTGCACTATAGGCCAAAGATATTCAGTAATATCATCATTTAGGACTGAGGATGATGAAAAATATTTTAAAGAAAATGAATCCAGTGAAACAAAAGAACAAATATTAAGGATTCGTACTTTAAACAGTCCATGTTCAAAAATACTTCATAAATAACTATAGTGAAGTAAAATTCAAGAATGATCAAAACACGGATACAATCAAAGCTAGTATCCATAATAGATATCTTGGACAAAAAATGAAAATTTAATTTTTCTGTGAATAGTGCCGTATTCATGAATAGTGTCGTATACGTGAATAGTGCCGTATACGTGAATAGTAACCCCGACACTAAAAGACAAGAATTTCACAAGAAAAATCTTACCAATATTCCGGCATAATGATATTAGAAGATTAGGTGACCAAACCTCTCCTTAGATAGAACTTTCTAGACATTGTCAATAATGCTATCTAATAATATTATTCAAATAATATGAATTATTGATTTGATAAAGGAAAATACTGTGCGGTGACAATTATTGAAATAACAATAATATAAAATATCAACGTAGAAATTATTGAATCAATAAAATAAAATATTGAACAGTAATTATTGTAACCATTATTGAGTAGTGTCTTCTTACGTAAGAATCAATAATTGGTGCAATACCGCAATATACTTGTGTTTTAACCACCGGTATTCCAACAAGATAATCTTGATATAACAACTACGCCTGAATTATTTATAAACAACTTATACTTGTCATTTTCTTCATCCAATCGTTTTTCATGGGCCCACACAAGGTCAGCACCGTTGTCTTTAATATTCCCTGACAAGAAGAATATTCCACGACCAAACGAATATTCCCCGACAATAATGAATATTTTATAACCACTTGCTTATTTGAAATATTTGCGCATTTTACCCATAACTAACCACATTAATCAAATCAACCCATACTATTTCAAAATAATAAATAGAGGAATTTCAATTTCAATTAATAATAAGTTGGGGTCTTACATTATCTTAGTCATAATATTCTTTACTGGGTTAGTTGAGCTCACCCTTTTTCTTTTTGTTCCATTTTTCTTCTCAGGAAGCGAGAACATAGCAGGAACCAGTCGGGGTATAGAGTTATGGTCCTAGACAGTTTTTTTAACAGTCCTCATTATTTTTGTAAACTAGTGCATCAATAATTGTAATGAGGACTTTATTTGGGGTGGATATTGTCTAGAAGACAATATTATATTTAAACTCACAGTTTATGTGTTGTCGTATTTTGCACGACAATTGTATTAATAAAGTTGTAGTTATTTTTGTACCATGTATTTGGCGACTCAGAATAGGTTGGGTGGATTAGACCTATTTTGGGGCGCCATGATTGATATCGAGCTTAGGATATGATCCTCACGAGATGTGAGACTAGAACTAGGAGGGGAGAGATGGGTAAATCCTTCGCTAGTGTGTCCTACCTAAGCTTAGTGATGGTCGGTCATAATATAGGGATATTATGTGATATGTTAATTTGTTTAATTAACCCTTGTTTTATGACAATTTTTAAGAATGGCAGCTGAGAACGTTAACAATAGAGTGAATGAGACCGTGGAGACACCTCTAATCACCACCCGAGCATAATGTGATGTCAGGCGAAGAAGGAATTAGAGAAATTGAAATTTGACTTATCTGTGGAAACTCCGTTAGGAGAAACTTTTATCATATCCAATGTTTATAAATCTTGTTTAATCCAAGTGGGCACAATCACATTACCTATTGATCTTATCTTTTAAAGATACTTGCTTTTGATGTGATTTTAGGAATTGATTGGTTAACCACTCATCACGCCAAAATTGATTATTTTCATAAGGTTGTTAGTTTTATATTCCTAACCAACTCATTATGCTAATTCAAGCAACCAAACCATTGAAGTCAAACACTTTCATATCAAGCCATAAAGCCATTCGTTTATTGAAAAATGGATGTCGAGCTTTCTTAGCCCATTTTAGGATTTAAACAAAAATACGTCAAATTTGAATGATATTTCTGTTGTTAGTGAATTTTCTGAAGTATTTCTTGAAGAATTTCCTGGCATAACCCCAGAGCGTGATATTGAATTTTGTATCGACTTTGAACCCGGTACAAAACCCATTTCTAAAATCTCTTATCGAATGGTTCCTATTGAACTTCAGGGGTTAAAAACCCAACTACAAGAGTTGGTACTCAAGCCTCTATCTGGTAATTTCCTTTGTGGAATGCACCAAAGCCAGACTCTCCGTAGGGGACGCTATATTTGTTTGGTGGTAAAACGATAGGTGCTATTGTAACGTGCTATCCAAGATTGGGATATGAGTCACAGTTGAGAGCAACTTAAATCAGTAATCGAAATACGTAGCTTTCTAGACTTAGCTGGTTACTATCGAAGATTCGTGGAAGGATTTTCTCAAATCGCTACTCCATTAACTTAGCTGACTCGGAAAGATACAAAATTCGTATGGAGCGAGGAATGCGAGAAGATTTTCCAAGAGCTCAAGAGGCAACTCATTTCGGCACATGTTCTGACCATACCATCTTGGAAAAGCGAACGTGGTAGCTGACACATTGAGTAGAAGATCGTACGCGAGTACGAGTGCGATATTGTTGAACACAAAGACCTATTTTGTATAATTTACAAACGATAAAGATAGAGTTAAAGACTCTAGGGACCCACGTGATGACATACGAGTAGAATCGACTTTAATTGATAAAGTTAAAATCGTTCAAGCTATACACTAGAGCTGATGAATATAAAGAAGAAGGTGCAAGAAGGCGCTATTCTAGAAGTAAGAGTCGATGAAGAAAAGAAAGCTCAAACCTTCGATTTATTTAAAATCCTCGATCGAGTAGGAATCGTGGCTTATAGACTCGCTTTAACGCTAAAGTATGTCGGCGTGTTCATAACGCTTTTCACGTATCGATGTTACGTAAATATGTGGACGACCCAAACCACATTATTGCGTTAGAACCGCATTTAGATAGCCAAGATTTAACGTGGGAGGAGGTACTGTCAAAGATATTGGATAGGAAAGAGCATGTTACTGCGAACAAAGGTTATACCACAAGTCAAGGTTTTGTGGAGGAACCATGTTATTGAATAAATGACCTGAGAGTTGGAATCGAAAATGAAAGCGAGGTACCCTCAAGTCTAAGGATTACTTGTACTACTATCACTTTAGGAACTCCTACTGACAGATAAGTAAAACTCCATTAGGGTTCCTTTATTCGTCACATTTAGTGAACTTATTCTCCAATAAACACCTATATACTTGCTTTAGTGTCTCCACACAAATGACCATGAGATCAATCATTCTCTTCAACAGAGCAAGCATAGTATGTACTAATCTATCCTGAATCAGTAACCCCACATTAGTGATCCATCGATTCGGAACATTTTAGTTTTGAGCTATCAAGAGTTTAGATCTCATTAGCATGATCAACATCATGATTCTAAAAACATTGCTCAATAACTATGGGTTTATCTCATTTATTAATTCAACTAATTAACATGGATAAAGAAAGCCTTTTATAAAATAAATTCTTTTATTAATAAATGAATAATATTACAAAATAAATGTTTATTACTTCAAATGTAATTGGCTTGAGGGCATACTACTTTCAGGTTCCTAAAAAGTTCCTTTATCCTTTGAGCTAGACATACTTTTTGAAAAACAAAGGTTAGTAGAAAATAGTTTCTTCACCACTCCTTTACGTGTTTCGCTCGAATCAATGATTCACTCATGTATGAACTCAAAATTGGCTTTTACCATCAATTAATCTCACTACTAAGCCTTTTACCTTTAAATATTCTCGCTAATAGGTTCTTTTCGAATTCACCTAGCAAAATTCTCGATTTTACTAATTAATTCAAAAACATGACTTATCACGAATTTTTTTTATTGAAGGTATGAATTCACCAACGATAATAAGTAATCAAAATAACTAGAAGAAAAATTTGTATTATTTTTTTTTCACAATATATTCAGACACAAAAATTAAAGATAAGTAACTCATTAGAAAGGCTTAGCTTTGATACCAAATGATGGACTCTGCAATACGTGCGTGATGTGGTTGTTGTAAGACCCCAACTTATTATAAATAAAATTGAATTTTCTCTATTCATTATCTTGAAATAATAAGGAGTTAATTTGATAAAATGTTTTGGTTATGGGTGAAATGTGCAAATTTTGTAAAATAAGCAAGTGGTTATAAAATATTCATTGTTGTCGGGGAATATTCGTTTGGTCGTGGAATATTCTTTTTATCAGGAATATTCGTACGACGGCGAAGCCATTTGTGGGCCCCATAACAGAAAATGGTTGGATGAAAGAAAACGACAAAGTATGAGTTTTTATAAATAACGGCGTAATTATTACTGCAATTAACACTTGTTGGATTACTCGGTGGTTAAAATACGATGTCTGGCGTGGTTGCAAAGAAAGCACCCAGATTGCACAATGATTGTTGAATTATTAATTCTTACGTAAGAAGGCACTACTCAATAATTGTTACAGTAATTACTGTTCAATATTTTATTTTATTGATTCAATAATTGTTGTGTTGATATTTTATATTATTATTGTTTCAATAATTGTCTCTGCATAGTATTTTCCATTATTAGATCAATAATTCATATTATTTAAATAATATTATTAGATAGCATTATTGGCAATGTCTAGAAAGTTCTATCTAAGGAGAGGTTTGGTCACCTAATTGCATGCACGATGGAGAAATCCTTATTGAAAGCCCCTCTTTCCTGTGAAACTACTTTGGTTGTCATAATTATGATTCTGTAATATTATTTGTGAATAATAAATTATTGATTTATATAATAAGAAATATTTATTTTATGTAGATATAAATGATGGATATATTTTATGTGGTTGTAAATGAAGGAATTAAAGCTGAGGTGTTTTATCAGTATTTTGTCAAAATGAAGAACAAAATATGAGATTTTTAGAAAAATTAGTTTATTACTTGATTTTGTAAAATACATAACTCTTTGTGTATAATGAGTTAGAAGATGAGCTATATATCAAAAGAAAGCCCTGGAAGTAAGCTAACCATAGAAACTGGAATCACCCAAAAATTCATTGTGGATTTTTCGTGGTGACTGTTGGAAGGAAACTGGTAAGAAGGACTCATAATCCAAAATATCAGTGTTCTTGAGATATATTGCGTGAATTATAATTTTTAATCCGACCGTTGGATCGTTGTGATTTTTAGATATGTTATACATATATAAGTTGAGTATATGTCCACAAATTTTGATCCGTTAAAAATAAAGGTATGATTTGTTATGAATTTTAAGAGGTGACTGGTTCAGAAATTATGTTATAAATGATTTTTGGTGGAAAATTCTAGAATTGAGTGGGCCCCACTTTTGGTTGGTGAGAAATGTGCTCAAATTTTATTTTAAATGTGGTGGGTGGTAATAGTAGCAAGTAAAGCCATCAGGAAACATGTGAAACCCCAGATGTTATGAATAAAGATTTAAATTTCTCGAAATATATTTTTTTTAATATTGTGGTGTTGATTTGATATAATGTTATAGTTGTGGATAATATTTACAAATTTTGCAAAATAAGCAAGTGGTTATATAATATTCGATTGCTTCTGGGAATATTCGCTTTTAACAGGGAATATTAAATGCGACGGAGACAATCATTAGTGGACCCCTACAAACAAAGTATTATCGTAGTAAAAAAATGAAATAATTATCTTTTATTAAAAATAACTACGAAAGTGTTACCGTTAAAAAGCGTTGAACTAACCGGTAGTAAAAAATACGATGTCTGGCGTGGTTGCATAGTAGCACGGTATTGGTTATTGATGCTTACGTGAAAGTCACTCAATTATACTTAATTATTGCTACTGATAATTGCTTTGCATCATATCTCTCGTATTATTGATTCAATTATTGTCACAAAGATCATCCATCATATAATATGTTATATATTTAAATCAATAATTGAGACAATGAAGTTATTCATATTATTATTTACAATATTGACAATGTCTAGAAGTTCTGTCAAGGAGAGGTTTGGTCACCTAATTGGGAGCCAATAAGGAGAAATCCTTATCGGAAAGCCCCCCTCTTTCCTGGGAACGACCTGGTTGTTAAATATTGTGAATTATAATATTAATGATGAATAAGTTCGTGTTGATTGAAGATGAAATTGATAGTTCCATTGTGTGGGAATTAGTAGTGTTAGTGGAAATTGACATTTATTTCGATAATAATTGATGTCTGGAGGTTATATTGACCAATCGGGTAATTAACCGGATAAATGAGCAATTAATTGCTATTGATTCATATGATTATAATTATTTGTTCTTATATGTGTACTATTGATTCACATTCTTGTACTATTAGGGGAGTTGGTGCAAGATTGATAATACTTGCATGACTAAGTTAAAAATGGAGGTATAGATGGAGGTACTATACTGTGATTCATATTTTCACATTATTATAACTATTGATTCACATGATTGAACTATTGATTCACATTATTTACTATTAGGGGAGGTGGTGCAAGTTTGATAATACTTGCAGGACTAAATTAAAAATGAAAAAAAAAGTGGAAGGTATTATACTGTAATATTTTGAGCCCCAAAACGTGCAATTATCGAAACTATATTTTTCTATAAATAAAAGCTCATTCTTCCTTCATTTCTCACCAATTCACAAAAGCTATAGAGCAATTATTATAGAGAGAAATTATAGAGAGAAAGAAGAAGAGAAGTCTGCTACCTCACTATTCCAGTATCCAGTTTCTTCTAAGGTAAGGGATATTATTATTATAGTAAGGGGTATTATTATTTTGTATTCATGAAGAGATTTATTTTCTTTCAATACTCATAAGGGTTGTTATTCCATTCTTTATTATTATGTTGGAATAACTCGCCTGCATGGCAATCTGCATATATAGTGAAATTCTTCTGTTATTCCATTCTGTTGGAATAACCTGTCTGTGCGGTCTATCGCATGCTTGGTGAATTTTGTTGTTATTTCATTCTTTATTATTCTATTGGAATATCCTGTCTGTGCGGATTACGCATTTACCGGTTCCATTCTTTATTATTCATTAGAATATCCTGCATGCGGATTACGCATGACACAGTTCCATGACACGTTCCATTCTTTATTATTACATCGCTGATTATCCTCATGCATGCGCGGATTACGCATGACATTGGTTCCATTCTTTATTATTCTTTGAATATCCTGTTTGTGCAAGTTACGCATGACCTGTTCCATTCTTTATTATTACGTTTGAATAACTCATGCATCATGGATTACGCGCGCTGGTGAATTCTTTTGTTATTCCATTCTTTATTATTCTATTGGAATAACTTTGTCATGTGATTTCGTTGCCAGCATGGTGAATGATCCTTCAGATTCATTCCTTATTAAATTGTGAAAATGATCTCGTCTACGCGGATTACTGCACGGCGTGCAAAAAATCCATTTTCGGTTTCATATATTCTATTATACTCAGTTGGTTAAAGTTTTGGCTTCTATACTTCATGAAATTAGTGGAATATCCTTGATATTTACGCTTCATCCAGTATTTTTTCATGAAAATATTCTTCTGCGCATTCTTGAATTTTACTCCATAAAGAAGTATCATGTTGACAATTTGGACGTTATTGATTTCTAGATAAATTAAAATTATAAATCTTTAAAATTTATCCTTGAACTTGTTTTATTGAATTATTATGTCATTGTCATCATCCTCATGCTTATATTGTGATGAAGGTCATCTTTGGCTTACGTGCATAGATGGACTTGGTATGATTATGACCAGAGATTATTCGGAATAATTATGACCGTAATGTGACGAATGATGTGGCAAAAGTCCTCATTGGCATGTAGTTCATTGATGGACAGTTGTTGGTATGATTATGACCAGGGATTATTCGGTATAATCATTACCATTGATGATTACATGAATATCCTTGGCCGTGGTGCAGGGATGATTCGATTTTATTTATTAAGCTGAGTTTCAGCGATAAAGTTGATGAAAAACTTTTTAAATCATAGAAGATAGTAGATTTTATGCTCTACTTGACTCTTCTAATGGATTGCTTATTTCCGCTTCTGTTGTTGATCTAAAACTTGTTGTCTATTGTATTCTATCAGTTGTTATACTGTTGAAGGCTAAGGATAATTTATTCTGCATTATCTTAGTCATAATATTTCTTCTTTGGGCTAGTTGAGCTCACCCTTTCTTTCATTGTTGTTCTCTTGAAATAAGAATATAGTTTGACGAGTCGGGGAATGGAGTGATGGTCCGGGATAAATGGCTTTAGTAGTCCTCACTATTCTACGGAATAATGTGATAATAATTGTAATGAGGGCACCATTGAGTGTGGATATTGTCTAGATGACATTATTCTTGTTTAAACTCTCAGCTATGTTTTGTCGTATTTTACACGACTGTTGTATAATTAAGTAGTATTTGAATTTTGTACCATGTATTTGGCAACCCAAGATGGGTGATGTATACCTGTTTTGGGGGCGTCACATAGTAGGTCAAGTTTTCTTCGGCGTGCTAGCATTTTCTTATAAATAGATGCTTAGGTTAGAATTGAAAATCACACCAGAAACATAAGCTTTCTCTCTTTCTCTCTCTATATTATCGAGCGTATTTTATGAGTATTTAGATACTTTGAGAGTTGCTATTCAGTACAAGTTTCATTCAGCATCACATCCGACCTTTCATTTTGAAGTACTGTTTCTTTAAGGTAAGGGATGTTATTTTCTTCTTAAATGATATTCTTTTCTTCAATATCATTATACTGAGATATTGTTATGAATTTTATTGTGGAATTTCTACCTTTTTGTGTCGGGATTACTATTCACATATACGGCACTATTCACGTATATGGCACTATTCACGTATACGGCACTATTCATTGAAAAATGAAATTTTCTCCTTTTCGGCCCAGATGTCTTTTATGGTTACTATCTATGATTGTATCCATGTTTTGATCTTTATTTTTGAATTCTACTTCATAATTGGTTATTATGGAGTATTATTTCACATGGATAAACAATTATACGAATCCCTATTATTTGTCCTTCTGTCTCACTGGATTCGTTCTCTAAAATGTTTTTCATCATCCTCAGTCATTAATGGTGATAATTGATGAATATCTTTGGCCTGTAGTGCAAAGATGAATGATTACTGATGAATATCTTTGGCCGTGGTGCAAAAATGAACAGTGTTGAGATGAACATGACCAATCTAGCGATATAAATGAATATATTTGGCTCGTAGTGCAGAGATGAATATTTGATTCAAGATGTATATTGATTGATGTTACAGGGATAAAATATTGATGATGGACTTTTAAATTCATAGATGATAGTAGATTTCATTCTCTACTTAACTCTTCTAATGAATTATTGTTTCCGCTACTGTTGTTGATCTAAAACGTGTTGTTTATTATATTCTATCAGATTTTTCCCTGTTGAAGACTAAGGATAATTTGTTTTATATTATCTTTGTCATAATATTCTTTACTGGGCTAGTTGAGCTCACCCTTTTCCTTTTTGTTCCATTTTTCTTCTCAGGAAGCGAGAACATAGCAGAAACCAGTCGGGGTATAGAGTGATGGTCCTAGATAGTTGTTTTAGCAGTCCTCGCTATTTTTGTAAAATAGTGCATCAATAATTGTAATGAGGACTTTATTTGGGTGTGGATATTGTCTAGAAGACAATATTATATTTAAACTCACAGTTTATGTGTTGTCGTATTTTGCACGACAATTGTATTAATAAAGTTGTAGTTGTTTCTGTACCATGTATTTGGCAACTCAGAATAGGTTGGGTGGATTGGACCTATTTTGGGGGCGGGACAGTTGTCACCCAGATCATTTCTAGCAAAGTTATAACGGTGGAACTCTTTCGACAACTCAACCCAACGCCTATAAAGAGACGAGAATCTTGGTATAACCGATCAAGCAATGAAATCTGTGTTGAATGGAACACCAACGACACCTAAACCTTGTGTTTATATCGAAAAAAGAACCTCGGTACAATCAACGATTGATGCGGTAGAAGACGCTACACACAACTATGTATTATGATATGAAAAGTTAAATTGAATCTCAAAGAAAAACTAAGCATATAACTTAGGAATTCTTCAAATAACCAAAAGTAGAGAATAATCTTATAAGAATTGATAAATCTAAATATATTGAATAATTGTTATTGAATTACAATCATAAAACCTATTTATAGTATTTTAAAACCCTAAAATCCTTGATAAGGAATCAACAATTGATTTGGAATCAAAATCTATTTTACAGTATCCTAGTTATAATATAAACATGATAATGAACTGAAAATACTGAGTTTAGAAAACAAATCAACGACCAAAATATGTGAAAACGAGCCAACAAATTCCAACTGAGCTCGCTGAGGCGAAAAGATAAAGAGGGCAGCTCACTGGGGCAAGTTTAAAAGCAGTTGGGGCAAGCTTGGGTAGAGGTGAGCTCGTTGGGATTACTGAGCTTGCCGGGGCGAGCTTCCTGATTTTCCAACGTGTGATTTTTGCTTTCCTGGCTTAGAACATCGCTTGAACTAAGATCCTTACTTTGGTCAATCACTCCTATCATATTCACGAACTTAGACTCCATCTCCAAAACTCTTGAACTCGATCCTTTCTCATTCCAAGCTGCTTGAATAATAATAAGTAATCCCTCCTTGAATCGCTTAGCTCTAGCCCTCGTCACTGGTCCCACTAGAACTTGCACTGGATCCGATCCATGACCTCCATTTGAATTTAAGTTGCCATATCCTCGTCAGGTAATCTTCTTACCTATAAGCTAGATTTGAACCATCGAACATAAACTATCTAAAAAGGAAAGAAGAAAGATAGAGGAATTGCTCTCAAGGCATCAAAAGGAGCCTCTAAAACCCTAGTTTTAGCTGAGTCTGATGGTGATGATGATGAAGACATCACACTGCTCGCTAGGAGACTTAAAAAAAGTATGTGAAAGGGCAGGAGCAGCAGACCAAGGAAATACTTCAACAACAAAAGCAACATAGACCAAGAAAAGGACCTGTGCTATAGATATAAGAAGCCAGATCACTATATCGCAAAATGCACCAAGCCTCTACAAAAAGAGCTGAACAGGACAAGAAGAAGTCAACCATAAAGAAGGACTCCAAGGTCTACAAGAAATTTCAGAAGAAGGATAATGGCTTAGTCGCTGAAGGATCGTAGAGGCATTACTCCACTTCTTATTTTGACCTATTCCACTTCCACCGGCTCCCTCAACTCGGCTTCCTCCCTTATTCATATTTTTGTTATTATTTTCTTTATGGTAGAGGCTTAATGCCTCACTCCCCCATCGGCTATGATAGCCTTCTCTAAGATTATTCCAAAGGAATTACTTTGAAACACTGAAATTCTACTATAGAGCCAGGGTTTCAGTCCCTACTCAAACCTTCTTAACTTTCGTTCCTCCGTGTCCACTTAGTGTGCAGCAAACCTAACCAGTTCGTTAAACTTGGCAGTATATTGGGGAACTGACATATTCCCCTGTTTTAGTTCTAGGAACCGCACCTCTATACGGCTCTACATGCTATTGGGAAATAGTTCTCGAAGAAAGTCTCCTTGAACCTATCCCATGCAATGACTCCTTCTCTAGCCCTATTCTGGTTTGCTTCCAACTAAAAATTGGCTTCCCCTTTCAGCACATAGGTAGAAAAAGTAGTCTTTTACTCTTTTCCGACTCTGGAGATCACAAACGCCTTTTTAATCTCTTCGACCCAAGATTGAGCCTCTATAGTCGGTGGTCCCTTTGAATTCGGACGGTCACACACTCTTGAAATCCTTAAAGTTGGCAATATGCTCAACTGGAGGATTTATGGGTACTCCATTATTATTCCTGTTAAAGGCTTCTAATAAACTATTGCATAGAGTTTGCCAGACCCCCTTGCTCGTGAATTTAATCACTACTAAAACACTTTTTAAAATTCTTCTAATTTTATTTTATCAACTACTACTAAAATACTTTTTAAACTTAGATTTTTTTTTCTAGTTTGAACACACACACACACCCACAACTCGAACCCCCAACCTCATGATAAATTTAGAATTTAACTAGAATGAAAACTCTATTTGTGATTCTGAAAACTTTAGAGTAACTTATTATTTCTAAAAAAAAATTATTTTTAATTATAGGAGTCCTTTATTTAGATAATTAGTTATACAAATCAATTTTGGACTCTAAATAACTGTATACTAAGAATATCGAAAAAAATATTATGAGTTAATATTAACTTATTATTTTACAAAAAAAAAATTTTTTATAAGAGTTATTTAGTTACTTAATTATACAAAATTCTAACTATTAGATTTCTACTCAACTTTAACTCTAAATAACTATACATTGAAAAAATATTATGAGTAAACAATAGTTCATATTAATTAATATATTCTATATATTGCAAAATATATTAACCATTATACTTCGTTACCAATTCTATTTCATCTAGGAGATCTTTTGTTAATTAATATTATAAAATCAATATTAACTTATATATTAGTAATTAAAATTTAGTTAAATAATTTTAAAATTAAAAATCATAATGATAACTCATTATTCTACAATAATTCTATTTTTAAATAACTATATATTAAAATATACAAAAAATGTTACGACTAAATACTACTCCCTATCCCATAAAAACTAATTTAGTTTAATTTTTTCAAATCAAATTGACCAGGTTTTGTAATCAAAATTTATATTATTTTCTTATAATTATAGGTGGGCAAACTATAACCATAAGAAATTATATCAAATTTCTACTATCTCCAAATTTGATAAGTATAAAAATATAAACGAATAGTTTTTAATTCTAAAATTAATCGATTTGATAAAAATATCAAACTAAGTCAGTTTTGTAGGGACTGGGTAGTAATTAGTATTTCATAACTTGATATATATATATATATATATATATATATATATATATATATATATATATATATATATATATATATTTATTTATATGGAAAAATGTATATACTATAATATGTGTATTACACAATTGGCTATAGCGACGATTTTTTGAGCTATAACGACAGTTTCACCCGTCGTCATAGTTATTTTTCAGAAATACATAGGCCATCCGTCAAAAGTCGTCATAGCCCAAAAATCATCGTCATAAATTTCTCATATAATACTACAATTGTATATATATACATATAGCCCTATATATATAGAGAGAGAGAGAAAATAGATCAGGTCCGGACTCCCTGATGGGAGAAAATTCGGACCCTATATTTTTTTTATTTTTTTTGCTTTTTTTTTAAAAACAACTAAAAAATTAATATTTTATGGGCGAAATTTTTCCATAATCTGATATTTTGGGCGTGATTTGCATACCTATACCAAAATATATATGCGATGCGCATGCATCGTATATACTATTTTGTTATACGTATCCAAATCACATCCAAAACATTGTATTATGTAAAAATTCCAGTTCCATATAATATTAAAAAAAATTAGTTGTTTTTTAAAAAAAAAGTACGTATTTTAAGAAAATGCAGGAGTCCAGACTGGATCTGGACTGTATATCTCAAAAAACCTTCACCATAGTGGACTGTGTACTACACAGCCATAAATTAATGCATGATGAAACTTTAGTTTTCAAATTTATCATAATAGTAAACTTATTATTTTATAACAATTTTATTTTTTATAAAATTCCTTTAATTTGATTAAATTTGTATAATTTGTCCTTTTAAGTAAAATTTGTAAAAATTAAAATAGTAATAGTAAGTTAATTTATGAAATTTTATAAATGATTTTATAATTATAATATAAAATAATTAATGAAATTTATCTAGGCACACTTAGAAGGGGGGTTGAATAAATGTGGAAGCAATCTATGACCAATTTTTAAATTTTAAACTAGACTATTAATTTCAGGCTACTATAATAATTGAAATCAGCTTACTGAATTAATATAGTCTATTTAGAAAATATCCTGCTGAATTTATAACTTGAATAAAATACTTGGTGTTAAATGTGACACCCCCAAAATTAGGTATACATCACCCATCTTGGGTTGCCACTTACATGGTATGTAATTTAAATACTGACTTAATACATAAACTGTGAGTTTAAATACAAATATCGCTCTATTAGATATTATACAAACTCAAAAGGAGTCCTCATTACAATTATTATCACACTATTTCACGTAATAGTGAGGACTACTAATGCTATCTTCGGACCATCACTCGTTTCCCACTCGTCCAATTTATATTCTCATTTCAAGAGAATAAAGTGAAAGAAAGGGTGAGCTCAACTAGCCCAAAGAAGAAATATTATGACTAAGATAATGCGAGAATAAATTATCAATAATCTTTAACAATGTTAAACCGATAAAATACAATAGACAACCGGTTTAATCTGCGGTGGAATAAGCAATCCATTAAAAGAGTCAAGTAGAAAATAAAGTCTACTATCTTTTAGGTTTTAAAAGGTTTTTCATCAACTGTTATAAATTGAGACTCGACTTTAATAAATATTCCACATCATCGAATCACCCCCACTTTTCTGACAAGGATATTCTTTAGTATCACGACCACAATTATTCATGCACTACGGGCCAAGAATATTTGTGTATTCATTAATAATCATGATCATGCCAACAATCATTCCCACCAATGATACACTACTACCATCGAGGATTTTTATCACATCATTTGTAACATTACGGTCATGATTACACCGAATAGTCTCTCGGTCATAATCATACCCAAGTCCATCTATGCACTGAGGCCACGAATGACTTTCAACATAATATAAACATGAGGATGATGACAATGATATAAGAATTCAATAAAACAAGTTCAAGAATTATTTTATCCGGAATTATTAACGTCCAAATTATCAACATGATCTTTGTTTGTAGAGTAAAATTCAAGAATGATCGAAAGAATATTTCCATGAAAAGATCTTTGGATGAAACACAAATATCAAGGATATTCCACTAATTTCATGGAGTATAGAAGTCAAAGTTTTAACCAACTAGGTGTAATAAAGAATAGAATAACAAAAGAAATCACCATGCATGCGATGAGGCCCATGACAGGCGAGTTATTCCAATGTAATAATAAATAACGGAACCGGTCCGGCGTAAAACGCATGAACGGGATGTTCCAATGAGAATAATAATAAAGATTTTAACCAGTCCTGTAAAACACATGCATGGATGTTCCAATGAATAATAATAAAGATGGAACCAGTCCTAAAAAACACACGCATGAGCAGATGTTCCAATGAGAATAATAGAAGAATGTCACCAAGTATAGGGTAAACCGCATATACGAGGTTATTCCAACAGAATAATAAGCAATGGAATAACGACGCTCTTCATGAATAAGAAAGAATAACACCCTTACTTTTGGTAGGAGATTGAATCTGCGGAAGGTGTAAGAACAAAATACTCTTCTTCTTTTTCTCTTATTCTCTCTATACTTTCTCTCTATATAGCTTGAATGAATTAAGTGAAAATAATGAAGCCCTAGGCCTCTATTTATAGAAGATTTCTAGCTTAGCACCTGCCGTGTGAAAAGGCAAGTGGCTTGACGACTGATGATGTGAAAAGAAAAGTGGTTTGACGCCTGTAATGTGAAACGACAAGTGGTTCGACGCCTGTAATGTGAAACGACAAGTGGTTCGACGCCTGTAATGTGAAACGACAAGTGGTTCGGCGTCGGTAAAAGGTAATTACTATTGATGAAGGTAATTACTATTCACAAGGGTAATTACTATTGTGAAGGTAATTACTTATTGACGAAAAATACTATTGACGAAGGTAATTACTATTCACAAAGGTAATTACTATTGACGAAGGTAATTACTATTGACGAAGGTAAATACTATTGACGAAGAGACTCTTAGATGATGACATATGAGCCCCCCATAAAATAATCAAACTTACCACAAATCATTTTATTTTCATCAACACCTATTTAATCTTTCAACAATTATTAATCATTTATAACTTGTCGTCTCAATTATTGATTTAATACTATAACATATTATACAGATGATACTGTGACAATAATTGAATCAATAATATAAGAGATACGATCAAAGAATTATCATGTAGCAATAATTAAGCATAGGTTGAGTGACTTCTCACGTAAGCATCAATAATCAATACCGTGTGCTACTATGCAACCCACGCGTATTCTTGTACTTTTACCACCGGTAGTTCAACGCTTTTAACGGTAACACCTCCGTAGTTATTTTTATAAAATATTTTTGTCGTTTTCTCGATCCGAATAATAATTTACATTGGGGGTCCACCAATGATTGAGCCTTTATACGAATATTCCCTAACAAAAGAATATTCCCCAGCCAAACTAATATTTTATAACAACTTGCATACTTTGCAAAATTTATAAATATTACCCACAACTATAACATTATATCAAATTTATTCCATAATATTCAAAAATAATATTTATAGAAAAATTAATCTTTATTTATAAAAGTTGGGGTCTTACATTAAATAATTATCTTAATATAATGCAAGTATTCAAATTTTAATTATTAAGATAATTAAAATGGCTTATGTGATTTTAAAATAAAGCAAATAATAAAATCAACACTAAGAAGATTTTTACGTGGTTCAAATTATTACCTCTATAATAATAGCCTAGTCCACGTCCAATACCAACTAGTATTGGAGACTCACTTTATTTATTTCTTTATAAATAAATACATATTACAAAACAGATTTCAACAAAAATTAATTAACAATTATTTCCTCTTGAGCTCTCTTGCTCCTTGTGCACCTATGCACTCTTCAAGCACCTTTGCTTCCTTGAACCTGTTTGTAATCCTTTCTCTAATCCACTAGGATTAACACCTTTAGACTACACTTAGTCTAAAATAAAAAATTCAATACAAATACAGAGGTCTATAATCAATGCAAATTCAATTTAACAATTAAAGGCTCAACTATATGCAATGATCAATTAGCACACAATAAATAAATATTAAATTTCTTACCAAATACCAGCTCAAATAATATCAAAAATTTAATTGCTTAGCTTCTCAAGAATTGCACTCAGTAAATCAATTCGGTCAATAACAATAATAAGTGCAATAATAAATTCGTGAGCGTTGTGTATTTTTCTGAATGAGAAAACATCATTTATATAGCCTTTACACAAGTTACCATTATATAAAGTCCCATTGTAAATTATGTTACTTTAGATAAAGAACATATAAGTAGCATTAGTTCCATATCACCACATGTTCTATTAGTCCCATAAAAATAGGCTAAGTTATCTATAACAATCTCACAACGTTAAGGAACAACCAAATATACTGATGGAATAATTTAAGAGACTCTCAAAAGATAACCCACAAAAAGACTTTTGACTTGGTCTTTTTCTATTCAATAAAGTGACGTGAGCAGCAATGATCCATTCTAATTATCAAGATAATTTTAAAGTTTCAATAAATCTATATACTCAATCCCTTGAAAACCGCATACTCACAAACCATATCACAATGTCATGTAGCTACCATCCTTTAAAGTTTCTAGGAATTCATAATTACATGTATATCCACGTGTAGGTGTATTTTAAAATATCCAAGAGATATCAATTAACCATTTTTTCAACCATGCACACATATCACTAGCTATCCTCATTTTTAGCTTCTAGGCATACGAACCAATGCACGTGATACATATATTAAGTGATCTACACATGTAATACAAATATCAAATATTACTTCCTTTTATATACATGATGATATATTAATCTGATCTCTTTTTATGTTTAAAAAAAACTTTTTCATTAAACGTTTAAACCATTTTCCATTTAAGACATATAATAAGAATGCAAATAATAATATGTCCTAAAGCCTTTAAATGAAAAATCAAATATTATGCAATTGACCATACATTTGTCTTCCTAGAAAGAAAAAGATTCTTCGACCAATTGAAAATCCCGCCAATGTTCTTTTATCAACAAATACCTAAAACACCATAAAACAATTTAGTACTTGAACATTTCATCATCAAAACTTAAGGATTGAATATGACAAAGTCAACATTCTCCCCCTTTTTGATGATGACAACCCAAAATTGTTTACCCCCCATGAATATATGCATAACACAATTAACTCCACCTAAATCCATGCAATATAATTTCAGGTTGCTGAAATTCAATTTTACAAAATCCTGAATTTTGTAAACATCCTGAATTTTGTAAATAATTCAAAAAAATCTTGTTACCTGCAGTATTTGTTAGTTTATCAAATATCAAAATAATTACTGCATGCTAACAAATATATCAAATATTTAAATCCCAAATTAAACATAAGTCTTTTTGGTGATGTATACCAAACCAAAACCAACAGTTTTAAAAATTCGTCCATAAACATAATCATAAAATCTCTCCCCCTTTGTCATCAATCAAAAAGGAAGCAGTTCATTCATCGAGCTCTACCACGGTACCGCGAAATTTGCCGAGTGAGTGAAATAAGGGCGATGATTTGCACGATGGACTTTCTCAACTATATGCTCAAATCGGCAGAACAAATTGGGGAGGCCGAGAATGACATTGGCGGTGGTAGAGGACATCGAGAAATTCACCTTGATACTCGGCCAACCAATTACAATGCACCCACTGAGGAACAGTTGAATGCTTACGTTGCATATGGAGTTTAGAACCAACATCATTAAACCTCAGAGCCACAAATCCAGCTAACTCCCCAACCTGATTACTAACGAACTTAATTTCCTGACTCAACTGACAAGATTTGCGATTAAGTTGGCGTTGCATCAACTCAGCCAAGGCAGTTGTTTGCACCTCAAAATCGGCTTGCAAATCGATAAACTCATCTTCAATGTTATGATAGAGTTTATTGATTTCAGGTGCACCCAATGGCAACTTACCTTTTTCCAACAAAGACATATGGTTATGAAGGGCACACATCTCAACTTGCATTTTCTCTTGATTACTAAGAATTACTTTCAACAGATCGACAACTTTAGGAGAGGATTGAATGGAGGGCTGAATAGGAGAAGATGGAATAGAGACTGGAGGAGCGGGATTTTCATAAGTGACACGAATAAACATACCATCAAGTAAACTGATACGCGACATTTTCAGGGAACCAACACTGATGGAATCAGTAACCAAAACAAAATTTTCATTTTCAAAAGAGATTTTAAAATGATTAAACAAGGTAGTGAGAGTAGCACTGTAAGGCAAACAAGTCTTGGTTTTTCGCAAACAGGTGGTCATGTGATGAAACATCATTTGAGACAAGTTAAAAGAAACACCTCTTAAAATCATGGCAACAATTATCAAGTCTTGATAGGTAAAATCTGCTCCTCCACCTAAACGAGGCAACAGATTGTATCTAACAAGATGATGGAGGACACAAGAAATAGGAGAGACATCCACTGTTTTAGGAGTAAAAATATCACTCAACAAATTATTGTTCATGACGATTTGTAACTGTTCCAAAGGAGTGAATGGAAAATGAACAACACCTTTCTTTGTAAAAGGACACACACCAGAAGATGGAATTTTCAAAATACTACCAAAATCCACGACCAAAAAATATAACGATTTTCCTTTGACAAAAGTGGTATAAAAATCACCATGACATTCTAGATTTGTGTAAAATTGTTGAACAAGTCTAGGGTATGCCACAGATGGAGGAAAAAGCATGGAAGAAATACCACAAGACTCAAATAATAATTTCAAAGGAGATTGTTGAAAACAGATTTGATCAACAGATTTTTCATAGACAAATTATTTTGGAAAAATAACTGTTTTAAAACGCACCTCATACGCATTGCTTCGAAAATAGGTATCAAGCAGATCAGAGGAAAAGTTAGGGTTTACCAAAACTGGTGAAGGGGTAACCTCTGGTTTAAAAGATGGAGTCGTTGGCTGACCTCGCCGAGAGGGTCCAGATGTTTTCGGCAAAGATGGACTGAAAGTGGACTCATCAGACGCCAAAGAGTCCAAGTACTCTGTCTTTGACGACACAACCTTCTTCATTTTCCTTTTCTGGCGAGATGGTCCGGCAGTAGAGTGGGGAGGAACAGCTATCTGTTCGTCATCAAATTCCATCATCGATCTCTTGTGTGTACAAGTTCTCATAGCGATTGAAGATTTCAAGGCAATATGAGAGAGTAAGAGAGAATCAGATGAAATCTAAGATATAAAGAGAATGAAAAGATACAGAGTATATAAAATAAATGAATGCATGTATGTATCTTAACGTTTCCCAAGTCTTTCTGTCTCCCAAGGCTTTACGTCTCTCAAGAACCTTAGCCGACTTGTCTTTTCAATTTTCAAAAACCATGATGAGATTCATGTACGCATACGTCTCCCAAGAAACCCTTAGTCTGTCCAGTCGTTTTGGGTTTTCAAAACCAATTATGATAAACTCCTTTATTGTATCCATGATTTAAGGAGTTTAATTTAGCAGTCGAAAATATAATTATCCTAAATACGATTTACATGCAATACTAGGATAACACTAATACAGATATTAAAATCATGCAGTAAACATCCCAAGTTCTCTTTGCAGCATGCAAAATCTATCTTCACTTAGTGGTTTAGTAAAAATATCTGCAATTTGATTTTCAGTTGGAATAAAAATCAATTTAATTAAACCTTTTGACACATTATCTCTTAAAAAATGATGTCTAACTTTTATATGCTTTGTATGTGAATGTAACACAGGATTTTTAGATATATCTATAGCACTTGAATTATCACAATAAATAGGCACAAAATCACATAATATATCAAAATTACATAGAGTTTGCCGCATCCATAATATCAAAGAGCATCAACTTCCTGCAGCTAAGTATTCTCCCTTAGTAGTTGAAAGAGCCACTGAGGTTTGCTTTTTACTATGCCATGATACGAGACTTTGTCCCAAGAAAGTACAAGCACCACTTGTACTTTTTCTATTGATTTGACATCCTGCATAGTCAGCATCTGAATAACCTATTAGTTCAAAGTGATTGGAAAATGGATAAAATAATCCTAAATTAATAGTACCACTTAAATATTTCAAAATTCTTTTAACAACATGTAAGTGTAATTCTTTGGGTTTTGCCTGAAATCTTGCACATAGACAAACACTATACATTATATCAGGTCTAGAGGCAGTTAAGTATAACAAGCAACCAATCATACCTCAATATTTTGTTATATCAACATCAATACCTTTGTCATCAGCTGTGAGCTTTATTGATGTGCTTATAGGTGTACCTTTTGAGTTAGATCCTTCAAAGCCAAATCGCTTGAGTAATTCTTTTGTGTATTTGGTTTGATGGATGTAAATTCCGTCATTCGTTTGTTTGATTTGAAGTCCTAAAAAGTAGTTGAATTCACCCATTAAGCTCATATCAAATTCTTTATGCATGCACTTGGAAAACCACTCACAAAGATGATCATTAATAGCACCAAAAATTATATCGTCTACATATATTTGAACAATAATAATATCTATATTTGTATGCTTAATAAATAATGTAGAATCTATTTTACCTCTAATAAATCCATTTGATAAGAGATACTTACTTAACCTGTCGTGCCATGCTCTTGGAGCTTATTTCAAGCCATAAAGAGCTTTCTTTAATTTGTAGACGTGATTAGGATACTTTTCATGCTCGAATCCAGGAGGTTGTTTCACATAGACCTCTTCGTTAATGTATCCGTTGAGGAAAGCACTCTTTATGTCCATTTGATATAGTTTAAACTTTTTGTAGCACGCAAATGCTAACAAAATTCGAATTGATTCTAACCTAGCCACAGGTGCATAGGTTCTTCATAGTCGATTCCCTCTTGTTGGTTATACCCTTGGGCTACTAGCCTTGCTTTGTTAATTACGGGTGATTGTACCGTGCTCATCAAGCTTATTTTTGAATACCCATTTCGTACCAATGATAGACGCATCTTTTGGAGGAGGCATAAGTTCCCATACTTGGCATCTTTCAAATTGTTGAAGTTCTTCTTACATTGCCAATAACCAATTTTCGTCAAGTACTGCATCTTTTGCATTCTTTGGCTCAACTTGTGACAAAAATGCAGAGAATGCATAATGATTTTGTAAACCTCTTCGTGTGGTTACACCTTTGTTGATATCTCCAATGATATTCTCCGGTTGATGATTCTTGACATATCTAGCTATTTTTGGCATTTGAATATCATGTAAAACTTCTTCTTGATCATGAGATTCATCTTCAGCATCTTGCAAATTTTCAGGTTCACGTTCCTGTTGGTTGTCCATTTCAGTTTCCTGAAACTGCTCATTTGGTCTCCCGTTTTGTTATTTTTGGTTAGCTAGAATTCTGACTGTCTCTTAATTTCCTGCATCATTTTCACTTTATTTTGGAAGATCATTGTTAGTCTCATTGAAAGTGATATGAACAGATTCTTCTACACGTGACTTTTTAATATTATAGATACGATAAGCCTTACTATTTTGAGAATAACCAATAAAAATTCCTTCGTATGACTTAGCATCAAAATTTCCCAAGTTATCATTTGTATTTAAGATGAAACATTTCGAACCAAAAACTTTGAAATAACTTATATTTGGAATTTTATTATTTAGAAGTTCATAAGGTGTTTTCAAAATAATAGGACGAATGAGAACTCTATTTAAAACATAACATGATGTACTTACTGCTTCGGCCCAAAATTTCTTTAGAAGCTTACTTTCTTGTAGTAGAGTACTTGCGGTCTCTTGTAGAGTCCTATTCTTTCTTTCCACCACTTCGTTTTGTTAAGGAGTCCTTGGGGCTGAAAATTCATGGCTAATGCCCCTTTGATCACAAAAGGTTATAAAATCTTTTTGAAACTCAGTACCATGATCACTTCTAATTCTAATAAGTTTATAGCTATACTTTGTTTCAAGATTTCTTATTAGTTTTTCAAATTCTTTAAATGCTTCATCCTTAGTTCTCAAAAATAATATCCATGTGTATCTTGAAAAATCATCAACTATTACAAAAGCATAGAATTTACCATTAATGCTTGAATGCCTTTCCGAACTAAATAAATCAAGATGAAGTAGTTGCAAAGGAGAAGAGGTTGATACCATATTCTTTGCTGAAAAAGAAGTTCTTACTTGTTTTCCCAATTGGCAAGGAATACATATTCCTTTCTTTTCAAACCTGATTCTTGGCAATCCTTTGACGAGATTCTTTGAGGATAGTTTCTTGATTAAGTCCATGTGAACATGTCCCATCCTTTTATGCCACAGATAAGTTTCATCTTGTACTGAAGTAAGACATAGTTCTTCATCCTGTTGCTCAAAATCAAGAGTATATATATTTCCTTCTCTTTGTGCAACTAGAGTAGTATTATTAGTACCATGAAATATTGTGCATTTATCTTTTTTAAAGTTAACTTGATGACCATTATCCATTAATTGGCTAATACTAATTAAATTGAATTCAAGGCCATTAACAAGATGCACATTATTTATACTTACCTTGCCATTACCAATTTTACCTTTTCCAATTATCTCGCAGGTTTTGTTGTCTCCAAATGTGACCGTTCCATTCTTCTTCTTGATATTTAGTTCTATGAATTTTGATTTATCACCTGTCATGTGCCGAGAAAATTCACTATCAAGAATCCATTTTTGAGATGGAACTCTTGTCTTTAAACATACCTGTCAAGAAAGAACAATTTATCCTTTTGGTACCAATATCTTTTTGGGTCCACTCATGTTAGTAGCAAGTAAATCATTCTTTTTAATCCATACCTTTTTAACCTTGTTTCGTTTCTTAAAACAATTTATATCTAAATGACCTTTAATACCACAATGGTTACAGGTTGTGAAAGGAGAGCAATAATTTAAACTAAATCGTGATTTTGATTTTAGCATTTTCATATTACTCTTTTTATGCATAGGATCATAACCAATTCCTTGTCTTTCAAAACTAGGTCTTTATTTACCTAATATGACATTTAAATTTTCTTCACCTTGAACAAATTTAGCAAGAGATAATTTTAATGAATCTATTCCTTTTTGAAGTTCATTATTAGGAAAAGTTTTAACAGGAGATTTATCACTAAATGTGTCAATACATACATCTCTCATTTTTAGCTCATTAGTCAACTTTTGGACTTCATTATTCAAGAAATTTACCTTATTGAAAAGTATTTTGTTATAGTTGTCTAAATAATCAATTTTAGCAATCAAAACATTTTCTTCTTTACATGTAGATTCCTTTTCAATTTCTTTCTTTTCATCTATTAGTGAATCCACTTCACTCATTAAAGTATTAACTAAACCTTTTAAGCATGCATTCTTTTCTTTTAACTTCTTATTTTCTTGTTCTAATGAGTTCAATTCATTAAAAGATACTTGATTAGATTCACCTTCAATTCCCACGAAGCATACTTGTGCTATCTCATCTTTATTATCGATCTCCACTTCGGATTCCTCATCACTCCAAGTCACAAAGGCTTTGTTCTTCTTGTTATCTTTGTAGTTTGTCTTTCCTTTGTTCTTCAATTGAAAATAATCTTTCTTGAAGTGACCAGGACGTCCACATTTGAAGCACGTCTCTTCAGTTTGCTTTCCTTTGGACTTATTTGAATTAAAAATATTTCTTCTTTTATTCTTCCTTTGTAGTAGCCCCTTGAGTCTTCTTGACATCATTTCTATTTCTTCATCCGAGTCATCATCAAGCTCCTCTTCGTTATCTGCATTAAGAGCTAAAACCTTTCTTCGAGGAGTTTCCTCCTCATCATCATATCTCTTTAACTGATGTTCATATTCTTCTAATTCACCAAACAAAGTTAAAGTATCCATGGAAGAAATAGTTGCAGAATCTTGAAGAGTAGTGATTTTAGAAGCAAACCTTTTGGGCATAGCCCGAAGCAACTTATAGTTGATCTCACTTTGAGGAATAGTCCTGTCCAATAATTTCAAGGAGTTAATGAGGACTAGGAATCTTGCGTGAACTAGTTTGATGGTTTCATCTTTTTCGAGCTTGAACATTTCATAATCATGCATGAGCATACTCAGTTTGACTTCTCGTACTTTGGAAGTACCTTCATGACTTACCACTAGAGTATCCCACATTTCCTTAGCTGTGTTGCATGAGGACACTTTGTCTATCTCGGATTGTACAATGCCGCTTGGAAGGGTGTTCATTGCCTTAGAATCGTATGAGACCATGTAGATTTCGGTTGAATCCATTTCTAGAAGAATCTTTGGTGTCCCATCATCTCTTCGTGGAATAACTGATCCGTTCTCTACAACCCACCATTCCCAAGGATCTCTTTCAGATAGATCCTCATTCGAAACTTTCAGAAGTTGTAATTTTCGGTTCCGAACAGCAAAGGAGGTCTATTGGTTGATTGTCCTTCTTGATTGTTGTTCCCAAATGCCATGTCAGAATCTTTCCCTACAAGTCACCTTTAAGACCAAGATAAGTAGAGCCAAGCTCTGATACCAAATGAAATTTATCTAGGCACACTTAGAAGGGGAGTTGAATAAGTGTGGAAGCAATCTATGACCAATTTTTAAATTTTAAACTAGACTATTAATTTCAGGCTACTATAATAATTGAAATCAGCTTACTGAATTAATATAGTCTATTTAGAAAATATCCTGCTGAATTTATAACTTGAATAAAATACTTGGTGTTAAATAATTATCTTAATATAATGCAAGTATTCAAATTTTAATTATTAAGATAATTAAAATGGCTTATGTGATTTTAAAGTAAAGCAAATAATAAAATCAACACCAAGATTTTTACGTGGTTCAGCTATTACCCTCTATAATAATAGCCTAATCCACGTCCAATACCAACTAGTATTGGAGACTCACTTTATTTATTTCTTTATAAATAAATACATATTACAAAATAGATTCCAACAAAAATTAATTAACAATTAATTCCTCTTGAGCTCTCTTGCTCCTTGTACATCTATGCACTCTTCAAGCACCTTTGCTTCCTTGAACCTATTTGTAATCCTTTCTCTAATCCACTAGGATTAACACCTTTAGACTACACTTAGTCTAAAACAAAAAATTCAATACAAATATAGAGGTCTATGATCAATGCAAGAATATTCAATTTAACAATTAAAGGCTCAACTATATGCAATGATCAATTATCACACAATAAATAAACAATAAATTTCTTACCGAATACCAGCTCAAATAATATCAGAAATTTAATTGCTTATCTTCTCAAGAATTGCACTCAATAAATCAATTAAACTCGATAACAATAATAAGTGCAATAATAAATTAAATGAGAGTGTTGTGTATTTTTTCCGAATGAGAAAACATCATTTATATAGCCTTTACAAATTATTACTGGTTATATAAAGTCCCGTTGTAAATTACGTTATTTTAAATAAAGAACAGATAAGTAGCATTAGTTCCATATCACCACATGTTCTATTAGTCCCATAAAAATAGGCTAAGTTATCTATAACAATCTCACAACGTTAAGGAACAACCAAATATATTGATGGAATAATTTAAGAGACTCTCAAAAGATAACCCACAAAAAGACTTTTGACTTGGTCTTTTTCTATTCAATAAAGTGACGTGAGCAGCAATGATCCTTTCCAATTATCAAGATAATTTTAAAGTTCCAATAAATCTATATACTCAATCCCTTGAAAACCGCATACTCACAAACCATATCACAATGTCATGTAGCTACTGTCCTTTAAAATTTCTAGGAATTCATAATTACATGCATATTCACGTGTAGGTGTATTTTAAAATATCCAAGAGATATCAATTAACCATTTTTTCAACCATGCACACATATCACAAGCTATCCTCATTTTTAACTTCTAGGCATACGAACCAATGCACGTGATACATATATTAAGTGATCTACACATGTAATACAAATATCAAATATTACTTCCTTTTATGTACATGATGATATATTAATCTGATCTCTTTTTATGTTTAAAAAAAAAATTCATTAAACGTTTAAACCATTTTCCATTTAAGACATAATAAGAATGCAAATAATAATATGTCCTAGAGCCTTTAAATGAAAAATTAAATATTATGCAATTGACCTTACATTTGTCTTCCTAGAAAGAAAAAGATTCTTCGACCAATTGAAAATCCCGCCAATGGTCTTTTATCAACAAATACCTGAAATATCATAAAACAATTTAGTACTTGAACATTTCATCATCAAAACTTAAGAATTGAATATGACAAAATCAACAATTAACAATTATATTATTTAAAAAATTAATTTGTACTTGGCACGAGACAATTAACTAATTTCATTGATAACTCGAAGAGGTGACTAATAACCTCAAAAAGGAAAATGATATTTATATATGTCATAGAGAAAAGGAATACTTGGATAATCAATTAAAAAATAATGAAGAAACAAATAAAGAGGGATATCACATTTCTTTTGAAACTGGTATAAAAAAATGCAACTATATGGATTGTACCGGGATAGAAATAAAAAATGAAAAAATAACTTGCAGTCTCTAGAAAACCAGTTTCCATTTGTGTGGGCCTTGGAAGCAAATGGCGAATGTTGAAGATGAGGGATGAGGGAATTTTTGGTGGAACTATAAAATACGTAGAAATTTAAAAAAAATACACTAACGGCCAATTTATTCTGTTGGGCCGATATCAACACTGACAGACGAAAGTTTGGAAAGCAAATGAGATTAGTCCTAGTCGTAAGCGATGGATATTAGGTGTGTATCGACCTATGCAGTGTTATTGTTAACGCGTTAAATATCTTGTTTGAGAGTACGTTTACAAAAATAAAATTCAAAAAGAATTGACAAAATAAACCAATGAAAAAAATAAATTCACATAATTTATATACGCAACGCGTATGCGATTTAGCGATTGAGTGCCACTAATGATAAAGAAAAATCTCAATGGAAAGAAATCATAAAAAGCACTAAAGAAAAAGACAACAAAAGAAACGTGGTGAAAATTCAGAGTAGGTCTGGTAAAATATGATTATGGATTGATTTTGGTTTTTAAAATATGATTATGGTTCCATTTAAGAATTAAAACTATATTAACCATTTTTAATATGGATAATGTGGGTTGAAACCATATGGTTATAGTTAAAAACCATATTAACCATATTAACCATTTTAATATTGTTATGGGTTATGGGTTTCATGAAGACCTCATTTGACACTAATATTATGTGATTATGTATATACCCATTACCCCCACCCCATCCCATCCCACCCCACCCCAACCCAACCCCACTCCACTATCACTAAAAAAAAATATATTATGTGATAATGTATATACCCCTTACTTCCACCCCACCCCAACCCAACCAAAAATAATAATATTATGTGATTATGTATATACCTCTTACCCCCCCCCCCCCCCCCCACCCCCACCTACCTATCCACCCACCCCACCCAACCCCTTACCCCCACTACCACTAAAAAAATAATATTATGTGATTATGTATATACCCCTACCCCCACCCCACGCCACCCCACCCCACCCCACCCCACCCCACTCCTTACTCGTATCCCCTACCCCCACCCCCCACCCCACCTAGCCACCCACCCCCACCCCCACCCCCACCCCCCCCCCCCCCTCTCTCCCAAAATAAATTAATATTAAGTGATTATGTAAACACCACCCACCCTCTACCCCCACCCACCCACCAAAAAAAAAAAATCGTGTTTGGTGTGATTCTTGAGAGAGAGAGAGAGAGAGAAAGTGCAATTGAATAGAATATGAGTTGAAAAATGGTTAACCACTTAATTAACTATATTTGTTTTAAAAATATGGGCTCAAACTTTAACCAACTTGAATAAATAAAAATAGTTAACCGACCCATTTAATTTCACTTAATATGATTTGACCCAACAATTAACTAGTTATATTGCCATGTCTAATCCAGAGTCAGGCTTAGGAACATGACTAGCCTTGGTCTTTGATGGGGAAATAGAAATATAATAGATCGATCATCTCCAACTTTTTTTTTTCTGGTAGAAATAAGATGTGCATTAAAAGTAGAAAACATTATAAACTTGTACCAATTATGATTCTTCTTTAATTTGTACTCTTTGATATTTTTTACGTTCGAAAAGGTGATATAATAAATACTACTACAAAATTATAAACTTTATTAATTTGGCCTTCACAATTCAATTAAATAGTGCAAGCATCACGCATCACAAGGCCGTTGCATTTAAAAAATATTATATTATCTTATATAGAACAGATCTAAAACACTACTCTTAAATAATACTTTCTCTTAAATAGTATTTCTTTATTAAAACTACTAAACCTAGTAAAATCGACTCAGGTTCAAGGGTCGGGCTAGCCCGCCCGTCAAAAAATAAATTTTGGACTTCATTTTTTTTAGCCAATAAAAATTTATAGGTGTTTGGGCTGACCCAATTTTAGCCCGTCCCGTGAAAGCCCAACCTGTGAGCGCGTGACCCGCCTGTTCCTTCGGAATTTGCCTTTAGTATTGGAGCAAAAGCTCTTGCTAAATATCGTAGTTCGCTTCTATCGGATAATGCAAAAGCATTAATTTGTGGACGTAATTGGATTTGTGGATATGAAATACAAAGTTTGTTCTAGTTATAAATATTTTCTTTAATTGTAGTTTTTTAGTTTAATTTTGGGTATTGATATTTTAAATTGGCATTTTTAATAAAGATGATGGGCCAACGGACAACCAAATTTTAGTACCGCTAATTAAAAATCAAGAGTCAAAAGGATCTAACGTGGACGAAATTACAAGTGACTAGACATTACTCATTAATAAGTACTTCATTTTTTATGAACTATTTCTTTAATTTTTGTGTGATTTTTTAAGTACTAAGAAAAGGTAATCTTGTGTTGTAATTATATAATAAAATTGAATGCTTTGTTAAACATAAATTTAATGGTTGCATTTTTTTCTTAAAACTTAAAAGCTTGTTAGCATTGTTACAAATGATAATCCTATATAATTCATGCTTCATGCTTAATACTTATACATAAATATTTTGCTAAAATTGATTGAATTACCACTAATACATTTTATCAGTATAATGTATTAAATATTGGGTTGTCTAGTTTATTAACAGTCACTACATTTCAATTTGAATTTTATTAAATAGTATTGAAATTTATAAATTTTAAAAAAAAAAAAAAAAAAAAACCACGGGCACCAGCCCGCTAATGGTCTTACCCGTTTGCCAGGTATAAAAATTATATCATTTTAGAAATTCATTTAAAATACAAAATAATATTAAAATAAAATAATTTCACTTACTTTCCTATTATTTATAAAAATATCATTCATGAACCCTATTTATTTTTTAAAAAAATTAAAAAATCTCCAAAACGACGTATTTTTAATAAATGAATACTATTTGAGTTATTTAAAAAAAATTCTATTTAAAAGAGAGTATTATTTTAAAAAAGTGCTTTAAATCCATCATCTTATTTTATACTACTATCAACTTTTATTTTAAAACTAATTTTATCCTGTACCTCCAACACTACATAAACGATAAAATTTATCTCAAATTTTGAACGGCCGACATAATTTTTTAAAGTGGGAGAAAAATTCAAAATCAATTATATTTTGTTAGATAGATTAAGCCAAAATCAATTGTATTTTGTTAGATAAATTAAATGTTAGGAGTTGGGATTGATGCAGTGATTGAGACTCGAAGATTATTGAGCTAGGCTGGGCTGATTTGAGGTCAAAGGTATAAGTATGACAAATGGTACAAAAGATTATAGCTGCACGGTTCAATATTAATCGAGTTTTTGAAGGTTGAAAGAGTAATAATAAAACGGGACAAATCTCAAATTGATTAATTAATGAAGTACACATACTATCAATGAATTAATTGGCACAAACTATATATATCATCTAAAACTACTTTCTGAAGAACAAGAAACATACATGCATACAAAAACACCATAGCTAAATAAACAGAAAGTACATCCACTATCCAACCAGCGCATAGATTGCGTATAAAATCCCCGGAATATATCCCAACAATGTCAGCAACAAACAAATCCAGAACTCTACCTGCAAAATTAAATTCCCAATCAAATCTAAAGGATGCTCGATAACACCATAGCTATATTTATGATGCTCCATAAATATAGATACAGAATAAAAATATAATAATTAATAATAAGAGTATTATAGTAAATTATTATAAAAAATAAATCATTTAAGATAATGTAAATAAACATTTAACTTAGGATCAGTTGAAACAGTAATAACAAAACTTTTTATCCCGAAACAGAGGAGGGAGTATTTATTTTTGACAAAAATCCATGAACATATTTATATTATCAAGACATCAACACAAACATAAAAGAAGTTAAGAATTAAGAGTTTATAGCCACACAACGAGAGGGTGGCTCTCCCTTCAAAATCAAAAACCAAAAGTTGTTCAATAGAAACAGACATTATTAACAACCAAAAATATACATATATAATGAGAGATGATTAGTCATTCCATTTTTCCATCAAATTACAATAAATAAAAAAGAAGAAAAAAATGTGTTAAAAACTCAATAATAATAGAGAGGGAGGGAGGGAGGGAGGGAGGGAGGGAGGGAGGGAAGGAAATTACTCCACAGCCATAGCGTAGGAAGACCCCAACAGGAGGTAAGAGAATTGCCAATATCACTTCAAGAAATGTTTCAGATCCCATTGCTTTACTATTTTTGATTGATTTTCAGAAGCCTGATTTAAATTTGAAGGGAAAACTGAAAGCAAAGGGGACGTGTTGGATATTCAAGATTAAGCAGTGTTAACGCCAAGATCTTCTCCAACGTCCCAATCACGTATAAGACGATTTTGATCTTCAAGACAAGAAACACGATAAACACTATGTTTGCGGTTGGACCGGAGTGACCGTCGGGATAAAGCGAGCGTGAGAGTCGATATCACGTGTTCACAAGGTTAACAATGGAGGATGTAATGTCTAGTGTATTGAGAGAGATAATAATTCTCGGTTGTGTGTATATGTGAATATGAATGTGAGCGTCACATTTGTGAAGACTTGGTTGATAGGTTATACTCTCTTTGCCCGGGTTCTGGTACCACCCACTACCTCCGACACCCGTGATCGATGGTTCTCTGTCGGTGTGTCTGTATTCCCACTACTTTTCGACCTCTTGTTTCTCTGATGGTAGTCAATCACCGGATCCCATCCACATTAATGCATGGCGATAATAGCGATAAACCATCATGCTTTTCATCATTACTGAGTCAAAGTAATAGATATTAAAAGATCCAATGGGTTAGTCCATGAAAACCAACTTCGATTTCATCGGGTTAAATAGAAGTAATATGGTGACTAGGCCCAGTGACTTTCAAGGTTCAATAATGAAGGCCCAATAGATTAATTAAATAAGTAAGCCCAATTTACTCGGCCCAAAGAGGGGAAATATCATGACCCAACATTGCCCCCTAGTTTTTTGTTGAACAGAATGTTTAATAGAAAATTATAAATTAATGGTCCATGATATTTTACTAAAGGTCCATAATGAGAAGTAATCGAAATGTACCCGGTTATGGTTCATGAGATGAAATGAGAGGAGACCGGAGGCCCAAATCAGAAAGGCCCTGTCTGATAAATATCTGGACCCGGAACCGGACGCTTCCCATTCAAATTCTAAATCATTACTAACATTTAATGTGCCGGCCTTGTACACTGTGTAACCGTCAGTATAAAAGGTAAACTTTACCAATTTTGACGGTTTTACCTGCCAATTTGAACTTTGAACCTTTGAGCTTTCTTCTTCTCTCCAGAACTTCTTTCCCTCTCTCTGCGAAATCCCAAATATGGTGGTCCTGAATACCAACCAGAGTTCTCTTCCTCGAGTGACTCCCATTAACACCGTTTCCCCCAATCCAAACTCTGATCAAGAGGGTTCGAGTTCAAATCCCCAGTTCGCAGCAACTATGGGGAAGAATCCACCCTCGATACCTTCTCTGCCACCTACTGACTTCTTTAAGGATGGGGAACAGTTTCCTCATGCCAATACCCCCTCTACTGTTACGGAAGCTGAGATACGTATCCTCCGGACTTCATATATCGATTAGGATATATCTGCAACAAGGGCTCCTGCTCCCGAAGAACGCGTGTACCATCGGCCGGATGGTTGGGTGCCCGTGCCGATTACTTTTCTCGAAAAGGGGAATTCGCTTTACCCCTCCATGCCTTCGTCGTTACCCTCCTCCAAGGGTTTTTAGGAGTGGGATTTGCCCGTTGGTTCCTAATTCCTATATCCACATTCTCGGCATTCATTGCCTTACATCACGAACTAGGATTCCTCCATCTGCATCGACATCTTCTTCACCTCTCTTCTCGGTTGAGTAAATCCAGAAACGAGGTTTCAAAATGTTGAGCAAATGTCTCCTCGACGACCCAACGCTTGATTTTAGAAGAGACCCACGATGGATACCCTTGAAGCAACAAGGGTTGTACGAAAAAATGGTTTTTTGTTCTGGGACCAAATCTCTTCTCTTCTGATTGGACTATCTCTGATCGGATCTCTGCTGACTTTGGAGATATCCCCGAAGAGCGTGTGAAGGAAATGGCAGATTTTTTGAAGAAGATTCCTCTGAAGGAATGGAGTTTTGAACTTCTGACTAAGCAAGCCTGGTTATATGACCATAAATGTAAGTTTCGAACAACTTTGTAACACAGTTTTTTGAGGTATTAAGTGACATGGGTTTTGATACATGGTTATTTGTAGTGTCTTTGATCAAACCAACTTCTTCGAAAGTAAAAGAGTTGGAAGATTTCTCGGCAGGGAAGATTACGGATGCAAGTGAAGAGCCTTCGACTGAAGAATCTCCCCAGAAATTGATCCCAGATTAGATCCACCCACCAAGCTTTCTCCTCAAAATGACGAACCCCAAACTGATGAACCCATTGTTCCTGAAGAATCTCTCAGACCTCGTCGAAGGAAAAGAGCCGCCAAGAAATCTAAATCCACCCAGCCGGAAACAAATCATGAAAGCGATCCGGAAATAATTCCAGAAGCAATTCCACAAGCAAACCCTTCATCCAACCCTAGTTCTGTACCTTCTGAACCTGTTCCGATTAAGAGAAGCCTGCTTGACATACCTCTACAAGATCGGGCGAAGGTCCTCCGTGCTAAGAAGCTGAGGACAAAGATTACCCCTTTAACCGCTGATGAGCTTCGAGTTCCTCCGTCCTCGACTGACATTCCCCTAATAGTCCCAACTGGAATTCAAACACCTGATGATGAGATGGTCGAATCTGTCCCCATCTTATCTCGAAAAAGGAAACAACCATCAGATAGCCATCCAGGTTCATCCTCTGCTCCCTCACCAGTCCACGAGCCTAATCCTGTTCGATCTCCCTCTCCGAAAAATATATATGTGGATCCTCGCCATTCATTCAATCGATCCATGCCCTCTCCTCCAAGACAGTCAACCTCTGAATTTCAGCATGATGCTATGGCCTCTCTAACCATGTGGCCTCGATTTAATGCCAACTTTCCTTTTCAACTGTTTGACGCTTTCGTCCGTGAGACCGATGACCATCGATTTGGGAACAGTTCGAACGGAGATTTGCTTAACAAAGGCATGAGCTACCTGGCGAAGGTAAATGGTTCTCTCCTTAATTTTCGTATTTATCTTCATACTTATACATCTAAAACTGATCAAATAATGCTGGACATGCGTAGGCGAATGCTGTGTTCGGACGTCTACGTCCAAAGTCTATCGAAGCTGAAGCCGAAGAAGAGGCAATGAGAAAGGAGAATGCCATCCTGAAGTCTACTCTGGCTCGGGAAAGGACTCAACGTGGGAGTGTTCTTCACACAAATGAAGGTCTTCGAAAAGAGTTGGCCCAAGCCAAAGGAGATGTGAAGACATCCAATGAAGAACTGAAGTCAACTAAAGCACAATATGAGGAGATCGTCAAGATGAACATTGATTTGGTTCAGAGGAGCGAAATAAGGATGGAGAAGATCAAAGAGTTAAAGGCTAATGCTAAGATTTTGACTAAAATGATCCAAAAGCTAGAGCTAGCAGAAACTCGACATCTGAATAAGTGTCAGAAGCTTGAAGAAGAAATCCGAGAACTCAAGGCTCTTCGGGACCTTGGGCCTCCTTTAACCGATGACCTTCATGGCGGATCTGTGAAGAGTATCGGACATCGGATGAGATTAACGGAGAGATCATGAAGGTATATTACGAAAGCTATGAGCTCTGCTTGAAGTCGTGGCAAGGAGAAGTTGATTCTGACTAACGTGGACCCAACTTTGCTCGACTCTTCAGATGGCGAGGATGATGCATGAAGTGAATACTCTTGTCTTTCTTGGATTTTATTTAAGAATATTTGTGAAAATTTCTGTTATTTTGGAAATTGTTTAAGGATTTGGTTTTAAAGACTTTGGTTTAGGGACCCTTTGTTATGATTCCTATGTTTTTGAGATTGTTCCGGAATTTTTGTTTTTGCTCAATGTATTTATCAATATGAATGAATAGATCGATGGCTACTGATGAAATTTCAGCTTTTTATGTCATGACTTCTACATAATGCTTTTCGTTTCTTGTCAATAATTCAGTACCAATGGACTTGAATGAACCGAGCTTAGATTGTGAACTAGTTAAGGCATATAACAGTTAAGAATGAAATGAAGTGAACTGAATTTAATGGATAGAATTTAATGAACTAAATTGAATGAACTGAACTCAACACTTGAACAAAATAAAGTAATGTATACTTATCGTTTCCGAAGTGTGAGATCGGTCATGTGTCAGATGAATTCGGCTGATCCTCTTTGCACCATCGAAATTTTGTTTACCACTCGGGGTGAAACAATTATATAGGAACCAAGATATAAGGACCATGGAATTTGTCTACCACACGGGGTGAAACAATTATATAGGAACCAAGATATAAGGATCATGGAATTTGTCTACCACACGGGTCGAAAATTCATAGGACACTCGACAATAAAGGTTTGCCATCGAATGGCCAGCAAGTCCGACCATACCTCCTTACTCCAGTGCATTTTGTTTACCACTCGCGGTAAATCAAAATTAAGAGGATCATGGAATTTGTCTACCACGCAGGGTATAACAAAACCATAAGGACACTCCTGCCGAAGAGGCTACCATCGAATGGTCAGCGAGTCCACCCCGTCCTCCTTACTTCGGTGAACTATTGATTTACCGCCCTTGGTAAAAGCAATATAAAGGAACATAGGATTTGTCTACCATGTTAGGCAACAAATAGATAGGCTACCATCGAATGGCCAGCGAGTCCGACCATACCTCCTTACACCATTGTGAACTTAGGACAAATAAGAAGAGGATCAGTTGTGAAAAAGTGAACTTTTATAGATGGTGAACAATCATGTACAGACTTCTTGGTAAACTAACTCGATCTCTACTGGAAATATTTTCGAAGCCTGCCTGCATGCCAAGTGTTCTTGATCTCGGATCCATCCAATGCTTTTAAACGATAAGTCCCTGACTTTGGTACTTCGATCACCTCATACGGCCCTTCCCGATCGGCGTTAGCTTTCACCGTGTTACGAGGTGTAGATGCTTCGGCTTCTCTGAGGACGAAGTCTCCTACCTCAAATCTGCGAAGTTTGACCCCATTGTTGTAATGCTTGGCTACTCTTCGTTGATAAGCAGCCAATTTGAGCAAAGCTACCTCTCTGACTTCTTCTAGCAGATCCAAGTTGGCCTTGGTCCTTCGTCATTGTAGATCTCTTTGAATTGGTGACGAAGACTTGGAGATCCGATTTTGACCGGACTAAGGCATCGATTACCATAGGCCAATCGAAAAGGTGAATCCTGTGGTGGTCCTCTCGGTGTAGTCCGGTAGTAAAGCCCACAATCTGTTGAAAGCGCTTCTTACGGCCATCTTCCTTTAGCTTCATCCAGTCTGCGCTTGATCCCGTTCAGCAGCGTCATGTTGGTCACCTCGACTTGCCCGTTCGACTGTGGATGAGCCACCGAAGTCTTCTTGTGCTGAACCCCCAGCTCCTTTAAAAATCCTTCAAATTTTGATCCCACGAACTGGCGTCCATTGTCTGATATCACCACTTTGGGAATTCCGAAACAAAATATTACGGACTCTTTCATGAACTTCAAACATTCCTACTCTGTTATCAACCGAAGTGGCTTCGCCTCTACCCACTTGGTCATGTAATCAATAACAACTATTACGAAGCTAACCTGTCCCTTAGCTTTTGGCAATGGACCCAATATATCAACCCCCCAGACAACAAAGGGTATAGGAGATAGAATCAAGTATAAATCTTCTGGTGGCTGATGTGGGATCGGACTGTTGAGCTGACACTTCTCACACTTCTTCACATACTCGGTAGCTTCCTTGAAGATCGTTGGCCAGTAGTACCCTTGTCGAAGAACTTTATATGCTAATGACTTAGCAGCCATATGATCACCGCAAATGCCTTCATGAACTTCCCGAAGGGCATACTCAGCTTCAGACGGAACCAGACACTTCAATAATGGTGACGAAAATGCCCTTCGATAAAGATCCCCATCAATAAGAACGAAGTTGGCACTCTTGTACTTGATCTTCTTTGTCAGCATTTGATCCAAAGGAAGGACGCCATCAGCCAAATATTCGATGTAGGGAGTCATCCAACAGTTAGATCGCTCGATACACATCACCGCTTCATGCTGAACACTCGGCTGCTGCAAAACTTCCAAATAAACCGATCCATTGAAAACATATGCATCCGTAGTGGCGAACTTGACGGTCGCATCAAAGAATGGAATTGTCGTTACACTCTATGCCTGAAAACTCATAAGAAGCGAAATCTCTGAAGTCGGTCTTTTAATTACGCGGATACTTGATCATCCTGGTCCCACGAGCTTCATAATCTCCCGACAGTTGTTTGACGACCAACTGAGAGTCACTGTAAATGATTAGCTTCTGGACCTCTAGACTCTTCGCCAGTCGAACTCCTGCTAACACTGCTTCATACTCGACTTCGTTGTTCGTTGCTTTAAACCCGAATCGATGGCTCTTTGCACTTTGAATCCCTCCGGACTCGTCAAGATAATTCACCTTACTAACGATCCATTGTAGAGGATCCATCTGCGTCTGACGTCCAAGCATTTTGACCTATTTGAAGAATCATGGCCGCCGATCGGACGTCTCGACCTGGCGATTCGGCATCTCGCCCGGTGAAGCGAGCACTCCACCATAAAATCGGCCAAGGCCTGACCCTTGATAGCGGTTCGGGGATGGTATTCGATAAAAAATTAGGACAATTCCATCGTCCATGCTGCTAACCTCCCCGAAACCTCTGGCTTGCTCATCACCTTCTTCAATGGCTGATCCGTGTAGACGACCAGGAGCCGACCTTGAAAATATTGCCGAAGCTTTCTACTAGCAATTATCAAAGCAAAAGCAAAATTTTCAATATTCGGGTACCTGGTTTCAGCATCTCGTAGGACGTGACTAACATAATAGACAGGATGCTGCTTCCCACTGACCTCCCGAACTAGCACTGCTCCAACTGCCAACGAACTTGCTGCAAGGTACAAATATAAGGTCTCTGCTGGGGCAGGCTTCACCAATAAAGGAGTAGAAGATAGATATGTCTTTATGCCTTGGAAGGCGTCTTCACACTCCAAAGTCCACTGGAACGTCTTCGCATTCTTCAGCCCCTTCAATGTGTCAAAGAAAGGCAAGCATCTCTCCGCAGACTTCGACATAAACCTTCTCAGAGCTGCAATCCTTCCAGTCAGACGTTGGACGTCTTTGAACGACTGAGGAGTCTTCATGTCAAGAATGGTCTGGATCTTCTCCGGGTTGGCCTTGATGCCCCTCTGACTGACCAGATACCCCAGGAACTTCCCTGCACCAAGTCCGAAGGTACACTTGGCCAGATTGAGCCTCAGCTGACGATGACGGACCTTTTGGAAGCATTCCTCCAGATCATCCAAATGCTTCTGAACCTGCATGCTCTTCACGATCATGTCATCTACATAGACCTCCATGTTTCTCCCTAGTTGCCTATTGAAGATGAAGTTCATCATTCTCTGGTAAGTGGCTTCAACATTTATAAGGCCAAAGGTCATCTTCTTGTAGGCGTACACGGAACGGTGTGTAATGAATGCTGTCTTCGGAATGTCCTCCCTGCACATGGAAATTTGATGGTAACTTGAAAAAGCATCCATAAAGCTTAGTAACGCATACCCCGAAGTGGCATCGATGAGCTGGTTGATATGGGGTAGAGGATAAAAGTCCTTCGGACAAGCTTTATTCAGGTCGGTGTAATCGATGCAAACCCGTCACTTTCCGTTCTGCTTCTGCACCAACACCACATTAGCCATCCACTTCGGGTAATCAATTTCATAGATGAAGTCAGCAGCTAACAGCTTTGCAATCTCCCCATCAATGATCTTCTGTCGCTCCGGTGCAAAAATCCGCCTTTTCTGCCGAACTGGCTTCTTCGAGGGATCTACATCTAGTCTGTGCTCAGCTATCTTTCGGCTAACTCCAGGCATGTTCTGTGGTTCCCATGCAAAAATGTTCCCATAGCAGCGAAGGAGTTCCATAAGGTTTATCCGAAGAGGCTCTGGCAGACCCGAACCAATCTTCACTGTCTTTTCTGGCTTTCCAAGGACTAGCTCGATCTCTTTCGTCTCTCCTGCAGGAATTACCAATGGCTCCGAGCTGCTTTCAGTGAAGGGCTCGATCTTAATTGCCATAGTTTGTTTCTGTTTGCTGACCCCCACTCCGGAAGAAATAACCGCATTTCTATAACATCGTCGGGCCAGATCTAAGTCCCCTGCCACTTCTCCGACTCTATGTGTCGTGGGGAACTTGATTTTGAAGTGAGGATGGAAGTTCTGCTTGGAGAGTCAATCGATCGATGCAGGCCCTTCCCAATATGGCGTTATGGCCAGAATCTACATGCATAACATAAAATTTACATATTATTTCTACCTGTTGAGGAGCTGTGCCGAAGATTATTGGGAGCTCGATGGTGCCTGCAACTCTGACCGGATCGTTGCTAAAGCCATATAAAGGAGCCTCCTGCCCGACCTCCATCTTCCGCCCATCAAGATGCATCCTCTGATAAGCATGGGCATATAAAATGTCTACAGAAGACCCGTTGTCTATCATCATGCGCTTCACATCTATCGAACCCACCTGCGCTGTGATCACCAACCCCCCTCATGCGGCTCGATAGGCTCCAAAAGATAATCTGCATCGGTGAAAGAAATAACAGGTCCACGAAAAGATCTGCAGCCGGCCTTGAGGAGCACCGTCACGGACATGGCCAATCAATCCAGATATCCTCTCCTCTTCTTCCCTACCAACTTCTCTGTCGTCCCGCCGGTTATTACATCAACGACGTGCCTTGGCGGTGGTATTGGAATACTTTGGGCGGGTGGGACCGTTTGAACGGTCTGAACAGTACGATAAGCATTTTGTTGAACTTGTTGGTCCCTCCCGGCCACGTACTGAACTAGCAAACCATTTTGAATCTTCCTCTCTACGAAATCTTTCAAATTACAACATTCATTAGTATCGTGACCAGCGGCTTGATGGTAGTCACAATATTTTTGAGTATTGCCCTGCCCTGGCTTGATGTGATCACGAGGCGGCTCATAGAATGGCTGGTTCCTGATCTGGTCCAAAATCACCGACATGTCCGTGTTCAGCTTGGTGTAAACCTTATTCACCTTCGAGGCGGACGCAGGTGGATGACTACCCCTCTGTCGCCATGAGTTATTGAACTTCTTGAATCGCCTCTGGTCGATCATTATATCCTCCCCCTTTCTCGATCACCATCTCGCTTGGGATCATCTGCATCCTTTAACTCGGTCCGAAGAAAGGGCGTTTGTGCTATTCATAGCCTCCTCTACAACAATATATCCTTCTGCTTTGTCAAAAGCTTCTGCTAGGCTCTTCGGATGGTTGAACATCAACTTCTTCACCAACTTCTCAGACTTTACCAGATCTAGCCCATTCTAAAACAAACCTACGGCCTGGAGATCATTGAGGTCGGACACCTGACCAACTACTTCTCTGAACCTCTTTACATATTGACCCAAGGACTCGTTGGTGAACTGCCGGACCTGTGCTAATGAACCAGTGGGCTTCCCTCTCCTTCGGTTTCTCCCAAAGCGGGCATGAAACTTATCGCAAAGCTCGGTCCAAGAGGAAATTGAATCTGACGGCAAAGTCCCCATCCACTGTCTCACATCTTTCCTCAATGTCTTAACAAATGTGTGGCACTTGGCAGCATCAGTGAAATCATAATAATCCATGAGCTGGTCGAACGCCTGGCTATGGTCGTTAGGGTCCCCGGACCCATCGTAACTCTCCATACGAGGCAACTTCTTGGTGATATCTGCTTTCTCCTTGAGAATATCCGAGGAAAAAGGGGATGCCTTCTTTCCCGGAGTGTCCTTCACCTGTTGAACCTCAACCAACTGCTTTCGGAGCTCTTTCAACTCCTTCACTAAAAAATCAACACCTTCGGGCTGCGAGGAGACCTCTTTCTCCGAATGACATTACGCCTCTCACGGTGGATCGACCTCCTCCTGCCGATCCCATTGCCCTTGTGGGGCTTCGGATCTACTCCGCGTCTGATTAATCCTGCCTCATGATGAGAATGGTCACGCTGATGATGCTCTCTTCTTACGGTTTACGACACGATCTCCCTCGACACGCTCCTTTCGCTCGTGCGTCGTCTCGATCTTTGAGAACCAACGACCACCAAGTGCCTTCTTCGGGCCACGGGAGTTCTGCTCCTCGATCTCCTCCTACCGTGAGAGCGATCCCTGACACACGTGTAGAATGCTCCGGCTCTTTACCCTCTCGTGGCCAGGCATCTCCTTATGCTTACTCACTTTTCGATTTGAACATGGCTAGATGCTTCGTCCCTTTAACTCCGCCACCAAAGCATCTGTTCGGCTATATCTTCTCTCTGCTTTATGAACCTCCAAGGCTTTATCTCGCTTGGCTCGCCATCCTCGCCAACTTGGCGACTCTGTCCCCGATCACTTGACGATGAGTCTTAGTTGGTGAGCCCTCTGCTGCGCCCGAAACCACGATCATGCCCTTATCCGCATCAAAGACCAACTTCCGTCTGCTCCACCATGGATCTTTGGACGGAGATCACCCGAATTATGCTTAGAAGTCGTGCTCTCGTGAGCACTTTTAGAAGGACCTGACGATCCTTTCTGCAAAACACGAGGCGATGACGAGCTAACAGCCATCGCTTTTTCTTCTTACAGGCGTACCATCTCTCTCCTCACCATCTCCAAAGTAGGTTAAACGATTGTGATTGAAAATTTCAATGACACTAGAACTCAAATTCCTTCTAGCGCTAATGTTAACGCCAAGATCTTCTCCAACGTCCCAATCACGTAAGGCATACGATCCTACCACGAAACAACACGATAAACACCACAAGCTTGACGGGTTTGGACCGTTGGGGATAGCTTTCAGCGTGAAAGTCGATATCACGTGTTCACAAGGTTAACAATGGAGGATGTAATGTCTAGTGTATTGAGAGATAATAATAATTCTCGATTGTGTGTATATGAAATATGAATGTGAACGTGCACTGTTTGTGAAGACTTGGTTGATAGGTTATACTCTCTTTGCGGTTTCTGTGTACCACCCACTACCTCCGACATAGCCCCGTGATCCGATGGGTCTGCCGGGTGTGTACAGTTCCCACTACTTGACCTCTTTTTCTTTTTACCCGTGATCATCATCCCATCCACATTAATGCATGGCGATAATAGCAATAAACCATCATGTTTTTTCATCATTACAAGTCAAAGTAATAGATATTAAAAGATCCAATGGGTTAGTCTAATGAACCCAATCTTGGCGGTTTACATCCAAGTTAAATAAGTAATATGGTGACTAGGCCCAAATGACTTTCAAGGTTCAATAATGAAGACCCAATAGATTAATTAAATAAGTAAGCCCAATTTACTCAGCCTAAAGAGGAAAAATATCATGACCCAACAAGTAGTTTCAATGGTCGCCACGTTCAAGTATATTTTCCACGTGGCGGGTCTTAGGCGAAGTAGAGGTGTCCCCTTTGGACTCGGACTGGAAAAGGCCAAGTTGTTCATATTCCTCCCTCTTGTACCAAAATAAAAGTATTACTATTCCTTTTGTCCCAAAATAAAGGTCAGTCTTGGTGAGTCCCAAATTGGCATTCTTAAGAGGAAGAACAAGATAGTAATATATCTTAGGGTAAAAGAGGAATATGATTTTTGTTTACTTCTAAATGAGAGTTTGAATAAGTCTGAATCTGATTGAATAAATTATTTAAATTGTTTGTTTAATAATTTTTAAATTCTGAATGCATTTGAATGATTTATCTAAAAAATAATCGTAGTTGAATGAGTAATAAGTAATGTTGAATGATATTTTGACTTGTATACTCATAGAAAATTAAAATTTACATTCAATATTTATCTTGTTTACTATTGTAAATAAATTTTGTTATGTAAAAATTATTTTTATTTTTGTTTAACAAATTGAATAACCAATTTAATGACGATTGTTGTAGTCTTTTGTTTTGATTTTATGTAATATAGAATGTTATTAATATTTTTAATGTTTTATTTCTAAAATTATATTCTTAGTAGTACACTTTATCAAAGATTATTCAAAAGTGTAAATTTAATTTTTCTTAGATAATATTGTTTATTTATAATTACATAATAAATTTGTTCATATTAATTCATAAGGTTAAAACAGTATAATACATGTATTCATATGTTTTAAACATATAATTATAAAACACATCATTTCATTTCTTATTAAGATTTTCTACTACATTCAGCTCATTCAATTTTTTATATATATTCAGAATTTTTCATTCAAAATTATCAATCAACCCCGAAGAAAGGAAAAAAAGCAGGTCAAGCAGTTGTGTGACCCAAAATCACGAATCAGAATCCTCTATGAGGATTTCTCTGTGAGGATCTTGTGAGGGTTTTGTTGTGGGGTTGACAACACATTAAAAAGGAGATCCAACGGCTCACAAATTTTATCAAGAAATTTAAAAAAAGTATATGTAAAAATAAACGCGTTTGGTGACTTTTAATTTTCTGTCAACTTGTAAAAAAAAATTTTATCAAAACGTTGTGAGCCATTGGATCTCCTTTTTAATGTGTTGTCAATCCCACAACAAAATCCTCACAAGATCCTCACAGAGAAATCCCCATAGAGGATCCTGATTCCAAAATCACCAAAAGCATCAAAGGCATTTATAATATAGATGTACTATATTTATTCAAGATTATACGAGTATTATTTGTGACGCCCCCAAAATAGGTATACATCACACATTCTGAGTCGCCAAAAATATAGTACAGAAAACAACTACAACTTTATTAATACAATTGTCGTACAAAATACGACAACACATACTGTGAGTTTAAATACAATATTGTCTTTTAGACAATATCTACACCCAAATAAAGTCCTCATTGCAATTATTGATGCACTATTTTACAAATATAGTGAGGACTGCTAAAACAACTGTCTAGGACCATCACTCTATACCCCGACTGGTTCCTGCTATGTTCTCGCTTCCTGAGAAGAAAAATGGAACAAAAAGGAAAAGGGTGAGCTGAACTAGCTCAGTAAAGAATATTATGACTAAGATAATATACAACAAATTATCCTTAGTCTTCAACAGGGAAAAATCTGATAGAATATAATAGATAACAAGTTTTAGATCAACAACTGCAGCGGAAACAATAATTCATTAGAAGAATTAAGTAGAGAATAAAATCTACTATCATCTATGAATTTAAAAGTCCATCATTAATATTTTATCCCTGTAACATCAATCAATAAATATCTTGCATCAAATATTCATCTTTGCACTACGGGCCAAAGATATTCATTTGTATCACCAGTTGGTCATGTTAATCTCAACACCTGTTCATCCTTGCACTACAGGCCAAAGATATTCATCAGGTAATCATTCATCTTTGCACTACAGGCTAAAGATATTCATCAAGTATCACCGTTAAGGACTGAGGATGATGAAAAACATTTTAGAGAACGAATCTAGTGAGACAGAAGGACAAATATTAGGGATTCGTATTTCGGTTTATCCAAATTTAATAATACTCCATAATAACCAATTGTGAAGTAGAATTCAAAAATAAAGATCAAAATATGGATACAATCAAAGATAGTAACTATAAAAGACATCTAGGACGAAAAAGAGAAAATTTTATTTTTCGGTGAATAGTGACGTATTCGTGAATAGTGCCGTATACGTGAATAGTAACCCCGCCACAAAAAGGTAGAAATTCCACAATCAAACTCATATCAATATTTAGGCATAATGATATTGAAGAAAATAATATCATTTAAGAAGAAAATAACATCCCTTACCTCAAAAGAACAGTACTTCTGAGTGGAATATCGGATGTAAAGCCGAAGGAAACTTCCACTGAATAGCAACTCTCAAAGTATATAAATACTCACAAAATACGCTCGACAATATAGAGAGAGAAAATTTATGTTTTTGGTGTGATTTTCAATTCTAACTTAAGCGCCTATTTATAGGAAAATACTAGAACGCCATATGAGACTAAAATAATAAAATATTATTATTATTATTTTTCTTACGCATGCCAAGCTAGAACAAAACATCAGCCACCATAAGTAGGGCCTACCAAAAAGCAGCTACTTTTCCCAACAACCAAAAGTGGGTCCCACATTCTAGAAATCTCCACCAAAATAAAATAATTTCTGAATCAGTCACCTCTTAAAATTCATAACAAATCATGCGTTAATTTTTAACGGTTCAAAATTTGTGGACATATACTTAACTTATATATGTATATCAAATCCAAAAATCACAACGATCCAACGGTGGGATGAAAATTATAACTCACGCAATAGAGCTTAAGAACACTAATTTGATTTTTGGACTATAAGTCCCTCGTACCAGTTTCACTCAAACAGTCACCACAAAAAATTCACAAAGAATTTTTGGGTGATTCAAATTTCTACGTTTAGCTTACTTCCAGGGCTTTCTTTTGATATATGGCTCATCTCCTAACACATTATACACAAAGAGTTATAAATTTTACAAAATCAAGTAATAAATTAATTTTCTGAAAATTTCCAAATTTTGCTCTTCATTTCGACAAAATACTAATAAAACACCTCAGCATTAATTCCTTCATTTATAACCACAATAAATAAATCCATCATTTATATCCACATAAAATAAATATTTTCTTATCATATAAATCAATAAATAATTATTCACAAATAATATTACAGAATTACAATAATGACAACCAGACCGTTCCCAGGAAAGAGGGGGTTTTTCGATAAGGATTTCTTCTTACTGGCGCGCAATTAGGTGACCAAATCTCTCCTTGAAAAAACTTTCTAGACATTGCCCATAATGCTATCTAATAATATTATTCAAATAATATGAATTATTGATCTGATAAAGGGAAATACTGTGAGACCCCAAATTTTATCAATAAAGATTTAAATTTTGTCGAAATAATTTTTTAATATTATGGTGTGAATTTAAGATAATATTATAGTTGTGGGTAGTATTTATAAATTTTGCAAAGTATGCAAGTTGTTATAAAATATTCGTTTTGTTCGGAAATATTCTTTTTGTCGGGAAATATTAAATGCGATGACTCAATCATTGGTGGACCCCATTAACTCAAGTATTGTCGTAGTTAAAAAACGACAAAATTATCTTTCTATAAAAATAACTTGGCAGAGGTGTTATTGTTGTTTAAAAGCCGCTGAACTACCCTTAGTAGTAAAAGTACGATGTCTACGCGTAGTTGTATAGTAGCACACGATATTGATTATTAATGCTTACGTGAGAAGTCACTCGGTATGCTCAATTATTGCTACGATAATTAACCGTGCATCATATCTCTTATATTATTGATTCAATTATTGTCACAAGATTATCATCATATAATATGTTATAGTATTAAATCAATAATTGAGACGACAAGTTATAAATAATTAATAATTGTTGAAAGATTAAATATGTGTTGATTAAAAATAAAATGATTTGTGGTAATATTTATTCAATCCTTGATGTATATAAAGAGTCTCATTATGAGACATTTGTGGTAAGTTTGATTATTTTATGGGGGCTCATATGTCATCATCTAAGAGTCTCTTCGTCGATAGTAATTACTTTCGTCAATAGTAATTACCTTTGTGAATAGTAATTATCTTCGTCGATAGTAATTACCTTCGTCGATAGTAATTACCTTTGTGAATAGTAATTATCTTCGTCGATAGTAATTACCTTCGTCAATAGTAATTACCTTTGTGAATAGTAATTACCTTCGTCGATAGTAATTACCTTTGTGAATAGTAATTATCTTCGTCGATAGTAATTACCTTCGTCAATAGTAATTACCTTTGTGAATAGTAATTACCTTCGTCAATAGTAATTACCTTTACCAGTGTCCGAACCACTTGTCGTTTCACATTACTGAGTGTCCGAACCACTTGTCGTTTCACATTACAGCGTCCGAACCACTTGTCGTTTCACATTACAAAAGGCCAAACCACTTTTCTTTTCACATCACCGATTCGTCGAGCCACTTGCCTTTTCACATGGCAAAGTGCTTAAGCTAGAAATCTTCTATAAATAGAGGCCTAATGCTTCATTATTTTTCACGAATTCACCGAAACTCTAGAGAGAAAACTATAGAGAAAGAAGAAAAGTATTCTCGCTACTTCACCTTGCCAACATTCAGTTCTTCTAAGGTAGGGAATATTATTTGTTGTGCACGTAAAGTGTTATTCTTTCTTATTCATGAAGAGAGAACTGTTGTTATTCCATTTGCTTATTATTCTGCTGGAATAACTTTGTATAATGGTTTACCCTATACTTGGTGACATTCTTCTATTATTCTGCTGGAACATCCTCGTGCATGTGTTTTACACCTAACTGGTTCCGCTCTTTATTATTATTCTGTTGGAACATCCATGCATGTGTTTTACACCGGACTGGTTTCCGCTTTTATTATTACTCGTTAGAACATCATATACATGTGTTTTACGCCGGACTGGTTCCATCTTTATCATTCATTGGAATATCCCATCTCATGTGTTTTACACCTGGATCCGGTTCCATCTTTATTATTCTGTTGGAACATCCTGCTTGGTGTGAATTTCACCCGACTTGGTTCCGTTATTATTATTCTATTGAATAACCTTTGTCTGTGCACAGTACCGCATGCATGGTGATTTCTTTTGTTATTCCATTCTTTATTATACCCGATTGGTTAAAACTTTAACTTCTATACTCCATGAAATTAGTAGAATATCCTTGATATTTGCGTTTCATCCAAAGATCTTTTCATGAAAATATTCTTCGATCATTCTTGAATTTTACTCTACAAAATAAAGATCATTTTGACAATTTGGGCGTTAATAATTTCTGGATAAAATAATTCTTGAACTTGTTTTATTGAATTATTATGTCATTGTCATCATCCTCATGTTATATTATGTTATCTTCGGCTTACGTGTATAGATGAACTTAGTATGATTATGACCAGGGATCATTCGGTATAATCATGGCTTGTTATAAATGATGTGATAAAAGTCCTCGGTGACTGTAATGCGAATGATGGATAGTTTTTGGTATGATTATGACCGGGGTGATTCGGTATATAGTCGTGACCATTGATAATTTGATGAATATCCTCGTAGTAGTACGAGGGGTGATTCGATGATGTGGATTATTTATTAAAGTGAGTCTCAAATTTATAACAATGATGAAAACCTTTTAAAACCTAAAAGATAGTAGACTTTATTCTCTACTTGACTCTTTTAATGGATTGCTTATTCCGCTACAGTTAAACTTGTTGTTTATTGTATTTTTTCAGTTTAACACCGTTGAAGGCTAATGATAAATTATTCTGCATTATCTTAGTCATAATATTTCTTACTGGGCTAGTTGAGCTCACCCTTTCTTTCACTGTTCTCTTCAGGAAATGAGAACATAGTTTGACGACGAGTCGGGAACGGAGTAATGGTCCGAGAGGATAGCATTAGTAGTCCTCACTATTCTATGAAATAGTGTGATAATAGTTGTAATGAGGACTCCTTTTGAGTTTGTATAATATCTAGTAGACAATATTGTATTCAAACTCACGCTTTATGTCGTATTGCATACCTACAGCTTATATTAGTAAGTTGTATTTGAATTTATGTACCATGTAAGTGGCGACCCAAGATGGGTGACGATATACTAATTTTGGGGGCGTCCACAAATCTTTATCTTGATGACAATTATTGAAATAATAATAATATAAAAGACCAACGCAAAGAATTATTGAATCAATAAAATAAAATATTGAATAAAGAATTACTCGTATAATTATCGAGTAAAGGCCTTCTTACGTAAGAATCAATAATTCAAAATATTTGCAATGCAATACTGCGTGCTCTTCTTTAACCACCACGCCAGACATTCGTATTTTAACCAATTTAGTATTCCAACGAGTGTTAATCTTAATAATAACTGTACGCCGCTATTTATAAAACCTCAAGTTTGTCGCTTTTCTTCATCCGGCGCTTATTCCATATATGGGGCCCACAAATGGTACGCCATGTGGTATTTAATATTCCCAGACAATAAGAATATTCCACGACCAAACGAATATTCCCCGACAATAATGAATATTTTATAACCACTTGCTTATTTTTCGCAAAATTTGCACATTTCACCCATAATCAAAACATTATATCAAATTAACACCTTATTATTCACAATAATAATTAGAAGAAATTTGATTTTATTTATAAAAAAATTGGGGTCTTACATTATTGACTTTTGAAAGTCAATTTGAGACATTTTTGAATTCAAAATATTTGAAATGATTCATTAAAAATTATGAAATAATAAAACTATGTATTGATTAAAACTAAAATAATCTATGTCAATTTTGAGTTTAAAAATCTCTTAAGTTAATTTTGAAAAGAACAACGATAAAATAATACTGAATCAAAAGGAGTATTGTACTATTAATTCGAAATAATTTTTTAACTATAAGTGTAAAATAACAACATTATTAAAATTAAAAGTGTAAAATATAAAAACTTTAAGTTCAGATTGAAGATTAAATATTTTCAAATTTAAGTACTAATTTTTTTTAATAAAAAAAGTGATTTAGCACACATGCTTGCCAAAACGTTTATCTTAAAAATTTATTATTCAATTATTATATACCTTAAGAATAGTATGTGATAAACTACAAGAAAAAAGTCTATTTTCGATGGAATTATCCCCGACAGACTCATTTTTGTCAAAACTACTTTCATTTCGACGGATTTTTTTGTCGAAGATAATTCCCTTATAAATATATGACGCTCGACAGAATTTCGTCGGAACTAAAAGGTGGCCCCTTGGCGCCAACATTTCCGCCAACACCATAACTATTTTTGACGGAATAGTGTTAAACTTCAATAAAATATCCGTCGAAAATAAGTTAAATCCAAGGGAATTAGTTTCGACGGATATTCTGTCGATGTGACACCCCAAATCCGCGTATCTTCAAACTCGTACTCAATGTTACACTGTACTATCCATTCAACATACTAATTTATAAAATAACTGCAATTATTACATCAGGGTTATCTATCCCAGATACGAAGACCTTTAGTTGTTTCATTGCATAATAGATATTGCATTTACATCACAAAAGTCTATCTATTAAAAATAACCATCTCCGACTATTCATTAAGTTTGCCCTTGCTTTTGTTCTTTTCAGATCCTTCTATATGATCCTTCTTAGCTAAAAATATTTATGATCAAAGCAGGAATGAGAATTAAATTGCTCAACAAGTAATAAGAGATAATAAACAACATAATCAAGAAATAAATATTTTCTTTGAAATATGCTTTGACAGTAAAATAAGACTGTAAAGCAATTGAAACATAACATGACTCGTTTGCATTTTTGAAACGACATACTGACTTTTGAATGCTGAGCGGTCACACGACCATGAAATTTTAATTTTTAAATTTCTAAAAAGGTTTCAACAGAAATTCATTTGCAAACCGTCTTCTTACGGGCACAGTGGGTGATAAGCCCATTATGTCATACGTTGATCAACATTAGCTATACAACATGACCACCATTTGGCGCAATATAAATTTGAACGATCTATACGTTTATCATGACCGCCATTCGGCGTAACAAAAACTTTCCTAATTTAGCGATGTTCATTCTTAGTTTGGAGTCTAAACCAAAGTAATTTAGTTGGACAACTCTATCTATTCAGCAATAATATTTCAAGACTTAATGTAAAAGAAATAAAATATTTTAATTTGTGTCTAACCGAATCAAATGGCTTAGACTAGTTTTAAACAGTTTATGCATATCAATATTAAAAATATGCATCACAACAAGCTATTATCATAGATTCATGAAACTTGAAGATCCTTTTATAACATTTCACAATATAATAAACTCTAGAGAATTAATGAACATTTCGCAATATAATAAACTCATCCTTTTATGGTATGAATGAGGTTTAAATACTTGTCTTTCTGGTAGTTTACAATTTTAGCTTAGTTTAACCTCTCTTCAAGTATCCTACATTATTTATATTCGTGTATAGACATATATTAAAAATACATACTTGATACACGTAAGCCAATAAGTTACAAATACTTATTGCACATACTCAACTATGTATATATTCAAATTATATTGTTGTATTATCTTATATCTCTGCTTTACATACTCTCGCTTTCATGTTAAAAGTTCTTTTAACATTTAAAATCTCTTTAAAAATCCTTTGAAATCTTAGCTCTACATAGCCAATATATGTTTGAAAAAGTAAAACATTAATTTGATCCTGTATGATAGTTTAAGATACATATTTATACATGCTCTAACCTTAGACCACAATTAAAACAACTTGACAACTCTGCAGTGCGGCGCGATTGCGCTGTATTTAAGCCTAGGAGTGGCGCGGTCGCGCTACTCCTCTTCACGCCCAGAACTGAGTTGGTCAATGCATAATTCATTTTCTAGCATGCTGGGTCTTATAACATTACATGACAAGAAGGTTTTATACTAGTTTTGGTCCCTACTTTATTTACATCAAGTTTCTTTTCAAAACAAAATAGTTTCATTTGAAATTTCTTTTCAAACTAGGCTTAACGAGTTCATTTCATGTAAGATTGACCACAATAACTTTCGACCCACATATTAATGCTACATAAGCTTCATTACTCGTGTTCTAACTTCATTTGAATACATCTAGTTCATTTGTTTAAAATCAATGTATCTTTACACTTGAAAACTTATATTAAAGCATGCTAAGATAGCTCATTTCATGCATAGCTAGCTTGGTTATCATATAAAACACTTATCATTGCATAAAGAACTCATCCAGAAGTTCAAAATTCAAGAAAAACATTTTGGCAATACTCAGGACCATCGCAACTGCACTGGTTTTGACTTGGGAAGTGCGCGGCCGCACCACTTTGGCTGCAGACCAAAACATGCTCTGTTTTCTGCAGAGCTTGGAAATCAAAACACTAACTCATTCATAATGTTTTCTAGTTGTAGTTCCACAAGTTTTAGACAACTGGAAACGAATTTCTTTTCTATTTCCCACTACCAACTATCTCATATATCAATTAAATCCTTTTGATTTCCAAGATTTTAGACATAGATTATCATTTAGGCATATTATCAAGCAATTAGAAAGCATCACATTAGGAGCTCATGTTCATATTTTTTTCATGTGTGTCTAATCCCAGATTTCATAGAAACTATACACAATCAAAACACAGACACAATTTCACAGCACTTTGATCACATAACTTATATCTATATCAAAAGATATAAATAATACCTCTGTACTTGACTGAAAATTCTTTGCTTGATTACTAGATCTTCTAGGTTACTTCAATTCTTCCTTAGTTTAGCTTCTTTAGATGGTTTGATTAGAGCAAAGACTGGGTACTTCAATTTAGAGAGTGTGAGAAATTGATTTTGATGAGATGAAATAAACAAGAAATGATAGTTTGAGACTTGGGTTGTGTTGATTATTTTGATAAAATAATTAGCAACTTTAAGCATTTTTTGGTGTTTATAATAGTTATAAATACTATTTTTTTTTAAAATCAAACGGAGTTACAAATAAAAAGGGAGTTACAAATAAAAGGGAGTATTAATTTAATATCATGTTTTATTTATTTTTTAGCCGTTAGAAACATGTGAGTTGAAGTTTTTGTTGAGACTTTACTATATATATAGTGTCTCAGAATGTTTAATATATATATATATATATATATATATATATATATATATGTGTGTGTGTGTGTGTGTGTGTGTGCGCGCGTGTGTAATCATGAAGTACTAGTACTATAAAAAATTGATGAACTAACTAGTTTATTTTTATTAAAAAGGTTTTGTTCTATATTTTTTACAATAATTTTAGGCTTTGTTAAGATATTGTGTGAAGCTGCTTCTTCATTAGAATAGTGCAGTTTGGAGTGAAAACAATAGTAGAGCTGGGTTGTTGTATCTTGGAGGCGACGCGTCAAAATCCTTCTGCACCTATCTCAATTCAAGAGGAGGCACGAGAGCGACCTAGTCTGTGCCTCACCTAGCTGAATTTTTTTTGAGAGACTACATCAGTTGTTATTTCCAAAAGTTTAAGATGATTTTTCGCAAAAAATAGTAGATACAATTGTAACCAACATTTCAAATGACTTGAATAAGCCATTTCATTCTAATGGGCAATTTTTCAAGAGATGGGCAAAGAAGGTGTTGTTCTACCTCAAGCTTATAAAGGTAGTTTAGGTTCTCACCTCTACTAATCCAACAAAGATGGACACTGAAGAGATGATCGAGAAGGAAACGACTGAACATGAAAAGCTTGTTCAAAAATGGGAAACTGATGAAGAAGATTGTTGTAATTATTTACTTAATTGTCTTTCTGACGAATTATATAATTATTATGCTAACTCTTTTTCCTCAGCAAAGAAAATATAGAATTTGGAAAGAAAGTATGACACGGAAGAGACTGTTGAAGTTGTTATTGAGTCTTCAGAGTTTGTTGCTTAGTGGTCAGAGTTTGTTTCTGTTAGTTGCTTAGTGGTTTGAATAATCCCTATTCTTTAGGGACAAGTTATTTGTTTTGAGTCACTTACCACGTTAATAGATTTGTAAAACGAGGCTGCAGTTTTTTTTCTCTCTTTTGTTATTATAAGGCTATATATATAGCCAGACAAGTTGGGTAATGAAATAAGATAACATTCTCCAATTTCTATTGTATTTACTAAGAAAACAAAGTTCTTAACATCTGGTATCAGAGCTCTCACAGGGCCTGATTGAAATTGAGAGGCAGTAGTCTTCTAAGGTGTGTAATGGCGAGAAGATATGGCGATCGAGAGTGGATTTGTGCGCACCAAAGAATTCCAAAATTTGATGGGCATTATAATCACTGTGCATGCTCATGGAGAATTTCTTGCGCTCGAAAGAATATTGGAGTTTGGTGGAAGATGGGATTCTGCAAAAGCGTAAGATGTTCAACCAATGAAGCACAAAAGAAGGTGATTGATGACGCAAGGTTGAAAGATATGAAGGCAAAGAATTATCTCTTCCAAGCCATAGATCGATCGATTCTGGAGACCATCTTGAACAAGGATACAACCAAAAGCATTTGGGATTCCTTGAAGCAAAAATATCGGGGGACTGACACGAGTGCAGGCTAGCTCAACGACAAGCTCTCCAAAAGGAGTTTGAAATCTTTGAATATGAAGGTGGGAGAGTCGGTGAGCAGTACTTTGCTCGTATTTCTCTTCTTTGTGGTCAACAAGTTGAGGGCCGATAAGGGAAAGATGGATGATGTAGCGATCGTCGAGAAGATTCTGAGATCCATGGCACCCAAATGCGATTACGTGGTGTGTTCTATTGAGGAGTCAAATGATTTGGATTCCCTTACCATTGATGAGTTCTGAGTAGCCTTCTGGTACATGAAAGCAACGTGTGAAATCTCATGTTATGGAAGAAATGAGCATTGAAGGTTACTTATGGAGAGTCTTCAGAGAAAGAGGGGGCGAGGTCGTGGCTTAGAATTCGAGGACGAGGAAGAGGAGGCGGGCGTAGCTTTGACAAATCCACTTGTTGAATGCTATAATTGCCATAGGCTTGGACACTTTCGGCATGAATGTCCAGAAGAATGAAGCGAAGCAAAAGTAAACTATGTAGAAGGTAATGAAGAGATGTTGTTGATGGCGTCGTGGATGATAAGAAAGCCAAAGAAAAGAAATTGTGGTATCTCGACTCTGGATCGACAATCACATGTGTGGCAAGACGGAACTGTTTTCAACTTTTGATGGAAATTTCAGGGAGAATGTGAAGTTGGGAGATAATTCAAGCATGGAAGTGATGGGTAAAGGTAATGTGCGAATGCTGGTAAATGGTTTTGTACATATTGTTACTGGCGTATTCTATGTTCTAGGATTAAAGAACAATTTAATAAGCATTGGTCGATAAGCGGAGAAGGGACTTGCGGTCCTCATCTGACGAGGAACATGCAAAATTTATCATCCTGAGAGAGGGCTAATTATGGAGGCTGCAATGTCCTCGAATCAAATGTTCAAACTATTTGCTCAACCACAACCGAAGGAGGAAGCTTGTTTCAATTCTTTCATGGAAGATCCAGCTCGACTTTGGCATTGCAGGTATGATCATCTGAGCTTCAGTGGTCTGAAAATTCTTCTACAAAAAGGGATGGTGAGAGGATTACCTCGTCTTGAAATCTCGTCAAAAGTATGTGAAGATTGCTTGGTGGGAAAGCAACAGAGAGATCCATTTCCTAGGGAAGGCACATGTAGAGCTTCTCAGATTCTTGGACTGGTGCATGCTGATATATGTGGACCAATTAGCCCTATGTCCAATAACAACAAAAGGTACATAATTAGCTTTATTGATGATTATAGTCGAAAAGTTTGGATTTATTTCTTGGTTGAGACTGGTTCGAGCATAAAAGGTCTTCGCACTGATCGTGGGGGTGAGTTCACATCACTTGAATTCACTAATTTTTGTAGTGAGAATGGTATTCGAAGACAACTAACGGTCGCATACACTCATCAACAAAACGGTGTTGCGGAGAGGAAGAATCGGACTATCATGAATATGGTTCGAAGTATGCTTTCAGGGAAGAAGATTCCAAAACCTTACGGCACGATCTTGTGAATTGGACGATTCATGTTCTCTCAGCGAGTCCAACTCTTGCCTTTGAAGAACAAAACTCGGAAGAAGCTTGGAGCGGATTCAAACCATCTGTGGATCACTTCAGGGTGTTTGGGTGTGTATCTCATGTACATATTCCTGATTGCAAGAGGACAAAGCTTGATGACAAGAGTATGAGATGTTTTTTACTTGGAGTTAGTGAGGAGTCAAAGGCATACAGGTTGTATGATCCCATTTCTCAAAAGATTATTATAAGTAAAGATGTGGTGTTTGAAAAAGACAACAGTTGGGATTGGGAAAAAAGTCATGAGGAAGATATTTTGGCCGACTTGGATTTGGGCGACAATGACAATGACAAAGAACTAGATGCAGATGCTGGAAACAGAGATGATGCAGGTGCTGTAAATGGAGATGACGCTGAAATTGATGGCTTGAATGGGTCAGATGAAGGAAATTCATCTAGCACAAGTGAAGATCCTTCATTTGAATCTCGTGAACAAAGGCAGAGAAGGCAACCAAGTTGGATGAAGGAATATGTAAGTAGAGAAGGTTTATCCGAGGAAGAAGACATGACAAATTTAGTCTTGTTTGCAGCAAATGATCCAGTTCTATTCGAAGAGGCAGTAAGAGATGCAAAGTGGAGAACAACGATGGATGTGGAGATTGAAGCTATAGAGAAAAATGATACTTGGGAATTGATGAATTTGCCTATTAGGGCAAAGAAGGTTGGTGTGAAATGGGTGTATAAGACCAAACTCAATGAAAATGGTAAGGTGGAAAAGTACAAATCACATTTGGTTGCAAAGGGTTACACCCAAAAGCATGGCGTGGACTACACTGAGGTTTTTGCACCTGTAGCACGTTTGGAGACAGTTCGATTAGTAGTTTCTCTTGCAGCTCAGAAAAGGTGGACGATTTTTCAACTAGATGTAAAGTCAGCCTTTCTTCATGGAGAACTAAGTGAAGAGGTTTTCGTCGAGCAACCTCCTGGTTATGAGAAGAAAGATGATGAACAGAAAGTGTACAGGTTAAAGAAGGCTCTATACGGACTAAAACAAGCTCCACGAGCTTGGTATAACCGGATATAGTCTTCTTTTACTAAAGAAGGTTTCGAGAGGTGTCCTTATGAGCACACTTTGTTTATCAAAACGGGAGAAGGAGGTAAAATTCTAATTGTTTGTCTTTATGTTGATGACTTGATTTTTACGGGCAATGATGAGCATATGTCATTTGAATTTAAAATTCTATGATCGTGAGTTCGACATAGCGGATCTTGCAAAAATGAGATATTTCCTTGGTATAGAAGTGATGCAAAGATCAGAGGATATTTTCATCTGTCAAAGGAAGTATACGCAGGAGGTGTTGAAAAGGTTTGATATGGATAAATGCAATTCAGTTCATAAAATCCAATTGTTCCAGGTTGTAAACTCATGAGAGATGAGAATGGAGTAAGGGTGGATAATAGTCGTTACAAGCAAATAGTAGGCAGTCTAATGTATTTGACTACTACTCGACCCGACATTATGTTTGTGGTGAGTCTTCTTAGTAGGTATATGGATCGTCCCACAGAGCTTCATCTTCAAGCAGCCAAGAGAGTGTTGAGGTACTTGAAAGGGACTTCTGATTTTGGGATACTATATAAAAGGGGCGGAGATGAGAAGTTGGTTGTCTATATAGATAGTGACTATGCTGGAGATTTAGATGACAGAAAGAGTATTTCAGGTTATGTGTTTTTAATGAGCTCAGGAGCTGTTTCTTGGTCATCGAAGAAACAACCAGTAGTCACATTGTCTACCACTGAAGCTAAGTTTGTTGCTGCAGCTTCATGTGCTTGTCAAGTAGTTTGGGTAAGAAGGATTTAAAATGGTTTTAATCATGTTCAAAGTAGCGGTACAACAATCTTTTATGACAGCAGCTCAACTATTGAACTTTCGAAGAATCCTGTATTACATGGTCGAAGCAAGCATATAGATGTCAGATTTCATTTTCTTCGTGAGCTCACTAGAGATGAAGTTGTAAAAATTTGGTCCATTGTCATACTCAAGAACAGAGTTGCGGACATAATGACCAAGCCAATAAAGCTTGATATGTTCTTAAAAATTTGAGAAGTCGTTTGAAGTCTGTCTGGATCCAAGTATAAAGCCTGAATGAAATTGGCATTCAGTTTAAGGGAGGATGTTGAAGTTGTTATCGAGTCTTCAGAGTTTGTTGCTTAGTGGTCAGAGTTTGTTTCTGTTAGTTGCTTAGTGGTTTGAATAATCCCTATTCTTTAGGGACAAGTTATTTGTTTTGAGTCACTTACCACGCTAATCGATTTGTAAAACGTGGCTGCAGTTTTTTTCTCTCTTTTGTTATTGTAAGGCTATATATATAGCCAGTCAAGTTGGGTAATGAAATAAGATAACATTCTCCAATTTCTATTGTATTTACTAAGCAAATAGAGTTCTTAACAGAGACAAGGAAAAAGAAATATGCATGTAGTCGCTACTTTAATTTTTAAATGGAGGATGACATGTCAGTGAAACTCATGAGCTACAAATGATTGTGCATGAAATCCAATCCGAGGGTATCACTGTGGATGAACAAATTCAAGTGACGGCTATTATTGACAAGTTACCTAGTTCTTGGAAGGAGTATCTTCGCCATAAACAATCTGAGTTAACTATTGTTAATCTCATGGCTCAACTTCAAATTTAGGAAGAGGCAAGGAAGATGGACAAAAAGGTGGAAAGTCGTTCCAAGCAAACCAAAGCGAATGGTACCGATTCAAGAAATGAAATCAAAAGCGATACAAAGATAAATTTCCTAACTTTTGGTCCTAATAGTCAAAAGGGTCAACAAGATAATAGAAGTAATAATTTCTTGAAGCCTAGAGGTAAGCAAATAAAACATAAAAGTGGAAAAAATAAATTCTCCCATGGCCAAAGAAAATGGAATCATGAATCTTCTCAGGTGAAGAATAAAAATTTTCAAAATAGTTACCAAAATAATGTTCAAAATAATAATGGTTGATTTTATGTGGAAAACCTGATCATCATGAAAGAGGGTGTCGTAATAGGTTTCGTTCATTTGCTCCGCAAGCTAATGTTACCGAAGGACCACTTATTGCAATGATAACTGAAGTGAATTTGATAAATGATAATGATGGTTGGTGGGTGGATATTGGAGTACTATCTAGACATGTTTGTCATGATAAAAGTTGTTTTAAAAATTATGCTCCTGTAGACATTAATAACGTTTTACTTGGAGATTCACATTCCACCAAAGTAATTATTAGAATAGGAGAGGTTTCTTTAAATATTACTTATGACCGTATTGTGACCCTAAAAGATGTGCTTCACACACATAAAATTAGGAAGAATCTGGTGTCGGGCTATCTCCTCAATAAAGCTGGGTTCAAACAAACCATAGAATCCGACCAATATATTTTAACTAAAAATGGTATGTTTGTGGGTAAATGTTATGCATGTGATGGTATGTTCAAATTAAATATGATGAATTAAAAGTCTACTTCTATTTATATTGTTTCTTCTGTGAATATGTGGCATGCTAGACTTTGCCATATTAATAGCAAATATTTGAAAGATATGAGTTATGTAGGTCTAATACCTAAGCTACACAATAAATTTGAGAAACGTGAATTTTATAGCATGACCAAAATAACTAAGTAACCACATAAAAAGGTAGATAGAAAAACAAAACTATTAGAATTGATTCACACAAATATTTGTGAATTTGAAGGATTTTAACTGGTGGAGAAAAAGATATTTTATCATATTTATAAATGATTTTTCAAAATATTTTTATGTTTATCTTATGAAAAACAAAAGTGAAGCTTTTGAAAAATTAATCATTTATATAAAAAGAAGTGGAAAACATATTTGATAAGAAAATCAAAAGTTTTCAAAGTGATAGAGAGAGAATATGACTCTTTACGTCTTGTCACCTATATTGAATAATTAGGTATTGTTCATGAAACTAGTGCACCTTATACACCTTCTTCTAACGGTGTTGCTAAACGTAAAAATAGAACATTTATTAATCTTACTAATACAATGCAATGCTAGTTAGTTCTGGTGCACCTAAAATTCTATGGGGAGAAACAATTTTAATTGCTAATTATACCTTAAATAGAATACCGCGTAAACAAAATTTAGTAACCCCATATGATTTATGGAGAAAAAGAAAGCCAAATCTTAACTACTTTAGAGTTTGGGGATGTTTAACCTATGTTAGATATAATAAATGCGAATTTTATAAATAATATTAATATTGAGAATAGAAATGTTTGAATAATTTTAGTGGATACATATATAATAGATGTGTGTCGTCGAAAGTTAGAATTCAATTTAAATTGAGTTAAATGTGTGATGAGTAAGTTATATGGTGGAAATGATGAAAAACTTAAATTAAGCTTATGTGATATGCCTTGTGTGGTATGATAGAGGATTAAGTAATTATTTGATTAAAATTAGTGAAGGAGTGAATAAATATTGTGTTGGATTAATAATTATTTCTTGTACTACTATTATTATTATTAGTCCTATCATTATTGTTTTATTAATTCATTTTATGTGCAACCCTATATGATATGTGAGTGGTAGTGTAATGGAGTTGCTTCATGTTTATAATGTAATGTGGAATATCAAGAATAATAACATAATGAGAATAATTAATGTATAAGAATATATGGTAAAAGTAAGTTGAATTTTATAAGTTAATATGCTGTATAAAGGAGCTTGTGTGACATTATGTTACGTGATGAGTTAATTAAATGTGATGTTAAGAATACTATTATAATATGCGGATAGTTGTTACATGAGACTTTATGGTAAAAATAAGTCTAAGTTATGTGAATTACTAAGTTGTATAATAAGTCTTGTGTGATATAATAATTCTTGGAAAACCAATAAAGTGGATATTTTAAAATTATGGGAGAAAATGAGTTTTAAGTGAATAAATACTTGATGCTAAATAATAATTTCGGTATTTATGTGTATTTTTTTGAATAATAAGTTTTATGGGAAATAATGGATTATTGGTACCCCACTAAATTATATTCTAACTAAAATTAAATATTATTTGGGTTAGCCCAATGTGCATGGATTATATGATTATGTGTATATGTATCTCTAACTTATCATATGGTAATAACATTAAGTCATCAAATGTAAGTTTGTAAGTCAAAAAGGGAAATAAACCTAAGTATGTTAGTACCTGTTTTGCTAATGCTGAGAAGCTAAATTAGTTGTCCCATATTCATAGTCCTATTTCCTCCTTCATCATGTGAATAGGCAATTGTCCTAAGCCTACAATGTCGAACTCAGAGATCTCAAATGATGAAGTGGGGAGTGACTCTAATAGTGTTGCAACTATTCAATCTATTGCCCAACATCTTCTTCTTCTTCCATTTGGTTTAATCCATGGAGCAAAATCCAATTTTGGTCCAAAGCTTCTCTATAAATGGCAGCCATTATCTTCTCATTCCCATTTGCTAATTTCTCTGTGAAGTTCCAAATTTGTGTGTGAGTGTTGTTGAGTTTGGGAGAAAAATCTGAGGTTGAAAGCAAGAGTGAACACTTCATCTTTCAAGAGGTAATGTCTTAAACCATGTTCTTAAATTGAAGTTTTACAAGTTCTTGAAATGTTCATGAATACTTGTTATTTGAGTAAAAAATTAAGGGTTGAAGCATGATGTTATATGTAAATTGATGCTAGACATTGTTAATATGGTTGAATACAAAATCAACAAAGGTCAAACAGATTAATTTGGTCAAGAAACGAATATGTAATGAAAAAAATCGCTAAACATGTTAAACTTTAGAAAAATGGCATAAACTTTGAATTTGATTATTTAATTTGGTTGTTTATTTGGTTTGAGTTGTTAGAATCATGCTAGAAATGTTTGGTAGTAAGTTTATGGAGTTTATATCGATTTGGGTAGCCTTAAATTGATGTTCGTATGTGATTTTGGGAGTATTGGGTTGCAATCATATGAATGAAAAAGGGAGCGAAGCTTAGGAAATGCAGGCAATCATACTCATGGGTTTCTGTTTGTGCAAATTCTGTCCGGCCAAGAAAGGACAGGGAACCAAAATATTTTTCTGATTTATTGCTTATTCTATAGAATCTAACCTAACCTAATTTAACCTAAGGAACATGAGAAAGCTTTAAACATGTATGCATGATAAGTTGTTTTAATTCAAAGTGCTTTTGTAACGCCTGAGAAAATCAGATTTTTATGATAATTAAATTTTTATTTGATTATGTGAATTAAATGAATTTAATTGATTTATTTTGTGAGTAAGCTATGTGATGGTCGTTCTATGACCTGGAATGTGCTAATATGGTTAGTAATCTGGCTACGTGCTAGAATTAATTGTTTAGAATTTCCAAGATGAAAATAAATGTTTTCCGAGAAATTTCCGTAAAAACACTATTCATCCGTTTCTGTTCGAGAATAAATTTTGAAATTTCGTGAAACGCGTAATGATAGAATATTAAGATGAGATGAAATATCTAATAATATTTCATTTATGGCAAACAAAGTTTTCGCCTGCGGACTTAAAACCTAAGGGTTGAATAGAACTATTTCCGAGAAGGAAATGAGACGCGTAGAAGGAATTACGATAATGATAAAGCGTACATTATACAAATATGATACTATTAAGTATCTATGTATAATACGAAGAGTTAATACGAAGTACAATACGATTATCATACGAGTATTATACGGAAAGAATATGTGAATTATACGTGTAGGATACGATTGATATTATGAAATTAAAGTTAAGACTTAAAGTGATCCAATTAGATTTGGATTATGCCAAGCCCAAGAAATTGAGTATTTAAGCCCATTGAATTAAGTGGTTAAGCCCTAAATTAAAGCCCAATGTTAGAGTTAATTAAGTCCAATCTAAGAAACCGAACCGTGGATCGAACCAGTGGGTCACCGAATGGGTAAAACCCATGGGGCAACCCATGGGGATGACCCATGGACATGGTGGGCCGGCCACTTGGTGTGCAAGCTAAGTAATCTACTTGATCACCAAGTATTTTACTTGGTGATAAAGTAGTGAATAGTAAGGAGGTGGGAGAAATGACCTTCTTGCCCTCCATTTCAATTGCTTATAAATAGAGAGCAAAGGTTGGTCATTTGAGGGTTTTTCAAGTTGTCTAACATATATTTTGGGAGAGAGAAAGATCTAGACTTAAGCCATCATCTCACCTTGAAGTTTTTCTTTAGAGAATTTAGCAAGAACATGAAGAACAAAAAGGTAATATTCCTTAATAATAGTTTCCATCTCTTTTGATTTCTTTGTGTATGAAGAATCATAAATTGGTGGTGTATGCCTCTTATGGAGGAATAAGGATGACTTGTAATATAAAAAATCTTTATAAGTCATGAAGACATAGAAATCGTAAGGGTTGAGATAAGTTTTAAGCCGTGAAAATATTGATTGTTGAGGTTGATTGTTGATGAACAATTAAACTCCATCAATGTTAATATATTATTTGCATCTTTCTTGGTTAGGATGTAGATATGAAATTAATGGAGTATTCCATGTGATTTGGCTTATAGAACACTAGTAACGAAGTTATGTCAAATTTTACGGAATTAGACGTTAAACGTCGAAAACGTAGAAATTCTGGTTTGGTAGTCGAAAGTTACCTTGAGACTTGAAAACGTTGTTTTTCAATGTCAACACGTGAGATAGGGTATTTGAGAGTCGTGAACTCAAGAATCATCGGATTTCGACTTAAAACGAAGAAAACGAGTATTGAACGCTCATTAATGTTTAACGAACGCTTAAAAATGAACTTAGTAGTGAATTCTGAGTTAACGGGTTTGAAATTGTGTAATTATTATATGAACGCGTAGAGTATGTAATTTATGAATTGTAGGCTTTTGAACGGACCAAATCAGACTTATAATGAAGAAGTTATGAATCCGGGAAACTCACCAACATTTTTATCTTTCAAAGTTTTCTGGTGCTGAGGTCTGGCGCTGCGGTGCTAGACAAAGCCTAAAGTGCCGCGCCCAGTGCCGGTACAGTGTCATTACCTACTGGAAAGTGGCACCGCAGCGCCACTCATGTGAAGAAATGTTTCATAACCGCATGCGCCGACCCGGTTTAGATCATCTCGCAAACCTGGCGCGCAGCCACCAAGTGTTAGGCTTAAATGTCACGCCACATGCGGTTTGCGTTTTTTGTTAGAAAAGCTAGGTTTTGAACTTCAGTTGTTCCTAGACTTACATGAATTGAGTTTATATACTCAATGAATATACTAAGACTATTCCTATGTTACATATACTACTGTATATGGTGATGAACTTAGGAATTTAATGTAAGTTGTGAACGAAGAACATAAAGTGTTATTAATGAACCATAATCGGTAAATAACATTGGTATTTCATCAATGATGGTAGAGTCCGGTTAATGATGTAAGTTTGTTAATAAGCCGGGATGAGAGGTAATAAGTCAAATTGTCTTTATTAATGAAATGAAGTTAACTAAGACATAGAAGAGAAAGAAGTTGGTAGAAACAATGTGAATAATTGTTTGGTAGCTAATTACAGTGTGCTATGTAAATATATCATGTAGATTCTGTAAAGGTTGAGAACAATCGATTAAGTTATTTGAAGACGCTGAAAGGCAAGTTTTCTTAACGCTTGTCTAACCTTCAAGTTAGTCAAGTTTTGTGGGATTCATTGTACTGAATTGCATGACTGATTTTAAAGAAAGGGTCAATGCCAGTTTTAACTCGGCTAGACTATTCGTAAGATATAGATTAATTTGTCTACATATCTTACTATATAGAAATGTTGACGCTATCCTATGACAAGTAATTGGTACGGATTCGAAGGTAAGGTTTGTCTATGAAAAACAAAAATATTTTTCATCAATTATTCGATGGGCACGCGAGTTTGCCAAAACTTAAACGTAAATACGTTTAATGGATTAATGTTGATCAACATAGAGTACTATTGGCTGATCACCTAGAAGTGCTCGTAAGTAATGCCGGATGTACATCCTTAGTGCTGTGATGTCCTTTTCAAATATGAAAATAGAAAGCTACTGTTCATGGTCTATAGACCGGTTCAGAATTCCTAATCTATTCTATACTTTGGGAATTGATGTTATGAAGTGTTAGAGTATTAATGTTTCATAAATTTTCATAACTATTTGTTCAGTTATGGAAAATTGTCATATAATTCACGAATGTGGTATTAATGTTATCCTTTGTTAAACTTGCTGAGCTTGTTATGCTCACTCCTTGTATGAATTATATGATTACAGTTAAGGCTGAACATACTGAGAATGCTAAGAGAGATAAGGGCAAAGCCAAGATGGATAATTAACCATCATGTAATAAATTAGTATGTTTGTACGTATTATACCTTACAAAAAACAAACGATGTAATCGGTTTATGAACCTGGGAAGGGATTCACTTTGATATTAATAAAAAGATAGTAATTACATTCATTATGTTGTATTTCAATGGAATTATTGTATAGTTATGAGTACCGTGTAGCACTATATGTCGGGTTGGAAGATACCCAAATTTGGGGTTGTCACAGGTTAATATCAAAGCATTAGGTTATAAAACTTAAGGGGGGAAGAACCTTAGGCTAATAACCTCGTAAGGAAGGTAAAGCCCGAAGAAAGAAATTCAAGTCAAATGAATTAATAAGGTATTGAGAAAACTCAGTACCGAAAGATTTAAAAGTTGGAAATAAATCTTAAAATAAATTAAATGTGATTTGTGCTTATACTATTGTGTATTATGTACTGATCAACGTGTTATGTGTTTTGTAGATTTCAAACGATAGCTTGATGTTTAGAGACATTCATGTGATAAGTGAAGAGTCGGTGAACCAAGTGGAGATAGTACCGATGCCAGTGGCAGAGGTACCGTTAGTGGTTCTGGAAGACTCTGATATTGAAGAGTACATCTCTGAGGAGGAATACTGCGAGGAGACAATGGGCATAGCATCATATCTTAATATGATGATTGACGTGGAGGAGGAGATGGAGGTAACATCGATTAATAGGATGGTACCTACTCAGGAGCCAACACCTTCGGATGCAATGAGATCATTGTATCTGGCAGTGTTGGATAGGAATGTGCATCTGCGCACTGTGGTACAGACGTAGAATGAGGAGATAACCGCCCTATATGAGGCGAATGAATCTGCAGAGGCGGATTTTGAGTCGGAGCACGATGAGAAAGTGCTGATGAAGGATAAGGTGAGAGACTATAAGGAAGAGGCCGTAGAGCTTCGAAAGAAACTAGTTGAAAAATACCAGAAGATAGCTAGGATGTCATACATCCACGAATGCGCTCATGAGGATTTCAAGCCGGAAATCGCTTGTCATTCTATTGAGTCAGGGCAGACTCGACATACCATTAGTCGAGATATTGTTTCAATTTTGGAAAATCAGAAACATGAGAACGTCGTGCGGCAGTGTTAGTAGATCGTTATATCTTGTTGTATATATGTAGTGACGTAAAACCCTCTTTTGTATAATTAAAGGATAGTCTTTTTGTAAATCCCAATTTTTGTAGAAGTCAATCGCGGGATAGTAATGTAATAGCTTTTTGGCTAAGGAAGCATGATGTAAATAGTTTTGACTATGAAAGCATATTAATATAATGAAGTTTTTATGTAATGTGCTTGTTGTGGTATGAGTTGTTATTTGAGAATGATAACTAAGTAGTTAAATAAATAATAACGAAACTTTATTTATTTAATCAGAATTATGCCGCCAAGAAGGAGACAACGTAATCAAGAGGCCGAGTCTCATAATGAAAATCAGGAGGGTCCTAATAACCCTATACAAGAGTTCGTTAATTTATTAATGGCTGCATTTAACTAAGTTGGGGGAGGAATTCCTGTAGCACCTAGGGTAGCAAGAATACCTACCTTTAAGGAATTTAAAAGTGTGGGTCCTCCGGAGTTCCGAGGAACGACGGACCCATTAGAGGCCCAGACATGGGTGAAAGAGATAGAAAAGGCGTTTGTGATTACAAACGTAGGTGAGGCGCAAAAGACTTCTTTTGCGATTTACATGATGAAGGGGGAAGCCAACTACTGGTGGGAGGCTCACCAGGGTGGGACTAGAACAGAGGCATTTACATGGGAACAGTTCAAGAAGGTATTCTTCGAGAACTACTTCCCTACTAGCATTTAAGGTAGGATGGAGATTAAGTTCTTGGAACTTAAACAAGGGGATATGACAGTTCCCCAGTATGCTGCCAAATTCAATGAATTGACAGATTTTCTCTACATTAGGTGGATACGGAAGAGAGGAAGGCGCGTAGGTTTGAGCAGGGCTTGAAACCCTGGCTCTACAGTAAGATATCAGTGTTTCAGAGTGCTTCCTACGGAACCATTCTGGAAAAAACAATAATAGCTGAAGGTGGTGGTGAGGCATTGTCTCAGTATCACAAGGAAAGGAAGAATAAGAATAAAGTAGAAGGAGGAAATAAGGCAGAAGTTGCTAGTGGTAGTGGCAATATGCCTAAGAGGAAGAGTTTTAACCCTGAGAATACTAGGGTAAAATAAGGAGATCCTAAGCGTAGGACGGAGGCATGCAAGACATGCGGAAAGACTCATGTGGGAGTCTGTTTAAAGGGGAAATCAGTTTGTTACAATTGTGGGCAGGAGGGACATCTGTCACCCAACTGTCCTAACCCTAAGAAAAACCAGGGGTGTTTCGTTTGTGGATCGTTGAACCACATGGCAAGAAATTTCCCGAAGAAAGGGTTAGAGGGAAATAAAGGTTTTGGTAGTGGTAAATTAGCCATTACGGGACCAACACCATCAGTGGGTAGACCCTCAGCCCATACGTTTAATATATCTGTCTAAGATGCGGTTGCATCCTCGGATGTAGTAGCAGGTATCATTTCAGTCAATGAAATAAATGCTTATGTCTTATTTGACTTGGGTGCTACTTTTTCGTTTATAGCATGTGAATTTGCTCAGCGATTAGGCTTAATCCCTGAAAAGTTAGCAATACCTTTAGACGTTAAGGTAGCAAACGAAGAGATAATCCCCATTGAACATATTCATAAGGATTGTTGCGTAGATATTAGAGGTAATAAGTTAACGGTAGATTTGGTACCGATAAGGTTAAAAGAATTCGATGTAATTCTTGGTATGGATTGGTTGATTAACCATAAGGTGATAATAGATTGCCATAGAAAAAGTGTGAACCTTCGGCTTTCTAAGAAAACCAAGGTAGTGTTCTGAGGTAGTAAATCACCGAGACGCTCTTGTTGTCTATCGATAACACAAGCTAGGAAGATGTTGAGAAAAGGGTGTGTAGGTTACCTATGCCATGTTGTGGATACCCAAAGAGTGGGAACATCCTTGGACCAGATACCTATAGTTCAAGAGTTCGCGGATGTATTTCCAGAGGAATTATCGAGTATTCCACCGGATAGGGATGTTGAGTTTGTAATTGATCTGTTACTGGGTACGGCACCAATTTCAAGGGCACCATATCGGATGGCGCCAGTTGAGATGAAGGAGTTAATGGTTCAATTACAAGAACTGTTAGACAGGAAGTACATTCAACCGAGTGTGTCTCCTTGGGGAGCACCAATATTGTTTGTAAAGAAAAAGGATGGGTCGTTAAGACTTTGTATCGACTATCGAGAGTTGAACAAGTTAACGATTAAGAATAAATACCCGTTACCCAGGATCGATGATCTATTTGATCAGTTGAAAGGGGCAAAGTATTTTTCTAAGATAGATTTGCGCACGGGGTATCATCAGTTAAAAGTAAGAAAGGCGGATGTACCTAAGACGGCCTTCAGAACTCGTTATGGTCATTACGAGTTTCTGGTGATGTCATTTGGGTTAACTAATGCGCCAGCCGCATTTATGGATATGATGAACAGAGTGTTCAAACAGTATTTGGATAAGTTCGTCGTAGTGTTCATTGACGATATTCTAGTCTATTCAAAGACGCTAGAAGATCATGCTGAACATTTAAGGATAGTGTTGGAAACACTACAGGAGGAAAAGTTGTATGCGAAATTCACAAAGTGTGAATTTTTGCTTGAGCGAGTGTAGTTTCTAGGACATGTTATTGATAAAGATGGCATTTCTGTAGATCCAACAAAAGTAGAAGCAGTTAATGAGTGGGAGCAACCGAAGACGCCAACCGAGGTTCAGAGTTTTCTGGGGTTAGTGGGATACTATAGAAGGTTCATTCAGGACTTTTCTAAAATAGCTACTCCGTTGACAAATCTAACGAGAAAGTCGGTGAAATATGTGTGGACTGAAAAATATGAGAATAGTTTTCAGGAACTAAAGAAGAGGTTAAGTGAGGCACCTGCATTGTCCTTACCAGATGATATAGGGAACTTGTAGTATATAGCGATGCTTCAGCATAAAGGATCTGGGTTAAGGTGTGCTCATGCAAAGATGGCAAGGTCATCATTGCATTATGCGTCACGTCAATTAAAGGATTATGAGAGGCCTATCCTACTCATGATCTAGAATTAGCAAATTGTAGTTTTTTCCTTGAAGATATGGAGGCATTATTTATATGGTGAGAAGTGTGAGATATATACACGACCACACAAAAGTCTAAAATATATCTTCACACGAGAAGGAGTTGAACATGAGACAGAGAAGGTGGTTAGAACTAATAAAAGATTAAGATTGTGATATTTTATATCATTCGGGGAAAGCAAATGTAGTAGCCGATGCGCTAAGTAGGAAGGGTAGAGAGAAACTGTTAATGTTAACAACTCAGAATGAGTTGATAACAGTGATGGCAAGAATGGAGTTAGAAGTTAAGTTACCGGAGGAAGCGGTGGAAATGTTATTTTCCATGGAAACCAAACCGACCATAGTGGAACAGGTTAAAGGAGTACAAATGAGCAACGAGGAATGCGAGCAGATGAAGAAGAGGATAGAAGATGAAGAAAAGACTAAGTATAACCTCGATAAGGAGGGATTACTTCGTTTTGAAGGAAGAATTTGGGTTCCAAATAATTCCAAATTAAAGGAGGAGATAATGATGGAGGCCCATAGTTTGAGGTACTCGATACATCCCGGTAGTACGAAGATGTATCAAGACTTCCGTCAAAAATTTTGGTGACCAAACATGAAAAGGGAGATAGCAGAATATGTTAGTAGGTGCTTAACTTATCAAAAGGTTAAGGCTGAACACCAATGATCTAGCGGGTTGTTGCAACCATTAGGAATTCCAGAGTGGAAATGGGAACACATCATAATGGATTTTGTGGTGGGACTTCCAACAACAAGGAAAGGATACGACGCTATTTGGGTGATAGTGGACCGATTAACGAAATCGGCTTATTTTTACCAATAGGAGTTAGGTATAACCTAGAATAGTTAGCTAAGCTGTATGTGAAGGAAATTATTTCCAGACATGGAGTGCCTATTTCAATTGTGTCAGATCATGATCCACGATTCACATCAAACTTTTGGAGAAGTTTGCAAGAGCAAATGGGAACGCAGTTAAGATTGAGTACGACGTATCATCCTCAGATGGATGGGCAGAGTGAACGAACAATTCAAACGCTTGAAGATATGTTAAGATCTTGCATTATGGATTTCAAAGGGAGTTGGGACGACTATCTATCATTGGTGGAATTTTCGTACAACAATAGTTTTCATGCTAGTATAGGCATATGCCGCCTTACGAAGCATTGTATAGAAGGAAGTGTCGAACTCCATTGTGTTGGGATGAAGTGGGTGAACGTCGGATGTTGGGACCTGAGATGGTATAGCAAACGGAGGACATGGTAAAGATAATACGTGCTCGATTGGTAGCGGCCCAAGATAAAGCGTAAGAAGTATGCAGATCCTTACAAAGAAAAGAGAGAATTCGATGTAGGATCTTTTATCTTTCTGAAAGTATCGCCTTGGAAGGGAAAGATACGTTTTGGAAAGAAAGGGAAGTTAAGTCCAAGGTTTGTAGGACCTTTTGAGATTTTAAGAAGGGTAGGAGAGGTAGCTTATGAAGTAGCCTTACCTCCAGAAATGGAACGCATTCACAATGTGTTTCACGTGTCTGTGTTGCGTCCTTATAAACTGGACTATAAACACGTAATAGAGTATGAATCTATTCAGGTAGAGAAAGATTTATTATATGAGGAACTTCCCATTCAAATTGTTGATAGGAAGGAACAAGTGTTAAGAAATAAGATAATACCTTCAGTGAAGGTGATATGGAGAAACCACAATGCCGAAGAAGCAACGTGGGAACTTGAAAGTAAAATGAAGGAAAATTTTCCTCATTTGTTTATGTAATTATAAGCAAGATTCTGGGGATAGAATCCTTATAAGGGGGGGGGGGGGAGAATGTAACGCCCGAGAAAATCGAATTTTTATGATAATTAAATTTTTATTTGATTATGAGAATTAAATGAATTTAATTGATATATTTTGTGAGTAAGCTATGTGATGGTCGTTCTATGACCTAGAATGTGCTAATATGGTTAGTAATCTGGCTACATGCTAGAATTAATTGTTTAGAATTTCCAAGATGAAAATAAATATTTTTCGAGAAATTCCCGTAAAAACACTATTCATCCATTTCTGTTCTAGAATAAATTTTGAAATTCTGTGAAACGCGTAATGATAGAATATTAAGATGAGATGAGATATATAATAATATTTCATTTATGGCAAACGAAGTTTTCATCTGCGGACTTAAAACCTAAGGGTTGAATAGAACGATTTCCGTGAAGGAAATGAGACGCGTAGAAGGAATTACGATAATGATAAAGCGTAAGTTATACAAGTATGATACTATTAAGTATCTATGTATAATACAAAGAGTTAATACGAAGTACAATACGATTATCATACGATTATTATACGGAAAAGAATACGTGAATTATACGTGTAGAATACGATTGGTATTATGAAATTAAAGTTAAGACTTAAAGTGATCCAATTAGATTTGAATTATGCCAAGCCCAAGAAATTGAGTATTTAAGCCCAATGAATTAAGTGGTTAAGCCCCAAATTAAAGCCCAAGTTAGAGTTAATTAAGTCCGATCTAAGAAAGCGAACCGTGGATCGAACCAGTGGGTCACCGAATGGGTAAAACCCATGGGGCAACCCATGGGGATGACCCATGGGCATGGTGGGCCGGCCACTTGGTGTGAAAGCTAAGTAATCTACTTGATCACCAAGTATTTTACTTGGTGATAAAGTAGTGAATAGTAAGGAGGTGGGAGAAATGACCTTCTTGCCCTCCATTTCAATTGCTTATAAATAGAGAGAAAAGGTTGGTCATTTGAGGGTTTTTCAAGTTGTCTAACATATATTTTGGGAGAGAGAAAGATCTAGACTTAAGCCATCATCTCACCTTGAAGTTTTTCTTTAGAGAATTTAGCAAGAACATGAAGAACAAAAAGGTAATATTCCTTAATAATAGTTTCCATCTCTTTTGATTTCTTTATGTATGAAGAATCATAAATTGGTGGTGTATGCCTCTTATGGAGGAATAAGGATGACTTGTAATATAAACAATCTTTATAAGTCATGAAGACATAGAAATCGTAAGGGTTGAGATAAGTTTTAAACCGTGAAAATATTGATTGTTGAGGTTGATTGTTGATGAACAATTAAACTCCATCAATGTTAATATATTATTTACATCTTTCTTGGTTAGGATGTAGATATGATATTAATGGAGTATTCCATGTGATTTGGCTTATAGAACACTAGTAACGAAGTTATGGCAAATTTTACCGAATTAGACGTTAAACGTCGAAAACGTAGAAATTCTGGTTTGGTAGTCGAAAGTTGCCTTGAGACTTGAAAATGTTGTTTTTCAATGTCAACACGTGAGATAGGGTATTTGAGAGTCGTGAACTCAAGAATCATCGGATTCCGACTTAAAACGAAGAAAACGAGTATTGAATGCTCATTAATGTTTAACAAACGCTTAAAAATGAACTTAATAGTGAATTCTGAGTTAACAGGTTTGAAATTGTGTAATTCTTATATGAACGCGTAGAGTATGTAATTTATGAATTGTAGGCTTTTGAACGGACCAAATCAGACTTATAATGAAGAAGTTATGAATCCGGGAAACTCACCAAAATTTTTATCTTTCAAAGTTTTCGGTGTGCCGAGGTCCAGCGCCACTGCGCTGCATAAAGCTTTGAAAGTGTCAGCAACAAGTACGCATGTACAAATGTCATTACCTCTTTCGAAGAGTGGCACCGCAGCGCCACTCATGTGAAGAAATGTCAGTGCTCACACAATGCAACCGGGTTTAATCATCATCGAAAAATACAGCCGCAAATATAGCAGCAGTTATTAGTGTCATGTCATGCGCCATTACCAAGCGTGGTTTTGTTAGAAAAGCTAGGTTTTAAACTTCAATTGTTCCTAGACATACATGAATTGAGTTTATATACTCAACTAAGACTATTCCTATATTACATATACTAGTGTATATGGTGATGAACTTAGGAATTTAACGTAAGTTCTGAACAAAGAACATAAAGTGTTATTAATGAACCATAATCAGTAAATAACATTGGTATTTCATCAATGATGGTAGAGTTCGATTAATGATGTAAGTTTGTTAATAAGCCGGGATGAGAGGTAATAAGTCGAATTGACTTTATTAATGAAATGAAGTTAACTAAGACATAGAAGAGAAAGAAGTTGGTAGAAACAATGTGAATAATTGTTTGGTAGCTAATTACAGTGTGCTATATGAATATATCATGTAGATTCTGTAAAGGCTGAGAACAGTCGATTAAGTTATTTAAAGACGTTGAAAGGCAAGTTTTCTTAACGCTTGTCTAACCTTCAAGTTAGTCAAGTTTTATGGGATTCATTGTACTGAATTACATGACTGATTTTAAAGAAAGCGTCAATGCCAGTTTTAACTCGGCTAGACTATTCGTAAGATATAGATTTATTTGTCTACATATCTTTCTATATAGAAATATTAACGCTATCCTATGCCAAGTAATTGGTACGGATTCGAAGGTAAGGTTTGTCTATGAACAAACAAAAGTATTTTTCATCGATTATTCGATGGGCACGCGAGTTTGTCAAAACTTAAATGTAAATACGTTTAATGGATGAATGTTGATCAACATAGAGTACTATAGGCTGATCACCTAGAAGTGCTCGTAAGTAATGCCAGATGTACAGCCTTAGTGCTGTGATGTCCTTTTCAAGTATGAAAATAGAAAGCTACTGTTCATGGTCTATCGACCGGTTCAGAATTCCTAATCTGTTCTATACTTTGGGAATTGATGTTATGAAGTGTTAGAGTATTAATGTTTCATAAATTTTCATAACTATTTGTTCAGTTATGGAAAATTGTTGTATAATTCACGAATGTGGTATTAATGTTATCCTTTGTTAAACTTTCTGAGCTTGTTATGCTCACTCCTTGCGTGAATTATATGATTGCAGTTAAGGCTGAACGTATTGATAATGCTAAGAGAGATAAGGGCAAAGCCAAGATGTATAATTAACCATCATGTAATAAATTAGTATGTTTGTACGTATTATACCTTACAAACAACAAACGATGTAATCGGTTTATGAACCTGGGAAGGGATTCACTTTGATTGTAATAAAAAGATAGTAATTACATTCATTATGTTGTATTTCAATGGAATGATTGTATAGTTATGAGTACCGTGTAACACCATATGTCGGGTTGGAAGATACCCGAATTTGGGGGCATCACAGCTTTACCTACTTAGTTTGTTTAACATTAGATTTTCAAGAAAACTTAGAAGTTTGAAAACCAACTTTGTTGAGAACTATCCTACGTATATTCTGAACGTTTGAACAATCATAATAGGATACTTTGTGCCTCTAGACATGACCAACATATTCACCCATCTAGCTAGACAAGATATAAACTACTCAAGCATGAAATGAAACGAGTTTCAAGAGTAAATCTATGTCGACTTGGAATACATGAATCAAAATACATGCAAGCGTGCATAGTAAAGACTGTTTAGCATGATTATATGGTTTAATGAATGCTATGGTTAGTCTTTGACGTAATGATCTCTTTTAGCTTTGTAAAATGGAAATTTACGAATAAAGCTACAAATTGTTTGAAAGTAAATAGAAGAGACCAAACCTAGTTTACAAGTCCCTTAACATGTATGCGTAAGTACTGTCTTAAGCTATAATACATCACTCAAGCAATGTTTTAAGTGTACAAGCATGTAGAGGGTATATAGAACTAAGAACCTAAAAGTTTTACAAGTCTTCTTAAATAAGCTTTTAAAAGTTAAGTCAACGATGATTACAAATCGATGTAGTTTGATTATTTTAGTGACGTATAGTCTAATTATGTAAATAAGATAGAAATTAATGTATGTGCTTAAGGTACGTAATGGAGTATATGTAGAATCGTTGGTTCATGAATTGAGCTTGTATAACTAATGTGTATATATACATACATAAATAGGATACTATAAGACTTTGCAGTGACGTTAAGCTTTAAGATTCTTAAACTATGATAAAGTTAAGTTCCCTAACTTCATTCTTATTTTGAATGCAAATATCTAAACCTTATCTCGTATTATACAAACTTCGAATCATTTTTATGCCAACTATATTCATATTGAGTAAATTTTTATATTCGTATGAATCATTATTCATATTCGGAAATTAATTTTATATCTTGATTCATGTTGCGAGCATTGAACTTATTGTTCTAAAATGTGTTGTAAAATTTGTCTAAGCCATTTTACTCGGCTAGACTAATATCATGTGTTAGAAAGCTATCCTAACCAATTGTCTTGGTGCAGACTCTTAAAAATCTATTTAGATGAAAAACCCTCATTGAAAGGGAAATTATATATTATCGGGAAACCGACGTGTGCACAAAGAACATGTCTAAATGTTAGGCATAACGTAGGGTATTTTGGGCTGATCACCTATTATACTTGTTTTATTGGATTATCAGTTTAATACTGATTATTCTAGTAGGAGTTCTTGGTCCTTAGTGACTACTCAATGTTGAAACCTTTGAATCCTTTTAAAACCCTTCAGTCTATAATTACTTATTGTTTATGATTCAAAGGACAGATTTGGGACAATTGATACTTCTTGTTTACAACGTTATTCTTTTAATTCCTGAACTATTATTTATTGTTATACCCTTGAGATTTCTAATTTATGCATGTTCACCCTTATTGTTATATACTTACTGATCAAATTTGTTGCTCATTCTTGCTTTCCCTAAAATATTTCAGTTAAGGCAGAACAAGGCAGTACCTCCGGAAAGGACAAAGGCAAGGGCAAGGCTATGACATAACTTTGTTCTTTTATATTAGAAGATTTATCATATTGTTGTATGTAAGACTTATCTATTATTATGTATTAACACTTGATTAGTATTATGTATTAAGTTATGTCTGGAATTAAGAGATGTAATAACGGTTACGAGACCTTTGGACAAGAATATTTATATTACATCAATGTAAATTATTCTATTATCCCGCTGTATGAGTTATTAGTGTATTATTAGAATGAGATCGTGAAGCACCGAATTCGAGATATTAGTATCTGAATTTAGGGGCGTCACAGGTTGGTATCAAAGCATTAGATTATAAATCTTTGGAGTTGATCGATGAAGCTTGATTCAATGGCTAGGATCAATTTGTGTTTTCTTTTAATGATCTGACGGTCCTCATATTTGATCTGTGTGATTGGTGTAGGTGGATCCTGATTGGTCCAAATGGATAGACACATATTAGGCTCTTTGATATATTTATATTTAAATACATACATATTTAAATAAATAGATTAATAATTAAGAAAAAAATATTTTTATTTTGTAAGTTGAAATATATATTAATTATATACATAACAAATCTAAAAGAAATTATAGATGTTTATTACTAATGATAAGAAAACTAGTTAAAATGAAAAAATAAATTTTGAAGATTAAAAAAATAAAATGATAAATATTTAACTATGAATTTTTTTTGAGTTAAAAAATATAATGTATAATAATAATTTTAACTATTAAATATATAAGTATATAGATATAAATATGGAAATATATTATATATGATAATTATATAAATATATTAAATAAGAAGAATTTTTTTAATGTATAAATAAAATAATAATGTATAATGTTTATAGATTTTTTTATTAAATTTAATAACAAAAATAAAATTATGAACTAATTATAAGTGATAATAGTAACTTTTATATTAGTAAAATGTAGTATTTATAAAGAGAACAATATATATATTCTTCTTTAAAATTATATTTAAAAGTAATAATAATTATGATGAAATATCTAACATTCCTAAATCCAAACGTAATTTACAGAATCTATCAGAACTTAAAGGTTTAGTAAATATATCTGCAATATTTAATTCTATATCAATATGTTCTAACTTGATAATGCCACTATTTACATGATCTCATAAAAAATGATGTCAGACATCTATGTGTTTTGATCTAGCATGTAATACAGTATTTTTCCTTAGATTTATAGCACTCGTGTCATCACATAGGATTGAGACACAATTAAACTTTTTATTGTAATCAGTCAGAGTTTGTTTCATCCATAAAATCTGTGCACAACATCGTGCAGAAGCTATATATTTTGCTTCGGTGGTTGAGATAGACACTGAGTTTTGTTTCTTAGAGAACCAAGAAACTAAACACCCACCTAGAAACTAACACGTGCCACTTGTGCTTTTTTGATCAACATGATGACAGACATAGTCAGAGTCTGAGAAACAAACAAGATAAAATGGTTAACTTTTAGGATACTATAAACCTATATCTGTATTTCCTTTGAGGTAATGAAATATTCTTTTTACTGCAACCAAATGTGATTTCTTAGGATTTGATTGGAATCTAGAACATTTACAAACACTGAACATAATGTCAGGTCTGTTAGCTATGATATATAGAAGACTACCAATCATTCCTCTATACTTCTTTGTGTAAATAAATTTTCCATTTTCATCGGCAGCTAATTTATCAGTGGTTGACATAGGAGTATTAATAGGTTTTACAGATTCTAGTCCAAATTTCTTAATCATTTCTTTACAATATTTAGATTGAGAAATATGAATACCTTTTCTCTTGCTTGATTTGCAATTTTAGAAAGAAATTTAATTCTCCCATTATGCTCATTTCAAATTTCTTACTCATGTTTTCAAAGAAATCATTGCACATAGAAATGTTAGTAGAACCAAAAATGATATCATCAACATAGATCTGTAAAATAAGGATATCATAATTTTTATATTTAGTAAATAAAGTATTATCGACGGTACCCCTTTTAAAACTATTTTTTAGCAAGAATTTACTTAATCGTTCATACCATGCTCTAGGGGCCTGTTTCAAACCATATAAAGCTTTATGCAATTTATACACATAATTAGGATATAATCAGTATCTTCAAAGATGGTAGGTTGTTTAACATATATTTCCTCCTTAATAACACCATTTTAAAATGCAAATTTGAAATCCATTTGAAATAATTTAAAATCTTTATGACATGCAAAGGCTAGTAACATACGTATATACTCAATGCTAGCAACATGAGCATAAGTTTCATCGTAATCAATACCTTCAAGTTGATTATAACCTTGTGCAACTAGTCTTGCCTTATTGCGCATGATAGTTCCACTTTCATCTAATTTATTACGAAAACCATCAAGTTCCAATAATGAAAGTTTCCTCGGGTTTTGGAACTAATTCCCAAACTTTGTTTCTTAAGAACTGTTCAAGTTCATCTTGTATATCTATAATCCAATATTCATCAAACAACGCATCTTTTATGTTTTTAGGCTCAGTTTGAGATAAGAAGGATAAATGACTGGCTATATTTTATGCTTGTGATCTCTTAAGAATCCCTTTATCGATATCACCAGTTATATTTTCTATCGGATGATTTCTAATGACATGTGATTCTTTGGGTAAGTCATTTAATTGAGGATTGAGATTTTCAAGAGGATTAATATTGACAGGTGGGGATATATAATCTATTTTTAGTTCTTCCATATTTCTGAGAATATCTTCAATGACAACATCATTATATATAAGCTCTTTATATTTTGGAGGGGGTTTAGATTCATCAAAAGTTACATTTATTGACTCTTTAACAACTAGAGTTCTTTTATTAAATACTCTATATGCTTTACTATTGAGTTAATATCCCAAAAATATTCCTTTATCAGATTTGGGATTGAATTTTACCAAATATTGTTTAGTATTTAAAATAAAAAATTTACTCCCAAAAACACGAAAGTAATTTATTTTTGGATTTCTTTTGTAATAAAGCTCATAGGGAGTTTTGAGCAACATTGGTCTTAGTAAAATCGATTTAAGATATAACAGTATGTTGTAATTGCTTCAGCCCAAAAGTATTTAGGAAGGAGATATTCATTTAGCATAGTATTGGTCATTTCTTTTAAAGTACGATTTTTCCTTTCTACCACACCATTTGATTGTGGTGTGTAAGAAGCAGAAAAGTTATGGCTTATACCGTGCTCATCACAGAACATTATGAAATCAGAATTGTCAAATTATCTTCAATGATTAGACTGAATATAAAAAATAGAGCTTCCTTGTTGATTTCGAATTTTCTTACATAATGCAGAGAATGAGTTTATCGCTTCATTTTTGAATTTTAGAAAATCAACCCATGTGAATCGTGAATAATCATCAACTAGGACTAGAATATAAACATCACCTCCCATGATATGTTTAGGGATATGACCTACCAAATTCATATGTAGGAGTTCTAATGGTCGAGTGGTTGATACTGTAAGTTTAGGTTTATGAGATGCATGTATTTGTTTACCTAATTCACTAGGCTTCACAGATATGGTCTTTTAAAAAATTTAGTTTTGGAAGACCACAGACATGTTCCTTAGAAGATATATTATTTATCAATTTCATGTTAATGTGTCCTAACCTACGGTGCCAAAGCCATGGATTGTAAGACACCAGCTTTTATAAATAAAGATGAATTTTTCTATAAATATTATTTTTGAATATTATGGAATAAATTTGATATAATGTTATAGTTGTGGGTAATATTTATAAATTTTGCAAAGTATGCAAGTTGTTATAAAATATTCGTTTGGTCTGGGAATATTCTTTTTGTTAGGAATATTCGTATAACTACTCAATCATTGGTGGACCCCTAGCGATGTAATTATTATCGGATTGAAAAACGACAAAAATATTTTATAAAAATAACTATGAGGTGTTACCGTTAAAACCGCTGAACTACCCTGGTAAAAGTAAAAAGAATATGCTGGCGTGGTTGCATAGTAGCACACGGTATTGATTATTGATGCTTACGTGAGAAGTCACTCACCTATGCTCAATTATTGCTACGAATTGGTGTGCATCATATCTATTATATTATTGATTCAATTATTGTCACAAGATCATCTCAGATAATATGTTATAGTATTAAATCAATAATTGAGACGACAAGTTATAAATGATTAATAATTATTGAAAGATTAAATATGTGTTGATGAAAAATAAAATGATTTGTGGTAAGTTTGATTATTTTATGGGGGCTCATATGTCATCATCTAAGAGTCTCTTCAATAATAGTATTTACCTTCGTCGATAAGTAATTACCTTCGTCGATAGTAATTACCCTTGTGAATAGTATTTACCTTCGTCAATAAGAATTACCTTCGTCAATAGTAGTTACCCTTGTGAATAGTATTTACCTTCGTCAATAGTATTTACCTTCATTAATAGTAATTACCTTTACCAGACGTCGAACCACTTGTCGTTTCACATTACAGGCGTCGAACCACTTGTCGTTTCACATTACAGGCGTCAAACCACTTTTCTTTTCACATCATTAGTCGTCAAGTCACTTGCCTTTTCACACGGCAGGTGCTAAGCTAGAAATCTTCTATAAATAGAGGCCTATGGCTTCATTATTTTTCACGAATTCATTCAAGCTATAGAGAGAGAAAGAAGAAGAGTATTTTGTTACTACACTGCTGCAGTATTCAATCTCCTACCAAAAGTAAGGGATATTATTTGTTGTACCCGTAAGGGGTGTTATTCTTCCTTATTCATGAAGAGAACTGTTGTTATTCCATTTATTATTATTCTGTTGGAATAACCTGTATACGCGGTTTACCCTATACTTGGTGACATTCTTCTATTATTCTCATTGGAACATCCTCGCTCATGTGTTTTACACCGGACTGGTTCCGCCTTTTATTATTATTCTGCTGAACATCCTCGTGCATGTTTTTTACATCAACTCGGTTTCGCCTTTATTATTATTCATTGGAACATCCTGTCATGTGTTTTACACCTACCGGTTCCGTCTTTATTATTATTATTCATTTGAACATCCTGCTCATGTGTTTTTACACCGGACCGGTTCCGCCTTTATCATTCTGTTGGAATATTCTATCGTGTGTTTTACACCGGATCGGGTTCCATCTTTATTATTCTATTGGAACATCCTGCTTGCGTGAATTTCATCCGACTCGTTCCGTTATTATTATTCTGCTGAATAACCTTTCATGCTAAGCAATCGCATGCACGGTGATTTCTTTTGTTATTCCATTCTTTATTATACCCAGTTGGTTAAAACTTTGACTTCTATACTCCATGAAATTAGTAGAATATCCTTGATATTTGCGTTTTCATCCAAATCTTTTCATAGAAATATTCTTCCGATCATTCTTGAATTTTACTCTACAAAACAAAGATCATGTTGACAATTTGGACGTTAATAATTCCCGGATAAAATAATTCTTGAACTTGTTTTATTGAATTCTTATATCATTGTCATCATCCTCATGTTTATATTTTTTTGAAAGTCATCATGGCACAGTAGTGCATAGATGGACTTGGTATGATTATGACCGAGACTATTCGATTGTAATCATGGCCGTAATGTTACAAATGATGTGATAAAAATCCTCGATTAGTAGTAGTGCATTGATGGACAGCTTGTTGGCATGATCATGACCATTAATGAATACACAAATATTCTTGGCCCGTAGTGCATGAATAATTGTGGTCGTGATACTAAAGAATATCCTTGGCAGTAAAGTAGTGGGTGATTCGATGATGTGGAATATTTATTAAAGCTGAGTCTCAACTATAAACAATGATGAAAAACCTTTTAAAACCTAAAAGATAGTAGACTTTATTTTCTACTTGACTCTTTTAATGGATTGCTTATTCATACCGCAGCTTAAACCGGTTTGTCTATTGTATTTTATCAGTTTAACATTGTTGAAGACTATTGATAATTTATTCTGCATTATCTTAGTCATAATATTTCTTACTGGGCTAGTTGAGCTCACCCTTTCTTTCACTGTTCTCTTCAGGAAATGAGAATATAGCTGGGACGAGTCGGGGAAACGAGTGATGGTCCTGAAGATAGCATTAGTAGTCCTCACTATTCTGTGAAATAGTGTGATAATAATTGTAATGAGGACTTTTTTTTTTGAATTTGTATAATATCTAGTAGACGATATTTGTATTTAAACTCACAGTTTATGTCGTATTGTACACGACAGTTATGTTAATAAGTTGTATTTAAATTCTGTACCATGTAAGTGGCGACCCAAGATGGGTGATGTATACCTAATTTTGGGGGCGTCACATGGATCGTCATTGGAAGATACAAGACACACATTATCCAGGTGTGAGTATGTTTCTAAGTTACACGTGTACACATTTTGACTTCTAGGATATAATAAAATCAATTTACTATATTGATCATATATTGAACAATTATGAGGACTGAAAGTTATTTTAAAACCACTGTCACATAGTTGTCTGATTGAACGTTAGAAATTGTTATGTGTTTATTACCAACACTTCCTATTCTAATAACTTTACCTTTGTCGCTATCTCCAAATGTTACCTCACCACAGTTTGTAGCTTGTAGATTGTTTAATTTTGTTTTATTACATGTCTTGTGTCTTGAGCAACCACTATCAAGGTACCATTTATTTTTATTAGAGTCAGTTGTGAGACATACCTGCAACATATATTAAGTTCACAAACTGGTACCCTTTAATAAAAGGGTCCTTTGGGTAATTTTTCCATTTTGTATAAGGATCATTTGTATTTTCCTTTAAAAAATTTGGTACATGATAATAAGTTTTGGTAGATACAAATGTTCTATGGGTAGAAGGTCTATAAAATGCATGGTTTACTCTATTATTGTATCCTAAAAAGTTTTGATGAAAGTTTCTAGATAATCTTTCATTTTTTTGAAAATGAAATTCTTTTCTTGTGGTAATAGGTGCAGTGTAAGTTCCTTTTGATACCCAAATCATTTTCCCTTTATAGTTTATATTTTTGGCATTACACGAATAAACAGAATGACCATTCCTATTACAGTAAGACCATTTAGTAAAGGGAGGGAGATGTATGACCTTCTTTTTCTTTGCTTTTAACATGGTAGAGTCCTTTGTCCTTTGTCTTACTAGATTTTTCGATATATCCTAATCTCTTTTTATTAAAGCCACATCTTTGTTGACTTCATAACATCAAGATTTTTTTTCTTTTTGTAAATTTAATGACCGTTGAGTTTAAGTCATCACGTTCTATAATCAACATTTTGATTTGATTTATTAAAGTGGATTTTTCATTTTGCTTTTCTATTTCAAATTTTTGAGATGAATTCTCCTCTTTGAATATTTTAATTTCTTCACTTAACTCTTGATTTAGTGTCTGAGAATCTTCGATAAGCACAACAAGAGTTGAATTTTCAACTTCAATATTTTCAATAGAAATAACAAGTATTGAATTTTCTATTTCAAGATTTTTATTTATATTTCTTAATTTTTCTAGTTCTTCCTTTAATATAATATTTATTGAAAAATTATTTTCTAGTTTCTCATTTTCTTCTTTTAAGGTTTCATTAATTATGATTAAGTTTGAATTTTCTATTTCAAGATTTCTATTAGTCTTAATTAATTTTTTTGATGAAATTTTTAGTTTAATAAAATCTTCTTTAATAATTTCATTATCTTCATAAAGGCAATTATATGCTTCTTGTAGTTCATGATTTTCTTCATTATATTATCTAAACTATGTGTGACAAATGAAGTACTAGGTAATTAATGTTCTGAATTTACCTCAGATTTTGGTGATGAATCATTGTCTTTCATTAGACATAGATTTGCGATTTCCTCAGTTTGTTAGGAAGTTCCTTTTACATCACTTAGATCCCAACATTCTCTAGCTACTAGCACTTTGTTATTTGCTAGTTTCGAAAGTCCTTTTTGAAGTGTCCCAGTTGATTACATTCAAAGCATGTATTTGGATTTTCATTTGAGCTAGCATTTCTAAAATTATTGTTGTTTACTTTAAAGTTTGCTCTTTGTGTTTTTGGCTTGAAGGCTTGCTTATTTTTGAAGTTGTTGTTTGCTTTCATAAAGCCATTACCATATCTTCTTACTTTACTTTGAATTACTCTTCTGAGTTGTTTTGATAATAAAGCAACTTCATTATTATCTAGACTCAGGAGTTCTTCATTAAATTCCTCATCATCGCTTTCTTGATCAACTAGTAGAGCTTTGAAAGCGATTCCTTTCTCTTAGAGATCTGTATCTGATCCTACTTTTTCTACTAGCATGTCGACTTCGTGGGCACGAAGATTTTCAATAAGGCTATCAAGAGGATATGCTGTAACGCCTCCAAATCCGGGTATCCATTACCTCAGACCTGGTGCGTCACGATACTATCTTCGTCTAACTATTAACAACTTCCATTCATAATTTAATGAAAACAAATTAACTTTGATACTAATCAATATATTATTTCCTTTCTATTTCCAGGATCAATGAATCGATCCCAAAATCTTCATAAGTTAATTCCTGATCTTGATCATTAACCATTCTTGTTCTTACATCATATTCGATGTTATACTTAATAAGATGCGAAAATATTAAAACATTTTTGAATTCTTTATTCATTTCCCTAGATCACAACCTTCATCATTTACATATCTCTGAATCAAATTTATACTATGCTTTTGATTCATTAGAGTTACATTATAAAATTTATATCTTAATTCGATGTTCTTTATGTGTTGATTAACACAGTTTTACAACTACACAAGATTTAAACAACTATCAAGTACATCATCTAAAACCTAAAACATGGTTTGAAATCATAACTTCAGGTAAACAAATCAATTCGCTTGTGATACTATTGAACTTTATCAATTAAGAATCACGTAACTTTAGCGTGAGTCCTTAACCTACAAAAGTGGTTATTTGCAAGGGTGAGCTCGACAACCCAGTAATTCTAACAATTTTCATGCATCACATAACACATATGATCATACTCAGTTTATACAATCATAAGCATTTAAACACATAAGCATGCTGCTTCTCACATAGAGATTAACTTACAAAACATATAATCGTAGATTGACTTTCAATCTCATACATATCTCATAGACATTTCCACATTTCATGGCATAAAATAATTCATTTCATACATATCTCATAAACATTTCATATATAATTTAACATTTCATATCATAGCATAAATCAATCAACATTTATCAACATTATAGAGCAAATAGGAACTAAAAGACTTGCCTGGCTCATAGATTATCAACTACAACTTAATTGCTTATCATTATCTGCACTTCGTGTATTCCTACACAATTGTATAATCATGGATTCATATCCATCAGTCATACATTTCCTTACATTCTCAATGTAATAATAATCGTTACATTATTTTCTAACTCGGTTCTTAAAACCTTCATTTCACTTTCTTATTATACTTTTAGGATAGTTATTTATGTATAGGTATACCGTAGCTACACATACTTGACATCAACATTCATAAACCTTTATCACCACTTGACTAGTTATGTGCTCGTTACTCATATATACATGATTCTCATTATTTTTGCATTTTGCTAACCTTAATAAAACTTAACAACTCTGGGTTTTAAATAACCATTACATGCTCATATACTTAAAACATCACTTATTTCAAGTATTATAACTTAAGACATTCATACACACATGCTTTAAGGTTCAGATTACAATTTAAATAGTCAGCAACATCGCCTCATAGCTATATAAGGCTTGCGATTTAACTTTAGATATGGCGCAAGCAATGTAATCCCCCCGCCGCACTGATTTAAATCCTTATTTCTCAGTTTACAACTCATTACTTACCATGTTAACACATAACACATACACACGTTAAGAGGTCCTAGTCCATGTTTGGTGCCTCTTATTTTTACCTTAAGTTATTTTACACTTTATAACTTTATTGCCATTTAGTTTATGGGTAAACGAGTCCATGCAACAAGGGTCTAACTATGTAACCAATAACGATGTTAAACAACTTTCAATACGCATGCTCACATGCATTCATCTTATCTACATATGACTATCATAGTTCATTACTTGAAACTTACTTTTAAAATAATGCTCAAATGACTTTTATTATTTCAAACTAGATAAGTGCACTTATAGGCCATTTTTAATGACATAAATAGTACTAGCATGCCATTCTACAAGTTCAGAGGGTAGGCAACACAATGCTCATAGGTATTAATTTGCAAGGCGTTCAAGTTCACTTTTAAAAGTCATTCTAGGCCAAGGTAAAACAACTCGGTGCAACTTTAAATCTCATTTCATAGCTAACTAAGCCATGTACGTATGTTATCATGTTTAGAACTTTAAGTACACAACTTCGTTTAAGTTCATTCTTAAAGTTTCAAGTTTTCCTTAGAAATATACACTAAAGAGAATAAGTGGTTCATGGTATTCGAAGGGGCTCGAAACCACATGTCATACCTATTTCCATACATACTAGGTCAAACTAATCATGCAAGGCAACTTCGAAATACATTTCATACCCCTTTGTACATGTTTCTACACATGCTTATAAGGTCAAAATATAACCATTCCATGTTAATAAAACTTAGTTTATAAAACCATCCGAGTTTGCCTTTGAAATCATTTTAAACCAAATTAAAGCAATCTAACACATACGAAACAACTTTGAATCTTATGTCATGCATAGCTAGACTTTGCATACATGCTATCAAGATTAGAATCTAAGGTACGCAAGTTTTGTCAAAATTTACTTTCAAAACCTTTATATAATCTTTGGAAAATAACCATTTAAGCAACTCTTGGTATGCAAAGGTACTCAAGACCATATGTCATACTTATTTGTATGCATGACAGCCATTTACACAAGGTACAAATATCAGAATTCAAAAGTGTCAAGGTTAGTCTAGATTTGTTTTCAAAATCTTCAAGTCTCTTTTAGAACTATACTAAATCATGCTAATGCAAATTCATTATAAGTAAGACAACTTTAAACCACATGTAATACTTATTGTTATTCATAACCAAGTTACACCATCATGCTTGGAATAATAAAAAGTTAGTATTTCTTTTTTTAGTGCATAGCGCAGCTACGCTATATTATACTATGGGAGCGGCACAACTGGGCTACTCCATAGCATTCTCGTAATCACATTTACGTAGCAATTTGGGTCGAAAGACCCTACAGAATGGGGCAATCAGCTACTTTCCCGATAGTTCAAGGAATGACTCTACTTCTATAGAATCCAAACCCAAACACAATATTCATTAATTATCATGCTTAAAATCAACTAAATTGCTTTCATACATGTATATAATACTCAACCACATGCTAGCAATTCTCAAATCACATAACCAACCAATTTGGCAACTCAAATTCAAAGTTCATGCAATTTTTCCATCTTTTAACATATTTAGCGAATTTTATCACTACGGATTCGTTTCTAAACCAATTTGGTTCGTTTAACTTTTTTTGTTTTCGTATTTAACTGTATTAACGATATCTTACAATAATTCATGGATTACAACAATCCTTAGCCATCAATTTTAACTTAAAAAAACAGTATTTCTTGACATTACTAAGAAATTGCAAAACTTAGAAATCAAGAGCATATATCGTAGCATTATTACCTCTTGAGTGCTTGCAATTATTAACTATAGCTCCTCCATTCTCCAATTGCTCCATAATTCTCCAATTCTACTAACTCTTTATAGCAAAATCTCAGACACTCAACAACCGGGAATGAGGAGAAGAAGTCTCTATTTATAGAGAAAGTGTTGCCCAATTTTGGGTCTTGCACATTGAATTAAATCAAGGGGAAGAAGAAGAAACCAGTGGATTGAGAGGGTTTGGTAACCAACTCCATGTTCCTCCATCCCTCATTTCATCATTAGCAGCTATCTAGACTTTTTCTTTCTCAGCAATTGTAGAGTTAGGCCATTGGCCTATACACGGCGTATTAAATGAAGTGGGACTATGAATATATGACAAGATATATTACTCCTTTACTTATCAGTAAAATGGACTACATTCTACTAAAGTTAATTTCTTTTGGGCTTATTAAATCAATTATAGTGACTCAACATTGCTACATTAAATTAAGTTATGGGCACATATATACTCATATATATGCACCTACCCATATATAGAAAATATACTTATATTTTAAATTTAATCCCATATAATCTTATATCCCATGTGCATTGGGCTAGTCCAATTAATATTTTAATTGGGCTAAATATAATTCAGTTGGGTACTCTCAACCCATTATTTCCTATCACACATAGATATCACAATGATCAATATCAATCATTTATTCTCTTTCCATTAATTCTCTTTTAATAATTCCAGTTAAATATTTAGTCTAGTTTAACTTTAATACTCATGCCACACAATGCTCATTTATCCCACTTATTGGAGTTATATAACTCAAGCTCATAATTTCAACAATAAGAATATTAGGGGTCTAGGCCACGTTTGGCTTTTCTCCAATTCTACGTTATTTTAATATTCATTTAATATAAGGTATGGATGACACACTGTACTGAATTATTTAACCACCTTAAATAATTATACTTTATGAAATTATAATCATGACACCCTTATTTAAAAATAATCATTTTCTTTTAAATAATTAGTATGTACAATACAAATTATTATATTATAATTCTTCAATTCCTTTTCTTCCATAAATTGCCCCAACACATTTTCGAGTTAGCCATAACTTAAATATTAACTTAATGCATAGATCTCTAACCAATATCTATTTATAATTATATTGGTTCTCTTCTCTATTAATCACTTATCTATCAAATATTAACCATTTTATATATTACAATACTATATAATATATTTGAAATATCAAATTTTAGTTAACATATTCCTTTCATCCTCTTTTGTAAAACACATTAATTCACCATCTTATGTAAGGGAATTAACTCCTCTTATTCAATTTTCCATCATGTCACTGCCACACAAGGCTTTATAATATAATATTCCATAATATCACTTAATTAACCAATGTTTATTTCGGATTAATTAATTAACTCTTATTCAAATCATGTTTTTGCTAACTTAATCCATTCATGGACAACTAAATCACCAATTATGACTTTTATTACACATATGAGTCCTTAGTATACATGTCTTGAGATTCAAATTTAACAAACATAATCAGAACCTTCTGCAGACCGACGCAGCTGCACTGGTCATAAGCTTGGAAATGGCGCAGCTGCGCCACCACAAGTTTGGACATAGACAAGTCTTGCTATTACAGAATCATAATCTAAATTCATATATACTTTGAACATGCTTTTAAATTGCTAACTTGTCATGCTATAATCAAATTCCTCTTTGATTTCACATCATCGATTACTACTTTCTGCAATAATTTAAAGATTACACTTCATGTTTTAAAACTCTATTTTCCATAATAGCTTAACCAACTATAAAATCTCATTTATGGGTTTCTTTCCACCCATAAAAAAATTCAAAATATATAACACTGATATATATTCTTATTCAAGCTCGACACATTCTATAATAAGAATTCTATTTACTAAATTCTTATTTTAATAATTTCTAAAAATTCGGGTTATCACATCCTCTCCCCCTTATAAGGATTCTGTCCTCGGAATCACTGTAACTTCTCTACTCGGTCCTTTCTGGAGATTACATATTCTTTTAAGTAACTTCATCTTTTCTCTTTTAGAATTTTATTCCTTCCTTGGAATTTTTATAGCTTATACAATTCATTCATTATTACACGTCATATTCTACCACTTCCTTCTTTCTAAGTAATATCCTCCTTACCACATTCACCATTCAAAGAATAAGAATCTTCCACAATCATTCAATAATTGGGAAGTAGTACGAATAACTCAGTTTCAAATTATGTTAAGGGGTTACAAGACTGTGAACTCTTCTCTAGGTTTACTAGTGCTTCAACAAAATCCTTCACATTGTAAAACCTTTGCACAGAATGTTTATCAATCACAAAGACTGTAAACACCCTCTACAAGTACTCTAGGTGATCAACCTATCATACCACTACGTTGTGTATAAACGTAGCACACCGTAACGACTATATGCCTTTCACTTGGAACCATTGTCTCTGAAAACATGTCCCCTTTATAGGGTTGTTCACTTCAGCCTTTCAACATCTGAATACGCACCAGAGCAAAATGGTTTAGCATGAATACTCAAGAATGCTTAAATTCCATAAATATTTCTCGATAGACGTCTAGCCTAATCAAATAGCTTAGACTTTTAACAACTCAGACATCAATCAAAATAATTTAGCCAACTTAATTGACCTTCCTCATAATTTAAAAGAAAACCAAAAATTCTTTTATGACATCATGATACCGTACCAGATTAGTAGTACGTTGAGGATTCCGTCATATTATGACTTTGTCATATTACATCCTACCATAGTGGGATGACGATCTTTCGATCACATCCAACACTAGGTTTGATTGCATTGATGACTCCATCGTTTACCCTTTTCTGCACCATATTAAATGATGCACATGGTCCAAAAATACATTTTGAAAATTTTCAAATCATTTTTGCCTTAGCCGAAACAAATAGCATAGACACACGAATAACAATATTTTTTTTTTTAAACTCATTGGTTCAATCATCTGATCCAATGTTTTTCAAGAAACCGAAGTGAAAATAGTAGCACGAAGTCAATAAATTTTGAAAATCTAGCATAGCTAGAAGATTTAGAAAAATCATGTGACGCCCCCAAAATAGATATACATCACCCATTCCGAGTCGCCAAATACATGGTACAGAATATAACTATAACTTAATTATATAACTGTCGTGCAGAATACGAAAAAACATAAGCTGTGAGTTTTAATACAAATATTGTGACGCCCCCAAAATAGGTATACATCACCCATCTTGAATCGCCAAATACATGGTACAAAATTCAAATACAACTTAATTATACAATATCCAGTCGTGTAAAATATGACAAAACATAATCTAAGAGTTTTAATAAGAATATTGTCATCTAGGCAATATCCAGACTCAATGGAGTCCTCATTACATTTATTGTCACACTATTTAACAAAATAGTGAGGCCTACTAATGCTATCATCTGGACCGTCACTCGCTTCCCGACTAGTCCCGCTACTTTCTCATTTCACGAAGAGAACGGTGAAAGAAAGGGTGAGCTCAACTAGCCCGAAGAAGAAATATTATGACTAAGATAATGCGTAATAAATTATCATTAGTCTTCAACAATGTTAAACCGATAAAATACAATAGACATCAAGTTTAACTGCGGTGAATAAGCAATCCATTAGAAGAGTCAAGTAGAGCATGATATCTACTATCTTCTATGTTTTAAAATGTTTTCATCAATTTTTATCACGAGACTCAAATTTTAATAAATAAACCACATCATCGAATCATCCCTGCACTACGGACCAAGGATATTCATTAAATCATCAATGGTCATGACTATACCAAATAATCTCTGGTCATAATCATACCAAAAATTGTTCATCAATGCACTACACGAATGATGAGGACTTTTACCACATCATTCGTTACATTACTACCATGATTATACTTAGAATAATCATTTGGTCATAACCATACCAAGTCCATCTATGCACGTAAGCGAAGATGACTTTCATCACAATATAAGCGTGAGGATGATGACAATGATATAAGCAATAATCAAACGAAATCAAATCAAATAAAATCAAAGATAAATATTAAAGACTTTTAAATTTATCCAAATATTATCAATTACTTAATAAACTCATAATCTAATATTATAATAATATTTTAATCACTTCTTAAACTTATAAACAATTTATTTCAATTGTTTACACTTTACCAAATAATGCATTTTAATCATTCAAAATGCCATACTCATAAGATTTCATCACCAATGATCAAATCCTCATCAAAAATCAAGATATACCCTATATAGGATTCCCAAGTTATAAAATCCTATTTTTCAATTTTGTTACTTCACATAACATATGTAATTCATTTACTCATAACTAGTTCATTTTCATGAAAAATACCAAATCAGTCCCAAAAATATTTCTTTTCTGGGATTTAGCAAAATATAGTCCCATATTGAACATATATTTTTCTCGGAATTTTTAAAATTCATTTACTATTTTTCATATAGCCAAAACTGCCGAATATTTAGACATTTATCATAAATTATACTTTTGTCCAAAAATTCCAAAATTTACAGGATATACTCCTGTTATATACATGTACTCCCAATAAAAATTTCACCAATTTTGGAGTTAACCACAAAGAGTTATAAGGGTTTACTTTTAAAATAGTCTTTTCTCATAAAATCCATAACTCTTAATCTATACATCCAAAAATCACCATTTTTGGACACAATCTAGAAAACTCATCAAATTATCATTTCAAATTTTTCCAGAATTTTTGAGGGTCAGAAAAATTATGAAATCGCCCTCGCGAAAACCCTTTTGAATGAAAATAATATTTATATGAATACAAAGGATCATTCACCACGCACGCCAGAATCCATATAGCAAGGTTATTCCAATGTAATAATAAAGAATAGAATAACGTAAGAATTCACCATGCATGCAATAGACCGCACAGACATGTGTTATTTTCAATGAATAATAAAGAATGGAACTAGGTCATGAGTAAACCGCATGCATAAGATATTCCAATGTAATAATAAAGAATGGAACTGTGTCATGCGAAACCGCATGCATGTGATATTCCAAATGTAATAATAAAGAATGGAATAATAGAAGAATTCACCATGCATGCGGTATTTCCCATGACAAAGTTATTCCAACATAATAATAAAGAATGGAATAATGTAAGCTCTCTTCATGAATACGAAAAAATAATACCCCTTACCTTAAGAAACCGGATATCGAATAGTGAGGTAGTAGACTTCTCTTCTTCTCGCTCTCTATAATTTCTCTCTATAATAATTGCTCTAAAGCTTTAGTGAATTGGTGAGAAATGAAGGAAGAATGAGCTTCTATTTATAGAAAAATATAGTTTCGATAAATCAGACGCTTTTGGGGCTCAAAATATTACAATATAATACCTTCCTCTTTTTCTTCATTTTTAATTTAGTCTTGCAAGTATTATCAAACTTGCACCACCTCCCCTAATAGTAAATAATGTGAATCAATAGTTCAATCATGTGAATCAATAGTTATAATCATGTGAAAATATGAATTACAAAGATAAGTACCTCCATCTATACCTCCATTTTTAACTTAGTCATGCAAGTATTATCAATCTTGCACCAACTCCCCTAATAGTACAAGAATGTGATTCAATAGTACACACATGTGAACAAATAGTTATATAAGCATGTGAATTAGTAGCAATTAATTGCTCATTTATCCGATTAATTACCCGATTAATCAATATAACCCCAGCACATCAATTATCATCTAATAGATGTCAATTTCCACTAACACTAATAATCCCAACACAATGGAACTGTCAAATTCATATTTAATCAACACGAACTTATTCATCATTAATATTATAACTCATAATATTTAACAACCAAAATGTCGCTCCTGTGAAAGAGGGGCTTTTCCGAGATAAGGATTTCTCCTTATTGGCGAGCAATTAGATGACCAAACCTCTTATTGACAGAACTTATAGTCATTGTAAATATTGCAATTTAATAATATAAATAACTTTGTCATCTCAATTATTGATTTAATAATATAACATATTATGCAGATGATACTGTGACAATAATTGAATCAATAATATGAGAGATATGATGCAGCAATTACTGTAGCAATAAATGAGTATAACTGAGTGACTTCTCACGTAAGCATCAATAACCAATACCGTAAAGCTACTATGTAACCACGCCAGACATTTTACTTTACTACTACTATCGGGTAGTTCAACAGTTTTAACAGTAACACTTTCGCCGCTATTTTTAATAAAAGATAACTCATGGCTTTTCTTACTACGACAATACTTCCGTTAGGGGTCCACTTAATGATTGTCTTGAGTCGTATTTAATATTCTCTCGTTAAAACGAATATTCCCCGACCAACCGAATATTATTTAGCCACTTGCTTACTTTGCAAAATTTATAAATATTACCCACAACTATAACATTATATCAAATCCACACCATAATATTCAAAAAAAAAATTCGAGAAATTTAAATCTTTATTCATAAAATTTGGGGTCTCACAAATATTGTCTCCTAGACAATATCCAAACTTAAATTCAATCTTATTATAATTATTATCACACTATTTCACATAATAGTGAGGACTACTATAGCCACCATCTGGACCATCAATCCATTCCCCGACTAGTCCCAGCTATATTCTCATTTCCTGAAGAGAATAATGAAAGAAAAGGGTGAACTCAACTAGCCCAGTAAGAAATATTATAACTAAGATAATGCGAAAAATTATCCTTAGCCTTCAACAGTATAACAACTGATAAAATACAATAGACAACAAGTTTTAGATCAACAACTGCAGCGAAATAAGCAATCCATTAAAAGAGTTAAGTAGAGCATGATATCTACTATCTTTTATGATTTAAAAGTTTACCATCAATTTTATCACTGAGACTCACCTTAATAAATAATCCACATCACTGAATTATCCATGCACTACGGGCCAAGGATATTCATTAGTATCACGACCATGAATTATACATGCACTACGGGCCAAGGATATTTGTGTTTTCACCAATGGTCATGATCATGCCAAACAACAATTCATCTTTGCACCCTTGGCCGAAGAGAACGCATGGTCATGATTACACCAACATCTGTCCATCAATGCACTACGGGCCAATGAGGACTTTTACCACATTATTTGTAACATTACGGTCATGATTATACCGAATAATCCCTGGTCATAATCATACCAATCAACAGTCTATCTATGCACGTAAGCTACAAATAACTTTCATCACAATATAAGCATGATGATGATGACAATGATATAAGAATTCAATTAAAAGAAAGTAAATGATAAATTTTAATGATTTATAATTTAATTTTTCCAGAATTAAATAATATCCAAATTGTCAACATGATACTGCTTTCGGAGTAAAATTCAAGAATAATATTATATCAAAATGATTTAATTCTAAAAAGAAATCAATTTTTTCTCATAGATAATAGTACTCCGGGTGAATAGTACCCGAGTGAATAGTACCTCGTGAATAGTACTTCGGGAATAGTACTTCATGAATAGTACTTTATGAATAGTACTTCGTGAATAGTATTTTTTGAATAGTACTTTTTGAATAGTACCGTACTTATGAATAGTATCGTATTTATAAATAGTACTTTGTGAATAGTACCGTACATATGAATAATTCCGTATAAATAAATAGTACCCATGAATAGTACTCCGGCATGAAAAGCTTAATAATTATCAAGAATGCTTAGAATAATATTTCCATGAAATGATACTGGATGAAGCGCAAATATCAAGGATATTCTACTAATTTCATGGAATATAGAAGTAATACTCTAACAAAATGAGTGTAGAACTAGGGATACGAAACAAAAAAATATTACTTACATACTATAGAGTATGGAAAAAAAATATTATTTCATACGAATATTGAACAAAAATAATATTCCTTATGAATACGAAAAAAATAATACCACTTACGAAAATTGAACGAAAATAATATTCCTTACAAATATTAAACGAAGACAATGAATATTTAACGAAAATGATATTCCTTACGAATTTTGAACGAAAATAATATTCATATGAATACGAAAAAAAATATCTCATCAGAATATGAAATAAATAATACCCCTTACCTTAGAAGAAGACTGGATACTAGAATAGTAAAGTAGCAGAATATTCTTCTTCTTTCTCTCTATAGCTTCTCAATCTATAATTGCTCTTGTGAGTCTTAGTGAATTGGTGAGAATGAAAGAAGAATGAACTTCTATTTATAGGAAAACACAATTTCAATAATTGCACGTTTTGGGGCTCAAATTATTACAGTATAGTACCTTCATCTTTTCCTCCATTTTTAATTTAGTCCTACAAGTATTACCAAACTTGCACCACCTCCCCTAATAGTACATCATGTGAATCAATAGTTCCATTCATGTAAACAACTAGTTATATACATGTGAACTAATAGCAATTAATTGCTCATTTATCCGATTAATTACCCGTTTGGTCAATTTAACACCCAAAAATCAACTATTATCTAAATAAATGTCGATTTCCACTAACATTAATAATCCCAACACAGTGGAAATATTTTTATCAAAAATTTCATCTCTAAAATTTTTGAAGTTTGACTTTTTTCGAAAAAGTCAACTATTGACTTTTTGACCAAAAAGTTAACTTCGGCAAATTTTGTGTTTATAGTCTATTTTTACTAATTTCATCGTTTCAGACTCAAATATCTCGTCCGCGTCTCCAAATTCAACTCCGAACTCAAATTTGATTTTTAATAACATTCATCATTTATATTATAATTCACAATATTAACAACCAGATCATTCTCAGGAAAGAGGGACTTTCCGATAAGGATTTCTCCCTATTAGCGCACAATTAGGTGACCAAACCCATTTTCTCGACAAAACTTTCTAGACATCGTCAATAATGCAAATAATAATATGAATAACTTTGTTGTCTCAATTATTGATTTAAAAATATAAAATATTATGCAGATGATACTGTGACAATAATTGAATCAAATAACGTGAGATACTATGCAACAATTATTGTAGCAATAATTGAGTATAACTGAGTGACTTCTCACGTAAGCATCAATAATCAAAGACATCAGATAATACCGTGTGTGATACTACGCAACCACACGACCACATCGTACTTTTTTATCACGTATTTTAACAGTTTAACGATAAAAACTTTCACCGTTATTTTTATAAAAACTTATTTTTTCCGTTTTCTAACTTCGATAGTTATTCCGTTATGGGTTCCACCAATGATGGTGTCGTCGTACAAATATTCTCCGACAAAAAGAATATTCCCCGACTAAACGAATATTTCCTGACACAACGAACAACTTGCTTACTTTGCAAAATTTTCAAATATCACCCTTAACTTTAAACTTTATTAATTTAACTATTTACCAAAATAGAAAAATTGAATACTTTTATTTCATAAAATTTGGGATCTCACAATTCATGTTTCTCCACCAACTTTAATCTTTACTCCATTGCTTCATTCTATTAATCTTCAATACCATCAATGGTTACTATACCAAAATTTCTTAATTCATGATATATATAACATATCTATTCCCAATACAGTTCATCAAACTTACCACGCCTTGGAAGTTCAGGTACTTACCACATTAATATAAGTTTAGGAGCTTGTCCTAGCAATACGTAGTCCAAGAACCAATTAGGGACTGTCAATATGCTTAGGGGCTCAAAAACATGCATACGACTATGAGTCACAAACATACCATAAGCATGAGTTTTAAGAACTTGCGCCTAATCTTAATATTCTCTATCTTAATCTTAATAGTCTCTAACTATCAAAAATGATATGAGAAAAGAATCACCTTCTCGCCATATGTATATTGATAGCGCGACACCAATATTTCAATGATTATTTGTGTAAGTAGCTAAGTGGTTATCGAACCAACCACAAACCCCTGTCCATACAAGGAATTGGTCAAGTTAGCCACTAATCAGTATAGGAAGCTAAGCGGTTTATTAAACCAAAGATAAGTCCCTTGCCTATACAAGGAATTGTTCAACTTAACCACTATATCGATATAGGAAGTGAAGTGGTTCTCAAACCAAGTACAAATTCCCTGCCCATACAAGGAATAGTACAATGCAACCACTAACACGAGTCCTCTATTGAAATCCCATATTATTCTAATATTATCTTGCTCTTTGCTCGTTACAAATTTTTTCGTATCTCATCATTTACAACTCCTCATGCGTAAATCTCGTACCATTTCATGGTACTTTCTCTTTATAGCGCCAGGCTATAACCATTCAGTCATTATAAACCATTTATCAATTCATAGCATCAATATGATCACATGGTGATCCAGTCCTACCATCGATTTACCTTATGATTCTTCCTATTTTTGATCATTTTAATATTTTACGACCTTCTTTCCTTTCTTTTTAATCGCAGTCTTTTGATTATTGACCTCAAGTGTCCCTGATCCTCTAGCTCTTCAGGTTCTTCTTTAAACCTATCATACTAGCTTAACTTGTTTCTCATGAATTTTCTAAATTCATCAACTAAACTTCTTTTGAGTTTATTCCCATTACTTTTAACATATTCATCTTATAGACATTGTCTATTTAACAACATTTTTCATCTTTATTACTGGAGTCAGGTGATTCCTGATCCTCATCTTCTAGATACTTTAATATTCTTCTTTGAATCTTCCCATATATATTTTAATCTCTTCTTTATGAATTTTATTTCTTATTACTTAAACTCTATCTGAGTTTATCCTTTATCATTTTTACTTTCCCTCTCTAAGCTTATAGCCTAAGGTACTCTTACCTAAGGTTTATAACCTACTGCTTTGATACCAACCTGTAACGCCCCCAAATTCGGGTATCCATTACCTCAGACCTAGTGCGTCACGATACTATCTTTGTCTAACTATTAACAACTTCCATTCATAATTTAATGAATACAACTTAACTTTGATACTAATCAATATATTAATTCCTTTCTATTTCTAGGATCTATGAATCGATCCCAAAACCTTCATAAGTCAATTCCTGATCTTGATCATTAACCATTCTTGTTTTTACATCATATTCGATGTTATACTTAACAAGATGCAAAAATATTAAAACATTTCTGAATTCTTTTTTCATTTCCTTGGATCACAACCTTCATCATTTACATATCTCTGAATCAAATTTATTCTATGCTTCGATTCATTAAAGTTACATTATAAAATTTACATCTTAATTCAATGTTCTTTATGTGTCGAATAACATAGTTTTACAACTCCACAAGAGTTAAACAACCTAAAACATGGTTCAAAATCATAACTTCAGGTAAACAAATCAATCCGCTTGTGATACTATTGAACTTTATCAATCAAGAAGCACGTAACTTTACCGTGAGTCCTTAACCTGCAAAAGTTGTTATTTGCAAGGATGAGCTCGACAGCCCAATAATTCAAATAGTTTTCATGCATCACATAACACATATGATCATACTCAGTTTATACAATCATAAGCATTTAAAAACATATACATGCTGCTTCTCACATAGAGATTAACTTACAAAACATATAATCGTAGATTGACTTTCAATCTCATACATATCTCATAGACATTTCTACATTTCATGGCACAACATAATTCTTTTCATACATATCTCATATGCATTTCATATATAATTTAACATTTCATATCATAGCATAAATCAATCAACAATTATCAACATTATAGAGCAAATAGGAACTAAAAGACTTGCCTGGCTTGTAGATTATCAACTACAACATAACTACTTATCATTATCTGCACTTCGTGTATTCCTATACAATTTTATAATCATGGATTCATATCCATCAGTCATACATTTCCTTACATTCTCAATGTAATAATAATCGTTACATTGTTTTCTAACTCGGTTCTTAAAACCTTCATTTCACTTTCTTATTATACTTTTAGGATAGTTATGTATGTATAGGTATACCGTAGCTACACATACTTGACATCAAAATTCATAAACCTTTATCACCACTTGACTAGCTATGTGTTCGTTACTTATAGATGCATGATTCTCATTACTTTTGCATTTTGCAAACCTTAATAAAACTTAACAACTCTGGGTTTTATATAACCATTACATGCTCATACACTTAAAACATCACTTATGCCAAGTATTATAACTTAAGACATTCATACACACATGTTTTAAGGTTCAGATTACAATTTAAATAGTCAGCAACATCGCCTCATAGTAAGAAATTATACCAAGTAGTTGGCTTAGATGGCGTAATTGCAGTCATGCCCCCTGCCGCACTGTAGATTTAAATCTTTATTTCCCAGTTTATACCTCATTACTTACCATGCTAACACATAACACATACACACGTTAAGAGGTCCTAGTCCATGTTTGGTGCCTCTTGTTTTTACCTTAAGTTATTTTACACTTTATAACTTTATTGCCATTTATTTCACGGCTAAACGAGTCCATGCAACAAGGGTCTAACTATGTAACCAATAACAATGTTAAACAACTTTTAATACGCATGCTCACATGCATTCATCTTATATACATATGACTAGCATAGTTCATTACTTGAAACTTACTTTTAAATAATGATCTAATGACTTTTATTGTGTCAAACTAGATAAGTGCACTTATAGGCCATGTTTAATGACATAAATAGTACTAGCATGCCATCCTACAAGGTCAGAGGGTAGGAAACAGAATGATCATAGGTATTAGTTTTTAGGGCGTTCAATTTCACTTTTAAAAGTCATTCTAGGCCAAGGAAAAATAACTCGGTGCAAATTTAAATCTCATTTCATAGCTAACTAAGCCATAAACGTATGTTATCACGTTTAGAACTTTAAGTACACAAGTTCCTTTAAGTTCATTCTCAAAGTTTCAAGTTTTCCTTAGAAATATACACTAAAGCGACTAAGAGGTTTATGGTATTTGAAGGGGCTCAAAACCACATGTCATACCTATTTCCATGCATACTAGGTCAAGCTAATCATACAAGGCAACTTCGAAACACATGTCATACCCCTTTGTACATGTTTCTACACATGCTTATAAGGTCAAAATATAACCATTCCATGTTAATAAAACTTAGTTTGTAAAACCATCTTAGTTTGCCTTTGAAATCATTTTTAACCAAATTAAAGCAGTCTAACACATACAAAACAACTTTGAATCTTATGTCATGCATAGCTAGACTTCGCATACATGCTATCAAGATTAGAATCTAAGGTACACAAGTTTTGTCAAAATTTGCTTTCAAAACCTTTATATAATATTTGGAAAATAACCATATAAGCAACTCATGGTATGCAAAGGTATTCAAGACCATATGTCATACTTATTTGTATGCATGACTAAGCCATTTACACAAGGTACAAATATCAGAATTCAAAAGTCTCAAGGTTAGTCTAGATTTGTTTTCAAAATCTTCAAGTCTCTTTTAGAACTATACTAAATCATGCTAATGCAAATTCATTATAAGTAAGACAACTTTAAACCACATGTAATACTTATTGTTATTCATAACCAAGTTAAACCATCATGCTTGGAATAATAGAAAGTCAATATTTCTTTTTTTAGTGCATAGCGTAGCTGTGCTATATTATACTATGGGAGCGGTAAATCTGCACTTACCCCATAAGATTCTCGAACACACTTTTAGAATGCATTCTATACCGAAAGACCTCGAGAATGGGCGCAATTGTGCCTTTCTGCATAGCTTCAAGGAATAACTCTGCTTCTGCAGAATCCAAAACCAAACGCAATATTCATTAATTATCATGCTTAAAATCAATTAAATTACTTTCATACATGTATATAATACTCAACTAACATGCTAACAATTCTCAAATCACAAAACCAACCAATTTGGCTAATCAAATTCAAAGTTCATGCTATTTTTCCATCTTTTAACATATTTAGAGAATTTCATCACTACGGATTCGTTTCTAAACCAATTTGGTCCGTTTAACTTTCGTTATTTTCGTATTTAACTGTATTAATGATATCTTACAACAATTCATGGATTACAACAATCCTTAGCCATCAATTTTAACTCAAAAAAAGTATTTCTTGACATTACTAAGAAATTGCAAAACTTAAAAATAAAGAGCATATATGTTAGCATTATTACCTCTTGAGTGCTTGTAATTATTAACTATAGCTCCTCCATTCTCCAATTGCTCCATAATTCTCCAATTCTACTAACTCTCTATAGCAAAATCTCTGAAACTCAACAACCGGGAATGAGGAAAAGAAGTCTCTATTTATAGAGAAAGTGTTGCCCAATTTTGGGTCTTGCACATTGAATTAAATCAAGGGGAAGAAGAAGAAACCAGTGGATTGAGAGAGTTTGGTAACCAACTCCACGTTCCTCCATCCCTCATTTCATCATTAGCAGCTATCTAGACTTTTTCTTTCTCAGCAATTATAGAGTTAGGCCATTGGCCTATACACGACGTGTTAAATGAAGTGGGACTATGAATACATGACAAGATATATTACTCCTTTACTTATCAGTAAAATGGACTACATTCTACTAAAGTTAATTCATTTTGGGCTTATTAAATCAATTGTAATGACTCAACATTGCTACATTAAATTAAGTTATGGGCACATATATACTTATATATATGCACCTACCCACATATAGAAAGTATACTTATATTTTAAATATACACCCATATAATCTTATATCCCTTGTGCATTGGGCTAGTCCAATTAATATTTTAATTAGGCTAAATATAATTCAGTTGGGTACTCTCAACCCATTATTTTCTATCACACATAGATATCATAATGATCAATATCAATCATTTATTCTCTTTCCATTAATTCTCTTGTAATAATTCCAGTTAAGCCTTTTGTCTAGTTTAACTTTAATACTCATGCCACATAATGCTCATTTATCCCACTTATTGGAGTTATATAACTCAAGCTCATAATTTCAACAATAAGAATATTAGGGGTCTAAGCCACGTTTGGCATTTCCCCAATTCTATGTTATTTTAATATTCATTTAATATAAGGCATGGGTGACACACTATACTAAATTATTTAACCACCTTAAATAATTATACCTTATGAAATTATAATCATGACACCCTTATTTAAAAATAATCAGTTTCCTTAAAATAATTAGTATGTACAATACCAATTATTATATTATAATTCTTCAATTCCTTTTCTTCCATAAATTGCCCTAACACATTTTCAGTTAGCCATAACTTAAATATTAACTTAATGTATAGATCTCTAACCAATATCTATTTATAATTCTATTGGTTCTCTTCCTCTATTAATCACTTATCAATCAAATTTTAACCCTTTTATATATTACAATACTATGTAATATATTTGAAATATCAAATTTTAATTAACATATTCCTTTCATCCTCTTATGTAAAACACATTAATTCACTATCTTATGTAAGTGAGTTAACTCTTCTTATTCAATTTATCATCATGCCACTGCCACACAAGGCTTTATAATATAATATTCCATAATATCACTTAATTAACCCATATTTAGTCCAAGTTAATTAATTAACTCTTATTCAAATCATGTTTTTGCTAACTTAATCCATTCATGGACAACTAAATCACCAATTATGACTTTTATTACACATATGAGTCCTTAGTATACATGTCTTGAGATTCAAATTTCACAGACATACTCAGAACCTTCTATAGACCGGCGCAGCTGCACTGGGCATAATCTTGGAAATGGCGTAGCTGCGCCACCACAAGTTTGGACATAGACAAGTCTTGCTATTACAGAATCATAATCTAAATTCATATATACTTTGAACATGCTTTTGAATTGCTAACTTTTCATACTATAATCAAATTCCTCTTTGATTTCACATCATCGATTACTACTTTCTGCAATAATTTAAAGATTAAACTTCATGTTTTAAAACTCTATTATCCTTAATAGCTTAACAAACTATAAAATCTCATTTATAGGCTTCTTTCCACCCATAACATAAAATTTAAAATATATAACACCTATATATATATATTCTTATTCAAACCGGACACATTCTATAATAAGAATTCTATTTATTAAATTCTTATTTTAATAATTTCTAAAAATTCGGGTTATCACATATATAGTTAGATCTTGCATTTCATTGATGACTGTAACCTTCATTTTCCATACAGATGGAAGGGTTTTGAGAATTCTTCTATTTTTCTCATTGTTGTGTAAGCTTTCCCCAGTTGTTCCAGTTCATCAATGATTCGGAAAAAAATGTGATTCCATATCAATGATTTTCTCCTTCTAACTTGAAGCACTCATACTCTTGAATTAAAACATCTTTTCTAGTTTCTTTTTGATATGATTGGTTCCTTCATAGGTTACAATTAATTTTTTCCATATTTCTTTAGCATTCTTGTAGTTACTAACTCTTTTGTATTCTTTTTATATAAGAGCATTGGTTAGAACTTGTTTGAATTTGGTGGCTATATTTATAGTCTCCTCATCTTCGCTGATGAATTCATTAGTATCTTTCTCAACAATCTTTTCGCCTTCAATTTTTGTGGGATTTTTTACACCTCGTTCCATTACCAGCCAGATTTTGATTCATTGTGACTTGACATAGAATTTGAATTTGTTCTTCCAGGTAGCAAAGTTTGTGCCATCAAATAGTGGAGGTCTGAAAATTGATAGTCTTTTGTAGGCCATAGATGGATCTACTCTTAAATATGTCTATATTCACTTAACAAACAAGTTAAAGAGCACCGCTTTAATACCAATTGAAAGTCCAATAATAATCTAGAAGGGGGTTTGAATAGATTATTACCATTTTTAAAATATATCTTAGGCCTTTTTGATTTTTTTAGAAAAGTAATTTATAGTGTCAGAAATTAATATACAAGATAAGAAAGATTCAATCACATAATGCACCGAGATTTATCTAGTTCACAATATACAGCTCGAATATATTTCTACGTCCAGTCTCAAGCTCCTCTCCAGGACTTGATGTAGCATTCCAAAATTCGGGAACTAATCACCACGAATCTGGTACACTAAATCTATAACTATTTCGGAAGATATAAATATAATTTGTTTATACATTAAACTTTACACATAATCCCCACGGTCGATAACCTTAACTTAATACCTGAATTTAATATCCTATCCGACATACAATGTCACTTGCCTTCGCCTGTATCCGAAGTATTTGTCCTAATCTGCAATGTTTATCATGATATAGAAAGGGTGAGCAACAAGTTTTCCCAGCGAGTTTAAGTTTAAAGAAAAAATATATCATGATTAAAAGAATGAATAATAAGCTAACGAACTTTCAACAATGTAATAATTGTGAAGGAATATGAATCAAATTTTCATAACTGAACGACCGAGACAATAAAAATGAATGGTCAACAATGAACATGAACAACTATGACTGAACCAAATGGTAATAAAGGTGATCAGCCTTTTATACCTATGAACATATGCAATTTGCACAACGTGCGAATCAATAAATCATGGACATGATGTAATCGATAAGGATTAACCACTAGCATAATTGAAGAATCATAACTCGGGTTTGAGTTAAAGAACTTGCATAATAAGAGAGTATAGGAACTTGCATGCACCATCAACTACTGCTACACAATTTATTTTAGCTTCATCTGGATCTCCCAATTAAAATAATATCATCACATATAATACTGCTTATTACAGTTATAAAATAACCTAAAAACATTACCACATATTTCTAACAGTCAATAAAACACATAAGACCCGGTATCAAGTCAAACTATTTCATTCTGAGTTGAGTTTGATACTATTTTGACATCCCGATTGCCTAATCGGATAATTATCGAGCCAATTATCAATAAGACTACTTAAACGCTTCACAATTATCATAGATAATTTATTTGTCATCAGTCAAAACATTTTTCAATAGCTCATAATAATTTTCAAATAATTATTACCATTTATAATGATTTTTCAATCATAAATATCATTTTTATATAATTTAAATACCACATAATTCTATTATCACTAATATTTACTTAATTTCAAATATTAATGAAATACATGACATAATATTATAAGTTATTTATAATATCTCAAAGTATTTTAATATCTTAATATCACATTTAAATGATTTTAAAACATTTAAAACTATTATTAAATAACTCGCCATTAATATTAAAATATTAATGTATTGCATGACAAAATATTAAAAGTTATGTTTTATAACTTAAAACATTTTTAAAACCTTTAAATCATTTTTATATGATTTTTAAAACATTAAAACTATTTTTCCATAATTTATTTAATACATTTATTAACTAAATTAATTATCATTAATATTAATTATTAATGAAATACATCTCAAAATATCAAAAGTTATTCAAAATAACTTAATATATTTTCTAACACTTAATATATTTTCAAATGATTTTTAAAATATTAAAATTATTTTAATTTTTATATTAAATAAATTAAATATCATTAGTATTTAAAAATATTAAAATATTAATGAAATATATCTCAAATTATTAAAAATCAATTTTTATACCTTAAAATAATTTTTATAAATTAATTATGAATTTTTTTCGTAATTATTATTCATTTTATGCTAATTATTTATTTTAAATAATTAATTTTTATATTAACTGTCGCTAAAGGGGTCTATAGCGACAAAACTGTCGCTATAGGTATTCTTGAGCATTCAAGAACATTCAAAGTCCATGATCAGGGTACCTAGTTTGACCACTTGGTAGATCTTAGATCTTAATGTTTCTGGGCTGGTAAGTATATTAGTGTTGTAGTATTGATGTAACACTACAAGCACAAACAGGTTTCATGACCAAACTTCATCATAACTAGAAGATATAAACCTTCAAAGATTTTGTCAGAACTGTTCTTTATTTTCTGGGTTACCCAGAAAATGAAAACAGTGCAAGGGTCCTGTTTTGGATCTTTGTAACTTGGATTCTATGCTTTGTTTGTGTGATTAAGTGTCACAACCATGTAGTATGTATGCCAAGGTACAAAATTAATACACTTTTATAGCTTAACAACAACACAACTGAAAGATCTAGGCCAGCCATGTGACGCCCCCAAAATACGTATACATCACCTATCTTGGGTCGCCAAATACATGGTACAGAATTTAAATACAAACTTCTTTTATTCAATATGACAAAAGCGTAGCTGAGAGTTTTTACACGAATATTGTCTTCTAGACAACATCCCCACTCAAATGGAACAATGAAAGCAAAAGGGTGAGCTCAACTATAGCCACCATCTCGGACTATCACTCCGTTCCTCGACTGGTCCCGGCTACGTTCTCATTTCCTTACGAGAACAATGAAAGCAAAAGGGTGAGCTCAACTAGCCCAGTAAGAAATATTATGACTAAGATAATGTAGAATAAATTATCATTAGCCTTCAACAATGTTAAACTGATAAAATACAATAAACATCAAGTTTAACTGCAGCGGAACAAACAATCCATTAAAAGAGTCAAGTAGAGCATGATATCTACTATCTTCTATGATTTAAAAAGTTTATCATCAATTTTATCGATAAGACTCAGCTCAATAAATAATCCACATCACTGAATAATCCATGCACTACGAGCCAAGGATATTTATTAGTATCACGTCCACGAATTATCCATGTACTACGGGCCAAAGATATTCGTGTTATCACCAATGGTCATGATCATGCCAACAACTGTCCATCAATGCACTACGGGCCAATGAGGACTTTTACCACATCATTTGTAACATTATGGCCATGATTATACCGAATAATCCCTGGTCATAATCATACCAATCAACAGTCCATCTATGCACTATGGGTCAAAGATGACTTTCATCACAATATAAGTATGAGGATGATGACAATGATATAAGAATTCAATTAAATGAAAGCAAAGTATAAATTTTAAAGATTTTTAATTTAATTTATCTAGAATTAATCAATGTCCAAATTGTCAACATGATACTCCTTTGTGGAGTAAAATTCAAGAAAAATATTGTATCAAAAATGATTTGGACCAAAAAGAAATCAATTTTTGTCCTGAATAGTACCGTGGGTGAATAGTAACTGAGTGAATAGTACCCTGTGAATAGTATTTTATAAATAGTATCCCGTGAATAGTAACTCGGCATGAAAAGATGAAAAATTATCAAGAATACTCATAATAATATTTCCATGAAAAGATACTAAATGAAGCGCAAATTTCAAGGATATTCTACTAATTTCAAGGAGTATAGAAGCCAAAACTTAAAAAAATAAGTGTAGAATTCAGAATCTGAAATGAAATAATATTACTTACATACTACAGAGTATGGAAGAAAATATTATTTCTTACGAATATTGAACAAAAATAATATCTCTTACCTTAAAAAGAGAGTACTTCTGACTGGTAGGGAGGGGATATTCTTCAAGAAAACTTGTACTGTTTTCTACACTCAAAACTTCCTAAAACTCGAAAGAAATACGCTCAATATTATAGAAAAAGAATTCTCTGATTCTGGTATGATTTTCAATTCTAAATTAAACATCCTATTTATAGGAGAATGGAAGGGTACTATATGAATTTAGAAAATCACGGATGAATTCGGCTGAAATTTTATGAGTTACTATGCAAACACTATGCAGACATTATGCAAACACTATGCATAATAAAATATAATATATTCTATTTTTTATAAAAAACAATACTTATTAATATATATATATATATATATATATATATAACAAAATTGAGATAACTTCAACCGGCAGTTTTGAAAAATGGGTAAATGGGGGTCTATAAAATAAGCAGAATTTACAACAAATACTTCAAAAAAATCCCCTCAATATTTTTAACAACATTTATTTATCAATAATATAACTTGCAATATTAACAACTAGATCATTCCCAAGAAAGAGGGGGCTTTCCGATAAGGATTTCTCCTTATTGGCGTGCAATTAGGTGACCAAACCCCTTTCTTCGATAAAATTTTCTAGATATTTTCAATAATACAAATAATAATATGAATAACTTGTCATCTCAATTATTGATTTAATAATATATAATATTGACAATAATTGAATAAAATAACGTGAGATACTATGCAGCAATTACTGTAGCAATAATTGAGTATAACTAAGTGACTTCTCACGTAAGCATCAATAATCAATACCGTGTGTTACTATGCAACTACGCGTATTACTGTACTTTTATCACTGGGTATTTCACTACAAAAAAAATCAATTATTGCCGACGGGCTATGCTGTCGCCAATGACCCTCTTGCCGTCGACAATGAGGTCATTGACGACGGGGTATGCCGTCGCCCCTGTCGTCGCCCCTGGCTTCCGTCGCTCGCCGTCGAGAACTATGTCATTGCCAACGGGATCATTGTCGATGGCATGCCGTCGGGGAATATGGCATTAGTGACGGCACCAACGACGGACAGACCGTCGGTAATAACCATTCTTTAATTTTAATAATGCAGTCTTTACCGACGGCACAACTGTCGCTAATGGGTGTCTCCCCTATCGCTAATGACCTCTATTTAATATAAATCTGGAATCGTCGCTGTAGGTGATTGCCGACGGCACGCCGTCGCCAATGCCCCGTCGCCAATGACCCACTTAAATTTTTTTTTTTATTAAAATTGCAAAAGTCCCCTGTTCATTTACATATACATTGTACCTGTTATAAACTAAAGAAAAATAAATAATGACAATGTACGCATATCAATAACAATCATATCTTTTACTATCAATAATCAATATAATTAGATACCAAACTCAAGTCTGTACAACTCAAAAGCTAAATACATACATGAAAGTCAAAATATAAATATTAACTAACTATTGCCCAAGATCAGGAATCTCTGTGTCATCACCTCTGGTCCCATCACCGGTCCCACCTCCGGTCCCATCGCCGGTCCCATCCTCCATAGTCTCATCAGCATCAGCCTGGCGATCATCACCATCTCCTCCACGGGCATCGCCTGTGCCTCAATCTCCACCCCCACGAGTCTCATCAACAAGACCCTACAAAATTAAAATTTTAGTAACGAAGTCCAAAATAGAGCATATTTAAATTATTTTAGTTTGTGTTCTACAATTGTTGGCGAGTTTTGCAATTTAGGCGATAACTCGGTCTCCGTATGTCGAAATCAAGTCCCGTAAGTTGTAACGCATGTCTAATACCTACGCGGTGCTATGAGTGTGTTTGCATGGCGTCTGGACGGCCGATGCGGGTTTTGGGCTTTTTTTGTCTTTTTACCTAAGTGTTGGCGAGTTTTGTAATTTGGGCGATAACTCGGTCTCCATATGTCGGAATCGAGTCCCGTAAGTTGTAACACTTGTCTAATACCTACGCAGTGCTATGTGTGTGTTTGTGTGGCGTTCGAACAGTCGATGCGAGTTTTGGGCTCTTTTTCAGGTTTTTACCTAAATGTTGGCAAGTTTTACAAACAGGGCGATAACTCGGTCTCCGTATATCAGAATTGAGTCCCGTAAGTTGTAACGCATGTCTAATACCTATGCGGTGCTATGTGTGTGTTTGCATGGCGTTCGGACGGCCGATGCGGGTTTTGGGCTCTTTTTTGGCTTTTTGCCTAAGTGTTGACGAGTTTTGTAAACTGGGCGATAACTCGGTCTCCGTATGTCGGAATCGAGTCCCATAAGTTATAATGCGTGTTTAATACCTACGTGGTGCTATGTGTGTGTTTGCGTGGCTTTCGAATGGCCGATGCGGGTTTTGGGCTCTTTTTCGGCTTTTTGTCTTAATGTTGGCGAGTTTTGCAAACTGGGTGATAACTCGATCTCCATATGTCGGAATCGAGTCCGATAAGTTGTAACGCATGTCTAATACCTACGCGGTGCTATGTGTTTATGTGGCGTCTGGACGGTCGAAGCAGGTTTTGGGCTCTTTTTCGGCCTTTTGCCTAAGTGTTGGCGAGTTTTGCAATTTGGGAGATAACTCGGTCTCTGTATGTTAGAATTAAGTCATGTAAGTTGTAACACATGTATAATACCTACGCAGTACTATGTGTGTGTTTGCGTGGTGTTTGGACTGTCGATCCTGGTTTTGGGCTCTTTTTCGACTTTTTGCCTAAGTGTTGGCGAGTTTTACAAATTGGGCGATAACTCGATCTCCGTATGTTATAATCGAGTCCCGTAAGTTGTAATGTGTGTCTAATACCTACGTGGTACTATGTGTGATTTTGCGTGGCATTCGGACTGCCGATGCGTGTTTTGGGCTCTATTTTGGCTTTTTGCCTAAGTGTTGGCGGGTTTTGAAAACTGGGCGATAACTCGGTGTCCGTATGTCGGAATCGAGTCCCATAAGTTGTAACACGTGTCTAATACCTACGGTGCTATGTGTGTGTTTGTGTGGCGTTCGAACGCCCGATGCGGGTTTTGGGCTCTTTTTTGGGTTTTTGCCTAAGTGTTGGCGAGTTTTGCAAACTAGGCGATAACTCGGTCTCCGTATGTCAGAATTGAGACCCGTAAGTTATAACGCGTGTCTAATACCTATGCGATGCTATGTGTGTGTTTGCATGGCATTCGGACGGCCGATACGGGTTTTGGGCTCTTTTTCGGCTTTTTGCCCAAGTATTGGCGAGTTTTGCAAACTGGGCGATAACTCGGTCTCCGTATGTCGGAATCGAGTCCCGTAAGTTGTAACACGATATCTAATACCTACGCAATGCTATGTATGTGTTTACGTGGCGTTCGGATGACCGATGCGGGTTTTGGGCTCTTTTTCAGCTTTTTGCCTAAGTGTTGTTGAGTTTTGTAAACTGGGCGATAACTCGGTCTCTGTATGTCGTAATTGAGTCCCATAAGTTGTAACGCGTGTCTAATACCTACGCAGTACTATGTGTGTATTTGTGTGGCGTCTGGACGGCCGATGCGAGTTTTGGGCTCCTTTTTGGCTTTTTGCCTAAGTGTTGGCGAGTTTTGCAATTTGGACGATAACTCGGTGTCCGTATGACGGAATCGAGTCTCGTAAATTGTAACGCCTGTCTAATACTTACGCGGTGCTATGTGTGAATTTACGTGGCATTCGGACGGCCGATACAGGTTTTGGGCTCTTTTTCGACTTTTTGCCTAAGTGTTGGCGAATTTTGCAATTTAGGCGATAACTCGGTCTCTGTATGTTGGAATTGAGTCCCGTAAGTTCTAACACGTGTCTTATACCTACGCGGTTCTATGTGTGTGTTTGTGTGGTGTTCGGATGGCCGATGCAGGTTTTGGGCTCTTTTTCAGCTTTTTTCCTAAGTGTTGGTGAGTTTTGCAAACTGGGCGATAACTCGGTCTCCGTATGTCGAAATCGAGTCCCGTAAGTTGTAACTCGTGTCTAATACCTACGCAGAGCTTTGTGTATGTTTGCATGGCATTCGGACGACCGATACGGGTTTTGGGCTCTTTTTTGGCTTTTTGCCTAAGTGTTAACGAGTTTTACAAACTGGGTGATAACTCGGTCTCCGTATGTCAGAATCGAGTCCCGTAAATTGTAACACGTGTCTAATACCTACGCAGTGCTATGTGTGTGTTTACATGGCGTCTGGCTGGCCAATGCGGATTTTGGGCTCTTTTTCGACTTTTTGCCCAAGTGTTGGCGAGTTTTGCAATTTCGACGATAACTCGGTCTCAGTATGTCAGAATCGAGTCCCGTAAGTTGTAAATGTCTAATACCTATGTGGTTCTATGTGTGTGTTTGTGTGGCATTCGGACGGCCGATGCGGGTTTTGGGCTCTTTTTCAGCTTTTTACCTAAGTGTTGGCGAGTTTTGCAAACAGGGCGATAACTTTGTCTCCGTATGTCGGAATTGAGTCCTGTAAGTTGTAACGCGTGTCTAATACGTACGTGGTGCTATGTGTGTGTTTGCGTGGCGTTCAGACGGCCGATACAGGTTTTGGGCTCTTTTTCGGCTTTTTGCCTAAATGTTGGCGAGTTTTGCAATTTGGGCGATATCTCGGTCTCCGTATGTTGGATTTGAGTCCCATAAGTTCTAAAATGTGTCTAATACCTATGTGGTTCTATATGTGTGTTTGCGTGGCGTTCGGATGGCTGATGCGTGTTTTGGGCTCTTTTTTGGCTTTTTGCCTAAGTGTTGGAGAGTTTTGCAAACTGAGCAATAACTCGGTCTCTGTATGTAAGAATTTAGTCCCGCAAGTTGTAACACGTGTCTAATACCTATGTTATGCTATGTGTGTGTTTGTGTTTGTGTGGCGTTCGGATGGACGATGCGGGTTTTGGGCTCTTTTTTTGGCTTTTTACCTAAGTGTTGACGAGTTTTGCAAATTGGGTGATAACTCGGTCTTCATATGTTAAAATCGAGACCCGTAAGTTGTAACACATGTCTAATACCTACGCGGTGCTATGTGTGTGTTTGCATGGCGTTCAGACGACCGATGCGGGTTTTGGGCTCTTTTTTGGCTTTTTGCCCAAGTGTTGGCGAGTTTTGCAAACTGGGAGATAACTCGGTCTCTGTATGTCAGAATCGAGTCCCGTAAGTTGTAACACGTGTCTAATAACTACGCGGTGCTATGTGTGTGTTTGCGTGGTGTTCGGATGACCGATGCGGGTTTTGGGCTCTTTTTCGGCTTTTTGCCTAAGTGTTGTTGAGTTTTGCAAACTGGGCGATAACTCGGTCTCCGTATGTCGGAATTGAGTCCCGTAAGTTATAACGTGTGTCTAATACCTACGCGGTGCTATGTGTGTATTTACGTGGCGTTTGGACGGCCGATGTGAGTTTTGGGCTGCTTTTCGGCTTTTTGCCTAAGTGTTGGCGAGTTTTGCAATTTGGGCGATATCTCGGTCTCCGTATGTTAGAATCAAGTCCCATAAGTTATAACACGTGTTTAATACCTACATGGTGCTATGTGTGCGTTTTTGGGGCGTTCGGACAACCGATACGGGTTTTGGGCTCTATTTTGGCTTTTTGCCTAAGTGTTGGCGAGTTTTACAAACTGGGCGATAACTCGGTCTCCGTATGTCAGAATTGAGTCCCGTAAGTTGTAATGCATTTCTAATACCTACGCGGTGCTATGTGTGTGTTTGCGTGGCGTTCAGACGGCCGATGCGAGTTTTGGGCACTTTTTCAACTTTTTGCCTAAGTGTTGGCGAGTTTTATAAACTGGGCGATAACTCGGTCTCCGTGTGTTGGAATCGAGTCCCGTAAGTTGTAACACGTGTCTAATACCTACGCGGTGCTATGTGTGTGTTTGCGTGGTGTTCGAAAGGCCGATGCGGGTTTTGGGCTCTTTTTCGGCTTTTTACCTAAGTGTTGGCGAGTTTTCCGAACTGGGCGATAACTCGGTCTCCGTATGTCAGAATCGAGTCCCGCAAGTTGTAACGCGTTTCTAATACCTACGCGGTGCTATGTGTGTATTTACATGGCGTCTGAACTGCCGAGGCGGGTTTTGGGCTCTTTTTTGACTTTTTGCCTAAGTGTTGACGAGTTTTGTAATTTGGGCGATAACTCGGTCTCCGTATGTCAGAATCGAGTCCCGTAAGTTGTAACACGTGTCTAATACCTACACGGTGCTATGTGTGTGTTTGCATGGCATCCGGACTGCCGATGCAGGTTTTGGACTCTTTTTCGACTTTTTGCCTAAGTGTTGGCGAGTTTTGCAAATTGGGCAATAACTCGTTCTCCGTATGTCGGAATCGAGTCTCGTAAGTTGTAACACATGTCTAATACCTACGCGGTGCTATGTGTGTGTTTTATAATGAAAGTTAGGGTTTGATATTTATATCAAGTTTATCTAAGTAATACAATTACAAATTACATAAATTAAATAAGGAAATACAGAATTTAATTGTTTTTAGATGTCGAGTATATGGTGGGAAGATGTTGGCCAAGACAACTGCACATACGCGGATGGCCTCCTCCCGTAATACACCCATAATGTCATCAACGGCAGCTGTAGGACCGATAGAGCCGTGGACAACCTCCTGAGCCAGCTGATTGATCCGCTCGCGTGATTGTGCTCCTGACTGCACAACACTACTCGCCATGCACCCCTCTATGATCCACCGGAAGAAGTCATCGGATAATGAAGGGCTGGCGCCCGATCCACTCACACTACTACCTCCAGTGGGTGGGCGTCACCGAGATCTCGCAGCAGGGACTAGGGTGCAAGCTGGGACTAGGGTGCAAGTCGGGACATGGGGAATGCCCACAACTCTACCTTCTTCGGTCCCCAGTAGCTCTGCAGCCCGGTCATCTATCTCCTCGTCTTGCACGCTGTGAGACTCGCTCACTGGAGTGTCACATCTCTGGTCGCCCGTACACCGCAAGATCCTCAACCGTCATTTGAAAAAAAATACATTAGTAGATGATACGCAAAGTATAAAATGAAATAATACAAAAGAATATCCAAATTTTAAATACATACTAAATAAGAGAATTAAATAACTTACAAAGAGATGCGTTACTTTCTTTGAGATATAACCACCGTCACCTTTCTTTTAGTGGGCATGCCACCAAAACTCCAAGCGGGAGGGTGCATGCTTTAAACTCTCACCTCGAAGTCTCTCCCAGACATGTCGTCGATGACCGAGACCCAAAGTTCAGGGAGATGACTCTATTGTTGGGTAACTGAACGTTGTGCCGACATCTTCTTGAAGGCCTCGCCATCCAAAATGTCAACATCCGTCCCACACCAGATGTAAATATGAAATCCGCCGACATCCTTAAGTGTCCGTCCCATCACCATCTTCGTCTGGGCCTTCTTATTCCAAATAGTAGACCCACTTGTGCTAATTCATCTCTAGGTATCCGTGCAAGAGCATCAAGTATGCCATGGGCTTCCCCGCCTGCCCTCAAAATAATATGTGACGCCCCAAAATAGGTATTCCAACACCCATTCGAAGTCGCCAAATACATGGTACGTAAACAACTACAACTTTATTATTACAACAAGAAATCTGTGAGTTTGAATACAAATATTATCTTCTAGATAATATCTATACTCAAATAAATCCTCATCACATTATTGATTCATTATTTTACAAAAATGGTGAGGACTACTAAACAACTCTCTAGAATCTTCATTCCATACCCCGACTAAAGACTGCCACATTCTCGCCTCCCGAGAAGAAAATGGAACAACAAGGAAAAGGGTGAGCTCAACTAGCCCAAGAAAAGAATATTATGACTAAGATAATATACAACAAATTATCGTTAGTCTTCAACAGGAAAAATCTGATAGAATACAATAGACAACAAGTTTCAGGATCAATATTCGCAATGAAATAATAATTCATGTAAGAGTTACGTAGAGAATGAAATCTACTATAATCTATGAATTTAATAAAATTCATCATCAATATTTTATCCTCGTAACATCAATCAATATACATCTCGAATCAAATATTCATCTTTGCACTACAGCCAAAGATATTCATCAATCAATCATGTTCATCTCAACACTGCTCATCTTTGCACTAAAGGCCAAAGATATTCATCAGTAATCATTAATCTTTGCGCACTACAAAGCCAAAGATATTCAATAATATCATCATTTAAGATCGAGGATGATGAAAATATTTTTAAAGAAACGAATCCAAAGGAAACAAAATGACAAGGATTAAGGATCAAGGATTCAGACTTGGTTTTATCCACGCCCAAAAATACCTCAAAAATAATCATAGTGGTGTAAAATTCAAGAATGATCAAAACATGGATACAATCGAAAGTTAGTATCCGTATTAGATATTTTGACGAAAAGAAGAAATTTTATTTTTCTAAGAATAAGACCGTATACGTGAATAGTGCCATATATCGTGAATAAGTCCGATACGTGAATAGTAACTCCGACACCAAAAAGATAGAAATTCCACAAAACATCTTCACGCTTCATGAATAGTACTTTAATAAGAACTCGTGAATAAGAACTCATGAATAGTAACTCGTGAATAAGAACTCATGAATAATAAGAACTCATGAATAGTAACCCCCACATAAAAAGTTCCAAATTTGATAAAAACTTCAGATCAATATTTCAAAGATAATGATATTGAAGAAATAATATCATTACAAAAAAATAATATCCCTTACCTCGAAAGATCAAGATTTCTAGCTAGAATACCTGTATAAGGTCAAGGAACTTGCAATTGCCTAGCAATACTCAAAGTATACTCAAAATACTCACAAGAATACGCCAAAATATCGAGAGAGAAATAGAGAGAAAACTTCAGCCTCGTGTGATTTTCAATTCTAACCCAAGACCCTATTTATAGGAAAATGCTAGAACACTCAAAGCGTAAAATTTAATATAATATTAATATAATTATACAAATTTTCCTTAGCCCACCTTTTGGTCAAAACACCAGCCACACATGTTAATGATGTCCAAAAAAATACAAAAACGTTTTTCTAAACAAAAATAATTTAAACTCCCAAAATCAATTATTTCGAAAGCTTTCTAACTTCAATAATTCATAATAAATAGCCCTTTCATCAGAAAATTCAAATCATGCGATTTTTATAGGAAATTCAATTCTCTACAACTTTGCAGAAGAAAGTTTTTCCAAATTCCAAACAAAATCGACCAAATCCACAAACGGTACGATTTTACAAAGCTATAATCAAATTTCTATCAATAATTGTGTCCACCAACACACAAAACATGTGTTAAACATTTAATGCCACAAAATACTCTTCCTCCTCATATACTCATATATCCCACATTCATTGTAAAATATCACCGCTAATATATTATTAAAATAATATATTTAAATGAATTATTTTATCGTAAAAGATAAAATATTAATTTTCAACAATTGTCATTTTAAAAATTTTCTCCATCTATATCCACATAAAATCAATATTTTCCTCATCATATAAATCAATAATTAATTATTCACAAATAATATTACGTAATCACAATATCGACAACCAGTGCGCCCTGTGAAAGAGGGGCTTTCCAATAAGAATTTCTTCTTCAAGCAAGCAATTAGATGACTCAAACCTCTCCTGCATGTAACTTTCTAGACATCGCCAATAATGTTATCTAATAATATTATTCAGATAATATGAATTATTGCTTCGATAATGAAAGATACCGTAAATGACAATTATCAAACAACAAAGAATATAAAATATCAACGCAGTTAATTATTAACTCAATAAAATATCGAATAAGAATTATCGTAACCATTATCGAGTAAAGGCCTTCACGTAAGAATCAATAATTGGTGCAATACCGCAAAGCATCGCTCAACAACGCGAGATTAGTGTGTTTTAACCACCGGTATTCCAACAAGATAATCTGCAACAACTACGCTGCTATTTAAAAACAACTTATATTTGTCGCTTTCTTCATCCAATCGCTCACATGGGCCCACACATGGTCAAGGCTACTATCGTATTTAATATTCCCCGACAAAGACGTAATATTCCATTTACCAAACGAATATTCCCCGACAACAATGAATATTTTATAACCACTTGCTTATTTTGAAATATTTATGATTTAACCCTTTAACTATCCACATTAATCAAATCAACCCTTACTATTTCAAAATAAAGGAAATTCCTTTTATTTAAAATTTCGGGTCTTACAACCTCCCTCCTTATGAAATTTCGTCCTCAAATCGACGACGACGACTGGTGTTTTGAAAAGATGAGGATACCTCGCTTTCATTTTCGCTTTCCAATTCCTGTGTCATTTCCTCTATAGCATGATTCCTCCACAAAACTTTAACTTGTGGTATGACCTTTCACAAGACAGACATGCCCTTCCTATCCAAAATCTTGACAGTACCTCCTCATAATGCTAAGTCTTCTACTATCTCGTCCGGCTCTAACTCAATAACGTGGTTCGGTCTTTCACATATTTACGGTACGTATATGTGAAACACATTATGAACACGAGACATACTTGAGGTAACGCAAGTCTATAAAGCATTTCCTACTCACTTGGCCAAGAATTTGAAATGGACCAATAAATCGTGGATCGAGCTTTCCTCTCTTCCCAAATCTTGTAACTCCTTCCATGGAGCAACTCAACAACAATACATGATCCCCACATTAAATTCCACGCCCTTTCGATGAAGATTCGCATAACTCTTTCACGATCTTGTGCCGCTTTGATACGCTTGTCGAATCATTAGTCATAATGTATTAACCCTCCTGTCCCAACAATGTTGCTTTCACCCACCTCATCCCAACATATATCGAGAACGACATTTTTTGTCCATATAATGCTTCAATGGAACCATGCCTATATTTGTTTAATAACTATTGTTGTATGAGAATTCCACCAATGGCAAGTACTTATCCCAACTTCCTTTGAAATCTAGGACACAGTAGTTTTAATATATCTTCAAGAGTTTGAGTAGTCCTTTCTCGATCGCCCATCCGCTTGAGGATGGTATGCCAAACTCAATCAGAATTGCGCCTATAGCTTTCTACAAACCAACCCAAAATCATGAAGTGAATCTTGGGTCACGATCTAAAACTATGGATACCGGCATGCCATGCAATCTCACAATCTCATTTACGTACATACGAGAAAGACGCTCAAGGAATAAGTCTCTCGATTCGGTAAGAAATGAGTAGACTTGGTTAATCTATCAACAATAACCCAAATCGCATCTATGCCTTTGAGAAACCACAGGAAGATTAGTAATGAAATTCATAGTAATGTGTTCCCACTTCCATTTCAAAATCTCAAGTGGTTGCAACGGACCCTTAGGTACAAGATGTCTACCTTTACATCGCTATAAGTTAAACACATCGAGATAAACTACGCGATCTCTCTCCTCATATTGCTCCACCAAAATGTATGTGAAGATCATAATACATTTTGGTACTCCTGTGATGGATTGCAAATGGTGTATCGTGCCTCCATCATAATCTTGTTCTTCAAATCGTAGTCGTTAGGAACACAAAGTCTAGAGTGGACTCAAGTATTCCTTCTTCATCAATTCTCGCCCTAATAGCTCCTTCTTGTACTTTCTTCTTCATCACGATCACCGGGCCTGTGGCTCGAGCAACCTTAACTTTTCTATTAAAGTCGGGCTCTACGCGATACTTGACATCATCGCACTCGCTCCCGTGTGATATGATCTTCTACTCAACGCGTACCTACCACGCTCGCTTTTCCAAGATGGTATGGTTAGAATATGTGCGAAATGAGTCGCCTCTTGAGCTCTTGGAAAATCTTCTCGCATTCCTCGCCCATACGTAATTTTGTATCTTTTTCGAGTCACCTAAGTTAATAATAGCAATTCGAGAATATCCTTCAACGAATCTCCGATAATAACCAACTAAGCCTGAAAGCTACGTATTTATATTCTCGACTTAGGTTGCTCTCAACCGCGACTCATATCCCAATCTTGATAAGACGTCACAATGACACCTATCGCTTTACTATCGCATCTAATACGACGCCCCTACAGAGAGTTCTGCTTAGTGAATTCCACAAAGGAAGTCACAAGATAAAGGCTCAGTACCAAATTTATAGTTGAATTTTTTAACTCAAAGTTCAATAGAGCCATTCGATATGAGATTTTAGAAATGAGTTTTGTACCGGTTCAAAGTCGATACAAAATTTAATATCGTGCTTGGGGAGTAAGCCAAGAAATTCTTCGTAAAATACGCCGTGAAAAATCAATAACAACAGAATATTATTCAAATCGACGTGTCTTTATTCAAATCCATAACATGGACTAAGAAAATTTGACATCCGTAATAAACGAATGACTTCATGGCTTGATATGAAAATGTTTGACTACAATGGTTTGATTGTTTGAATTCAATAACAAAGTTGTTTAGAATATGAAAACTAACAACCTTACAAAAGCAATCAATTTGGCACGATGAGTAGTTAACCTTAAAATCACATCAAAAGCAAATATCTCTATAGAAATAAGGTTACTGTAATGTGATAGTGCCAACCCGAATCAAGCAAGATTTATAAACAAATGATGTGATGAAAGTTTCTCCTAACTGGAGTTTCCATGACAGGTCAAAGTCTAATTTCTCCGAGTCAAGTTTAAACGCTGAGCGCAAGTAAGAGAGATAAAAGAATGGGTAGAACCGATATCTAGTAAGGTATATACTTCGCAAGAATTTATAATTGACTAACCCGCTAACTTCGTCGTTCCCTCAGATTTTGACCGGCCACGACAAACGCCTTCCTAAATCGCTGACTTTGACTTTTCCGGGATACTTTTGAGTCACCGTCCCTCATCGAACTAGGTTTCGCCACCGCATAATCTCGAGCGATATGTCCTTCCTTTCCACAACTATAGCATACCTTAAACTATTGTGGGCGCTTTGGGTCGATATGTCCCTTTCCCAAGATTTGTAACATACGACCGGGTGGGTCGCTTCTCTCCCTTAAAACTAGTTGCTATAGGCGCCGACGCCTTCACACGGTCGTTGTTGAATCTCCTCTTTTTAAAATCTCCTCCCGACTCGCTTCTTCTATTTTCACGGCCACGATTACCACCAGAGTGGTTACCGCTTTGTCCAGATTCTTCTTTCTCCGCCGGGTTATCGTTATTCGATGATCGCTATCTTCAGATGATCCTCGGTTATGGTCCCTCGCTTGAACGTATTTAGTTATCTCGCCTAACAACCGAGCCTCGCTGACAACATCCGGTCAGAGAGAAAATTTATGAGAAATGAGATATCGACGTATGTCGGGTTTCAAACCTCTCGAAACATCCGCCATAATGCCTCATTCTCCACCAAATGAGGTGCAACTCGATAACTCCGCGAACTTCGCCCAGACGACACCGCCATGTTATTCTCGTCTTCTAGTCTAATAAACTCCACTTCCTTCATATAGACGAATACTTTCGTGGAAGTACTTGTTATTGAACTCGTCAAACGCTCCCACGATATGCCGAGTGTAAATGATGGGTACGCTTCACGATTCCCACCAAGAATCGCCGCCACTTAACATAAAGGTGGCGAATGGAACTTTCTCGCTCCGCATCCCAAGACATCGAATATCTTGGTAATTTGTTCACCCACGCCTCCGCCTTTAATCGGATCCGGCTTCCTGCAATCGGTGGTCCCAACTCTTCAAATCGCTTTTGTGACCACTCGTGAATTGCTATCATTTCTCCTCAGATTTTGAACACGAAGTCTCCTCGTCTAATTTTGCATGAATCGCAAAAAGCTTCTAAACATCCCCTCGCTCATCATCTCGCCAAAGGTGTTGTTCACAGAGGAACATTGCCACCTGTCAGACGCTCTCCTCGTTGCAGAGTATGCAGTATCTCCACTGGGTCTCATTTACTCCATCGTTAATATTCTCAAATGACATTCTCAAATATCGCCATAAAATAAGGGTTAATTAAGGAAATCAATATATCACATAATATCCCTATATATCGACTAACTAACAAATAAGCTTAGTAGGACACACTAGCAAGGATTTACTCGCCTCCTCCCTAGTTCTATTCCCCGATCTCCGCCAGAGATCATATCCCTAAGCTCGATATTAACCGTGACGCCCCCAAAATAGGTATACACAACACCCATTCTGAAATCGCCAAATACACGGTATGTAAACAACTACAACTTTATTATTACAACAAGAAATCTGTGAGTTTGAATACAAATATTATCTTCTGCACAATATCTATACTCAAATAAATCCTCATCACATTATTGATTCATTATTTTACAAAATGGTGAGGACTACTAAACAACTCTCTCTAGAATCTTCATTCCATACCCCGACTAAGACTCGCTACATTCTCGCCTCCCGAGAAGAAAAATGGAACAACAAGGAAAAGGGTGAGCTCAACTAGCCCAAGAAAGAATATTATGACTAAGATAATATACAACAAATTATCGTTAGTCTTCAACAGGAAAAATCGATAGAATACAATAGACAACAAGTTTCAGATCAATATTCGCAGCGGAAATAATAATTCATAAAGAGTTACGTAGAGAATGAAATCTACTATAATCTATGAATTTAATACCCATCATCAATATTTTATCCCCAGAACAATCAATCAATATATATCATCCGAATCAAATATTCATCTTTGCACTACAGCCAAAGATATTCATCAATCTTAATATGTTCATCTCAACACTGCTCATCTTTGCACTAAAGGCTAAAGATATTCATCAGTAATCATTAATCTTTATCTTTACACAACAGCCAAAGATATTCAATAATATCATCATTTAAGACCGAGGATGATGAAAAATATTTTTAAAGAAACGAATCCAAAGAAAACAAAATGACAAGGATTAAGGATCAAGGATTCGTACTTGGTTTTATCCACGCCCAAAAATACCTCAAAAATAATCATAGTGGTGTAAAATTCAAGAATGATCAAAACATGGATACAATCGTAGTTAGTATCCGTAATAGATATTTTGGACGAAAAGAAGAAATTTTATTTTTCGAATAAGTAATGCCAGATATCGTGAATAAAGCCAGATACGTGAATAGTAACTCTCACACCAAAAGATAGAAATTCCACAAAAACATCTTCACGCTTCATGAATAGTACTCGTGAATAAGAACTCGTGAATAAGAATCTCATAATAATCAGAATCTCGTGAATAAGAAACTCATGAATAGTAACTCATGAATAGTAACCCCGACATGAAAAAAGTTCCAAATTTGATAAAAACTTCAGATCAATATTTCAAAGATAATGATATCAAGAAATAATATCATTACAAAAAAATAATATCCCTTACCTCGAAGATCAAGATTTCTAATATAAATACCGTATAAGGTCAAGGAACTTGCAATCGCCTAGCAATACTCAAAGTATACTCAAAATACTCACAAGAATACGCCAAAATATCGAGAGAGAAATAGAGAGAAAACTTCAGCTTCGTGTGATTTTCAATTCTAACCCAAGACCCTATTTATAGAAAATGCTAGAATGACCAAAGCGTAAAAATTTAATATAATATTAATATAATTATACAAATTTTCCTTAGCCCACCTTTTGGTCAAAACACCAGCCACACATGTTAATGATGTCCAAAAAATACAAAAAACGTTTTTCTAAACAAAATAATTTAAACTCCCAAAAATCAATTATTTCGAGCTTCTAACTTCAATAATTCATAATAAATAGCCCTTTCATCAGAAAATTCAAATCTCATGAGTTTTTATAGGAAATTCAATTCTCACAACTTTGCGTAAGAAAGTTTTTCCAAATTCCAAACAAAAATCGACTCAAATCCACAAACGCAAGATTTTACAAAGCTATAATCAAATTTCTAATAATAATTGTGTCCACCAACACACAAAACATGTGTTAAACATTTAATGCCACAAAATACTCTTCCTCCTCATATACTCATATATCCCACATTCATTGTAAAATATCACCAAGTAATATATTATTAAAATAATATATTTAAATGAATTATTTTATCGTAAAAAGATAAAATATTAATTTTCAACAATTGTCATTTTAAAAATTTTCTCCATCTATATCCACATAAAATCAATATTTTCCTCATCATATAAATCAATAATTAATTATTCACAAATAATATTACGTAATCACAATATCGACAACCGTGCGCTCCCTCAGAGAGGGGCTTTCCAATAAGAATTTCTTCTTATCGCGCCGCAATTAGATGCACCAAACCTCTCCTGTATGTAACTTTCTAGACATTGCCAATAATGTTATCTAATAATATTATTCGATAATATGAATTATTGCTTCGATAATGAAAGATACCGTAATGACAATTATCAAACAACAAAGAATATAAAATATCAACGCAAAGAATTATTAACTCAATAAAATATCGAATAAAGAATTATCAGAACCATTATCGAAAAGTGCCTTCTTACGTAAGAATCAATAATTGGTGCAATACTGCAAAGCTACCGCTCAACAACGCCAGATAGTGTGTTTTTAACCACCGGGTATTCCAACAAAGGGCAAATAACTACGCAAGTTATTTAAAAACAACTTATATTTGTCGCTTTCTTCATCCAATCGCTTCAGCATGGGCCCACACACATGGTCGCTACCGTCGCATTTAATATTCCCCACAAGATTTAATATTCCACGCACCAAACGAATATTCCCGACAACAATGAATATTTTATAACCACTTGCTTATTTTGAAATATTTATGATTTAACCCTTAACTATCCACATTAATCAAATCAACCTTACTATTTCAAAATAAAGGAAATTCCTTTTATTTAAAAATTTTGGGTCTTACATAATATCTCTCGCACATTACACATTAAGAAGCTTAAGTAGACAACATAAATCAAAGAGGTAACCATATATTCAAATGGAATATAAAACTAGCATATAAAATGATTGACATTCTACCCTAATCTCAAAGAATAATCACCGACGTGTGTAGGTCATCCACATCCGCCCACCTCATCCACGGGCTTGAGAATCCGTTATGGACGATCCCTAAGCAACGTGTTCCTTGGCGTGGCGTCAAGGATACTACAATTGAAATTAATACATTGCAAATTACAAAGAATATATAAAAACTATATACTTATGTTATAATAATACTATATAGGATTGTGAAATTACCTATGAGTTCCAACACGACATATAAGCGGCACCTGAGGGGGATTTCCCTAGCAAGCCACGTGTTAGTCCCCGCGGAGGCCTACGTCGATCACCTATGTAGTGAAATACATCAATATTTATATAAACGAATATAATGTTAATACAATATAAAATTAAAAATTATAAGATGTATCCCAATAAAATATGTAATTATACCTGACGATCCGGCCTGATCATCAAGCGTAGAATAGCCACGGCCCCCACAACCTGCACGCCCACCACGATCGCCGTGTGGTGTGCGCGCCATATGTATGTATACTGTCAAATAATAAAAAAATACTATATTGATACAACTAAAAGAATGCAACATATAGTAAAAGAGGGATAACATAGAGGATAACATACAGATACAGATAAAAGAGGATAACATATACTGTCAAATCATATGTATGTATATATATATATATATATATATATGTAAATACTATATTTGTGAACAGTAACAAAGAGGATAACATTCATATACAATTAAATGAATGCAACATAAATAGTAACCTAAAAGGATACAGCATAAATAGTAACTTAAAACAACTAACACCTTATTTAGTAGATTAATATAAGTTGAAGATATTGATTGCACTACTACAAACTATTACATTTGAATACAACTAAAAGGACACAAAGAGTACATACTCCTAATCATTTATATCGTCAAAGCCATCAATATCAGAATCGTCATCTTCAAGCAGTAGATCTTCACTATTGTTGTCATCACCATCTTCGTCGTCCTCAACGATTTCTTCAATTATATCTACCTCCTCAAAAACATCGTCTTCACTTTCGACAGAGACAACATCATCATCTTCTTCACTAGACTCACTAATAATTGTCACATCAGCAGGTATGACACTAGTAGACTCGACTTGTAAAGGTTCATCGTCTAGACAAGGAGGTGTGCCTTGAAAACCACGGGCTTTGATGGTTATAACAAAGATGCCATGGGCTCATAGGAGTCTTAACACTGCCGCAGAGTACACCAGATTGCTCGACTTGCTAAAATAAAAGGCTCATCCATACCACTCATCAGTCTTAGTTTTGACATAACGTTAACAGTCACCCGTCCTGATTTTTTATCTACTTTAACTCCATTCTCAACATCAAACCAATGATAATTGAAGCAAACTAATTCTTTATGGCCCCTATATTTGAGAACAAAAACTTCTAGCAATCGTTCATACCAGTCATCCCAAATGTTATCGTAGCAACTACCTTTCACCATAACACCAGAATCATCGGAAGCGACTTCCCCAATATCGTAACACTTAAATCTATAACCGTTGACAATGCAGCATGTATAAGTATCTACAGATCTTTCAGGGCCGTCGACTATAAGCTTTAGCCAATTGTCAGCTAACTCATCTGTGAGGACCTAATGTACATTAACACAACATATTCTAAAGTTAATTACGCCATAAGAATAAATCTATGGTGGTAGATTCATTGAACTTGTAAAGGTTAGACTTACATGATCTTTAAACCATTGCACAAATTGTCCATTTCTCAAATTTTGCAAATCCTCGTCTTATATACTCGATATGTTTCACATACTTCAGCATCATATTGACTACAGCACAATTATATACTTAATGTGTTTGTATAGGAACTTGACACAGTTACACCAAACATATATAGTTATGACTACTTACTTAATGTATGGCGCTACTTCATTCATGTTGACAAGTGCATACAATGTGGCAGCTGCATACTCACTATCGGTCAAGAATTACCTTTTTTACCGCCGAATGGGCGTACAGGATGACTAAAGGCCATTAATTCTCCATTTTCCTCGTACGCAACAGCCTGATTCTGACGTAAGCGATTGTGCTTCGTCTAAACATTTGGCTCAAAGTACAACGAGCAGAATTTAACAAGTTCCTCCATAACATAACTTTCAGCAATCGACCCCTCTACACAGGCTCTATTCTTCACCTTTTGCTTTAGACGTCGCATATTCCAATGTGATATATAGATTAGCAAAAAAGAATGAACATTTTACCGTATTAAAAATATTAATGTCATTACCTCTCGAATGGATACATCCATCTATATTGTATGGGACCACCAAACTTAGCTTCGTATGGCAAGTGAATAGGAAAATGCTCCATTGAATCAAAAAATGATGGAGGGAAGATCATTTCTAACTTGCACATTATTTCCACTATTTGCATCTCCATTTTATCTATGTCTTTGACCTGAAGCTCTGTCAAGCATAGATCTTTGAAGAAATTAGAAATCTCTATCAGTGCTTCAACCACACGTTCCGGTAACAAGTCGATAAATGCCACAGGGATCAACTTTTGCATGAATACGTGACAATCATGACTTTTGAGACCCCGAAACATCAGCTCTTCGACTTTACAACACCTTGCTATATTCGAAGAATATCCAAATTGAGAGCTTCAAATCCATCGATCCAATTACATATCAATATCAACTGTTCCCTGGTCAAAGTGTATTCAGCTTTAGGCGTTACCGTCTTACTACCCTCCTGATACAGCCACAGATCTTCTCTAATGTTCATTTCTACCAAATCAAGCCTCGACTTGTTGTTATCCTTTGTTCTACCAGTGGCATCTAGGACTGTATAAAAAATATTATCAAATACGTTCTTCTCAGTATGCATCGGATCTAAACAATAACGGATGCAGAGTGTAGCCCAATAAGGCAGGTCATAGAACATGGATCTATGTGTCCAGTTGTGAACCTTGCCGTAATCATAAGCTCGCTCTAATATGTGGTTCTTCCCTGGAGGTGGAAACTTCAAATGACTAATCCAACTCAATACTGCTGACCCAGAAAGACGGTCAGGTACTTGACGTTTCTCTGTTTTTTGATTGAATTATCTACTTATCCGTCGATAACGATGTTCAATAGGCAAAAATTATCTGGATGTTGCAAAGAAACTCAATTTCCCCCCATGTTTGAGCCGCACAGCTTTAACTGACCCCATGCACACAGGACATGACAAGCCTCCGTGAGTCGACCATCCACTGAGCATTCTTAACACCGGGAAGTCATTTATTATCCACAGTAAAGCTGCCCTCATGTCAAAGTTCTGCTTAAGAGATACATCATAAGTTTGAACCCCTTTTTCCAACAACATCTTCAACTCATCAACTAACGGCCTGAGGTATACATTGATGTCTTTACTCGGACTCTTATCACCCGTAATCGGAAAGGCATGAACATGTAGGGATCTTTCATACACATCGAAGGTGGGAGGTTATACACCACAATAATCACCTACCAAGTTGAGTAGGGCTTTGTGTAAGGCTGTTAAACGGATTAAACCCATCCGTAGCAAGTCCAAGCCCCATATCATGCGAACCTCTTCAAAGAAACGAGGGTGCTTGTTATCAAAATTTTCCACTCAAGCCCATCTCGCCAAAAGGCGTCAATTGACCTTCAACTATGTCCCGTAGAGTGCCACCTTATATCCTCAATGTAGATGTGTGTTGACATGAACAACCGCTAAAGCCTCGGGGCAATGGGAAAGTAACGTAAGATCTTTCTCTTGCGCCTTTTCCCTTTTTCTTACTGCTTCACGAAGATCTACTTGAACCACAAATATCACATGACCTCTTATCTTTATAGACATCACCGTAATACAACATATAGTCATTCTCAAAAGCATCAATCTTCTCGTACCCTAGATTGAGCCTTTTGACCATTTTCTTCACATCATAGTACAACTCCGGTAACTTATTGCCTGCAGGTAAGCACTCCTTCACAATGCTTAACAGCTCATTAAAACTCTCTCTACTCTACGCCGTACTCGTTCTTGAAGTGTAAAACTTAGTCACGTAAGATAAGATTTGGCAGTGCTTTTCAGGGCCGGCTATACAATTGGCGTCATTGCTTCATGTAATAACTCATAGAAACCCTTAGCCCCGTCATTCGGCTCTTGCTCGACGCTACTGTCATCCCTATCTATATTCCACTAGAAGTATGAACCAGCAGCTTCGACTATCATGTTAGTACAGTCAAAGGTTTTGTCACCTCTAGATTCTGGTTCTGATTCATGTTTATCTAACTAGGTTTCCCCATGATAGATCTATGTCATATAACCCTGCTTGAACCCATACGCAAATAAGTCGCACATGACATCACTCCTTTCCTTCCACACTTTATTCACACACCTCTTACAAGGACATCTAATCTCATCGCCGCTGACTTGCTCAAATGCGAAATTGAGAAACTGTTCAACCCCACTATGGTACTTAGAGCTAAGCCCACTCTTATCATTGGCTACCCTACGTTCCATCCAACTTCGATCAACAGACATCTTGGACAATTTTCTGCTATATATATGGAAAGTTAGACAAACACAATCAAGTCCCCAAGTTAATGTATATGCAAGCTTATGAGTTTCCTAACTTCATCTCCCACTCTAATGGGTCAGGCTTCTATCCCATTCCCGGATGTGTCACCTCACTGATGCCAACAACTTGAACACATCTTTAAATTTTTCAGAAATTTTGGCATCACCTCCCCATAGTCTTCAAGTACACGAAGTGAGATCAAAACATACAAGAACAGTCCCAAAATGGGGACTATTTGAGATCCACTCCTACTAAGCGAATCTCATACGGGTTTCTAAGCTTCCTAAACTATATGAAAATATGCACGTATGAAATTGAATTATTTCCTAGAACAAAAGGAATAGTATATTGAGAATGAATTATGAACCACAATAAAAGAAATTAATTCATCGATTCTCATGAGTATACAAAATCAGAGATTACATATTAAAGTCATGTGGGTAGAACATATTTAGAATAACACAAAGACATGGTAATTAATATTGAGAAAGTTGTTTTTTATTCTTGGAAACAAAGACATTTCCAAAGTGGACTGAAATTTTATGGTTCTTACTCATAAAAAATGTTTTTGATTTCCTTCGACATAAAAGCTTATCAACACATAAAATGACCATGTCTAACCATAAAACATCATATAACATATATAAGCATAAGCGAAACAAACAACTAGGTTAAAAAGAGGGGAAACCACATTTACATTGTGCACTGTCTATGTTAATATGTTGACCACTTAAACCAAAGGATTTTAATAAATGAACAGAATCACTAAGGACTAATATGGCCCTCGAATCACATCTAACAACAAAATAGGCTCAAATTGTTTGATATATGTAAAGCAACCTCTACAATATGGCTTTGATTGTAAGCAGAAAGCAGAAGCTCAAGATAATCAGATTATTAAGAAGACAAAAAGGCATGAAGGGGAAGATAGATTAAAAACAAACATGGTTATGAGAGAATCAAACACAACTAAAACAAACGAATCTATAACATTTGTAGGACGCGCAGATGTATTGGAACCAATAGTTTCTTAAGAGAATTGACATAACATACTTATCTATATAAGCTAAAAAGAGATTTAATCAATCAGACTATAACATGAATGCTTAATAGCCACATATTTCCCTAAATTTCATTTATCCAAAATACAACTAAGCAACATACTACAAAGCATTTGTTTGGTGTCAATCAAACATAAAACAAAATATTTAACTTGTCCTTTAACACATTACATGGATACATCCACTTCTTGAAATCTGATAACATTCATATATGTATTACTTTAAAATTTGGACTCTCATCCTGCACCAATGCTACAAATGTCACTATTCGTGTCAAAGAACTAATAATGTAACATATCATTAGGAAATAAATATCATCTTTAAAAGCCAAAACAAAAAGCCAAATATCGGCATGTGGCCGAAAAGGATGGGATTCGGCCAACAAACAAAGGAGAATAAACAATGTATAGATGCATAGGCCACTCGAAATAATTTGAATTGAAGAAAAGATCCAAAATGCAGGCGACATCCGCACAAACTCAAACACCAACTTCTGGGTTTTCACTTTAACATCCACCAAGGGAAAAATGACCAATGATTTTTTTTTAAAGATGAATGTATATATTATCATAAATATTGAAAACCAATATTACAAAATGATTCACTTCTGAATTAAATTTTTGACAAGCTTGAAAGATATAAAATCGGTCAAGATAAGAAAAGTACAACAAATCAAACTAATCTGGATAATAGCATAGCTCAGGATGGTCTTATATAAACACTATGGTCTTAAAAGGAATTAAAAAATTTACCAAAATGAAGTGTAGAACAACTATAAAATCAACTAGGGGCGAAATGGGGGCGAAATGATGAATGAGTTGCAGCAAACTGGGCGGTACAGGAGGCGAACTGGGTGGCAAACTAGGCAGCTGATAATTTGGGTGAAAATGATGAGCGAGGAACCAAATTCAATTGGACAAATCGATTGAGCTAGTTGAGAATCAAAAGCTCTGATATGTTAGATTAGAATCAATTGGGGCTAAAATGGCCAAATCGCGAGGGAAACAGAAAATAAGAGAGGGAATGAAAATATACTCATTGCCATCAAACCAGGGTTTAAAATAAAAGACTTATTCTCGATGGCATTGCCGTCGATAATGACCTTGTCGATATAGACTCATTCCCGACGGCATTCCCGTCGGTGCTAACATTAGTACTGTCGCCAATGAGATTTCCCTCCACCGAGATAGTCTGGCGCCAAATATTAAGTACATTACCAACGACATACATTGGCGACGGATATCCCGTCGAGATTGACCTTATTATCGACAGGGCTGTCGCTGTTGGCAATAACCCTTATTTTTGTAGTGTTTCACCAGTTAACGGTAAAACTTTCGTCGTTATTTTTATAAAAAAAGATATTTCTGTCATTTTCTAACTCTGACAATAATTCTATTGTGGGGTCCACCAATGATTGTACCGTCGTACGAATATTCCTTGTTAAAATGAATATTCCCTGACCAATCGAATATTTTATAAAAACTTGCTTACTTTGCAAAATTTATAAATATTAACCACAACTATAACATTATATCAAATCCACACCAAAATATATTTCGAGAAAAATTAATCTTTATTCATGAAAGTTGGGGTCTTACAACCTCCCCTTCTTATAAAATTTCATCCTCGAAATTGGTGTACATACCGTATGATGAAGAGGTGAGGATACCTTGATTTCATTTTAGATTTTAACTCCTAGGTCATTTCCTCACATCGTGGTTTCTACAAAACTTTGACTTGAGGTGTAACCTTGGAGCGTAGAATATGTTCCTTCTTATCCAAGATTTTAACAAGTACCTCTTCATACGTTAAGTCTTCTTCGCTATCTTGTCCGGTTCTAATTCAATAATGTGGTTCGTGTCTTCTACATATTTACATAACATAGATATTTGAAAAATATTATGAACACGAGACATACTTGGCGATAAGGCGAGTCTATAGCCCACCGTTCCTACTCGATCGAGGATTTCAAATGGGCCAATGAATCGAGGATTGAGCTTTCCTCTCTTCCCAAATCTCGTAACTCCTTTCCATGGAGAAACACATAACAACACATGATCACCAACATTGAATTCTATGTCCCTTCGATCAAGATTAGAATAACTCTTTTGTCGATCTTCTGAGGTTTTTATACGTTGCCGGATCAATATAATCTTTTCCGTAGTCATGTGTACCAATTTCGGTCCCAACAACGTTGCTTCACCTACCTCATCCCGGCATACTGGAGAATGACACTTGAGTCCATACAACGCCTCGAATGGAGCCATACCAATACTTGCTTGATAACTGTTGTTGTAGGAGAATTCCACCAATGGAAAGAACTTGTCCCAACTTCCTCTTATGTCAAGGACATAGAGTCTTAATAGATCTTTAAGATTTTGAATAGTCCTCTCTGACTGCTCGTCCGTTTACGGATGATATCCCGAATTGAATCGTAAATCCGTGCCCATAGCTTTTTGCAAACTAACCCAAAAATCTTGAAGTGAATCTTGGGTCTCGATCAAAAACTATGGATACTGGCATACCATGCAGTCTTACAATCTCATTTATGTATATACGAGCAAGATGTTCAAGTGGATAAGTTTCTCGTATAGGTAAGAAATGAGAAGACTTAGTCAATCTATCAACAATGACCCAAATTGCATCTATACCTTTAGAAACCTTGGGAAGACCAGTAACAAAATCCATAGTAATGTGTTTCGACTTCCATTCTGGAATTTTCAATGGTTGCAATGGACCTTTTGGAACTTGATGCTTCGCCTTGACAAGTTGACAAGTTAAATACCTTGAGATAAACTTCGCTATCTCTCTCTTAATATTGCTCAAAATGTATGTCGAAGATCACGATACATTTTGGTACTTTCTGAGATGGATTGCAAACGGTGTGTTGTGCACCTCCATCATGATTTTATACTTTAAATTAGGGTCATTAGGAACACAAAATCTAGATTTGACTCAAGTATTCCTTCTTCGTTCGATTCTTGCTTTAGGGAATAGCACCTTCTTGAACTTTCTTCTTCATACGCATCGACTCCAGTTCGTAGAAGCTTGAGCGGCTTTAACTTTATCAATTAAAGTTGGTTCTACTCATATATTTGCCATCATCACGTGGGTCCCTGGAGTCATTAACTCTATCTCCATCCTTTGTAAGTCATACAAAATAGGCCTTTGCGTTGACAATATCGCACTCGCATGTGTATTGCCTCCAGTTTTAAGCGTAAAAATAACTAACATCGCTAACTCTAGATCATGAGTAGGATAATTCCTCTCATATTCTTTGGGTTGTCGTGAGGCATAAAGCTATGACTTTCCCATGTTGCATGAGAACACATCCTAACCCTCTCGCTCAAGCATCGTTTGAGATAAAAAATCCTCCGAACCGGATGGTATTGTCGTAAAGTCTTTGAAATGAGTCTCCTCTTAAGTTCTTGAAAACTCTTCTCACATTCCTCGCTCCAACCAAATTTTGTATCTTTTCAAGTCAACTGAGTTAATGGAGTAGCGATTCGAGAAAATCCTTCCACGAATCTCCAATAATAACCAGCTAAGCCTAGAAAGCTACGTACTTCGTCGGTTACTGACTTAGGTTGCTCTCAGCTTTATATTCTGTGATTTGATATTACATGCCCAAGGAATGCTACTTCCTCAAGCCTGAAATCTCACTTCTTCAACTTGGCATAAAGCTTGTTTTCACGAAGTTTTTGGAGTATCGGCCTTAAGTTTTGCTCATGATCTTCGCGACTTTTGGAGTATATGAGGATGTCATCAATAAAGACAACCACAAAATGATCCAAATATTCCTTGAATACTCAGTTCATCATATCCATGAAGGCAGCAGGAGCATTAGTCAATCCAAAAGACATGACTAAGAATTTGTAATGTCCGTACCGAGTTCTGAAAGCAGTCTTTGGAATATCATCAATTTTAATCTTTAATTGATGATATCCAAAATGAAGATCGATCTTTGAAAAGAATTTAGCACCTTACCGGTCAAATGTGTCTTTCAATGCGAGGCAACGGGTACCTATTTTTGATGGTGACATGATTTAACTCCCGATAATCAATACAAAGTCACATACTTCCATCTTTCTTCTTTACGAATAGAATAGGAGCACCCCAAGGACACGTACTAGGATGAATGAAATCGATGTCTAACAATTCCTGTAGTTAGGTTTTTAACTCCTGAAGTTTAATAGGAGCCATTCGATATGGGGCTTTGGAAATGGGTTTTGTACCAGGTTTAAGGTCGATACAAAATTTGATTTCACTCTCTGGGGGTAGGCCACAAAATTCTTGTTAGAGTTTATGCCCTAGAGGCCAATTATTTGATATAATTGCTTAACGTTTTGATATTATATTTGATTGAATAAATGAATGATTTTATTATGGTTTTATTTACTGCGTTATATAAATGTTAACATAATAAAAATCTTTAGAATAGTGATACAAATTATATAGTTTTAAGCATGTGACTTGAATATGAGATTATATAATTACAATTAGTATCATTGTTCTTAAATGTCCTTAGTCGAAAGTATCATTGTTGATGGGACAACAATGATGCACCGAGACCGATATGTGGATTATTCGATGACCAAATCTCATTGGTCATAAATATATGAGATATTAAGTCAATGCGATAGTACATGTTGAGAGAACGATGTAATTGGACGACCCACCATGAGATTCTACGTGGAACATTATGCAAAGTGTCATTAGCGATTCTCATAGTGATGAATGATGTAATGGTCCTCCCAATTCAAATCACTATATTACTACATGGGAATTTATGTACTTTGATGTCATCAAATGTCACCTTTAATAGGTGGACTATAAAGATGATTATTGGGTACATCATGAATCGTGTGAGGAATATGAGTGATCTAGATGGAATTTAACCCTCATATATATTACGGATGATATCCATAGGCCTCTTGATTGAGTAGGACTATGAAATGCATGGCCATGCTAAAATAGTGATTTGTTTCATATAGTCTACTCATTGATCAAGAAAACTCAGATTAAATTAGGAAGAGTATAACACATTCCATGACTCGAGTTTAATCTAGGATATTAAGGTTAAAAGGATTAAATTACATTGAAACATTGGTCACGAAAAGGTTGCATCGAATCATCGATCTTATTATTACTTGGGTACTAGTGATGCATACTAGATGCCGCTCATTGTTTATAATTTTATAATATGATTTTAAAATTATTGCCAACGTAATAATAACCTATAGGGTCACACACATAGAACATAATTAAAAGGGAATTAATTTAAATTATAAAGATTTAAATATGTCAATATGATTTATAGTATTTAAATTACAAATTTAAATTAATAGGATAATTTATATATAGGTATATTAATTAAGTAAGAATTAATTAAGATATATGTATATAAATTCGGATTTTATTAAATTAGGTTTTGAATAATTTCTTTTAATTGCTATATATATATGATATGTAGCAGCCATTTAGGTATTATTCATTAACCAAAACCCTAGCCGCTCTTAGAGAGAGACTAGGGAGAAAATGCCTCAAATCCTCATCCTTGGTGGCTAGTATCGCAGCCCTTTTCTGCGCAGATAAATGACTTGCAGTTTCATGGAAGCGATCGTGTGGATACCGTAGAGGCGCGATTCATTTGGATTGCGTTAGAGATTCGAGCGTATCAATTTTAGTTTCATAATCAGTATAATTTCTAACCACTGAGTTAATTGATTTTCGCATGGATCCTGTTTTAGGGTTTCGGAATTTTTTTTGATTATTTTATATTTTTACTACGTTTTTGTGCCAAAATTCCAACAGTTCTTCAGGGAATACGTCAGGAAATTTATTAATAATAGAAATATCATTCAAATCTGATGTATTTTTTTTTAAATCTGTGACATGGGCTAAGAAAGCTTTACATCCATTTTTTAATAAACAAATAGCTTTATGACTTGATATGACAGTGATTGACTTTAGTGGTTTGGTTGATTGAATTCGCATAATAGGTTGGTTAGGAATATGAAAGCTAACAACCTTACGAAAATAATCAATTTTAGCATGATGAATAGTTAACCAATTAATCCCTAAAATCACATCAAATGCAAGTATTTTCAAAGAGATAATATCGATAGTAACGTCGCTTAGATTTGAATCAAACAAGTCTTATAAATAGTGGATGTAATGAAGTTTTCTCCCAACGGAGTTTCAATAGACAAGTCAAAGTCAAATTTCTTCGGAGTTAAATTTAAACATTAAGCGCAATTAGGAGAAATAAAAGAATGGATAGAACCGGTATCAAATAAGGTATAGACTCAAGAGTTTATGATTAGCTTACCTGTGATAACCTCGTTCAGGTTCCTCGCTTTTTAGGAGGTCACGACAAATGCTCTCCCTTGAACTACCAGTTTTGTCTTGTCTAGGATGGCATTTGGTGCCTTCATCCCAGCTGGACTTGACTTCGCTGCACGACAAAATCGGGCTAGGTGACCTTCTCTTCCATAATTGTAACACGCTTTGGACTGCATCGTGCAGTTTGGATTGATGTGTCCCTCCCCTCCGCATTTGAAGCATACGATCGGTGGTCGTTCTCCTTATTTAAAAATGAGTGATGGTGCTGCTGTCTTTCCATCATTGTTGAACCTTCTCTTCTTAAAATTTCCACTTCTATTGTCTTGGCCATGATTACCACCGAAGTGGTTACCATTTCTGGCATGTTAATTCCCTCAGTTTGTTGTCACCGCTATGATCTACTACCACTGTATTATCATTTTGCCGGTTGCTCTCTCTTGGTTGGGTTGACTCATTATCGCTACTCCAATAACTAGACCCTATTCACAACATCCGAATACAAACAAAGTTTGTGAGAAAAGAGGTATTGACGTATTTTGGGTTTCAAACCTTGCAGAAACATTCGCATCATTCTCTCCTCATTATCTACTAAATGGGATGTAAACTGAGATAACTCCTCAAATTTAGTCTCGTACTACGATACGGTCATATTGTTTTGCTCCAGCTTGATGAACTCCACCTCCTTTATGTGACGAATTCTTTCGAGAAAGTACTTGTCGTTGAATAGTTCTTGGAACTTCTCCCAAGATATCTTTAGTGCGGCAGGTTGAGTACGTTTTATACATTCCCACCAGTAATCTGCCTCTCCTCTCAACATGAAGGTGGCAAAGGGTACATTTTGCTCCTCGGAGAATCCCAAGACATCAAATATCTTGGTGATCTGCTTTATCCACGTCTCTGCCTTAAGTGGTTCTGGCTTTCCCAAAAGCTCCGATGGTCCCAGCTCCTTGAACTGCTTAGCGATGACTATCCGAGAGTTGCCAGTGTTTCCACCTGCGTTTTTGCGAGTCTTTCTCACTTTGATATTGCATGAATTGCGAAAAGCCTCGAAAACATCCCATCGCTTCATCATTTGGTCGGTTGTTGTTGTTTACGAGGATTGTTGCCTTCCTGATTCACATTATCCTAGTTATTGATCTGTCGTGACCCAATGGTCTCCTATGCTCCATTGCTTATCTCAACATTTTCAAATGCCATTTCCAAATACTGCCATAAAACAAGGGTTAATTAACATGCCACATATTACCCCTATATTCTGACCTACCAATTAAATAACAAATAAGCTTAGGTAGGTCATACTAGCGAAGAAATTACCCGTCTCTCCCCTCCTAGTTCTAGTCTCACATCTCAGCCAGGGATCATATCCCTAAGCATTGATACCAACTGAAACGCCCCTAAAATAGGTATACATCACCCATCTTGGGTCGCCAAATACATGGTACAAAATTTAAATACAAACTTCTTTTATTCAATATGACAAAAGCGTAACTGAGATTTTTTACACGAATATTGTCTTCTAGACAATATCCAAACTCAAATGGAGCCCTCATTACATTTATTATCACACAATTTCATAGAATAGTGAGGACTACTATAGCCACCATCTCGGACCATCACTCTATTCCCCGACTAGTCACGGTTACGTTCTCATTTCCTGAAGATAACAATGAAAGCAAAAGGGTGAGCTCAACTAGCCCAAAGAAGAAATATTATGACTAAGATAATGCGAAATAAATTATCGTTAGCCTTCAACAAGTTAAACCGATAAAATACAATAAACATCAAGTTTAATCACGCAGCTAAACAAGCAATCCATTAGAAGAGTCAAGTAGAGCATGATATCTACTATCTTGTATGATTTAAAAAGTTTATCATCAATTTTATCTTTGAGACTCAGCTCAATAAATAATCCACATCACTGACTTATCCATGCACTACGGGCCAAGGATATTCATTAATATCACGTCCACGAATTATCCATGCACTGCGGGCCAAGGATATTCGTGTTATCACCAATGGTCATGATCATGCCAACAACTGTCCATCAAGGCACTACGGGCCAATGAGGACTTTTACCACATCATTTGTAACATTACGGTCATGATTATACCGAATAATCCCTGGTCATAATCATACCAATCAACAGTCCATATATGCACTGCGGGCCAAAGATGACTTTCATCACACTATAAGTATGAAGATGATGACAATGATATAAGAATTCAATTACATGAAAGCAAATGATAAATTTTAAAGATTTATAATTTAATTTATCCAGAATTTAATAATGTCAAAATTTTCAACATGATACTGCTTTTTGGAGTAAAATTCAAGAATAATATTGTATCAAATATGATTTGAACCAAAAAGAAATCAATTTTTGTCATGAATAATACCCAGAGTGAATAGTACTTGAGAATAGTACCCGTGAATAGTAACTCAAATGAAAAAGATCAATAATTATCAAAATGCTCGAAATAATATTTCCATGAAAAGATACTAGATGAAGCGCAAATTTCAAGGATATTCTACTAATTTCAAGGAGTATAGAAGCCAAAACTTAACAAAATGAGTGTAGAATTCGGAATCTGAAATGAAATAATATTACTTACATTCTACAGAGTATGCAAGGAAATATTATTTCTTACAAATATTGAACAAAAATAATATCTCTTACCTTAAAAAGAGAGTACTTCTGACTGGTAGGGCGGGGATATTCTTGAAGAAAACTTGTACTGTTTTCTACACTCAAAGCTTCCTAAAACTCGAAAGAAATACGCTCGATATTATAGAAGAAGAATTCTTTGATTACGGTGTGATTTTCAATTTTAAACTAAGCATCCTATTTATAGGAGAATGGAAGGATACTATTTGAATTTAGAAAATCACAATTGCGTATAGTGAAGGAAAAAAAAATCACGGATGAATTTGGCTAAAATTTTATGAGTTACTATGCAAACACTATCACGAACATTATGCAAACACTATGCATAATAAAATATAATATATTCTATTTTTCATAAAAATAAAACTTTTATATATATATATAACTCTACATCACACGACATCACCCGTGTGATGCCTTTTCCCTCCCCCACACTTTACTTAACATATATATATATATATATATATAACAAAATTGAGATAACTTTTACCGATAGTTTTGAAAAATAGGTAAATGGGGGGTCCATAAAATAAGCAGAATTTACAACAAATACTTCATAAAAATCCCCTCAATATTTTTAACAACATTTATTCATCAATAATATAACTTGCAATATTAACAACCAGATCATTCCCAGGAAAGAGAGGGCTTTCCGATAAGAATTTCTCCCTATTGGCGTGCAATTAGGTGACCAAACACCTTTCCTCGACAGAATTTTCTAGACATTATCAATAATGCAAATAATAATATGAATAACTTGTCATCTCAATTATTGATTTAATAATATAAAATATTAACAATAATTGAATCAAATAACGTGAGATACTATGCAATAATTACTGTAGCAATAATTGAGTATAACTGAGTGACTTCTCACGTAAGCATCAATAATCAATATCGTGTGCTACTATGCAATCACGCGTATTACTATATTTTTATCACCGGGTATTTCAACAGTTAACGGTAAAACTTTCGCCGTTATTTTTATAAAAAAGATATTTCTGTCGTTTTCTAACTCCGACAATAATTCTGTTGTGGGTTCCACCAATGATTGTACCGTATTTAATATTCCTCGTTAAAACGAATATTTTCTAACAACTTGCTTACATTGCAAAATTTATAAATATTACACACAACTATAACATTATATCAAATCCACACCAAAATATATTTCGAGAAAATTAATCTTTATTTATGAAAGTTGGGGTCTTACAAGTCAAACCTTGTCGAAAAACTTTTTGAGAAATGGGGTTTCCGTAAAACTCATCCAAATTAGTTTAATCAACCCTACTTTGACCATCATTATCTTTGATTTTGTGCATGATCTAAGTGTTCTAGTGCATGGGTGTGTAGTCTACATGTCATAGTATATCAATGATACATTCTCATGGTTCAAAACATTAACAACAGAAAGATCTAAAGCTTGCAAAAGCTTGTCAGGAGGTTTCTGGGTTTCTAGGTTGCCCAGATTTCCAGATTCCATGGTTGGTCAACCATGTTTAACCATCAATATCTTGAGATCAAGACATGTTACGGACTTGATTCCACTTCCAGTCTACTCTCCTCATGGCAAAGAATATGAAGAATACAATAATCTAACATATCATCTAACAGGTTAAGATCTAGAGGCCCTGACATTAAGCCGTCAGACCTTAAAATTAGGGTTCTTGGTCATTGCTAAAATCCTATTTTATGCACCTAGATGTTATGGATCTATGATGTAACATCATAGATCACTAAATAACACCTCATAACATATATCTAAACAACAAATCACAACATTAACAGAAATCACAAGGATTTAGAAAAATTTAGGGTTTATACCGTTTTGCTCAAAACTTTGATTCTGATCTTTATGATCTGATCTTGGTTTGCTAAGAAGTTATCATGTCTTAACTTTTCACTCACTTTCACTCCCATTTTCAAAATTTTAGAGAGAGAATGGTCGTAGCTAAGTAAGGAAATAAAGTGAAGATATTTCTTAACTTTTAAAATCTTAATCTTTGATTCATGTATCTTATTATTGCAAGGTGTCAAGACTTGGTTGATTGGAGAGATATAAAGCAAATGGGATAACTTGGCTTGGTGACTCACCAAGATTTGGCAAATATTTTACTTAAACATTAAGAAAAAGGGCATTTTAGTCATTTCGTACCTATTAAGGGTATTTTGGTAATCTCCCCTATAATTTGAAGAGTAATTTGGTCTTTTCGCATACTTTTAACCCTTAAGTCTTAATACTTAACATTAGGGTTCCCGGGTTAGGGTTTTGAAATTCCCAATTAGGGTTTAGGATTCCCAAAACTAAAATTAGGGTTTCCAAAGCTGGAATTAGGGTTTCTAACCAATTGTTAGAGTTTACTAACTGAACATCAAAGTTCTTAACATAACATTAGGGTTTTCTAATGCTGTACTTATCTGATTCATTCTTGACCCTTAACCACATATAGTACACACATAATCAGTATACACAAACTCATATACACTCATACACTTAACCCTATATGTTCTTCTTGAAATTTTTAAATCCTCACAAATCCTTCACAGAATTCTTATTCAATATTCTATTTCCCAGTCTAGGTCTTATTATTGAACCTTTATTGAATAATTTAAAATTTTATAAATCCTACAAATTATCGGGTTGTCACATTCTCCCCTTCTTCTAAGAGTTTCGTCCCCAAAATTATAGCCTACTCCACCCTACTCCTTTTATTCACCAAAACTAGGTTTTCAATACAACCTTTATTTAACCATATAAAATTTTACCCGTACACAATGAGTTCATAATATTTACTACACATCATCACATGCTATCCAAAACATCACTCCCAAGAGTTAAAATTTTCAAATCGTGCTGAGGAGTCATATAGACTATGAACTTTCATTTTCGAAAAGGTTTGTATAGAAATTCATCCGCAAACCGTCATGACTTATGGACATGGTGGGTGATTAGCCCGTTATGCCCTGTACTGATCAAGTACTGCTTGTTAGAAAGATTTTTTCGTTCATCATAACCGCCTTGGGCGCACAAAAATTTCCTAATTTTGGGATATTTACCTCAGTCTTATCATAGGATTCCGCACCAAAAAAATTTAGTTCGGGAAAATTTTCAAAGAACTCTTTGAATTTCATAAACGTTGGTGTAGCTGAATTAAATAGCTTAGACTCATACCAAAAATTCAATTTCAATCGAAACATGTATAGCCAAATCCCGTTGGCAATTAATTATCTTTGAAATTCTAAAAATATTTTATGACGTCATGATACCGTACTGTGTTTACAGCCCATTTGAGGATTCCGTTATTGTGTGACTTTGTCATAATACATAATACCATAGTGGAATGACGATTTTTAGATCGCATTCAACACTAAGTAGTTCTGAATTTATAAATCCATTAATTTTTATCATCTTTTCACCAGGTTATATGATGCATTAATGATATATAAAATTCATTTTGATATTTTCAAATCATTGTCGTCTAGCCAAAACAATTAGCATAAACTATTCTTTAAACCGTTCAAAAATTATTGAAAATCAATTTTATACTCTCAACAGGTAAAAATATGTTAGTGTCCCGAAGTCCACACATACACAATTGTCACTATGTGTTGAGAATAAAAATTCATTTTTAAAAGGCACATAGTGTGTATTTAGCTTGATGTCAAAAAGTTTGAAGTCTAGCATAGCTAGATGATTTGGAATACCTATGCTTCCACTAATGATCCATTACTTAATAATTGTATCTATTCCTATCATCCTCAATGCTCCATTCACACTTAGTTATACCCCAGTTCATCAAACTTACCACACATTATGAGTATAGGAACTTTCCACAATAATATGAGTTTGGAACTTATCCTAGCAATACGTAGTTCAAGAACCAATCAGGAACTGTCCATATGCTTATGGGTTTAAAAACATACCATATGATTATGAGTCACAAACTTACCATAAGTATGAGTTTTAAGAACTCGTACCTAACCTTATATTCTCTACCTATTCATTATACACATGAGAAAAGAATCACCTTCTCCACATATATATAACAAATAGCGTGACACAAATATTTTAATAATTATCACTACCAAAAGCTAAGTGGTTGTCAAACCAAACACAATCCCCTGCCCATACAAAGAATTAGTTAACTCGACCACTAATCAATATAGGAAGCTAAGCGGTTATTACACCAAGGACAATTCTCTGCCCATACAAATAATTGTTCAACTTAAACACTATATCAATATAGGAAGCTAAGTGGTTCTAAAACCAAGTACAATTCCTCGCCCATACAAGGAATCATACAACTCAAATTACAACGACATGAGTCCTAAATTAAAATCCCACTTAATCCTAGCTCTGTTGTGGCCGCCCCCAAAATTAGGTATTCATCACCCATTCTCGAGTGCCATGAGATACATGGTACAAAATACAAATACAAACTTAATTATACATCCGTCAGTGTAACATACTTAAAATGCATAAACCGAGAGTTCTAATAGAATATTGTCATTTAGACAATATCCATACTCAAGGAGTCCTCATTACATTTATTGTCACACTATTTAACAGAATAGTGAGGAATACTAATGCTATCTTCAGGACCATCACTCTTTTTCCCGACTCGTCCCAGCTATATTCTCATTTCCTGAAGAGAACAGTGAAAGAAAGGGTGAGCTCAACTAGCCCAAAGAAGAAATATTATAACTAAGATAATGCAGAATAAATTATCAATAGTCTTCAACAATGTTAAACTGATAAAATACAATAGACAACCAGTTTAATTGCAGCGGAACAAGCAATCCATTAAAAGAGTCAAGTAGAAAATAAAGTCTACTATCTTTTAGGTTTTAAAAGGTTTTCATCAATTTTTATCACTAAGACTCAGTTTAATGAATAAACCACAATATCTAATCATCCCTGTACCACGGTCAAGGATTTTCATCAAATCTTCAATGGTCATGACTATACCAAATCACCCCCGGTCATAATCATACCAAAAACTATCCATCAACGCATTACATGAGCCAATTGAGGACTTTTATCACATCATTTATAACAAGCCATGATTATATCGAATGATCCTCGGTCATAATCATACTAAGTTCATCTATGCACGTAAGCCAAAGATAACATAATATAACATGAGGATGATGACAATGACATAATAATTCAATAAAACAAGTTCACGAATTAATTTATTCAGAACTAATAACGTCCAAATTGTCAACATGATCTTCGCTTTGTAGAGTAAAATTCAAGAATGCTCGGAAAAATATTTTCATGAAAAATCTTTGGATGAAGCGCAAATATCAAAGATATTCCACTAAATTCATGGAGTATAGAAGTTAAAATTTTACTTGTTGAGTATAATAGCGAATGAAATAACAAAAGAAATCACCATGCATGCGGTACTTGCAGAGACAAAGTTATTCAAATGTAATAATAAATACTGAGAATAATAAAGATTTTAACCAGTCCCGTAAAACACATGATGTGATATTCCAATAGAATAATAAAGATTTAAAACCGAAACCAGTCCCACAGAAAAGCACGTATGCATGAGGATGTTCCAACGGAATAATAAAATAATAGAAGAATGTCACCAAGTATAGGGGATTCCATGATACAAAAGTTATTCCAATGAGAATAAATAAGAATGGAATAATATAAGGATTTCACCAAGTATAGGGTATTAGCATATACAGTCATGTATAGGGTATGCCACTTTTCACAAAGTTATTCCAATGCAGAATAATAAAGAATGGAATAATGAAGTTCTCTTCATGAATAAAAAAAATAACACCCTTACGAGTACAACAAATAATATTCCCTACCTTAGAAGAACTAAATATTGGCAAAGTGAAGTAGCGAGAATACTTTTCTTCTTTCTATATAGTTTCTCTCTAGAGAGTTTCAAAGAATTCGTAAGAAATAATGAAGGAATGAGCTTTCTATTTATAGAAAACCGCGAGGTGGCTCTTGGTCTTAACGAATGGTCAAAATGACTCTTGGTAATATCAAGAGACAACTACTATTCATGAAGGAGTAATTAACCCTTGGAACACCGAAGAGGCAGTTAACTCTTGGTAATATTGAAGGGAAAACTACTATTTACGAAGAGGTAATTACTATTGACGAAGGTAATTACTATTCACAAAGGTAATTACTATTCACAAAGGTAAATACTATTGAAGAAGGTAATTACTATTGACGAAGGTAATTACTATTCACAAAGGTAATTACTATTGACAAAGGTAAATACTATTGAAGAAGGTAATTACTATTGACGAAGGTAAATACTATTGACGAAGAGACTCTTAGATGATGACATATGGGCCCCCCATAAAATAATCAAACTTACCACAAATGTCTCATAACAGACTCTTTATATACATCAAGGATTGAATAAATATTACCACAAATCATTTTATTTTTAATCAACACATATTTAATCTTTCAACAATTATTAATCATTTATAACTTGTCGTCTCAATTAATAATATAACATATTATACGTAAGATCTTGTGACAATAATTGAATCAATAATATAAGAGATATGATGTAGCAATTCATCATAGTAATAATTGAGTATAGCTAAGTGACTTCTCACGTAAGCATCAATAATCAATACCGTAGCTACTATAAACCACATGCCATTATCTTGTACTTTTACCAAGGGTAGTTCAACAGTTTTAACGGTAATACCTCCGCCGTTATTTTATAGAAAGATAATTTTGTCGCTTTCTAACTACGACAATACTTCCGCTAGGGGTCCACTAATGATTGAGTAAAATACATACGAATATTCCCAAACAAAAAAGAATATTCCCCACCAAACTAATATTTTATAACAACTTGCTTACTTTGTAAAATTTATAAATATTACCCACAACTATAACATTATATCAAATTTATTCCATAATATTCAAAAATAATATTTATAGAAAATTCATCTTTATTTATAAAAGCTGGGGTCTTACATCTATACTTACTCCATACGAATTTTTTTTAATCCGTATTGCATCACCCCCAACCCTTTTTCTGAGTTGGCATAATACCAATTCATAGTACAAATGACACACAACAATTTTACCATAAAATTTTCAATCATTTGATTGATCCTCCTCCATGCTATGACCTTATCGGATCACTTGTGATCTCATCGTATTATATTACAATTCATTTCTATGCTATGATCATTTTTTTTTACGATCCGCTTTCCTCTTTATAGTTTCATCTTTTAGACTCTATCTATTCATTACTACTGTTCATCTTTATTATCGAGTTAGGTAACTCCATATCTTTATTACTTACTTGAGATTAGATCTTTGAATCTTATCGACACACTAACTAACTCTATTTGAGTTAGTCCTTATCCTTATCCCACTATAGTTATTAGCTTAAGGTAACCCTACCTAAGGTTTATAACCTCTGACTTTGATACCAATTGTAGCATCTCCAAATTCGGTACTAATCACCATGAAAATGCTGGTACACTAAATCTATAACTATTGTGGAAGATATAAACATAATTTGTTTATACATTAAACTTTACACATAATCCTCATGATTGATAACCTTAACTTAATACCTGAATTTAATATCCTATCCGACATACAATGTCATTTGCCTTCGCCTGTATCTGAAGTATTCGTCTTAATCTATAATGTTTAGCATGATATAACAAGGGTGAGCAACAAGTTTGCCCAACAAGTTTAAGTTCAAAGAAAAGATATACCATGATTGAAAGAATTAATAATAAGCTAACGAACTTTCAACAATGTAATAATTATGAAGGAACATGAATCAAATTTTCATAACTGAACGACCACGACAATAAAAATGAATGGTCAACAATGAACATGAAGAACTATGACTGAACCAAATGGTAATGAAGGTGATCAACCTTTCATACCTGATGAACATATGCACTATGCACAACGTGCGAATCAATAAATCATGGACGTGATGTAATCAACAAGGATTAACCACTAGCATAATTGAAGAATCATAACTCAGGTTTGAGTTAAAGAACTTGCACAATAAGAGAGTATAGGAACTTGCCTGCACAATCGACTACTGCTACACAATTTATTTTAACTTCATCTGAAGACCTAATATTGATAATATCGATCTCCCAATTAGAATAATATTATCACATATAATACTACTAATTACAATTATAAAATAACCTAAACACAGTACCACATATTCCTAACAGTCAATAAAACACATAAGACCCAGTATCAAGTTAAACTATTTCAGTCTGAGTTGAGTTCGGTACTATTTCGATATCCCGATTGCCTAATCGGATAATTATCGAGCCTATTATCAATAAGACTACTTAAACACTTCACAATTATCTTAGATAATTTAGTTGTCATCAAAAAGCAGTTTTTTCAATAGCTCATAATAATTTTTAAGTAATTATTACCATTTATAATGATTTTTCAATTATAAATATCATTTTTATATGATTTAAATACCACATAATTCCATTATCACTAATATTTAATTAATTTTAAATATTAATGAAATACATGACATAATATTATAAGTTATTTATAATATCTCAAAGTGTTTTAATACCTTAATATCACATTTAAATGATTTTAAAATATTTAAAACCATTATTAAATAACATCATTAATATTAAAATATTAGTTTATTTCATGAAAAAATATTAAAAGTTATGCTTTATAAATTAAAACATTTTTAAAACCTTTAAAGTTATTTTTATATGATTTTTAAAACATTAAAACTATTTTCTCATAATTTATTTAATACATTTAATAAATAAATTAATTATCATTAATATTAATTATTAATGAAATATATCTCAAAATATCAAAAGTTATTCAAAATAACTTAAAATATTTTCTAACACTTTAATATATTTTTAAATGATTTTTAAAATAGTAAAATCATTTTTAAGTAATTTATTTAATATAAATATTAAATAAATTAAATATCATTAATATTTAAAAATATTAATAAAATATATCTCAAATTATTAAAAATCAATTTTTATACCTTTAAATAATTTTTACAAATTAATTATGAATTTTCATAATTATTATTCATTTATTCTAATTATTTAATTTAAATAATTAATTTTTATATAAACTGTCGCTATAGGTGTTCTTAAGCATTCAAGAACATTCAAAGTCCATGATCAGGGTACCTAGTTTGACCACTGGTAGATCTTAGATGTTAATGTTTCTAGGTTGGTAAGTGTATTAGTGTTGTAGTATTGATGTATCACTACAAGCACAAACAGGTTTCATGGTCAAACTTCATTATAACTAGAAGATATAAGCCTTCAAAGATCTTGTCAGAACTGTTCTTCATTTTCTGGGTTACCCAGAAAATGAAAACAGTGTAAAGGTCCTGTTTTGGAGCTTTGTAACTTGGATTCTATGTTTTGTTTGTGTGATTAAGTGTCACAACCATGTAGTATGTATGTCAAGGTACAAAATTAATACACTTTTGTAGCTTAATAACATCACAACTGAAAGATCTAGACCAGTCAAACCTTGTCAGAAAATTGTTTTTAAGAAATCTGGGTATTCCAGAAAACTCATTCAGGTAGTTGGTCAACCCTACTTTGACCATCATTATCTTTGATTATGTGCATGATCTAAATGTTCTAGTGGCATGGGTGTGACGCCCCCAAAATAGGTCCACACGACCCATTCTGAGTCGCCAGATATCACACTATAAAAATCATTTACAAACTTCATTTATACAACTATTGAATCGTCAGTGCAACGTATTTGACAACAGATGAGTTGTGAGTTTTAATACAATATTGTCTCGTGAATGATGATCCAAACTCAAATTGTTACAATGCCATATAAAATACAAAGAACAAATATTTTAAGACCCCAAAGAAGAACGAGAAGATTACTATCATATTCATTCTAATGAGGTGCACTTTTGACGCTTTCAAAGTGGGTTCTCATCACCCTATTGTTGTTCGCCAAAATCAATTATTAAGTGACGATAAAATATGACACACATCTTAGGTCCTCAATACAATTATCATTGCATGTCATGCCGCTTTTATAATGTATTGAGAAACTTGACAGATCTCGGACCATCACACTATTTCCTGTTATCCCCGCTCAACCCAAATTACACTCTTATTACGAAAGGAATTATGAAGCAAAGGGTGAGCACAAATAGCCCAAGAAAGAATATCATGACTAAAGATAATTAAATTATCAATAGCCTTCATCAATAATAAATCGTAGATTTAGAACATATGGTAGATGATAAAACTTTTCAACCATAGTTGCAGCGAAATGAGCAATCCATTAGAAGAGTCAAATAGACCATCAGATCTATTATCTTCTCCATGTTAAAAGTCCACCAATAATGTTTTATCCTATAACATCAATCAACAATTCCTCATCCACAATCATATGAATAACTCATAATCATAATTGTGATTCTAAATTCTCTTCGCACCTGGGACAAAGATAATTTTCATCACCTATCTTCACCGAAACATCAAAAATCATGGTTATACCAAATCAAAATTCTTGCTCATAATCATATTAATAAATTCATCTTTGCACTACTACCAAAGATATTCATTAACAATTTATTCTTTGCACTACTGAAGCAAAGACATACAACTTTATTTTAGAAGAGTCAAGTAGAGCATGATATTTACTATCTTTTATAAATTAAAAGTGTATAATCAATATTTTATCGCTGAGACTCAGCTTAATAAATAATCCACATCATCGAATCATCCCTGCACTATGGCCAAGGATATTTATGTAATCATCAATGGTCATGATTATACCAATAATCCCGTGTTATAATCATACCAATAATCGTCCCATCAATGCACTACTGACAATGAGGACTTTTACCACATCATCTATAACATTACGGGTCATGATTATACCGAATGATCCCACAGTGTCATAATCATACCAATAAACAGCTTCATCTATACACATAAGCCAAAGATACTCATCAATCAATAGTTCATCTTTTGCACGTAAGTCAAAGATATACAATCAGAAAACTAATAATCAACAGTCCATCTTTGCACGTAAGCCAAAGATATACAACTGTAAAACCAATAATCAACTGTCCATCTTTGCTCGTAAGCCAAAGATATTCAACTGTAAAACCAATAATTAATAGTCCATCTTTGCACGTAAGCCAAAGATGACTTTCATCATAATATAAGCATGAGAATGATGACAATGATATAAGCATTAATCAAACGAAAACAAGGATAAATATTAAAGACTTTAAATTTATCCAAATATTATCAATCACTTAATAAACTCAAAATCTAATATTATTAATATTATAACAATATTTTAATCACTTCTTAAACTTATAAACAATTTATTTCAATTGTTTACACTTTACCAAATAATGCATTTAATCATTCAAAAATGCCATACTCATAAGATTTCATCACCAATGATCAAATTCCTCATCAAAAATCTGCATATACCCTATATTGTTAGGTTGTAATATTCATATCTTGAATCAAATTGCATAAAAAAAAGTGCGGAAGCGTGTAAAATCGAGTTTAAAAATTTACAAACCATATACGGATCACCCTTTATGCACAATTATTAATTAAACGAAAAGATAAAGAATAAAATCATACCCTTGAAGATCGAGGCTTCCTCAAGGACAAGTTCACCTCCAATCCTTTTCGCGTTCACTTGAATCCACCGGGTTTGGTTCCTTCCTTTGATCAACGTTAGCCACCCATGTGTTTGGCCTCTGAGGTGATCCACCAAGGAATAATAATGATTCAAGAAGAAGGATATTGGCTCAACCCTAGTTTTCATCTCTATAGAAAAGGCGTATTCTCGACTTTTGGAATTGTGTGTGTTGTAAAAGTCAACAACCACATCACCCATAATAAGACTCCTCTTATTTATAGATGTGGACAACCCACCTTAACAATTAAGGAATTGGTATTTATTTAATTAATTAAATTCTTTTAATTAATTAAGCTCCCTAATCTTATTAGGGATAATTAATTAAACTCCTTTAACTAATTTTCCTTCCTAATCCAATTAGGAATAAATGAGAGTACTTATATTAAATTAATTCCTAAACTCTTTTAGAAATTAAAATAATAATAATTGTAATAATATTAATAAGACTCCTCTTATTAATTTATATTTAATATTTCTAAAATATTAAATAATAAATATTAAGCTATTTAATTTATTCTATCACCATAGATTAAATTAAATATACATAACATATTATTACGATTATGCCATTAACTTCTTAAATAATTATTCTTCCTTTTATGGTGTGACCCTTTAGGTTCTCCATATTAAACCTATTTGTGAATAAATCAATTAGAACAATTTTAATCTTATTTAAATAAATAAATTAAACAATTAATTTATTTAAATAAATAATATTTATTCTACAATAGGGATAAGCCTCCCTAGCGATCAACGACTTTCCGTATAATATAGATTTCAACATTAATCATAAAAGAACCTTTGAGTAAATAGTTACTGTCATATTCAATCCTTCCACCATACATGTCCCAATTAAATATAAGACATGGAATTCTTTGTCAAGTCTTATTTTATTTAATTATATGTATTTCGATCCTTAAATGCACAACACTTAAATAATGCAAATTAGAAACTCCTTTCTAATTTCATTCTCGCTTAACCAAGGACTACTTTGGGTTGTCATTTATCGAATCACATAGGACATTTCTCTTCTTTTAATAAGTGGTAGATTCTTTATTGATCATACATTATCTCCATGTACAACTTATTATACCCAAGCATACCCTTTGATATACCCTAAGGGTCTTAAGGAATAAGTCAAAGTATAACTCATCATACACAAGATACTATGATGATCTCAAGTCCAAGGATCACTTGTACTACTATCACTACAGAATTCCTATTGACGAAAAGTAAAACTCCATTAGGTATTCCTTAGCGAGCCAATTCGATGAACTTATTCTCTAATAAGCACCTACATACTTGCTTTAGTGTCTCCACACAAATGATCATGAGATCAATCATCCTCATCCAATGAGCAAGCAACGTATGTACCAATCCATCCGGATTCACTAATCCCCAATTTAGTAATCCAATGATTTGGAACTATTTTAGTTTTAAGCTTTCTAAGAATTTAGATCTCATTAGAATGATCATCTTCATTATTCTAAAAGCATTGCTTAAAACTATGGGTTTATCACATATAATAAAACAACATCATGTAGATAATTAAAAGCCTTTAATAAATTAATACTTTTTATTAATAAATGAATAAGATTGTTACAAAGTATATGCTTTATCATCAAACATGATTGGCTTGTGTGCATATTACTTTCAATCTCCCACTTGCACTAAAGCCAATCGCCATTGTATCTTATACTCTTCTTCTCTAAGTGACGATTATCCTCTTTGTTGGATAAGCTTTAGTTAATGGATATGTAATGTTGTTCTTGAGAGTCCACCATCTCTATAGTGATTTCCCATCTTTCAATGATTCTTATAATCAAATCAAAGTGCCACAACACATGTTTAGATCCAAGATGAGACTTAGGAACTATTCCTAGTTCTGTAATAAACTTTTGATCCAAACAATCAACTTGCAGCTTCATTTATAGTTATTTACTTTGTCTTTATCACTAAACCAACTCTTTCTTTGTTTGGAACCTTTCCAATTCAACGCACCAACTGCTTCAAGATAACGCTTTACCTTAAAGTGGATTTTTCTCATCATCTTGGTCTCCATCTCGAAAAATTGAGTCTGTTAAGCCCTCTAGTTTTAATTTAGACCCACCATGAATATGATCACATCCTTAGTGCCGGTTAAGCACTTTAAGATGTTTTTCACTGACTCATAGTGAACTTCTCCATAATATGACTGATCGTCATCAGGTCTCGTACATTTCATTGAATGCATGATTGTCACTCATGCGACCTCTCTTTTCAGGAGTCTGTGGGGACTATTAGGAGAGATACACTCCAAGGGCTCATCAACATGAGACATCTCTTGGAGTTTGCCATGCTAAACGACTTTAGCATCAAATGAATATACGTTCCTTGGGTTAAGTCGAGCATCCTATTAAATCTATCTATATAGATTTATATCCCCAATTTAGATACTCTTCCAAATCATTCATGGAGGTTATGTTTAGACAACTTTATCTTTACTGATTGTAGCATTGGTATGTAATTCCTCATCCGTAGTATATCAACATATAATACTAGAAATTTCACGATGCTCCCACTGACCCTTTTGTACACACTAGGTTCATTCTTATTTTTGATAAAATCAAACTCTTTTGATTGCCTCATCAAAACGAATGTTCCATATTTGAGAAATTTGCTTCAATCCATTTCTCTGAGTGTCTACAACACTTACCTCATCGTATGTAACTCTGGATCATCATCTTCTATGATGTGTACCTCATCATCATCATCCATGATGAATCCATACCTCCTAGGTATCTTTGGTACTATTCCATTCTGATTCGGTTGTGAATACAATAGGTCATCTACGAGTTCCTCTTATTTAACTTATAGTGTTTTGTGATTCTTGAACTCTTCAAGATCTATTATCCTCCCACTAGCCCTTTTAATGATAAACACCTTTATCTTAGAAGGCAGCGTGTTTCGTAACAAACACCTTTTGCTAAGTAGAATTATAGAACATATACCCTAAACTTATTTTAGGATGTCCCACAAATCTGTACTTGTCAAATTTTGTCCCAAGCTTATCCTTTGAAACCTTTTCACATAAGTTGGACAACCCCTTATCTTAACATACTTAAGATTAGGAATTCTCCCTGTCCATAACTTTTATGGAGTCTTGGGGTGGATTTTGAGGTTACCTTTTTCGTAGATATGCAGACCATTTCTAGGACATTATCCCGAAGGATCTTTGGAATGTCGGTAAAATCATTATGGACCGCACCATGTCCAACAAGGTACGATTTTTCATTCGGATACATCAATCAATTATTACGTGTCGGGATGTGTCCATTATGAAAACCATTTGAGATGATCTAGAAACTTATTGCACAAGTATTTATTCCTTGATCTAATCAAAGAATCTTAATACTTTGCCAATTTGTTTCATTTAAATTCTTTGAACCTTTCAAATAATTCACAATTATATTCGAAAATAAATACACACATTCAACTCTTTGAATGATCATCTCCTTTTCTCTTATACTAGTTTGTTCAATTTGCAAAATAATTTTTTACATAAGTCAAGTATATAAAATCCATTCGGTGATATTCGGGTCTATACAAAATATTATTATTATAAATAGAACAACAATTGTTCTTAATTATAATACCAAAGATTTCATTGTCCAACAATAAAATGGAAATAATATTTTTAACAAGAACCGGAATACAATAACAACTTATTGACTTAATAGATTTGCCCGTAGGCATTGCTAAACTATAAGTTTCTATGGCTAATATGGCAACCTTTGCTACATTTCCTTATATAGGATTACTTATATTTGTTTAGCTTTCTACTTACTGCTTGGTCCTTCATAAATCTATATTTATGATAACCAAAAGTCGGTATCCAATACCCAAGTAGACCTTGACTTAAAGAAAAATTTATTTTAAATCATGAACAAATTTGTATTTGTAACCAAAACTTCACTAAGATTCTTTGGTTAGCCTCTGCAAGATGCTTCTTGCAGTTTCTTTCCAGTGTCCAGGCTTATAGCAGTGGAAGCAAACTCCTTTGCTATCCGTATCAGTTTTATTCTTATTATCCTTTGTTTATGCCTTTTCATTTACCTTCTTTGAATCGTTCTTCTTTTGGAAGATCCTTTGGTCCCTACCAAGAAGACTTGGTTTTTCTTGGTTGGAAAGTGACTCTCAACATTTTTCAACATGTTAAGCAAATCGGAGGCCGATATCTAGCTTGTTTATATGAAAAATTCACAACAATTATGAAAGGAGTTCGGGGTGAGTGCAAGATCAAATCTTGGCTCAACTCTCCATCCATGACAAAAAATCCGTTGTCCTAATTGATCAATCAAATTGATTATTATTAGGACGTAATATGCATCTTGTAGTGCCTTGGTCATTCTAGATCGGAAGAGCTCCTTAGATATCCGATATCTATCGGTCCTACTTTCCTCGCCATCGACTACTTGATGTGCAAGAATACGATGAAGAGCATCCATAGTTTCATCTTGTGGCGAAGCTCATTACTCATGGATCTGCGAGCATGATGTATTGAGCCAATCGTGCATCATCTTGCCACTTTCTAAAATTAGCAATCTCTTCCTCGAGGCATTATGCGCAACCATTGCGAGGATAAGCGTATTAAGGACATAAGATAGCTTTTGACTATGAGAACTATTCTCAAATTCCTTAACCAATCCATTTAATACGGTCCGGTTAAATAACATCTAATATGTTTCGCGATGATAGTAATTAAGACATTGTAAAATTTTGTAAATGAATTTGTAATTAACAACATTTTAACATACATTCTTTTATTAATTACCAAAATAAATTAGGTCTTGTTTTAAATTGGTATCTCCCATTATTTTCTTCAAACTATATTACCCTCACTTATATAGTTCGGCAAAAATCTAATTAAAGATTTGCTAGTGAGAATAAGGATCCCATTTCAAATGTATATAGTCTTGTGGTGACACAACAAACTATATATAAATAAATAGGTAGACAACTTTTGTCAATTACATCAACTATCAACTCCTTTTCTTTTGCCTCTTAGATTATTTGGATCAAGTGGTGGCACATCCGAATCAAAATTATCCAAGTTAAGTCCGCCCTAGCACTCCATATATTCAAAAGGAAAAATATCATCCTTGTGGTGACACAACAAAACAATATTGTTCAATTTTCTTTATAAGCATCAAATGTGATAAATTAACATCTTAAATACTTAATACTTGCCTTGTGGTGACACAACAAACTCATATTAAATATTTAATACTCTATTAATTTTATCATGCTTAGAGAAAGCGACGTTCGATATTCCAAATATCTTTGAACGCTTAGGACTTAATATAAAAATTGAGGGGTTTGTTATTAATTTGTCTCATCTTGTTTAGCGCATGCATATATATATATATAAAATACGCGTCGTATTAATTAACATGCGAAGCATGTTTGCATAATATATAATATATATAGTATAAACATGCACATATAGAATACTATATTCTACTCGGATTGATTATGGACTTTTATTCTAGTTTGGTTCACTAGAGCCACCAAGTGAACCAAAAGGTCAAACTCTAGGGTGCAAGAAATAATATTTAAATATAACTATTACATTTAAACCCGGATCCATTACAAACGGGGTCTTCAAGCGCTCCTTGTTCCTTGATCTCCAATTCTTCAAAATTAATTCTAACTATTCTATTACAAAACTATTTAAAATAAATAGAAACCTTGATCGTGATCGAGGGAAGTACATAGGAGGAGATAGAATTTACATTGAGAAAAATTAGAAGGCGAGTGCACGCAGACCCCATTTAATAAAACTCATACATTCATGCATCCAACTAAAATAAAATCCAATCGCATTGGTCAATAGTCCATAATCAATCTCATTTATTATCATACACATCACCATATGTATCAATAAATAACATTCATCTTATGAATAATAAACATTTAATATATATATTGATATCATTTAATGGGCAAAATTAGTTAGTATAAAATCTAATTTTGAATCAAAATAAACTCCTTTATTTTAATCCAAATTTAAATCAAAATAAAACTATTTTATTTTAATTTATCCAATTTTGAATAAAATAAACTATTTTATTTTAATCAAAATAAACTCCTTTATTTTAATTAATTATGGAATCCAATTCCATGTAAAAAAAAAACTTTATTAAAGGAAACACGGATTTTCTTTCTATTCACAAATAAACTCCTTTATTTTGAATAATATGAAATCTTATTTCATATTTAAATAAACTCCTTTATTTTAGGAAACATGGATTCTCTTTCCTATTCACAAATAAACTCTTTTATTTTGAATAATATGAAATCTTATTTCATATCTAAATAAACTCCTTTATTTAAGGAAAACATATAATCCAATTTCAACTTCAATTAGTTATCATGGAATCCAATTCAAACTCTAATTAGTTAGCATGAAATTTAATTTTAAAATTAAAATAAACATTTTTATTTTAAGATTAAAATAAACCTTTTATTTAAAATTAAAATAAACTTTTATTTTAATTATAAAATTATTAATATATATAAAATTATTAATATATATATATATATATATATATATATATATATATATATATATATATATATATATATTAGTAAAATCATATATATATTTTGATAACATGGTGGACATCTTTGCGAGATTTTAAAAAACAGGAAGCCTTTTTTTAACTATTATATATATTGCTCCTTGATTTCGTGCCCATTGTTTCATGATTTCCTGTATCCACTTTTAGGCTGCTTTGTCCAGTATAATATAAGTTATATATATATATATATATATATATATATATAAGTATATATCCATGACTCCTTTATCTTGAATTAACGCATCATCACCGTGAATATCATATATTATATAACGGATTAGCATGACAGCCTTGAAAAAAAATAAAATAAAAAAATAAACTATTTTATTTTTTTAAATAAATTTATACAACAAATTATGCCCAATTAAATTGTTCTAAACATATATCAATATACATATCAAATTAAAACAATTAATAATTTGCATAAAGGTTTGGCTCTCGATGCCCTTTATTAGGTTTGTAATATTCATGTATGCTTGATCAAATTGCATAAAAAAGTGCGGAAACGTGTAAAATCGAGTTTAAAAATTTACAAACCATCAATGCACTCTGACCCGATGAGGACTTTTACCACATCATCTATAACATTACGAGTCATGATTATACCGAATGATCCTCGGTCATAATCATACCAATAAATGTTTCATCTATACACATAAGCCAAAGATACTCATCAATCAATAGTTCATCTTTGCACGTAAGTCAAAGATATACAACTCATAAAACCAATAATCAACAGTCCATCTTTGCACGTAAGCCAAAGATATACAACTGTAAAACCAATAATCAACTGTCCATCTTTGCTCGTAAGCCAAAGATATTCAATCAGAAACCAATAATTAATAGTCCATCTTTATCGTAAGCGAAAGATGACTTTCATCATAATATAAGCATGAGAATGATGACAATGATATAAGCATTAATCAAGCGAAAACAAGGATAAATATTAAAGACTTTAAATTTATCCAAATATTATCAATCACTTAATAAACTCAAAATCTAATATTATTAATATTATAACAATATTTTAATCACTTCTTAAACTTATAAACAATTTATTTCAATTATTTACACTTTACCAAATAATGCATTTAATCATTCAAAAATGCCATACTCATAAGATTTCATCACCAATGATCAAATTCCTCATCAAAAATCTGCATATACCCTATATTGTTAGGTTTGTAATATTCATGTGCGCAATCAAATTGCATAAAAAGTGCGGAAACGTGTAAAATCAGAGTTTAAAAAATTTACAAACCATATACCCGGATCACCCTTTATGCACAATTATTAATTAAACGAAAAGATAAAGAATAAAATCATACCCTTGAAGATCGAGCTTCCTCAAGGACAAGTTCACCTCCATCCTTTTCGCTTCAACTTGAATCCACCGGGTTTGGTTCCTTCCTTTGATCAACGTTAGCCACCCATGTGTTTGGCCTCTAGAGGTGATCCACCAAGGAATAATAATGATTCAAGAAGAAGGGATATTGGCTCAACCCTAGTTTTCTATCTCTATAGAAAAGGCGTAGTCTCCAACTTTTGGAATTGTGTGTGTTATAAAAGTCAACAACCACATCACCCATAATAAGACTCCTCTTATTTATAGATGTGGGCAACCCACCTTAACAATTAAGGAATTGGTATTTATTTAATTAATTAAATTCTTTTAATTAATTAAGCTCCCTAATCTTATTAGGGATAATTAATTAAACTCCTTTAACTAATTTTCCTTCCTAATCCAATTAGGAATAAATGAGAGTACTTATATTAAATTAATTCCTAAACTCTTTTAGAAATTAAAATAATAATAATTGTAATAATATTAATAAGACTCCTCTTATTAATTTATATTTAATATTTCTAAAATATTAAATAATAAATATTAAGCTATTTAATTTATTCTATCACCATAGATTAAATTAAATATACATAACATATTATTACGATTATGCCATTAACTTCTTAAATAATTATTCTTCCTTTTATGGTGTGACCCTTTAGGTTCTCCATATTAAACCCATGTGAATAAATCAATTAGAACAATTTTAATCTTATTTAAATAAATAAATTAAACAATTAATTTATTTAAATAAATAATATTTATTCTACAATAGGGATAAGCCTCCTAAGCGATCAACGACTTTCCGTATAATATAGATTTCAACATTAATCATAAAAGAACCTTTGAGTAAATAGTTACCAGATATAATTCAATCCTTCCACCATACTGATGTCCCAATTAAATATAAGACATGGAATTCTTCACAAGTCTTATTTTATTTAATTATATGTATTTTCGATCCTTAAATGCACAACACCAAATAATGCAAATTAGAAACTCCTTTCTAATTTCATTCTCGCCTTGCCAAGGACTACTTGGGTTGTCATTTATCGAATCACATAGGACATTTCTCTTCTTTTAATAGAAGTGGTAGATTCTTTATTGATCATACATTATCTCCATGTACAACTTATTATACCCAAGCATACCCTTTGATATACCCTAAGGGTCTTAAGGAATAAGTCAAAGTATAACTCATCATACACAAGATACTATGATGATCTCAAGTCCAAGGATCACTTGTACTTACTATCACTACAGAAATTCCTATTGACAGCAAGTAAAACTCCATTAGGTATTCCTTAGCGAGCCAATGTTCGATGAACTTATTCTCTAATAAGCACCTACATACTTGCTTTAGTGTCTCCACACAAATGATCATGAGATCAATCATCCTCATCCAATGAGCAAGCAACGTATGTACCAATCCATCCGGATTCACTAATCCCCAATTTAGTAATCCAATGATTTGGGAACTATTTTAGTTTTAAGCTTTCTAAGAATTTAGATCTCATTAGAATGATCATCTTCATTATTCTAAAAGCATTGCTTAAAACTATGGGTTTATCACATATAATAAAACAACATCATGTAGATAATTAAAAGCCTTTAATAAATTAATACTTTTATTAATAAATGAATAAGATTGTTACAAAGTATATGCTTTATCATCAAACATGATTGGCTTGTGTGCATATTACTTTCAATCTCCCACTTTCACTAAAGCCAATCGCCATTGTATCTTATACTCTTCTTCTCTAAGTGACGATTATCCCATTGTTGGATAAGCTTTAGTTAATGGATATGTAATGTTGTTCTTGAGAGTCCACCATCTCTATAGTGATTTCCCATCTTTCAATGATTCTTATAATCAAATCAAAGTGCCACAACACATGTTTAGATCCAAGATGAGACTTAGGAACTATTCCTAGTTACAGAATAAACTTTTGATCCAAACAATCAACTTGCGACTTCATTTATAGTTATTTACTTTGTCTTTATCACTAAACCAACAACTCTTTCTTTGTTTGGAACCTTTCCAATTCAACGCACCACCGCTCAAGATAACGCTTTACCTTAAAGTGGATTTTTCTCGTCATCTTGGTGCATGCGTCTGAAAAATTGAGTCCATTAAGCCCTCTAGTTTTAATTTAGACCCACCATGAATATGATCACATCCTTAGTGCTTAAGTTAAGCACTTTAAGATGTTTTCAACGACTCATGATGAACTTCTCCATAATATGACCGATCGTCATCGGTCTCGTACATTTCATTGAATGCATGATTGTCACTCATGCGACCTCTCTTTTCGAGTCTGTGGGGGACTATTAGAGAGATACACTCCAAGGGCTCATCAACATGAGACATCTCTTGAGTTTGCCATGCTAAACGACTTTAGCATCAAATGAATATACGCTCCTTGGGTTAAGTCGAGCATCCTATTAAATCTATCTATATAGATTTATATCCCCAATTAAGATACTCTTCCAAATCATTCATGGAGGTTATGTTTGAGACAACTTTATCTTTCTTGATTGTAGCATTGGTATGTAATTCCTCATCCGTAGTATATCAACATATAATACTAGAAATTTCACGATGCTCCCCACGACCCTTTTTACACACACTAGGTTCATTCTTATTTTGATAAAATCAAACTCTTTTGATTGCCTCATCAAAACGAATGTTCCATATTTGAGAAATTTGCTTCATCCATTTCTCTGAGTGTCTACAACACTTTACTCTCATCGTATGTAACTTCTGGATCATCATCTTCATGATGTGTAATCATCATCATCATCCATGATGAATCCATACCTCCTAGGTATCTTTGGTACTATTCCGATTTACGATTCTTTTGTGGTACAATAGGTCTATCTACGTGTTCCTCTTATTTAACTTATAGTGTTTTGTGATTCTTGAACTCTTCAAGATCTATTATCCTCCCACTAGCCCTTTTAATGATAAACACCTTTATCTTAGAAGGCGTGTTTTTCAGAATAAACACCTTTTGCTAAGTAGAATTATAGAACATATACCCTAAACTTATTTTAGGATGTCCCACAAATCAGCTTGTCAAATTTTGTCCCAAGCTTATCCTTTGAAACCTTTTCACATAAGTTGGACAACCCCTTATCTTAACATACTTAAGATTAGGAATTCTCCCTGTCCATAACTTTTATGGAGTCTTGGGGCTGGATTTTGAGGTTACCTTTTTCGTAGATATGCAGCCATTTCTAGGACATTATCCTGTAAGGATACTTTGGAATGTCGGTAAAATCATTATGGACCGCACCATGTCCAACAAGGTATGATTTTTCATTCAGATACATCAATCAATTATTGCGTATCAGGATGTGTCCATTATGAGAAAACCATTTGAGATGATCTAGAAACTTATTGCACAAGTATTTATTCCTTGATCTAATCAAAGAATCTTAATACTTTGCCAATTTGTTTCATTTCTGAATTCTTTGAACCTTTCAAATAATTCACAATTGTATTTCAGCAAATACACACATTCAACTCTTTGAATGATCATCTCCTTTTTCTTATACTAGTTTGTTCAATTTGCAAAATAATTTTTTACATAAGTCAAGTATACAAAATCCATTAAGTGATATTCCAGTCCTATACAAAACATTATTATTATAAATAGAACAACAATTGTTCTTAATTATAATACCAAAGATTTCATTGTCCAACAATAAAATGGAAATAATATTTTTAACAAGAACTGGAATACAATAACAACTTATTGACTTAATAGATTTGCCCATAGGCATTGCTAAACTATAAGTTTCTATGGCTAATATGGCAACCTTTGCTACATTTCCCGCACATAGGATTACTTATATTTGTTTAGCTTTCTACTTACGCTTGGTCCTTCATAAATCTATATTTATGATAACCAAAGTCGGTATCCAATACCCAAGTAGACCTTGACTTAAAGAAAATTTATTTTAAATCATGAACAAATTTGTATTTGTAACCAAAACTTCACTAAGATTCTTTGGTTAGCCTCTGCAAGATGCTTCTTCGCAGCTTTCTTTCCAAAGGTCCAAAGCTTATAGCGGTGGAAGCAAACTCCTTTGCTATCCGTATCAGTTTTATTCTTATTATCCTTTGTTTATGCCTTTTCATTTACCTTCTTTGAATCGTTCTTCTTTTCAGAAGATCCTTTGGTCCCTACCAGTAAGACTTGGTTTTTCTTGGTTGGAAAGTGACTCTCAACATTTTTCAACATGTTAAGCAAATCAGCGAGGCTGATATCTAGCTTGTTTATATGAAAAATTCACAACAATTATGAAAGGAGTTCGGGAGTGAGTGCAAGATCAAATCTTGGCTCAACTCTCCATCCATGACAAAATCCGTTGTCCTAATTGATCAATCAAATTGATTATTATTAAGGACGTGTATCTGCATCTTGTAGTGCCTTCGCCATTCTAGATCGGAAGAGCTCCTTAGATATCCGATATCTATCGGTCCTACTTTCCTCGCCATCAACTACTTGATGTGCGTGAATACGATAAGAGCATCCATAGTTTCATCTTGTGGACGCCTTCGTTACTCATGGATGCGAGCATGATGTATTGAGCCAATCAGGCATCATCTTGCCACTTTCTAAAATTAGCAATCTCTTCCTCAGAGGCATTATTCGCAACCATTGCAGGATAAGCGTATTAAGGACATAAGATAGCTTTTTCAACTATGAGAACTATTCTCAAATTCCTTAACCAATCCATTTAATACACCGATTAAATAACATCTAATATGTTTCGCAGATGATAGTAATTAAGACATTGTAAAATTTTGTAAATGAATTTGTAATTAACAACATTTTAACATACATTCTTTTATTAATTACCAAAATAAATTAGGTCTTGTTTTAAATTGGTATCTCCCACTATTTTCTTCAAACTATATTACCCTCACTTATATAGTTCTAAAAAAATCTAATTAAAGATTTGCTAGTGAGAATAAGGATCCCATTTCAAATGTATATAGTCTTGTGGTGACACAACAAACTATATATAAATAAATAGGTAGACAACTTTTGTCAATTACATCAACTATGCAACTCCTTTTCTTTTGCCTCTTAGATTATTTTGATCAAGTGGTGGCACATCCGAATCAAAATTATCCAAGTTAAGTCCGCCTAGCACTCCATATATTCAAAAAGAAAAATATCATCCTTGTGGTGACACAACAAAACAATATTGTTCAATTTTCTTTATAAGCATCAAATGTGATAAATTAACATCTTAAATACTTAATACTTGCCTTGTGGTGACACAACAAACTCATATTAAATATTTAATACTCTATTAATTTTATCATGCTAGAAGCTGACGCTCGATATTCCAAATATCTTTGAACGCTTAGGACTTAATATAAAAATTGAGGGGTTTGTTATTAATTTGTCTCATCTTGTTTAGCCTTGCATATATATATATATATATAATATATATATATATCAAATATTAATTAACATGCGAAGCATGTTTGCATAATATATAATATATATAGTATAAACATGCACATATAGAATACTATATTCTACTCGGATTGATTATGGACTTTTATTCTAGTTTGGTTCACTAGAGCCACCAAGTGAACCAAAAGGTCAAACTCTAGGGGTGCAAGAAATAATATTTAAATATAACTATTACATTTAAACCCGGGATCCATTACAAACGGGTCTTCAAGCGCTCCTTGTTCCTTGATCTCCAATTCTTCAAAATTAATTCTAACTATTCCTATTACAAAACTATTTAAAATAAATAGAAACCTTGATCGTGAGCCAAGGGAAAGTACATAGGAGGAGATAGAATTTACATTAAAAAAATTAGAGAAGGCGAGTAGGCACGCAGACCCCCATTTAATAAAACTCATACATTCATGCATCCAACTAAAATAAAATCCAATCGCATTTGGTCAATAGTCCATAATCAATCTCATTTATTATCATACACATCACCATATGTATCAATAAATAACATTCATCTTATGAATAATAAACATTTAATATATATATTGATATCATTTAATGGGCAAAATTAGTTAGTATAAAATCTAATTTTGAATCAAAATAAACTCCTTTATTTTAATCCAAATTTAAATCAAAATAAAACTATTTTATTTTAATTTATCCAATTTTGAATAAAATAAACTATTTTATTTTAATCAAAATAAACTCCTTTATTTTAATTAATTATGGAATCCAATTCCATGTAAAAAAAAAACTTTATTAAAGGAAACACGGATTTTCTTTCCTATTCACAAATAAACTCCTTTATTTTGAATAATATGAAATCTTATTTCATATTTAAATAAACTCCTTTATTTTAGGAAACATGGATTCTCTTTCCTATTCACAAATAAACTCTTTTATTTTGAATAATATGAAATCTTATTTCATATCTAAATAAACTCCTTTATTTAACGAAACATATAATCCAATTTCAACTTCAATTAGTTATCATGGAATCCAATTCCAACTCTAATTAGTTAGCATGAAATTTAATTTTAAAATTAAAATAAACATTTTTATTTTAAGATTAAAATAAACCTTTATTTTAAAATTAAAATAAACTTTGATTTTAATTATAAAATTATTAATATATATATATATATATATATATATATATATATATATATATATATATATATATATATATATATATTAATCAAGGAAAAATCATATATATATTTTGATAACATACTGGTGGACATCTCTTTATAAGGATTTTAAAGAAACAGATTTTGTGTGCCTTTTTTAACTATTATATATATTGCTCCTTGATTTCCGTGCCCATTGTTTCATGATTTCCGTATCCACTTTTAGTTTGCTTTTTTCAGTATAATATAAGTTATATATATATATATATATATATATATATATATATAAAAGTTATGATCCATGACTCAAATTTATCTTGAATTAACGTGCATCATAAAATGAATATCATATATTATATAATCGGATTAAGCAATGGGCCTTATGAAAAAAATAAAATAAAAAAAAAACTAACTATTTTATTTTTTAAATAAATTTTATACAAATTTATATCCCAATTAAATTGTTCTAAACATATATCAATATACATATCAAATTAAAACAATTAATAATTTGCATAAAGGTTTGGCTCGATGCCACCGCTTAGGGTTTGTAATATTCATATGCTAATCAAATTGCATAAAAAAGCCTTAGAAATGTAAAAAATCGAGTTTAAAAATTTACAAACCATCATATGCACTACTACCGATAAGGACTTTTACCACATCATCTATAACATTACGAGTCATGATTATAAAATAAATGATCCACAATCATAATCATACCAATAAACAGTTTCATCTATGCAATATAAGCCAAAGATACTCATCAATCAATAGTTCATCTTTGCACGTAAGTCAAAGATATACAACTCAGAAAACTAATAATCAACAAACCCATCTTTGCACGTAAGCGAAAGATATCTGTTATAAAAACCGAATAATCAATCATATTTTATAACCACTCCATCTTTGCTCGTAAGCGAAAGATATTCAAATATAAAACTAATAATTAATAGTCCATCTTTGTATATAAGCCAAAGATGACTTTCATCATAATATAAGCATGAGAATGATGACAATGATATAAGCGTTAATCAAAGCGAAAACAAGGATAAATATTAAAGACTTTAAATTTATCCAAATATTATCAATCACTTAATAAACTCAAAATCTAATATTATTAATATTATAACAATATTTTAATCACTTCTTAAACTTATAAACAATTTATTTCAATTATTTACACTTTACCAAATAATGCATTTAATCATTCAAAAATGCCATACTCATAAGATTTCATCACCAATGATCAAATTCCTCATCAAAAATCTGCATATACCTATATTATTAGGTTTGTAATATTCATATGCCTGTGATCAAATTGCATAAAAGTGCGAAAGCGTGTAAAATCGAGTTTAAAAAATTTACAAACCATATACCCGGATCACCCTTTATGCACAATTATTAATTAAACGAAAAGATAAAGAATAAAATCATACCCTTGAAGATCGAGCTTCCTCAAGGACAAGTTCACCTCCAATCCTTTTCGCGTTCAACTTGAATCCACCGGGTTTGGTTCCTTCCTTTGATCAACGTTAGCCACCCATGTGTTTGGCCTCTAGAGGTGATCCACCAAGGAATAATAATGATTCAAGAAGAAGGGATATTGGCTCAACCCTAGTTTTCTATCTCTATAGAAAAGGCGTAGTCTCCAACTTTTGGAATTGTGTGTGTTATAAAAGTCAACAACCACATCACCCATAATAAGACTCCTCTTATTTATAGATGTGGGCAACCCACCTTAACAATTAAGGAATTGGTATTTATTTAATTAATTAAATTCTTTTAATTAATTAAGCTCCCTAATCTTATTAGGGATAATTAATTAAACTCCTTTAACTAATTTTCCTTCCTAATCCAATTAGGAATAAATGAGAGTACTTATATTAAATTAATTCCTAAACTCTTTTAGAAATTAAAATAATAATAATTGTAATAATATTAATAAGACTCCTCTTATTAATTTATATTTAATATTTCTAAAATATTAAATAATAAATATTAAGCTATTTAATTTATTCTATCACCATAGATTAAATTAAATATACATAACATATTATTACGATTATGCCATTAACTTCTTAAATAATTATTCTTCCTTTTATGGTGTGACCCTTTAGGTTCTCCATATTAAACCTAGGTTGTGAATAAATCAATTAGAACAATTTTAATCTTATTTAAATAAATAAATTAAACAATTAATTTATTTAAAAAATAATATTTATTCTACAATAGGGATAAGCCTCCTAGCGATCAACGCGACTTTCCGGATAATATAGATTTCAACATTAATCATAAAAGAACCTTTGAGTAAATAGTTACAAATGCTAATTCAATCCTTCCACCATACTAATGTCCCAATTAAATATAAGACATGGAATTCTTCACAAGTCTTATTTTATTTAATTATATGTATTTCGATCCTTAAATGCACAACACCAAATAATGCAAATTAGAAACTCCTTTCTAATTTCATTCGCTTATAACCAAGGACTCTTTGGGTTGTCATTTATCGAATCACATAGGACATTTCTCTTCTTTTAATAGAAGTGGTAGATTCTTTATTGATCATACATTATCTCCATGTACAACTTATTATACCCAAGCATACCCTTTGATATACCCTAAGGGTCTTAAGGAATAAGTCAAAGTATAACTCATCATACACAAGATACTATGATGATCTCAAGTCCAAGGATCACTTGTACTACTATCACTACAGAATTCCTATTGACGAAAAGTAAAACTCCATTAGGTATTCCTTAGCGAGCCACGTTCAGTGAACTTATTCTCTAATAAGCACCTACATACTTGCTTTAGTGTCTCCACACAAATGATCATGAGATCAATCATCCTCATCCAATGAGCAAGCAACGTATGTACCAATCCATCCGGATTCACTAATCCCCAATTTAGTAATCCAATGATTTGGAACTATTTTAGTTTTAAGCTTTCTAAGAATTTAGATCTCATTAGAATGATCATCTTCATTATTCTAAAAGCATTGCTTAAAACTATGGGTTTATCACATATAATAAAACAACATCATGTAGATAATTAAAAGCCTTTAATAAATTAATACTTTTTATTAATAAATGAATAAGATTGTTACAAAGTATATGCTTTATCATCAAACATGATTGGCTTGTGTGCATATTACTTTCAATCTCCCACTTGCACTAAAGCCAATCGCCATTGTATCTTATACTCTTCTTCTCTAAGTGACGATTATCCTGCTGTTGGATAAGCTTTAGTTAATGGATATGTAATGTTGTTCTTGAGAGTCCACCATCTCTATAGTGATTTCCCATCTTTCAATGATTCTTATAATCAAATCAAAGTGCCACAACACATGTTTAGATCCAAGATGAGACTTAGGAACTATTCCTAGTTCTGTAATAAACTTTTGATCCAAACAATCAACTTGCAGCTTCATTTATAGTTATTTACTTTGTCTTTATCACTAAACCAAAGAACTCTTTCTTTGTTTGGAACCTTTCCAATTCAATCGCACCTTTGCTCAAGATAACGCTTTACCTTAAAGTGGATTTTTCTCATCATCTTGGTCATGTCTTCAAAAAATTGAGTCTCATTAAGCCCTCTAGTTTTAATTTAGACCCACCATGAATATGATCACATCCTTAGTGCTTGCTTAAGCACTTAAGATGTTTTTCACCGACTCATAGTGAACTTCTCCATAATATGACCGATCGTCATCGTGTCTCGTACATTTCATTGCATGCATGATTGTCACTCATGCGACCTCTCTTTTCGAGTGCATGTGGGGACTATTAGGAGAGATACACTCCAAGGGCTCATCGACATGAGACATCTCTTGGAGTTTGCCATGCTAAACGACTTTAGCATCAAATGAATATCGTTCCTTGGGTTAAGTCGAGCATCCTATTAAATCTATCTATATATAGATTTATATCCCCAATTAGATACTCTTCCAAATCATTCATGGAGGTTATGTTTAGACAACTTTATCTTTCTTGATTGTAGCATTGGTATGTAATTCCTCATCCGTAGTATATCAACATATAATACTAGAAATTTCATGATGCTCCCACGACCCTTTTGTACACACTTAGGTTCATTCTTATTTTGATAAAATCAAACTCTTTTGATTGCCTCATCAAAGCGAATGTTCCATATTTGAGAAATTTGCTTCATCCATTTCTCTGAAAGTGTACATAACACTTACCTCATCGTATGTAACTCGGATCATCATCTTCATGATGTGTACCTCCATCATCATCCATGATGAATCCATACCTCCTAGGTATCTTTGGTACTATTCGATTTACGATTCGGTTTGTGGTACAATAGGTCTATCTACGAGTTCCTCTTATTTAACTTATAGTGTTTTGTGATTCTTGAACTCTTCAAGATCTATTATCCTCCCACTAGCCCTTTTAATGATAAACACCTTTATCTTAGAAGGCGTGTTTCGTGAATAACAAACACCTTTTGCTAAGTAGAATTATAGAACATATACCCTAAACTTATTTTAGGATGTCCCACAAATCAGATACTTGTCAAATTTTGTCCCAAGCTTATCCTTTGAAACCTTTTCACATAAGTTGGACAACCCTTATCTTAACATACTTAAGATTAGGAATCCTCCCATCCCATAACTTTTATGGAGTCTTGGGGAATGGATTTTGAGGTTACCTTTTCGTAGATATGTCGCCCATTTCTAGGACATTATCCCGTAAGGATCTTTGGAATGTCGGTAAAATCATTATGGACCGCACTATGTCCAACAAGGTACGATTTTTCATTCGGATACATCAATCAATTATTACGTGTCGGGATGTGTCCATTATGAGAAAACCATTTGAGATGATCTAGAAACTTATTGCACAAGTATTTATTCCTTGATCTAATCAAAGAATCTTAATACTTTGCCAATTTGTTTCATTTCTGAATTCTTTGAACCTTTCAAATAATTCACAATTGTATTTCAGCAAATACACACATTCAACTCTTTGAATGATCATCTCCTTTTCTCTTATACTAGTTTGTTCAATTTGCAAAATAATTTTTTACATAAGTCAAGTATACAAAATCCATTCAGTGATATTCCAGTCCTATACAAAATATTATTATTATAAATAGAACAACAATTGTTCTTAATTATAATACCAAAGATTTCATTGTCCAACAATAAAATGGAAATAATATTTTAACAAAACCTGGAATACAATAACAACTTATCGACTTAATAGATTTGCTTCGTAGGCATTGCTAAACTATAAGTTTCTATGGCTAATATGGCAACCTTTGCTACATTTCCACATATGTGGATTACTTATATTTGTTTAGCTTTCTACTTCTGCTTGGTCCCTTCATAAATCTATATTTATGATAACCAAAGTCGGTATCCAATACCCAAGTAGACCTTGACTTAAAGAAAAATTTATTTTAAATCATGAACAAATTTGTATTTGTAACCAAAACTTCACTAAGCTTCTTTGGTTAGCCTCTACAAGATGCTTCTTGCAGTTTCTTTCCAGTGTCCAGGCTTATAGCAGTGGAAGCAAACTCCTTTGCTATCCGTATCAGTTTTATTCTTATTATCCTTTGTTTATGCCTTTTCATTTACCTTCTTTGAATCATTCTTCTTTTCAGAAGATCCTTTGGTCCCTACCAGTAAGACTTGGTTTTTCTTGGTTGGAAAGTGACTCTCAACATTTTTCAACATGTTAAGCAAATCAGCGAGGCTGATATCTAGCTTGTTTATATGAAAAATTCACAACAATTGTGAAAGGAGTTCGGGAGTGAGTGCAAGATCAAATCTTGGCTCAACTCTCCATCCATGACAAAATCCGTTGTCCTAATTGATCAATTAAATTGATTATTATTAGGACATGTGTCTGTACTGTAGTGCCTTCAGTCATTCTAGATCGGAAGAGCTCCTTAGATATCTGATATCTATCAGTCCTACTTTCCTCGCCATCAGCTACTTGATGTGCAAGAATACAGTAAGAGCATCCATAGTTTCATCTGCGTACGTTTGAAGCTCAAGTTACTCATGGATGCGAGCATGATGTATTGAGCCAACTGTGCATCATCTTGCCACTTTCTAAAATTAGCAATCTCTTCCTCAGAGGCATTGTCTGCAACCATTGCAGGGATAAGCGTATTAAGGACATAAGATAGCTTTTCAGCTATGAGAACTATTCTCAAATTCCTTAACCAATCCACTTAATACGGTCTAGTTAAATAACATCTAATATGTTTCGCAGTGATAGTAATTAAGACATTGTAAAATTTTGTAAATGAATTTGTAATTAACAATATTTTAACATACATTCTTTTATTAATTACCAAAATAAATTAGGTCTTGTTTTAAATTGGTATCTCCCACTATTTTCTTCAAACTATATTACCTCACTTATATAGTTATAAGAAAAATCTAATTAAAGATTTGCTAGTGAGAATAAGGATCCCATTTCAAATGTATATAGCCTTGTGGTGACACAACAAACTATATATAAATAAATAGGTAGACAACTTTTGTCAATTACATCAACTATGCAACTCCTTTTCTTTTGCCTCTTAGATTAATTGGATCAAGTGGTGGCACATCCAAGAATCAAAATTATCCAAGTTAAGTCCGCTTCTAGCACTCCATATATTCAAAAAGGAAAAATATCATCCTTGTGGTGACACAACAAAACAATATTGTTCAATTTTCTTTATAAGCATCAAATGTGATAAATTAACATCTTAAATACTTAATACTTGCCTTGTGGTGACACAACAAACTCATATTAAATATTTAATACTCTATTAATTTTATCATGCTAGAAAGGCGACGTTCGATATTCCAAATATCTTTGAACGCTTAGGACTTAATATAAAAATTGAGGGGTTTGTTATTAATTTGTCTCATCTTGTTTAGCACGCATTACACATATATATATAAAATATATATATATATATCAATTAACATGCGAAGCATGTTTGCATAATATATAATATATATAGTATAAGCATGCATATAGAATACTATATTTCTCTGGATTGATTATGGACTTTTATTCTAGTTTGGTTCACTAGAGCCACCAAGTGAACCAAAAGGTCAAACTCTGAGGGGTGTAAGAAATAATATTTAAATATAACTATTACATTTAAACCCGGGATCCATTACAAAACGGGTCTTCAAGCGCTCCTTGTTCCTTGATCTCCAATTCTTCAAAATTAATTCTAACTATTCCTATTACAAAACTATTTAAAATAAATAGAAACCTTGATCGTGATCGAGGAAGTACATAGGAGGGAGATAGAATTTACATTCGAAAAAATTAGAAGGCGAAAATACGCAGACCCCATTTAATAAAACCCATACATTCATGCATCCAACTAAAATAAAATCCAATCGCATTGGTCATAGTCCATAATCAATCTCATTTATTATCATACACATCACCATATGTATCAATAAATAACATTCATCTTATGAATAATAAACATTTAATATATATATTGATATCATTTAATGGGCAAAATTAGTTAGTATAAAATCTAATTTTGAATCAAAATAAACTCCTTTATTTTAATCCAAATTTAAATCAAAATAAAACTATTTTATTTTAATTTATCCAATTTTGAATAAAATAAACTATTTTATTTTAATCAAAATAAACTCCTTTATTTTAATTAATTATGGAATCCAATTCCATGTAAAAAAAAAACTTTATTAAAGGAAACACGGATTTTCTTTCCTATTCACAAATAAACTCCTTTATTTTGAATAATATGAAATCTTATTTCATATTTAAATAAACTCCTTTATTTTAGGAAACACGGATTCTCTTTCCTATTCACAAATAAACTCTTTTATTTTGAATAATATGAAATCTTATTTCATATCTAAATAAACTCCTTTATTTAAGGAAACATATAATCCAATTTCAATTTCAATTAGTTATCATGGAATCCAATTCCAACTCTAATTAGTTAGCATGAAATTTAATTTTAAAATTAAAATAAACATTTTTATTTTAAGATTAAAATAAACCTTTTATTTTAAAATTAAAATAAACTTTTATTTTAATTATAAAATTAAAATATATATATATATATATTATTAAAATCATATATATATATATATATATATATATATATATATATATATATATATATATTAGTACCAAATCATATATATATTTTGATAACATAATGTGGACATCTTCATGCGAGATTTTAAAGAAAAGGAAGCCTTTTTTTTTAACTATTATATATATTGCTCCTTGATTTCCGTGCCCATTGTTTCATGATTTCCTGTATCCACTTTTAGCTGCTTTGTCCGTATAATATAAGTTATATATATATATATAAGTTATATGATCCATGACTCCTTTATCTTGAATTAACGTGCATCACCGTGAATATCATATATTATATAACGGATTAAGCCTTGTGCCTCATGAAAAAAAAAAAAAATAAAAAAATAAACTATTTTATTTTTTTAAATAAATTTTATACAACAAATTATGCCCAATTAAATTGTTCTAAACATATATCAATATACATATCAAATTAAAACAATTAATAATTTGCATAAAGGTTTGGCTCATGCCATTTATTAGGTTTGTAATATTCATATGCTGAATCAAATTGCATAAAAAGTCGAAACGTGTAAAATCGAGTTTAAAAATTTACAAACCATCAATGCACTACACATACGATGAGGACTTTTACCACATCATCTATAACATTACGAGTCATGATTATACCGAATGATCCTCAATTCATAATCATACCAATAAACAGTTCATCTATGCACATAAGCGAAAGATACTCATCAATCAATAGTTCATCTTTGCATCGTAAGTCAAAGATATACAAATCAGAACCAATAATCAATGATCCATCTTTGCACGTAAGCCAAAGATATACAAATCATAAAACCGATAATCAATACCCATCTTTGCTCGTAAGCCAAAGATATTCAACTCATAAAACCAATAATTAATAGTCCATCTTTGCACGTAAGCGAAAGATGACTTTCATCATAATATAAGCATGAGAATGATGACAATGATATAAGCATTAATCAACGAAAACAAGGATAAATATTAAAGACTTTAAATTTATCCAAATATTATCAATCACTTAATAAACTCAAAATCTAATATTATTAATATTATAACAATATTTTAATCACTTCTTAAACTTATAAACAATTTATTTCAATTGTTTACACTTTACCAAATAATGCATTTAATCATTCAAAAATGCCATACTCATAAGATTTCATCACCAATGATCAAATTCCTCATCAAAAATCTTCATATACCCTATATTGTTAGGTTTGTAATATTCATGTGCGCAATCAAATTGCATAAAAAGTGCGGAAACGTGTAAAATCAGAGTTTAAAAAATTTACAAACCATATACCCGGATCACCCTTTATGCACAATTATTAATTAAACGAAAAGATAAAGAATAAAATCATACCCTTGAAGATCGAGCTTCCTCAAGGACAAGTTCACCTCCAATCCTTTTCGCGTTCAACTTGAATCCACCGGGTTTGGTTCCTTCCTTTAATCAACGTTAGCCACCCATGTGTTTGGCCTCTAGAGGTGATCCACCAAGGAATAATAATGATTCAAGAAGAATGGATATTGGCTCAACCCTAGTTTTCTATCTCTATAGAAAAGGCGTAGTCTCCAACTTTTGGAATTGTGTGTGTTGTAAAAGTCAACAACCACATCACCCATAATAAGACTCCTCTTATTTATAGATGTGGGCAACCCACCTTAACAATTAAGGAATTGGTATTTATTTAATTAATTAAATTCTTTTAATTAATTAAGCTCCCTAATCTTATTAGGGATAATTAATTAAACTCCTTTAACTAATTTTCCTTCCTAATCCAATTAGGAATAAATGAGAGTACTTATATTAAATTAATTCCTAAACTCTTTTAGAAATTAAAATAATAATAATTGTAATAATATTAATAAGACTCCTCTTATTAATTTATATTTAATATTTCTAAAATATTAAATAATAAATATTTAGCTATTTAATTTATTCTATCACCATAGATTAAATTAAATATACATAACATATTATTACGTTTATGCCATTAACTTCTTAAATAATTATTCTTCCTTTTATGGTGTGACCCTTTAGGTTCTCCATATTAAACCCACAGTGAATAAATCAATTAGAACAATTTTAATCTTATTTAAATAAATAAATTAAACAATTAATTTATTTAAATAAATAATATTTATTCTACAATAGGGATAAGCCTCCCTAATGATCAACGACTTTCCGGATAATATAGATTTCAACATTAATCATAAAAGAACCTTTGAGTAAATAGTTACCGTATAATTCAATCCTTCCACCATACAATGTCCCAATTAAATATAAGACATGGAATTACTTTGTCAAGTCTTATTTTATTTAATTATATGTATTTCGATCCTTAAATGCACAACACCAAATAATGCAAATTAGAAACTCCTTTCTAATTTCATTCGCGCCGCCAAGGACTACTTTGGGTTGTCATTTATCGAATCACATAGGACATTTCTCTTCTTTTAATAAGTGGTAGATTCTTTATTGATCATACATTATCTCCATGTACAACTTATTATACTCAAGCATACCCTTTGATATACCCTAAGGGTCTTAAGGAATAAGTCAAAGTATAACTCATCATACACAAGATACTATGATGATCTCAAGTCCAAGGATCACTTGTCTACTATCACTACAGAATTCTATTGATGACAGGCAAGTAAAACTCCATTAGGTATTCCTTAGCGAGCCACGTTCAATGAAACTTATTCTCTAATAAGCACCTACATACTTGCTTTAGTGTCTCCACAAAATGATCATGAGATCAATCATCCTCATCCAATGAAAGCAAGCAACGTATGTATCCAATCCATCCTGGATTCACTAATCCCCAATTTAGTAATCCAATGATTAGGAACTATTTTAGTTTTAAGCTTTCTAAGAATTTAGATCTCATTAGAATGATCATCTTCATTATTTTAAAAGCATTGCTTAAAACTATGGGTTTATCACATATAATAAAACAACATTGTAAGACCCCGAAATTTTTTTAAATAAAAAGGAATTTCCTTTATTTATTATTTTGAAATAGTAAGGGTTGATTTGATTAATTTGGATAGTTAAGGGTTAAATACGCAAATATTTCAAAATAAGCAAGTGGTTATAAAATATTCATTTTTGTCGAATATTCGTTTGGTCGTGGAATATTCAGTCGCTTGTCAGAATATTCGTTTGGTCGTGGAATATTAAATGCTTTGTCGGGAATATTAAATGCACTGCCAGCGACCCATGTGTGGGCCCCATAACGGAAAAGTGATTGGATGAGGAAAACACAAAGTTTTGGGTGGTTATAAATAACTATAGTAGTTGTTACAGATTAAGGATTTGGAATACCCGGTTGGTTAAAATACGATGTCTGGCGTGGTTGCCTGATGGCACCGCGGTATTGCACAGTATTGTTGAATTAATGATCCTTACGTAAGAAGGCACTACTCAATAATTTTCATAGTAGTTACTGTTCAATATTTTATTTTATTGATTCAATAATTGCTGCGTTGGTATTTTATATTATTCTTTGTTTCAATAATTGTCATTTACTTGATATTTCCCATTATCGGATCAATAATTCATATTATTTGAATAATATTATTAGATAACATTATTGGCAATGTCTAGAAAGTTCTGTCTAAGGAGAGGTTTGGTCACCTAATTGCGCGCCAGTAAGGAGAGATCCTTATTGGAAAGCCCCTCTTTCTGAGGAACGACTGGTTGTCATAAAATGTGATTACGTAATATTATTTGTGAATAATTAATTATTGATTCATATGATAAGAAATATTTATTTTATATGAATATAAATGATGGATTTATTTATGTGGTTATTAATGAAGGAATTAATCTTTGAGATGTTTTATTTGTATTTTGTCGGATTGGAGTATTAAAAGATCAAATTGGTGTTATTACTGACTTTATTGTGTGAGTTATAATATTTAATCCGACCGTTGGATCGTTGTAATTTTTGGATATATTATACATATATAAGTTGAGTATATGTCCACAAATTTTAAACCGTTAAAAATGAGCGATATAATTTATTATGAATTTTAAGAGGTGGTGATTCTAAATTAGGTTATAAATGATTTTGGTGGAAAATTCTAGAATTGGTGGGCCCCACTTTTGGTTGGTGAGAAATGTGCTCAATTGAATTTTCAAATGTGGTGGGTGGGAATAGTAGCGAGTAAAGCCATCGAGTTGTTGCGAGTTAAGTCCGCTTTGCGTCTAACATTTTCCTATAAATAGAGGCTAAGTTAGAATTGAAAATCACACCGAAACAAAGTTTTCTCTCTCTCTCTCTATATTATTGAGCGTATTTTGTGAGTATTTAGATACTTTGAGAGTTCTTTGTTGAATTACAAGTTTCATTCAAGATCACTTCCGACCTTTCCTTCCGGCAATCTTGACTCTTTGAGGTAAGGGATATTATTTTTTCAGTAATGATATTATTTCTTCAATATCATTATCTTTGAAATGTTGATCTGAAGTTTTATCAAATTTGGAACTTTTTCATGTCGGGGTTACTATTCATGAGAGTACTATTCATGAGTTACTATTCACGAGTTACTATTCACGAGTACTTATTCACGAGTACTATTCATTAAGCGTGAAGATGTTTTTGTGGAATTTCTATCTTTTGGTGTCGAGTTACTATTCACGTATCGGCACTATTCACGATATCTGACACTATTCACGATATCTGCACTATTCATCAAAAAATAAAATTTCTTCTTTTAGTCCAAAATATCTATTCGGATACTAGCTTTGATTGTATCCATGTTTTGATCATTCTTGAATTTTACACCACTATGATTATTTTTGAGGTATTGTTGGACATGGATAAAACAAAGTACGAATCCTTAATCCTTAATCCTTAATCCTTGTCATTTTGTTTCAATTGGATTCGTTCTTTAAAAATATTTTCATCATCCTCGGTCTTAAATGATGATATTATTGAATATCTTTGGCACATGATGCAAAGATGAATGATTTCTGAAGAATATCTTTGGCTCAGAGTGCAAAGATGAGCAGTGTTTAAATGAACATGACCGATCGATGAATATCTTTGGCCTTTAGTGCAAAGATGAGCAGTGTTGAGATGAACATGACCGATTGATGAATATCTTTGGCCCTGTAGTGCAAAGATGAATATTTGATTTGAGATGAATATTGATTGATGTTACGGGGATAAAATATTGATGATGGATATTAAATTCATAGATTATAGTAGATTTCATTCTCTACGTAACTCTTCTATGAATTATTATTTCAATTGCGAATATTGATCCGAAACTTGTTGTCTATCATTGTATTCTATCGATTTTTTTCCTGTTGGAGACTAACGATAATTTGTTGTATATTATCTTAGTCATAATATTCTTTACTGGGCTAGTTGAGCTCACCCTTTTCCTTGTTGTTCCATTTTTCTTCTCAGGAGGCGAGAATGTAGCGAGTACTAGTCGGGGTATGGAATGAAGGTTCTAGAGAGAGTTGTTTAGTAGTCCTCACCATTTTTGTAAAATAATGTATCAATAATTATGATGGGGATTTATTTGCGTGTGGATATTGTCTAGAAGATAATATTTGTATTTAAACTCACAGTTTTACTGTTGTGATAATAAAGTTGTAGTTGTTTCTGTACCATGTATTTGGCGACTCAGAATGGGTGATGTATACCTATTTTGGGGGCGTCACAGTTGGTATCAGAGCTTAGGGATATGATCTCTGGCGGAGATCGGGGAATAGAACTAGGAGGGGAGAGACGAGTAAATCCTTCGCTAGTGTGTCCTACCTAAGCTTATTTGTTAGTTGGTCAGTATATAGGGATATTATGTGATATATTGATTTCCTTAATTAACCCTTATTTTATGACAGTATTTGAGAATGTCGACTGAGAATATTAATAGTGGAGTAAATGAGACCGTGGAGATGCCTGTACTCACCAACGAGGAGAACGTGCAATAGGCTGGCAATGTTCCTCCTGTGAACAACACCACCGAAGCGAGATGAGGAACGAGGATGTTTAGAAGTTTTTGCGATTCATGCAAAATCGACGAGGAGACTCGTGTTCAAAATCTTGGAGGAAATGATAGCAATTCACGGTTGTCACAAAAGCGCGCTAAAGAGTTGGGACCACGAATTTAAGGGAAAGCGGATCCGATCATGGCGGAAACATGGGTCAAGCAAATTACCAAGATATTCGATGTCTTGGGATGCACGGGGAACGAAGGTTCCATTCGCTACTTTTATGTTCCGTGGCGAAGCGGAGACTCACCGGTGGGAGTCATGAAGCGTACCCATCCAATGCACTATTTCGGCATGTCGTGGGAGACATTTGAAGCAGTTCAATGACAAGTACTTCCCCGAAAGTATTAAATCGTATATGAAGGAAGTAGAGTTTATTAGGCTGGAGCGAGAATAACATGATGTGTCGTCCCAATGCCGAAGTTCAGCGGAGTTATCCAGAGTTTGTACCTCATTTGGTGGAGAATGAAGAACGTATGACGCGGATGTTTACGAGAGGTTTGAAACCCGGCGTACGTCGGTATCTCATTTCGTAAATTTTCTCTCTATTCGGATGTTGTTAACGAGGCTCGATTGTTAGGCGAGATAACGAGTACGTTCAACCGAGGGACCATAACCGAGGATCATACCAGAAGATAGCATTCAACGAATAACGATAACCGGCGGAGAAAGAAGAATACTGGACAAAGCGGTAACCACTCACGGTGGTAATCGTGGCGAGAAAATAGAAGCGAGTCGGAGGAGATTTTAAAGAGAGATTCAACAACGACCATGTGAAGACGTCGGCGCCAGAGCTAACTAGTTCCAAGGGAGAGAAAAGACCATCGGTCGTATGTTACAAAAATCGCGAAAAGAGACATATCATATCATTGGCGCCTTACAACAGTTCAAGGTATGCTATAATTGTGGAAAGGAAGGACATATCGCTTTCGAGATTGTGCAGTAGCGAAACCCTAGTTCAATGAGGATGGTGACTCAAAAACATGTCCCCGAAAAAAATCAAAGTCAACGATTTACGGAAGAACGTTTGTCGTGTGGCCATTCAAAATCACGAGGAACCCGACGAAGTTAGCACGGTTAGTTAATTATAAATTCTTGCGAAGTTTATACCTTATTGAGATCTTTGGTTCTACCCACTCTTTTATCTCTCTTTGCTTTGCGCTCAACGTTGGAACTTGACTACGGAGAAATTAAACTTTGACCTATCTGTGGAGACTCCATTAGGAGAAACTTTCATTACATCCGTTGTTTAAAAATCTTGCTTGATTCAAGTTGGCACTATCACATTACACCATAACCTTATTTCTATAGAGATATTTGCTTTTGATGTGATTTTAAGGTTAACTACTCATCATGCCAAATTGATTGCTTTTGTAAGGTTGTTAGTTTTCATATTCCTAAGCAACACATTATTCAATTCAAGCAATCAAACCATTGTAGTCAAACATTTTCATATCAAGCCATGAAGTCATTCGTTTATTACGGATGTCAAGTTTTCTTAGTCCATGTTATGGATTTGAATAAAGACACGTCCAAATTTGAATAATATTCTGTTGTTATTGATTTTTCCCGACGTATTTCTGAAGAATTTCTTGGCTTACTCCCAAAGCTTTGATATTAAATTTTGTATCGAATTTGAACCCCATCAAAACTCATTTCTAAAATCTCATATCGAATGGCTCTATTGAACTTGTGAGTTAAAAATTCAACTATAAATTTGGTACCGAGCCTTTATCTTGTGACTTCCTTTGTGGAATTCACCCAAGCCGAACTCTCTGTAGGGACGTCATATTTGTGCGATAGTAAAGCGATAGGTGTCATTGTGACGTCTTATCCAAGATTGGGATATGAGTCATAGTTGAGAGCAACCTAAGTCGATGAATCGAAATACGTAGCTTTCTAAGCTTAGTTGGTTATTATCGGAGATTCGTTGAAGGATATTCTCGAATCGCTATTCCATTATCGCAATGACTTCGTAGAGATACAAAATTCGAATGGAGCAAGGAATGTGGGAAGAGCTTGAAGAACTCAAGAGGAGACTCATTTCAAAGACATGTTACGACCATGCCATCCTCGGAAAAGCGAACGTGGTAGTGGCGTGTTGAGTAGAAGATCGTATATGAAGTCTGAAAGTACGATATTGTCAAAGACTAATTTCATTATAATTTACAAATAATAGAGATGGAGATGAAAACTCTAGGTACCCACGTGATGATATCTGAGTATAATCGACTTTAATCGATAAAGTTAAAGTTGCTCAAACCAGGCAGGCCTGAGGATCGTATGAAGAAGAAAATACAAGAAGGAGCTATTTTGGGCGAGAATTGATGAAGAAGGAATACTTGAGTCCACTCTAGACTTTGTGTTCTAACGACTACGATTTGAAGTACAAGATTATGATGGAGGCACACAATACACCATTTGCAATCCATCTCGGAAGTACTAAAATGTATCGTGATCTTGACATACATTTTGGTGGAACAATATGAAGAGAGAGATTGCAAAGTTTATCTCGATGTGTTTAACTTGCCAACGTAAAAGGCGGAGCATCTAGTACCTAAGGGTCCGTTGCAACCACTTGAGATTCCGAAATGGAAGTGGGAACATATTACCATGGATTTAGATTCGGGTCTTCCTACGGTTTCTCAAGGCATCAATGCTATTTGGGTTATTGTTGATAGATTAACCAAATCGCTCATTTCTTGCCGATCTGGAGACTTATTCCCTTGAACGTCTTGCTAGTATGTACGTAAATGAGATTGTGAGGTTGTATGGCATGCTGTATCCATAGTTTCTTGGACGTGACCCAAGATTCACTTCAAGATTTTGGGTTAGCTTGCAAAAAGCTATGGGGCACGCAGTTTGCGATTTAGTTCTAAGATACCATCCCCAAACCAGACGAGACAATCGGAGAGGACTATTCAAACTCTTGAAGATATATTAAGACTACATGTCCTAGATTTCAAAGGAAGTTGGGATAAGTACTTGCCATTGGTGGAATTCTCATACAATAATAGTTATTAAACAAATATAGGCATGGTTCCATTCAAGCATTATATGACGCGAAAATGTCGCTCTCCAATATGTTGGGATGAGGTGGGTGAAGCATTATTGTTGGGACCCGAAGTTAAGTACGTATGACTACTGAAAAGATCCAAATGATTCGACAAGCGTATACAAAGCGGCACAAGATCGACAAAAAGAGTTATGCGGGATCTTCATCGAAAGGACGTGGAATTTAGTGTAGGAGATCATGTATTATTGCGAGTTGCTCCATGGAAGGGAGTTACAAGATTTAGGAAGAGAGGAAAGCTCAATCCACGATTTATTGGTCCATTTCAAATTCTTGACCGAGTAGTAAATGTAGCCTATAGACTTGCGTTACCTCCCAGTATGTCTCGTGTTCATAATGTGTTTCACATATCTCAGATTTCAGTAAATATGTGAAAGAACCGAACCACGTTATAGAGTTAGAACCGGACGAGATAGCCAAGACTTAACGTATGAGGAGGTACTGTCCAAGATTTTGGATAGGAAGGAGCATGTCCCACGCCAAGAAAAGGTCATACCACAAGTTAAAGTTTTGTGGAGGAATCATGCTATAGAGGAAATGACTTTGGGAATTGGAAACGGAAATGAAAGCGAGGTATCCTCACCTTTTCAAACACTGTGTATCGTCGTCGCCAATTTCGAGGACGAAATTTCATAAGGAGGGAGGTTGTAAGACCCAAATTTTTTAAATAAAAAGAATTTCCTTTATTTATTATTTTGAAATAGTAAAATTTGATTTGATTAATGTGGATAGTTAAGGGTTAAATCATGCAAATATTTCAAAATGAAGCAAGTGGTTATAAAATATTCATTTTGTTGGGAATATTCGTTTGGTCGTGGAATATTCAATGCTTGTCTTGGGAATATTAAATGCACGGTACAAAACCATGTGTGGGCCCATGTAGCGATTGGATGAGGAAAACGCAAAAAGTTTGGGTGGTTATAAATAATTGGCGTAGTTATTACCGTTAAGACCGTTGGAATACCCGGTTGGTTAAAATCTGATGTCTGGCGTGGTTGCACAAAGAAGCACACGGTATTGCCGCATATTGTTGAATTATTGATCCTTACGTGAAGGCACTACTCAATAATTTTCACGATGATTCTTGCTCAATATTTTATTTTATTGATTCAATAATTCTTTGCGTTGGTATTTTATATTATTGTTGTTTCAATAATTGTCATCGCACATTATTTCCCATTATCGGATCAATAATTCATATTATTTGAATAATATTATTAGATAACATTATTGGCAATGTCTAGAAAGTTACATCTAAGGAGAGGTTTGGTCACCTAATTGCTTGCGCCAAGAAGAGAGATCCTTATTGAAAGCCCCTCTTTCTGGAACAACTGGTTGTCATAAATGTGATTCTGTAATATTATTTGTGAATAATTAATTATTGATTCATATGATAAGGAAATATTTATTTTATATGAATATAAATGATGGATTTATTTATGTGGTTATTAATGAAGGAATTAATCTTTGAGATGTTTTATTTGTATTTTTAGTCGGATTAGAGGTATTAAAAGATCAAATTGGTGTTATTACGACTTTTATTGTGTGAGTTATAATATTTAATCCGACCGTTGGATCGTTGTAATTTTTGGATATGTTATACATATATAAGTTGAGTATATGTCCACAAATTTTAAACCGTTAAAATGAGCGTATAATTTATTATGAATTTTAAGAGGTGGTTGATTAAATTAGGTTATAAATGATTTTGGTGGAAAATTCTAGAATTGGTGGGCCCCACTTTTGGTTGGTGAGAAATGTGCTCAATTGAATTTTCAAATGTGGTGGGTGGGAATAGTAGCGAGTAAAAAGCCATCGAGGTTGCGAGTTAAGTCTGCTTGATGCGTGCTAACATTTTCCTATAAATAGAGGCTAAGTTAGAATTGAAAATCACACCGTAAACAAAGTTTTCTCTTTTCTCTCTCTATATTATTGAGCGTATTTTGTGAGTATTTAGATACTTTGAGAGTTCTTTGTTCAAGATAAGTTTCATTCAACATCACTTCCGCCTTTCCTTCCGGCTTGACTCGACTTGAGAGGTAAGGGATATTATTTTTTTTCAGTAATGATATTATTTCTTCAATATCATTATGCTGAAATGTTGATCTGAAGTTTTTATCAAATTTGGAACTTTTTTCATGTCGGGGTTACTATTCATGAGTTACTATTCATGAGTTACTATTCACGAGTTACTATTCACGAGTACTATTCATGAAGCGTGAAGATGTTTTTGTGGAATTTCTATCTTTTGGTGTCGGAGTTACTATTCACGTATCTGGCCTTTATTCACGATATCTGACTATTCACGATATCTGGCACTATTCATCGAAAAATAAAATTTCTTCTTTTAGTCCAAAATATCTATTACGGATACTAGCTTTGATTGTATCCATGTTTTGATCATTCTTGAATTTTACACCACTATGATTATTTTTGAGGTATTGTTGGACATGGATAAAACAAAATACGAATCCTTATCCTTAATCCTTAATCCTTGTCATTTTGTTTCAATTGGATTCGTTCTTTAAAATATTTTCATCATCCTCAGGTCTTAAATGATGATATTATTGAATATCTTTGGCACATGTAGTGCAAAGATGAATGATTTCTGAAGAATATCTTTGGCACATAGTGCAAAGATGAACAGTGTTTTAAATGAACATGACCGATGATGAATATCTTTGGCCTTTAGTGCAAAGATGAGCAGTGTTGAGATGAACATGACCGATTGATGAATATCTTTGGCTCAGTGTAGTGCAAAGATGAATATTTGATTTGAGATGAATATTGATTGATGTTACGAGGATAAAATATTGATGATGGATTTATTAAATTCATAGATTATAGTAGATTTCATTCTCTCACGTAACTCTTATGAATTATTATTTTTCATATGCGAATATTGATCTCGAAACTTGTTGTCTATTATATTCTATCGATTTTTTTCCTGTTGAGACTAACGATAATTTGTTGTATATTATCTTAGTCATAATATTCTTCTTTCGGGCTAGTTGAGCTCACCTTTTCCTTGTTGTTCCATTTTTCTTCTCAGGAGGCGAGAATGTAGCGAGTACTAGTCGAGGTATGGAATGAAGGTTCTAGAGAGAGTTGTTTAGTAGTCCTCACCATTTTTGTAAAATAATGTATCAATAATTATGATGGGGATTTATTTGCGTGTGGATATTGTCTAGAAGATAATATTTGTATTTAAACTCACAGTTTTACTGTTGTGATAATAAAGTTGTAGTTGTTTCTGTACCATGTATTTGGCGACTCAGAATGGGTGATGTATACCTATTTTGGGGGCGTCACAAACATCATGTAGATAATTAAAAGCCTTTAATAAATTAATACTTTTTATTAATAAATGAATAAGATTGTTACAAAGTATATGCTTTATCATCAAACATGATTGGCTTGTGTGCATATTACTTTCATATATAGGATTCCCAAGCCATAAAATTCTATTTTCCAATTTTGTTACTTCACAAAACATATTTAATTCATTTACTCATAACTAGTTCATTTTCATGAAAAATACCAAATCGGTCCCAAAATATTTCTTTTCCGGATTTAACGAATATAGTCCCATATTGAACATATATTTTTCTCGAATTTTAAAATTCATTTACTATTTTTTATATGGCCAAAAGCGCCAAATATTTAGACATTTATCATAAATTGTACTTTTGTCCAAATATTCAAATTTACGAGGTATATACTCTGTTATATACATGTACTCTCAATAAAAATTTCACCAATTTTGGAGTTAACCACAAGGAGTTATAAGGGTTTATTTTTAAAATAGTCTTTTCCCATAAAATCCATAACTCTTAATCTATACATCCAAAAATCGCCATCCTTGGACATAATATAGAAAACTCATCAAATTATCATTTCAATTTTTCCAGAATTTTTGAGGGTCAAAAAAATTACAAAACTGCAAATGGATTTTCACCCGCCATGCGGTAATCCACGTAGACAGATCATTTCCACAATTTAAGAAGGAATGAATACGTAGGATCATTCACCATGCATGCGGTAATCCACATAGACAGGTTATTCCAACAGAATAATAAAGAATGGAATAATAGAAGAATTCACCATGCATGCGGTAGACCGCACAGACAGGTTATTCCCAACAAAATAATAAAGAATGGAACCAGGTCATGCGTAATCCGCACAGATAGGATATTCCAACAGAATAATAAAGAATGGAACCAGGTCATGCATAATCCACTTAGACAGGATGTTTCAACAGAATAATAAAGAATGGAATAACAACAGAATTCACCAGACATGCGATAGACCGCACAGACAGGTTATTCCCAATAGAATAATAAAGAATGGAACCAAGTCATGCGTAATCTGCACAGACAGGATATTCCAACAAAATAATAAAGAATGGAACCAAGTCATGCGTAATCCGCACAGACAGGATATTCCAACATAATAATAAAGAATGGAATAACAGAAGAATTTCACCATGTATACGGTGAGTCCACATCACAAAGTTATTCCAACGAATAATAAAGAATGGAATAACAATAGCTCTCTTCATGAATCTGAAAGAAATAATACCCTTACTATAATGATAATATCCCTTACCTTAGAAGAAAAGCGGATACTAGAATAGTGAGGTAGCGACTTCTCTCTTCTCTTTCTCTCTATAATTTCTTTCTATAATAATTGCTCTATAACTTTAGTGAATTGGTGAGAAATGAAGTAAGAATGAGCTTCTATTTATAGAAAAATATAGTTTTGATAATTGCACGTTTTGGGGCTCGAAATATTACAGTATAATACTTTCAACTTTTCTTTCATTTTTAATTTAGTCCTGCAAGTATTATCAAACTTGCACCACCTCCCCTAATAGTAAATAATGTGAATTAATAGTACAATCATGTGACTCAATAGTTATAATAATGTGAAAATATGAATTTTAGTATAGTACCTCCATCTAGCTATACCTCCATTTTTAACTTAGTCATGCAAGTATTATCAATCTTGCACCACCTCTCCTAATAGTACATGAATGTGAATCAATAGTACACACATGTGAACAAATATTTATAATCATGTGAATTAATAACAATTAATTGCTCATTTATTCGATTAATTACCCGATTGGTCAATATAACCTCCAGACATCAATTATTATCGAAATAAATGTCGATTTCCACTAACACTAACAATCCCAACACAATGAAAATATTTTTCTCAAAAATTTCATTTTTGAAGTTTGACTTTTTCTGAAAAAGTCAACTGTTGACTTTTTTGACCAAAAAGTTAACCCCGACAAATTTTGTATTTATAATCTATTTCTACTAATTTCATCATTCCGGACTCAAATATCACGTCCGCGTCTCCAAATTCAACTCCGAACTCAAATTTGATTTTTTATAACATTCATCATTAATATTATAACTCACAATATTTAACAACCAGGTCGTTCCTAGGAAAGAGGAGGCTTTCCGATAAGGATTTCTCCTTATTGGCAGCCTTGATTAGGTGACCAAACCTCTCCTTGACAAAAATTTCTAGACATTGTCAATATTACAAATAATAATATGAATAACTTTATCGTCTCAATTATTGATTCAATAATATATAAAATATTATACGATGATGATCTTATAATGATAATCGAATCGATAATATGAGAGATATGATGCAATAATTCTTCAGTAATAATAATTGAGTATAACTTAGTGACTTCTCACGTAAGCATCAATAATCAATACTGTGTGCTATTATGCGACCACGCGTATTACTATACTTTTACTACCGAGTAGTTCAACAGTTTTAACGGTAACACTTTCGCTGTTATTTCTTTAAAAAGATAATTATGTCGTTTCCTTACTACGATAATACTTCCGTTGTGGGGTCCACCAATGATTGTGCCGTCCTACGGATATTTCCCTACAAAAAGAATATTCTCGCGACCAAACGAATATTTTATAACAACTTGCATACTTTGAAAAATTTTCACATATCACCCTTAACTTTAACCTTTTATCAATTTAACCATTTACTAAATAGAATAATTATAAGAAAATTGAATACTTTATTTCATAAAATTCGGGGTCTCACAATGGGTGTGTAGTCTACATGTCAGAGTATATCAATGATATACTCTCATGGTCGAAAACATTAACAACAGAAAGATCTAAGGCTTGCAAAAGCTTGTCAGGAGGTTTCTGGGTTACCTAGATTTCTAGATTTCATGGTTGGTCAACCATATTTGACCATCAATATCTTGAGATCTAGACATGGTATGGACTTGATTCCACTTTCGATCTACTTTCCTTATGGAAAGAACATGAAGAATACACTAATCCAACATAACATCTAACATGTTAAGATTTAGAGGCCACGACATTAGGGCATCGAGACCTCAAAATTAGGATTCTTGGTGGGTTGCTAAAATCCTATTTTATGCACCTAGATGTTATGGATATATGATGTAACATCATAGATCACTAAATAACACCTCATAACACATATCTAAACATCAAATAACAACATTAACAGTAAATACAAGGATTTAGAAAAATTTAGGGTTTATACCTTTTTGCTCAAAACTTTGATTCTGATCTTTATGATTTGATCTTGGTTTGCTAAGAAGTTATCATGTCTTAACTTATCACTCACTTTCACTCCCATTTTCAAAATTTTAGAGAGAGAATGGTCTTAGCTAAGTTAGGAAATAAAGTGAAGATATTTCTTAACTTTTAAAATCTTAATCTTTGATTCATGTATCTAGTTGTTGCAAGGTGTCAAGACTTGGCTGATTGGAGAGATATAAATCTCATGGGATAACTTGGCTTGGTGAATCACCAAGATTTGGCAAATATTTTACTTAAACATTAAGAAAAAGGGCATTTTTGTTATTTCGCACCTACTAAGGGTATTTTGGTAATTTCCCCTATAATTTGAAGGGTAATTTGGTCTTTTCACATATATCCCATATCTTTTAACCCTTAAGTCTTAATAATTAACATTAGGGTTCTTAAATTAGGGTTTTGAAATACCCAGTTAGGGTTTAGGATTTTCGAAACTAAAATTAGGGTTTCCAAAGCTAGAATTAGGGTTTCTAACCAATCATTAGGGTTTACTAACTAAACATCGAAGTTCTTAACATAACATTAGAATTTGCTAGTCTACACTTATCCGATTCATACTTGACCAGTAACCACATACATTACACATATAATCGGTATACACAAACACATATACACTCATACACTTAACTCTATAAGTTCTTCCCAAAAATTTTAAATCATCATAAATCCTTCACGAAATTCTTATTTAATATTCTATTTTTCGATTACAGGTCTTATTATTGAACCTTTATTCAATAATTTAAGATTTTATAAATCCTACAAATTCTCGGGTTGTCACACTTGAAATCCTATTACTCCCGTAGAATAAATGATCTTTCAATAGGTGGAGAAGCCTTTATAAAGTTTTAAAAGATTAATTTACAACTATCCACAACTAACTATCTCGAACAACGAGCTCCCGACTCCTTCCTCAAGCTTAGTTGTATCTTCCTTTTGAGTTCGAGAACTATTCTATAATTTGGTCTAAAAAAATAATTTCTTCCTTACCTCACAAGTACACTAGAGAACCAACTCAATGGTGACCTCTCTAAGACTCTAGTCTTGGTAAAAAAAATTTGTCTTTCTCACAAATACATAAAATAAACTAGCTTTCCCATTTTCCTTTTTACAAAAGATCGGTTTTAACTTTGCTTCTAAATAAGCGATATAAAGTTTAGTATAAATTTATAAAAGTTTAAATAACTTTTATTGTTGATACTTCTTAAATAGGTAGATATGCAATTAAAGATCAAATATTAAATAAAAGTTCAAGACTTTTATGTGGGATGCTTCGAGTGTAAAATGATATGAAAATTGATGCATTTTTATAAAGATTTTTTTTTTTTTTAATAAAGAATGTGTTTCTATGGATTAATCGGTATAGAAAAGATTTTCTTTATAATTAAAGAGTATGTTTCTATGATTAAACAAATATATCTTTAACTAAGTCACTCAATTTTATAATGAAACAAGTTCATTGTGAATTAGTAAGTTTCTGACGAGGATACTTGTAATGGCGCTTATCAAGTATATGTGATTAATCAAAATAAATAATATTTGAAGAAATTTGTTTCATATATATATATATATATATATATATATATATATATATATATATATATATATATATTTGATCTATGTTGTGAAAATTTGGCCACTTAGAATTTTAAAGACCGTTCGGAGAATTTCAGAGAAATAGCATCCAAATTATATAGGTATCTTAGTACTGACCAAATTGTTTATTTCACAATGTGATAATTATATAAATATTTTTCAATATTTATATGATGTATCTATATCAATAAAAACCACTTGGGATTTTAAAGACTAGTTCAAGAATTTTAAAGGAATTACTTAAATTATATCGATATCTAAGTATTGACTTTTTATATGATATTTAATAGATTAAATATATATATATATATATATATATATATGTGTATAACAATTATATATATATATATGAGAAAGTGTGATAAAATTTATTTCACTCACGTATATATATTATATTATATTTAATCTAAGTTGTGAAAATTTGGCCACTTAGAATTTTAAAGACCGTTCGAAGAATTTCAGAGAAATAACATCCGAATTATATCAGTATCTAAGTACTAACCAAATTGTTTGTTTCACAATCTGATAACTATATAAATATTTTTCAATATTTAGATAATGTATCTATATCAATAAAAATCCACTTAAGATTTAAAGACCGTCTAGAGAATTTCAAAGAAATTACTTTTGAATTATATCGGTATCTAAGTACTGACTTTTTATATGGTATTTAATAGATTATATATATATATATAGAGAGAGAGAGAGAGAGTCCAGATCTTAAGCTCACCCGAACTCACCCCCTTTAGCGACGGACCCGGCGATGGTTCGATCATACAACCGTCGTCTATACTTTTAGCAATGTTATATGTTGTTCGTCGCTACAAGTATAGATGACGGTTGTATGATCGAACCGTCGCCGGATCCGTCGCTAAATGAGGGGTGAGTTCAGGTGAGTTGGATAAGGGGTGAACTTAAGATCCAAATATATATATATATATATATATATATATATATATATATATATGACCAAGTGTTATAAAATTTGTTTCACCTGTATACATATTACATTATATTTAATCTATGTTGTGAAAATTTGGCCACTTAGGATTTTAAAGACCGTTCGGAGAATTTAAGAGAAATAATTTTCGAATTAAATCGATATCTAAGTACTGACCAAATTATTTGCTTCACAATCTGATAATTATATAAAAAAAATTCAATATTTATATAATGTATCTATATCAATAAAAAGTCACTTGAGATTTTAAAGACCGTCCGACGAATTTCAGAAAAATTACTTCAGAATTATATAGGTATCTAAGTACCTGACTTTTTATATGATATTTAATAGATTTTATATATATATATATATGTGTGTGTGTGTGTGTATAATAATTTATCTTTATATATCTATATATATAAGTAGATTTGAGATAATATAAATATAACAATTCAATAACTTATCTCTACTACTTTGACCAATTTTATCTTCCTTCACGAAATAGAACTTTGAATTAGAAGATGAAGAGAAAGTTTATGCAGAGAGAAAATGTAGGCAATGAGATATAACTTTTCTTTACTTTGTAAATTGGTATGTTTAGAATGAAGAAAAATCTTCCTATTTATTTGATTTTAGAGTCGAGGGTAAAAAAAGTAATTTTAGAAATCTAATTTTTGAACCAATGATCTGGATTGCATGGATGTAAATTTGAGGGTCCGAATTTAATTTGGAGCACACGGATTGGCAAGGATTTTGCATTCGTAAAATTTCAAACTCCTAACCCAAGTAATTTTTTCAAAAACTTTAACAAAGTTCAACCCAAAAAATGTTGATAACAAACATGCATGCACACCATTTATATTCGGTCAAAGGCTAAGCCTTTATTGCCCGCCATTTACTCTTGGCATAACACATATATATAATAGGTCCTTTACATAAGTATACAACAAATAGAAAGTAATTACAAGAAAAGTACATCAACCAAATAATTACAAAAAAATGTAATTATTACAAAATAAGTACAATTCACATTAATAAGGAAACCTAAAATCAAAGATAACTAATAATTCAAATTCAAATTCAAATCTTGTCTCTAACAACAATTTCAAATCCATGTTTCAAAATTCAAATCAAAATGAGAAAATTAAAATAAAGAATTATAAAGGAGCTAATGTTCATCATCCTCCTCTCTCCACCATCATCATTGTCAGTATACATCATTGCATACACAGGAATTGAAATAGTTACCTTTATACTAATTTTGACTAAGAACTACATCACATTTAAAATAAAATTGGTAATCAAATAAAAGCTGAATTGGTTACCTTATCAAAATGGTTTGGTAACCAACTATATGAAATTTGGTTACCAACTGCATCACATCCAAAATAAATTAGTAACCTAATAAACTAAATTGGTTACCTTATCGGAAGGTTTAGTAACCAACTGCATAAAATTTGGCTACCTTATCGGAAGGAGCTAAGGTTTGGTTACCTTAGTATGCCTATTTGGTTACCAACATATTAAAGTTTGATTACCGGTAGAGTTGGAGAACGGATCGATGGTGGAGGGGAAGCAAAGGGTGGTGGAGGGGCCTCCATCGCGGCTAGTGACGGTCTCTCCACCGACTGCCATCTTGGATCGATCTGGGGAGGAGGAGAAAGGGCGGGGAGGGAGGCGGAGGAAGGGAGGGAGGGAGGGAGGGGGGGGGGGTGGGGGGGGGTGGGGTGGAGAAAGGGGAGCGGGGAGGGGGATGGCGGTGGGAGGTGGATGGAGGTGGTGGGGCGTGGGCGGGGGGAGGAGAAGAGGCGAGGAGGAAGGGGAAGGAGCCGGGCCAAGCGGGGCGGGGGGCGGGCCAAGCAGGGGGGGGGGGGGGGGGGGGGTGGAAAAAGGGGAGGGGGATGGCGGTGGGAGGCGGATGGAGGTGGTGGGGCGTGGGAGGGGAGGAGGCGGGAGGCGGAGCGGAGGCGGGCGGGGCGGGCGAGGTGGGGTGGAGAAAGGGGGCGGGAGGAGGGGATGGCGGTGGGAGGCGGATGGAGGTGGTGGGGCGTGGGGGGGGAGGAGGGGAGGCGGAGGAAGGGAAGGAGAGGGTGGAGATAAAAATGGAGGTTGATGAGAGATAGATAAAATTAAAATCCCTACAAACATGGCCATTATCAATAACTCATTAAATCACTCAACTAAATAAAAGGGATAAGATTGCACTCTTTTTTGTAATTAAATATTGCATATACACTTTTTTGTAATTATTTTGTTTGTAGACTTTTTATGTAATTATTTTTAAAATGTAATAAAAAATGTAATTGTCCCTATATAATATATGTTCTATTCATTCAGCACACATACACACATAGCACACATGGTCACATGCACACATATATATGCATTATATATAATATATACTCCCTCCGTCCCTAATTATTTGATGTTTTAGAGTTTTTTATTTGTCCCTAATTATTTGATATTTATTCAAATCTAGGAGAAATAATAATAATTTTTCCAAAATTATCCCTCATTAAACTCTTTCTCTCTCCTTATCCCAACAAAAGATTTAAGGGTATTATAGACAATTAAGTACTATATTTAATGTTTTCCAATCATTATCTTAATTCTTGTGTCCACTTCTAAAACGTCAAATAATTAAGGACGGATGGAGTATATAATAATATATTTTTCTTTTTGCCCAAAATATTTTTAAAAAATGTTTTTGAAAAGAATAAGAATCTCATTGCCTTAAGAAATGTTAATATTTGAATTTATTTAATTAACACTTGATATTTAATTTATCAAGATCAACCAAAAATAAATTCAATTTTAGAATGAAAAATATTTTGATAGGAATAAAATAAGATATTTAAAAATAATTATATAAAATCCTATAGAGAGAATTCTATCTATTTTAATTTAAACCTATTTACTAAATTTGTTATCATCAAAATAAAACGTGATCAGTCTGGAGACCTATCACTAGACTTGTAGCAGAAGGTTTTAAGAAAAAGAGAAATTAGATTTTTTTGATACTTTTTCACCGTTACTAAGATTACTTCCATAAGAGTTTTAATTGCTCGTTTATTCATGACTTGACAATCCACTAAATAGATGTAAAAACGACTTTTTAAATGGTGACTCGAGAAGAAGAAATTTATATAGAACAACCTCGTGGGTTTTATACAATCCTACATTAAAATAAAGTGTGCAAATTAACTAAGTCTTTGTACAACTTAAAACATGCACCTAAACAATGACATGAAAATTTTGATTACGTGTTTTGTGAATGGTTTTAAATCTAATAAGAGTGACAAATGTATTTATTATAAATCTGAATTTGGTAGTCATGTTTTAATTTATTTATAAGTTGATGATCTTTTAATTTTTGGTACTAATATAATTATAATAGAAAGAACAAAGAAGTTATTGAACAAAAATTTTGAAACGAAAGATTTAGGTGAAGCTAATGTGATTCTTGGTATGAAAATTACTAAAACTAGTAATGGTATTTTTCTTAACCAATCTCATTATATTGAGAAAATTTTAAAAATATATAAATATTGAAATTTATCTAGGCACACTTAGAAGAGGAGGTGTTGAATAAGTGGGAGCAATCTATGACCAACTTTTAAACTTTAAGTTAAACTATTAATTTCAGAAGCTACTATGATGATTGAAATCGACTTCTTGAATTAATATAGCCTATTAAATAAAATACTTGATGTCAAAGAATTATCTTAATATAATGCAAATAGTCAAATTTTACTAATTAAAATAATTAAGTAACTTATGTGATTTGAAGGTAAAGCAAACAATAAAATCAACACCAAGATTTTTTACGTGGTTCAGCTATTACCCTCTATAATAATAGCCTAGTCCACGTCCAATACCAACTATTATTGGAGACTCACTTTATTTATTTCTTTATAAATAAATACAGATTACAAAACAGATTTCAACAAAAATTAATTAACAATTAATTCCTCTTGAGCTCTCTTGCTCCTTGTGCACCTATGCACTCTTCAAGCACCTTTGCTTCCTTGAACCTGTTTGTAAGCCTTTTCTCTAATCCACTAGGATTAAAACCTTTAAACTACACTTAGTCTAAAACAAAAATTCAATACAAATATAGAGGTCTATGATCAATGCAAAAATAATCAATTTAACAATTAAAGGCTCAACTATATGCAATGATCAATTAGCACAAAATAAATAAAAAATTAAATCTTACCAAATACCAGCTAAAAAGATATCAGAAAAATTAATTGCCGAGCTGATCAAGATTGCACCAATTAAATCAATTTCAATAATATCAGTGATTAATGCAACAATAGTATTACGTGAGTCGTATTTTTTTCATTCATGAGAATACTATTTTAATAGCCAACCATATATTATGTTACCGTTGAAAAGATAAGTTCTAATTTAATCTAATGGCAGGATAATAACCAAGAGAATTAACGTTATATGAGTCCACAAAATCTGATTTGCTTAGAAACTTTCTTCAACGGAAAAATATTAAAACAGTCCACAATTATCAAGTTTTATCCAAAAACAAATCCACATTAGTTGTATAAAGTTTGAATAAAACCAAAGGACCATACAAAAGATAACCACTTAAACAACGGACTTTCTCTCTCAGGCATTAAGTATGTAGGCGTATAGAAGTGGAATGCTTAAATATCAATTATCTTTCCAAGACACAAAAATCTTTAAAAGTCCAAGATAATCATAATAGCTTTTCCTTGAAAAATGTAGATATCAAATCACCAATAGAAAACTTGTAACTCATATCCATGTGTAACTAGTATGTAGGTAGAATGATTACTAAGGAAACCACTCATGCAACAACTCATAAACCACTTAGCTCTTTTATATGTATATCCACGTGTACCAAATAATTAAAATGTCCAAGATATATCAATAAGTTTCTAGACATATGAGATACATAATTAATATAAATATTATATCAAATCTCTTTTAGAAAAGCCTTTTATTTTAAAAATATTTTTCATTTAAGACATATAACAAGATATAATGCAATAATATGTCGTAGAGTCTTTAAATGAAAAATCAATTAATATGCAATTGACCTTACATTTGTTTTCCTAGAAAGAAAAACTCCTTCAATTTCTTGACTATCCAATCAAAGCTCCTTATCACCAAAATACCTGAAATACCATAAAACAATTTAGTACTTGAACATTTCATCATCAAAACATAAGGATGGAATATGACAAAGTCAACATTCTCCCCCTTTTTGATGATGACAACCCAAAAATTGTTTAACTCTTATTAACTCCCCCTGAATATATGCATAACACAATTAACTCCCCCTAAATCTAAGGTTACTGAAATTACAAAATCCTAAAATTTGTAAACAATTCAAAACAATCCTGTTACCTGCAGTATTTGTTAGTTTATCAAATATCAAAATAATTACTGCATGCTAACAAATATATCAAATATTAAAATTTAAATCCCAAAAACCAACATTTAAACCAACATTCAACATTTTTTTTAAAAATTTGTCCATAATCAACCAAAAATAATCATAAAAACTCTCCCCCTTTGTCATCAAATAAAAAGGAAGTAATACATTTGTCGAGCTCTACCATGGCTGCACGTTGAGCTGCACGCTGAGTGAAATAAGGACGATGATTGGCACGATGGACCTTCTCAGCAATGCTCAGGTCAGCAGCAAATTGAGGAGGCCTAGGAATGATAGTGGCCGGTGGTAGAGGGACATCAAGAAATTCACCTTGATATTCAGCTAACCAATTCAGATGTACCCACTCACGGGATCTGTTGAATGCTTACTGCGCGCATATGCAACTTGGATCCCACATCATTGAAACGAAACGAAATGAACTCACCCACTCCCTATTTGATTACTAACAAACTTCAACTCTTGACTCAACCGGCGAGAATTTAGATTAAGCCTTGGCATAACCTCCTCTGCTAAAGCGATGAGTTGCGCTTCAAAGCCCGCACTGTAAGTCAATGAACTCATCTTCAAGATTGTTGTATGCAGTTTGTTAATTTCAGGCACCCAAAGGCAATTTGCCTTTTCCAACATATTCATTCGATTATGAAGGCGGTCGTTTCAAGTTGCATCTTTTCTGATTACTAAGAATTATTTTCAACATGTCTACAATTTCAAGAGAGGATTGAGTAATGAGCTGAACAGGAGAAGATGGAATTGAAATTGAAGGAGCAAGATTTTCAGAAGTGACACGAACAAACATACCATCAAGTAAACTGATACGCGACATTTTCAAGGACCCAACACTTATGGAATCAGTAACAGAAACAGAATTTTCATTCTCAAAAGAAATTTTAAAATGTTTAAACAAGGTAGTGAGAGTAGCACTGTAGGGGAAACAAGTCTTGGTTTTTCGCAAACATGTAGTCATGTGATGAAGCATCAGTTGAGACAAATTAAAAGAAACACCTCTTAAAATCAGAGCAACAATGATCAAGTCTTGATAGGTAAAATCTGCTCCTCCACCTAAATGAGGCAACAGATTGTATCTAACAAGATGATGGAAGACACAAGATTAGGAGATACATCTACTGTTTTAGGAGTAAAAACATCATTCAATGAATTGTTGTTCATCACAATTTGTAAATCGTTTCTAGAGGAGTAAAGGGAAATAAAACACCTTTCTTTGTAAAAGGACACACACCAAAGATGGAATATTTAAAATACTACCAAAATCCATGACCAAAAAATATAATGATTTTCCTTTGACAAAAGTGGTATAAGAATCACCATGACATTCTAGATTTGTGTAAAATTATTGAACAAGTCTAGGATATGCCACAGATGGAAGAAAAAGCATGGAAGAAATACCACAAGACTCAAACAATAGTTTCAAATGAGATTGTTGAAAACAGATTTGATCAACAGATTTTTCATAGACAAATTATTTTGGAAAAATGACTGTTTTAAAGCATACCTCATATGCATTACTCCGAAAGAAGTTGTCAGACAGATCAGAGGAAAGGTTAGGGTTTACCGAAATAGGTGGGGGTGTAACCTCCGGCTTAAATGATGGAGTCATTGGTTGACATCGTCGAGAGGGTCCAGTAGATTTTGGCAAAGAAGGACTGAACATGGACTCATCAGAAGATGAAGAGTCAACAAACTTTGATTCCTCAGATATGACTTTCTTCAATTTTTGTCGTTTATGTGAGGGTCCGGCTGTTGATGGGGGTGGAACCGGCGCCTGATCGTCGTCGGAATCCATCATCGATCTCTTATGCGTATGAGTTCTCATGGCAATTGAAGATTTTAGATCTGAAACAAGAGGAGAAAAACGAAAAAGATATATAAGATGTATCCGGTAAAGAGAATAAGAAATAGATAAATAGACTTACCAAATGCATGTACTCCTACACGCTTACGTTTCCCAAGAAACCCTTCTATCGTCCAGTCTTTTCGGTTTTCAAAAACAATTATAATAGACTCCTTAATTAACGTGTGCATGAATTAAGGAGTTAAGCAGGCGACCAAAACAAAATAAGATTATTAATTATCCTAAATTTTATCAGTTAATGCAAACTAGGATAATACTAATACAGATTTTAAAATCATGTCATACACATCCCAAGTTCTCTACGTAACATGCAAAATCTATCTTCACTCAAAGGTTTAGTAAAAATATCTGCAATTTAATTTCAGTTGGAATAAAAATCAATTTAATTAAACCTTTTGACACATTGTCTCTTAAAAATGATGTCTTACTTCTATATATACTTTATGCGTGAATGTAACACGAGATTTTTAGATATATCTATAAAGACTAGAATTATCGCAATAAATAGGCACATAATCACATAATATATCAAAATCACATAGAGTTTGGCGCATCCATAATATCTCGAGAGCAAAGAACTTCCTGCGATTAGTATTCACCTCGATGAGTTGAAAGAGCCACTTTGGTTTGCTTTTTACTATGCCATGATCGAGACTTTGTCCCCAAGAAAGTACAAGCACCACTCATTTCTTTTTCTATCGATTTGACATCCTGCGTAGTCGAAGATCTAAATAACCTATTAGTTCAAAGTGATTGGAAATTGGATAAAATAACCCTAAATTTATTGTACCACATAAATATTTCAAAATCCTTTTAACAACATTTAAATGTGATTCTTTGGGTTTAGCTTGAAACCTTGCACATAGACAAACATTATACATTATATAGGGTCTAGAAGCAGTTAAGTATAGTAAACATCCAATCATACCTCGATATTTTGTTATATCAACATCAATGCCTTTTTCATCAGTAGTGAGCTTTATTGATGTGCTCATCAGTGTACCTTTTGAGTTAGATCCTTCAAAGCCAAAACGCTTAAGTAATTCTTTTGTGTATTTGGTTTGATGGATGTAAATTCTGTCTTTCGTTTGCTTGATTTGAAGTCCCAAAAAGTAGTTGAGTTCACCCATTAAGCTCATATCAAATTCTTTATGCATGCACTTGGAAAACCACTCACAAAGATGATCATTAGTAGCACCAAAAATTATATCATCTACATATATTTGAACAATAATGATATCTAAATTTTTATGCTTAATAAATAATGTAGAATCTATTTTACCTCTAATAAATCCACTTGACAAGAGATACTTACTTAACCATTCGTACCAGGCCTTTGGAGCTTGTTTCAAGCCATAAAGTGCTTTCTTTAATTTGTAGACATGATTAGGATACTTTTTATGCTTGAATCCAAGAGGTTGCTTTACATACACCTCTTCATTAATGTATCCATTGAGGAAAGCACTCTTTACGTCCATTTGATACAGTTTAAATTTTTTGTAGCATGCAAATGCCAACAAAATTTGGATTGATTATAACCTAGCCACTGGTGCATAGGTTTCTTCATAGTTGATTCCCTCTTGTTGGTTATACCCATGGGCTACTAGCCTTGCTTTGTTACAAGTAATTGTACCGCGCTCATCAAGCTTGTTTTTGAAAACCCATTTCGTACCAATGATAGAAGCATCTTTTGGAGGAGGCATAAGTTCCCATACTTGGCATCTCTCAAATTGTTGAAGTTCTTCTTGCATTGCCAATAACCAATTTTCATCAAGGACTGCATCTTTTGCATTCTTTGGCTCAACCTGTGACAAAAATGCAGAGAATGCACAATGATTTTGTAAACCTCTTCGTGTGGTTACACCTTTGTTGATATCTCCAATGATATTCTCCGGAGGATGATTCTTGACATATCTAGCTATTTTTGGCATTTGAATATCATGTAAAACTTCCTCTTAATCATGAGACTCATCTTCAGCATCCTGCAAATTTTCAGGTTCACGTTCCTGCTGGTTGTCCATTTCAGTTTCCTGAAACTGCTCATTTGGTCTCCCATTTTGTTCTTTTCAATTTGCTGGAATTCTGACTATCTCTAAATTTCCTGTATCATCTTCACTTTCTTTTGGCAGATCATTATTAGTTTCATTGAAAGTGATATGAACAGATTCTTTTATACATGACTTTCTAACCTTAAAGATACGATAAGCCTTACTATTTTGAGAATAACCAATGAAAATTCCTTCATATGACTTAGCATCAAATTTTCCCAAATTATCACTAGTATTTAAGATGAAACATTTCGAACCAAAAACTTTGAAATAACTTATATGTGAAATTTTATTATTTAGAAGCTCATAAGGTGTTTTCAAAATAATAGGACGAATGAGTACTCTATTTAAAACTTAACATGATGTACTTACGGCTTCGGGCCAAAATTTCTTTGGAAGCTTACTTTCTTGTAGTAGAGTTCTTATCGTCTCTTGTAGAGTCCTATTCTTCCTTTCCACCACCCCCGCTTTTGTTGAGGAGTCCTTGGGGCTGAAAATTCATGGCAAATTCCCCTTTTATCACAAAAGGTTATAAAATCTTTTGAAACTTCGATTACCATGATCACTTCTTATTCTAATAAGTTTATAGCTATACTTTGTTTCAAGATTCCTTATTAATTTTCAAATTCTTTAAATGCTTCATCCTTAGTTCTCAAAAATAAAAACCCATGTGTATCTTGAAAATCATCAACTATTACAAAGGCATAGAATTTACCATTAATGCTTGAATGCCTTTTAGGACCAAATAAATCAAGATGAAGTAGTTGCAAAGGAGAAGAGGTTGATACCATATTCTTTCTTTGAAAAGGAAGTTCTTACTTGTTTTCCCAAATTGACAAGGAATACATATTCCTTTCTTTTCAAACTTTGATTCTTGGCAATCCTTTGACGAGATTCTTTGAGGATAATTTCTTGATTAAGTCCATGTGAACATGTCCCATCCTTTTATGCCATAAATAAGCTTCATCTTGTACAGATGCAAGACATAGCTCTTCATCCTGTTGCTCAAAATCAAGAGTGTATATATTTCCTTCTCTTTGTGCAACTAGAGTAGTATTGTTAGTACCATGAAATATTGTGCATTTATCTTTTTCAAAGTTAACTTGATGGCCATTATCCATTAATCGGCTAATACTAATTAAATTAAATTCAAGACCATTAACAAGATGCACATTATTTATACTTACCTTGCCATTACCAATTTTACCTTTTCCAATAATATCGCAGGTTTTATTGTCTCCAAACATGACAGTTCCATTCTTCTTCTTGATATTTAGTTCCACGAATTTTGATTTATCACCTGTCATGTGCCGAGAGCATCCGCTATCAAGAATCCATTTTTGAGATGGAACTCTTGCTTTTAAGCATACCTGTCAAGAAAGAATAATTTATCCTTTTGGTACCCATATCTTTTTGGGTCCACTCATCTTAGTAGCATGCAAATCATTCTTTTTAATCCATACCTTTTTAACCTTGTTTCGTTTCTTAAAATAATTTATATCTAAATGACCTTTAATACCACAATGCTTACAAGTAGTGAAAGGAGAGTAATAATTTAAACTAAATCGTGACTTTGATTTTAGCATTTTCATATTACTCTTTTTATGCATAAGATCATAACCAATTCCTTGTCTTTCAAAACTAGGTCTTTGTTTACCTAATATGACATTCAAATTTTCTTCACCTTGGACAAATTTAGCAAGAGATAATTTTAATGAAGCTATTTCTTTTTGAAGCTCATTATTAGGAAAGGTTTTAACAGGAGTTTTATCACTAAATGCATCAATACACACATCTCTCATTTTTAGCTCATTAGTCAATTTTTGGACTTCATTATTCAAGAAATTTACGTTATTGAAAAGTTTTTGTTATAATTATCTAAATAATCAATCTTAGCAATCAAAACCTTTTCTTCTTTACAAGTAGATTCCTTTTCAATTTCTTTCTTTTCATCTATTAGTGAATCCACCTCACTCATTAAAGTATTAACTAACCCTTTTAAGCATGCATTCTTTTCTTTTAGCTTCTTATTTTCTTGTTCTAATGAGTTTAAATCATTAAAAGATACCTGATTAGATTCACCTTCAATTCCCACGAAGCATACTTGTGTTATCTCATCTTTAAAATCGATCTCTACTTCGGATTCCTCATCGCTCTAAGTCACAAGAGCTTTGTTCTTCTTGTTGTTTTTGTAGTTTGTCTTCCCTTTGTTCTTCAATTGAAAACATTCTTTCTTGAAATGACCAGGACGTCCACATTTAAAGCATGTCTCTTCAGTTTGCTTTCCTTTGGACTTATTTGAGTTGAAAGTATTTCTTCTCTTGTTCTTCCTTTGTAGTAGTCCTTTGAGTCTTCTTGACATCATGGATATTTCTTCATCTGAGTCATCATCTAGCTCCTCTTCATTATCTGCAGTAAGAGCTAAGACCTTTCTTCGAGGAGTTTCCTCCTCATCATCATATCTCTTTAACTGATGTTCATATTCTTCTAATTCACCAAACAAAGTTAAAGTATCCATGGAAGAAATAGTTGCAAAATCTTGAAGAATGGTGATTTTAGAAGCAAACCTTTTGGGCATAGCCCGAAGCAACTTACGGTTGATCTCACTTTGAGGAATAGTCTTGTCCAGTAATTTCAAGGAGTTTATGAGGACTAGGAATCTTGCTTGAGCTAGCTTGATGGTTTCATCTTTTTCCAGCTTGAACATTTCATAATCGTGCATAAGTATGCTTAGCTTGACTTCTCGTACCTTGGAAGTACCTTCACGACTTACCACAAGAGTATCCCAAATTTCTTTAGTTTGTTTGCATGAGGAAACTTTGTCTATCTCGGATTGTACCATACCGCTGAGAAGCGTGTTCATCGCCTTTGAATCATATGAGACCATGTAGATTTCAGTTGAATCCATGTCTAGTAGAATCTTTGGTGTCCCATCATCTCTTCGTGGAATAACTGGTCCGTTCTCCACAACCCACCATTCCCAAGGATCTCTTTTAAGATAGATCCTCATTCTGAACTTCCAGAAGTTATAATTTTCTGTTCCGAACAACAAAGGAGGTCTATTGGTGGATTGTCCTTCTTGATTGTTGTTCCCGAACTGTGCCATGTCAGAATCTTTCCCTACAAGTCACCTTTAACACCAAGATAAATATAGCCAAGCTTTGATACCAAATGAAATTTATCTAAGCAAACTTAGAAGGGGAGGATAAATAAGTGTGGGAGCAATTTATGACCAACTTTTAAACTTTAAGTTAAACTATTAATTTTAGGCTACTATGATGATTGAAATCACCATCAATTAATATAGCCTATTAAATAAAATACTTGATGTCAAAGAATTATCTTAATATAATGCAAATAGTCAAATTTTACTAATTAAAATAATTAAGTAACTTATGTGATTTGAAGGTAAAGCAAACAATAAAATCAACACCAAGATTTTTACATGGTTCAAATTTTACCCTCTATAATAATAAATTTCAGTCCACATCCAATACCAACTAGTATTGAAGACTCACTTTATTTATTTCCTTATAAATAAATACAGAATACAAAACAGATTTCAACAAAAATTAATTAACAATTAATTCCTCTTGAGCTCTCTTGCTCCTTGTGCACCTATGCACTCTTTAAGCACCTTTGCTTTCTTGAACCAGTTTGTAAGCCTTATTTCTAATCCACTAGAATTAAAACCTTTAGACTACACTTAGTCTAAAACAAAAATTCAATACAAATATAGAGGTCTATGATCAATGGAAGAATAATCAATTTAACAATTAAAGGCTCAACTAAATACAATGATCAATTAGCACAAAATAAATGAACAATTAAATCTTACCAAATACCAGCTAAAAAGATATCAAAAAAATTAATTACCGAGCTGATCAAGATTGCACCAATTAAATCAAGTTCAATAATATCAGTGATTGATGCAACAATAGTATTCTGTGAGTCGTATTTTTTCCACTCATAAGAATACTGTTTTTATAGCCAACCATATATTATGTTACCGTTGAAAAGATAAGTTCTAATTTAATCTAACGGCAGGATAATAACCAAGAGAATTAACGTTATATGAGTCCACAAAATCTGGTTTGCTTAGAAACTTTCTTCAACAGAAATATATTAAAACAGTCCACAATTATCAAGTTTTATCCAAAAACAAATCCATGTTAGTTGTATAAAGTTTGAATAAAACCAAAAGACCATACAAAAAGATAACCACTTAAACAATGAGACTTTCTCTCTCCAGGCATTAAGTGCGTGACATATAGAAGTGGAATGCTCAATACCAATTATCTTTCCAAGACACAAAATCTTTAGAAGTCCAAGATAATCATAATAGCTTTTCCTTAAAAAATGTAGATATCAAATCACCAAGAGAAAACTTATAACTCATATCCACGTGTAACTAGTATGTAGGTAGAATGATTACTAAGGAAACCACTCATGCAACAACTCATAAACCACTTAGTTACTGTTATGTATATCCACATGTACCAGTAACTAAAATGTCCAAGATATATCAATAAGTTTCTAGACATATGAGATACATAATTAATATAAATATTATATCAAATCTCTTTTTAGAAAAGCCTTTTATTTTAAAAACATTTTTCATTTAAGACATATAACAAGATATAATGCAATAATATGTCCTAGAGCCTTTAAATAAAAAATCAATTAATATGCAATTGACCTTACATTTGTTTTCCTAGAAAGAAAAACTCAAATTTCTTGACTATCCAATCAAAGCTCCTTATCACCAAAATACCTGAAATACCATAAAACAATTTAGTACTTGAACATTTCATCATCAAAACATAAAGATGGAATATGACAAAGTCAACAAATACTTTGATTGCAAACCTGCTTACACTCCTTTTAATCCTTATAATTTGTTGTATTCTATTCAAAATGATTTTGATGTGGTAAATCAAAAAGAATATGTTAGTATTATTGGTAGTCTTAGATATGTGACTAATTGTACAAGACCCGATATTTCATATGCAGTAGGTGTGCTTAGTAGATTTACTAATAAACTTAATATTGGGCATTTGGATGTTATTGGTCGGATAATGAGGTATTTAAAAAAGAATCTTGCATTATGTTTTTCTTTATCAAACTCATCCCGCTGTTATTGAAGGTTATAATGATGCTGATTGGAATTCCCAATCATATGACTCCATGTCCACCACAGGCTATGTTTTTACTTTAGGTAGCGGAGATATGTGTTGAAGATAAAAAAAATAACAAATTATTGCTAAATTCACCATGGAGGCAGAATTAATTGTCTTTTCCTCTGCTAGTGAGGAAGCAGGTTGGTTTCGTGATTTTTTATTTGAGATACCTATGTGGAGTAAATCAATATCACCTGTTTTAATTCAATGTGATAGCAATGCTGCTATAAGTAGAGTGCATAATAAATATTATAATGGGAAGTCTATATCTTTTAGAAGAAAACACGGTATTGTGAGATCTTATATGAGCAAAGGTGCGATAAATGTTGAATATGTGAGATCAAGCAAAATCTAGTTGATCAATTAACAAAAACTCTAGTTAGAGAACAAATTTGGACTACATCGAGTGGGATGAGACTAAAGCCCAAAAATGAATTAAGTAACCTATGAGGATACACTACCTAGGGACTAGAGATCCCAAAAACTAGGTTAAAAGGCCAAACAAATCATAGAGCTATTTGGGTGATACATGCATTTTTTTTATTTTTTTATTGAAGTCTCAATGACTTTGTGTTTATATATGTCCATCCTTGTGGGCATGTGATCTTGTAACGTTATTGAATATTGAGATCAAACATTAATCTCTTAATGAGCTCTATAGTCCTTATGGATGGGATGTCATAGTCACAAGAATATCCTTGATATACTCACATATATGAACGTGGAAGTGAGGTCGATTCCTATGAGATTTGGGCTAATTCTCTATAGCGTTCATGAACATGGGGATAAAGCACATGGCCATAATGTGTTGGCTTATGAAACTTGGTCCAGGATATCTTGAACACCATGTATAAGATATGCTTCTACTTATTCAAGTAGCCATCATTTAAAGGCGGGTCCACTTTGGCTCTAATACAAGAAGATTGATACACTAAGTGAAGGTTTAAAGGCAGGGCCACTTTCACAAAGTATGTTGTTCAAATCATCGCCCTAATCATATTATTATATTTATATCTTCATAAAATCCATGATAAAAGTCGCTTATTACTATTTTTTTGTTTTGGTCACGTTAAATGTCCACTTTCCTTTAATAACCAAACTTTTACACATTTTTTCTTATTATGCCCGTAGCATTAAATATCTCATACTTTTCTTATTCTAATTCTCTCTCCATATTTAATAAGTATGGAGCGATAATATTTTGAATTAAATAGCTAGAAAGTCACTCTCTTACCTACATTGAAAATAATTAATGAAATATTATTATGAAGCAATTTTGTCATTTCATTCCTCTTCTTAATATCGTAAAAAGTCCACCGAACTTTTATCTTGGGGACGGAGGAGGACGGAGAAAGTATTATTTATTTTACCAAAAATAAGTGGGGAATGTTGATTATTTTGATAAAATAATTAGCAACTTGAGCTATTAATTTTGTATTGATTATGCAATAGAGTTTTTTCAATTTTTATGTTAAGCATTTTTGGTGTTTATAATATATAGTTTTAAATACTATGTTTTAAATCAAATGGTGTTACAAATAAAAGGGAGTTACATATCTATTAATTTAATATCATGTTTTATTTATTTTTAGTCGTTAGAAACACGTGAGTTTAAGTTTTTGTTGAGACTTTACTATATATATTGTCTCACGAATGTTTGATATATATATATATATATATATATATATATATAGGGGTTTCATCATGACAATGATTTGTTGTTGTGGAGCAACCCTTTTCGCCTCGCTAAAATTTTGGGTTTGGAGCACAAAAATTAAATTCAACATGCTAAAAGAGTTTGCTCCACAACAATGGAATTGTTTGTGGATGGAACCCCATATATATATATATATATATATATATATGTGTGTGTGTGTGTGTGTGTGTGTGTGTGTGTGTGTGTATCATGAAGTACTAGTTACTTATGTGGCCTTTACTATTTATGTATTATTGGGCTTATATGTGACGCCTCAAAATAGGTCCACACGACCCCATTCTCGAAAGTCACCGATATCACACTTAAAAAAAATCATTTATAAACTTCATTTATACAACTGTTGAACTATCGCATGCGATAATACCACAGTTAAACTATGAGTTTTAATACAAATGTATGTAACTCTCATGGTGCCTCGACCACAACCTTACAATGGTACTTTACATAAAAGTACAGTCAATAACTATTTTAGAAATTAAAATCTTTGGAAAATACTCAAGGAAACTTTCGTACATGGGAAGTCATGCATCTAGGTTATGATAGATATCATATGTCCACAGAATTATCCTTGGTTGACCCAATAGTCCCCAAGGAAAAACAAGAAGATTTCTATCATCTTCTTTCCAATGGTGAGTCTTCTCTTGACATATAATTATCTCTGTTTTCTCCAATTGAGAATTATATTTCAAACAAACTCCAAGATCATATAGGTAGTGCTCGTAGATATACTCAGTAAGTGAATGTGTACAACTCGTCTTATGATAACACGAGGTTGTATGTCACTAGACATTTTGTATGATAGTGGAAAACACCCTTCCAAAGTTGGGTTCACTCACCCTATTCGGTTCACCAATATCAAATAGCGACGATACAATATCTCAATAAAATTATTTTCATACTATTTAGGGAACCTCAATAGCTATAGAACACCGTTTATTCTCCTGTTACCCCCATTCGACCCAAATACACTCTTATTACAGAAAGGAATTGTGAAGCAAAAAGGTGAAACCACAACTAGCCCAAAGAAAGAATATCATTACTAAAGATAATTTACATCATCAATTACTTTCATCGAATAAATCGTAGATTTAGAACATATGGTAGATGATAAAACTTTTCAACCATAGTTGCGTGAACGAAAGCGATCCATTAGAAGAGTCAAATAGACCATCGCCCTATTATCTTCTATGTTAAAAGTCCACCAATAATGTTTTATCCTCGTAACATCAATCAACAATTCATGTCCACAATCATATGAATAACTCATAATTATAATTGTAATTCTAAATTCTTCTTCGCACCGGTGATGAATATAATTTTCATCACCTATCTTCACCCAAAATATCAAAAATCATGGTTATACCAAATCACAATTCTTGCTCATAAACATACTAATAAATTCATCTTTACACTACTACCAAAGATATTCATTAACAATTCATCTTTGTACTACGAGCCAAAGACATACAACTCAGTATTTTAGAAGAGTCAAGTAGAGCATGATATCTACTATCTTTTTCTGAATTAAAAGTGTATAATCAATATTTTATCACTAAGACTCACAATAAATAATCCACATCATCGAATCATCCACACTTTACTGGCGAGGATATTCATGCAATCATCAATAGTCATGATTATCTTTGAATAATCCACGGTTATAATCATACCAATAATCGTCCCATCAATGCACTACGAGCCAATGAGAATTTTTACCACATCATCTATAACATTACGGGTCATGATTATACCGACTGATCCCTGGTTATAATCATACCAATAAACAGTTCATCTATGCACATAAGCCAAAGATACTCATCAATCAATAGTTCATCTTTTGCACGTAAGCCAAAGATATACAACTCAGAAAACCAATAATCAACGATCCATCTTTGCACGTAAAGCGAAAGATATACAATCAGAAAATAAATAATCAATAGTCCATCTTTGCACGTAAGCGAAAGATGACTTCCATCATAATATAAGCATGAGGATGATGACAATGATATAAGCATTAATCAAACGAAATCAAAGATAAATATTAAAGACTTTAAATTTATTCGAGTTTAAAAATATCCAAATTGTCAACATGATATCTTGCTTTGTGGAGTAAAATTCAAGAATAATATTCATGTACCAAAAATAATTTGACAGAAAGAAATATATTTTTTCGTAAATAGTACCCATGATAGTACCCTATGAATAGTACCTTGGAAATAGTACCCCGGCATGAAAAGTATCCCAAATACCCGAGTGAATAATATTATGGGTGAATAGTAATTGGATGAATAGTAACTCGTGAATAGTACTCTCAAACACGAAAAAATACCCAAATACCCGAGTGAAGAATACGAGAGTGAATAATAACCGGGGTGAATAGTAACTTAGTGAATAGTAACTCATAAAAAAAATACCAAAGAAAATGATATTCCATGGCGAGTACAAAGAAATGATATCTCATACGAGTATAACAGATTATCTGAAGCTATGAAATGGATTTTCACCGCCATGCGGTAATCCACGTAGATGCATCATTTCCACAATTTAATAAGGAATAAATACAAAGGATCATTCACCATGCATGCGATAATCCACATAGACGAGTTATTCCAACAAAATAATAAAGAATGGAATAACGAAAGAATTCACCGTGCATGCGATAGGCCGCGCATGATGGTTATTCCCAGCGAGAATAATAAAGAATGGAACCAGTCATGCGTAATCCGCATGCATGCGAGGATATTCAACGAATAATAAAGAATAGAATAACAACGAAATTCACCGGGCATGCGATAGAAGCCTTGCATGAACGAGTTATTCCAATGAATAATAAAGAATGGAATAATGTAAGAATTTCATCATGTATGCGGTGCTTGCATTGATAGTTATTCCAACATAATAATAAAGAATGGAATAACAACCCTTTACGTATTGAAAGAAAATAACTCTCTTCATGAATACGAAAGAATAATACCCTTACTACAATAATGATATCCCTTACCTTAGAAAGAAGACTGGATCTTTGGAATAGTGAAGTAGCGAACTTCGCTTCTTCTTTTCTCTCTATAACTTCTCTCTATAATTTCTCTATAATAATTGCTCTTGTGAGACTTAGTGAATTGGTGAAAATAATGAAGGAATGAGCTTTAATTTATAGGAAAATATAGTTTCGATAATTGTACGTTTTGGGGCTCGAAATATTACAGTATAATACCATTATCTTTTCCTTCATTTTTAATTTAGTCATGCAAGTATTATCAAACTTGCACCACCCCCCTAATAGTAAATCATGTGAATCAATAGTAAATCATGTGACTCAATAGTTCTAAACATGTGAAAAAATTAATTATAGTATAGTACCTTCATCTATACCTTCATTTTTAACTTAGTCATGAGACTATTATCAAACTTGCACTAACTCCCCTAATAGTAAATCATGTGAATCAATAGTACACACATGTGAACATATAGTTATAAGCATGTGAATTAATAACAATTAATTGCTCATTTATCCGGTTAATTACCCGATTGGTCAATATAACCTCCAAACATCAATTATTATAGAAATAAATGTCGATTTTCACTAACACTAATAATTCCAACACAATGGAACTATCAATTTCATCATTAATCAACACGAACTTATTCATCATTAATATTATAATTCATAATATTTAACAACCGTGTCGCTTCAGAAAGAGGGGAACTTTCCTAGGTAGGATTTCTCCTTATTGGCGCCGCAATTAGGTGACCAAACCTCTCCTTGATGTAACTTCTAGACATTGTCGATATTACAAATAATAATATGAATAACTTTGCCGTCTCAATTATTGATTTAATAATATAACATATTATGCGGATGATAATCTTGTGACAATAATTGAATCGATAATATGAGAGATATAATCGCAACAATTCATCAGTAGTAATAATTGAGTATAAGCGAGTGACTTCTCACGTAAATATCAATAATCAATACCATGTGCTACTATGCACCTACACGTATTCTTCGTACTTTTACTACTAAGGTAGTTTAACAGTTTTAACGGTAACACTTTCGTAGTTATTTTATAAAAGATAATTACGTAGCTTTTCTAATACAACAATACTTGGTTGTGGGGTTCATCAATGATTATGTCGTTGTGAATATTCCCGATAAAAGAATATTCCCCACCAAATGAATATTTTTCAACACAACGAATATTTTATAACAACTTTAACTTTTTTAAAAATTTTCAAATATCACCCTAACTTTAACCTTTTATCAATCTAACCATTTACTAAATAGAATAATTATAAGAAAAATGAATACTTTTATTTCATAAAATTCGGGCTCTCACATTACATATTGTATTAATTTAATCACTTTATTTATAGGTTTGATAATTAATTATGTGGTCTATAAATAATATTCCTAATAGTATTTGGCATAATGGGCACTAAGGTTTCATAATCTTGATGGACCTAAGATTGAGAGAGGCAATTGAAGATTTTCACCCTTAAACGCAATGAAAGCGTGATACATTCAAGATGACTTCTCTCAATTCATGTAAGTACTTAATATTATGATTATTGATTTTATTTTATTCTATGCAATAACATATAATTTATTTAACATCTAGTATCAGAGCATGGCAACGCTATCGCAAAGAATATGTTAATTTATATTGTTTCGGTGAAAAAGGGTCTTGCTGATTATGACATCAATTTGTTTCAATTCATTATTATGTTGTCACAGAAAAGAAGTTTTCGAAAGTAAGAAAATTCTGTTTCAGTCTTGTTATTACATTTATTCTCATGTACTATGTGATCTAGTATTAAAGTGCTACATCATGTATTGTGATCTTAATTCCTGGTTATTGCCGTATGCCTTGCTTATTTTGTTTACGTGAATCATGAATACTTACTTAATATATATATATATATATATATATATATATATATATATACACATATGCAGTACAGTAAGTTATTATATAATATAATGTAGTACGTCAATTAGTAACATATAATAACAGTACGTTAATCAATTTTGTTAAGTTTTATTGTTCATAATGCATGTTATGCGTGAATAAGAATATGAATATTAAAATAATATATATTAAATTTATTATTTATTATGTCTAGATAATATTATGATATTCTTATGCCTCATGTATTCATGTTAAAATTAATATGATTATTTTATAATAAATTCATGCATGTTCATAATTATATATTTTAATTTAAAATTTTGAACATGATGTAATATATTTTAGGGCTTTTAAGTCGTTACATGTAAATTTTAAATAATGTTAATTTTCAAACTTGATTAATATGTTAATTTACATGTATACGTGACTCTTTTATTGCTAAAATTAATAATCAACCCAATGAAGGGTTATTAATTGAAACAATTAAAGATTAAAAAAGTCAAATAATTTTACATTTAATAAATGAATATTTTAATTTTACCCAACGAAAAATTAGAATTAAAATTTATTAAATGAAATTTTATTGCACAAGTAACATGTTTATTTCGTTTTACTTAACGGTAATGTGCGTGGATAAATGTGTTGTGCATTATTTTATGGGGATGTTATTAGTATATTATAAATTGGACCAACAAAAATTAATAATTATGCACTTAACATCTCATTAAAATCTATTTTTGGTGTTGTAAATAGATTTTATGTAACTAATTGCTTGCCCTACAGTTAGTTTTTATTATGATTAATTATTGTTGTACATTGTGGATTTCTTTTAGTTTTTTGTAAACATGCTTATGAGCTTGATTGTATTTCGGCATTGACTCGAACTAGTATTTCTGGGTATCTCTCTAGAATTGAAGCCTTGAATAGAACTAATTTTACTGTTTGGAAAGAGCAAGTGAAAATTGTTCTTGGCGTTATGGATTTGGACTATGCATTAATAGTTTATCCTCCTGCTCCACTTACAGATACAAGCTCAATTGAGCAAAAAATTATTTATGAAAAGTGGGAGCGATCCAACCGCATGTCCCTTATGATTATGAAAAACTCTATCATGACAGCCATTCGAGGAGCCATTCCTGACTCTGAGAATGCTAAAGAGTACTTAACTTTAGTCGAGGAACAATTTAAGGGTTCTTCTAAAACTCATGCAAGTACCCTTATTTTAAAAATGCTCACTAACAGGTATGATGGGGTTAGTGAAGTGTGCGAGCACATTATGATGATGAACGATATGGCTTTTAAATTAAAGGGTATGGACATGAAAATTTTTGAGGGTTTTCTTGTTCACTTCATTATAACTTCTCTTCCTGCACACTTTGATCCATTTAAGATCAATTATAACATGCAAAAAGAAAAATGGAAGATGAGCGAGTTAATAGCCATGTGCGTCCAAGAAGAAGAAAGGCTTAAGATTGAAAAACCTAATGTTGCTCATTTGAATATCACATTTGAAACCTAATGTGGCTTGACACTGGTGTTATGGTTCACATTACTAATTCATTGCAGGGATTTCTTTCAAAGAAGACACTTGAAAAGGGAGAAAGAACCATTAAAGTTGGCAATTGAGAGTCTATATAAGTTGAAGCTGTAGGAACTCTTCCTTTAGTTTTGGAGAGTGATTTCACCTTGTATTTATATGATACTCTTTATGTTCCCAGTATGACATGAAATTTAATTTCTGTATCTAAACTTGACGTTGATGGATTTTCGTTTAAGTTTGGGAATAATAAAATAATTATTTATCATTACTCTCATGTTATTGGTTACGGCTCTTTAGAAAATCTCTATGAGATAAATTTGGATAATGTCTTTCTTTGAATCCTTATTAACAATGAATGTGATGAAACTACCTCTAAAAGTGGAAATAAGATAAAACTAGATAATGAGAATTCTTCAAAATTTTGGCATCAACGCTTAGGCCATATTTCAAAAGACAGAATCTGACGTCTTATAAAGGATGGAATTCTTCACTCACTAGGTTTTTTTGATCTTGACCATTCTATTGAATGTATAAAAGGAAAATTTGTGAAAGGTAATAAGAAAGGTCTGCAACTAGTAGTAGTGCACTTTTGAGGTGATTCACACCGATATATGTGGACCATTTTCTCCGAGAATTGGTAGACACAAATCTTTCATTATGTTCATTGATGACTATTCTCATTATACTTATATGTCTACTTGATTAATGAAAATCAAATCATTAAATATGTTTAAAATTTTCAAAGTCAAGTTGAAAATTAACTTGACCAAAAAATTAAAGTAGTGAGATCAAATAGAGGCGAAGAGTATTGTGTTAAACACTCCAATACAGGTCATAGTCCTGGCCCATTTGCCTTATTTTTTCAAGAAAATAGAATCACCACTTAGTATATAATGCCTAGTACACCGCAGCAGAATGGTGTAGCTGAGAGGCGAAATCGTACCCTTATGGATATGGTACGTAGTATGTTATGAAATTCTAGCTTACCTGTGGTTTTGTGGACTGAGGCATTAAAGACAATTGTTCATATTTTAAACCAGGTTCCTAGCAAATCTGTCCCTAACACTCCTTATGAAATTTGGACAGGTAGGAAACTTAGTTTAAAATACTTACGGGTGTGAGGCTGTCCAGCCGAGGCTAAGATTTTTAATCCACAAGAAACTTGACTCTAAAACCATTAGTTGCCATTTCATTGGATATCCTGATAGATCTAAGGGTTTTTAATTTTACTATTCCTCTTATACCACTAGAATTGTTGAGACTAGGCATGCAGAGTTTTTAGAGAATAGTGATTTAAGTGGGAGTTGTGAGCCTAGAAAAATTGATCTTGAAGAAAACATGTTTTATATTTCTAATCCTATAATTCAAGAGGTTGAGGCACAACAACCTCCTATTGAGGCGAATGATGCCCCTGAGATAACTGAGCCACCACCTAATGTTGAACCTCACATTATTGAAAATCATATTCCTGAAATTGTGCAGCCTTTACATAGGTCTAAGAGACCTAGAAAGTCTATTAATTTTGATGATTTTATAACCTATCTTAATGAGACTGACTATGATTCAAGTAAGATCAATGATCCTATTTCCTATAAAGAGGCCATTACGAGTGCTCAATCAACTCAATGGCTTGAAGCCATGAATGATGATTTGAAATCAATGGAGCTTAATAACGTTTGGGATCTTGAAAAATTACCAAAAGGTTTTAAACTTGTTGGTTGCAAGTGGGTCTATAAGACCAAATTAGATCCTAAAGGGAACGTTGAAAGGTATAAAGCTCGATTGGTTGCTAAGTGCTTCACTCAAAAGGAATGTGTGGATTATAATGAAACTTTATCTCCAGTATCCAGGAAAGATTCATTTAGAATAGTCATGGCTTTAGTAGCTCATTATGGTTTAGAGTTACATCAGATGGATGTTAAAACTGCATTCCTTAATGGTAACTTGCATAAGAATGTCTATATAGCATAACCAGAAGGTTTTTTGGTTAAAGGCAAGGAACATATGGTATGTAGACTTAAGAAGTCCATATATGGGTTAAAACAGGCTTCTCCACAATGGTATCTTAAGTTTCACGAGGTAATTAGTAATTTTGATTTTAAGAAAAATATAGTGGATCAATGCATATACTTGAAGGTTAGTGGGAGTAAATTTGTTGTTCTTGTTTTATATGTTGATGATATACTACTTGCAAGTAATAACTTAAACATGTTGCATGAGACCAAACGTTTCCTTTCTGGAAATTTTGATATGAAGGATCTCGGTGAAGCCTCTTATGTTATAGGTATTGAAATTCATCAAGATAGGTCTCACGGGATATTAGGATTGTCCCAAAGAGCTTATATTGACTATGTTCATAAAAAATACAACATGCAAAATTACTCCCCTACCGTCGCACCTATTGTTAAGGGTGAAAAATTTGGCTCATATCAATGTCCTAAGAATCAACTTGAACGTGATCAAATGAATCTTATTCCCTATGCTTCTGTGGTTGGGAGTCGATATATCGCTCAAGTTTGTACATCGTCCGGATATAGCGTATGTAACTTGAATGCTTGGATGTTATCAATCAAATCCGTGTTTAGATCAACGGCGAGCGACGATAAGGTTTTACGCTACTTATAGGGTACTATGAATTTTATGCTTACATTCAGAAAAACAAAAAACCTTGAAGTTGTTGGTTATTCTGATTCTAATTTTGCTAAGTGTAAAGACGAAAAGAAATCTAAATCAGGGTACATTTTTATGCTTTCAAGAGACCCTATTTCGTGGAAAAGTCATAAGCAGGAGTTAACTACCACTTCCACGATGATGGAAAAATATGTGACTTGTTATCATGCTACTTGTCACACAGTATTGCTGAGGAATCTTATTTCAGTACTTAAGGTTGTAGATTTTATTTCAAGGCTATTGAAAGTATTTTGTGATAATGATTCTGCTGTTAATTTTTCGAACAACACTAGTTCGAGTGGTGCTGGACTATACCTCGACACTAAGTACTTATTTGTTAGGGAAAGAGTTAAAGATCAAAATGTTGTCATTAAGTATAGTAGTACGCATGATATGTTAGCAGATCCACTTACGAAAGGCTTACCACTCAAGCTCTTTTTAGAGCATGTTGCCGGCATAGGTTTATCTGGTAGTCTTAATTAGTGAGTTATTTTGATGTAAGACAACAATTTTGAACTTGTTGTTTTGAACTTCACATTATGTTTATGGTTTGTTATTCTCTTTATTGTGCACACTTGAGAACTTGTGAGCAAACGGTACGGTTGTGTTTTGGACCATATGAATGAGTTTAATCTATTACCACTTATATAAACTCTATTCATACTTGTCATACTTAATGTTAATCTTTGTTCTAATAAAAGTACTAATTGTGTAACTAATGGGATCTTGTATTAATAGTGACACAAAGATTGTATTAATTACATTGGTAATTTTATTTGAATAAGATGTAGATATTAAATTAATATTTGGCCAAATTAATGATTGTAAGTGTTATGTTTTGTATATAAATAGTATTTCGGCAAAGTGGGAGAATGTTGGAATATTTTATTACTTACGTGGCCTTTACTATTTATGTAATTATTGGACTTACATATTATATTAATTTAATCACTTTATTTATGGGTTTGATAATTAATTATATGGCCTATAAATAATATTCCTAATAGTATTTGGCATAATAGGCCCTAAAGTTTCATAATCTTGATGTACGATTTTGACCATTAGCTATTCTATAAATAAAACAATTAGGGTTTTGTCCCAATTGTCGTCTCTAGAATTTTTTATACACACCTATACATCCATCCTAAGATTGAGAGAGACAATTGAAGACTTTCACCCTTAAGCGCAGCGGAAGCGTGATACATTCAAGATGGTTTCTCTCAATTCATGTAAATACTTAATATTATGATTATTGATTTTATTTTATTCTATGCAATAACACGTTCCTGTATAATTTATTTAACAACTAGTACTATAAAAAAAAGATGAACTAACTAGTTTTTTTTTATTAAAAGGTTTTGTTCTATATTTTTACAATAATTTTGGGTTTTGATAAGATATGGTGTGAAATTTACGATTCATTCGATTAGTGCGTTTTGAGTGAAAGCAACAGTGAGTTGGGTTGTTGAATCTTGGAGGCAAAGCGTCAAAATTCTTCGCACCTATCTCAATTCAAGAGGAGGTGTGAATCGTCTTAAGAGAGCGATATAATCCGCGCCTCCCCTAGCTGAAACATTTTGAGAGACTACATAAGTTGTTATTTCCAACAGGTTGTATATATAAGGTTTCTATACTTACAGAGCACAACACTTAAAAAAGTGTATATATGTAATTAATCATTGAAGTTAAATTTATTCTTTGTAGTTTATACTTAATCGTAATTGATTGAGTTTGTTGGTTATTGTTGGTATAACTAGAAGTTATATATAAAGTTAAAACGTGTATATATGTTGTAATTAAAATAGTTACGTAGTATGTGCTATAATATGTTGACTATTATATGTGTTGTTGGAATAAAGTAGGTTACAGTTTCAAAAATGAGGTTTAAAACTTGGAAAATGTAAAAGAAAAAAATTGTTTTTAAAAGAAGCTATATTTTAGACAAAATAAAGTAAAACCGACAGAACTTCCGTCGGCAATAAGACTTTAAAAATAATTATAAAAACCCTTTTCTCGACGTATTTAGTCCGTCGTAAATATTTTCGTCGACAAAAGGTTAATATCGACGACGATCGTCGGTTTAAAATTCAAAAATTATTATTTCCAGCCGACTTATGCTCGACCAAAGTTATTACGACAAAATCGCCGACGGAAAATTTCGTTGACCATACTACTATTTCGACGGAATAAAATCATTTCCGACAAAAAATTACTGTCGAATTAAGATTTTTTCTTGTACTGATATTTGTATTGTTATTTGGACAATGTTGTGTATTAAATGTTTTTTTTCTTTTATCAAATTGACCCATCTTGTATTTAGAAATTTTTATAAAAGAAATTGAAACTCATAATTATAGTAATGATCATTACATATAGTCTGAAATAAAAGGTGATACCGAGTCAAATAAACATTCACAATGACATCAAATCTCCTTACTTTACTTTAACAATCCATCCATTATGCAGTGAGCATGAGGGAAAAAAAATTGATTAGGTCTTGAAGAACCCCAAACTTTTCAATATGTAAAATAGGTATTTATCTAAACGTTGATTATAAATTCATTACCGCATATCATGAAATTATATAAAAATATAAACGCTTTAATAATTTTACAAATTCATACCGTTGAATTGTTGAGTAAAGTGTCAAGATTACTTCGTTGCATGGTATAGTAAATGGTCACTTATGCTATATCTCTGAGTTATAAAAGTTGAGATGGAAAGAGAAAGTATAAGAGAGGAAGGGATGAGAATGGATTATAACGAGGCTCAAACCATCAGCATATATCGGATGCTGCAAATTGATTTTTTGAGACGTCGCAATTCGTTTTTTTATAACTGAACTCATCAAGCCTATAGCATCAAATGAAGGCGGAAACACCATGCACACATGGTTTTGTATCTTGGTCCAATATAAAAGAACAGTGCTTTCACATGGCAACTCTTTATTCTGAAAGTATGTAATATCAGTATGTACGCGTGGATCGCGTACATACTGATATTGACATCGTGAAAGTCAAACTCCTTGCCGACGGGCATGCTGTCGGGAATGAGTTTTTCCCTCAAAACTTTATGAAGTCTTTGCCGACGGTCTCGCCGCCGCTCTCGCCGTCGACATTGACATTGTGTCGTCGCCAATATAATGATGCCGACGGCTGGCGACGGGAACCAGGGGCGACGACGATGGGCGTATCAACGGTGTTTGCCGTCGCTAATGACCTCAATGCCGACGGCACTATAGTCATAGGCGACGGCAGGGCCCGTCGGCAATGACTGTTTTTTTTGTAGTGGGAGATTACAGTAGTTTTCTTACATTCGCATTATTCTTATAAATTTATTTCGGACATCCTTTTTGCGTGTTTAGTAACCATAATTTGTTGTAAATGCTTAGTTGTTCATGTTTATTTGGACCGAATGATCTTAATATTGTGCCTCTGGGGTTCTTATCAATTCATAACTAAGAATGCTAATAAATATGCCAAACAACATTAGGCAATTTTATCAACATGACTACATGAGGTCCCTTTCCCCGACTTAGCTGCCTAGGTAATTGGTTATTAGCTGCCTAGGTAATTGGTTAATTTGAAGTCTGACATAGGTACTCCTCAATTTTGCTAATTTTTACACTAAAATGAAGTGTTCCGCGCTCAAACTCTTTTCCGATTGTCAATTAGAAGTAGCACATCAATACCAGCTGATGTACAGTTTTTTTCTTCTCCAAGATCAAAGTATCACCTGCCAGATCACTCTTCTTATCTGCCTTCCGAACAAAGAAACCTACTCTCCTAGGAGTTGCAGATTTCTAAACAATCTTTCAAGAAAAAGTGAGGCCTTGCCCCCGCCCTTGTAAGAAGAAGAAAATAATAGAACATTAATGTAAACTTCTCATTTTTTTCAATCTTATAGCTCTTCAAATCTTATTACTGACCCTAGCACCCATAATATACTGCCTTTCAAGTAATTTGAACAAGTAATAACTCCAAATCTTGGACGTCTCTCCTGAAAATGGGCATTGAAACATATCTATCATCTGAAAATTTGAGAAACTCTACTACCAATGCTTCTTTGTCTCTCTATCTATTGAAACAAGATTGGGGGATCAGTTCTCAAGTCAGCCCTACGGTCCTCACCACGTACACCGCCAAGTCAAGCAATACTCATTGAGATGCCATTTCAATATTTGTTGCCACTCTACCATCACTATCCCCCTAGTCCAGCAGCTCAAACATTTATGAGACTTGGAATAATAATTTTTATATGCTGAATATTGACAAATAACCTTTAAATTAAATAGTTAAATACTGTTAGGGGATTGACATATGTTGTAGCAAGGTATTACGCTTACAGTGTTCTGTGCTTACCTGTTCCTTACTTGATTCATGTCTCTGTAGATTAAACTTCTTTTCTAAACTTCAGATTATATTTTTGGAACCATTAAGTGATGTTCATTAATTATTTATTAGGATCTTGTTGGATTTTTATTCTTAGACAGTTTACCAAGGATGAATCATGGGTTGAGTAACATGATTTGAACTTCCTTTTGTTCCGTCCTTTATTCCTTGTGTTCTGTATTCTTGAAGGGTGGAGCTGTTATGCTATATTTGGATTCTAACTTTCCTTTCAATGTTTGCAGTTGATGGGCCATGATATATCGGGTCCGATTTGAATGGTGGGCTGCAGTCCACGTGAG